>JAJTTW010000009.1:0-1392500 GCA_036971245.1 Arthrobotrys sphaeroides | reverse complement strand
GATAATGGTGGGTGCTGATGATCAGGTTGGTTGATGATGTTGGTTGGTGATGTTGCTTAATAATGATGGTGATGTTGATGGTTGTTGTGGTGAAAGGGTGACGTCGTGTAAACAAGCAACCAAAAAGGGAAATTGCAAACTCAACCACACAAGTTGTCAATTTGACTAAGGGAAATCGGAGTTCACTCTTCGCCGAGACTACTCTCCTTGTGGATTACCTCGCTTCGCGGGAATAGCGACCCTCAGACTACGCGGAATGGAGAAAAGAACTCCGGCTATTCACTTCTGCGACCCTTGATAGAGAAGTTCTGGCAACGATGGTTGCTTCATCAATAGTGTCTCATGCCGATCTGACGGATATACGGCTTTCGGAAATAAAAATATGCCATAAAACATTATATTGGCCCGACAATCCAGAAGAACTTGTCACCGAGCCTCCCGACGGTATCGAGGTTACATACCATCGACTCGCACGTATTCAGGCGCGGCCCAGAGTCTCCAAACCAGTGTAGCTCCTTATGGTCGACCTGGGTACGAAGTGTCACTTTCACGATGAAGCCGTTGGGGAATTACAGAACAAACCCCCCCCGAAATAACCAGGGGTAGTAATGCATGACATGATTACTGTACCATGGTTATGGCGGTAAGGGAGATATCATTAAGAGACAATACATCAGTACGAGTATTTTAACCGTAGATATCAGAATATCAGCGATATACCATCCGAATATTGTACTATTCATACCATGGCCAACTAGTAGACAATTTCGCACTTTCTGAAAGTAGGTTCGAAGCCAAGTGTGGTCGAAGCCTAATGCAGGTCACCCAAATCTAGTTTGTTACTGGGTACTCAGCCCTAAAGTTAAGGATCCTAGGTCTTTCGATGTACAACCGCTTTGTGAAGTATCACCGCTCTGTGAAAGATCAATGTAATATGAGCCGCCGAGTTATCATGAAAAACCCTAGCTGGTAATTGCCGTAAGTAGGTAGGACGGGTATCTAGTGTACCAGCGTGTACCAGGTATAAGTGATCATAAAGTTATAAAATTCCTACATGCTGCCGGCTAATATGTAGATACAGGTTTGTATTTATTTTACGTAATGGAACGTTGCCATCGATCAATTCGCAACGGACCTATTGCGCCGGTTTAGGTTTAGTGGAATTTAGCTGAAAGTTTATAGTGATAGATATTTTGCTTGGACTTACGTGTTGCTTTGGAGGCCCAATCGCTCCTAATATAATGGTGCAAAAACTTGATTCTGGAATAAGGTTCCAAATACTAAAACTCATTCTCGCGAGAACCGTGACCCTAGGCTCTAGAGTTCCCTTTACTTATCCGTCTGAGTTACAGAGTCGCACTCTCGGTTAGTATATCCATGAGATTGATGATATATAAGCTCGAGAAAGCTCCCGACTCCTCCGTTCGTCGGTATAAGAAACATATAGTAAATATTCTCGAAGCTTTCTGACATAACTATTATACCATCTCATCTCTCAAGCCTCTTTTATTCATTCCGCAGGTATTACTTCCTCCTCAGATTGTTTACTGTTAATTATTGTGGGGATCTTACGACCGAATATTCAGAACAAAATGGCCGGCTCAGGGGACTTGAAATTTGTCCTCGCCATTCTCCGCTTCTTCGAGTTTTGTTTCGCCGTCGGCCTCACCGGTGTTTGCGCATGGTTTCATGAAAGAGCGGCCGATGTTCACTACTCCCGTCTGTACAAGATCGATGTACCGCTTGGCTTCTCAGTCGCCGCCATCTTCATTTCAGCCATGGCAGCCCTCACTTATATCTCCCACTCGGCATGCGCACAGGTCATTATGGGTATTTTTGACTGGGTTCTATTTGGAGGATATATTGCTTCCTCCGTGGTCTATAGTAACTTTAGCGCGAAGTGTAACAACAATGCGTTGCTGAGGGTCATCGAATCTGTTGGAGGTAGTAGCTGCGCTACTATCAGGCTGGTTGCCGCCTTCCTGATCCTTCAAATGTGTGTAACTCGTCCCCTGCTTATAGATAAGATAACTTCACTGACATCTCACATTTAGTCTCTTATTTTTGAGCTCCGCAATCTTGTCATTTTGGTTGGCTAGTCGCCTTCACACCGCCAAGGTTGGGCCGACCGCACACGAAAAGAAGCGGTGGTTCACGTCAACGAAGCACAGCAATGAGGCTCCGGTTCAAGCTGAGGGGCGGAGTTAGTGGAGGGTCAATTAGGATTGCTAGGCGATAATACATATAATGGAGGGAGCAAAAAATTGTAATCAAATAGTTAGGAGAAATTTATGATTCATGGTCAAAATCTGGTATTTGAGGGGGGTTTGTTGTCCATCGGGTATCAAGCGGTGTGGGGCATTTGTCGCTAAAAATCAAGCATCGTCGTGTTTCTCGTTACAGTGGTAAATTGTCTTGGATGATTGTACGCTTGATGATAATAGCCAGCGTAATCCAAGCTTGTGATTTCTTTACGATCACAGTCCAGCATATAGTATATTCCCTGCGGGTACATGTATACAGTACATACCAACGGGTAAAAGTAGGGCCGCATCGGGGCTAGCCAAATTCGGAATCAAGGACCAAGTCCTTTTCTCAAGTTACTGAACACAGGGGAGCATCCCACTCTTTGTTACGGCGCATCATAGAGCCAGGGGTCGGCTCAAAAATGCTGACCTGAAATCCAACGAGTGCACAATGCACAAAATGGAAATTTCATTCTGGCAGCGTTACCAATAACAAAACAAAATAAGATAGATGTTGGGCAAGAAAATTCATTTAAATGGTCACCTAGGTGGTTCACGAGATGGTGGTTTACTGGGTGACTGGGAACGTAAGTGGGTTAACAGGTAGGTGAGTAAGTAAACGGCTGACTTAGCCACCTAGTAAACTACCTAGTGAACCACCTAGTACACTGGGGGACCACCTAGTAAACCACCTGGGTAACCACGTATTTATTTTCATAAGAAGTACTTAGTTTCATAAGTGGTTTATATAGGTAAATTATGCTAGTCGATAAAATAAAAATTTTCATTTTTTGTGTTATACATCTGTTGGATCTTGGGTCATTATTTTTCAGCCGACGCCTAGCTCTATGATGTGCCGTACTGTGCCGGTTTTTTACTCAGCCGCACACGGGATCAAACGCACATCTGGTGTCATCTTGTGAATGGTAACGAAAATAGCAAGTGCAGCCAACTCACGTATTACTGGCGGGGAATCCACTTTACGGTTTGTCCTCTAAAAATAATTTTGTTAAAATAATTAAATAAAAAAGATTTTAATTTTAGTAAAGAAAAGGAACATAATTTAAAGATTAGGGTCAGACGGTAGAAAGTAGACGGAGACAGTGGACGGGTACAGTAGATGGAGAGAGAGATAGGTAGGCGGGTAGACGGCCAGTAAAAGACACGGGACGAATGACGTTGAACGGTAGACAGTAGACGGGAACAATGGACGGAAACAGTAGACGGAAACAGTAGACGGAAACAGTAAGTACGGGGGTAGCCGTACTACCACCACCACCACCACCACCACTAGAAATTCAAGCTATCTGGTTGTCAAGAACCAGTGTATATTCCTAAGTCTTCTAAAGCGGTAGAGACCATTTTTATAGCTTTGGAACAAGTATTATTCGGGTTGGAGGCCCTTCTGTCAAGAGTCAGGCCGGCCGCTCACCCCAACTTAGAACAGCCACACCTCGTTTTGTCTTAGGACGTTATTAATCAGAAGACTTTCTACCATCAAAATTTCTAAGATTTTATCATTTGTTTTCGTTGAATTTATAATTCATACCCCCATTTCTGCGCCAAATGGGGTTTCTCAAAATAGAGTTTCATATTGGTTGAAAACTAAACAACTTCACACTAAGAAACTTGTCTTATTTTTCAAGAACAACACGCCATTGCCTCCAATTCCATCAGCCTGGCGATGTAAGAATTACATCTTGATCATGCTTTCCGGGCGCGTTCCTCCTCTTACGTCAAAGTTTACTCCAAATACGCACATAGGAATTCGAAAAGGACAAGGAAAAAATTGACGTTTCTTGTATCTTCTGAGTCTGAACGCTGGGCTGAAAGGCGTCAACGCTGCCACTAGCATCAGTATTCGCAGGAACCTCCTGGAAGCACCAAACTTAAGTAGCACGTGAAAGGATATCCACGATGCCAAACGGTTGGGCCATTTCAATGTTGACTTTGGAAGTCGACGTCACTGAGGGGTGATGTCTCCGAGGTGTGACGTCGGTGAGGTGAGACCTGTGACAAAACCGGAATAACAACATTCCAGCTTGACCTATTCAAAAGGCCCACCCATTCCATTTCCTTCACCTACCCACAAGCTTGATACTCGCATTGCACTCAAACTGCCGACTGTGATGATTAACATGGACGACTCTGAGTTTGAAGTGATTGATGCTGGGGCAGGTGATGAATCCTCCGAGGGACTCGGTTTCCCTACATTGGCGAACCATCATAAGCCCCATGCGCCCTGGGAAGGCCACGGGCATAAACTCGTCGGTATCGTGGATATGGGAAGGTAAGTTCATACAGGCATTAAATAACAGCATATTACTAACAACAATGATGTGACAGTAATGGAATTCGCTTTTCCATCACGGATTTATCTACTCCTCTAGCCCGAATTCTCCCCACAGTATTGGTATACAGAACTCCAATCTCTCTCTATGATTCTCAGTTTGATCCGGATACTGGGGATCAAATTCCAATCCCGGATCATGTCATCGGATCGGTCTGCGCTGTTCTTAATCGATTTCTTATAGTATGTGATGATGTTGGAGTCGAGAAAAAAAACATCCATGTTGTGGCCACAGAGGCTACACGTTCGGCTCTTAACTCAGCAGAGTTCTTGAAAATCGTTAAGGCTTCTACGGGCTTAGAAGTCGAGTTGTTGCCCAAACATGAGGAAGGTGAGATTGGAGCTTTGGGTATCGCAAGTGGGTTTCGGAGTATGGAGGGACTTGCGATGGACTTGGGGGGTGGCAGTACTCAAATCACTTGGATAGTGAGCCAGGGTGGCCACATCAGAATCAGTCCACGGGGGAGCTTCAGTTTTCCATACGGCGCGGCCGCGCTGACGAAGAAGCTTCACGACCTACGAAAAGACAAGAGTAAGGACGAAGGGGAAGAGGCTGTCAAAGAGTTTCGAAAGGAGATGATCGTCAACTTCCGATCGGCATACAGCAATCTACAAATCCCAGAAGGTTTGGTAGGAAGAGCCCAAAAAGAAGGAGGCTTCCGCATCTACCTCTCGGGAGGCGGATTTCGGGGCTGGGGATATTTGCTACTCTATCTCAACCAAACGCACGGCAGGCATTACCCTATATCTGTTATCAATGGGTATACAGTTGGGAGAGAGCAATTTGAAGATACCCAGACCCTCAAGTCCATCGCTCACGCAGCTAAAAGCGTTTTTCGGGTATCGGATCGTCGACAGGCCCAAGTCCCCGCTGTAGCATTCCTAGTTAATGTTCTTGCAGAAGCGATTCCTCATGGGATCCAGGAAGCACACTTTTGTCAAGGGGGGGTCCGCGAGGGCTACTTGTTCAAACAGCTTCCTCCATCCATCAGGTCGCAGTCGCCTTTGGAAGTGGCCGCTACAATCTTTGCACCTAGATCTCGCGACCAGCTTCAAGCTTTACTCAAATCTGCAATCCCAGGCCCCTCTAAGAACCAAACCAGAAGATTCCCTGAACGCTTCGGTGAGCATGTTATTAACTCATTTACAAACGTCATGTACGTTCATATGTTTATGTCAAAAGAGACAGCTAGCACGACAGCGCTCTACTCGACGAGTGTGGGATTGATGTCTTCAACACACGGAGTTTCTCACGAAGACCGTGCTCGACTTGCGTTAATACTAGAGTCGAGGTACAGAGGCGAACTCCCGCCCAGGGAAGTGGAGTTCCGCGAATCGCTACGGAAACTCATCACCCCCGAGGAAGTTTGGTGGACAGGTTACATAGGAAGAGTTGGGTACCTGATCACAAGATTATACCCAGCCGGGAAAGTTGAGGAGGCAAAACCAAGAGTAGTCTTCTCTGCCGCATGGTCAGGCAGCTTGGGAAAAAATAAGGACAAAAAGGGGTTAATTCTCACAATCTCTATCCAGAAAAAGAAGAATGATCCGGCAAAACTTAAACATGCCCTCAAGGACAATGTTAATATCATTGAAAACATCGGGAAGGAAAAGAATTGGGTTAACGCGTGGGGGATGAAGGTAAAAGTCGATGTTATCGAGGAAGGGATCCTACAAGACGGTTCGGAATATTTGGATGAAGCTCAAGGATTTCATGACATTTATAAAGTTTAGTAATAGTTTGTTTACTATGGATGACAATACGAAATATGTGTTACCTGGAACCATAACAAATCTATAATATCAAGTTCATTAGAAACTGTTATAGATTCAGGTGGTAAAATGACCTGAAGAAGTCTTGTATTCTGGCCCCCGTGCCATTGTATGAATCCGTTCAAATGGAATATATCACGGGGTTATTAATCCGCCACAATCAGTGGCAGCAAATGTTGGCAATGGCAGATCGATATTGTATTGGCCTAAGAGGTAGTAAATAATATTTATAAAAAATTTGGAAAAGATATAGAGACCTAGCTTACTTTATACTGCTAAGCTTGATTATTTACAAATGCGATTGTTCAAATGGAACCAATCGTCTCCGAAATCTGTACGCAGTTATAAATATATGAGAATACACTCTTCAACTTTTCCGCATTCTTCTCAGACTCCTATTAAGTGCTGCCCAGCTACCTTGATTTATTCGTGGGCAGTATTAATGCATCTACCATCAGCAGTTCCGCTCTTCCAATAAGTCCAGCATCCAGACCTAGTGGCACAGTAGGTAGTATCTCCTTGCCAACCAACGCACTATGAAATTGGTGTATAGTTACTATTAAGTATAGCAGCTTAAGGGTTGGTGGGGTGATCTTACTGGTGGTCCTAGACTGGTGGTAGTAGTCGGCGCCGGTGTAACCGTGACGAAAGTGGTCTTTGTGGCCGTCGTCTTTCGAGTCTTGGTTGGTTTCCCGGCCGCGGAGGCCAGGAGGAGGGAGAAAACGAAGATTGATTTTGCCAACATTTTCAGGATTGGGGACAAAGTAGACTGAGATGGAATGATAGAGTTTGGACGTGAGGCTGAGATTTAGCTTTCAGGATGTTTTGTTCGTATCGAAACTGCCTGGTTGAAGCCTTTTGTGGTAGCTGATGAACTGTTATTCGAACATTACCGAGTGAATATTACACGCTGTATTTATACCTTTCTGTATAATCGATACGACGAGGACAACTATTGAGTTGCGTTGTATGCAACATTTCTAACAATACAACCTTGACAGAGAACGGTATGCAGCGCTCGGAGGTATGACACCGTCCGTCCAGGCTAATATCCCGGTGCTGGTAGTCAGGCTTCAGGTGTTGAATACGTTGCCATTAGTTTGACGACGACCTAAGTGATCAATAGTAGATACCGTCTGGGTTCATGGATCCCGCTCTAGGAATACGAAGAACGAGAGTCATGTCAATGGAGAAGTATCTGTCGAGTATTTCATCAAGATGCTCATGAACATTCGCACGATTCATGACGTTGCATGTATTTTAACAGAATACGTACAATCCATGTTGGACTTCCCGGCTATACATAACGTTATATACGGAGTAGCCCGTTCACTGACTCGAGTCGTTCAAATACGGTTTATCCGGCCAACTGCCGAGATGCAGGGATGCAACTCTGCAAAAGCTTAATCCTGGTTGGCGTTACCAACTCGAAAGGGTATATAACTCAATTGGATTATCCTCCGGATAAAGGTGTAAGAGCGAACATACCGGAACTCCTATTTTAGAAGACGCTGCCTCTTTCGTCTTGTTTTCCAATTTAATCTTCCTGAAATATGCGCACTTAATTATGGATAGTCTATTATAGCAACCTGGTTCGATCGGGACCCGCCAACCATTGACTTCAACCATAGCCTGCAGTTGTTGTTATCGATACGTACCCCACATTCTGAAGATCTAGATCGCTCAAAGTACCTATTAGCTGCCCAGGTGGATACTAGGTAATACCGAAAAAATGTCAAATAGAAATAGACTACGTTCTGTGCCTCGCTATAGGCACGGAACATCTTCATAAGACTGCTGCCAATAAGAGACTAACCTCGAAATCGTGAGCCTTGTAGAGACAGTGATTGCATTGAATGCGATTGGCTGTCACGGAATGGCAATAATCAGAACAGCTGCAGGGTGTATAGACTCCCTAGTTGTCGGATTCCGAGACATTCGGGATTATGAGACATTGGGGGTTATGAGACATTGGGGATTCTGAGACATTGGGGATTATGAGACAATGGTCCAGCTACCCACCATAATATTTGTCCGAACCCATGTCGAGTATATTGTTCCAATTGTTTGTTGAGTGGAGAACTAGGTCACTGAGTTTACAGCTTCGGTACCGTGAGCCGATAGGCCTGTTGGCTAAAACATTAACTCTCGTGGTGTTCATAGCAGTATTGCCGCCATACCAGCCTACAGTTTGACATCACCTAACCGCCACCCAATGATGGCCGCTTTGGTGGGAATTTTCTCGGACACCCAAGAACCCGCCAAGGTCGAGCGCATATGTAATAGCATCGTGGTAAACTTCGGAGGCCACAGCAACCGATAGTCAGTAGCACAAACGTAATCCAGCATGGCGATCATAAGGTAAAACGGATCTCGTTAACGGTACCTACATCGATAACCATAAATCGACCCAGGCGTACCATATCTTCGAAAGGCTATCTAGTGTTATCCTTGGAGCCAAGGTAGCCAAAAGATCAAACATATTCTTGTTTTTACCACTCTAACGACCATGGGACTTTGCGAAATGGGCCGCCGGGCAATACGCTCAGGATGGTTAATCAGCTGCTTGGCAATAGCGTACACCTACAGCGGCCAAGTCATAAACTTTCAAGCATGCAGGCCCGCATCTCAGTGCCTGTGACGACGGCAGAAAGACAGAGACTCCCAATATATATCCACCGAAGATCGGTGATCCAGTGCGAACTTGGCTAGGACAGGTTTGACCGCAAGGAGGGCTTCATACACGGAGAAGCCGCGCTAGCCGTCGCTCATAATTCATACTCCGAAATTGCGTGTCCCGGTCCTTTTTATTGCCCGACCCACCTCCCTCTATGCATACCATGCCAGCCACTTTGACCACCATTCGGCCTTAAAGCCCCAGCTAGATTCTCCAGAGAGCAAAAAAACTAATCAAGTCTTCATCCTTTCCAATAGCGTCTCGCTCCAGACCACCAGCGCTATATTCTCATAATATCTTCAATCTCTTACTGCGCTCCCATTCTATAATCTTCAATCGAATCCAAAAATATACTGACAACCCCTACTGACAAAGACAATATATCTTCCCTCATAGCTACAAGCAAAAAGCTTTTAAAGGATGATAAGGAAACCAATCGATATCCATCTACAGACTTCCACTTGCAAACTGGCCAGCAGTATCATTATAACCCTGATATATAAAAAGTATATTTTGGAAAAAAAGCAGATTAACTATATATAAACTCAGGAAATAAAGTGCACAAAAGTATATCACAAACGAGACTATTTTCGACAGCGATAGCTCTCGATTTTAAATCGAGTGTTCAGAGAATCTGCTACCGTGCTGGGTTGCCAATATGAAAGCCGGTCGGGCGGTTAGTAGAATATCGACTTCAACCTCAAAACCACCACATTGTGCCTATCCGCCCTCCAAAGGCAGGCTGAAACTATGATGAGGGTTTCGCTGTCGATAAAGGCTTGGCCGGCTGATTACTTATGACAACCGTTTACGGGGGTACTAGGATACCCTTAGTATATGGCAAAATTGGGGAAGAAAATAACATAGCTTCTTCGAATGTGATTTTATAAGTATACGGCACAAAAAGCACTCCGGTTACATTAGCACCTATAACATCGAATATGTGTTGTAATCTCTCGGTTTCCCCGGCTCATTCGTTGAATAAGCATGCTCACCCTTTATCAGATTCGACTGAAATCCGATCGTCGGGCCAAGAGTTATGTATATCACTTAATCAATATATACTGATCGGTTGACCGAGACTCGTATTGACGGATGGTGAAGCCGCGCCGATATCCTCCGACCACGGGCCCCTTCTCATGACGGCCCTGATCAGTTGAGATGTTTAGGACTGATATCTTGTTACAGCTGGGGGTGATTTCGTAATTCCAGTTTCACGACTGTCAGTGGCTTCCGGGGTTTTTGACAGCAGGATTCGCCGAAGTAACATGGGAAGGACGCTTAAAAATGATATCATGAAGCTTATCTAAACGGTCAAGTCTTTCTTGTAACGAGTCAGCTCTCCGATTATCGGGTCTAAAAAATTCATCGTCCCGAAGTGGCACTGCTTGCTGCGGCGTTTCTGTGTTACCTCACCAGCCGGTGACGTCATTAGGCTAGCACGGAACATTTCGGGACGCAGGTGCAACCGAAGGATAATTTTTCCGAATTTCGATGACATTTCCGATGTCAACAGCACCAGCCGCGCAGGATCCCGTTCCTCCAATGTCGCTCGACTCCCTTTTGAAACGTCTAAATAATCAACCAAAGAAGGTATCTCGCTCGAACCAATATTTCCCTACTTCTCAACATTAGGCCAGGCTCGACATGATTCGGTCAACAGCATCTCGACGCTTTGGTCACGTGAGCAACTCAGCGCGACAGTTGCTGGTAACAAAACCAGGTAAAGAACCTACCAGTATCAATAACTCCAATACTTACAAAATTCAGGCAGGGAGCGGGTCGTGATCCTAGGATCAGGCTGGGCTGGCTTTACTCTTTCTCGTCACCTTGACAAAACAAAATTCGAAACGGTTGTAATTTCGCCTCGATCGTATTTCGTCTTCACACCACTACTCGCGTCCACCGCCGTGGGAACGCTCGAGTTCCGAACAACTCTGGAACCAATCCGAGCACGCAATGTTGATGTTGGTTACATTCAAGGCTGGGCAGACGATGTAAATTTTGATCGTAAAACCATAACTATAGAGACTACGGCTGGCCAACCTTCCAGTGGGTCCATGCTAGATAGAACCAATAATCAGCAAGCCAATGTTAGGAACAGTTCAACCACCTCAACAAACAAAGGTGAAATTTTCGATATCAGTTACGATAAGTTGGTCGTAGCGGTGGGCTGTTACAGCCAGACCTTTGGCACTAAAGGGGTCCGAGAAAACGCCCTTTTCTTGAAAGATGTCGGAGACGCGAGGAGGATCAGGAAGAGGATCCTGGAATGTGAGCCTGTTAGCCCGTGGCCCCGCTACAACCCAGACGTGTTATCCTAACAGCATATAAGGTTTCGAAACTGCTTCACTACCCACAACACCAGAATTCCTGAAAAAACAGCTTCTCAACTTTGCAATTGTTGGAGGTGGGCGTGAGTATCGTTCATGTCGATACCGCATCAGGTAATACTCAGAAGACTAAAATGCAGCATCGTATAGCAACTGGTGTCGAATTCGCGGCCGAACTTTTCGATCTTTGCTATGAGGACCTAAGCCGGTTATACCCGGCTCTAGTATCATACGTCAAGATATCTATCTACGATGTCGCCCCAAAGATACTTCCGATGTTTGACGCGAAACTTGCGACGTACGCTTTGAATCTTTTCAAAAGGGATGGTATTGATATTAAAACAGAACACCACATCGAGGAGCTACGACCGGGACTGCCCAACGACCCGAATGGCGAGTTCAACGCAGCTGGATGCTTGACCCTTACGACGAAGGAGGAAGGAGAGGTTGGTATTGGGATGTGCGTATGGTCGACTGGGCTGATGATGAACCCTTTTGTTCAAAAAGCCTTAGACTCAGTCCATACCTATCCTACGTCGTCTGCAGTGTTGAACACCGCCGGCACATCCTCCGACTCCCCATCAAATTTGGAGTGGTCGCTCAAACGGCATCCGAGAACCGGTGGTCTGATTGTTGACGACCGCTTCCGCGTGAAACTCGTCGAGACGAAGGTATCGGCCGAGGCTACGATGTCAGATGTTTTCGCTATCGGTGACGTATCGGTGGTTGAAAACTCACAGCTTCCTGCGACGGCTCAAGTAGCGAACCAGGAGGCCAGATGGCTGGCCGACCGCCTCAATAGGGGAGATTTGTTCTCAAATCGTTTCAATTTTCGAAATTTGGGCGTACTAACGTACTTGGGAGGCATGAGGGCTATCATGCAAGCTGGAGAGCGCGAGCTGAAGGGGTACGTAGATTTCAGCCCTAGCATGCTTCCTCCTAGCGCTTTAATACTTCCACCTGTCGTTCTGTTGTGTCGGTTGTGCTATAACTGTAGCATCAATTCTGGCGCTGACCTAAATTCTTGATAGGCGAACGGCATGGCTGATTTGGCGAGGCGCGTACCTCACAAGAACTGTGAGCTGGAGGAATAAATTGTTAATACCGATATACTGGGTGATAAACCGTATCTTCGGAAGAGATATCTCAAGATTCTGAGGTAGTAAAAGGACACACCCTTCTTCTCATCCTCTGGCAAGAATCCGCCGAACCGGACGTTCCCCGCTTCGAATACGCGGATACCGACATTGACCTATAGTTAGTATATATATAACTGAGGATCGCGGAACAGAACCTACTGGACCCCATTGGGAAACAACCAACTCTCTTGTAGCGTAACCTTGCGAATCTCCAAACATAAGGAAATACGAATACGCGAATACATAGTCACTTGCGCTGCTCCGGCTACTACCCACATTGGATTGGTCCTTTGCTGAATGTCAAGTCTTTTCCATTTTGTTCGGTCTGATGATAGAAAGTACCTGCATCCCCTCTCAGTAACTGTCGGCTCACTGTCCGCCGATCTGGTTTAGCCTGAGGAGACTCGAGGGAATCGACATCCAGAAAATCGACGATGCAGGCGGGTCGTCAACCAATACCATATTCCGCTCGTGGTTTTAAATTTTACATATATTTGATGGTGAGGAAGTTCCAATTCAACTCTATCATCTTGAGGAAGGATATAGAGAATTCACGCCAATATGCAATGAGACCATCGACAATAAATGGAAATCAGTGGCGGCATCTCTACAGTACAGCAGGAGTATATATTCGAAATTTACAAAATCTAATATTCACAAAGGGAGTTTAGGTCCCTAAAGGACCGACCGCCGAAATACGAAAAATCAGACCGTCTTTCTTGTCACCTTATCGCAGCACTCAACTGGCCATCGCTACTTAGAAGCGTCAACGAAAGGAAGCCCTAACCGCTTCTGGATAATCGAAAGAGCCTCCAGAACCTGTCATAATTGAAGTTGGTTAGTAAATCTCTTGTATACCGTCCTTCCCAATCGGAATAATCCTAACCTTTTCGTCCTCGAACCGTCTAGCAACTAGTTGCAAGCCAACAGGTGCGTCTAAATAGCTCTCCGGATCCCCTTATAATAAGCCGAATTAGTTAGACGACCCGCTTAGTAGTTGGAACCTCAGGATGTCGCTTACAAAGCTGAAAATTTTCTTCGTCCTTCTCCCCGGAGGGTGCGTAATTCCAAACACCATTGTCCTTCTCACTGACCTTGGTAACAGGGAAAACTGCAGCCGGATAATCGATCAAGTTGAACATACTCGTGTAGCCCCAGTACTTCCCAGTTCCTAGTCGTGGGGCAGCGCTCGGCCCAACAGGGCATAACAGGACGTCGATGCCAGCTGCAAGCCATTTCTCAGAGTATCTACTCTTATATTTACTAGCTGCTCCTTTATGTTTCCAGAACTCTTGCATGCTAAACCCTGGAGGCTTTGGAACACTAGGCTGAGTGAGAATCCACTCTGAGAGTGGGAGAAGGGGTTCCCCTGTCTTCTGTATTTCTTTATACTCTTCTTGACCTCCATCAACGAAATACAACGCTGACTAAGAATAGTACGCAAGCTGTCAGTGTCACGCGATGCCGAAACTTAAAGGGCGATAACCCAAAAAAATAGGCTTACGATAGTATCCCAGGCTTCTGCGGCGCCTTCTTCTTTCCATTCAATAATTTCGAACTGAGCGCTGTCTTCCTTAAGCTTCATTACCACTTCGTTCAAGGCTCGGGTAACTGGTGGGTGAGGCATAACAACACCGTCCCATCTCATAACTCCAATCCTGATTTTTCGGGGGAGTCCGGTGTCTTTATCGACCGGGAAATTCGGCTTCTGGCGCCAAGGTATCGGGAAGACGGAAGTGCTGTTTAAATATGGTTTCGCAGCCAGGATGGTCGACATGAAGAGGGATAAGGGCTCGAGCGTGGTTGACATAGGGCCGAGAACGCCGCTGACTCCTTCGGCACCCATTGTCGCAGAGATCATACCGGTAGGTATCCGACCTGGCGTTGGTTTGAGGCCATAAAGACCTAAACAATGAGTGGGTTAGCATACGATGGATGGAAATTAGGACGTTTGTGCGGGATAGGTTATGCGACGTACCGTTGTTCGCGGAGGGGCTTCTGATACTGCCTCCGATATCCGATCCGAGACCAAACGAGCTACCTCTGATACCTTGCAAAGCGCCCTCACCACCACTGCTTCCGCCAGCTGTCAGGTTTCGATTGTACGGATTCACGGTCGTTCCATAGAGATTATTGGTGGTTTCGAGCTGCATGAGGGTTTGTGGCTGTGTAGTCCGGGCGTGAACAATAGCTCCTGCCCCCATCAGAATATCTACCAGTGCATTGTTCACCGGAGCGATATTGCCAACGTTGCCGCAAAATCCACCGTTAAGATCCAAGCCCTTGATACCGATGTGCTCCTTGACCGATATCGGCAGGCCGTGGAAGGGCCCGATAGGCGCTTTGTGCTTTTGGTAGTACTCATCCAGGTATTTGGCTTGCGCGAGCGCCCTCTCAGGTAGGAGTTCTGTAATGCAGTTGACCTAGCAGACAATATAAGTTAATCCCTCTAGGCTCCACCGAACGCGAACGAAGAAAAACAACTTGTTCGGCCTATATTGATCGATATCCCGATATCCCACACCAGTACTAAGGGGGTCCTACCAATTTCTGTGCAACACCAGCTCTTCTTAAAAAGGCATTTGTGACCTCGACGGCCGTTAGCTTCCCACGGGCCAGAAGGTCAAGAAGCTCAATTGAACCAGTCTCTGTAATCCAAACTTCGCGAGAAGTCAACATATCCCGGGATGTCTGCACGACATTTAGAGGTAGTGTCCTTTCATCAAGGCTTAAGAGTTGAGGTGAAAGCCTGGATATCGAAGCGTCTCGATAAGCCTGACGCTCCGAAGCAATCTGCTGCCAGGTTGCCTGAGGTTTATTTTGGCTGGCATGAGCTGCTACCGAAGCTAGTAGAAGAGTGAGAGCGAGATTGCTGGACCACATTGTGGCAGTTTTCTAGGTAATCCGATTGATTTTCCCTCTGTGTACTTAAGACGAATATATGCACTAAGATGCATAGTATGTAGGCTCTAGTACTCTACGACCCTTTTTATATCCCAGAGACCTCAATTGACGAGTCGATCAAACCGCCGGGTGCTACTTCATTGTCACTGAAGCTAACATCGTCGTGAAAGTATTGCCCTTTGAAGCTGTCGGTAACTTCTCAAACCCTGTCCAAGTATCGAAAACCAGTCTCGCAATTCCTCATCCGGAACTCGGGACTCTTTTCGAAAGCTACATTCCATCTTTATATTTTCTATTTCTTCGAACCTGCATCGTTTCGGATGTAGCTAACAAAATCTTGTGGTTCTCTCCTTTCCAGTTGTAGTGTGATATAGACTGGGTTTGCTGATATAGCCATAACTCCATTAATATTGTTACATCAGCGGATTCCTGTTTTGGCTTGGCATACCATTATGAAGCTTACCAGCTGCAGCCGCTGAGTCCGGTCGGAACCTATCTCGTCACATGCTAAAGGTCTCCTACTCTCAAGTCTAAAATTAACAGGTGGAAAAAATATATTCTCTGGATCACGGTATTTGATCGTGGCGGAAGGGTGTTGATAGAATTGCTCGATAATGCGTCACCAACAACCCTGCTGACTTGCGCCTGATCGACTGACGCGCCCCACGTCAGTCGAATATGGTCGGCCGGTCTCCACAATTGGCTTCGAACGTGACGTTTTGGTGTGATAGCCAACATATCAAACCCTGGGAATACATGAAATCCTGTAAGCCTGGCGTTCTGGATCGCTCTGCAGCAAGTCGTGCTAAAATGTCGACGTATTCCGGGCTGTCGATGCCACCCCGCTGTTTCGCCTCGTACAGTTTTTGGCACACGCGACTTTGCGCTTTCCCAGCGGCTTCAAGGGAAGCGAGTAGTCTTTCTAGGCTAGAGTCGAGGTAATTGTACAAGACTGGGCCTCGCCGGTCCATAACCGCCGTGATTGTCTCTATTTGCTCCAGGGTGTAGCGGTTGTTGGTATCCATATACGTCCCGACAACCATAACCTCCGGAAGCAGCTCAGCATCAGCCCTTTTAAATCGTCCGAGTATATCTGATAAGTTACTTTTATGGTTCGCAGAATACCATATATCATCATTTCCCCTCGCTGTCTGTGGATGGGCGAGGATGAAAAGAACATTGCGAGTGCCATCTGGGTATACAACCTGAAGGTTTTCGAATTGCTCCGTCCATATCTTCTCAGAACCGCCTTGAGCATGTTATCGCGTATTCTACTCACGGCACGGAGTAACTCAGGTTCAGATGCCAGCGTAGTAGATTCCGGGGGTCATGCAAAAGAACCCAACGCATAATAATGAGTACCCATACCAATCCTTTCCAAAACACAAAGCGCGGAAGCTGTAGGTGCGCGAAAATGAAAATATAACTCGAGGGGGCCTACGGCCACACCTGCCCGACTGCTTCAGCTCAAGCTCTGTGTACCTATAGCTCTATATACCTAAATACTTAATAAATAAAACACTTCAAAGTCGAACCCCTTCGGGACCGCTTCGCGGCCGCTTTGGGGCCTCTCCTTCAAAGTAGCCACCAACCTCAAGCTTTAATATAAATAATTAATAGAATTTTCTAGAAAAATAATACATTTTGGACCACTTTTGACCCCCCCTCCAGAGGAAGAAAAAAAAATAGTTCTTAGGTAAAGGTATACCAAACTCCCGATTTGCAGTCGGGCATAATTCCGCGGTTGGCAGCAAGGCGAAGGCGGTGGAGAAATGACACAATCCCTAGTTAAACGTCGCGAAAGGGAGATGAACTACCCAGTGATCGAAAAGCAGCCGCTCGTTTTGACTTGTTAATAATCGCCTGACTAACTCTTCAAGCACAACAAAATTGTCTTCGACGATCCAACGAAGACGGTCACCGTCAACCCCGCTGATAACATCGGCGACGCTGGTGAATTCTAGTGCATCGCCGTCGTTTAATATTGTTCGGTAGATGTGATATGGAAGCCGTTTCAGGGCCCCAGCTTGCTCCCATTCCAACGAAACCATATCTACGGCCATCGTTAGAGAAACTCCTCCCTCTTCCGCTACCAAACCTACTTCTCGAAGAAACGCTCGTGCCTCACTCCCCCACCCCTCGACCTCAGCCCAGAAATTATGTCCTTGTTTGCTGGCGTATGTGCTGAGGGCAGTCTTACCTTCTACATCGCCAACGAATTCCACGGCTCTCTCGACTGCATAGTATGCTGTGCCCTCGGCGTCGCTTTCGCGCAGGAGATCTATGTCCAGGCATTCTGGGGACGGCTCTGATGCCAAAGAAATAAAAATTTCGAGTCCACACGATACAATTTGTTGTAGCTCCTCAATTGAGTCTTCGGGCTGCATCACACCTCCCAGATGCTCTTGAGTTTCCGCAATCAGTCCCTCCCCTTTATCCCGACTCAGGCAGATCAGGACCTCGAGCCTAATTATTGAACTTCAGTATAGCTAGCTGAAAGGGTTTCGCTGTAAACTACACTTTTCAACTCACAGGCGCTCTGGTAATCCACTATCCTTCTTAGAACCAGCGAATCTCTCCTCAGCTCTCCCATCCCCTTTTGGGTAGTCACCAGCACAAAAGGTGCCGGAAGTCGAGTGGTCGTCCTTATCATAGGCACGGCCATCCATAAAATCTGTTTTGCCGCTGGTTTCGATCTCCATCATTTCATACTACAGGTCTTCTAGCGGTGGGTGAGGTAGAGGGAGCTCATTGACAAGAAAAGTATGTGTCACCAATTTATCTTTGTTAACCTCAGCATTCCACTCGGACCTTTTCTCACATCTAGGTCCCGGGTAGGTGTGGAAAAAGCAACAGGTTCCTTAGAGTTTGGCCCAGCACCTCAAATTCTTGCCGGATCGTTTCAGAGTCACCCGATGAGCTTGCTTTCCGAGCCGCTGCCGTTTTTCAATTCTCTTAAGAATATCTCGTTTGCACCTCTTAGTGACATTCTGGTTGGGTGCCTCCCATTTATCAAGCAGTCGTTTCAGTTTGTGAATTCTAGGGCATCCATTCCGCAGTTAATACGCGGTGCATTAGGCCAAGTCAATCCCTAAGTGTTATAGATGACGTACGGTAAAGCAATCTCCATGTGTATATGGAAAGCATTTAATATATCATTTTTGCTTTTTACCAGCCCGGTGCATGGCCAGTACGAATTCTCTGTGGTCCTTCATATCCTTGATCTTAGGATAACTCCCCTTCGTGGGCTGTTGAGGCAATCCCGGCACATTTTGCTGTTCATATTCTGCGGCTACCTGTACTTATGAAGATTTCTTGTTTTAGCGACTTATAATTAAGCCAGCATAGGCCTAATCAACTTCGCTCTCGAGTCGGTTGCGGTGGGTTGCGTTGCGTGTTGTATTTTCTACCGTCTTGTGGGAAACACGGCACCCATAGTAAATTAGCGTCGATCAGAGCAGGTTAGCCTTCTCATATTCTGGGCCCAAGACGTTCTTTACTTGTCTGTCGCTTGGTTCTTTACAATACGTATCGTGCTTTCTTGTTTCTGATCAATTAAACTGTCCTAATGTCATGTATCATCCGCCAATGCTGCCGAACCCGGATCCGGAAAAGTTGGCTTTTCCGCCGAATCAGTGTCCTTGAAAAAGTCGACATCTGTAGAACAGCGAGGGTCCCTATGGCTGCACGAACGGGCGCCCGAATCTGTGCAGAGGCTCTTACTAGGATGCGAATTCTGTGGCGCCATGTGGCAAATCCGAACTTACAACTCTGACAAACTAAAGGCAGTTTTCGCCAGAAGGAAACCCCACTAACTTGGCTTCAATCGGTATGACCTACCGCGTTCCTTTATCAAATACTCCGAGCTAAGGTAATGTATACGTGCCCCAGCTGCGTTAACCTTGTCGATACTCCGTATACTCCTATGAAATTGGCCTCGGTTTCTGACTCTTGACTTGGCCGGGATTCCGGAACGCTGACCGTCCGAATAGCTATTTTTATGCTTATCAACTTCAACTCTAATGGATAGTATGCGTATGTGTCACTTCTAAGGCAGAAAACAGACCCACGGGACAAGTAATGCGGGGTCTGACCGGTGTCTAGTCGGAGTGCTGGAGCGTCTTATCTTAGTATACATGGCCTTCTGAACAAGCTCGAATATTATAGATCCGAATAAACTGAACGGCGGCTCTCCCTATGGACAAATACTATACGACCATTAGCACCACTATAGCTACATCAAGAAAGGAGAATATAGGTAGATACCTTCAGAATAATTCAAAACACTCGAGCACATATATTGTAGGAGTGCATCACTCACTAGGCTAGTAAAGCATAGCCTAATATTGGCGCAATTTTTTGCAAACTCGGAGCGTCTATCGATCCCTCGGCTATTCCTGGAGTGCTTATGGGAGGAGCGGCCATGTTTTTCGTAGGCGACCGCCAACTCGCCTGAACTCAACTGGATCAATCTGGTGACGAGAGGAAACTTCATCCAGCTTGGAGTCCTTTGCGGGGTTCACGACTTCGCGAACTGAGGCGTAGTTACCCGGTTTGCAACGCCCAGCCACAATACGATAGAACTCCCATCGCAGAGTGTATTTGGCTACCATGTACGCATATACATGGAGATGGCGAAAGGCGGTGAAGGGAGGGAGTTTCTGAACCGGGAAGCCGTCGTATCGGGCCCGGCTGATGGAAAAGAAGACGTCCGATGTCTCGCTCAGTTTCTCCAGAGGGGTTCTCGCGGCCCGGCGCTCCCGTAATTCCTCCCGAACCCGGTCTCGGTACCAGGACGGTGGTGATTGTCGTGCTAGACCCAACATCCTATGCCAGCGCTTCAAGAGTGCTTCGATAGTTGGGCTCATTCTGCTGGGAATTTGCCTTACGGCATCATCCGATTTCGTTACCTTCAGGCAGATGAACTTCAGGATAGGGATGCTTACGAGATCGAATGGTAGCTAGTGTTTCAATAATGCAGGATGTTTGTGCGAGAGGAAAGTTGCCGGTAGAAGAATCTCGCACTTGCACTTTGGGATTGTGCTAGTGTCGACGCGCGCGTCGCCGCCTCGGCCGCAAACACAAACTTCAGGCAAGATATGCCGCCAGGATTCCATGATAAATCGCGTAACACAAAAGTTCAGGCACAATTAGTCCTTGATTCCACACAGTCGCGAGGTAGAGCTGGAGGCCACTCAGCTCAGTGACCACTGTTTTATTATTGGGTGGAAATTGGTGGGGCTTTCCGTGGAGTAGCCACGAGACTCTCACAGGAAGGTTCCACAATACCATAAGCATCAGTTGCCATACAATACTGGCTGGCTGCGAACGATAAGCTTTGCTGCACCGCTGTTTCAAAAGGTCAGAATCATCGATACATTAGACTCTATTGTTATAGGTAGGATATGCTGGTGTGACACAAATTGACCACAAAGTTCTCTGGGTTCTCCGGGCTTTCTCCGGGCTTTCTCCGACATCCTAGGACTTTGGCTGGTTCTGTCACGAAAATCGAGGTATAATAGAGAGTGCTCTGAGAGGTAACCGATAGCTGATGCACGATTGACGAGCCGGATGGTGGATAAATAGCCGGGAGCGGGAACGACCTATCCTGCCGCCTCTCGCCCTTCAACACCAAGTATAGATCTCTCACCATATACAAAAATTACAACCAATTAAGCCCACTCCCTTATCAATCGGCCTCAAACATTATCAATATCTTACACTCAAGAATGGCGACCGATCCTACAAACTTCGCTGGTAGCGGGGCGGATACGAAGAACGCATCGACTACCCCTCGTGACAAGCCGATTATTATCGGGCTATATGGAGTTTCCGGTTGCGGGAAGTCTTATTTATTGAAGCAACTTCAACAAGAAAGTCAGATGAAGGATTTCATCTTCTACGAAGGTTCCGAAGTCATTGGGGGCCTAGTCCCCGGCGGCCTCGAGGCTTTCAAAGGGCTGGGGGAGGACTCAAAGACCTACTGGCGCCAACTCGCTATTGACACAATTCGGCAAGGTTCTATAGACACTGGAAGACCTGCGATTGTTGCCGGCCATTTCATGTTCTGCAGCCTAGATAGCCAAGTTGGCCATCCTATTTATACCCCTAACGACCTAGAGACGTATACCCATATCATATACCTCGATGTTCCCGCTCAGCTCATCGCCCGGCGCCGGAAAGACGACACCGACAAAAACCGCCCATCTATGCTTCCCGATCATATACACAGGTGGCAAGAGGCTGAAAAGAATGGCTTGCGCAGTCTATGCTACAAACACCATATCCTGTTTTCAACGGTCGCCCATCGGCCGGCCTTGCTAGATAAAGTATTGGCGCTTATTCAAGACTTCACGTCCCATACCGAGAAACAAAACTCGTCTCTTGTCCAGAACAGGGTTGATGAGATCTTTGATGGGAGCCGGGGACAGTTGCAAACCGTGCTAGTCCTAGATGCAGATCGTACTTTAGCCGCGCAGGATAGTGGGAGGCTGTTCTGGGAGCGAGTTTCCTGGCCTCAGCAGCCCAAGGGCCCGGAGGATAAAGATCCCTTGAAGACTTTGTTCAGCAGTAAGTTGGGCTACTCATATGCTGCTTTCAGACAAGCAGCCTTGCTATATGAAGAAGCAGTTGAAAGTCTGGAGTTCGACTCCTTATGCGATACCGTCGCATCACAGGTCTCCATATATCCAGAATTTATCTCTTTGTTGAAACAGGCCGCCGACCAAGATCACATCGGTGCGGTCGTCGTTACTTGCGGCCTACGCCAAGTCTGGCAGAAAGTACTCGAGAGGGAAGAATTATCGGATAAGATCCAGGTTATCGGTGGCGGGCGGATAGCGGATGGGTTCGTGATCACGGCTGAAGTGAAAGCGACCGTGGTTACCCGGCTAAAATCAATTCACGGTGCGCATATTGTAGCGTTCGGGGATAGCGTGCTCGACTTGCCGATGTTGATCGGTGCGGACGAGGCTATTGTCGTTGTGGGCGAGGAAAAGACGAGAAGTCGAACTATGGAAGCCGAGCTGCTAAGGGCCATTGAGAACGACGGGTTGACGGCACAACAAGTTCTGCTTCCTTCCAGCAACACCGCCATAACGCCTCGGCTGGACACTAACAGACTACCCATAGTCCAGATCGTGGACCCGAAGTTTGTGGATTCTCTCCTCGGCCGCCGGAACCATAACAATCTGCAGGTAGTCCATGCGACCGGCAAAAACACAGCGAGATTGTTAATGACACCAATGCGCGATGCAAGTGTTACCGGCCCTGCTTTAAGAGAAGCTCACCGTCGCGTCGGATGGTATCTGGCCACTGAGTTCGTGGTGGGCCTCATCGGGCTAGAAGAATTTTCAATCCCGCATGTACAGGGAAAGCAAACCACAGGGTATCGGCTCCTCGATGAGGAAACTACGGCCGTTGTGGCTCTTATGCGCGGAGGGGAGCCGATGGCTTTCGGAGTCCATGATGCCTTTCCCCGTGCGATGTTCATCCACGCCAAGCTCCCCAAAGATATCGACTCCGGGCACTTGTCACTCCTTCGCACCGTCGTCTTGGTCGATTCGGTCGTTAATAGCGGCAAAACGATAGTCGATTTTGTCCAACATCTCCACAGGCAGAATTCTGCGCTGCGTATTATAGCGGTTGCTGGGGTCGTCCAGGCGGAGTCGATCGCTGAAGGCGGTCTGCTTCGCATGGCCGCCCGCCGTTCAAGTTTCAGCGTCGTGTCTCTCCGTGTATCAGAAAATAAGTATACCGGCAGCGGCACCACCGACACGGGCAATCGTTTGTTTAATACGACCCACTTGGTATAGTTGGGAGGAAAGCTAATATACAATTTGTCTGCGTAGTTTAACACTTATTTCTTTCAGCGTTTTAGCCCTATAATTTTGCCAGTCTCGTCACTAATCTTGCTTGCCGTTTGCATTTGTCGTTCTGAAGGGGTTGTTCAAGGGAATCTTAGGCCATTTCAAAGATCATCTTTATGACTTCTGGGGTTTTCATTGGTAGCTTTTGGACGTTCAAAGATATTTTTTTTTTTTTTTTTTTTTTTTTTTTTTTTTTTTTCTACCGGCATGTATCTTCAGCAATTTTAGAGATTTAGTTAAATCTATGGCCTCACCAGTCTCGTCACCAGAAAGTTTTTCAACATGTCTGATAACTCTGTGAAATGATTGTGTTGAAAAGTTGTGTTTCTTAAAAAGGCAGTTTTCCAAATCTAGCAGCCTCGGCTTTTCAATTGCAAAGGTTCCTTTTGTCAATACGTTACATTCGAACCTACCCGCAGTTAGGAGCGGCGGATCGAGGTTTTACTAAGCCAATGGCTTCCTACGATAATTAATTGCCAGGCTAGTCTTGCTCGTACCCAACATTACGCACTCTGCGCTAGTCTTCGTGAGCCCTAACCCCGTACGATGTCACCAACGGATAAAGATATAACAACTAGCGACTCGAGAATGTGCATGTTGATCTCGTCAGGGGCATCCCTGATTTCGCTGGGATATCGCAGCAGGCACAGCATGCGACAATAGCGGGAATTCAACGGGAGTGACACATCCACAAGCCGTCTTATATTCTATGAGTTTGCCTATAGCCTACCTGTCTCATAGCGGGTATTTTTATACCCTCCAACCGTGCCGGTGTGCGTGGCTCGCCCATGCGCAAGCGAACTTGCTACCGTTATAACTTTATTCTAGAGGGATATGACACCGCTCTTAATAGAAACTAGGCGATTTGGAAGGCGTCTATAGAAGGGAATGACGACTATCAATTAAGTTCCGCTTGGATGTCGGGCCTGCAATACGACACACAGATTGGGCAAATATATATATGCGGTCTCATGATTCGATTGCCCGTGAGATTGCGGAGAGATGTGGCAACCGAAGAACCCTCCTCGGAGCCCTCTCCTGAATGACTGTACTCATCTTTATTCTATTCTTCGCCCAGAATATGGTCATTTTATTGGTAGGAGGTATAGTTTGCAGTACTCTATGGGCATGTCCTAAGTAAGCACGCTACGCGGCCGAACTTCAGGAAACCTTCTCCTTTAAATTGAGGCTAATTTTATAACATCTGATAGGCTTTTACAACCACATACACCATGAACATCAGTCCTGTTCCTCTCAAACTAGCTCTTACAGTATTGTGGATATGTCGTGGACTATTCGTCGATTCATCAGTATGAGATTCCCTCGCGGCCTCCGACATAGAAATGACGACTGGGCATCGAGGTAAAGATTCCAACCTTACCAGATCTTCAGGTAATGATATCACACAGGCTCGCCCTACCAATTGTAGGATTCCGTATGCTACCCAGCGGGTATTTCCACCGATGATAGTTCTGGGGTTATTCTCGCTCCGGGGAACCCCAACCGGCTGGGGATCAAGGCCGTACAGCTGTGCCTCTGGCCAAGGATACGTACAACATCGCTAGTATTGATGCTAACTCCCTTCAACCGCCCATCTTGAATCCGGCGGACTGGGATCTGGATCGTCGCGGGAAGAGGGATTTGCTTAGTGCGGGCCTCGTTTTATTTTGCTTGTTGGGCCTTATTTCCGACCCTCAGAGTCCAGTGGCCCCTCACCGGCCGAACTCGATCTTCTATTCCAGGAAAAATGAGCGCCAGGAAGTTCCACGATGTTCAGGCCAATTCGTTCCGGGCCGGCCAGCTAGAAAAGCCGTCACCTCTAATAAATCTAACCGAATCGAAGAGCTCCGGATCCGATTCTTGGCGGGACTATGATTCTTAGGGGTCCCCCACAGTTCCACATCTTTCCTATGGCCAGTGGTTTTGTTTTCTCCTTTTGCTTTATTTTTGCTCTTCCTCACTAGTACAGCTATATTGATTTCCGTTCTCTAGCGTCTAACTAGGCGTGGCGGCTGTAGCGACTTTGGTCCCTATGCCTCGATTCCCATCGGCGTCCGCGACGTCCGGATCTCCGCCACCGTATATATAAGCTAAATCAGATATGAAAATCCCAACGTCTATCCTGGTTCCATACTCAGACCGCACAAGTACCTATCTCGCACGGAAGTACCTTCTCGACAACCCTAACCGAAGTCCTCTAAAAAATCATTTCTGGAACAGCCGTATATACGTATCGTGATGAACATCCTACCCTATATGCAATGTTCAATCGCACTTGGCTACGGGCGTTGTTGCGATGCCCTCTCTACCCGACGCTTCAGCACCGTCGCCCTCGTACCCAGTAAATATTTCAATATCCAGTGATCTTGACATGCTTTCATCTTCTCGACGACGAACTCAAGATCCTCTTCTGCGTATAAAGCCTCATATCCGGCCGCTATTATAGCGGTCTTGACATCCGGTGCTTGGTTTTTATAGCCAGTTGCTCCCGGGTCCCACCGTTGGACCCTGCCCCCAATGATGACTCCATCGATATAAGTACGAACGACTTCGGTCAAAATATCCTACGGCCCCATTTAGGCTTGTCAGAAGCTTCGTTACAGGACCGCATCGTACGATCTGAGGAGGTACTTGCTATAATTCTTTTCCAGGCAGTGTTCTGAGATATATGCGTAGGCCAATCTGGATATTTGGCTTCAAGCTCTTCACCCTCCATTCCATCCGGTGGGATTTCTAAAGCGCTTCGCATCTGCGCAAAATCGATATAGGCTTTTGCTGTCGGGGCGGGTTTCTGCCCAGGGACCTTGTTGGTACTGTGGGCGCTAGCGCGACCGCCATGTTGGCGAGGTAGTGGATATCGGGACGAGGATTCTGGGGTGGAAGTATCAACTTCCTTGAGAACGATTTGTTTCCAGTTCGACCTTCCAGCCATTGCCCGAGCCGAGATGGTTATGCTTACTTGCAAGATGAGTCGTCAATGCAGACTGATGGAGCTATTAAATTTAAGGGGATCACACTGACGAGGCTGAATCGAATCACTTCAAGATAGGCTTGGCAATCGATTACAACAGGTCAACACAGCTACATGCTCCATTCAATACGATCGAGAGGCCGGAAGGTAGAATTCCATGCATCTTGCTAACGTTTAGCTCCTGAGTTCTGAAGCATCGTTAGCCAAGTCACCCACAACCCTCGATCCAGGCATCCACATCCGATGAAGCTAAAACGACTTCGTCCTTCAGATCTCGCGTCATCTTTAGAACCTTCCGAGCCTCCATAATCTCTAATCTCCCATCCTGATCTCTTGCCAAAGAAGATGGCTCAATCCGCGCTTCCATTTCGGCTATCCTTTTGCCAAAATCATTGACGAGCTCATGTCCACGGAAAACCCTTTCCATTTTCTCCATAGAATTCTCCCCTTTCTCTGTGACACCCCTTAGTTTTGACGTAATCGCCCCGAGCTCCGATTTAACTTCTTGGATCAACCCGAAAGGTACAAACGCGACAGTCCGGAAACTCTTTCGGAAGGTATCGCCGTGCGAGCCGGATGATAATTCCATCAGCTCTAGGGCCCGAGTTACCCGTCGGTGTATCGGGTTCTGGGCAAGGTAACGTTTATTGCGTATCCGAGGTCCACAAATACGCCAATTCTTTTGAATAACCCTCGCAGCATCTATGAAAATGGGCGAGTTGTCGTTCGGAGCTGCAGTGCATAGCGCTGCCGCATCAGCCTCGTTTTCCGTGTCGCTGGGGCTACCTTCAAGCTGTCCTCCGGCTTGGATGATGGCTCCTACGGTGGGTGAGGTTTCGAAAAGAATAGTTTTAACCGGATAGCCACGAAACTTATCCATCCCCTTCGGCCTCTGCGACAGATGACAGAATACTATTGGATCCGCTCGACTTTCAACAAGGTCAATGTTCGTTATCACCCAAAAGAGAAATTCATCGGCACAGTCGGGTATGTCTCGTGGGTACGGAGGAACCCAGCGATAGTGCCCTCGTGCCCTCCAAAAGTTAGGGGTTCTAGCTCGACCAAGGAAGCCCTAATTACGAGATGTGTTAGCCCCTGCATATTCGATATCCTTCTTAGCGGTTCGGTGCATTTACCTCAATAAACTTTGTCCGATGAACCATAGCTCCAGGGCTTTTCGAGTTTATAATAGCTATTATCGTGCTCTCATCAATCCTACGATCTATAGCATCGTTATACCAAGCGGAAATCCGATTTGACGCAGTTCCTTCCCGGACAATGCGGTAGATGTCGACGACGGAGTTTAATATCTCATTTGCAGCAACGTTGCAGTTCTTTTCCCTGTTCAGATAGAGACATTGGCTGCTCCGCAATAGTTCAACCTGCGATTCCTTCAATACAAGATCGTTGGAGGATGCGATATAAAGCTGAAAATAGGCTTAGCGGTATACAGTAGCCACAACTATGTGAGCAAGAACACTTACAACGACAGCCATAACACGGTCAAGCCGATTCAGGAGGAGGTGAACGTCGCGGAA
This sequence comes from Arthrobotrys sphaeroides, assembly GCA_036971245.1. Classification (NCBI taxonomy): domain Eukaryota; kingdom Fungi; phylum Ascomycota; class Orbiliomycetes; order Orbiliales; family Orbiliaceae; genus Arthrobotrys; species Arthrobotrys sphaeroides. The sequence continues at coordinate 1,364,701 of JAJTTW010000009.1, read as the reverse complement.
CTCTGTGAATTCCATCAAGCAAGTTTTAAACTCTTGGGCAAAGCGTCTCATCTATCAATTGATCAAGTTGTCAGCGTCCGGCCGGGTCAAACGATTTTAAAGAACTAGATCATACAGCCTGTTCTCCGTCCGATGGATTCCAAAGACAGTCTTCAATTTTTTTCATAAGATACATCGCCGACCGATAGCATGGCTCGATACCGTTGAGCCCTCTCCACCATAGGCCTATTTCGTAGCACCCTATCAAATTCATTAACGAAACCATTAGCGTCACGGTTCGGTGAATGACTTACGACGTAAATTCGAGATCTTGATTCTCTCCCAGCTATTGAGTAAACTCCAGAAGTCAGGTGTAACCCTAGATTTATTTCGTATCATAGATTTGAGTCGCCAGTCAAAATCATCAAGGCACCCGAGAACCATTCGCCCTTTAATCCGAACAGCAGTGTCATCGTTATTCCGACATGCAAGCGCATTTGACCTTTGCTTCGGGAGGAATGTTCTTGCGGACGGAGTTTGTAAAAGATCGGAAATAACCGTAACGCTTTCAAACACTCGTTCCCACCATCGATGACCTTTCGGAACATTTGTAAGCAGGAATAATTACAACTGTTGGGTACTGCGGAGCTACCTTGGGTACGGAAAGTCTCATACAGCGAGTGGACGCCGAAGACCCCGTTTCTGTTAATGTACTTGAACTGTGAAGCCAACAATGACATTGACCATGCAATCTTAATTGATCATGGCAAATTCGAGTCAACAGAATCGCCCTCATTGAAGACTCAGGCAGAGATTGTCGCTAATCAGGAAGATTAATTACCTCTAATTGTTCCACCATATCGCCTTTGGATAGTGCATTCTTATGATGGGCAAACCTGCATCCACCAGAGGCATGGTTGTTGCAAGAGCCTAACGTATAGATTAACATAACTAAGTATCGCACGTGATTTCAAAAGATCCCGGTCCTACCTCGAATCACTAGGTAACCGCAGATACATTTACCCATATACTCCTTCTCTCGTTGTTTGATGTATCGGGTGTAAGCATCCAGAATCCAGACCCGCAAGATCCCAGCAATCCGTTCCATTAAGTCGTCAGCACTAATTCGTTTACTTTTGCTACCAGTACCGGAGTAAATTGGCGATGATGTAGCAATACGATAGCTGTCGGAGTCCTCTATTGCGACTAATTCAAAGAATAGACACACGGCAGCGATGTCAGCTAAAGCCTGGCTCCTGTGAATGTTGAGTAGCCGCTCTGCGCATCGTAGTATCACATCGCCCATCAAACCGCCAGTGGATTGGAACTGTGATGCTAGTTGAACATTTTCTGAGGCGTAGAGCCGTAGTGTCTAAAAATCACGTAATAGTCAGCCATCGGCTCAAACAGTATACGCCTGCGGCGACGGTTCCAATGCACTCAATACCATCAAGTCCCCGAGAATTAAAGCTTCTGGCGAAATTTCGGGAATATTTTCCACTACTTCACCGGCGTGATCGAACAGTCTTTTGTTCAAAATTTTTGAGGTCTCGCGAAGCAGCTTCGACGCCCGCGGATATGAACTGAGATTTCGAACAGCCAGGGCCATTTTCGCTACCTGGGGGCCGCTCTGGACCAAGCCAGTCAGCGCATTTGAGAGCTCATGAAACAAAATCCTTTCAGCGAATTCCTCCCCCTTCACGGCTAGAAATTCTCGGTTCATTATTCGCTCCGATTCTGCTTGCTTCAATAGATCTCCAAGCTTCTTCCAATGACCTTCTGAATATCGGAGTTCCATGGCTTCAGAAAGGCGACCCTGAGACATAAAAAGCTTTTGCAACTCCTCATCAAGTTTGAATTGGCGATACAATTGCTCCAATTCTTGTTCAGTGAGCAGTGAAATGACGGCTTTTTTCATTTCGGCGCCGGTGCTGCCTGAGGAGAACACCGTCAATGCAATAATGAGGCAATTTCGAGTGTATAATTTTGCATCCATGTCGGTACGGTGCCTGAAGTGGTGAGATTTCAATATCCAAATCGTCTAGAACATTGCCAGAAGTGGGGTGCTGACCTTTTTAAATAGTGTATTAAATCCTTGACGTTGTCCTGTTTTCGATACCCTTCTATGGCAAGCCCATGGAGGCCCAGCTGCTCGTACAATAAGATCGCTTTTACCCACTCTTTCGCCTGCATAAAATAGTCGGCTGCGCGGCGGGTATAATTGTTATTGGCCTTTTCAGAACTCTTCGATAGCTCCTCGCATAGTTCTGACTAAAGTTAGCACCATTCAAATGCAAAACACACTGGTGATCCAATCGAGGCCCCGAATACTCACCACCAGCTTCGCTGAAGCCCTTAATGCTCTCGTAACACTTGAGAGCTCTTTCGTACTTTCCGCAGTTGCGGAATAGCTGGGCGGCCCCGATGTAATGTTCCTTCGCAGCATCAAAGCATTTTGGATCAGATATTATATCTCGACCGTGTCTTTCTTCAATCGAAGCTTGGCACAACTCTGCAAGCTGGTGCTTCCCGGCTCTACGATAGCAGTATAGCGCCTACCGACCCCCATTGGATTAACCCAGAATATTGCAGATACATTGTACGGAGACACTTTCTCACCTGTTCGTACATCCGCTGGTTGAAAAACTCGTTTCCTTTCCGGGTCCACTCCTCTGGATTCGACTGTCCCAGTCTAATTTCGTCAAGGCGGGTTCGAAGCTTGGTGATGTCAGTTAATGTTGGGGAAGCGCATAGTTTAGATCTCTGTAAAACTCACAGTAGGGTCATCCGGCGACACAACATCGATGATTGGATCTCTCGCCCCGAGGTCCCACATTTCCTGCATTGGTTGAACAACATTAATGTTACTTTCAATGAGATACAGCATTTCCCGAGAACGTGTGATGGCGACATAGAGATTCTAGAGAAGGCATTAGCAGTGATAGAAACATTCAATTCGGCCGACCGAATTCCTTATCTCGTAGAAAGAGTAAATTACTTTGAGTTCGATGCATAACTCGGGATATTTCGAGTCGTCAAGTCGTGCTCCAGTCGCCTGCGAGTTGGCTAAAGCTCTGAATGCGGACTTGCAGGACGAGCCACTGAAGAAGTCGAATAAAAATACATCCTGAAATTCCATTCCTTTCGACTCAAGAATGGTGAGAATCAGAACCTTGTCGCCCATTTTTTCCGATATGGATTGCTTCGCGTCCTCGTCTCTGACTATCAACACTTGTTCTGCCCCGAACTCCGATATTGCCGCGCTACCTGGCGTCTCCCGCGGAACGAAGATATCAGACGAGAATCCGCTGAACACAATGGGTGCAGGTCCGTCGAATTCGCCGAGCTCTGGGGAGAACTTGTCGATTGCATATGGAAATGTGGTAGAGAGGACATCCACCACTTTAGCCGCGAGTTTCAGAACTGATACAAAGGTTAACAAAAGTGCCCCCAAGTCGTTCAAAGATAGCATTGGGGACGTACTTCCATTGTGAGTACGATAGTTTTTACTCAGCGTGAACAGATTCAACTTCGTCAAGTCCATCTGACCAGATAAATTACCAAGACGTTCATACTTCTGGAAAAATAAACTTTTAAGATCCTGGAAGCGGAAGCACGAGTCCCTAGATATGCACTGTGCAGTATCACCAGCTTTTTTACCCGTTAGTCAATTTCCGTCACGGGGCCTGACAAATCCGGAAAGGACGAAGCTCATACCAAATGCAAAGGATCTCATATCATTGACTAGATCCAGCAGCAGCTCGATTTCTGGGAGTCTTTGGTCCTGTATCTCATCAACGAAAACCTCTGTGATGAGGGATCGAATTTGAGATGACAATTTCCCATCCTGTACTAGCAACTTCTGCAACTTATACGTTCTGTCCAAATCATCCCATTCGCTTAGGGACGTTTTCCTCTTCTCGTAGGCTTTGTAGAGTCCATAAACGGCCTCCCGCTCTGAACCAGGCCGGAAATTGGGAGCAACCCGATGAGAGAGCTCCTGGTATTGGGTCTCCGATAGTGGTTGGAAAGAAGACGTCGAATTCGATTTAATGACTCCTATATCATGTCCCCATTAGCTCAGTAGGGCCGTGCTAACCCCGTGTGGTGATATCAACCTATGATTTCCGAAAACACCCCTTCGACAGATAGACCTTTTGTTGCCGCTGTCGAGAATCTCGGCCAATACGACCTTTTAAACTTCCCAAAATCCACCCGCCGGTTTGCGATATCAACTTCTGAAGTCTCCACATCGGAGGAAAAGATGTTTCTTTGGGCGAACCTAATCATATTGCATTTAGCTTATACTGCGCCGCGCCGGGGTACTCACACCCCCTAGATTCACGAATTTAAGGATAGGACTACCTAAGGCTTTGCTCTAGCATTGCAGCAAAAGAATCGAATGTGCAGACCATCGGCCAATCCTTGTCGCTAACATCTAGCAAACTCGTCGCTTTCGTCTCTTCGTCGTCGACAATCGGATCCAAGTCATCGATTTCGGTCACGTCCTCTTCGATAGCGAATCTCAGACAGTGACTATCAATTAGACGGTTGACATACTGTCTGATCTTCCCCGCAAGCACCGGAGAGCGAGTTAAAAATATCTGCCGGACTTCTTTATTGTCATTCATTAGTCTGTCGCGTATGTAGGTGGCCAGCAGCCGGAATACGAGACAGGTCGTCTTTCCCTGTGCATAATAACTTGTATCAGCTGAAGGTCAACGAAGTCAACACCACATACCGCGATGGAAATGGCTCACCGTTCCACTGCGTCCCAATATACAGACTGAAGAGTCAAAGTAGTTGATGATAGACTCCTCCTCAGGAGAAACTACAAAGGGTACCTCAGCTTGGTTGCCGCCTTGTAATATCATTTCCGCCACCCTTTTGGTAAGGGAGTATTGTTTTCCTGTGACGATTAAGAATTAGCATCTCAACCCTACGCGATGAAGCCACCATCAGTAAACTTACCAGTGCAGAATATTTTGTGTAGAATCAATGCATCGCTTGGTGCAAGCCTTCGCGAGGAAGTTGAACCAAAAATAGCCGCATTGCTCACTTCAAGCCCAACAGCCTCCCTCCCCACGAATGTTTTTGGCACCAAGGTACCCGGACAGGCAGTGTTCTGAACTCGAATAGCGGCTGCCGTTCTGTATTCTTTGCTGTATGTTCTCTGGGCTTTCCTTGACGCAGAAGTCGCCGCTTTCAAATCAGCACGCGAGCCCACGCGAAGGATCTTGACGATCTGTGTCCATTCGTCAGAACCGTCTACAGCCCTCCCGATGCCCCTCTCCCATAGAATGTAGCCTTCAGGGCACCATCGTGCGGCGCGGAGTACCGGCTCCGTCCGTGTCGATACCTTATCGCTCGAAACTGACAACTCTGGCTCTGACTCCCACCTCCCATCTGCGAGCTTTTGCAAGGTTTCGAGTATCTTCGATAAATTTCCATCCACCCGCGCGCCCTTCAGGTCCCCCATGGCCGTATCGGATAGGTAGATTGGAAAGACACCTAAGGGAGCATTGATATCCTCGAAAGTTCGTCGGGGCTGTCGGTCGCTGAGGCTAACACTCCGCCCCTTGAGAACTCCGGAAAGTTGTGCCTTGCAGGTTGAACAAGGAAAGCTAGTGAGCATCAAACGTATCTGCTCTCTAAATCGTTCAAGCAGACTATGTATGGTATGTTTCGCGCTCGTGACGTTCCGTGGAACCGCGATTCGAGCAAAATTGAGTAGTTCAATTTCGTCATTGTTAAGGTTAATGAGGACGTTTCCAACTTCAATTGTCCCCTTCGGAACCGACTCTATGTTCAGAATCTGTTCCTCGATATTCTCGTGTAGCGATTCCATGTTCTCCCAAACAAGGACTACATCTTCGATATCGGGTCCATGGGAGGCGACGCAGCCCGTGATTAACTCCGCTAAGCGGCCGGTGAGAAGACGTAAGCTTTTATCTGTGAGCACCTGGCGGATTAATGTATTATCTCCCACGAGGTTGGTCAATATTGTCGCCCCGGTTGCCTCCGAAGCGAGCTTCTCGACTATGCAAATGTGACGAGGCATTTCCAAGATCTTGGAGATGAGGTCTCGTAACGTACCCAGCGATACTGGGGCGAGGTCGGCGAGGGAGAGGTAGAGATCGAGGACCGAAAGAATGAAGTTGTGATAGCCGGACGAGCCGACGTCAAAGGAGCTGGGTTTCTCATCGGCGAGTGGGAGGATGACGTGCTTCGTGAATGCAGCCGGTATGCGGGTGACCCGATTCGCAGTGACCGAGCCTATCATACCTTGGGATCGCGCGGCCTGGGAAGCATTTCTGGGGAGAATGTTAAGCCTCAGTCGGTCCAGAAAATAGGATATCTTCGGGAGCATCTCATCCGGATTAGCGAGGAGCGAGGCTCTGAAGTATTGGTTCTCGGGAGATTTGTCGAGGAGAGCTATGATTGGACCTTCATCATCGACGAGTATCTGGTAAAGATCGTTAACCTCGCTAGGTGAGGGTAGGTCTCTCGATAGGGCCAGGTTCCGAAGTTTCTGCTTATTCGAACTGGGTAATCTCCAGCCTTTGAAATTCATGGCGGGCGGTCTTGATGATTCGATGATCGGTAGCTTTGGTTGACTTGATGATGAAGGTTGAATTCAACTGATGATGCCAGTAGCTACGTAGCTGCTAGCTAGATGAGAAATGTTATGATGTTGGATGATGTTTTGTGGATGGTATGGGCTGGATGAGAGTGGGCAAGAGAGACATTGAAATATTGGTGCTGATACGTCTACGAGACCCCGAATCACAAACACGTCCTGGACAAGCACGGATATCCACCAATACCAGCGACGCGTAGAGTACGCACGGCAGAGCTGTGCCTCACCCACAGTTCCTCGAAGTTCAGGCACCATTTGTCAGGTGATCCGAACGGCCCCGTTCGATTCAAGCTTAACAAGGGCGGATCACGACGTTCCGGTCCGATGCATGGCAGACTGACTAATGTATCTACAAGTCATCAATACCTAGGTATGTATCACAGACCCACCATATCGACGAAGCACGAGCACCAATACTGCGTACGCCGACATCGACCGACCGTGGCTTCCCGAACCTCGCAGCCTCGATGTCTGTGCTGTGTAACATTACTAGACTAGTGTAACATCGCCCGACCAATCCGGTTTCGGAAGAGTTGGGCTCCGAAACTGGTTAGCGCATTGACTTTTACCACAGCTACAACACGTGCCGGTCCAATCTCACTATTGGCGCACACGTGGTCTGAAAAACCCTGACAGGGCAGAAACTGGTGAAATCACATCCTTCTGGATTCTAGGCTTGGATAGGAGATTTTGCAGAATTACTACGATTAAATATAACAGACCCTATGCAGAGGACGTAAACATACCGGTTAAGAAATACAAACAGAAGGACTTTGACCTGCTACCACCCTTGAAGCTGAATCGATTAAATAACGCTCAAAATACACAAAGAGACCAGCTCGCACCCGCTACAGCACGGACGTCCCCTCACGATTTTTGATAGCTAGGTGAGAATATAGGGAACCCGTATCGAGTATCATACTCATCATAAACAAGGTCCGAGCCCGGTCGGAAACGTCGTGACGACTCTAACCCTATGTGATTCGTCCTCGGGTCAAATACAGAAACATAGTAGCTTCTGAAAGTGAGAAAAGCAATGAATGTGCCCAAAAAAGCACCGCCAACAATATCGTACCAATGATGGGACTACCGTTATTGTTAGTCAGAGCTCACCACTTTATGGCCCTGAGTGGGGGGGCATCCTTACCATATCTGCGGAAATCGCGCCGCCCATCAGAACAGCGAGTGTCAACGGCGTTAGAAGTAGAACGATGATAATCGGGTTGACACGGTAATCCGAGAAGACTTTGAGCTTCGCATTGACGTAGAGGGAGAGAAATACTGCTGCGGCGAACGAAGTGGCGACATGACCGCTGGGGAAACTCTCGAGGCTGTTTCATTTTACGTTAGTGATGACCCAAACCCATAGGGTTGCAGGTACTCACGCCCAGTTGATTTTTTCCTGGTCTCCGGTGCAGATGGTCCATTTGTACCAGGTTCCGTCATATCCAACACCCGGGCCATTCGGTTGTGGTTTACAGATCTCAAACCAGCTTGGTCGATACCCGCCAGCCAGGGTTTTGACGATTATCTGGACGAAACAGCTGCAGTGCCGTTAGTTTCCTTTCCAAACGAAATGAAAGGTGATTCGAATCTATACACTTACCACATGATAACGCTGTTCACCGATCCGAGCATCGCCCTTGCGAAAACGATGAAGCTTCCCTTCGTGCATAGCTCAAGAACCGAGATAAACAGGGCCGGTATTCCAACATTAAGTCCAGCGCTCGCCCAGAATGTAATTATCTGTTTCCGATAAGGATGACCGAAAGCTTCCATCTGAGGGGAGGTGCTCTCCCCAGGGAGTAAACGAAAGTATCTCGCCTTCCCACCGACGTCCGGAACGTATTTATCAATCATGAGAGCTATGATACCGATGACGATAATAGTCGCCCAATCGAGCCCGAATTGTCTGACGAAATCCGCGATCTTTGGCCCGAGGCCCCATTCTCTCCTCCCGGTTTTCGCATTCGCATGGTGATTGGTAGTTGGTAAGATCTCGTCTCCTGATCCCGTTCGGTGCCTCATCTTGATTTAAGCTTTCGAGAGAGACTCCGCAAGCGTTGACTGATGGGAATTCGAACACTGGGTTCTGCGGTCGTAACACCAAAGGAAGCCTCTCGGGTAGTCCTAGCTTTGCATCGATATATATCCAAGAGAACTCAAATACTACTCTCTGTTAGTGTGATAGCTAGAAGGCAAAACTCCGGGTAAGTACTAAGTAAACACTCACTCCTTCGACATCGACCAAACCGATCAAATTCGAATTCAACGGCTCTGCAACGAGAAATCCACAATAATATTCGACAGCAACACTACAGCGTACTAGCAACAGAAATTGATCGAGCTAGAGGGAAAAGGCAGGAGGAACGAAGTGGCAAGCCAGTTAGTATTAAACCTTTCTTCGTTCCACAGAGAATGCTTAACTGACACTATCTTCGACAAGCCTTCAAGTACCGACTGGGCTCTCGTCAGGGTTCGTGATCGTTGTTGTGGCTGGTCTTCCTTGCCGTTCTTGGCTGACGTTCGCTGACGTCGGCCGGAACTTCTGTGCGTTGCGCTGGCCAGGTGCCAGTCGCGTGCCCAGCAGAAATATCATATTCTCCTGTGCCATGGACGTCACTGGATTTCCTGCTTGTTCTCCACCAGATCGCGTGCCCTTCACCCTTCCCGCGCAAGTTCTAACGCTTCCGACGTTGCAGCGCATTGAGGCTTTGCTCCCGATCCTGTAATATATTGAGCAGCGATCGACCGCTGGGCTAGTCTACTCGAGATCGTTCCAATGACACGTTTTGGGAAGCAACGTCACAGCTTCTATGCCCAGGAACGAAGCCTCTTTGATTCGAGAGCCAGCTTGAGATATTGCTGGACAAACGTTTAAATCCTTTCCACAAACCTCGGGTAGCTCGACATCCGATCCCGACACATTTACATGACTGGGCTCGCGGCCGTGATTCCACGCGTCCAGTGATCCAGGAGTAGTCTCGAAATTAGATGAGTTCGTCCAGGAGCACCGAGTTCCAAGGATCAATGAGACGACGATTCCGCCAATATCGCCTGACAAACTCTCGGCCTCCTAAGCCTCTTCGGATAGCATTTCTCGAAACGCTTGAATCTCTAGATCCAAGCCCATCCCAAAGCTCGAGCTCGACCCTCCGGCTAAGAGAAGGCGATAACGACCTGCAGGCTGAATATAATCTCTCGAGATATTCGGTATCAAAACCAAGAGGGGTAACAAAGGAACAGAACCGTGTCAATTAAACCACTCCGATTTCCATCGTTCGGCCTCGAAATACACTGGTGTCCTTTCACACCTTGAGTGCCATCCGCCGTCCACCCCGACCTCGGTACTGCAACTCGGAAAATATTCGAGTTCTCCAGCGGTAGACACCTACATATGCGGGACCCCGCTCTTACCACTGGGAGTCCCTGTCCAAACTGGTGGTAGGCAACCTCGACCCGGTCAAGGTCCATGGCCCAGCACCCACGAAAACAGTGGTAAAACTCGTGCCATGGAAAATCGTCCCGGCTTTGCGATCTTAGGCGCAATCGGCTACTTCGCCTTTAGCCGAAACGACTTATAAAAATTGGACGGAGAGACCTTCACCGAAACCCATCAATCATGACCCCCGTCAGGGCGAAAATACAGTCTGGGGTAGCTGTCTGCCTTGTTTCCTTTCAGGAAAGGTTCTTTGGACGGAATATATCCCAGAAGCGCTACATTTGGGACGTTGTATTTCGATATTTCGTCCATTCCAGTTCAACCAATATATTTTCACCCGTGGCGTCGAATGTGCTACCATGGTACTGTAGACCCAAACTTTCGATGCGGGACAGCGGAAGCCCTCGCCGAATACGATTTGAGGTCGCGGAAAGTTTGCAACCGACTTGGTCATCGTACGTAAGGAGCCTAGCCGGCCCAAGCATTTCGCGCCATCGTAGAATGTATAAATTGAGCCATGAGATCCCGCCACTTAGAAGGTATAAGACAAGCTCGGGCACCAAATTCCTGTCAGTTCCCTCATTGGTCCAGTTCAGACCACAGAATTATCATATTGACTGCCACTCAGTTTGCAAGATGAAATTCAGTACCCTCGGGAAGCGATCATTCGCTCCTGGTGTGATCCTACTTGTATTGCAGGCTTCTGGAGCGCAGGCTCAGGCGCAACCATGGGCCCAATGCGGAGGGTATGCTACCGCCTACAAAAACTCAAACTACAAGAACTTATCTAATTAAGTACTGATATACAATTGAATAAAAAACTAGACAAGGTTGGACCGGCGCCACTACATGCGTTTCGGGGTGGAAGTGTGTTTATTCTAATCCGGTATGCCATCTTGAATTGACCTGTATGAGAAACCCAACTGCTAACAGGAACATTTCGGCATATACAGTACTATTCACAATGTCTTGAGGGTTCCAGCGGGGGCACCACCACCACCACCACCGCAGCTACAACTGCCCGCACTACTACACCGGGGGTGGCCACGACCACTACTGCCGCACAGACGACGTCGACGTCGTCCTCATGGGCAGGCAACGGGAGCGGAAATAACTACAACAATCCCGTTCTCTGGAACGACCTGGCAGATCTCGAGGTAATCCGCGTAGGTGATGTCTTCTACTATTCGGCCAGCACAATGGCGTACTCGCCCGGCGCACCGGTCCTTCGATCCTACGACCTGGTGAACTGGGAATACATAGGCCACTCCGTTCCGACCTTAGACTGGTCGTCAAAGTACAATCTCGCAAACGGGGAAAGAGCGTACGTAAAGGGTATCTGGGCAAGTCTCTTCGGGTATCGAAAGTCCACGTCAACCTTCTACTGGGGCGGATGCATCGAATTCGGAAAAACGTACATGTACACCGCCACCAACCCAGCTGGTCCTTGGACCAAGCGATCCACCATTAATACCTGCTACTACGATGCTGGGCTCTTGATAGACGATAACGACACCATGTACGTAGCATACGGGAGCTCGACTATAAACGTCGCAAGATTGACATCTGACGGACTTGGGCAAGCCGAAACTCGGGTCGTCTGGACCTCCCCATCAAGCATCGGCTATATAGAAGGTGCCAGGTTTTACAAGATTAACGGAAACTACATTATCTTCTTAACGAAGCCAGCAAATGAGCAATGGGTCTTGAAGTCCAGCAGCCCCTGGGGACCCTATACTGAGCGTCGCCTTTTGAAGGATATGGCCCCACCGGTTTCCGGCGCAGGAATCCCACACCAAGGTGGCATGGTCTCGACTCCATCAGGACAATGGTACTATATGGCATTCATCGACGCCTATCCCGGAGGCCGTATGCCAGTCCTAGCTCCGATCACTTGGGGTAGCGACGGTTACCCAACGGTCAACACTGTCAACGGAGGATGGGGTGCATCCTATCCATACCCACTAGCAAAGCGCCCACTGAAGGCTCCATACGGAACTGACACCTTCCCCGGAACTTCCCTAGGCCCCGAATGGGAATGGAATCACAACCCCGACACTTCCAAATTCAGCGTCAACAACGGTCTGACACTATCTACTGCTACCGTCACCTCGGATCTGTACGCCGCCCGCAATACTCTCACACACAGAATCCTCGGACCAATATCCATCGGAACCATTATTCTCAACTTCGGCAACATGAAAGATGGTGACCGCGCGGGATTTGCTATGTTCCGCGATCAGTCAGCATGGATAGGAATATCCAAGACCGGAACAAGCAACCGGATCGTCTTTGTGACCGGCATCAACATGGACTCTAATTGGAACACCGCATCGACAGGTTCCGAAAACGCCGGCGCAGCTATTTCTGGAACCAAAGTTTGGCTTCGAATCCGTGCGGATATCAGGCCTGGAGGAACGAGAACCGCTACATTCAGCTACTCAACTGACGGTTCTAGCTTCACCAATCTCGGTTCAGGATTGGTCTTGAAGAACGATTGGCAATACTTTATCGGGTACCGGTTCGGTATCTTCAACTATGCTACTAAGAGCCTTGGTGGTAGCGTCACAATCGACCAATTCTCGACAGCTTTGGCATAAGCGATTAAAGCTTAAAATCAATCATACTAAAAAATGTAAATATAAACCTAGAACACCCTTGCATGTATTGCTGTGGAAATTTTGTCTCGTACGTACCCAGACCTGCTCCTGTACACTAAGGTTGGAAACGTACTTTTGTAAATTTATCCTTCTTGGCTCAAAGAAATAAACGCAAGGTTCCGAAACCAAACAATATATAAATCCATCACGGACCAAACTCCAGTTCACAAGTGCTGGACGAGCCAAACATATCTGGTATTTACTGATATCAAGACACTAGAACTCGTATGGGACTCGGGTAGTCCGGAATTATATGCGCTCTGGCTAGATGAGGGCGGTGCCCTTTAATCTTTCTTCATATTTTGATGACTTGAATCTGAGCATATGCTATCGAGATAGCTATGCTGAATCGATACGTCGCTTGTATAGCAAGTAGACCCCGACATAGATACCTTACCTCAATAATCGTTACCAATGTAGGAAGTTAAGGCAGTTCCCACCATCACCGTTTAATTCATCCATCTCCCTCGCCTCTCTTCTGCAGTTCTCCATCTGAGGATAGCCCCACGACATCCTCTCTTGATGTCTTGCCTTAAGTGTGTCATGTAACGAAATAAAGACCCCACGACCCTACTTATACATCTATCCCGATCCTCACGCCCTAATATAATACCCACTTGACAAGATCGATATTCTATATTGCGTGCCCTCTTTATTATTTTGTCCCGTTATATATTATGGAAGTAGCCGGACTAAATATAGAAGCAACGGCTCCACCTTCTACTTTTATGAGCGTATTTGACGCCATTATATTCCTCGAAGGCTTCTCGGAGAGCTCTATCATTTCGTTTCGAGAACTGGAACCAGCTAGCGCCTGGTTCTCCACTAATGGGATGTATAGGTAGGGCTCGACCCGGAGGATTCGGAAATTGAATGTATCATTCCAAGTGATCTCCTTCCTTTGTACACGAAATTCCTAAATCGTGATCGCATCATCGTGCAATCGGCCATCTATTTGTCAATGTAACTTCGATCTAGAGGACAACCGCGCGCACCAACATGCAAGAAGTCGTTCGATATACTCGTTTAACGTTTTCAACGGTGCCCCTAGATATAGAGACTCTTAAAATCCAAGTCGAATGACAAAGATATGACAAGAACAGATCGATCTAAGTCCCTAGAATAGCGGACGGGCAATTCACCGAGAATCTGAGCCAAAGTCTTTAATTGAACGCGGCAGTATCATCGTCGGCGGTGGCACAAGCACCATCGTCCGCATCGGGTTATCTTTAGGCAATTGAGTATTTCTCGCTAGGGATATATTGTGACCTTGAAAGCAGCAGCTAATTATAATGGTACACGATGCATAGATCCATGGATAGGTAGAGCTAGACCACTCACCTTTGGGTTCTGTATACGGTTTAGCCGTAGGCCAGGTTCTCGAGCTGAAAATCGTGCTTCCTAGTGAATATGTCACCGCAAACAATTAGTACTAGAGCCAGGAACTCTATTGGGCCCTCAAGGGCGTATGATCTAGATATCTCAACACCTCTCTTCCCCTGACAGACAGAACGTTGAATCTTATTATGACTAGAGGCGACTGGCGCCACACTCAAACCCAACTGAAGCAATAAGACCAGATTATTAAATTTAAATTAATATTGATATTTAATATTTTTCATATTAAATTTAATTTTTTTTTTTTTTTATTATTATATTATTTATTTTAAAATTTATTCTTTTATAAAATAAACAACTCATTCACCAACAAACTTTAATTTAATGTTATACTAAATTAAATAAAAATCTAAAATTAAGATTATTTTTGTGTGCCAAATACACCAAGTATGCTAAAGAAAAACAACACATTTTTAATAAAAACATAGAGGGTCCTGGCCCCAGCTGCCTTTGTTTCTGCAGGAGGGTTGATTAGAGACCCTCCTTTCAGTCGGGCATTCGATGAAAGGGGAGATCTGAATATATTCAGCGTCGTTACATATGCCACCTGAAGATATTTCCTTTGAAACCATGCATGATATTCGTAAACCTTGGTCTTCAAACTTAGCACGATAGACACGCCAAGAGAAAATTTCCGTGATGCTATCACATACATGCACACAGAAATCCCGCGGTTAATTAAACGACGCAAGACTCATTGGACACTACTTTGCCGTCAATAGCGGTCCTGGAAGCGGGACCCGGCGTTTGCTGCAACATTATATATGTCCAATGGCACAGCCGAGAGCCGGTACTTTCTTGTGACTAACGTTGACTGAATTACCGACTCGATTCGGCCAAAGCATCACCTTTCCCGTCTTCAACGAAACCTTCTCATCATTTTATCAATACCTCAAGAATAATTTCCTTGAGTATGCAGTTACTTCGGGCGCGCCGATACTCGCCAGTCAGCTGCTTACGCGCCAGCCCCTGACCGAGAATGTGCCTCTTCTCCACAACACCCTTAAACTAAATTTCGAAACGGCGGGTATATTACAAGGCCACATTGTCGGCATAGGAACACTAGCATGGCTCTTGATCTGGCGTGGAGAGAAACCTATTTCAATATCAGTAAGTCAAAGGCACAGAAAACCCCTCGGGTGGCACGAGTCGTCCTTCTAACATGGAGTAGTTGCAGCAACTGGTTTCGCGAACAGCGAGACGGGAAGAACGGACAAGATGAAATTGGCAACTGAGGTACTGGAATACGCATGGAGGCAATTATCTCCGAATAGTGGCGCATATCTCAGCGAGACAAGTACGTTGGTTCGTCAACTTTAATCACTTCCAACCAGCTGACTTGGGCTCTAGACCTTCGTCGGTGCCAAGTTTTGACAGTCTACGTATTCGTTGTTAGGGAGAAAAATACTCCTGTCTTGTTATTTTGAAAGCGAAATATGATCCCGAGAACGTATTGTATTGCGCGAACTGTGCTAGGGCCTAAAGGCCCGTTGAATACATGAACCGAACGGGACCCTTTGCACAGTGCACTATCCTAGGTGATCGGTCATAAGATGTATCATCGACGAAATAGTCAATATAGTATATATGCATGTATCCTATGATGACATACATAGCTCTACCGTCAGATTTAGCTGCATGCATGCATCCCGTAATACGAGGTACCTGCAAATTTAAAATACATACACAGCGCCTCGCGCCCGCTGGGTCGCAATCTGAGGTATCCGCAGTACCCCTCGCATCTGAACCTCAACCATGCATGATGATCGGGTTCAAGCATATGGATAAATCGTGTTAGATCCCGCCACCAAAGAGATACCCGATCACCAACTAGTCCAATTACGCTTCGTCTTTAATTTCTTTTGATGTTGGCACGCCTGCAAGGCGTCCCCTCGGGTCTAGATCTCTGCCACAACGCACAATTCAAGGTTCGCTTGTGTTGTTACTGTTGAATTTTTTTCCGGCGCGACTGGTGTCACAGGTATGTTTGCGTCCCAACCTCCAGCAATATTATATCGATTGCCATGAACACAAAAGGGCGAATCCTGGTTGGGGTGTATTAATAAAACGCCAAAGATAGGCCCGCACTGCAGACCCTAGACGACGATATCTCGAATACATTGACTCGAGCTCAAGAAGGTAAATATTAATCGGCCATGGTTCTTGAATACAAGAATTGTCCGTTCTTGTCGCGGCTTCAGAGTTCCCTCCTCAATGGCTTTGTCCCCTAACTTGGAGAACCTCAATCATCGTGACACGCTTTTGGTCTCACCTTTGGGCTTCGAAGCTCTCGTTTAGGTTGCAGACCCATCTTGAGCTCACAGATGGGAGCTTCGGCTGAAATGTTATGCCAGGATCCCATGCAATCAGGTCCCCACCCAAGCTCTGGTCGCGTCCTGCGAGCTTGGGTTTGACAGAAACAGGAGCGAACATACGAGACGAGATCTCCTCCAGATGACGCGCATGAATGGAAAAACTGGTGGTTCAATGGTCAATCTTCAGTCCATTCAACCTCCAATTAACGCGAAACTTCAAGCATCATCGAAGTCGGAGGAACCCAGTGATTCTATTCTCGAGTGACGACAATGGTGGATACATGCTATCCTCATCGTGCTACTGCTCCTGATTCGATGAGCCGGCTCCTGAATTTCCGGGCTCGTGGGACCTGCGCTGGTCGAAGCAACCTTCTTTGGGCACCCTGCATACGACTATGCCTAACCTGGCGTCGTTGACGTACTGTCCAAGGACATCTCATCACGTTGTGAACTGGCTTGCAGCTTCAGACCCACAAAAAGCAATCTCGCCCGAAGCCAAAAGACACCAAAAGATATTTTTTTTTCTGGCGTGTGCGCGGAAACCAGAATCTTGCTCGATGAGGCTTGGGTCAGCCCATATCAACTTTCACCACCATGATGCGCTGGCACAGACCCTCTTTTTTTTTTTTTTCCTCGGTCTCACGCCCATTCGTTCTCTTATAACAGAGCAACCGCCATCATATCGTGCCACATGGCAAGCTGGGAAGCCAAACTTTTCTCCTCGAAGACCAACCACCGCATTGAGGGCATCTCTACGATTGGGCGTATCGCTGCTGTGCCCTTGTTTCTTTCAACGAATTTCATTTGTTGCCTCACGATTGCCGTTAGCATCATCAAGACTTTGCATTGAAGCCCTTCGAGTTAATTCTGTCATGCCGGTCAGGGAATCCGGAGAGACCATTGATTCATAGGCAGTTTAAAACCGCCTGCCTCTCCACGTCGCTCCGCATCCTGCTCCTCCGCTGCTTATCGATACCGATAACCCTCTACTGCATAGGCGACTTTTCTCTTACCCCTTGCAGATATCAGTTACCATCTAAAGGTTTGCAGGCAGTTGCACATATACACGCAGTTACGCCAAGATGGTAAATCTCCTTCGCTACGTCGCACAGGCCGGGTGCATACTCGCGATATGTCACCAGGCGTCAGGTGCGCCGGCAGCACTGCGCACAGTATGGGAAGTCGTCACTGTAATCTCATGCCCAAACGATGCATGCGCTCCTTCGACACCGTGTACCTCGAGTACTTCGAGCCCAGTCACAAAGACCACCACAGTGACGGATTGCACAACATCGACACCGGAGCCGGAACCCACTACTACAACGTTCATTGAAACTTCCTCAACTTCTACTTCTACTTCTACTTCATCCAGATACACAGCTCCACCCAGTGGTAACCCTCACCGGGACCGAAATTTCAACACTATCCACCATATCTATAATTTGACCATCTTCCCCAACCAGGTTCCGATCATCACGTTCGGGGCAGCCGCTGTTCCAGATGGTCTCTTCGCAGATCACGCGAGTGGTAGAATATCCCCAGTAGGCAACTTCACTGATTTCGAGGATTCAATTGAATACTTCTTTGCCCTACCACCGCTTCCAATCTCCAATAGAAACTCCGCCGCATTCACTCGTTTCGAGCTTGTCCAGTTCTCGTCAGAGTGCCCCGAAGTCGCCGCAACTACAGTGTACCTTTACGCATCAGTAGTGGATGCCACAAGCCCGGATAACGGCAAACTGATCTCTATCCTCAAACAAACGGGATTCTGGAGGTTCAACGAGCGTGGCGAGGTCGTCAACTACGATCTCGCTTTGATCGAAGTCGACCACTTCATCGAGGAGCTCACATCAACCAACTACGGTGACCCAGTCTCACAAACTGAGTTGATCCATACCACCTGCAACGCCCAGGCTTTAAGATGCAATGGTAAAAACGCCCAATACGACAGTATCGAGCACTGCATTGAAGTCCTCTCCTCCAAGCCGTTTGGTAGCTATACCAACGTCTGGAGTGATTCCGTCGTCTGCCGTTCCATTCACCTCGTATTAACTCTCACCCGCCCCGATGCACACTGCGCACACGTAGGCCCCACCGGTGGAATGAAGGTAAGCTAGTCGCACGATAACAAGAGAAGAAGAAGCCATCTTGCTGACAAACTGCCCCCTTAGTGTGTGGATTACGATTACAAAACAAGACAATTTGATGATGAACGCCTATGGGGCCGCACAGACTTGTTCCGCTGCGTCGCCTGATATCATTCGCGGAAGTCATATCCAATTACCAGCCCAGCCACGACCTTTACGACGATCCGAATTTACGACTCTCCTTATAATCTTATTCCAAAAACACCATACACCATTCGCAAAACTCTCTATATCCATCATGATCAAATTTGATCCAACAGGACCGCCTAATGTTCATACGCCTTAATTCGACCAAGAAGCGAATCAAGAGGGAAATGCGCATTCCCCTTCACCCGCTAAGAAAAAAAAGTAATTGTACTATTCAGGATTGTAACATCCATTACATATTCCCCTACCCACTACTATTGTTACCCTAGTATCACCCCCCCTTCTCATGCCTTTATCTTCTTACCATCGATATCACATCTGCATTTCCGGGGTTTTCTGCTCAATAGCTTGGTGCATATACCTTTGTAACTACCTTAGACTTTCTGGTTTCGGAGCGGTGTTCTTCTTTGCTTTTCATACTATTCTTGATACCGGGTGGTTTAATTCTTACTTAATTAAAATAGCTCTTTATGCAGTACCAACTTTGCCCACACGTGCTACGTGCATGAGCCGATGCATGATGATGCCTGTCTATCAATTATCATGTGGAGCTGATATCCCACCACCCGGAATCTTCCATCTAGCCGCCGTCATGCATTTCTCATTTCCCTAATGCGAAATACCATTCGCCACAATGCCACAATTTAGATTAGACACCAGGGATTACGAAAACTGGCAGACTTCCGTTTGCCTTTTCGATACATTCAATGTCAAGTTCGGGCCACCCCATGCCGTAGTTCTTCTTCAATTCCCTGATTGCCACTATAACGTTGCGACCAGCCGTGTGTCCATTCGACTCGTATCGCAGGTGACCATACACGGAGAAATCCTTTGATGTCTGAGGGCGGAGTTCGACGACTAGCTCGCGCGATCGATGGACTCCGGGCCTCCGACTAGCCATTCACCATGGGCATTGACCCCCATGATCCAATATTATTTATATTCACGAGACAAAAGACTTTAAGCATCAAGATAGAGGGTGATAATATAATCCAAAACCTGTGTGGTCAGGCAATTGACATTACCGATACTTCCGATAGCCTCGGGAAGGATCTTTCAGTTCTCAAAAAGATGATAGCTATATACACATAAAGACTATAAAACCCTCCCTAGAATATCAGGGAATGGGAATGATAAGCCCTTCGCAGGGCTGTTATGGGTATTTTCTAACCCAGAAGAAGTAAGGAAAGGACAAACAGAAGCAAAATGGCCGCTCTGAAAGACGAGGTGGAGGGATATATAGTAACAAAAAGAGCAGGAGCCATGCATGGGTGGTATCTGGACAATTGTGCCACTGGATGGCGCTGAGGGTATCTGTGTGAGAAGCGAAAGGAAAAAATGATAAAGAAAAACGAATTCCAGAATTCGAAAAAGCAGCCAAAACGGGATTGAGAAATGCTTTGAAGGAAGTAAAGAGTCGCTAATACGGTGATGAAGATCAAAAAACCAACTTGCCAATTTTCTTATCGGAAAGAAGAAGTACCAAGCAAGAAAGGCTCAGGGAATATATAGCAATCTAGATCGCTCAAAACTGGCAGATAAAAAGATAGCCAAATGGAAGGGATCGGTCTAATGGAGACTTTTTTCCAGACGAAACATATATCGCGATGTTTTTTTGTGAAGGGTGCTATGGGCGTGGTATTTTGGCAAATATCGATTGAGTTTGTTCGAGGGAAAGGAATTATCAGATAAAGGACGGTGCCTTTTGAATTGAATCCAGTCTAGGATTCCACCTCGGGTCAGATCTTGACTCCGGTCTGTATTCGGATGGAGAATGTTCGCTGGTTTTCAAGGATTTCGAATCGCTGTCCGAGCCGACATAGGTGATCTCGTAATCGTGGCCGTAGCTACCCTCACCTCTGAATGGTCGGGAATAATGAATAAATTGTGGGTCTAAGTTTGAAAGAATCAGTAAGAGATCCACGAAGAGCTTGGGGGTAGAGGAGACCCTACCATCGTCATCTTCGATAATAGTGGCTTCGAGATCTGTCTTCGTGTTCGTAGTCACAGAGACGGAGGTAGTCACAGTAAGTTCTACTGCTCCGTCCTTTCCGATAACTTCGCGCTTTCCACTCCTACCGCTGTTCGCCGTATTATCACCGGACCTTCCGGATGGATTTGTTCGACTTCGATTTGTACTACCAGACCGGTCCGATGAGTGGACGAAGAGCGCCTTGATCGCGGGGACGCACGATGCGATGATACCAATGTTGACTTCGAGTAGACTCCAGGTTCCGGATCCGTTAGTGGCATTGGTGTATGTGATATCGCCGCTGCTCGAGTTTGTGACTTCGCTTGCGAGGATGATTCGGTTGACTGAGGCGATACAAGCAAAGAGACCGAGAGAGAATATACCGATAACCCCCAATCTTGAGCGGACCGGTAGCTTGAGTTTCCAGATGATAGGGACCGGTAGAAGGCTGTTAACCTTGTTAGTATAGGAACATCGGTGAAAGAAACAGAGGTAGGTTGCTTACAGAGTCATAACATCAGTGATGACGATGAGGATCCCGCCTGCGATAAAGCTGGCAGACCGATCAATGCACTTAGCACCGATCGGGTCATTCCAGTACGCAATAGGTTTACACTGGAAGATGATAGTCCCCAACGACACACTGACACAGGCGACATTGACGCAGAAAAAAGCGATAACGGCGTTCCGAAATATCAGATGCGCGCGAACGGCCGATGAACGCGATGGAACCAGGGACCAGTAGAATATCAATAAGGAATTCCGAACGAGAAACAATGCGATGGGGTAGAGAAGTTCGCAACCCCAAAGCCACTGAAGATATCCCTTGAATTCATTGTATGTGAGATCCCATTGATGTAGAGTACCCTTGCCGACCCTTTCGTCAGAACCTGTGCCTAATTAGTTATACGCGTTTATATACGGGTATTAAAACGTCGGCTTACCCAAAGCAAAGCAGCCACCGAGCAAAACGGTTGCAATCTGCGACATTCGGTTAATCAGTATTGAGTGTCGAGACTATGCCGGGGAGTGGCA
Source organism: Arthrobotrys sphaeroides (assembly GCA_036971245.1). NCBI lineage: Eukaryota > Fungi > Ascomycota > Orbiliomycetes > Orbiliales > Orbiliaceae > Arthrobotrys > Arthrobotrys sphaeroides. The sequence goes on along the minus strand of JAJTTW010000009.1, from coordinate 1,342,966 downwards.
AAGCCGGACTACTCACAATCGCTGGAATCATAGCCCAATCCTCCGGTCGAATCTTCTTCGTCACAAACTGTCGGCTATACAACCGAACAAGTACGAATGCGACGGAGACGGCAGTCATCACGATGTACGTTGTAACATTCTTGAAGCTAACATTGTCGTGTGGGACTTCTTTCAAAACAAGACTTAGAGCCTGAAGCGCAAGCATAGGTCCAAATGCCATCCCACCCTCCGCTAGTACCGGTCCGAGAAGAGCAGTTACGTTAACCGGCGAGTTCGGCGCGAGGAGAAGGTTGACGGTTTCCTCCATTGTCGTATTGTGGTAAGGTCCGAGTGCCTGCGCCAGAAATCCCAACTGAAGAAGACCATTGTAGTCCGTCTCCGACAAACCCAAAGGGTAACCGGTTGGGTTGCCGGTACGATTCCCTGCGCTCATCGCTATCGTCGTTTGGTGTTATATATAGTTTATATACGATTTTGGACTTCAAAGTTGTCGGTAGACCGCTACCTTGTGACCCGCCAACAACTGCATGTGCTATGATCCTTCGGCGGACGGAACGTTGTGACAGATGCTTGGTAAGAGAAATGAGAAAAGGTCAGGTGCGATTCGGATTATCCAAAGTTCTCTCCCACCCTTTTGAATATTTAATGAAACGAGAGACAAAGGGGAGCTCGGGTATCAGAGAAGGGAGGGAGGAGAGAAAAAGAACGGCGAGGATGTCAAGAAGGATACATCTTCAACGGTATTGTTTCACATAGGGCCGTCAGGTATTTATAAGGTACTAACGGTCGCTACATCCTGCAGAGTAGATTCTACTGGTCCGGTTTGCCTCCTGCTCAAATTGCTGCTGAGACCCGGATGGGGGGCGTCCGGACGGACCCAGATAGTCGAATAAACAGGTTGACGATTGGACAGTAGCGGAGGCGCCGTGCCGGGATTGGACAGTACCCACAGCGGGTTGAGATTTTCTGCAGCCCTGCTGGAAGCGTCCGGGCCTGCTGCTAGTGATCTTTCTCATTTTGAGCTCGTAGTCAAATTTCGAAGACCAGACAATGGGCGAGCAAAACCATCATGCGCGGGATCTGATTAGCGGAGCAGTGAGACCTGGTGCGAATGCGTTGAAGTGTGGTCGTTCAACGGCAGCCAGTCATTGCGCCAAGGGGGCGGGCTGGGCTTAGCAAGGTGGGGCCAATCAGTTTAAGCGGACCCGACAGACGAGGACAGAGCTTTCTTTGGAATCGAGGCCGCAGTTCTTTTGTGCATGTGTGTGCATGTGTCTGGGTGCCTGCGGTGGGTGGCTTGAATATTAAAGTGCTGGGATCTGTCCGCCGGGACCTGCTGAATCCTCATTGCTTTGCCTTCCTGGCGGCCTCTGTGATCCCTAGCTAGTGCCGCTCTAGATCACCCATCCGAATCGTCGAACCCTTACGTCGGTGGATGATTCGTTCAAGGACATCGAGAGTTCACTCGAAATCACACCACCGTGTCCATTCTGAACGAGACTGTCGAGCTGATAGAGGATAGACGGCAGGCCTCCCCTCACAGAGTTTTCTTCTTCTTCCTTAAGCTTTGAGATGCCCTGTTATCCCCTGTTATGCTAAGCATTTGATCAGCAAGCCGGGATTTGAATCAAACCTGTCGAAAGATGGCAGGAGGCGAATGCCTATCCTAGCCGTCGTTTAGAGGCACACGCTATCCATTGGATCTGGTTAATTCGGGGTACAGAATCCAAGATAGAAAGCTTTGGGTACTAGCTATCACGTGGGGGGCGGCCCAGAGTTCCTTCCATTCAGAGGTCCAGTCGGGACTGCCGCATCCGTTGGACAAGGCAGCTTGAGGTTTCGAGACAGGGCATTGCATGCCGGCGTGGTATTGGGAGCTATATTAGGCTGTGTGGACTTGCCTCCGGGCCACGCTGCACCGGAGCTAGCTAATTTGACCCTGACTTGCATTGGATCGAGTCAAGTGGGGTCGGCGCAGAATGCAGAGTCTGTGAGGCGGTGGTTGTGATTCAATGAAGTCGAGGTTGCAGTTGATTCGGCCTCAATGACATCAAGAAATAGCCCAGAAACAGGGTAAGTCACGCTGCTGCGTTGGGACAACACATTTGCACGTGTGACAGCTTCAACGCTCAACGACGCGTCTTTTCCTTCGGCCTTCTCAACTGCACAGCTTGCTTGCCAGCTACAAAGCTAAGCTAACAACAGGACACACCCTTCCCTCCACCTCGATCTAATCGCCTCAAAAGCTTCCGAAGCTACCGATCAGGCTCCAGTCTCTCCATTATCAGCGGTCAGATCGTAGGACAGGGCGTATACCTGCTCCAAGGTGGATAGCCGCTCGATCATGGATGGTAACCAGGACCACACCACCAATCGGAAGAAAGGAAAGGCCCCAGAACGGCTCTCAGAGCTCCAGGTTCATGGACGGGTCCCAAAGCGCCGTAGAACGTCGCCGTCGAAGGATACCTCCAGCGGAATCTTCCCCCTGGATGTCTGGCTCCTGATTGCCGATTTCGTACCCGTACGTACCTACATTCCTAATCGATTGCAACCTATCCCAGCCAATCCCCTAGGACCGATCGAAGATGCTGATTGCAAAAAATTTTATATTATATATCCACCAGATACGAGACACGCAAACCCTGAGCGTTCTGACCCGGGTTTCCAAAGCGTTTTACCAAAATCTTAATGCAAGGCTCTATAGAGACCTTGTACTTTCGGCACCGTCTCCCCCAAACATCCGTGGCTTCTGCGATATCGCTGGGCGGTACATCTCGGTATCCCAGCGTCATGCTTTGCAAGAGAAATACCAAACGGCCATGTCGGCCCTCCTATCACCCCTTTTCGTCGAAGGGCCCCACGATAATATGACACCGTTCTGTACCCAATACGTAAAACGTCTTCTCGTTGGCTGGAATAACCCGGGCATAGATTACGTCGAGCGTGTGAGTTCCTATCTCGAGGAGGCCCTCAAGAATCTTGCCAGCATTGAGGTCTTTGTGTATGCGCATACCCTTGCCGTTGACCCTTCCCTGGAGAGTATAGTATCGTATTGACCTTGGAATTTTTTAGATGGCTTGATAACCGGATCGTTTTCACAGAGAAGATGGCAGAGCTTCTATCGAAGTTGAAACTCAAGGCATTCGCGTTTAATTTCGGCTGCGAGCGTGATTCTTCCGCCCTATCAGGTATCGGCAACCTAGCATTCCTAGATATCTTCCGGGACCCCAACCGCGGGAGCGCAAGCGGCATCAAAGAACTACTCCTAAATTCGAAGGATACGCTGGAGACTCTGGTTTACGAGGAAGGACGACGCACCCCGGCGATGGAAGATAGCTCAGAGGACAGCCAATCGGAAGAAATCTTGATTCACGAGGGTGAAATCATCAAGTTTCCAAGGCTCACCACGCTTTGCCTTCGATTCAACCTTCTCACAGCCCCCGAAGCTAACGGTCTTCTTTCGAGCATAAATTTCGCTCACCTCACGTACTTTGAGTTCTCGACTGCCCAGCATCCTGGCGAAGAAGATATCTTCAGCCACAATGCTCTGTTTAAGGCTTTGCTTAGTGCCTACGGCCCGAACTCTGACTCCGGACATCGGCTGCAGCTGAGGACTTTCCGGTTCCGCTCGTATGCTCCCATCTACCCTGGCAAGACCTTTCTCTCACTGCTATCCTCTTTTACCACGCTTCAGACCTTCGTATTTGAGGAGATAGGCGAAAACAACAAAGGTGACCCTGATCGGGAGGATTTGGACGGCTTGCTTGACGCGTTATCGGTCCATACCAAGCTTCGATGGCTAAGTATCCATATCCCGGCGAACACTTACAAGAGATGGCAGTTCTCACAGCAGCAGATCGCGCAAGTTCGCGACTATTTCCCCGAGCTGACACATCTAGCTTGCACTTATGGGAAAGCCGATGAGGTAAGAACTACCCGACGGCACCGCTTGCGTACCCTGTCAGAGAGGCTAAAACTATTATTTTAACGAACAGGATAGGGTCTTCAGCGTCCTCCCGACCTTCCCAAACCTCACCTGCCTCGCCATGCCGGCGGCGCGACAAGTGACCGGGTGGATTAACGCTTCTCCGGATGTGCAGATGATGGTGATCACGGATTCCATCCTCCCGGCGTTTCTGCGGCAGCTTCAGAACGGAAACACCGGGAGTGGGAAGCCGCAGCGCTGGGAGGACAAGTACAAGTTGTCCATGGTAACTCTGGGGTACGTAGCCTATGAGATCGGGTCCAAGTTCCCCAGGGAACGGGATACGTGGCAGCAGCAGGTTCAAAGTGATAGGTATCACGAGGTTAAGACGGAAGATGGGAATGTTTGCATCAGACGGATCACGGCGCAGAGGTTGTTCGATGGGGAGTTTCCGAATATTAGCTTTATGAGGGCGGCCGAGTGGAGGGCGCGGAATTACGACGGCACGAGGGGCGATTGGTTCCAGGGGATCAAATTGTAGACCCAAGGCCGACGCCCTTCGACATTCCAATCGACAGAATTATAAAAAGGACATTTAAATTTTCGTCATCGAGCGATGAGATTAGATAAGATGAGATAAGATGCGCCTCGCTTGACCGGCTTGGGTAATCGCCCGATGCGGAAGTGTTACACAGACAAACGCTGATTCCTTCGTTCGAGCCTCAACGCACGACGGCTTCTCCAACCGTTCCGAATGTTCGAGTGCTCGCTGGGATGGGATACTTTAAGGATCCAAGTGGGGACTGTCTATACGAGCATAGGTTTCGATCTCGGCCTGGCTGTGGCAGCTGCCCAGTGGCGGGAACCGACCAGGATCCAGCCCAAGCCAGAAAGGTGCGCGAGATTTGAGTCATGCGGTTTTGCATGGGGTTCATGCAGCCGTTGTTGGCGTTTTCTGCGAACTGACGCGGACGCCATTCCTCGCATTGACAGTGACAAGATACCACTCACCCCGCAATAACCACCGAGAAGATACTCTGTCTGGCTCCGCCAAAGCAGTCCCAGGCCTCGTAAATGCGAGGATTCGACCTTTGTACGTACATGTACATACTAACAGCCCGTGCCATACAATCCGTGTCTGGCGGCCGCGTAGGTAATGAACGAACGGTCAGTGGACCCGGCTGGATCCTTCCAACTCCCGCATTCCGTCAGCCTGGCTGCACTCGCACGGAGCCCCGCACGTGTATGATACTGACCGAAGAGCGAATATAATCCATCGTCACCACCAGCCTGCCCGTCTGTCCGCTCCAATCGAGCCGGAATCAGCTGTCCCTGCTCCCTGAAACCGTCCCCTCGAGCCGCCCGGGGGTTGCAATTGATTGCGTCTCTTTGCGCGTCCAACAAGGCTGAACCCGACTGACCGGACGGTGCCAGCCTGAAGCTTGAAACCCGAAGGACGTATATCGTCGACTTGTACCTTTTTTAATCCTCATCGTGATCAGGCTCCGATTGCTCAGTCCCGTCCGGGAATATCGTGGAACCACCGTCCCTTCCGTTCTAGCAGACAAGCACTATCCGTAGACGCACAGCCATCCATAGACAGACTCACAAACCGTACAGCCTTCCGTCCTCCCAGCTTTAAAAGCGCCTGCTCGATCGATAACTACTACTACGCACTTAATCCTGGTTTGGTCTCGCGGTGGACAGCTTTGCTACGGCCTGCAGCTTGCCAGTGCCAGAGGAACGGTTCAGGCGCTCTCCCACAGAGACTCCAGGCTCTGACACATATCGACCGTCTGCTCCAATCCTTCCAACCACCCAAAACCATCCACCCATCTGCCCTTCATCGATCAATCGATCAATCACCCATCCAAATTCTCGTCTCTCAGCTCCGTTCGAAGAAAAAGCCTCCCTAAAAGACAGAGAGGCTGTCATCATCATGGCGTCGTCGACGAACCCTTCCCAACGTGGGGCGACCTTCGACCTTCGACGTGGGCCCCCAGGCACCTCCTCGTACGCCGGCAGCGAGGCTTCGGTGGAAACCGCAACCGCCAGCTTCGCTACAAATTCCACCATCGGTGACGTCTACTTCCAAGATGCTCCGGAATACAATACCGCTTCTCCATTGTTGGCTATGATCCCACGGGAAGCGAGCAATACCCTTCCCTCTAACCCTTCGACGAACACTCCCCTTCCGCTGCTCCAGATAAGCAATGGCGATACTCTCATCTTCATCAACCCTCCTCCTTCAACTATCACCCCGGAGATCGCCTCCACCAGATTCGGTCGGTCGAACACTCCTTTGAGAGTCCTCTCCGACATGCTCCTGCGAACAGAGTCCCAGGTCTTCCCTCTCCTTCTCAGCCCTTCCATGCAGCAGCGCCATCTCGGCCGTCTGATCAAGCAGAAGAAGGTTACCCTCACCGGAGGCAAGCTTCCACCCGGGATCAAGTACGTTCTCGACCTCACACCGGAGGATGAAGGAGAGAAAGCCGTCGAATGGCAAGAGAAGCTTTGGTGTCCCGACGTCGTTCTCCGATGGAAGTCTAACCTTGTCGACTACTTCGAAACTCCACCTTCCGTCACAGCTCAGGAACAGATCGCAAAAAACCTCGAGGAATTCCGTCAGAGGGAATGGGGTGACAAGTCAGGCGAAGGCGAAGGTTCCTCTTCTCAGGCCCCACCAGTGCCGCAGGTCCAGCCGAAGAAAGAAGAACTACCAGAACCTTACTCCTTCGGACGTCACGTCCTGGCATTGGAACGTCTTATTCACATCCTTCACGATATCGATCCCCTCGTAAAATCCACCGTTGATTGGTACACCCTGCACTGCCTCTCCGTGGCATTCGGGACCACCGATGCGACCAGGGACTATATCGCCCGATGGATCTTCTCGAATTCTTTGATGATCGAAAACCACCCAGCATTCGTCCTTAGAATCGCCGCCGAAGCCGGCCTAGCCACCATTGCCTCTGATGCCTTCGCAGCAGCAGTTATGCGTGCCTCTTTCGACCCCGAGGAAGCAGCGAAAATCCCCGGCGCACCGGAAGCAGCGATCTCCCTTGCGACTCGAGCCCAGACTGAACTGAAAAACCTGCTTACGCTGGACTGGATTGACCAGTACCTACCACCAACCACCGAAGAGGACAAGAAAACATTCGATCCTTTCCGGTTCTCGCTACGGAGCTATATCGCCCGGAGAATGAAAGAGTGTGGTAACCTAGAGACCACAGACTCCACTCCTGGAGAACTCGAGTTGAAATCTTGTCTTCGAAACACTTGGGTGCACTTGTTCACCACAACCCTCGCCAGCGAGTCGACAGGTCTGGCTCCAGTTAACATCGATCAGCCAACCCGTTTTGATATCGAGCAGGCAATCAAGCATTGGCAACAATGGGAGAGCTCTGGTGAAGGTTCTGGAGACCGTGTCGCTGATCTATGGAGGGATGTCAAACTGGGAGCCCCGCAGTATCCAATTCCCTCTGTCACCCAGCAAACATCTATTCAGGACGCCGATTCCCAGCTCGAAAAAGTGACCTACGACGATGCCACAAGCGAAATCATTAGCCACAGTGGAACGGAGCTCCCCAGCGACGACGACGATATCAAAAGTGTCAGCACTACTCATACCATCAACCTCGCTATGAACGCCCTTAAAACTGAGAATCAAAACCCCTTCCGAGATTCCGCCACGACGCTTGTTGAAGCTTCAGTACCCCTTGAGCAGGCGATGGCCTCCAGCTCCAGATTCCCAATCTTCCCAATCCCACAGGAGATACCAAAGCTTGAAGTCGAAGACACCAGTGGAGGCCCCTATCGCCCAGTCTTCCTGAAACCCCCGACTCTAAAGGTTCCAGAAGCCAACCCAGCGCATCCGGTTTCCGATTCGATGACCCCATTCTGGCTCCAAGAGCAGCTGATATCGCTCAGCCTCGAAAACCAACCCGCCCATTTCTGGGCGGTGATGCACCACCCATCTCACGACTACAATAGGCCTGCGGAACCCCGCATCCGTTGCCTGGACTGCCCGGATATGCTTTACTTCCCCGGACCAAATGAAACTTTGGCAAACTTTCGGGTCCACCTACGCAATATTAAGCACATGAATAGAGTTGCGAACCGAAAGATGACCGAAGCTCGAAATTCCGTTCGACAAGCCGGCAGCGGGGAGCCCACCGAGAAGGAGTACATCTGGGCCCGTCCTTCCAGAACATCCATCGAGATTCCGTACAGTCTTCTCAACATCATCCGCCTGTGCGAAACATATATTAGGAGTAAGTGCGACGAAATGACAGCTCGCAACATCGTCTTTGAGCCAATACTCCTCGAGGAGCAACTGGCATGTTTGGAAGAATCAGAACGATCGTTCATGCCCGTTTGGTCCGGTGGCGAGAATGCCTCTGGGAATAGGCGTGGTACGCCACACCGTGGTGTTTCGGATCGATCTGCGAGCGATGATATGAGCGTTAACGTCAGCACCGTCGGCGTCGGGAGCGAGTATACCGCCTCAACCGCGGAAAGTTATGTTGAGATCGATACGCCGAGCGCGAGCACCAGCAGCGGAAGCGTCATCAGTTTCCCTGACGATGATGACGAAGACGACGCTCTCATGTCTTCCGGCGGTGGTGAGGGAGACGACTCACTTATGTTTGATGACGACGACGAAGACTACGAAGTAGATGACGATATTTATTTCTCTTAAAAGTATCCTTTTTCCTTGCTCTTTATTTCCTCTAAACGATATTGCTAGCTTCTGTTGCAAACTATCCTTTCAGTTAGTTTCCATGGACAAGCGACGGGTGTGGAGTTTATGGTCACGGACGGGAGGGTATACGGTGTTTACCTAGGTAGTTTCCTAAAGTCTGCCTCTTTTTCTTACTTTGCCTTCGCCCTCGCCTTCATTCCTTGAAGTAAATTTTACCATTGACTAGTATACGAAGATATCATTGTCCCCCAGAAACATAAGATACAGCAAAGACCCTTCCATTGTTACAATTGTTCCGTACTACACGAATTATTATCCTCTGGGCTTCCGACTTCCTTCGTCTTTTCCTCGTAAACCACTAACGCTCGTTCCATTTGGTTGTAATAGCGTGCACATTCTATGAATAGTTTTCATCCTCTCTCGCTGTTGTAATAGCTTGAACCCGACATTTCCAGTTCCGCTCTTTCGAGTCCCTCACTTTCTCTGATGCGCGGTACGAATCAGCATATACATATTTATACCAACAAGGGCCAACGCCAGTAAATAGTCATGACGCCTCCGACGGTTCCAGCGGCTTCAAAGATAGAAGAAGATACTACTCTTCGAGGCGACTTTATAAATTTATCCTGAATGAGGGACATGGGTGTATACGTCAGTCCAACGCACTCCCCAATGTTGTATTTTGGGGCTATATTCGAGACCCGTCACTAGAGCGGGTTTGGAAGATTGCTGATATATCCAATATGACGCTTTGGGGCCTCCTCTGATACTAAGTTACTGGTAACTGTAAGTGCGGTAGTTCAAGACTCGAGTCGAGGACCAAAGAGCATAGATAATATAAGATCCTTTCATGATTGAAACGGGGCGGTTATACCACATGTCGAGATCGGCCTCTACGCTTGGACAACTTCCAAAATATATATAGCTGGACAATGCATCGCGAATTCAAGTTGCCAGCGCATCTGCATCGATATATTGTCCATATGCTCCGCTATTTTCCTATGCCCGAGCCGCATACGAGAGTCTAGGTCGAAGCTTCGCAAAGGGTTTACAAATCCGCAGTAAGACCTTCGGCAGACGGCGAAGTCAAAAGGAAACAGCTTAAATAATTAAATTGTTACCGCACTTCTGTCTCCTCTCGCCGAACCCAGCGCACGGCCTCCCGAAACATAAGATGGTTTGGAACTCGTACCGACCGAGGCTTCCAGCTGGCTCAGAGTTACGAGACTGGCTCTGACGCCCGAAACGTTGCAAAATGATTGAAACAACGCTTTTTTCCTAGTCCGTGCGTCCCACTTGATCAAGACCCGCAAAGCCTTAAGGTCCAGCCCGAACTCGAAAGAGTTTAAAAAGATCGTTGTCAGTGAGGAGTAACAAAGGCGGTTAATATAATATTCCGAATTGATTATACTCCAATAACCGTAGACCCAGTAGCTGTTGGTGAGCCTCACCAGCCACGACTTTAGTACATTAGACGATGCACCATAGTGTCAGATCTGCTCCAGGGTTTCCAACCCTGCATAGACGCACACACCCATACCGAGGCCCGAGAATATATTGGATCGTTAATACATGCTTCGATCAGCCGGCGTAGGAGTCTAATAATAGCCGGTCCAAGGATCCCGCGAGCCTCGGTACCGATGTTTGATGTGATGTTTTCGAATTCAGATAAACGGAACCGAGAGGTGTGGAACACAGTTATCGATGTTGAGCCCGGATATCATAATATATAAATAGCATCCTTCGGCCCACGAAGTTTGAATATCATGATGTTTTGTTCGAGTCAGTAGCTTTCTACGGTATCTTCTCAATACCCGCTTTCATTTCGATCTTTTCCATTCTCAAAAGGCCGGTCCTTCCTCTTCGATCTTATCTTTTAACCCCAAATCACATTTACAACAATGCACACCCCACTTCCCCTCCTATTAACTCTCCTAACCTTTTCTCCATTCTCCACACTCGCTCTCCCACTAACCCTGCACACCCGCCAAACCCGCACCGTCCGCAACGACCTCCAAAACGGGGACTGCAAACCCTTCACTCTAATCTTCGCCCGCGGGACCACAGAAGGCGGGAACCTAGGCAGCGTGGTGGGCCCACCTCTCGTGAACGCATTGGGGAGGGTATTGCCCGGCGGGTCCGGAGCGTTAGCTGTTCAAGGAGTGAACTACCCTGCAAATGTTGCGGGCTTTTCGGTTGGAGGGGATCGGGGTGGGTCGAGGGATATGGCCAACTTTGTGAGCGGGGCTTGTGAGGAGACGAGCGTTATTTTGGCGGGGTATAGGTAAGTACTTAAGTGATCCCTTTCCGTTATCCTCGATTCCTATAGTGAATGGATCTGACATTAAGACGACTTCCAGCCAAGGGGCCCAATTAGTCCACAATGCCATCGCCCAGCTCCCACAGGCGGCAGCGAACAAAATCGGCGCAGTGGTCATGTTTGGGGACCCCAAAAACGGAGACCCGCTAGGGAAGGGTGTCGATGCGAGGGCGAGGACCTTCTGTAATGCTGGGGATCAGATTTGCCGTGGACGGGCGGTAATATTGGCGGCACATCTGACATACGGGTCTGATGCCGGCGCTGCTGCAAGTTTTGTGGCCGGCGCGGTTAACTAGTTTGGCGGAGGGAGGGACCAAATCTTGACAGATGGAGCGCATAAAGGCTATAGGGTAACTGAGAATATACGATCGGGAAACACAGTATATATGGGTATTCAGATGTACACGAGATCTTGATCCCCATAAATTTTCTACGGAGTCACACTACATCAAAATGGTGGTTAAATTTCTTGGTATCGAAAATAAGAATTTATATAGAAAATCATAATCGCCGGCACAGATGCAGAAACAAACGATATTCTAAAGTCTGTATCTGTTCTGTTGAATTCGAGGCCACTGTTCTGTAGTTCCTGTACCTTGGTTTCTGCACATCCTAATACCCCTCCTGTTTAGGAGTCTTGCATTAGATGTCTATCTCAATACCATTGTACAATTGTGCGAGCTTTAGCAAATATCCAGGTGGCTCTAAAATTCAAGGGCAAAGATCTCTCTTGCATCGTGAACTTTCATTCCCAACAGTATCCACTAGCATACCAAACAACCGATATGCATTATAATTTACTTATATATGATCGATACCACGCTATCCGTTAGCAGCGGGGCGCGGTATATAAAAACAAAAGGGCAGCAGGAAGAGGGGAGTTAACGACGAGCCCTGCCGTACAACCATAAAAGAAACACCAGATTCGCCGATCTGACCAGCAATATAACTCGGAAAATATCAAAGAAAAGTAAACGGACTGCCAAACGATATAACTGACCGCGTATCAAGATAGCAAGAATAGAATCCTATCCAGTATTACACTAATCTCTCCCCGCAACCTGCATCTGCACATTCTCCTGCTCACTCTGCTCATACGACGGTGGCAGGTCATCGGGGTCGTGGGGGGCTTCACGCGGTTGTTCAACCACAGAGCGATGATCGTGGTGATTCGGCGGCGGCGATTGATGATGCGCATGAGGGTGGGAAGGTGGAGGAGCATAGCTCGCAGCCGTCGTACTACTATCCCCAGGCCTGTATACTGCCGCCCCTTCTCTCTCCTTACGCTCTTTATTCGACCCTCCCTGCCCCCCTTGGCCCCCCGAACCACCTCCACTGGGTCCCCCGGTGGGCGGCGAAAACCCCGTATTAGACCCTCTCCTCCTCGCTTCTTCTTCCTCAACTCTGATCTCGTCGGTAGTCAAATCCCTCAACGGGGGCATCTTCTCGAACTTGACATCGACACTTCCAGTTCTACTCGTGATTTTCATGGTGCTGAACTCCTCTCCTTCCTTGGGATTACCCCTTAACGCCAAAATCTGGCGTTCCCGGGTGGTCTGGTCGACGATATCTCTGACGACCACGGCGTCACCTAATTTGTATGATCCGTGGGTTATGAAGAGTTCTATGGTGCCGCACCAGTCGTCTGGATATATGGCTTTTATGCTACCGGTCATGGTTGAGTGTGATGAGTCTAGCATGAAGGGGCCGAGGGAGGTTTTGAGGATGATATGCTGAGATCCGGTGTTTGTCTGTGTATTTAATTTTCGGAATAGTTCCGTGGAAGGGGTTGGCGATGGGACGATTTCGGCTTTTATAGAACCTCTATAAGATATATTGCGATTAGTACCCCCACAGGATTTTTCTACTTTCCTGAGCAGAATGTTGAAGGGGATTGATACTTACGACATGGTCGATATCGATACCGACTTCTTCAAATTGTACGAATCCTTGATTGCCTGTGTCCACACCTGTACCACTATTTCATCATCCTTCGGAAACACTGGGATCGAAGGCCTCCCGGATGATGACGACGACGACGCATTATTCGCGGCGGAACTGTGACTCGGGCAGGCTCCACCCCACAGATTCATCGGCGGCATGGTAAACGGTGGGACGGTTCTTAAAGCACTTTCAACGCTGTTGCGGACATCCGCAACGATCTTTCCGACGTCGACAGGGAACTGAGAGTATGCGTTATACTGGTTGTGGTATTGGTTACTATTGTTATTGGTATTGCTATTCGGATCGCTGCCACTGGTACCCGTCGACGACTGCATTTGGATAGAATTGAGGATTCGGGCGTCAACTAGTTTCGTGTAGTTGTATTCGGATGTGTACTGTGCGAGTGTATCGGTTTATGAGGGTTTGTATAAATTTATATATACACCCGTTCTCGGAAGTTGAAGTTTACAATGAGGTCTCCGACCATATGCCACAGGCGGGGTTTTCCCAAACTTTATATCGGTCGAGGCACCGGCGGGGGTTGGATGCTAGTCAGGCAACCAACAGTTGCGCGCCAGCACTAATCGACAGGTCGAGCGCCGCTCCAATCAGCCTCAAATCCAATTTCCTCTGGCAAACAGAGGACTTGGTACTTACATACTTGCATCCATGAGGCTGACCCAAGGCCGACCGACCCGCTGTGGAGCCCAGGCATGTGGTATCGGTGTTTCTGAGAACACCGACGAATGGAACGCGTAAGCCATTCGTTCCTTGCACCTGCTTACGTCAAGCAACATGATGCCGGACAGCGACTTTCAACTAGCATGAAGAGGGCCTCGTCAGCGATTTGATAACGTTTTGATCTTTCCAAAAAAAACTTTATATTCGGAAATCATCCAACCGGGCGGTTGTTGTCAGGCTCATCTATCACAAAGGACAACCTTCGTGCCTCGGGGCGGCTTTGGGCCGAGCCGTCCTCTAGCGCATTCATAAATTCTTGCTTGATATACAGATAAATAAGTTAAATAGAAAAGAAGATCGAGAAAGGAGAATTTCGCCCCGGATTAAACAAAATTTGTCAGCAAATATCGGAAGGACAAAGGAAAAGAATAGAGGAAAGTGGTCCCGAACGCACATAAACCCTAAGGAAAGCCTTTGCGAGGAAAAGAACGATGTAAGGAAATAAAGGAAAGATAACTCTAACATATCAATCGTGCAAGGAAAAAAAAAAAGAAGAGAAGCTAGAAGGCATAAGTATCAGAGATCAGAAAGAATATACATATACATAGTGGAATCAAAATCATTAGAAGGGGAAAGTAGGCTTCGTGGAAAAGGAATCGAGCCAACGTCAAAAACGGTAATGCTGAGGAGCTACGGCCGGGGTTCACTAAAACCCGGTATCAACAAGCTCGCGGGCCAGGACCCTGACGTTGTCCACAAATCCTCTGACCAGGTCCTGGTATCCATTCGGCTTCCCCTCCATAATCAGCCGCCCTTGCTCGCGCACCTTCCTTGCGTCGACTTCAATCTCCAATTCGTGTTCCTTTTTCGGCCCCATCTGAGGCGGCCCGCCCCTTGACTCTCCCGCAGCCGCAGTAACCTGGGTCAAATCCACGCTAAAGCACAAGTGCTGGTAGCTCAAGCGGTCTTTGTTCCTCTCGCCTCCACCCTGCGGTACAAGCCTATCGACATCGCCCTTCCACGGCATTTCCATATTCACGCTGATACGCCAATCGAAAGCCGTTCGAGGTGAGAAGATATTAAGATCGGCGATCCTAGCTTTCACGATCTTATTGAGAACTCTCCCCGTCTTTTGGTCGGTCGTAACTCGGAGCTTGATCCGGTGGTGATAGTTGGGGACCCTCTTGATGCACATTGGAAGTTGGTCCTTCACGTCGTCGGGTATTTCGTAGAACGAGTCTCGTTCGCGCAGGTGTTTATAAGTGAGCGGTATACGGGGGGCTGTAATCGCTGGATAATCTCCTCCTGGTGGCTGCTGTCCTTGTGCCGCCTGTCGCTGTGAATCTCCAAACGTCCGGTTGAGGAATTCATTCATACGCTTATGTTGGAGCTATTAATAGAAATCATTGCGTTAGTAAATGGATTCGAGGTATAAGAACGGCGACTTGTTGGGAAAAACGTACCTCAGTCATGCTGCTCTTAAACATAACCTTCAGATTCGCGTCACTGGAGTCAAGAACTGTCTCTGTCTTCACGGGCAAGTAGAGTCTGTGTCCCGTATTCCGATCGAATAGAACACCAATCTTAGCTTCGATCTCCAGCTGTGGCCGATCGGGGTCATCGACTTGGAATTCCTGGTTGTCCACCACATGGATGAAGAGGAAGTCGCAGATATGTTTCGTAAGCTCCTCGTAAGGCTGGATATTCGTAATGGAAGGTTCCCATGGCCCTAATACATTCATTGTAGGTGCCACACCGGGAGCTGGTTTCGATGGACCAGGCGGCGGCCCTGCTGGCTGCTGCTGCTGCTGCTGTTGCTGTATGGCAGGGTTAATTGCTTGTTGCGATTGAGACGCGTTTTGAGACTGAGGTTGGGACTGTGCTTGCATCGCCGGATTGTGGGAATTGGGAGTCGGCTGGGATGGTGTTGACGGGGTGAGAGGCTGCTGCTGGGACATTGCTGACGGGCCTGGTGGAGGTTGCCGTCTGTTCTGGATCACCGGACTGCTGGACGAGCTTCTCGAGGCTTTTCGAGCAAAGATGGGTGGCTCGTCATGACGTGGTCGTTTCCTCGAAGGGCCAATGGGCGATGCAGCCGACCCAGGTTGAGAGGGTTGGGGGTTGAGAGGAACTTGAATCTGGCCAGGTTGTGGCGGACGTGTAGGCGTCGGAAAGGAGCTCCTTTTCGCGGGTGGAGAGGGCTGTTGTTGGCCGTGCTGTGACGTTGGCGGTAGGGCTGCGATTTGAGTGCCGGGTTCCTCTTTGATAGGTGGCTTCCCGCCAGCGGACGATGACGAAGATTCCTCGACATTGGAAGGTGGCCCCATGTTTAAACGGCTGGACGTAAGAGTCTGGTCCTCGGGAGCAAGGTGCGGTGGAATTTCCGAGTCGTAGCCGTTGACCTTCTTTTCCGTTTTCACCTGCCCTTCTTGTGCCCATTGTGGAGCTGTTTGCTCGCCGTTGGACGGCCTAGCTTCCGAATTTGAACGGCTATCGATATCCATCTTCTCGCTATACCCAGCAGAAGGGAAGCGTTGCGGTGACGGTGGAGGGTGCCTGGGCGAGGGGACCCCCATCGATGGCGGGCCGTGTGTAGGCGTGGGAGGTTGGCTTCTTTGCTGCTGTTGCGGTTGCTGCTGTTGCTGTGGAGGGAATACCGAGGGTACCGGTGTTCCTGAGTTCATCCTCTGACTGACAGGGCTCTGGCTCAGAGAATAGCTCTCGTTGGCCCTCCCCGCTACCCAGTCTTCCTTCTGCTGCCCACCGAGGCTCTCCTTCCGATCATCTATGTACATTGGTACGCGGGTTTTCGGGCTGACGCTGAGATCCCTTTCGCGTTCCCTCTCTACCCTGTCCCGTTCACGCTGTTCGGTTTGCATTTCCTCGAGCTCCCTCTCGCGTCGGCGTTCTGCGAACATCCTTTCCCTAACCTTCCCAATCCTCGTCTCTCCACCGGGGCTCATTGCGAAACCACCCCCTGCTTGAACCGGGGAACCTGCCATTGATGGTGGATTCGGCGTTGTCGGCGTATGAGCGTGCGACGGTGGTGGCTGCGATTGTGACGGTTTACCTCGCTGCTGTTGCTGCGGTGGTTGATGCTGCGGGTGCTGCTGCTGCTGTGGCGGATAACCAGGCCCTGGTGTCCCCATTGGCGACATGGACGGGAATTGGTTGGCGTAAGGACTCCCGTACGATGTGGCACTCGTCGGCGTTAACTGTTGACCAGCTCCAGGGTGATGACCGCTGGGAGGCCCTGTGAAAGGGCTTCCACTGGACTGCGCACTAAGAGGGTGCGGGGTACCGTAAGGACTCGGGCTCTGCAAGTGGGGCCCGTAAGGATGTTGGCCTTGCGAGTTACTTCTGGCTGACGGAGATGGGAACGGGTATCCGGGTTGGGAACCACCCGAGCTTTTGCGATGGTGAAATGGGGGGCCGGGTTGGGAAGCCGTGCTAGAATGAGTTTGGAATGGACTCTTGGGTGGCTGGAGTGGTGGCGGGGTGGGCCTGCTAGGTCCAGCATTCTGGAAGTGATGTGGTGGGGGTGGATGCTGCGGGTGCTGCGGGTGCTGAGGGTGCTGCGGGTGCTGAGGATGTTGAGGATGTTGAGGATGTTGAGGGTGCTGTCCAGGATAGTGCTGCTGTTGCTGCTGCTGCTGCTGCTGATTGTGATAAGGATTGGGAGGGTTCATATTCTGGGGCGGGGCATTCGGAGGCTGCTGGATTGGCGACTGCTGACGATGATAAGGATGCGAAGATGGCTGCGGAGGAAGAGGGGTAGGAGGCTGGTTCCGCGCGGCTCCACCGCCTGAATCGTTCATGATGCTGCGAAGATCCATCTTGACGCTCCCCGCGGTAAAAGAGGCGCCAGGACTCGGCAAGGAGGGAGGAGCCGATGACGGCTGGGCGGGAAGGCCAGCGGGAAAGGCGACTCCGGCGGTGGTGGTGGCAATAACGGTGGTGAGAAGGGGCGGAGGAAGAGGTTTGGACGGGAAGGAGGGCGTTGATGAAGATGTCGAAGCGAAAGCCGAATCAACGTGATCGATGTCCGTATCCGTATCTATCGCCCCCACCGCCTTGCAACTGAGCCTCCGGAGTAGGAAAATTTTCGCGGGCGAAGAAGCAATTGGACGGTAGCGGGGATGGATGGGGAAATGTGAGACAGTCGATAAATTCGGAGCGGGATTGCTGGCGTCGGCGGCAGATTGGAATCAGGCAGGTGAGGCGAAGGGTCGAGGAGGGAGGCAGGAATGGAGAGAACGGGAGGCCCGATGTGGAAGGGTATAATCCGCGATGCGGCTAGGATGGTGAAGCGAGAGAGCAATCCAACCGTGGCATCAAAAGGGCTGGCAGGTTAACAGCAACGGCAAAGGCAACGGGAGAAATCGAATAGCAGATAGCAGATAGCGGCGGGCAATGGAATGGGCGGACTTTTGTGTCGTTCAATCGTTCAGGGGACGAGGGCGGCTTGTCGGAGAAAGGCGGCAGCGGGCAGAAATGGACGAAGGACCGAGTGAAGCTGCCGCTGTCACCGCTGCTGACCGTGAAGGAGAAGGTGGAGATGACGATGACAGTGACAGTGACGGCGACGGTGTCAGTGTGCGGTGATGTTCAGCCATACATCCGTCCGGTGTGGGATGGAAAGAGAACGCGTGCGCGCCAGGGATCACAGCCGAGGAGTCTTCGAGGCGGGAGGGAGGGATCCAGGAGAAGGCCGAGGACGAGCAGGCCGAGGAGAGAAGTCCGGAGGGTGTCGAGTATGGCCTGGAGAGACGGTCGAGACGGTCGGGACGGTCGGAAGGGACGAGATGGGAGGAGTCGGCGGTGGTCGATGGGGTTGGTGGAGTTGATGAGGTTGATGATGGTGATGGTGATGGTGATGGTGATGGTGATGTTGATGTTGATGGAGGAGAGGAGGATAAATAAAATAAAATAAAATAAAATAAAAAAAATAAAAGTGTTAGCTACCCTGAACGTGGCCCCTCTCACGCCCTCCCGCCGTATAAAACAACTGTGTGATATCGTATCTTGCTCGGGATCACGCCTCGCTCCAATTGCAATTGCCCCGTTCCCATTCTTATAGACTCGGTCCGGGACAGAAAGTGGTCACTTTGCACGGTTCGCGCTCAAACTGTTCAGAACGTATGCACACTTCGGTCAATTAACCGGGCAGGTTAACTTCGATCGAACTGCAACTGCAACCAACATGATCATAGAACTGAACATCCTCAGTCCAGAGGAGGGCCGAAATGCATGTCTGGTCTCGTTGTATTAATAGGCATGTCTCTGTTTCTCCGCCCTCAAGACGACGGACGATGGTTGGTTACACTCCATTACATACGTTGGCATCGATTCAAGATCTCGATCAAGTGGCTGACCCTGTCGAACAGCGACCGCAATGGCAAAGCGCAATGTGCAAAATGCAAAATGCAAAATCCCTATCGATACCATGGCCATCAGCTGGGTGGTATCCTGCCAGATGCGGGATGCAAATGCACATGATCCCCATCAGCCTGCACATGCGACTTCCGTCTTTCGAACCGTCCCCCTTTCGAATCAATATTCTGGACTGTTCGAATCCGGGAGGCCTCCTCAGGCGACTTGTCCTCATCAGCAACTTTTATGTAGCCTCGCACAACCTTTTTCCACGTTCGAGCTCTCGATTGTGCGTGCCCGGCTAGCACAGAACCGTACTGGGCCGCAGGGCTGAGGGCTGAACCTCCAACAATCCCACGATGTTCTCAAAGCCATGACCCATTGATGTCTGCATTCGAGTATTCCTGTTATGCAGTTGAGACTTATACCTCGACGAAGGATGGAACTCCCACTATGCACTGCATCGCAAGGAATCAAGAGTGCAGTGTTCTCGAACCGCAAGACCTTTCCAGCCCCCATCTTTTCCCTCCGAGACTTTGTGCATGACGCAGGTCCGAGAATTAAAAGGCTAGAGAGGAATTACCAAAAACCCACCAGCATTTCCCCGAATTTCGCGGGTGCGAGACGATAAAAAGAGTTAGGGGATCCACACTGTCCGAAGAAACCAGGCCCAGCCGACCCCACGAACTCCGTATTGGTCGAAGGAGGGTTCAAACGACCGCATGGATGATGTGACCAGGCAGCAATCAGCGCACGTTTCACTTCGACGACCCGAGTTTCTCATGCTGCTTGCTCTTTTCTGGCTCATATCATACGTTTCATTTGTATGTCGTGCAATAGGAGGCTGCGGCTTCAATCCAACTATCAAATCATACGCTACAGTCAAGGGAACCAACGGAACAAAAAGAAACAGGAAGTTTTACCACGACGCGTCGTTATAACTCCATGAGCTCCACCCTGCGTGCATTGACTAGAGTCTCCTTCATGATGGCGGTTGTGCACGATCAGGTTGGCTTTTCTTTGTTCCGGCCAGCCAAACGTGGAAGAAAAAAATACCACACTTCGCAACAAATAAAATTGAAAGACTCTCTCCAACGAGAGCGAAAACAATACCGTGCATGACACCTACAATCCAACAATTGATTGCTTAAGCCTGAAGGCGCGTGTGAAGCATACACTGCATGGCACTGGAAACAATGGAGTATGATACGTCGCTCCACTTTTGTTTCCGATCCACCAGTCACGCGACGTGAATACGAACCTGCTCCAGCTCTCAACTCCGTCTACCTGATGTTATCATATATCGTCGACAATATTTGATATTGGTTGCAAAAAATATCCAAGATACTTGTATCGATAGCTCCCAATATCTAAAGACAGACATCTCGGGATAGTATACTACGCAGGGACCGTCCAAAGCTCTGGACATGGACCCAGACTCACCGGCGTCACATCGACAGAAGCACCGTTCCAAGCCTAGGTATGTATATACGCTCCACAGCTCTGCGTACCCATAGGCCCATCTATTTATGTGTAACCTGATACCTGGAAGCCACAGTGCCGGTCAATAATTCAATATATATATATCTAGAAGCTAACTCTGCCATCAGTAACCCACCACAGCAACATCACTCCGTGCCCAACATCCCCTCAGACTCATTCCCCTTCACCGTCGGCTCTCGCACTGCTCTTCAAAGCTCACGGCCAATATCAACCTTTCGCGACAATTCCATCCCCAAGTATAGCTTCAAATCCCTAGACAGACACCCTATAGATCCCGAAGCCCTGGATCTTATCGCCATGGGCTCCCGGCGAAGAAACAGCAAAACGCCTTCCGAGGAGGAAGAAAGGGACAGCGACAGTACTGAGGAAGAGATGGAGGAAGAAGAAGAGCAAACCTCCTCGGGAAGCGAAAATTCAAGCTCCGACTTAGAAACATCGGAGGACTCAGAACCAGAAGACCCGGAAGAAGAGCAAACCGGAGCCGCCAAATTTCGACCGTCAGTATTAAAGGGAGGCTACACGCCAGACGCCCGCTCCAAAAGTGCGGCTCAGGAGCCGGACTTAAATGCGACAAACCTTCGCATTTTTAAAAACGTATGAATTCCCGGACGGCCCTGAGCCTCCGTCTCAAGCAAGATGCTAACCTTCATCGCCATTCATCCAGTGGTTTTGGCCCGGGACCGAAAACGGTGGAGAGCCCAAGGGAGACTCTGCATCCGGAGGTAAGCAGACGGAGTGCCCATATCGTGAAATACGCTCCTAACAAGAACGATCAAAAGGCGGAACTACTAAACCCACGAAACCCACGAAAAATACCTTGAGACGCAACATGTTCACACAATCTAGAACAGCCTCCTCCGGAACACACAATACGGGGCTAGGAGGAGGTCGGCCGTTCGATCACTGTGAGACCCCATACATAAAAAAAGAACCTCTACATAAGAATCAAGGGTTAACGGCGATATCAACCAAATAGACTCGATAAACGAATCCAATGCCAGACTTCTAAACATTATAGGCAACCATAACACCTTGGAGCAGGCCAAACACACCATCATGAACTGGAATGACATGAGCGTAAGCAATCGATACCCTTAATATACCCTGCGTTCCAAAACAAGCAATACTGACTACCTTCGAATCAATCAGACACAAACCGCACTGAACTTCAACAGACCCACCGACGCTCCAATCATCCACGGCCGTCACAGCCTGTGGGTCCAGCGCGTTAACGGATCCGGCGGAATGTTCCTCGGGAGGAAGAACACCGAAAAGTGTCATGAATGCATAAATAAGATGCCCGTCAAAGTGGCCCAACAGGTATACATTCTTCCACCATCGTATAGCCAATGGGCATCGATGCATCTTGAAGCGAATCTAACGTTCCTTGTACCGAGTGTAGACTTCAGCCAGATATCGTCTCTGCCCCCACTGGCGCGAGATAGTCTCGGAAGGATATACCGGGCATGCTCATGTCAGTATCAAACATTGGGTCTTCTCAGCAACCTGTCTCCAAACCGCTAACCTTCAAATTCCCCCATGCATAGGCCTTCGGCGGCGCGCAAAACTGTCCATTCTGCGGAAAGCCTCGAGGAACTCAGGTAAGAAATACATGTATTCCTCCACACATCATAAACTTCACCTCCAAGACTCCCATTCTAAACAACGGCATAGTCAACATCGCATGAGGGTACATGCCCCTTCTTCATAGGCCCAGGAGAAGATGCCAATGGCGACAACGAACCCGGTTTATCGACAGACACGAACTTCGGAAAAGTCCGGGCGGATCCCAAAGCTTTTGACAGCGCACCAGGCGCAGTCAGCGCCGAATCGGTACCGCCTGGTGGATTGGAATCCGGGGTTAAGTTCGATATCGATACGGACACAGACGATGACGATGGTGAATCCGGTGACGACGACTGGAAAGCCGGAGATGCACGACCACACGTACCTAGTGGATCACCAAAGGGTCCTAAACCAAAACCCACAAATTCTAAACCACCGAAGCCCACCGGTCCTAAGCCGCCCCCTAAACCACCAAAGCCCACTCGCCCCGACCCAGCAGATGACTCTGGGCTACCAGATGATCCGGGCACGCCAGCTGGGCCAAAGGCCAAAGCACCAGCCGTCAAGCCCACCGCCCCCCCGGACACAATCACCCGTCCAGGTTACATTTCCAAAGCAGGAGTACTCCGTAAACACGATGCGGACGATCAAAAAGCCAACTATATGAACCACCTTCAAACCCATGATATCATCTTCAAAAGCAAACTTGGTTCAGTGGGTCGACCCAATCTCGAGGCCAACTCTAAACCCCACGATACCGAGGGCGTCCGAAATGTAACAAAAGTCACCCCAGCAGACCAACAGCACACCGCAGATATATTGACCACAATCACAAGCAACAATCTTTCCCGCCCATTCTGGGAACTAAACACCTACATAGCCGCTTCCACCAAGAAATTTGACGCCGACAAAGACTTCTCACAGAGGCTCCCAGATAACGTCCTCGAAAACACATCCACAGTCCGCGGCGTACTCAACCAACCCGATCCCGCGCCCTCAAAGACAAGGCTATATCCGGGTCCACCAAGAATCCTTCAAAAAGGCAACGAAACATGGTTCCAAAGCCGCTTTACGGGTGATGAGGCCACCTACGCAAACTGGAGGAATAATACGGCTACATTCGCGACATTACAGGCGGCCGCGCCAGTGGATACCACGGCCCCTACGCACCCTACCGAATTCTATATTAAGGATACATTGCAAGGCGTCAATTGGTACGGCGATACCGGTACTATGAGAGTTAAATCAACAGGGGATACGTCGACAGAAGATACGTCGACAGAACATACGGGGGCTGAGGATACGACAGAAACGGATATGGGAACTGGGGATAAGACGACGACGGAAGGTACGGGGACAGGGGGTAAGACATCGGCGGAAGGCACGGGGACAGGGCCTAAGACGACGACGGAAGGTACATCAACAGGAGGCACATCAACAGGAGGTACATCGACAGGAGGTACATCGACAGGAGGCACATCAACAGGAGATACAGGAGGCACATCGACAGGAGATACAGGAGGTACATCGACAGGAGATACAGGAGGTACATCGACAGGAGATACAGGAGGTACATCGACAGGAGGTACAGGAGGTACATCGACAGGAGGTACATCGACAGGAGGCACATCAACAGGAGATAAGACGACAGGAGATAAAACGGCGGGGGATAAAACGACGGGGGATAAGACGACGACAAGTACGGGGACAGGAGGGGATACAACATCAACTGCACCAGATGGGACAGCGAAATCATCAAAGAAAAAGGGTCCCAGAAAGCCTGTCGTCGATATCAGCAGTGCCGCCGACACCGAGGAGATAGGTAGACTAGTCCGAACTCACTTAGAAGTGACGGTACCCGTTATGGGCACGAGAAGTGACGGGTCAAAGAGGGCGTCCGTAACAATGTGTTTACATTGCAACAAGCAGACCAACAAGCTGGTATGTTCTCCAATGCTCCATGATCCTTCAAAACGCTACGAAAGTGCTGCTTACTAATGTTGGTTCGGGCTGTAGGGAAGAAAGAGAGCGGATATACACTATGGGAGATGTTGGCCACTCTGGCCCGGCCCTGGCGGGGACGACGACGATGGGTCTGACAGTGGCGGTGATGATGGGGGCTCGGGTGCCCCAGATGATGGTGCAGGTGATGGGGGCTCAGGTGCCCCGGACGATGGTTCGGGTGGTGGAGGTGGTGATAAAGGCACAAGAGCCACAAAACCCAAGAAGATATCAGAACCCACCACGCCAGATATGAGCCGTAAGCGCAAAGCATGGGAGAACATACAAGGATACGCAACGGATAGCGAGGACGAAAGAGACTTTGAACCCACTAGGAAGAGCACGGGGGGACTCGAGGCTAATGATAGCGAAGACGATAATATCGGAGAACCCACGCTACCTGGGAATTCATTTACAATCACCGATCAGCCCGATACCGGATTGTTCAAAAAGAGACGGCCGGTGAAAAAGGCTCGAAAAGAGTATGGGGCGCCGGAGTTTATATCGTCTTCCTCACCACTACCGCCGCCCGGGGAATCCGATCCTGGGAAACCCGAAGCCGAAGGCTCAACATCACCATCCGAAGCTAAAGGTTTGGAGCCGGCTTCACCAGAATCAAGCCCACAGTCACGTTCCGCATCACCCAGTTCGTCGCCCAAAAAGCGAAAACAACCACCTTCCCCCAGCAACGACGAAGATAATGGTCCATCAACCGCAGGGCTCCGTTCCTCGACAGCGCCAAATCTTCCAACCAAGAACTTAGTCTCAACTCACACATCCAGAGCCAAGTCGAGGTCATTCGTCCCATCGAGCGCTACAAAGGCTACCACGACTACTAAACTCATGAATTCAAGAAAGTCGACGTTTAAGTCTAAGGAGGGCCAGGATATCACATTTGAGGAACGAAAGTTTGCCAGAAGAGTCAACGGGAAGGCGGCTCGGGTTTTCACGGAGGTTATTGAGGCTGTTCCTGATCCAGAGAACGAAGTGATGGTATATCGTCTTTATAGGTTTGAAGAAGACGAAGATACCGGGCTTGAGGCTCCTTCAAAGAGGAGAAGAATTGAAGATCAATTCGATGGATTAGAAGAGGGAGAGGATAATCTCATATCCACGGAGAAGGTATGAAAAGCACGCTTGCAGATAAATGCATCCTAATAATCACTGACTCTGGTCCAAACAGAAACGAGATGAAGCCGAATCAGTAAGTGCCGACGAGGAAGGGAAAGAAATGGCCTCCACCTCGAAACAAGGCCCTCATAAAAAACAAACCCCACACACAAAGAAGATGAAGGCGTCAAAAGAAACCAAAACCCCAGGTCGCCGTAGTGTAAGGGTGAACAAGTCCAAGGACGTCGGTGCAGAAAAGGAGGATAAGGCATCCACCAAGATAACCAAGTCAGCCAAAAAAGTGACAATCCTACCTCCAGCAACTGCGGAGGCGAAAACCCCGCGCATATATAGAAAAACCCCTCGCGTCGGAACAAAAACACCAGCGAAGCCGACACCGAGGAACGAATCACACTCTCCGACGGAACCTGCGGGCAAGAAGGCTAGAACCAAAACTTCAACTGTATCGGCGGTAGTCAGGAAGGGTGTGGTTCAGAAGAGAAGTAAGTAAAGGCTGGCATAATAAAATGTAATAACGCCAGAAGTCGGAGCTGGCAGGCTCAAAGCAACGTACACACATTTCACATTTCCAAAGAAAGGGAAAGATCGATAATGATGAAGGGTAACCGAAACCAACTATTGATAGTGTCTATAGCTAGTATACGTACCACTGTATCTAGATGTATGCACTCTGGACTAGTCAAGCCTTCACCGGAACATCCATGGTTTAGCTCCACATGTTGCATTTTGCAACGCCCACGTGTTGGGAAGCTCTTCGGGTAGATTACTTATCAAAACCGTGATTCAGTCAGCTGAGTGGCAATACAATATATCACCCTATGTTTCAGTAATATAGAAATACGCAATGGCCTACTGAGCTATAGTTTTAATGCTAGATAATCCATCGGGAATCTCGCCAGCACGCATGGCGAGTTTTGTTCGGAGAAAATATCTCATAGGCCCCGTCTTTCAAATTAGATATATACTTATATAAGTACTGACAACTGATATATAACCGGACCATAAACTCCTCTAGGCGATGGTAATTATATTGCCTTCATCAGTTGACGAATCTTTTTGTCAGTACGGCCCCATGGAAGGACGCACCCGCTTCGAATTATAAGCCATCTCTTATCATCCTCTTGGTGTCATGGTCAATTGGCAATTATAAGGTCGATATCTTTATAATTTATAAATTTATTCCAACCTGCTATAACCTGCTACTGGCCGGATAGTCCTCGAATGTGGTTTCAGTTGTGGTACGGCGATATCAATTAATTAAATCGATTCGCGACAAACCCTACGAAATTACTCCACGAGCCGAATATTCGACCAAGTCGGTTTTCCGCCAGTGGGGTCCGATACACTCCGCCCAGCACACAGTTCCATTAAATGGCATTGCAAACCTAGAGCCTACAGACTTTATCACAATGCCCCGCTGCCACAAAGCACTGAACTGCGACATCCACGAAATTATATCCGAACAGCAGCACGACATATCCCGCAGACTTGAGGTCCTCAGATACATTCGTCAACAGTCTACCACGTGGACCCAAGAGGACGAAAGGGAAATTAAAGGGCTAGAAGGAGATACCAAAGAGCTTTCAGAGCTTTCAAAAGCACTTTACGATCAGTTCGTCGTGTCCGAGGATCGTTTGAGAAACATGCGGCTGGCGTACCGTCAGTTGAGTCAGATTTGGCTGATTTAGACGAATAACGTACATTGCATCCGGATACTCGTTACTAAATGAAGTTCGAAATTACGAGAGATGCGTGGAATGGAGTCTCGGGGAGTTCACCATAGATCACATCCTATTCTTCAGTTGATAATAGTGGAGGACCAAGATTTTAGGAATCATATTTACCGTTTGAATCATCCTCCACCACCCATGTATACACACTAGCAGTGCCACTCTTTTCATAATAAAGCCACTGTGTAATGTCCATCTATTTCGATTGGGTCGAAATTGATCCACCAAGGAAGGAGGGGAGTAGGCTAGTTTATAGATGTGCCCCTCCATTTCAAGTCGGTCCCACTCACGTGCTACGCATTGATCTCTGGGCCCAAAGGTCTCAGAACCCCGAAATCAAGCAGTGAATCCTTTCAAACCTTTGGCTTATATATTAAATGAAGGATTCGTAAATTAATTCATATGAATACGGAAAGTAGTTTCCGTACACAGCCCTATCAGCCTAACGCCGAGCTTCGCCTAAGCTTGCCGTCTAGCCTAGCGACTCAGACAACCGATCGATATCGTGCAGTAGATGCCGACGTATACACCGACGGACGCATTGTAGATTGTTTTCCTAGACCAGCTAGTAGACAAAATATCCGAATATGCACGCGCACGCCATATAACCGTGTTAATAGAAACTCGTATGACTTGGGTCTGACCCGGGTCTCGGACTAGCCTAGACGATTGCGACAACGTCCTATCCCAGGCTACTTAATTAAATGTACGTGGATTGTTTATAATAGAAGAAACGACAGTTGAAACTGTGGGGCAACCAGGGTACATTGCTAGGTGATTGAAACATACAGCGAGAATCGAGAACCGATTAGAGAATTTGAGACCCATGGCCTATAAACAGACCTTTAAATTACCCCTCTGGCTCTTAGCTTGGCCCAGGGACTTAAAAATACCTGAATCCCCCACACCGACTCGGGGTCAAGATGCTGGGGGCCTGCACGCTTCCGGCGTCCGAAATGCATGCAATGCGAACTAGGGTTCAAACTGCCTGTAAAGTAATAATGTTAGCTAGACACAATCAATGAGAGTCGTGGCGGTAAACGTATACATGTAGCCAGTCCGGAGACTACATATCTGCATTATACTTTAGTATATACTCGGATTGTTCAAAAAAGTTAACAGCCACAATTAATTGTACAGAGAGGCTTCTGAGGCAGACTCCCAGGTTTCTTCTGGACAATTCCCTGCAGCATGGCGGTGCCGTGCATAAAAACTCGACAAGGCCGAAACAGACGTCAGAGAATGCAATAGTTCAGAGAAACTATAGGCTTAATAAGAAGCACCGACCACCTTCATTCGTCCACGGACGCTTCGGTATACCCGATTTAATGCTACCATTCCTCCATTCGGCATCGGGCATACAGAGACGCTTAACCATAGCGAGGATAGCCCCGAGACCAGTACAACAAGTCTTCCTATGAGTCTGTCGAAAAGTATACGCTAGCGCACGGAACATTCTGTCCAGCTGGACGTTCCTTCCAAAAAGTATGCAGGGTTTAAGTTGCCTATCCGCAGCAAGAATAGACTAGTGTTTTGAGGGGCTCTGAAACGGCGCGCATTTTTTCGCACCGCCTGTCGCAGCCAAATGTGGTCGAACGCAGTGTCGACGGCTGTTGTATAATATATGAAGCTCGAAAGTGTATATATCGCGAGCCTTTCCCCCCATGTCTAGACTGTTGATTTTAGCTCATAATATCCTGTTCATTATCGAGTAAATCGAGATATCACGGTATATCACCAGGCAATTCAATATATATAGCGCTTGCGCATCTATCTCCATAAAGCCTAGTTGAATATAAACCCACAATGGCGAGCTTTCTTTCACTCCCTCGCAGCATCCGCGATAAGATCTACGCTCAAGTCGTCTTATTCGACGAGCCAATCCTTACACAGGAAGCCATCGACGACATCTGCCGCCGAAAGTCACCGACAGTACACAACTTCGTAAACCCTCCGATAGTCAACCTTGCTATCTTCCGTGTGAACAAGCAAATTCACGAAGAAGCGTCCTTCATCTTCTACACCCAGAATACTTTCTCCATTAAGGTCGTCACAGAATCATACGAGACCTATAACCAACGAAAACAATGCTTCAGAACCAGATGGACAAGCCCATGGGAGGACATTGCTTACGAGTTCACTGAGGAAGGTGGTATTGGCCACTTCTGCCCTGGCGACTACGGTGGCAACCTCGGAAATGAGATCCTCCAAAAGGATATCAAAACATACATCTACCCCTCTCTTCGTTATCGCCATCTCCTTCGCAGCGTTCGCATTGAAATCATCGATACCTGCTTCATGGAATACTGCACTCAACAGCAGCCGATCAAGCGCCAGTCATCCGTGGGAAAGAGAAAGACACTTTACACCCTTTTGAAGAAACCTGCTTTCCGAAAGACAAACCCCGGAAAGTTCCCGCTCAGAACAATCTTTATGCCCCTCGCCTGCCGACTTAAGTCCGTTCTCGCCGCTTGCAGCGACAAGGTCAACGTCCAAATCGCAGTCTCAACAACCATGCTCGATAACTTCGACGAACTGAGCACCAAGGTCTACAGAGATCTTGTTGAACTTGCATCGCCATTCACCAGGGGATACAAGGCAAGCAACATCGACCTCCATATCCCATTCGAGGAAGATCACGAGTTTGATCCCAAATACGACGGGCTGAAAGAAAAGGTGCTAAAGAACTGCAACCGAGATTCTAAGCTGGATGGTCAGGATGGTCAGAGATTCGAGAATGTCGACGTGGAGCTAATGCTACACTGGAGGTTGCTAAAGGGACGATTGGTGATTCGGTGAAGGATAAATTTGATCCTTTTTAATTAATGACATTACGACTCAAGCATTTTATGGCGTTTTTGTTTTCATGTTGTGTTAGCGTGTACACTTCTTATTGCATCGGATGGCGCAGGTTCTGGGATTTGGCATCGGGCACGCGGTACTGGTATATTTAATAGTCGATTTTAATAATCGCATCTTAGGATATTCAATTAAGCTACTTCAATTCTTCCTATATCCCGCTTTTGCAACCTCCGTGAAGAGTTATACAATTCGAGCGTATATGCATGGACAGGCTGATATCGCGATGAGTAAATGCCAGACATATCGTACAGTGATTGGTAAATAGTATGTTACATGGCTATCTGATACCTCTTGCCTACAACATAGCCCTCAGCCAGCCCTTCTTAGGCTTCCTCTTCTTCCCTTCCGATTTGACATCCATGTCCTCCTCCTCAAACAAAGCAATCCCCAGCTTCTGTGCCAAGCTCAAGACGCGAGACCCAACGGTCTGGCTGTCCCTCCTGTTCTTTCCTTCTCTGCGAGTAACCGCAATCTTATCAACCAGCTCCCAGAGTTTTCCTTGCATCTCTATTCTTCCGTCGTGTCCGATCTTCGGACGCCAACCAGGGTGGATTCTTGTCTTTCCACCATTGGTCTCTAATATCTTATCGCTTGTAAACTGAGTGAAAGCGTTCTTCAAGCTCTGGCTATTCACAGCCTCGAAGTAGCTAAGGTCACCTTGATGGTAAAGTGTTTTTCCCAAGAGCTGCGAAACGTCTAGGAATCGCTTGGAATCTACCCAGCCGTTCTCTTCTCCATCCCTCCCCACCGGTGGGGTTATTCCGACGACGGCAACGCCTGCGAGCCAGACACCTTCGATGAATGGCCAGATCATAAAACAATAGAAATCATAGTTTTCTCTCCCTCTTTCGCGCTCTCGAGGGCTAAGCTCGACATAATCCACGTCATTCGGCGAGTTCTCCAAATATACCACTTTTATCACGTCATCTGCTTCCAGCTCACGCAAGGTTTTGTGAAGATTTGTGAGAAGACCCTCGGTAGGGAAAACGAATTCGTTCCGGAAGAGACGAGAGAGGAAGGACACGTGGTCGTAGAGTTGCTTCCAGCCTATGCGTTGGTTCGCAGGACCACCGCCTTGCTTAATCTTCGTGTACATGGCGGCACAGACGATAGCTTCCAAAATGAACAAGTGGATCACCATGTTACGATAGAAGGAGAGTTGGAACCTGAAGCCGTAATGTTAGCTCGAACTCGTTTCCCAGTGAAAATGGTAGGCACCGCTTACCTATCAACGGCGTAATACGTTTCTTCGGCAAGGTTATCGAGCCTGCCTACAAGGTCTCCGATTACCTCCAACCCTTTCTCAACGACTGCCTCCGTCCCGGCCCCGCCAAAGTGAGCCACTTTGGCGCCCTTCGCGACTATTCGGCATTTTAGCCATTCAATACGCCTGATGAGCTCCGTTTTCCCAACACCTCTCCCTCGCAACGTCAGCAGCACTGTCCCTATCAGCGCCGTCGGCATCACAACCGAGCAAGTATTGATGTCGCTAAGAACTTTGTATCCAAGACTTCTAAGGAGCCTGACGCGCTGGTCTTGGGTGAGGACGATCTCTTCTATCTCCGCTCCATCCTTGGGGGGCGCCAGAGTCGGTGGGACGGACGTGGTTCTCTCCATCTGTTTCAGGATAAAGTTGCGTAAACTCCAAGGCTCGTGGAATCTGACATCGACTCGACCCATTTTAAGAGATAAGACAGAGCTCGCATTGAGAAAGTCGTAGAGGTTCTCCTTCTTTTTCGGAACACCTAGCAACTCGTTGATGTAGCTCTCGGATTCAATGACTTTGTCGTATTGCGTGGAAACGGGGACAATTAGGCAATCCTTCACTCTTCCTGAGAGGATACTGGACAAGATGAAGTTCAAAATTCCAAACTTGGGGGGCAACAGCTTCCCCGTCCGGCTTCTGGTACCTTCGATGAAACATTCCATGTTGTATCCCCTTCGAAGTAAAGTATCGACGTACCCTTGAACCATAGTCGGATAGAGTTTGTCATCCCCCATTGACCTTCTAATGTAAAAAGCTCCAGCGTTCTGCAGAAATGAACCGACAACTGGGAAATTAAGGTTATCTCCGGCAATGACAGCGGGAAGTGCGATGCCCAGTCGATAACAGATAACCTGTAACGAGACATAATCTATATGTGACCGATGACAGGGAAGGAAGACCATTGACTGCTTTTCTTCGGCTGCTCTACGGGCGTATTTCGTGAGCGTGACAACCTCGTCCATTGACACGTGAATCCCTTGATGGTATGTTCGGGAGAGGACTTGAGAGGCAAGCCAGTAAGCTGTCTATGCGCCTGTCAGCCCTGCACGAAAGCTTTCGGGACTGCGTTTAACATACTCGAATGAAGCTTTTGCTCTCCATCTTGCATATCATGTTATCGACTGTTTTATCGGCAACCTCTCGGAGCTGCCGTACCACCTCTTTCCGCCTTTTCTCCTTCTTGTCACCGGGGAGGTACCCTTGGTTGGTATCATCCTCCACGGTCTCGGTCGCGAGGCTTTGGATCTTGTTTTCGACGAGCTTGGATTCGAGAATCGCCTTCTTCATATCCTCGGTGAATCCGGTGTAGTATACGGGCTGGCCAATTGGGTTGTCGTAGGCCCTCCATCCTGTCCCGGAATACATCATCTGAATCTCGCGAAGGAACTCGATAGGATGGTCTCGGAAATGCGAGTGCTTCTGGGCGAGGTTACGGGACAGTTCAGGCGTGTCGACCGTGACCTGGATATTAGCAACCACTTCGGCTTCGGCTTCGGCTTCGGAAATGACATCTTGAACGAGCGGAGGGTGAATTGGATTGGCTTGGTTCAGGATATCGATATCAGGTCCGGCATTGGACCTAGAGCTAGACGGCCTCCGATGAGGCTTCTCTTTATCCTCCATTGTCGATGTGGGAAAGTTTTTTTTTCTGGTCAGGTTCGGATGTTGTTCGACGGAGAACGTATGTTATCGAAAGGGGTTTGGTGATGAAGCCGGAGATGTCCGTCGCGACCAGCACATTATCAGCTTGCCGAGTAGACCTATCGATAGATTGAGAGAATAGCGAGGCAGGAAGGAAAGAATGGAAGAAATAAACCAGTCCAAGAAGGATCAGGTTACCATGATGACGATGCTAGTTTGGATGCGGTCGACCTGCCCTGTGGAGGGAAGGTGGAATGCAGAGTTCGGCCACTTTCCACTTTGCAGCCGGCGCGCTCGCTAACAAATCAACCGCGGCCAATCGTTTAGCTGTTGTCACCAAATCTGTTGGGCCCCAACTCGACTTTGGCCTGCCTCGGTTCAGATCTGGGGAAACGCTGCCAAACTGCGGGGAACCATTGCTCGATATCGAAGCTCGAATTGATCTCTGGCTATAGCATTAGCTCTATAGCTCTGTTCAATATGCATGTCTTACTTTCAATCAGCGAGTAAGTTTACAAGCTGCTTTGCTGGCAAACTCGACGACCAGACTAATCCAGATAGACCCATGCCGATTCCAAGAAATTTCGATCGAGGGCCCTGATGCTAATATCAAAACGGATTGATGTTATCGATATGTGGAAGGACCTTTTTGAAGCATACTCTCCAGAGTATAATATATTAAAAACTCCAGGTAGTCCAGTACGTATCACAGTGCTATGTGGAACTTGGAGGGTGCTACTCATTGAGCCTCAATGGACGGCATCCCCCGACCTGCACAACCAATTGATCCGGCAGAAACAAGCATCGTGGGATCTGTAATAGCCCAGGCTTGGTGCTTCTGTTATCCTTGGCAATCTTGATGGTTCCGTTTGCAATTTAGTCGTCGACCCGGAACTCGCGTACTCGGAGCCAGGAAATAGTTCGTCTACGACCCGGTTAGAATTGAATCACACACCACACCATACAAATGAGACGTTGACAAGCTTGCAAGGATATATCGTAAACCAGGTATC
The DNA here is from genome assembly GCA_036971245.1 of Arthrobotrys sphaeroides. Taxonomy (NCBI): domain Eukaryota; kingdom Fungi; phylum Ascomycota; class Orbiliomycetes; order Orbiliales; family Orbiliaceae; genus Arthrobotrys; species Arthrobotrys sphaeroides. Next base: position 1,309,304 of record JAJTTW010000009.1, on the reverse strand, counting down.
AATGTGTATATCTTCAACCGACCATCCAAAGCCTTTGAGGCAGGCAGCTAAGTATTCCGTTTCCAGTAGCTAGAGGTACGAAGTATTGCATATATATTCCCTATTGCCGATACAATTATCACGATTGCAATTGGGCTGGTTCGCATACTTAAGTATCTTCCCAATTATAAGTTATCTCTTCCTACTCCTGCGTCGAGCACAGAGACCAACCAAGACTTCACCAATCTGGTGACATCATCCCGTCAAATCGAGTGTCAAGGCCTTGTTGCAACTTTACGTAAATTTACCTTCTAACAACACACATGTGAGGGGAATATACGTTTCCTCTTTCGAAGCTTCAGACACTGGTTCGAAGCTTGCTCTACCGATCCGCTATAATGAGGCGGGGACGGATGTGGCCGGGCCATGCCTTCGATATATGTTGTTTTCGATATATATATGCAATGGGTAAGACGTAACTGCAATGCTACCGTGAAATCAGATGAGTAATACGGCCAAGTATAGTATATTAATATATTCCGACGTAGTATACTAGTATACTCAGATCTCTATAGTCGAATGCAACCCTGAGGACGCTGTGATAGCCTCGCGATAATATAGGAAACATAGTAAGCGGGTGCATTCGAGGCTAAGGCTTGAGTGAATCTGACCATCGATCTTACGGTGTGCACGTGAGTATCGTTTCAGTTGATACGGACTGTGTGTTACATGATGCTTGAATCGAACGGAAGTTCTAAGGACAGTAATGGGGGGCTACTTGCACATAGGTATGGAGCTTTGATATATATCGAACTGCCCTATATATCGGTGCAAATGGAGCTCCTCCATGACGAAATATCGTGATTATTTTGCTCATTTCTAAGTGCGCCCGTATGCCGTGCCAATTCCGAGGAGAGGGATATATAATGATTATAGAAAGTACGTAAGAGAAATTCTACCTCAAATCTTCGTGTGACATGCAGGTTGTGGGTTAATTATAGGCTTCTGGGGTGCATAAAAAGCCGCCAACAAACCGAAAAACTACAATTCGTCTTTCGAGAAACTTACAATATATTGTAATCCTCTTATGTGCTGAAGCTTGGGCATGGCCGTTAGCAAGGCCGTCGGACACTAGTATCCTAGTGAGAGTTAGTTAGGGCTGCATTGCCCCAAGCTTCCAGTTTCCGCGGGATTCTTAATCGAATCCACAAACTTATATGGGGGAAAATTAAGGGTCCCCATGCCATCGGCCTAGAAAACAGCATATCCGTCGGGTGGAAACGAAATGATTCTACCGTTGTGTAACGCTTCGTATACACGGAGCCACAGCTACAGCCTACTGGTTTTAAACACGCGTCTCTCGTGTGGGGTATATTAGTGGGCGTGCTTGAGGACTCTTATCAACGGCTTGCATATAGGTCGGAGTTACCCCGTCGTCCGAATGTTCGAATGCAAATGGTCTCAGCTCAGGGGCCTGGACTTCCAAGCTTTTACCTAACAAATTGCCTCGGGAGCGGCTTCTGGACACCGGATCCGCAAAAATACTGCCTTGGGACGTTGCAGAAATATGGGGTTAGGTGTCGGCATTTTCTAGACCTCTGGTTGTGAAGTAGTTCCACCGAAGCACAAAGGAGTTGTTGGAAGCGGCTCGGGAGAAGCCAGGGGCCACTGTTCTCGTTTTCGGCGTGCTGAATCACGTAAAAATAACCTAAGACTAACCAGAACGACATCGGCGACTGCTGCTTTTCTTTTGAACGGTTGGCCAGGTCTGGTGTCATTAAACACCTGCGTATGGAATTTCAACATTCCGGTTAAGGATCATGAACTCATCACGGCGGGGAAAAAATTTTTTTTCCCTTTCTTTCTCGTCTCTATCCCTTCGGGCACAAAACCCGTGGCCACAATTCCGGTGAGTTAGCGAATCGTGCCCGTGGTTCAACGGTTGCACGTCATTGGGTTTGGAAGTGCGGAAAAAGGGCTAGAAGTTTAACCCTGTGCTTGTCAAATCACGGAGTAATTTTTATATAACCATGAAGGCACGATCCGAGCCCGAACGAGGATATAGTCGGGCTTTACGTACAAAGAATCAAGCCGTTATGCAGTTAGCATTACGCAAGATCAGGGTATACAAATGCGATCAATCCAAAATCGGGAATTGTGATCGTCTTAGCTTAGCTTCGGAGGGATTAAGTTATAGTAAACGTTTGATGCAGCCATTGGATTGAACCACCTCATTGAGAGAAGTCTGCTGTTTGTGACTTCAGAATTGTGCCCTACAAATAATTGCCACAACTTCGAATAGTTGCGGAAGTTCAGGGATGGGCCACGAGCGGCTTGTCTAATTTTGGCCCAGAAGAGTTCCGAACGTGCTGCAAGTAGTGCGTGGCTCGAGGCAAGATCTTGATCGTGGCCAGGCGTTTCATCCCCGGCCTTCGTGTAAGGGTTTTTGTCGCCGGCTACTACTCAGAAAACCATGGGTTTGGTGTTATGACATTCGATATTGCAAATTGAGATTCTCATGCATATGATCATTAGGATAGCGAAGTCTTAAATATTTGTGCTCACGAAATGTGACGGTGTCTGTTATCCGCACCTCAGCTGGTTTGAACGTACAGTGAGTCTTTCGAGATATGTTTCGGTCAGGAATCACTGCCTGGATATCTCTGAATCAAAAAGAATGGCGAGACCCAAGAGAATTAAAAATAAGAAATTCACGATTTGCCCAGCCGGCGCTTAAACTTCCTCCACGAAAAGGCGATACCCGACGTTCTTCGTGATCATTCCTCAGCCACAGAGGAATCTAGGCATGTGGTTTTGGAACCAGGGAGCGCCATGGAGGAAGTGAACCAAGAAGAACGCCTATAATGATCCCCGAAGGGAAGGTTTGTCGTCATATGTCGCATTTTTTAGAAATCGCGGGAGCTCTCAAGGAATCTCACCGCCGTATCGTAATCACGGCATTGTCAAATTTCGCTGATACGCCGGTTGTGTATCATTCCCTATGATCCTTTGCTTGTTCCGGATAATTATGGTCAGTTCGTATAGAGTCACTTCGGATATGGTGAATTGAACGTGAGAATGAGACGGGTCAAATGTGAAAGGGAAAGCGAAGGGCTGACATGATGGCGGTCGAAGAATGGAGAAAAGCCTCGATCTCAGATCCGGTACCCCGTACTCCTATCTTTTCAGCCTCCGAATCCGATGCGCTCGAGCGTCTAAAGCCATCCGGCCTCTCAGGACGAAAATTACCAGCAGGAGACCCGGAACTTAAGCGGCCTAACCACCACTCTGACGATCATAGGCACCTCTAATTTTCGACTCGTACCTTATTCATTACGATACGGAACCTCCAATAGCAGAGCTAATCGGCTCATTGCCTTCCCTGGCCTAGTCGATTGCATTGGTGGGGCCAGCAGCTCTTGCAGTCGGCGACCTCAAACACCCGCACCATCTTGAAAAAGCAAGTCCGCTCACACCACAACGGGGAGAAACCATCCTTCGGACCTGTCAAAGTATCGGGCTGGTTCTCAAGGGAAAAATTTCAGACCGAATCGTTGAACACAAGCTTTTCCTGCATTGGAGGAAGGCCACGGATACATAGCGGAATGCATCTATAACCATCGTGTCTGGCCCCAGAGAGACTCCAGCGAGGGAAGAACAGTTGTACAGACTCAGTACATACTTCATACCGCATACAAAACCCAGATATCAAAATCGCTATAGTCTCCCTCCTGGCCAGAATCGATATCGCCATACCTTTACTCCCACATCCAAGATAAACTTGAACATATACGTACCACGTTACGCCGAAAGTCTCCAATTCAAGTGATAGAAAGCGAAGACGCCGTTACAGACCAAAAGAGAAGCAGCTATTTCCACTCAGCCTGCCCACCAAGACCCCGCGCCTACCTTGATATCCAACTTTCGCTTGAAGTTCTGTGGTTTGAGATTTGGTACAGAGTTTACGTACACCAGTTTGGCCCATTGATAACGAGCCATCCCGCCTCCAAAAACGGAATCCGAAATCGAAGATTACAGCAAGGCGAAGCAAAAGCAAAGCGGGTGAGCCAGGCCTTGCCTATCTTTCTCCACTCCTGGGCCAATAATTCGTACCTAGCACCTTGGCCTCGCAAGCACTCACGACCAGCTATCTTTCCCTCCTCTTTCCCTTCTATTCCTTCCTTTCCTCCAGGCCCTTTCGCTTTGTGCGAGCGAAGGAGTTTTTGCACTCCGCAATTCCTTTATCTCTGGTGTCCCTCCGCCAGAGCCGCCAGCGCCGTCATAAATTTTTTAGGCCTTTGCTGTGTTCCGGGGCGTGTTTGAGGTTTAATCTGCGGCGGCGGCTGGATTAGATTTACGAGGCGGGAATATTACTGAGTGAGGGGACATCCACCCAACAGCGATTTCGACCCAACGTATCGAATTCGTAGAGGATATAACATCAAATCCAGCCAAGATACCCCGACTACTCTTTAAGTTGGATTATACACGAAAAGACACATTTTCTTTCCCTCCAATTCCAATAACCGACACAATAATATTGAAAACCCGAAATCTCTCCGACATACAACGACGGCGACTAACACTTTTAAGACGTTCACGATATCATTCTGGTAGGAAGGGATCCGGTAGAAGACATAGCTTTCGAGCACCAACCGACAGGATGGCACAGCGTTCGGCGAGAGCACGTTCGAAACTAGATAAGATTTCAAGTGGTGGAGTTGCAAAGTTCGGCCATGGAGGGCTGGCGACCCCTGCGACGTCGACGGGCTCGCCCAGTCTATCGTCGTTTTCTTCGAGGTCCTTTGGCCGCTCGTCATCAAATCAGAAATCCGTTTTTCGGTCGTTTATAGACTCGAAGTCCGATAAGATTCGAGGAACATTGGCCGAAAAGATCAGCCCAGTCGCGACAAAGCCAAAGTTAGATCTCGAGATCGAATCCGCACCTATCCTCAAGCGATGGGATGGCGGTGGCCGACCATGCATGACATATACCGGACTTAATAGGCGGGTACGTTCCGTTTATAATTGTGCTGTCTTTTCCTCGAAATCTGCCGACATGGTATCGTATTATACTGGAACATTTACTGATATAAAAAATATATTTCTAGGACCCCGAACTTTGGTTCCCAGATGGAGATACGCTCGTATATCTGTCCGACAAGTTTTCAAAATCCAAGGAGGACCAGCCATTCAGACAGCCATCGTTTAGAATACGATCATCTGTTCTACGTGCGACGAACTCCCCATTCCTCATCGGGTCTCTGTATGACTACGACGACCTCCCGCAGTCTCCAACTAGTATATCGTCCTCTTTAATGTCCGCGGAGCAAGATATCCAGCCCACTCCATCCCACGGAAGCCGAGAATTAGAAGGAATCGCACATGAACTCCACTTTCCCGCCCCAAGGTCAAACGATAGGGCGGCGATATACCGTCACCATGCCACAACTCGAAACTTCTTCGCAGTGCTTTTCAACCGTTCTTTAGTCGGGACAAGTTTTGGCCAGACCCTGCTGGACCTAGCGGAACGGATGGAGTTATACATGCCTCCTGGCCACGACAACATCGGAGATCTTTTGAGATATCTTACCCGAAAGGAGTTTGACGACGTTAGGAACATGCCCGATCTCGCCGCTGGCGTTCTGATGTTTGCGGAAAAGTATCGTTTGGCGGATCTGTATCGGGAGAGCTTTGTCCACTGCGTCGGTATGATGAATAGACTGGAACTTCTAAGTGACTATCAGGTATGCTTTCTTATCACTCATTTGGATGTTAACTTTGATATATTTATTAACGTCGGTTCTGTTTAGCAAATATCATCTATAACCCGCATTCTCATCGACCGCGCAAGTCTTCACATCCAAGTCAGGGCGGAAAACTGCGATAACTTACTTGTCCACGGCCAATTCTCATTCCCGGATATGTGGCCGCACATGTCTGCCGGGTATCCACCCGCCCGTCACGCCTTTGATCGGTTCCAGAAGTGGCTCGCAAAACACTACCAAGGCCGATTCGGTTCCTGGCCACCAGGTGGGGAGAAGTACGGCCGATTGTTGTACCAACAATTGCAGCGTGACTTTAATGCTTTATATGACTTCCTCGTCGATAAGGATGTCATGTGGGAACCTATGCCGCCACATTCATCTTCTGCATCTACAAGTTCTAGTAATAGAACGGCTGGTTCACAGAAGTTGATTAATCCCTACAAGCAAGACTTCCGTGCGGACGACGCCTCTCTTCAATTCACTGACATAATACTCTCTTTCGACCGAAACCCCAAAAACAAATATCCACATATCCCGCACCCGTACCCACTGGTTCCGGATGTCAAAACGACAACTGCGATCCGAACAAACAAGCAAAGCAACTTCTTCGGAAAACGCAATGCGAATGCCGACAAGACGATAGAAAAGGAGAACGCATTGGCTTTGATCCAAGCTACAAACTTGGACGCCCTGTACACATCTCCGAATAACAGCCTCGTCGCGGCTTACCAGTTGATGGAAAAGAGCGATCGCACGATCGAAATTGATCCCCACGATGCAAGGAAGGGCAGGTGGCTTCTAATCTACGCCGTTCTCCAAACCCTCGCCACGATCACCGTGGATGCGCCGGGTCTAAAATACGCTGATAACGTGGACTACTTCCTCTGCGCACCCATAAAGGGCGCACTGCCATGGGAGCAGCAACCACAATCCTCCCGCGGTGGAGAGGAGGAAGACTACTGCCAATACCGGGCACACTGCTGGACTGTTCCATATCAGTGGAACTCGCAAGCATCAGCTAAATCCCTTGGAGAGCTAAGGGTGCAAGAACATCAAGTCCCCCGACCACCAGTCACAGATGAAGATATCTTCCCGGAAAGGGCAGAACTGGCGGCCTCGCCAACCCCGACAGACCACCACGACTATCTGGATGGGCGCCCCTCGAAGCGTAGAACGCCAGTAACAAGTTATTCGTCCAGCACCTACGTCCCCATCAACTTAGGGAGAACTAGTCTGCAAAGCCGAAACAGCAGGACCAGTTTGCACAGCACACACAGCCACAGCACACCCTATCGCAGTGGCCTAGAAGACCTTGGAATAGGCCCCGGAATTCTCGAAAAGGATGACTTTGACCCAGCAGCTTTCGAATCATTGAACGTCCTCGCCATGAACAACCCATCTGGAACGATCCTGAGCAGTGTGACACCAGCCATCGCCTCCAGCACAGCAGGGCCCTCCCGGACCGCATCAGCCATCGGTAGCAATAGCAATGGACACCACGCTAGCATCTCATCCATACCCAACGTTCAATACGAAGAGGACGGAAGCAGCAGCGATGCGGACGACGAAGATGACGACGTAGAGATGGACGAGGAGCACGACCCCGGTGTATTTCTCAACGCACCTGGCCCGAGGAGTAGTAATATCTCTAATATGAGCCGGGGTAGTCGAGAAAGCGGCGCAGCGGGAATATATGCACCATGGGGTGGAGTCGACGCCACCAGAAGGTGAAATTTGGAATTCGGTCTTTTTTGTTACCTTGGGGAGGATTTTTTCACATTACAATTTGGTTTCCAGGAAAGGAAGAAAATGGGTTTCGACGGTTATACCACTCAAAAGTTATCGTGATTTTTTATTTCCTTTTATTTTGCTGTCTCCTCCCCCTCTCTTATCTCACTTCAAAACTCCCGACCATCGGAAACTACATCTCTTTTGTCTTCAGTTCTATCTAGTGACCTTTAGCAAGCATTTGTTCAAGTCGTTCCCTGCTTTTCTCATTTCCTTTGGCTTACTATATCCACTCTGGGCAACTTATATCCAAGCTGTTGGCGTTTTTATCCCGACCTTTTTGTCTGACCTTTTTTTTCTGCCTTTCACCCGCGAATTCGAAATTTGTCATAACCATGCATTGCATCCAACATTTTCCTTTGTCACCCCCATTCTTCCGCTTCTTTCACTTCTGCCCTCCAGATATCGCAAGGGACGAAACGGGAGAGGCGATGAAGTATTTTATTTGTCCCATTTTTTCTTTCCCTTTACTCTTTTTGTATTGATATATCTTAGCTTGATCATGATGGCTTTTTTTCCCATTGCTGTGTAGTCAGCGGCATATTGTTTAGCAGCCTTTTCTGTTACAGCATCTGTATTTATAGCTATTGCTTATGTCACTACTGGTTTCCAGGCGAAAGAGTAAAAAGCTACCAGAACTAGAATCATTCTTAGAGTGTAGTCTATCTACCTGATTAGTTTAATTTTGTCTTCTCATAGACCTGCTAAGGCCGAATACTACAGGCCAACGCCACATCTTCACATCAACGTACATACGCCGCAATAGCACAGTGCGAAAGCGGGGAGGGAAGGAGGGGATTATAACTGACAGGACCTTAAGCAAATGCATTAGGTAGCCATGAAAAATATAAGAAACAAAACTGAGAATAAAAGCTCGCAGAGAATGGAAGGGGAAATTTAGAGAGAAGTGACATCCGTTTAAGCCTTCCTGGTCTTCTTCCTCAGGCTTCCTTTCCCTGACGCGGGCGCATACGCCTTTGATCCACCGTCGGTCAAGACAGCGGTCTCCATGCTGACCTCGGCTTCGCCCTTGGACCGAGTTCTAGCCGCAGTCTGAGGAGTCTTGGTATCGGGAATGGCCTTCAATGACTTCTTGGTTCTCTTCTTACCCTTGGATGAGGTAGACGAGTTCCAGTAGTAGACCATCTGGGCCGTTAAGACGGCATTAAGAATCGCTCCACCGAGGTAACCCCATAGAATTAACGGGTCGTCAACCTAAAATTTTACTCGTCAGCAATTGTAATCCGAAAGCGCAGTGGAAGCGGGTGGGATTAGTATACCTCCTGCAGGGTAGTGAACACTCTGGCCAAACTACCTGCCAAAAAGTTGAACACGGCGAAAGCGCTAAGCTGACCCGTTCCGCCTTGCTGCCAGACGGTATAAATCTGTGGAATCTTGCTGGCGAGGGAGATGGGTATCGTCGACGCCTGCAGGACCGTCATGGCCTTATCTGAGATGACATCAGGGCTGAAGAGCGCGTAGGCAGCAGCTGCAAAGCCAGCGATAAGAACCCCAGCATAACCGCCACGACCCGTGAAATGCAAGATCAGAACGGCGATGACGAGGTTCTGGACCACGATCAATGCGGTCTCGCCAAATGTGCTGAATGGGAAGCCATTACGGAAATTATAGGCGATTGAGATGGCGTATGCGTCCGTTTCGAGGAGGGTGGATAGGAGGGAGAGACCGGCGGCCGAGTGGGAGTTTATGATTTTGAGGATTTGGGGGACTTTTACTATGGACGAGGCAGCGATGATGCCGATGCCGAGGCCCTTGGAGATGCCGAGTTTGATGCAGGCGGTGTCGCTGATGTCTATGTTTTCGATTAGGGAGGCGTAGCAGTGGTCGCCGATAAGAGAGACGCCTAGGTTCTTGATTGGAGCCGGCAGGGAGGTCGTTATAGGCTGCAAGAGGGGGCGGATGGAATCCATGTTGGTCTGTCTGTCTGTCTGGCCGTCGATAAGAGGTACTCAAGTGATTTATGTGAAGCGCTGTAAGGTGGGCACTCGAGACTATGGTTGCTATGAGGTCTGGTAGTCTGGTGAGGGATGGGAATGGCAGGGTGAGATGGGGATGGGGATGGGGATGGAATTCGGTTGCACAGGAAGGTCTGTCGACGCGGCGGTCAGGGAACGAGCTAAGGACCCAGTCGCCCGTCTCACAACAAGCCGATGATGATGACGTGGGGTTATCGCAACACAACAACGCGAGAGCACTGCTGCCACTGCTGACTAAAGTGGGAGCGAATCCAGGGCCTCGTCCGCCTGCACTATCAATCTCCCTCGTTCAATCGCCCAGTGTGATCCCTCCTCGAGCGGAATCTTCATGAAAAACTCTTTCTCACCATCCCGCACAATACTTCGGTACAATGCGAGCATTGTCTCCATTTCATCCGGACCAGGAGCATTAGGCGCTGGCGCAATAGCTAAAGTGCTCGGCATCGTGATACTGTAGCCGCAGCTGGTTATCGAGAGAGGCCAGACCAACCGCACCATGGTTCTATACATCTCATGAGCCTGATAACGTAGTCTCTCTGGTATAGGACCTGCAAGCCCAATCGTGATCTCCCTGAAAGCAAATGGTACCGTGGCATGAATGCGAGATGCGAGATACGAGAGTGTGCGCCCCCCGACGCTGTTCTCTGGTTGGCACATCTCCTCGAACACCGAGGAATCAATTTGGCAGTGTATCCGCAAACGCTTTACGAGATGGCCATTGGGCAAATTTGTGGGGTTAACCCTCTTAGGGCATTGAAGCGGTCTACCAATTGCCTGGGATCCTGATGAGGGCGTATATTTCCCCGCTAGCAGGCCTAGGTTCTCTCTCGGCGGCCTGGCTCGGGTCGTAATAGTCAGCGGATGCCCGTTGGAACCGTGGTATTGTGTAGGACGTAAAGAACCTACCTATTAGAACGTTTCCCGTGCGCGATGGCCTTCGGATACGCGTATTCGAGCTTTTCCCAGGGCGGGGAATGGGTTAATCGCAAGTTCTTCGAAAGAACGTCGAGTGGGATGCTGAAGACAGTGCTGGCGACGATAGGCCTCCTCAGATATATGGGCATCAGGAAAGTATTGGCCCCGTAGAAAACGAGTACCGCTTCTGTGTATATCTGTCGGCAGACCCTCAGTAAAGAGAGGTTCTGACGCTGCATTTGTAACTCGGCCGTCGGATCGTAATTATAAATTGGGTATTCCCTGGCTTCGGGGTACCGAATTTCAAAGACGAGGCAGAGCTTGTAAATCTCATCCCGGAGTTCGCGGGGGAGAGAAAAGAAGGATGTTTTCGTATCTGGATCTCCCGACATCGTGATGGGTTGCAACGTTGTATTAGATCTTAAGACCCTATAGACAGTCAATCTAGCCGTCCAATGCTGAGATGTCGAGGGACGCGGATGTCAGGTGGGTTCTCGCTGTATCAGGAACCCCAAAGTAGCCGGATCCTGTGGAGCTGGGACTAATTACAATCAGAGCACCCAAATCTCAGGCTTTTCAAACACCCTCCAAACTCTCATGACTCTGTAAATCCATCCCCTCCGCCGAACCAAGTAGAAATATATGCGCTTGATCTCTTCCGACTGGGTCGGTTCGTCGGGATCGCACTGGTCGAGTTGGTCCAGGAGGTCTTCGAAGTGCAGATTGTATATCTGCCACAGTTCTTCGCCGGGCACTTTGAAGCAGCGGGGCATCCTCCTCGGTGGACGTGGACAGTGCAGCGGGGCGTTGACTTGAATTCAAGGGTCCGCCACTTGACAACCGGCGTGAGATAGGAGTTTAGAAAGCGTCTACGGTTAATCGATTGGATCGAATTCAGTCGTAAGACATACGACATGCATGAGAATTGCGTTTGAAGCGGGTGAAATTACAGTTGGCGGTGGAATTTTGAAGGGACTTCGTCATAGCATCCATGGCCTTGGTTATCGATATCATGCAGGTAGCCTAAAACAAGCGGGAGTAAACGAGGCACTCTCGGCCCGTACGCTCCATCGGTATCCCGATCGCGGATAAGCATCAGGAGCGCACGCGCACGCACGGGTCGTAGCGGCCGCGGGCCATTCCTTGCCGGATACTGTAGACATTTTGGATTTTGGTAATATAATAGGTAAAGTAGAAGATGGTCAATAGGTACTCTCCTACTTCATCCCGAGCGATGGTGCTCCACAGGGTCAAAGTTTAGCCTCTGGACTAACTTATTCGAATCGCTATCAAATCCAAGAAATTCACATGAAAGTGTAGGCGAGCCTCAAATCCTTGAAATTGCTGATGGGATTACGATTCTAGATCTCACGTCGTCGTTCCGATCGAGTCCGTAAGCAAAAGCGAGGTCATGGGAATCACTCAGGTTCCTAGCTTTTACAATTAAAAGTGTGAACGTGAATCGACGAAAACATCGAGATGTCAACGCTAGCGGTCCCGCGTCTGAACAGATGACCCCTCTGAGAAAATCCTGGAGATGGTGGAGGTATTTTTAAATAGCGGACGATCGTCTCAGCTTCGGAAAAACCAAGCCGCCAAAGGCTAGTGGATGGGTATGCGGGTGCATGTGAAATTTCGAAGCATCGAGATTGTAGATTCACTCCGACACCGTCGACATCGAGATCATGATATCGCGAAGAATCGATCAGCCTCCGGCTAGTGCGATTTTTAAATCTTGCGAGCAGAGTCAGTTGCCAGCATGCATGACCTCAAGATTCAGCTTCTGGGCGGAGAGCTTAAGTCCTGAACTAGCTCCCCCGCACTTGCATAGTCGCCCCCCAGGTCTGCGGGATACCCCAAAGCGAAGTCGCCCACCTCACCCCGCATGCTGGCGGTGGACAAGAAAAAATGTCGAACCGGCCAAGGGGTCCCATGTTCGTCGGAGGGCTAGCAGGCACACCAGGCCATTCTCCGAGCTTTCGAATTTCCAGATTTGGGGGTTGAGAGTTTGGCGAGCTCTCCGAAACCAAAGATCGTGTCGGCTGGATTGACAAGGTCGTGGATAGATGGAATCTGGATGTGCCCTTGAGCCTTAGGCATCGATGGATCAGTACGTATGAGTACGTACTTAGTCAGTGAGTGAGTGAGTATGCACAGCGCAGTGGAACGGGGCATCGCCTCCAGGTGCATCGTGAAGCATGTCTATCGAATGCCGGCCGGAGCAGCGAAGGAAGCCGAGTGGCCATCAGGAAAGTTTCCGCTGCACGGCATGACGATGGAGAGAATGTCGGAACGGAAGAATGCAATGCTTCTCTTCGAGCCAGATCTTGCAAGTATCTTAGTACGGAGCACTAGTAAACGCCGAAGGGTTAGCATCGACAGACCCATGAACGGGACTAAGGACGAGGCCATGGATCTTTCCCTGAACAAGAGCCTGCTCACTTGACCATTCTCTAGCTCTGTCTCGCCCCCGCTGTCTCGTCCCCAGAATTGGATTGAAGAGAGTAAAGTTACATGAAGGAGAAGAAGAAGAAAGTAAAAGCAACGAAGCTGACCGACGAGATGTCCCACGTGTGCGCTTCCCTCCTGCCAGAATCTGCCTGCGGTTGACGTATGAAGCCGTTCAAAGGCCCCTGGCGGACAGCAAATATACATACACGCCAGCATTCGAGTTAATTAAGTACTTAACTACTTAAGTCTCTTTGGAAGAAGTCTCTTTGGAAGATATTCGGATTCCTGAAGACCGGAACCTTAAAGGCCCGCCGCTTCCCTTAACTTAACCTCTCCGGCGACTGCAATTTAACGTTCCCCAACAGTTTTAAGCACTTCTTCTTAACCAGCTGTCGGATACACCGGCCTCCTGAGAGTCGCGATCCCCTCTGCTTACTTTCTTATCCCTCTCCTGCTTCTTCCTGCTCTTTTCTCTCGAGTGCGCAGAGTATTCGGTCTGGTCGGGATTCCCTGCCCATTTTACATGCGTCCTGGCCGGCATCTCAACAACATCGGACGAAACCCTTCGCCTTCGAATTAGCATCGTGCGACTGGCCGAAGGATGCCCAGCCCTCGCCGGCTGTGTCCTCTCGTCCTCTGCTCCTCGTCCTCTGCCTCATCTCCATCGTATCCGTCTCTGCCCTCCTAATCATAATCACCAGGCTTCAGTTGAAACATGTCGTTCCTTCGCCAGCAGCCGCTCCTCCATCTTCCCTGCGGCCCAACGCAGAAGGCCGCCAAAGGCCCTTCGCCCTCGACCTCACCGCCCAAATCCATCTTCAATCCCTTGCTCAACTTCGTCAAGCATCCCGCTGATGTCATCCGGGACTTCACAATCGACGAGGCTGGCAAGCAGAGGCTGGTTCTTCAAGCTCGCCTGAAAAATGTGAGTTCTTCCCTTGTCCCTTGCCTTGCTCTCCTGTCGCATTCCTCCTCATCCTCTTCCCGTCCATTACCTGCGAAAGAAGGCCATTCTTGGCGTGCATGTGAACATATGTGGTGGTGGTGGAGATGATGATGTGGGTTCCTCGGCTGATATCTCCGACCCACTTTCCCACAGGCGAAAACTCACTCGGAATGGATCGAAGCTGCGACCTTGCTCGACGAGCTGGACGGGAACAATCGCTGGAAGTCGGAATCAGAGTCCTCGGAGTATGATGCCAACCAAGTCAGAGCCCGCCTGGACCAGCTGGAGGAGGCCAGGATCAGTGGCGACGTCGGAAGAATGTTGTTCCTCATTCGCACGACCCTTACGAGACACCTCGGCGGCATGGGAAACGTTGAGGTATGGGACCGAAGCTCTGCAGTCGCAATCTGCAAGCTTTCAGATAAGGCTGCATTGCAATCCAGGGTGAGACGAGGCTAACAGCAATCGGTAGCTTTATCGCCACTCCTACACAGGGACAAAGTACCTAATCGAATCCTACATCGAAACCGCCCTGGCAACCCTCGATGCGCTGGTCAACGCTCCGTCGGTAGACTCGCAGGTTTCGCCTAAGAAAATCCTGGAATCCCTGGTCGCTACACGTCAGTCCTTCGGTAGAACGGCCCTCTTGCTCTCCGGTGGGGCGACCTTCGGAATGAACCACATCGGCGTGCTGAAAGCTTTATGGGAAGCCGATCTTCTGCCACGAATAATCTCCGGCGCTTCGGCAGGTGCCATTGTCGCTGCAGTTCTCTCCGTCAGAACCGATAACGAAATCCCTCATACCCTTGAGAATTTCCCCTACGGCGAACTCGACGTTTTCGAACATTCTTCGGAACCGGAGGGTGTGATGGCAAGAGTTGGCAGGATGATTAAAATGGGTGCTTGGATGGATATTGCGAACCTGACAAGGGTGATGAGGGGCATGCTGGGGGACATCACCTTCCAGGAAGCCTACAACCGGACTCGCAGGATTCTGAACATCTGTGTCTCGCCCGCTAGCGTCTACGAGTTGCCACAGCTGCTGAATTACCTAACTGCACCCAATGTACTCATTTGGTCCGCAGTGTAAGCACCCTTACCCTTCACATAGTTTTCAAGTCTCCCACTCACATATTTCTTTTCTTTTCTTTTCTTAGAGCCGCCTCCTGCTCCCTCCCGCTGCTTTTCACACCTGCTTCTGTCCTCGCAAAGAACCCAAAGACTGGGATTGCGGAACCGTGGAATGCATCACCTCAGAAGTGGATTGACGGGTCCGTCGACAACGACTTGCCTATGACAAGACTTGCCGAAATGTTCAACGTCAACCACTTTATCGTCTCACAGGTCAATCCCCATGTTATTCCTTTCCTGGAAAAGGAGCCGACAAAGCCTATTAACCCGCAAGAAAATGGCTCCAGCGAATCGCGAGGCTACGAGGCCTGGAAGTCGACGTTCGTTTCGTTGGCTATGGGAGAGGCCCTCCACCGCATCAACGTTTTGACTGAAATGGGGATCTTCCCTACGTCTTTGACTAAGGCCAAATCTATCTTATCTCAAAAATACGCGGGCGACATTACGATCTTCCCGGAGGTACCATTGGTGGACCTGCAGAAGCTTATCAAGAACCCGACACCCGAATTTATGATCGAGGCCGGCTTGAGAGGCGAAAGAGCGACATGGCCTAGACTAAGCAGAATTAAGAACTGCTGTGCAATCGAGCTTGCATTGGATAGGTGTATTCACCAACTGCGGACGAGGGTAGTGTTCAGCGGCTCTCAAGTGGACCTCCGTTTGAATAATTTCAACATCGACAAGAACGAGGAGTCGCAGAACATATCCATTATTTCGAGGAAGAGACCTGTCACCGGCGATCCGGCTGAGCTTGCAAACTTTGTGCCACCACCTCCACGGCCGGTGCTTCCCACAATATCTATTGATGGGCAGCCGCAGAACAGGCTTAGCTATCCGCCTACAACGACGCGTGTTAGATCACATAGCACTGGACAACCACAGCTCCCTCAGTTCTCTCCACTGATCACCCGAACCCTCGCTTCCGGGAAGAGCTACTTTGAGAATCTGGTTCACGGTTCCCAGAACTCCTCGAGGACATTGCATAGCACAAACCCCGCAAAGGCAGCCCCTCCAAAATCGCCAAAACTTTCTTCAATCTCGGCTGGCTCTAACAGAAATAGCGCCGTAATGAACAGCCCGTCCACCACGAAGCACTTTGCCGACGAGGGAGCTGGTTTCGCTCTCAAGAGAACAGGGAGTCGATACCGCTTGGTCAGACAAACTCCTTCCTCGGAGCTTGATCCAGCGGATGCAGAGGACGAATCTGGCGCTATTGCAGGCAGCAGCGAAGACGAAGACCCTTTTCAACTCCCCGAATCACTTGACGATCACGAAATCGACGACCTCGACCGAACACCCAGCTCTTCATCATCATCCTTCGTCTGTCTCACATCCGGTGAAGCCAGCCAAACTACAAACCAGCCGCTTTCCCTCCAGCGGCGGCCTTATACCAGCAGAAGCACCACCGCGCTTCCATTGTACAATACATATCTCCCAAATGACGACGCATACTCGTCTAGAATAATCATGAACACTAGCGCCGCGAGCTCGACAGTACCATCGCCGGTGGGTAGCTTGCACAGATCCGCTCTTTCATATGGGTACAACCGACCGTCCAATGATCCAAGACCGGATAATGACAGTTGACTAGCTTTGGTCGACTTGTCCTTCTTCTGATGGGACCATCCCTTCCGCTGTTCGCCTTTGTGTCGGTTGCTAGCAATTTGTAACATTAGCGTCTACTATTTCCTTTATATCGGTTGTATCTGGCGTTTTTTTGTTGTTAATGATGTTGAGAGGGAAGTTTCAGAGTACATACATACATGCATCTATCGGGTTGGATGGAGAGTAGAAGGATTTATTCGAATAGAGGAATGGCATATTAGAGGGTATAGCATTGATAGACGGTCACGAGTTTACATAAATTTCCCTTCATTAACCCTCGTCTATTGCGCTTTATCATAGCCTTGTAGTCAATATTTAAGTAATGATATTTCAAGTACCTAGTAATTATGAGGCCTTGGTGTCACTATGCACTCCCCGTTTTCTAGAATGTGCCGGAACGTGGGCTCTTTAGCCCTAAATAGGAAGTTTAGCTGCATGTAGGATCGCAGGTAAGTTGTGTAACAGCACCTCTGGCTTCGTGTAACCATCAGTGACCACCGCACATGATTTCAAGATATCGATCTGCAATAGTCTAGCTATAGGGGTTGGATCTGCAAGAGCTCTCAGACGTTTTAGTTCCCCAAAGCGCTGTCCTGAGGCGATCAAGGCGTAGGTGAGCGACCCCCAGACTATAAGGCGATTTCCCATCGGAAACCCCTTCGAAGCTTACCCCCCAACATTGCGAAATCCGTGAGCACGTTACTAGTACCCTTCCAGCACTGAACGGAGCCTAAGCCTAGACGACTCTGCCTTTAGTTGGTCTGGCGGTGCGGATGCTTGCAAATAGTCTGGTGAACGTCCTAAACCTACTTGAAAGGGTAGAAAGGCTGAAGCTAATCTGGGTGGAGGAAGTATTTGGTTACCGAGCTCTCATCTAGGTTGGTATCTTTGGTATGCCAAAGGATTCAAGTGGGCGGCCTATGAAGTTTGGTTTGTTTATGAGTTCGAGCAATCTTTTCGGGTTCGCTCTCTTGACTCTGGTCTCGATGTCTTGGGTTAGTTCGTTGGAAGATTCATGCGCGTGGGCACATGGCACGATAGTCTGGCCTGAAATCGATTAAATCGAGGCTAGCACCGACCGTTAGGCCATCACTGCAGCCCTGTTTGGCACATTCAGCCGTCGACGTGCTCCATAACTTGGCTCAAAAGCTCCAAGGGTACAGATTGGAGTTTCAAAGCAGCAGCGCTACAACATGCAACACTCCTCGTGGTTTAGTTTATAGTGCTTACTTTTTCCGCCTCATCCTAGTCGGTTCAAGGAAGTGAAAAAAATTCAGATTCGAACCTCTGGGAAGAAAGAGAGGAAGAAAACTAGGAAGCCAAAGAGCACGGAAAAGAAAAATACCCTTAACCTTGACGTGCGATAGTAATGCCGCTCTACCGGTACCGTCGGCCAGCGCGTTAGGCTTACCGTGGCCCTCCCAAAAATGAACCAAACGAACCCGGATTATGGAGTCGGTAAGTCGCAGACCCAATTTTTACCCCTCGAATGCATGCGCTTGCCCCTCCCGTAAGCCTCCTTATGTAACCGCTTCCCTTTCTAACCCCTCATGCGCAGTATATACAGAAGGCAGTGAACCGCAAACCCCAATCTCAGAACCACAAACTCCAATCTCAGAACCACAAACCCCGATCTCGGAGTCCTCGCAGAAGCTAGCCACCATTGTGATTTTCAACGGGACGGACCTGAAGATGCAGGCCTTAACGGCCGGACCGGGAATGCGCGGAAACGGTCTGTGCAGCCCCGCTTCGATCGGTGACATCTACCCGTCCGAGTCCGCCGAGTGGGCTATCGTGGTGAAGGACCCCGACCTTCGGCCGGGATACCTAAAGGCGCAGATGGGATGGCTTATTGTTCATCCCGGGTGGAGATTGCAAGATTGTCCGACCGCGGGATTCGAGTGGAGTTGCACTGATGATGGAGAAGCTGTATATCAGGAGTGTCAGGGGGAGGTCAATGATATTGATGAGGACGCATTTGAGGGTGACGTCGAGGAGACTTTTGACAGGAGGGGTGTTCCCAAGTACATATTTACGGTGCGAAGGAGGGTCGACTAGTAAGCTGATGATAATTTGATCCCGGGCTCTGCCTCTGCTTGATTCCAGGCCTCTATTTTCATGGAATTGCGCGCGTAGGCACCATGACTCAAGTACTTGGTTTTGTACAATAATTTACCAGCAGAGCCCTGTCAAAAGTTGCATATTGTAGAATCGGGATTTATGTACAAAGGGGGCAACTACCTAGGTAATTAATCCAAGCTAATATAAAAGGATGATGTGAGCGAATTCGAACGCTTCGAACAAAGGGAATCTAGAACAATACAACCGAAAATACACCCAACTAGCCCGAAAACACCCCCTAGCCCCTGCATCTTCCAACTTAACACTGAAAAGCTATATCCTTAACATAAGAAGGAGAGCAAGAAAAAAAAACCCCGGCCCCCCTGCAAGGTCTTACGGGGTAAACTACCATACCTACACCACGTACTTCCCATATTTGGTAAACTCCGCGTCATTCTTCAACCGCTCCATATCCTCCTCTCTCAAACACAGCGCCAGCGCGATCTCCCCATCCTGCTTCTTAGGCAACAAATACATCAAACTCTCAACAGGCGTGAACTGCGGCCGCCTCACAGCTCTCGGCTTTCCGATCCCGAATCCGAAGTCCAATTCGTAAGTATTGAGTTTAACCCACGAGCTCAGCATGATGTCCTTGGATAGATCCAACGTCGCGGTGACATTTATAGACGTTTTATCCTCCGCGCGATGGAGGTACGTTGCGAAGGCCTTGCTCATGTGAGTTAGATTTGAGGTTTTTGGGTCAATCTCCGCGCGGAGGTTGGTGGAAATGCTGCCTAGGTCGTGATGCGCGAGTTGTTCGGTGGTAGAATGGTGATAGGTCATGTTGTTTACGACACCTGGATAGATCGGGGAGAGGCCCAAGTATGGTCGAACGTTGACGGCCCGGGCGAGTGTGACCTTTTCGGATGGTAGTAAACGGGCCGCGCGCGCTCGGGTGACCGATTGCCAGACGAAAGCTGTGAGACAGTCGTCGGTCGAGATGTAACCCGATGCGAGGGAACTTGTCGCCATAGCCTTCAGCTCCGTTAAAGCCTCCGCGCTGAAAATGAAATACGCCCAGAAGAACTTTGGAGGCCTCGAGGGCTTCGCACCCTTAGGTATTGGTGGAGGTGGAGGTGGTGTGGAAGGCAAAGCGAAGAGCTGGTGACTTAATTCCGGACCGACTTCGACGTCATCGTCGAGCAAAGGGATGATGTCTTTCCGGGAAGCGTTGCCCACCTGAAGCTCGTCGTCCGTGAACTGTTCCTTGCGACAGGCTTTATTCAGGAGTTTCATAACTACCCCTTCACCGACCCCGTCCATGACGGCATGGTGCCCGAGGAACGAAAATATCAGGCCTCCTTCGATAAATGTCGCCTGAACAAGACAGACAGGCTGCGGTTCAGTTCGCGGGAGGATCAAAGTGTTCTGCGGGCAGATGAGAGATTCATCCAATAGGCGAAACGGGAAATTCTCCCGTCGCAACTTTTCCATAGTGGGGGCCTCCGAATCTCCTCGGAGGTCTTTCACTGTCAAGCGGGGAATCTCGTCCAGGTACTTGATCTTATAAACACCCGAGTTCCCCGTCGCCACATAATCGTTGGAAACTTGGCCCGCTACCCAGGGAAAGTTGGTGGAAAGCCGTTCGAGACCAGCTTGAAGGATTTCCACGATGCTGGTGTACCAGATTGGGGATTCGTCGGGGAGAGTATAGATCATGCATATCTGGGTATAGACTGGTGTACCTTGTTGACCATAAATATCTAGGGCAAATTCGTCCAGGTATTCGCTGTCAGCCATTTCAAAGATTGGCTCAGGAGCAACTGGCTGAAGCATTGTTAACGAAATGGCGATAAGGAAAAATAAAAACTCAAAAGGCTTCCTCGAGAATTGCGAGTGGGGAAAACTCTCAAAGCCTCAACGAAATGGTGGAGATTGGGAAATTGTGATTGTGTTGTGCTAGAAAAAATGCAACGTCTGGAGTTTTGGCAGAAGCTTTTTGCTTGCTGATCAAGATCAGGGGGGAAAACGCTAGAGGAAAGGGGTTGGGTCAACGAATCGCATCAAAACTGACCTCAGCGGGTGTATTAATAAACGGCGAGAATACCGTGTCGAAAAAATTCCGGAGCATGGCTATTATAGGGCTTGCAAGCAGGTTTACTATCGAATGATTTGGATGCAGATGACATCAAACCCGTCTTAGGTCGGATGTGGGATCATGAATCATGGCTTGGCTTTGACGGTTTTGGGAATTCCAGAAGCCTGCGAAAAGGGGATAGTTTGATGGCAAGGCCAAGGATCGGACGAGAATCTGGAGAATGAACGCATCATGAACAATTGAGAAACCCAATTTGTTCATTCTCTTTTCAGTTGATATCATAAATATTATTGACGGCCCAGGCTAGAATTTAAAGAAGCAAGGATGAATCGCGTGAGCATCTACCTAATGCGTCGGGTTCCGCCGATGATCGAGGCTTAATTGTAATCAATACTAGCAATCTATCCCATTTTTCGAGTAATTCAACAAGGGGGCACTGATATCGAAGTTCAACACTCAATGCATCACGCCGGTGACGAATAGACCGACACGATAATCCTACCTGACGGGAAGACCAGGGTTTTAGAGACGGCCACGATTAATCGAGAGCAATATTAAGAATACGCATGGCCCCTACTATTGATATATATACTCAACAATTGGATGAAACAGCGGGTTGTGCTGGAGGGAGATATGCACCGTCGCTGCAAATATTCTTCAAATCAGTCCCAATCTTTAGATTTATTAGCCTTTTCCCGTATATTCCCCGAACGGGAGTATATATATTGGTTGCATTCAATATCAACGTAGCTGCTGAACCCTCATGAAGCCACCAAGTCAAAGTTTTCGACAATGCATGGTAGATCTAGATATTTAGGGAAGCTGTACCACGCGACATCAGTCCAACTTCAACTCTCGAGATTTCCTTCGAAATTCGGCCTCCGCAGAGTCATCGGGTTTCCTTAGTCAAGATTTTCACCTTCATTTGCCTCAATTGTCTTTTTTTCTGAGCCCTTCCGAGTAATGGTTCCTAGTTTTCTTTCCTCCTCTGACTAACTAGGGCGAGTAAGTAGCCCATGGCCATTGGGTGCGGGAAACAAAACGCTAGAGGCGAGTTTGGCACTCTCGTCACACTGCCATATGAATACCACCTCCCGGTCCAGATCTAGTGGGTTTTCAGACCACAGATCTAGGTTTCTTGAGGGCCCCATATCCTTTTATTCGGCTCCAGGATACATCGGATGTGGGGCTTGACTAATTGAGAGGCCGCCAGCCCGCGAACGCCTGTACAATTGTACAATACGCCAGTGCTGGTATGTGTACGAGGTTTCACCTATTATTGGTATTGGTGGAATGAAAAGAGGATGGATATGAAGTACTTGAAGCCGATGGAAGGCTGGAGTCCAGAGAGTACCTACCTACTGTGTCAGAAAAGGGCGGTAGATTGATACGGTATCAATACGGTATTAGGCCATAATACGGTATTACAATGGTATTGAGAGCGAAATTTGCCATATAATTTGGATTGGAATGGTATTCAAAAATACCCCCCTTCTGGCTCAGTAGGTAGATAATAATACATTGGATTCACCAACTAACTGTGGTGTAACACGGTCGTCATGTATACGACTCGTGCATAGGTCCACCCGATGAGGTTTTCTAGTATTTATAGACCGATTAGCCAGCCAAGGGATCTACGAGCAGTCTTAAACATCTGTATCCATTCGAGGTCAAGTAAGGAGTGAGACATCGACCGGCCCCGATCTCCGCTGTCGCACAGCCACTTTAAACCTTCAAAAACGGGTCACTTTGTTACACAAGGCGCACATCACCAAAGCCGCGTTGCCTTGCAAAAAATACCACGCGAAAATAAACCCATGACTCCCCAGCTCATGATTTTTCTGAGTCAAAGCCCTGTCATGCTAGCCGTCACTTAGCACATATAAAGCCGCCCGAGTGCCCTGGACTTCCCCTTTGGAAAACCTCCACTTTTTCCCCCTCTCACATTCAATCAAAAACTTAATAAGCATTCACACAAAATGGCCCTGTAAATCAATAACAAAAGAAACCCGGTACTACCGGACATAGTTAAAGCATTTTCTCTGCCTTTACCCTTCTTGAAATTTTTTTCTCCTCACTCTCTGTCCTCGCGGAAGGGAAACAAAAAAAAATCGCCCACGATGATCTCTCTTAACTTATTATCCACTGCTACTGGTGCTACTGCCGTCGCTACTGCCACCATAAACGCACTCGTCTCTACCATATCCCGTCGAACCTACGGATAATCGGATCATATCCCTCGAAGGGTTTCGAATATCAACCTCTCCCACTGAGTATATACCTATATATTCTCAATTATATATAAATACCGCCCACAATGCCTCGGTGCAATAAACTCCCAACGGCCGAGATTCAGGCTAGCGTGAGCACGCTATGCCTTGAGGCCTTCAACCGGTACAAGCTCGCCAAAGCCGCTGGGACCCTGACCGAGCTGGAGTTGGAGACCCTCTACAACGACTTCATGACGCTCAGCACCGAGATGAACATGTTGACCCTTCAGGTTTCCGGCCTACGGTCGAAGAGCCCGAAGGGTGAGCGGCCAAAAGCTCAGTTGTGGCTTGTGTGATGCGGTGTAGGTGGTTGTTTCTGTATGCGAAGAATTTTACTCTGAGTGGGTAAGTTTTCGTAGATGTCGCTGATAACGGAGGCTGTGACTAATCAATTCGGTATATTCAGCGTATTAATTGTTAAACGATAATCGTCATACTCTCCCGGTACCCTTCCACGATCATTATCTATTGTCATCCCGACGCAAGTTTCCAGAAAGCATCGATACAAACAATCGGTTAGATCATGGACTGGTTGGATGTTTCGTTCGGTACCCACGTCCCTTATTTTTATCTCGAGATAAATTTGATATCGGAGTTTTTGGTGTTTACCGGAGGATACAAAGGGCATCTTGATAGATTGTCAGACGTCGACGTCGTTTTGCAAATCGGATAGATCGATAATTTATAGGCTGGTGTACTCGATCATTCTCTTGCAAGCCCTTCCCTTTTGTCATTCTGAAATAATGAGGAATCTTTGGGCTCAACTGCTCTCTAATAAAGAATACCAATGATACTCGCATTAAACATCTTAAACAGTTCATGAAGCCAGCTCGCGCGTACGCGTGATAATATAAATACATAATAGGTTCACTCCAAGCGCCGTCTAATGTGTGACCAACTCGATACCATGGCCGAAAAACGCCCTAATAATATAATCACCACCTCTCCACAACTTCAGCCTTGCAAATCATCATCCCTCAGCAATCCAATCGTCTCCAAATCCTCAAGACTGAACGACCCACGCGCACCCGCTCCAAAATTAACGTACCACTCCACCCCTCTAAACCTATCGTATTCCACCGTTTGGACCGTCAATTGAACCGGGGTGGCAGTATAATTGACCGGGTAGAGTTCAACACCGATCTCGTCGTTGACATCATCCTCGGAGTCGGAGTCGGCTTCGGAGTAAGTATCGCTGTCGATGCCCCGGCCATTTCCAAGTAGGGTGGTGGCGCTATAAAAGCTGTCACCGGCGTCTGAGTGCCCGTCGTCGTCAAGATCGATATTACCGATTTGTTGTTCAATTTCATCGGTGTCATGGCCGAGAGTGGTATCCCATTCCTCCTGTTCATCGGCTCCCTCACTAGGATCAGGGCTCTGGTGATGATCAACCCGTTCCAAGGCCTCAAACTCCTCTCCAGCATCGGACAAGGTCTCAACGGACCTAGCCCCTCTTGGAGTACTGTAAACTCGTCCACGCCTAAAAACCTCCCAGCCTCCTTGGTCCAAAAACGGTTGAACCTGAATAAGCCTCTCCTCCAGAGCCGCAGGGTCAAGCGGTAATCTGGTCTCTTCATCCACCGATGCATACTCATCTGCAACCTCACCAACACGCGCCGATCTCGACCGACGGGTAATCATCCCAAACATCGTGGATCGTTTAAGTCGTTTCTCCAAGCTCCTTTTCCTCATTGACTCTTTAATTTTTCGGTGAATGTACCTGACCGCCCTGTTATCCCTGATACGGCCGGGGAGGCAGTGGAGTAGGATTTCCAATTTCATTTTGTAAGACGTGAGTTTTCTTGTGATTGTGTAGGGTCTGAACAGCTCGACTGGGACTGGTGCTGTTTCAACTGGACAGCTGCGGAGGAAGGGCATGCCTTTATATGCCGGTAACGATGTTGTAAGATGGTACCGGTATCTGAACTTGACAGGGCCAGTTGATAGAACACTGGTATCTAAGTAGATACAATTATGTATCACTGCCCGAGTAATAAGATGAAATAAGGTTCGGTATCAATGATGAATACCAACGTTGCAACAAAAGTTATCTCCAATATCAGAGATCGTATGTAACAAGTTGCTGTTGCGAAAGACTTCTAAGCTGGTAGGTTACGGAAGAGAAATGAAAAGCACAGAATCCGGGGAACCACTGGTTTATTATATACCCCCTTAATGAAAGAGTCATCTGCCAATTAATATTTTTCGTCAAAAGGGATCATCGATGAAATAAATGTACGGAGCTACCGCTGTAGCTTATTTGTTTGGGAAGTCAAAGAAAGTGATATGATCCGACAATTTTTTTTTGTTATCAAGATCGTCAAGGCTCGAAGGCGCTTATGCGGACAGTTTGTTGGATTTTGGTATGTAAAAGTGCGTTGGCGAGATGGAGCGTCGCAGCAGATCCTCCGCCCCAATGGGCACCTTCGCAACTGACCCTAATTTTGGTGTCAAGATGCAGATGCATGATCGATGGGGCGGCATATCAACAAATAGTTAGCGCGCTAGGTAGTGTCGGTATAGACAGCCTCCAACTTCGCGAAATGGTAACCCAAAGAACAAATCGTATTGCTGTATATACACTTCCACGATACGACCACTATCTACAACGGCTCGCAATCCTGCCTAGATAGTTTAACATGCCCCGACAAAAGGTTCCGAGGAGATTGTATCCGATGCCCGTATAAATCCCACCTTGAACATGTACACGAATATGCATCCCAAACCAACGGCTACCTACCTCGCCGTCCCAGCGACCAGCGAAACTTCTCCCCTGCCTTCCCCATAATCCCCCTCCCCACCCCTCACTTTCCCAGGCTTATAGTAATCATACCCATCCTCCTCCTCTTCATCTTCAAACTCTTCATCTGCAACCCCCACACCGGTAACCCACCTCCAAACCCCCTCCCAAAGCCCCTTCTTATGCGCCATAGCCAAAACCAGTAGAGCCGGTAGATGCCACACACTCGCCCAAAACAACCTTTTGCCCGTTCCATACTCCCCTACATTCCTCCAAAACCTTATAGCCTCGTAGGTTAACCACCCATTAACCACACTACTGTCCACCGCAAACCCCCAATCCGTGACACCATATAAACTTAAGCCAATGCAAACGGGGAAGCAGGCGATGCTATACCTCACCGCGACCCTACCGTTCATAGCCGGATTCACGGACGCAAGCATTTTGTACCCAGCAGCCGCGTATTCGTGCCTGATACCGTGACTGAGACTGTTAAAATGCGGGAATTGCCAGCAGTATAAAAGTCCCGCGATTAACCATCCACCCGGGTGGGATAGAACTTCGTAGACGCTGTCTGTTGTCGCGAATTCTCCAGCGGCGGCGGCCCACCCCATCAACGGCGGTATGGCACCAACGACGGCACCGACCCAGGTGTTGATTACATGTCTCTGCTTCAAAGGAGTGTACACACCGGCGTAGAGTATAATATTTGACAACCCTAGCGCTGCAACGGTGGGGTTTGTCCCGTAGAGAAGGCAGGTGACGCCAGAGACACCAGAAAAGATGGCGAATAGGAGAGCATTTCGGGGTCGAACGGTTCCTCGGACCAACGGCCGGTTCCTAGTCCGAGTCATCTGAGCGTCGAGATGAGGCTCGGCTAACATATTTAGGGTGTTCGCAGAGGCGGAGCAAAGAGCCGTGCCAACTGTTAGGAATAGTAAGGTAATGGCGCTTAGCGTAGTGCTAGGAGTTAGATCGGAGGATGTTATCAAACTAGAAGCCGGGTATAGCGAGTACGAGGCCATAGAGGTGAGGACGACGAGGAAAGTAAGATGCGGTTTCGTGAGAGTCAGGTATGCCTTGAACGCCCGACGGAGAGCCGTACGCCGGGAAACAGTCTTCCCGAGAGCATCAACAGGTTGAGACGAAGAGGTGGAGAGTGAAGACAGTGGTGAAGTCGATTGGCTCCGTCCGAGGAGCCGTGGGAGCCTGAATCGTCGGGGTGATGTCGAGCCAGTACTGGAGTGCCTGGACAGAGCCTCATTGTTCAGGAAGTATCGTATATCATTGACAAGTCCCTTCCCAACCGTCTTCCCTTCCACGGAGATGTTCACAGCGGATCCGGAGGCATTTCTTCGAGGGACAATCGGCTTCGTGAGCCGTGCGACGCGGGACCGTTGGATTGCAATCCCGAAGCGGGTTGCGGTCGACCGGTGGCTGAGACCGCGAAAGAGGCCCTGGACGACCAAACCGGAGGGTTTGGATACGATGAAAGGAATGGACATCGTTTTTGATGGTTCGATTGGCCGCCTACATGCCGTTTATATGGCCGTGGTTGTGGATTCCGAAGTCGGGATTTCCATGGTGGGGCAGCGTCGTGTTGGGTTTGAAGTTGAGGTTGAGTCCAATCCGGGCCGCAGCGTTGG
Source organism: Arthrobotrys sphaeroides (assembly GCA_036971245.1). Classification (NCBI taxonomy): domain Eukaryota; kingdom Fungi; phylum Ascomycota; class Orbiliomycetes; order Orbiliales; family Orbiliaceae; genus Arthrobotrys; species Arthrobotrys sphaeroides. Next base: position 1,281,909 of record JAJTTW010000009.1, on the reverse strand, counting down.
AAATCTATCGAGATGCGGATGCATTGGCCTTGGCGGCCTCATCGATGCCGTTTTCCGATGCCGAGCTTATCTTTTAATTCTTAACTACGGCCGTATGTACTAAAGAGGGCATAGGAAATGCGTATATATGGGAGGGTATATCTTCATTCTTTGTTCGAGAGAATCGAATCGGTCAAGTATGTATACGAAGAGCCATAGGAAAAGAAATTTAAGAAAACGGTCACAGCTTCAAACCCGACGCTTGCAAATGAAATGTTTTAACGGACAATGCTGACGGAGGTAAAGGCGAAAGAAGGAAAGACTACCATCTGATAACAGTATAACGGAGGAGAAGGAAAACGGGAAGCGAAAGCAAAACAGTAAGAGGGAGAACGATGATGAAAGAGTATTATCAGATTGCGTGTTAGTGCGCTAGCTGGCCGATATTTCAGGTTCAGGTCTGCCCATTCCTCCCGCCCGTGGCGGCCTGCCACTGAGATATCAAACCAAAGGGACAGTATGAAAGATACAAAGATCTTGTCCTGGCAGATACCCTCCTCATATTGGGGGGAAGGACCCTCGTGCCCATCAATTCACGGACTGCCCTGAAAACCGACGGCGGGTCCTTCTTTTTGGTCGCCAAATTATACTATTCCATTCTGTCGAGTCTGACTAGAACTTGACTCCGTAGACGCCCTTTCCTCCGCAGCAGCCGATCCATTCTCCGGCGTTCTTTCCGGGTTCGCCGCCCATCAAAGCCATCCCGTTGCCCAGGCTTGGAGCCCAGCTCAAGTTGTTAACTTCGTACTCGCTCCGCCAATGGGCAACCGGGTTCCTCCACGTAGGTTCCTGATTATGTCCGTGCCTTTCGTCCCGCGCGGGGCGATGTGGGTTGCCAACCGACCCATCGTTCATCATATCCCAGATCAAAACCAACGAGTCGTCGGTACCGCCAGCGATCATCCCGCGCCGGTAAGGGCACCAATCTATACAGTTGATACTTCCACCAGCTCCGCGCAGCTCCACCAAGGCCTGCCCAGGTTGGCGAACGTCGAGAATTCGAACAATGTTTGATTGATCTGCGAAAGTCGCAAGAAGATGACCCTCATGAGGTGATGCTGTCCATCGGGTTTAGTGTTCGTGTCTACAGCCTAAGAGGTTACGGAGGGCGACGGTCTTACCTGCTAGTTTCAACAGAGGAGGGGGACCCTGGAGCGTACTGCCGACTCCACCTGTTCCTCCGATAGGGTTAACACCGCCCGGACTAGGGGTAACGCCACCATCGGCCTTCACCGTGGGCTCGTATATGATCGTGCTGTGGTCCAGACTCCTCAAATCAAACATGCGGACGCTACCGTCGGCGCCACAGCTCGCGAATACATCCACCGATCCACTCATAAATCGTACATCGAATACTTCCTTGTCATGAGCGATTAATTGGGTTTTAGCGGTTAAGCTGGGGATATCCCAGATTGTGCAGGTGGTATCTATCGAACTCGTTATGATGAGAGAGGGGCTAATCGGATTCCAGTCAAGACTTGTCAGCGGTGCGGTAAAATCTGTACTTTTAGAGTTGGAGAGTAGGGCAAGCTGGGATAGCTTCTTCGTTGGGAGGTCGGAACTCGACGGGTTCGAGCGGGAGGTGATGGAGCTCGTGGGGGTCGAAATAGCCGCCGGGGCAGCATTTGGTAGAGACCACAATCGTAGATGGTCGCCGGCAGTGGCAATCAGGTCTGTGAGCGGTTTGGATTGTGTTGGAGGCTCCCAGAGAATCCTCGTTATCGGATATGTCAACGTAGCTTCGGCAAATTTGGTAATCTCAAGGGTCGATTCTCCTCGCGGGTGGGCATCCGTGTTTGTTATCTTGCTCGCCGTGTTCAGAATCGATATCTGTATGCCTCTCGGATTAGTTTCATTCTGACAGTCACGGACATCCTGCTTCTGGGGATTGCCCGAAATACGTACGTAGTTGTGCCCGTCTTCGCTGTAGCTGCCAAGGGCGATTCTTCCAACGCCGCTCTGACCGGCGTAGCCGCTGGCGGAGGGGCTTCCGTAGATGGGCCATTTACACCAGTCGATGGCGTAACTGGGCCACTGGGTGAAATAGTGGCTTCCCCTCTGCACCTCCTTCGGCGGTGCCTCCGTTATAGGGCCCTGCCTCGACTGAACGTCCAGGGAGAAGCCGCCTGCCATACCGAGGTCCTGCCCGGCCATATTTCCACTCGGTGCGTATTTACGGTAGCCTGAGGACGGCGAAGGGTCTGGTAGATTTGAGGCGGAAGCTGACTGAAGATGGGTGATCGGTAAATACTTGGTGTTAGCGTCGCCGTAGAGAGCATTAGCGTCTGGCTCCCCCGCTGGCGGATGGGCAGAAGCTAGTGTGTTTGATCTCGACAGATTTGCGCTTGTGGTCAGTGATCTGGATGCGGTAGCGCCTGGATATGCCTGGTATCCCTGCTGTTGCTGTTGCTGCTGCTGTTGAGGAGGTGGAGGCTGTTGGGGTTGGTGTATGTGAATGGGCGAGGCGTAGTCGTTATACTGAGGCTGGGGAGGGGCTCTCTGGGAATGCTGTTGGGGTTGTAGAGGCTGCTGCGGTGGGCCGTGGCTCTCGTGTGTCCTGAAGGAATTCTGTCTCTGGAACTCCTGCTGTTGCTGCTGCAGCTGCTGTTGCTGTTGGTCGGCGTAGGGCTGTTGGGCCTGCATTGCGGAGGCCGGGTGAGGGCTGGTGGAGGGGTAGCTGCTGCCGCCACCGCCGTAGCCACCGTACCCACCCGGGTTCAGCTGCGGATTCTGGTGGTAAGACATCGGGGACTGGGCGCTGGAGGCCCCGGACGGAGGTTGAGGCGGGGAAGTGGGGTGTTGGTGGTGGTGATGGTGCGCCTGCTGGTGGTGCGCGACCAGATTCGGGCCCGGTGCAATGGGATGGTAAGTCGAGGGCTTCCCGATGGAAGACAGGGTCTGGGCGGCTTGGAGGAGAGCTCCAGACGTGTGAAGCTGTTCAGATCCCTGCGAAGGACCGTCTTGATCTTGTCTGGAGTGAGAACGATGGTGGCCGAACGACGGCATCTAGCGAGAGGAAGCTGGCTGTGGGGGGTGGGTTTTTTTGCTGTGAGCTGGTGAATCTTGCAAAGGACGACAGGGGGGAGGAAGGAGGTGGTCAGGATGCAATGGAGGTAATCAGCGGCAGACTCGATCCACCGATGGTCCGGCGATGGGATCCTGAAGTTGAAGCCGCGGCCGGAGCGGAGTGACGATGGTGGAGATGAATATGGAGATGGAGATGGAGATGGTAAATGGTGGAGGTGAAGAACTCAGTAGGAGTTGGCCAGAAAGAGCCGCCGGCGACAACACATCAAATGAACTATCGCCACACAGACATCGTCCCTTTTAACTTCAGAGACGGTCTCGATTTGGAACTGCTTGATTATATGGTATCGACGAGGCTACGGATGCTATCTCTGGAGTATCGTATCAATATATTATGGCTGGGGATTATGTTATCCGTTCATTAAGGGTTATCAACATCCAAACGCTAATACAATCCACAGGCTTCGAAACGACGATACTGGCAAATGCAAAGGAACGGCGACATGATATCGTAAGGCCATGAAAATAAATGTAGTCAATGCGAAGGGATCATGACAGCCTGTGCCATATCCCTCTCTTCTTCCTCCCTGCAAACCCTCTCCCCGGGTATATTAAGATATCCTTGCAAGTCGAAATGACAAAGGAAAGTGTGGTGGTAGTAGTAATACCTCAGGAACGATAACGCTGCTCTCAATCACAGGGAGCTATGATCAAAGGACCGGTGCATGTCTTTCCGTAGACTCGGGGACTCGTGCTCGCTGTGAAGGGGAACCTGCTTAATACTTGTATCCGCGACTGTAAAACAAAAAATGACGACGGGGTGGTCAAGGGGGTTATAAATTAGCCTCTATCTTTTCTTCCCAGAAGATGTGATCGATATCGATATATGAAATTGTAGTAGTAGCGGTAGCAGCATATTTTTTTCTTCCTTCTTTCTCTCGTAAACCGTGCACCAGATACTTCCAACTCAATCGGCCACCCTCGAAAGAGAGCGGTCTCGTGAGATATTTATGTTTAAAAGATAAATGAGGAATGCTTAGACACGGGCGTGTCGGTGGTGACGGCGGTGAGAGGAGTAAGTGCTGGTGCTGCCGCTCCTGCGTCCTCCGGTATACTCTTTATGGACGTGTCTGGTATCGTACCTGTGGGAGCGGTAGAGGGTCCAGCTCAGCAAGCAAGTGACAAAGAAGAGAATGCATTCGATGATGGAGAGGATCTGTGCAATTCACCCGTTAGCGTTTCCCGCTCAAATACAAACAATATGTATTATATCATGAAGGGGTGTGTGAACTTACCCAGCTGGCCTTGAACATAGCACACGGCCTGTTGACCGACGCACTCCACGAATCCCCAGCGGAGTAGGTGTTATCGCCCAGTTGGATTCCGACGGGGACGCTGAAGTTCGAGCAGTCGGCGTCCGAGATGCCCCTGTTGAGGTAGATGCCAGCGATCCACGCACCCACGAACCCGATATCGACGACCGCGATGAACGGGCCGGACATGCTACGGTATCTGTGGAACTGGAAGAGGGTGACCAGGGCCCACGCGCAGGCGAGGATGGAAACGATGAACAGGGTCAAAAGTCCATCCGGAGGCGTCTGGTTGTTATCGACGTAGGGGTCGATGAACCAACCCAGCATACCGATGATTGGTATGGCGATGATGACCTCGAGGATCCGGACGCCGGTGAAGAGGGCTGACGAGAGCATTTTGGCTTCTCTTGCTGATATTGATTTATATTATGGGTATGGTATATCTCCAGCGAATGTGGACTTGTAGTATACCGTTGGAGCGAGGGAGTCTACAGATACTTTGCTTGGAGTACTGCACTGTGTGTATGTCTGTACTTTGACGAGCCGGATGCCGATATCGATAGCGAAGAAAGTCGGAATGAAGCCCGTCTCGACGATATGGGAAGAGGCTGGTGTCTTTATACGCAAAGCCGCCATATTTCACGACTTCTCCAAGAATGCAATGGCGCTCCCTCAAAGTCACAGAGTACACCAGCAGTTGGCCGTAAAACCGGCCACCTTGCACAGCTAGGGAATCGGTATTTCCATGGCTGGACCAAGCAAGTCAGGGACAATCGCACCAGCCAGTCGTCGTTCGCGTAAACATGACGCTGTTGCGCAGTCGAGTCGCAGCTGCATGACATAGCACTCCAGCATCGTTTCCGTGACGTAACAGTGAATCGAATGCTTCCCAATGAGAGGATCAAAAGGTACTCTTTCCTGAAGGACGTTGAGCTGACATAAGGACAAGAGACCGAGAGAAAAAAAGGAAAGAAAGGAAGAACCTGGGTCTTATGACACGTTAGTGAACAGGCCGGTCCTTGGCCGTTGAAGTTGCTCTTGTCGGTCGTCGAAGTGTGCTAGTTAATTTCCCACTTGCAGGCCGTGGAAGGGTTACGTCAAATAGGAATAGGGTCTGAAGCGCTTGGTACTTCGTGATAGTGAAGCGGTGGGCCTCTGTGAGCTGTACCGGGAACCTTTGAACCTCGCTCATGCAGGGCAGAATGGAGCCAATGAATCGAGGAAGAAGCATGAAGTCCTGATCTGATATGGGGACTACCGGGCAGGGATCAAAACCATGGCGGCCAACCACCGACGTCATGAAATCCGCATCCCTGCCACCAAAACACCGTGCAAACCACACACCAACGCATCCAATTCTTCCTGGGAAGCAGGATTTTGGCAACGCTGAGGCTGGATTGCAAAATCAAAGACGAGATGCGAAAAATTTTCAACTGTGGAATGTATGTGCATACTTGGATTCAAGCATACTTTATTGTGTACTGTGGCGCTCTGTTATCGAGAAGCTGTGGGTGCGTGATCACAATTGACGCCCAGGATGCCATGCATCTGCACCCACCACGATACTCGCCCGACGTCACACTCGCCTTGGCATCTAGAGCTTTGGTTCGTATTCCATACCCTGATAGAAAACCCGGATCGAGATTCTTTCTCTGGATCTGTGAATGCGGTTGAATCGCCCGTGCATATCGATACCGCACGTACTTCTGCATGCATGCCATACAATAGCCTGTCCAAAGCAGCCACGACCGTTTGGGTAGTCGGAAAACTCGGATTTCGGCTGTGGCCACAGGCCCAGAACGATGATGGTCGTCAATATTCGCGCTGATTAGGTCTGGATAGTGAGAGATCGAGCTTGACTGCTATGTACAGATCGAATCCCACCACCTCCAAAAGTGGACGGTGACGGGTAATATCTATCGAAGGATGACCCAAACAACCACCCAAGGAAAAACTCCGCTAACAGTTAAAAGATAGATCATTAAAACGTCTAGAGTGTGATAGTCAGATAATAGAAACCGGAGAAAGAATCATTTGTAATCAAAAAGACATACCGCGCCACCCACGATGAACAGCCGTTCTTCTTCCTTCTTGACCCACCCCACGATCGTGTTCGCGTGCTTCGCCAGGACGTTCCTGGGTGTCCCGGCCCCGGCAACGCAGTACAGCTCGAACGTCGGGGTCACCCAAGCTAGGGAGACCGATCTCCTTCTTATGCTGTGGTGCACCTTTAAGTGTGCGTTACGGGCGTGAACTGCTGCGTGGAGACGCTGATACAGTATCATCAATCTGGTTTTAAAGTTAGAACCTCGGTCGTTTACCAACTGGAGTTAAAGTATGGCTGTCTCGTACCTCCTGCGAGCGTGCGGGCTCGAGAAATGTGGATCGAACGAAGGCATGGTGAACTGGACGTTCGCCTTCGACTTGTACAAGAAATGCTGAATAACCGTTCCCTCGATCAAGTCGGAAGCCAAGTATCTACCCCTCTTGACCGCGCCCTCGATGATGGGTATGCTGCCTGCTTTATCTAATTGGTCTATAATATTGTCTTTCACTTCTTTCATCTCGAAGAATGACTCCCGGGTCGGTGATATGAGCACCAGCGCTATCTCCGGTTGGAAAAAACAGATGTAGGCGTGAAGGAAGCCCTTCGCGTTAAACTTTGGTAGGCAGATCGGCGTCCAATGCTCACCACCGCCTTTGAAAGTACTGGCGCTGAACAGCATCGAGATGAAGAGCTGGAGGTCCGGCGGGTGAAGGGAGTGACGTTTCGGTCGAATGACGGACACGAGGCGGCCGTCGGCGATTATCAGCCCGTAGAGTAGATTGTTGGTTCGACACTTTAAAAGGATGCTGTTGATATTCTCGCGAACCTTCTTTCGCATCTTGACGCACTCGAGCGAGCCTAATAGAATATTCGGCTCCCCTCTCACCATGGCATCGGAGAGTCCGTCCAGGAAGACCTCGGTGCCTCCCAAGAGCCGCCGCAGGTCAAAGTTCTCTCGTTCGCCGAACACCTTTGCGACGGTAGTCAGGGTCAACGTTGAAAGGACCTGCGTGTACAACATGTCCAGCTGGGTTCGGAGCTGGGCGTCTGTTTCCCCCAGTGAGGATACACCGACCAGGTACAGATGTCCCTCTTGCAATATCGTAAATCTATGCTTGCCAGCCGAGAAGGATTTGAGGGGGTCGCTTCCCTCTTGAAAGAAGGATATGATCGTTTGGATCACACCCATGAACTGTGAAACGACAGCTTCATCTCCATAGCGGCTGTACACCGGTTTTCCAGCCGAGGAGAGGATGAAGAAGTGCTTCTTCCGCGATCTCCATTTCTCGATTCGTTCGTCTTCGGTTAATTCCTCCTCGTTATCGCTCTCATCCCAGTCCTCGTCGGAATCCTCCACTAGCTCCTCTTCCTCCTCCATCTGCTGGGACAGCGCCCATGCTTGGTTATACCCGGCCGTGAACGCCACATTGTCCTCGTTGAGGATCTCGCCCAACATGCCGGCGACGTCATTATCGCCCGAGTCGATCGTGGGAACCAAGCTGCGGATGCTGCTCGATTCCGTGTAGGGGATAATAGCGCTGACACCCGAAGATGCAACCCCGCTGTTCGCATGAACTTGCGATAACGATAGAGCCGTCGTCGGCTTGGCCTGTAAGCGTTCAAGCGACGGAGTGACAGGGCACGATCCTGGTCCAAGCATCCCCGTGTCTTGCACCCTGAGCGTGCTAGCTCCGGATAGATCTAGATGAGCAGGCCGTGTGAAGTAGTCCTCGGTGATTTGGATATGTTCGACGTGGGATTCCGATGCTCCCGTGGCCACTACGGATCGCTGGGAAGGTGACTGTGGCCGAGGCGTCTGAGAGGTGTCTTCTTGATCGTCTTCGTCCGCTGTATCTGGCTGGGCCACCGCTTCGGCATCGTTTGAAGCCGATGCAACAGCTTCGATACCTGTTTCTTCGCCGGGAACCCCGTCCGTGCTACTCTCCGCAGTGCCATGTATCACATCCTGAGCACCAACGGCCGAGGCTCCTGCTGCCTCCGAGGGCCCAGCCATGTCTGCGGTGTCACCCGAGCTTCCTTCTATGGTGGCCGAGCTGTTCCCACCGTCCCCGCCGTCCCTCTTGACCAGCTTCCAGGTTCTTTCTGCTGAGTTCGATATGGTCGAGTTCACGCTATCGGAGATATCCTTGAGAGGTGTGACGACCAAGTTGATGGTCTTGGAGTAGAGATCCATAACGCCTTATCATGGTTGCACGGTCGAGCTTCTGTTTGCTTGATAACGGCTTGGGAGTCGCAAACTCATGTCCGGAAGAACCGTATACCCTCCGGCGACACCTCCTCGAAGCTCCGTATGCGCGATGGAGTAGTGTCCGCGAAGTTCTGGCGAGGCCGCCCGATCGCGCGACAGAAAGCGGTGCTGTTAGGAGACAAGTGGAGCTGATTGGGCGGCTTCCGGCGCGCATGATATCACTCAAGGCCGATGGCTTGGCGTTTCGTCTCGTCTTCGTGTCCAGTTCACTACGCCGCGTACGCCCCACAGAGCAAGCTATCGATATCAACCCCACGACCCCTCCATGACCATCTAAGGAGTAGCGGATCCTGATCGTTTGAAGCAATTCGACCCTGTGTAGGCATGTCGCTGGAACCGGGACGGATCGATAACTCGCCGTTGAGTTCTGGCCGGTCGTCGCCAGCGCCAAGGTGGACCAATGAGTACGATGGTATGGGAGATACTCCTGCCTGCCGAAAGCTTGATCCAAAGAAACTGGCTAATTGAGTACTAGATAGCCTGATTCAGAGGGATCCGAGAGCATTCAAGAAGTATGCTGCAGGTGTCGAAAGAGCGCTGGCACTCTTTGAGAATACGCTGCAGGAGTGGGCCGACTACATCTCGTTTCTTGGGAGGCTTCACAAGGTAGCTCATGCGCATTCTCCTCTGCTTTCGATGAAGCTCTATATAGCTAATAGAATACGTTGTATGGCTAGGCTATCCAAGCGAACCATGGGATTGCTGTTATACCCTCGAAGTCCATCGTATCGAAACGTCTCGCACAGTGCCTTAATTCCCGACTACCATCCGGAGTTCACCAGAAGTCACTTGAAGTTTACTCTAGTGTATTCTCTATAATCGGAGTACGTGTTAAAAGATTCCGTTGGGGGTTGCTCAGGATGAAGGCTAAGATCTGTGGGAGTAGCAAGAAGGCCTAGCTCGGGATCTTGCAACATGGACGCCTGGACTGGCCCCGTTACTTTCGTACGCTGCTATCAGCGTGAAACCGTACCTTCTTACAGCGCTTGAAACATACTACCTCCCTCTCGGTAAATCGTTACGGCCGGCCCTTCGAAGTCTTATTCTATCGATCCTCCCAGGAATTGACGAGGAAGGAAGCGAGTTCTTTGATAGGACATTTGCTCTACTAGAGTCTATTCGAACGAACATAGACGAGGATGCGTACTTTTGGCAATGCTTCCTTCTGGCCTCGATGTCGTCCCCGGGACGGAGACAAGGTGCATTGGCCTATCTCTCTCGGAAGCTACCAAAGTTGGGAGATGAGGCGGCTCTTGGGTCTCCGCTGGTAACGCCTGAGCCTGGACTCCTTATCAGATGCTTTGCAACCGGGCTCCTAGACGACCAATTGCTAGTGCAGCGTGGTTTTCTGGATGTATTAGTCCAGTGCTTGCCACTGTCGTCTCCCATTCTGCAAAAGTATGTGCCCTCCATTCTGAAGTTTGCGTATATTCTGTTAATTATGGGATTGCAGACTTGTCACACCCAAAGACCGCGAGAGGCTCCTTGTTTCGGCGTGCAGAGTCGTACTAAGGAGGGATATGTCCTTGAACAGAAGATTATGGGCGTGGCTATTAGGGCCGGAGCAGCCGGAAGCTGTCACCTCTCCTATCAACGCGGCAATCGATACCAATTCATATTTTGGTCGATACGGGCTGGAAAGCCTGTGCTCCGGTCTCACCGAGCGGATTTTGCTACAGAAGTCAGATTCGGCGGAGATGGCGAGACCATACAGGATCCTGCTCTCCCTCATGGACCGTTGGGAAATCGGCGGATCGGTAGTTCCCAAACTCTTCTTTCCAGCTATGCAATCCGCGCAGCAATATGAACAGCTTGCACCATCACCAGAGAAATACCACGAGGTTTTGAGATCGGCAGCTCAATTTTTTGACGGCGTCGAGCCTGGCTTGGTATGGTCCGAACTCTTGGAGATGCTCCTTACCTCTCTAGGGTCGAAGTATTACCCCATATTGAAGGAGGATGCGGCGGCCGAGAGGCTTACTGTCGCAAGATACGTCCTCAAAACCTTTAATGTGCGGGATGTGGAGATGGTCGTCATAGTTGCCCCTCTGGTGTTGCTTGCTATCATTGCAGAGGCAAAGAAGACCGAAAATCCTCTAGCGAAGGCGAACCAGCTTATCTGGGGAGTTGCGAGTGACCTCATTGATTTGATTCCTGAGGAGGCTTTTACGTCTACGATGGTCAAAGATGAATTTGATGCGGATCCAGATGCAGACACGATTCTCACCAAAGTCACCGAGTTCTTCTCCCTACATTTCAGAAACAGAACAGCATCCCCACCATTTTCGACTAAGGTTGGGGGACGTCTTATTCTACATCAATTCGCGGAACTGACTTCGGAGTCTCTCAAAAACAATGAGCAAAACATCCCTTCAGCGACGAAGTTTCTCGTACAGGTTCTGACAAAACTTTCTTATGACGAAACTTTCAAATCCCGGAATCTCCTTAGTAGTATCCAAGTGATATTAGAGAACCCCGACGCACGCTTCGGTAGCATTGCAGCAGCCGCTAATCTGCTGGCGGTTCTCGTAGAAAAGGGATATGCCGATGGGCTCGTCGCTAAGCATCTGGTTATCCCTTTTGTCACTAGATTTTGGGCCGAATTGTCGCCGGACACCCCCAAACATCATGTTGAGGCTACGCGTGGAATTTGGACATTACAATCGGCCTTTAAGGATAGGAAAATCGAGGCTGCTATTTGCAGTCTTATGGTTGAGTCTGGTGTTCAGACTTCAGCGACCCCCGGACGTCGTTTCGCCGTTCTGTGGAATCACAGCCATAATTTCCCCGATTATAAAACGGTACTTTCGAGACCACTGTTCTTGCTGCTAGACGCCCTTGGAGAGGATGATGAAGAAAGGAACGTCCACACTCGGGGGTGGCTCCAGAACTTAACGTCTACTGAACGGTGAGTGGTATGTGTGTGGCTGGCATTGAATAGGTTACTAACTCGCTGTCTAGACTGTTCGATATCGTTGTGTCCAAAATCCTTGAGTTCCCTTTCCTTGGCCTGCCTCCGCCAACCGGTGTCAAGGTTGCGGTAAGGGATCAAGGGATCACGGATGATACGGATATTGAAACATGCATCTACTACTTCCAAACCTTGAACAATGTTTTGAGATTCTCGACCGAAGCAGTTCTTCAATCTTTGGGAGAAGATTATCTTGCCAGTACATTAATCTGGCTACATGAATATCTTGACGATGGTGAGTTCTACAGCCCTCAGTGACGCGGTACCATTGTTGACAAAACGGTGTAGCAATCACGGAGGAGAATATTACTTTACAGTTTGTGCTGGCAGAGTTGTCATATCTTGCGATAACGAAGTCTGCACCGGAGGGATCCGAGGAATTTGTTATCAGATCGGTAACGAGGCTGCATCGGTCCGCTCTATCCGTACTTCACCAACTGCTCCTAAGTCCATATTCCACCCCACTAGCGGAGCTAGAGTTTGAAATCAAGCTCGTTAAAAGACTCAAAGATGCATTGAGGGAGGATGATACCTTCGTTCAGGTGGCAATCCTCGATGTTCTATTCGCATCGCTTAAGCTGAGTCTCCGACGCCCGGATTCGCAACTCTCCTTATTGTCACAGTTGAAGCCGCCACCATCTCGAGATGGAAAAGGTAGCTTGCGGATATCGAGCACCACGGAATTAGAAAAGGACGGGGCGATGGCTCAACCAACACCCCCCCATGAACTGATTCAGGTGCTTATTGATGGATTATCGTCCCCTACGACTAGGCCAGTCCTCGACAGCTGGATTAACTTTCTCACCGAGTGTTTGCCGCTTCTCTCGCCGGTTATATTTCAAGTTCTTTTGCCACTGGTAGAGTGCATTTGCAAGCAAGTTCGGCAGACCTTCGATGTTCTGAAGGAGCAGTTCCGGGACTCGGACCGGATCATAAACACACCTGAGGCAACTTTAGTGGCGATGCTGAACGGACTGGAACACCTTATCGCTGCGGCTCATGATCAGATCATGGTTGCAGAAGTTCGGTCCGCGATACCTAAAACGCCTCACGAAAGCGCCGGGTTCTTTGGTAACATGGTTTCAGGGGTCTTTGCAGGGGAGGCACCGGTTGTAAAAAGTGCGAAAGCAAATAATCGGCTCACGGTTCTTCTGTGTTTTCAAGATACGGTTCGTATCTGTTACTCAATATGGTCTTGGGGTGACCCTAGCGCTGGATTCACGAGTGTCGACAGCTGTTCTGCGTCTTATGCGTATACCTCGTCTAGGATGAGGGCAAGGGCAAGGCGGATACTAGAACATCTTTACCAAGTCGAGACGCTTGAGTGCTTGGAAACATTCATGGAAATGTGGAAGTCTAGACCATTGGGGAATACCTCAATCTTCAAGCTAATCAACGTTTTGGACGCCTCGAGACCAAAGCATACTATTGGAGCCATATTCAACAGCATCTTTAGTAGAACAAACGCTACTGTTCTCGAACAGAATCGTCGGTCGTCCTTAACTTCAGAATTGACAGATCTTGACGTCGCAGCGTTCTTGGTCGACTATGTCAAGTCTTTGGAAGACGATGCGATGGAGGAGATTTGGTCTGACTGCCTTCTTTTCTTGTCCGATGTTCTGAAGAATCCCTTCCCGCATCGACAGACTATACCGTTGCTTCTCCACTTCACAGCGATAGTTGGGGAGAAAGTCGATAACACGATATTTGGGGAACAGAAGAAGATGCGGAGGGATCTCGGGGTAATTTGACACTTAAAGCCTTCACAATCTCTGGACAACCTACTGACCGGTATTAGGAAATTTTCAACCGGATCCTGTCCGCCCTGTTCACTCTCAGACCGGCAGCAGGAATTCTACCGGATATAACAGTATCGGGCGACAGAAGGCTCTCAGATGTTGAGCCTGCTGCTGATGACATAACCGTGATTCTTAACAACATGGTTCCCAAACTTCGAAAGATTCTGGTGGAGCAAGATCGAACGGTTACGGTGGTAACAACAATCATTACCTCCTACGTATCCCCTGTTCTCCGATCAAAGGCCTTCCCTGCTGGTCTTCCCAAAGCGCTGCTAGAAATGATATACCACATCACCAAGATTCCGAACACCCAGAAACTCTGGAGGAAGGAAGTGTCGGATGCCTTCAACGATAATAGGTTTTTCACGATTAGCGTTTCAAGCGCTAAGAGCTACTGGAAACCTCTACTGCAGCAGTGGATAATTAGCGATAAAGAGCGAATGACCGACTTGTTCGCTAAAATCACACCTCCGGCGACAGCTGGCGTCTTCGGTGTTGGCGCCTCAAGTGCCAGGGCCGAGGCCGATAAGAGGATAGGGTTGGTATTGAGGCGGATGACGATGCTACTTCTGGCCGGGGAAAAGGATTACTTCGCCATATACCTACAGGAGTTCGAAGGTAAAATCCTGGAAGTCCTGAGCGCGAACGCGATCACAAGTCCCAGCGCTGCGACCCGTTGCGAGGTCTACCTGTTTTTACGAGCTCTCATATTAAGGATGGATAGTATCCACCTGACCAGCTTCTGGCCGATCATTGTTTCAGAATTGCAGAATCTGCTGATGTCGCTGAGTAGCACAGGGATGCAAAAGGAAGGGGCTCAAGAGACGTATACTGATGGCAGTCTGCTTGAGGGATGCAAGCTTCTTGATACGCTTCTCGTAGTACAGCCCGACGAGTGGCAGTTAAACGAGTGGTTGTTTATCACGGATACCGTCGAAGCCGTTTACAAACCCGACTACACCGTCGACGTCCCATCGATAGCTTTGGCGGATTATGTCAGCAGAGAACTTACGGAGAGTAAAACGAGGGCTAGAAGGAGCGACAGCGTTGATGCTATGGGCAATGAGCAAGGAGCGAGTAGTTCCAGACGGTTAATGATTAAGGAGAGAGATGCGGCTTTGATACAGGCGAATGGGGGCAGCAACGGAGAGGTTAGGAAGGTGGTTACTCGGTTTTTGAGGTACCTGAGCATTTGGAACTTTGAGAATACGTATAGCATGGGGAAGGTGGATGAAGACGGGCTGGAGGAGGCGATTCTGGCGGACTTGTTTGATGAGGCGTGATACTATTAATTCCTAGCATGTAGATATACTTTGATTGCACTCTCGACGTTCTTTACCTCCGTCTCTGCCTTCAAGACGTTCTGACGGTCTTGACAATCAAGTCACCAGTCTCTGTAAATAGTGCCAAGACCGGTCTCTATGAAGCGCTGTAGTTTGTTGTGTGCAAGATCCAACACGTCTACCAACCTCAAAGTCGCGTTTCAACCTTCACCAACCTCCCTCGAATTACCGTCAGGACTCGCACGCAGAACAATGGATCACGACTCTCCAATTTCCCCGGCCGTAGTCGCCCGTCTACAGACCCTTACCTTCACGTCCCTCCGGCACGGATTCTCCGTAAATAACTGCCCAAAACCCGACAAGATAACCCAAGACACCGTCGACTCCGCCGAAGAGAAGCATCGAAAATCCGTCAAAGAGGATATCGCAACCATCGACGAGTTGATCAAGAAGCAGGAAGATGCGATTCGGAGTTTAAAGTCTCAGATCGAAGATTTGCATAAAACGGAGGAAGCTACGCCTGAAAGAGTCGCGATCGCTAAGGTTACCGCATTGAAGGAGGGGTCTGAGAGATACTTTGACGAGCTACCATGGCTCCCCGAGGATGATAGCGGAGTTAATACCCTGCTCACCGTGCGGAGCGTGTTGAGAGTCATTGAAGGGAATAGGAAGGGAGTTACGGATACCGAGCGGAAGGTGGAGGAGATGAAGAAGGCCATTAGACGGGAGCAAGGGTGGGTCGCTGGTGCTCAGGAGATGGAGAAGGAGCTTAAGAAGAAGATATACGAGCTTGAAGGTATCCATCGGATACCCGAACAACCGAAGAGACGTGAGAAGAGGCAGGCGGAGGAGTATGAAACTGCTGTGAAGGATATGACGAAGACGAGCGTGAGGCTCAAAAAGGAGCTTCAGAAGTTTGTGAAGGATAAACTCGGGGTTATGATTGCTGTGGAGGAAGCCGGGGGACCGGTTGCTGGGAGCCAGCTGGACAAGAATGAATTGAAGGTGTATTTGGAGATAGGGGAAGAAGGTGGGAGGAGGACCAAGGCCGTGAAGGCTAAGGAAAGGGGACAAAAACGGTTGGATGAGATATGGGGTAGCAGAGACGAAGAAGGCGTCGTGATCGATGCTGAGGCTAAGGCTGGAGAGGAACTGCTAGAGCTCATCGAGGTATGTCGCGAACCAAGTTCTTATAGCAGACGCGCACACTAATATTCTGGCAAGAAATTGATCGGTACAATGCTCAACGATGACCCATATGCATACACGAAATTGACGAGAGAGTCTGCTGCCTCTCGTTATCTGGTTCGGTCGTTCGTGGCCACCCTACACCCCAAAGATGCGATGAGAATCCGTCTACTCGATTTTGCAGGGAAAATCGATACGGGTGCTTAAGCACTCCTTCAGGAACCTCCAACCATGTTGCGAGAAGTTTAATTATCAGGACCAGCGACCTCTTTCAGTACCTCCCTCACAATAGCTACACCTCCAAAGCCTTCTTCTCCAAGGTTCACTCTCCAATTCGCCGCCGCAATTCTGACTGCCTTTGAACCTCTCCACGAGGTGCCACTGACCCATATCTTTCCAGTAGCATTTATCTTTTCTCCAAGGATATCGTTCAGGGCCTCGTCTTTTGCTCGAAATATAACTACCATGAACATATCATCGATGCTAGGGAGTAGAAGCTCATAGAATTGAGAAAGATCTTCTCGAATAATGGTTGCAATCGCCCTGGCATGTACGATCAGTCTCCGGATCAGGGCGCTGTATCCAGATTTCCCGAGCGCAGTCAGGGCTGCGTATATTGGAAGAGCACGGAAACGGCGGGAGTTTTCGATATTTATGTTCTGCTCTCTGTTAGCTTCGAAGGTCCAGCCAAGGTTAAGACCAAAGTACTGGAGTCAGAGTTCACACTTACACAGGGCGCGACGATATTCGATCCTGGTGTAGCAAGATAGGCCGCCCCAGGATTCTGGAAGACTCGCTGCAGGATATCCGAATGTTGTGAAAAGAACAGACCGGCATCGTAGGGTCTTGGGAACAGTCAGATCTCTTCGACGAACCACCAAAGGAACTCAGTAGCTTACACATTGATCAACTTGTGGCCGTCCGAAGTTATACTATTCGCTAGCTCGACACCCGAACACCAGCCGTAGATTTCGTCCCAATTGGCTAGGTTCTCCGTCTCCTCATCAGACACCTTAACGCAGCGAACGGGTAACCCGAAAGCTGCGTCGATATGCAGCCATGCTCCATATCTCGTACATAACTCCCGGAGGCGCTGTACATCACTCATAAAGCGTCCTGTGTTAACTTCTCCAAGTTGCCCAGCTACGATATACCTCACCTTATCCTTTTCCTGCCTCTCAAGAAGATTCTCAAGGCGGTCGAAATCAATGTTCCAAGGCTGCGCCTCCGAAGCCGGAAGGTCGATCAAGTTCTCAGATCCTAATCCCAGTATAGATGCTGCCTTAGCGATCGAAGAATGTGGCTTCGCGACGACGATTTTGATACCGTTGTGCGCTCCTGATCTGATAGCTGCTTGCAAGTAACCAATCCTCGCGACGCTACAATCAGGATCGTCCCGCGAAAGCAACCACTCACGGCCACATGCCAGCCCGACAATATTGCTTCCTGTGGCACCTGTTGTGATTGTACTCCCCGGAGCGAAAGACCTTGGAATGTTAAACAGATCGCAGAGGAGATAGATGGTATGGCGCTCTATGGTTGTGTGTATGCTGTCCCTGGGCAGGTGTACCATGACATCCAGGTCCAACATTGTAACCAGAAAGTCAGCCAGCAGGGCCGGGGGCAGGACACCGCCTGTAACAAAGCCATAGAAGTGTGGGGAGGATTGAACAAAGATTCCAGGGAGAAGGTCGTTGAGCAGGTTCTGGATTGTGGCTTGGGTGCCCAAGGGTTCTTCCCGAAGGGGTGCCGGAGGTTCGGCTTGTATTGCTGTCTGTATGACATTCTCTGGGGGACGGATTTGGGTCGGTGAATTTGATATGTAGTATTTGGTTATTACATCTTGGATCTGCCCGAGTAGAGCCGAGAATTCGGCTTCGTTGACGGAGAAAGGGTTCGGCATCTTATGCTTGATCAATTGAGGCGTTTTGTGGTAAGGATATCTCGGGCCAGAGAGCTCGCGATTCGATTCACTAATGCAAATAAATCAATCGATATCACCATTATTTTATCAAATTCAGCCTGAGTAATATCAGATGAACCCACCAATCAGGCATGAAGCTATAAAAACTATCACCGGAGCCGTATTACGCCGGTGGCTGCCTAATTTAGTAATGTGATTGAAACAGCGTGACCTCGCGTGGCGGCGAGCTGTTTGAAAGAGGCTGTTTGTCATGGATTTAATCCAACAAACGCGTCTTCCAAACTTAACCTCACCGGTGCACCTAGATCCATAGACCTGAATACACTGTCCCGATAGATCTCAAGGCATCGCTAGTATATCGTCTAGAAAGGAGAGAGATACAAATAAGAAAGGCAGGATGCCGCTGGGGTTCGAGCGTAAGCTTTCACCCAGGATCTAATCAAGTCAGCCACGTCTGTAACCTGCTGAACATATCTCCCACCGCAGGAATCAACGAACGGGTCCAGCGCCCGAATAAGAATATAAATTTTATCAAGCCGCTGGAGGGGCCCGACAAAGCTGTTAGTATCACCTATATATATTTTGTATGGAGCTTATAATTATCGACAACTACTAGATCGCACAAGACATACTGGAACGAGTCGCTGCGATAGTATACCCTGTAAGCTAACCTCCACACTCTTTGATACGGGTTACTTGACCTATACATAAAAATTTACTAATACTTTAGTATAGATTATGAAGAAGAATCATCTATACGTAATGGCGTATGAAGAATCCCGGCCTCTAATCTAGTACCCAAGTAGTCCCACTGACAATAATCCATAGCCTGGAGGAATTCCCTCCGAACCGGGAATTCTGGGGACGAAATTTCAACGCCGGTGAGGTCATACAGTTGGTTCTTAAAAGCCCACAAAATGGCATGTGGTTGCCGATACCGATGATCCAGGCCGTGATGCTGCACGAGTTGGCTCATAAGTAAGCTCTGAACACTTCAACTTCTGAGGAGAATAATCAGATGTCTAACTTGATTCTTGAATATGTAGCAAAGAAATAGTAAGGGTCCTTGGGTCGGTGATGCTTCAATACAGATTGTGCAAAGGCTGATCCGGCACACTCGAATAGAACCATTCCCGCCGCTTCCACAAGCACAGGCTAGGATATGTCTCTGAACTTGCCGAGCTAAAGGGTAAGGGATACACCGGTGAAGGGTTCTGGGGTAAAGGGAAATCGCTACATCCGTCCGTGGACTTAACCGGGGACCGGCAAATCCCTAAGGAAGAACTACCCGAGGACCTTTGCGGTGGTGTTTACAGACGTATCAAGAAGAATAAACAGAAAGACCCGAAGAAGAAAGTAGATTATCAGGAGCAAAAGAGGCGGAGAATAATCAAGAAGTTTGGAAGTCTGGAAGGGAATACTGTGGGTGGGGACGAAGACCTAAGGCAGGAGTTAGAAGGCGGGAAGAAACCGAAAGGGAAACCAAGAGTTGCATCTAGTGCCAGAGGAAGGGATTTAAGAGCTGAAGCTGCCTTGAAAAGATTTGAAACACAGAAGAAGCAAGAAGATGAGGCTAAAAAGGAGGAAGGGAGTGAAACGGACAGTGGGAGCGAGGATGGCGAGGGCGAATTGGTGAAGATGGACGATTACGAAGTCGACATGAAAGCTACGATGGAGGAGATGAGCGCGTTCGCATGTGGTGGGTGCCAGGATTCGGAGCCTTCTAAAGATGCATTCCCTGATATTTTGGATAACTGCGACACTCCGACGATATCAAGTAACCTGGAGCCCAGTGCAAGGTCAAACAAAACCGAAACTCCTAACAGCTTGCAGCCTCGGAAACGGAAAAAACCGCAGGAGGTTATTGTCCTTTCGGACGACGATGACAACGTCCAAACGGAGAGAACTAAAGACGACCCAGGAAACTCCTCGAAGAAGTCCGAGACCGAAAGAGTCAAGAAAAAGCGCCACGAAGGCCCTCGCGAGATATTGGGTTTCCCGAGAGAGCAGGGTGGACTAGGAGACCGACACGGAGGTAGATTCGATACTCAGGAAGAGCTATGCGGCGCCTGCCAGGTATCAAATGAACGCGACGCTATAGTTTGCATCGTCTGCTCCAATGTTTTAAGAGACGATGTGCAGTCATGGGAATGCGAGAGCGAGGCATGCAAGGATGGCGGCACGGGGTATCGAAATTCTGCTGATGTATCGTACTGTGGCATCTGCGGCGGGAAAAGATGGCCACTAACTCTAGTAACCAAGAACATCAATTAATGTTTTCACGATCGATATCCATGTAGTATTCAAACTCGACCCATTCCTGGCTACATGCAAAGCCCTTCTACGGTGTATATATTCCAGACTGCGTTGGTGTTGCATTTCCGCTCGGCTCTTTCCGAAGAATGATGTCGATTTCTATGACGTCACATCGCCCTTTCGCGATGTTTCCTGTCGCAGTAACTCCAAAATGCATAAATCCACAAGTCCCCCCTAAAATCCCCAAAGATAGACATCCTATCCGTATTGATCGCGCTACATCACCAACCTCACTATGCCCGACACCACAGCAGCACCCACAGCCCAGGCACAGCAGCCTTCAAGCACCAATGGTTCAGCTATATCCATCCTGCCCAGAGCCATAGCCCAAGCCGCCCGCTTGATCTATCGAACAGCCAGATTCACGGCTAGATACTCTAAAGACGTGTACATCGGCTCCGGAATAACCGTCACACCGAACTATGCCATCGTCCGTCAGGGACTGAGGGACAGATACACCCTGTTGCACTCATCCGTTGATTTTCCCATATTCCATCCGACAGGTGAAGGGTTACCTGTCAAATTTAAAGTTTATCGTATGAGGAAGGGGTGGATAGATGGATTCTTTGGATGGAATTCCGCGAGTTGGACGGGGAAGAAGGCAAAGAAGAGTAGTGGTTGGAGAGACGTGACGCCGCAGGTTGAGCTTAAGACTTTTCAATCTGGGGGTGGGAAGATGGTGTACACCGGTGCGGATGGGATGGAAATTTCTCCCTCCAAGGGGTTTTGTAAAAATGTGGTTGGATATGATTTAAACACTGCTGCGGGGGAGCAGGACATATCCAATGCGAACACCAGACGATTCGATGCGGTCACCCACGTTAGCGTGCATATACCGTTAACGACGCAGGACGGGTTTTATCGGTTTGTGGTGACGGATGAGAATGATAAAATATTGGTTGTCGTAAGTTCTTTCTTCATAAATAATCTTGACGTCAAAGGCTGATATCGAGGTGTCGCAGACCCCAGAATACACAATCCACCAATCATTCACATCCTTCGGAATCCTTCGGGGGTCCTCGATACCCGCCTTGCCTGTTCAATTCGTCGGCTATGTGATCAAAAAGTCGATAGCCGGTGTCGTCAGCGGTTTACTCACCGCCCTATATTTCACCGGCGGGCTACCCTCAAATCTGGCGGTTAGACTGTTCATGTGGTACTACAAGAACGAGCTATCAGATGCGAAGGATAAAGCGTTAGCTTTCGCTAGAGATAAGGGGGCTATTAAACCCCTAGATTATCTCGCATGGGGTGCTGGAGGTAAGTAACTATTTTCCGCGCTTGTCACAACTAGGTGTACCTGCTGTTGTATAATTTTCACTAACGAAGAGTAACTAGGTGCGTTGCCAGGAAGTCACGGGCGGATACAGCAGTATGAGCAGGAGTGGGATGGTAAAAGAGGCAGCTGGTATGTGAGAGACGTAAGAAGGCAGCAGTATGCTTAATTCTGTAGCTCTCGTTATTTGTATCATGGGTCCTGGTCACGCATATTTATGGAGTCACGCGCTCGGGTTTACTTCGGGCGACGGCCCTCTCACGCATTACAATTAAATGAGAATGGGTTAGATCAAGGGTCCCGGATAAGCAGGTTTCTATGGGTATAAAGGGTATATTGGTGTATTATCAACAGGATTACGCATAATGATACGGGTGTAATGATATCAAAGGACAAGTAATGATAGTGTAGAACCTAAGCAAGGGGAAGGGGCCAGGGAATGGGGAAGGGGGAGGAGGGGGAAGTAAAAGCAAAACGCCGGGGCCATATACCTGAAGAGCAAGAAGAAGCACAAAAAGAATAATAACTCCAGTTAAATCTCCACGTAAGCCGAAACAATGCAACCGACAGCATGCAGCATATACAAATGAAAATCAAATGAATGAAAATGAGTGAACGAACGAACGAACGAACGAACGAACGAACGAACGAACGAAGTAAAAGAATAAAAAGAAAAAGATTAAAACTCCTGAATGGAAAGAAGAAGAATCGGGTATCTAAGAGGTAACATCAACCCTCAAATAACAAAGATCATAGTTCCCATCATCGAAAAAGGCAGGCGGCGGACTATCCGAAGTGCCCCAGGTCCAATCCTTTCGGATCACATCCCCGTTAACCAACCACTCCTGTGCAGGGAAATAATAATCCGAATCCCTATAGTCCCAATTCCCGTACACGGGGGCCGCATTAAACGCACACTTATACTTCGTCCAAACGCTAGTATACGGATCCGTGTGCACCGAATGATGGAATTTCCCAATGTAAAGCTTAGGATGATCACCGTTAGAACCGGCGTTATTGTGGAAATTATCACCTTCGGAGTAAGCTTCCGGGATCTGAGACCATGGGAAAACGCTATTTACCCCTTCGTTCTGGAGGATTAGTTGCTCGCGGTGCCAGCGCCAGTCTGTGGTTGTATTCTGCTTGAACGTGACGACTGCCCATTCCCAATCATGCCTGTGGCCCGTATCCTTCGGGTAATACATGTCGTAAAGGATACGGATTTGGTTTACATTTGGGCAGTATCGGAAATGGTAGTACGTCGGGAACGCTGCAGATTTGGTGTATGGACCGTTAAAGGGTGTTTGAGCTGGGCAACCGGCGTCGAGAGAACCGTAGAGTTTGCAGAGGTCGGTGTCAGTTCCGTTATTTTGGATTCCATCTTTGACGGCGGAATCCGGGATGCAGGTTCCTTGCGGGAGGAACCATAGTGGGGCGGATTCCCGTATTATACGTTCGGGGTCTTTGGCGAGGATTTCGTCATCGTAACCGCGGTCTGCGAGGGAGAGACTAGGTGCTAGTCCGATGAGAAGAAGAAGAATAGAAAGGAATGAAAGAACGGTATTTGGAAACGAAAGGCTTGTTGCTGCTGCTGTTATTGGTGTACGTTGTATAATTTTCATTCTCGGAAGGAGCGGCTGCTTCGAAGTCTGTAGGTTGAAGAGAACGGGCTCGGCGAAGGCGTTTTGGTTTATCTGTTGTCGCACTTTGATCGAGGAATTCGGGAAAACTGAAGTAAGTGATGGCGTCCCGTTTCTTCAACCAGAGACGTCGAAGCGTGTATCTGTCGGGCATATATATAGGAGAAAGGAAAGGAAATATAGTTTAGTCGTGTGGTTCGACTTCGGTGGTAACCTTCTTCCTAACCACACGATGATACCAACGTTTGAAGTAGAAAACTTTATCTCTAACGAAAACTCTAACTCTTTCGCCTTTATGAACCATCTTGAAAAAGATCCTTTTTCTAAAAGGAAAGGAAATCTAGGAAGAAAATCTGGGCAGGTAACTCGTTATAAAGGGTGTATGATTTATTCTAGCAAAGCGAATAGGATATCGTCTGCAAAACCCGTGTGAGGTGTAACAAGAAAAAGAGTCTTTCACACCTGGGAAATGACCTCACTTAAATAACCTGAGGCGCTCTACGTAAAACAAACCGGTCAGAATTATTGCCCAAGTGATATATTACCATCTCTGTGATATCTCCACGTTTCTCCCCTTGTCTCTGAAATGACCAACGGCGGTTGCAATTGTTGGATTTTTTGCGTTGTTCTGCCCTCCTGACCAACCACGGCTGACCTCGAGAACACCCCGTCGACGAACCTCATGATCAGTGTGTATACTCTCAGATTTGTGTTGAGGATGGAAAAACTGCCGTGGAGTCCTTACGCAATCGGGTCACGCTATCGACTTCAGGGATTTGTTGAGAAAGCTGCGGCCGTTCATGTCGTCTCTGCTCCTGCAGCTGTAGTAGCGCTGGGACCTCAGATCCCCGCATGCGCATTCGCAGCGCATGTTGGTGTCGCGTGCTCTTCATCTGGAGCTAGAAGGTAGACACTGAATTATCAAGTAAGTACTCACTTATTACTTAGCTAGATATCAGTAATCCATGATCATTTAGGTTCTTAAGCAATCACAACGTGCGAAGCAGCCGGCAGCCTAACTAGCTCCAGATCAACTTGTCTGTCCGGGCCCATGTAGAGCTTTAAACTCATGGCAGAATCTATGGCCACTGGTGCGTCGTGCATGAGTGAGCTGTTGCATGCAAAATGACGTATATTTGCTGCTTATATAGTGCCTGGATTCGAGGCTACTGTTAAATGAAACAAGACAATAGGATACTGCATTAAGATATAACTTAAAGGGAACTGAATAGTCAAGCTTCAATTGCTGTGTGGTGCACTAGATAATAGGTTTGATATATCGTCCGGAAGTTGTACTCGCTCTTAAATTCTTCCATTGCTTATGCGTCCTAGTGAACACAATTAAGTCCAAAAGGTGTCTGGCTTGAAGACGTGGATTTGCATTTCCAAGCTCTTCCACGTTTGAGACGCAATTTTAAGTTCTGCCTCTGGAAACGCCTTAAGTGGCTCCCAAATTGTTGTTACTGTATGGGAGTTATTAGCTAGATCATTCCAGAATATACCCAAAGACGCGGTTCCGCCGACAAGCCGCTCCGTCGTGTTTGCGAATCCACCAAGAAGGTTAGCAACTGCAGCGAAACTATCCAAGGAGTTTCTTGCGGCGGTGATTTCGTTTTCTAGGCGAGTAGACTCGCCCGTGAATACGTTCACTATCACAATTTAGTATAATGTATCAGGACACGAGGCAACAGTATGTAAGACAATTGGCGATCTTACAAATTTCATCGAGAGGCCATCCCCTGCGCGAACGTTCATACTCCATGCGAAGTCTTCCGAGTTCCTCCTGCTTCTTTCTCATGTTTTCGGTAGCTTCATTTCTGAGAGTGACAAGCTCATTGTTCAGATTATTGGATGTGAACTGAAACGATCTTATACTATTGTCACACTTAGTGGCTTGTGCGTGTCCGGTTTGCATTGCTTTATTCTTCTCGAACCAGAAGTCTTCCCAGTTCTTCGGCTTCGTTGGGTCGTAAAGGCTCTTGGGCATCCCCACCCCTTTCGTTGAGTAGCCATAAACCCCTTGAAGAGCGATGGTGACATCGGACAAGACCTCGTCTTTGAGCGACCGCGAAAGTTGTTCCGCACGGGAGGATAGCCCAGTCAACCCGGTCCTTCTGCATATAAGTTAGCTTCGAAGTACAATATCAGGGCCTTGTGAAGTCTGCCTTACCCTAGATTATTGGACAGCGCAGCCCAGGATTCTGCGAGAGCGTATATGTCGTTGTAACGGATGCCGTTGAGGTCGAGCTTAGGAGCTGAAAAGGTCTTGACTATCACCTCGAAATTAAAATTTTGAGTCAAAGCGGTAGCTGCTAGCCTTGAATCAGTATTGAAGGCGCTATATAGTAGGCCCTTATTGCCTGGCCCCGTTGGAGGAAGATCGATATGAACGCCAGTGTGCTTAGAGAGGAGTGAACGGCAGGCTCCGTCGACTTTTTCCCAGCTTGAGATAGCCAGCACGGTTAACTCTGGAGTAAAGAGTTTCTCGGTTTTCCTATTTTTTTTGTAAACGTGATTGGTTAAATACTAGTTTATAGGAGAGTCGTATGGCAAGAAAGTGTCATCTCGTGGGCTGATCATGACACAAAAACGTACCAGTTTTCTTTACCATCTTCGACTTTCTGCATCGCGAGAGCGACAGGGCTCCATATATTTGCGAGGTCGTCGACTCCGTTGACAAATCTTCCTAGGAGCGGAACTAGCTCCCCTACAGTATCGTAGGTTTCTTTCACTCGAGCCAACAAGTTTTTTGCATTCTCAACCAGCCTAAGAAGACGATCGTGATTAGCTACTGCATGTAAACTTCTAGAAAGTTTGAATACTCTAATCTAGGGAATCTAAGGAAGGTCACCGCAACTAGGTGTATACTAACACTCTGGCTTTGCCGGCCTTGACGGCTTCCCTGACGATGGCCCTGACCGAGTGACCTGGTTTAACCCCGAGCCCAGCTGCAACAGCGGCCCCTAGCGCCGAAGTACCACTCAATGCCACTCCTAACACGAAACCTGTAGCGAGTATCCTTTCAAATAGCGAACTGATAAGATGCTCTGAAGTATTTAACAAGCATCAGTCTATGTTGCTTGAACATATATAGGTGATGTCAACTGGGTGAATACAAACCTGCCCAATCAATTTTAGATTTGCCAATTGCATCGCTAACTTCTCGAACCTTGCGCTGAAGTCCTGCGAGCCGGTGCCTCATCTTATCTAGCGCTCCTGTATAGGAGTTCTTCAATCGAAGTATCGCATTGATGATGCCGGATACCTGATTTGGAAAGATCTGAGAGGCGTAATATTAATCTCAGCTAAAGAACCAATTGATTGAAAGGTTTCTATCAAACTATAGCTAACCTTGAGGTAGTGTCTATTATTTTTGACCAGATCGTCGACGGGTATATGGCCCGGCTGGTTTAGAACTTGTAACATAATCTAAACTCAGCCATAAAGGACTTAGTATATAATCGGCCCGGGCAGTCTCAGATGTTTGCACCTTTTGATTGATAGCGTAAGAGTCATACAATCGAACAATATCAAGTATTGAAGACCCAATTATCTTGTAGTGGCCGACGAGATCGACTCCTAGTTGATATAGGGAGACCTCGAGGTCTTGGGCATTCGTAACTTTGATATCTCTAGAAGTACCCCATTATGGTGCAATTAGTCAGTATTAATTCTCGTTCTGAGATTCCAGATAGAGTAGCTCCCAATGAGTACAAACGCACCTCGCCAATGGCAACTTCAAGAAGCTATCTAGTCGTTCAGCTATGTCGCCGCACAAGCCGCTTAGGTTATTGATGATGTTACTCGACTTCCCTGGTGCACCGAAGGCTTCTTGGATCGTTACTGGCGTTACATTGCCACTTTCCAAAGCCAGGCATGCCTCCTGGAGCTGTTTTTCTTTCTCTTCAACTGGTGGAAATACGGGCACACGAGGAACCTCTGTAAACCCCACTGCGATATCCGAAACGTCCAGCTTTTCGGAGATGGAAATCCTACCCTCGAGAGAAAGTATGACTTTTTGAACATTTTTGGCAATTATCTGCCAGTTCACCAAAAGGAGAGATCTACCCCCACCCTCCTCAAGAGGATAGATTCCATTGGCATAACTGCCTTCCAGGCTCGCTCGAAACTGTCTCAGAAGCCAAGGGAGCTTCTTGGAGACTTCCAATAGGTTAGCGGACGTCGTAATAATAGCTGCCATTTTATTGTCGATAATCTGAACTCGATCGTATAGATCATGGACGTTAAGAGCGTGTACTCTCGCTTGTTCCGTGAGGGCCACTGCCTTTTCACGATCAGTCCTGACTAGCTGCAGGAAGGATTGTTGCAAAACGCCCCATTCCCACCCCCCCTGGGATAGAAACCATGGCTTGGCCGGAGTTGATTTCCCATTCAGGTCAGAAGTACCAGGTGGAAGCAGGGCACCCATGGAAAGAGAGAACAGTTGGCTGAGTGGAAGTTTGGAAAGTGGATGATCTTCGGGAATGAGCCCGGTCGCTTCATCGCCGCCGATAGCATCTGTGAGGGCTGAGTCCATGAGCTCAGCGACTGCGTACGCATTGTCTCCATGATCTAAGATAACGTCCGCGGCTTCATAGAGAGCACGGCGAGCTACCTAATTCGTAGCGGATAAGGTGTTAGTCATAGACGGCGATGATGGCGCTATAGTGGTCTTAATTAAGATAACTTACCTCTCCAACCTCGTAGGTCTCACCGTCATGGGACTTCTCAAGAGCCGATGTTTGCCAGCTACTGCAGACTTTGCTCAAGACATCGTAGAGTTTGTAGCCATCTACGGTCTGGTCTGTGAGTGCATTGACCATCGATTGGCTAAACTGATTTAGGTTCTGTATAGCCTTCCAGGCTGATATGGCCGAAGTATAGAAAGCTCGTTGAGAGATGTGAAGATGCTGCTCCAAGGCAACTTTCTTGCCATCACCTCGCCATTCTTCGCCATCACCTATATATATATATATATTATTGGCTTAGTATCCACTGGCTAGTATGTCGGAACATGCGGGTGGACAGGGAACTTGCTTCTAGTGAGTGAAACAATATCATCTCTCAAAACACTTGCAAACAGCTTTTCAGCGGTTTGTAAATCTTCTTCAAGGTCTTTCACGATCCCAAAATTGGCCGTGCTGAGATAGCTGTAATCGATTTGAGACATATTTAATATTCTGAGACTTTATGATATATAAGTAGTTTGGTTATAATCTTTAAGGTATGTAGAGTGGGAATTGTTTGACGGAAGAGGCAGGCTTCAGCGAATTGTTTTACGACCGGCTTTGATAACTCTATCGACGTCGACGAGCTGGACAACGAACCATAATTATATAGTTCGACAAACTTAAGTTGTAGGTCCTAGTGTCTACTTTGACCGCGAGGGGGTCTCTAGGACTGTTCGGAGAGCATACATGCATGCGGAATTGCACCGAGTACACATGCAAATGACGACATGGGCTGAATTGTGATTTCAAAATAGGTGCTCGGAAAGTCACCGACATGAGATTGAGCTCGACAAGGTTGTTACACCATACGTGTATATCAAGAATAATTATAAGGGATTTAGTATAATGTCTTAGTTCAGCTTGTCGATATCAAGCAGTCTAGATACGGGACGGGACGTCGATGGGGAGGTGGGAAGGATTCCCGAGCCGTGTCTGTAGCTTGCAGCGGAGAGGATCGCAAGCGTAAATGATACCATGATGAGGATTACCAGTGCCTGTGTATGCATAGTAGGAGACTTCGGGGTCGTTCTATTTGTAATTGAGGCAATATTGAAATGCATGGCTGATAGGTGGCGGCCGAGGTATATGCCGGCATGACCATTTTGCATCGGCGAGAAGACGGGAACAAAGTGTCGAGCCCGTGCACATGCTGAGGAAGATCAGATCAATGAGCGGCATATTTTTCTATCGATACCGGAGGACGGAGCTCGGAGTGAACTCATGAAGACCGACGACTTCACGGTATACCCAGACTATCGGGGTGGACATCAAGCAGTTAGATGGCCATCGATCATCACGGCTGCATGAAACTAACCCAAGTCAATATTTGGGCCTGCTGTCCTCCTTGTTTAGATAATGGCGTTCACAGGCATACATTACATTATGTTGAATCTAGGCTTCCGTACCGCGCTCAAAATATCAATTGATCAACATAACAAAAAATTGATCTGAGGCCCACAGTTCCATGTCATGGCCCACTCGGTACATGCAGATGGAAATCATGCAGAGACATCGAGCCACCGAGCCAGTTGCCAAGCTAGATATTGGGTGGGGCTACGCCTCTGGATTCTCGCGTGCACACCCCGCGGCCCGTACATAGAATATAGTTATATCTCGATGTGAATTGACAATATTGTACGATCGAGTACGTACTCGGGTGCTCGAGTGACCAGAAACTTGCAATTGCAAAGTTCATATACGTATAAGACCCATCTGAATATATCGTAGAGCCGATTCACTACCAAGTGTAAATAGCGATAGCTCAGGTATAAATATAAAACAATATATTACTGTCAATTTGCAAACTTAGTTACGGAGCGATATGCATATGCACAGTGGCTATAACTTTAAGCTTAAACTGGAATCATTCACGTGTGCACTCGAATTCAAAAATGCGCCTTCAAATGTCCCTAACACGACGTACGAGTGCTACAAGGTGATGATTTACGGAGCTCATCTCAGGCTAATCGACTGTGTGTGAACGAAACTAAGATTTACGTAAATTTTGATACAGAGACCGCCAATGGATCGATGTCAGAATTGTCGAAGCCTCGTGTGCAGTGGTTGTTGTGTGCACATGTGTGTCACCTTTCCACACCACCACTTACGACCATTTCCCCACACCTTTCGACAAATCCGGCCCACCCTCTCGTCGGACGTCCGTCTGATTGGTGCGCACTTCGGAGCGGGAGCTAAATGGTGATTACCCGGCCCGCCTCAGTTGCATTTCGCTAAATTGCAACTCAATTGGCCTCCTACATTAGGAAATTGCAACACCACGATCCACTGAGCTGAGCTTCATCCCACTGTCCATTCGCACTTAAACACTTCAGTTAGCGCCCGCCGCATTTTCTGGTTACCATAATTGGTAAGATCATGCGGATACCCCGCTCCCATGATTGCATTGTGCGGGGCCCCATTCATTAGAGCTTTATCCCGTCGAAGATGCATGGTACGCGTACCAAAAACGCAGGTCGATCAGATCATTAGGCATCTCGGGACGAATATGCATAGGTATCGCGATGGCCACGGCGACAAAACGGAGATAGCAGATATCTTGGGCCGGGGCTGAGCCGAGTCGATCAACGATGACGCTATGCACGCAGCAGTCCTCCAGCGGGAGGTATCGTCCCGCAGATTGAGTGAAATTGAAGTTTTCGTAAAAAGTCTTAGCAGATGAGGCTTCTCAGGTTCTTTCCCGACCAAGTTTACAATCCCGGTAACTTTGGACAGTCGCATATCGGAGTCGCCATAGTCCGTCTTTCGGAGACATCTTCGGCTAGTTCCCTAATGGCGGTGGAGGGTGTGGAAGTCGACATCGGGGGGCGAGCTGCTAGCTGATTTAGGAGACCATCCTAGAGTGAAAACGCCTCGAACGGGTCACGACCGTCGAGCCCTTCGCAAAGCTGTACAGGTTTAAGACCGTCTAGACGGCTATAAGAGGCCCTCGTCATCCGCCGGGATAGGTGTTCTCTTCGTCACCCATAGCAGACGGACCCACTACAAAACAAGAGTACTTTTTCGCTATTTAAATCCTTTTCAACTTGAAACTTTTCTAGTTATATCAATTTACATCGAACTCTTTCCCACAATCATATCTTGTGGTATCCTTTTTTAATTACGAATATCTAAATTTATTGGCATATACGAATATCCGAATGGCTACCGCCGCAGTCATGACTCCAGTTCCAGCCCCTTTCCTGCCCCCAAGCGGACCTCCTGATGCCGTATCAAGGAATCCAGACGCTGGGAAATCCAAACCCAAGCCAAAAAACGTCTTAGCCATTCTCGGTCCTGGCAAAGACGCCACAGAATTCTCAGACTTGGGAGAAGATTTCGCAGCGACTCTTGATTCCTTCAACGGCCTCCTACAGTATCCATTTCTCGATAAAATGGCCGCACCCACTGCTGAAAAAGAAAAGCCTGAGGCCAACTCTAGTTCCGGCGGGCCTCTTTCCCAGGTGAATGGGAACGCAAATGGGGAGAGGCCTTTTGCGAAGCCAAAGATCAAAAATCTAAGGGTATTCATCAGTGAAGCCTCAGCGGAATTCAATGTGTTCTGTCAACAGGATATCACTACGAGTAGAGATATCTACTCATATGGGACAACTGTTCGGCCGATTTTGACGGAGGCAAGAATCCCTGCCGTCTATGCTAGTGTAATGAGCGAAATAATCCAGAAGAACTTTGAGGAAGTGCGAGGGAAAGTCACACAGAAAAAGAAAGTTCTTGATAAGGTAAGAATAAACTTAGATATAACCAAAATAATCCTACAGTTCTGCGACGTTGCCTTGAAGTTGTAATTAAGGCTTCAGGTGTTATGATGGCTAATACATATATTGGTTGGAGTTTAGCTTACAACGTTCTTACTTCAACTTCAATCACTTATCGCTAAAACCAAGAAAGATATTGACGATTTGATATCTAAAATTGAGGAAGAGCAATCGAGCATCGAGAACGATAATATTCTCGAGACCATAGTCGGTCTCCTCAAAGATGTTTTCCAGTTCGCGAGCGACACAAAGAGTCAAGGTCTTCAAGTTGCCTCTCTTGTTAACTTAACCACGGACGTTGTAAACGGCTCTTTCAGGGAGAAACTGAATAAAAGAGAGGAGCGTACAAAGTTTATCAGTGGACTTAAGAAACTCGAAACATCGCTTCGCGAATTAGTCGCCTTGCTGAATCGCCTCCAGGCTTCGCTTCCTCAAACTATCACCGCATCTATGAAGCTTTCGGGAATTTGGACTTACTGTGCCGAACACATAGTCGAAGCTAGTGATCTGACAGAGCCTCTTACAACGCTAGAAATCGATGGCGTCTCCGATGCCTGGCAAGCTGCCGCGGAATCTGCAAAGGAGTTTCAAGATAGCATATCTGGCGCTGGGGTAAAAGGATTGAAGGCATTGAGCTTTGGAACCAAGGCTCTGACCGAATTCAATATGTTTCCTTCCACTGAGGCGGAACTAGAGGCCCTGGAAGCAATTGATCGACTTGGTGGTGGAAAGTAGGACTTCCCCATCCATAGATCCAACCTGTATTCCAAGTTGTATCCCCTACTGACCACCTCCAAATATAGATACCCGGTGAGCCAACGCTTAAGGGTTGCAGGCCGCCATGCAGTAGCCCGAAGGTTGAGAGAAAAGTTCGACCGAACCATCGCGATTCTCCAGGATCAGGACCCCGAAAAGGCAAAAAAAGCACAGGAGGCCATGAGGTATGTTGAGTTCTTTGATAATTTGGTGATCCATTGATGCCCATAAAGTACTGGTACAATTTATACAATCGGAAGGCTAATAAGTCATACTTGCGCGAAGTCCACCGGAAGTAGAACAGGCGCTCAAGGATCTTAGTGGCAGTACTGCTAGTATGATCAAGAAATTTACGGACATGCTCCAGACCCCCTTTCTCTCCTCAATATCAGTCCCCAATCCCTGGAAGGATGGCACAAAGGCTGCAAGCCCAAATCCAGTTGCCTACGAAAGACCCCTTTTTGGACAGCTGGACATTGATGCGAATGAGGCGCAACCCGATAGAATCCCTCTCGATGAGATGATTAGAGGGTATCAAACTGTATGCTCACTCTAATCCTCTTTCCTTGCTAGGCCGGGGGGGAATATGATAAGCTTAAATTTTCGGACGCTAAATTGTTCAAAATATATAGAGGTATCAAAAGTTGCAAAATGACACAATTCCTATCGCCCGCAATTTAATCTCATACTCCACGATTCAAATTCAACTAATCCCAAGCCTGGTTGCTAAAGAGGAGGAGGCAGGAGAAAACGACATGTCATTGAAGAAATACATCGAGATCAATCTCGGTCTAGTCAAAGAGCAAAGAGCAGGTGTCGACGAGTTGGTAAAAAGGATGATAGATTTCAAAAACCAATGGCAGAACTTTATCAACGCTCTAAAGGCCGCGCTCAACGAGCAAAAGATACAGTTGCAAAAGGCCGAAGAAGAACTTAAAGCTCTTCAAGAGGAGCAGAAGAAAAAGACACTTTGGGCCGCCCTCGAATTTATCGGTGCTATTGTTTGTTTCACTGCTGCGGCGCTGATTCCGGGAGCTGGTCTACTCGCTGGCCCTGCGGGGCTCAGCTTGCTGGGGAAGAGCATCGCTGACCTTGTTCAATCACGTCAGGTAGGGATTGACTGTCGCTAACTCTCCAACCATTATATTATATCGAGGACTAATCAATGTGGCTATGGCTGATCCAGCTCAACGGTGCTATTAACGAGGTCAGCAGTAGGATAGATGTCGCTAGGAAGACTGAGGCCGCGCTCGAAAGGTAAGTGATCTGCTCGGGCTCATAGTGGAATTCTACAACTAATCGATTCAAATATTAGTCTCATCGAACATGCCGAGAAGTTCATGGAATCTCTTGTAAAAATGACCAAAATCTGGATGGAGATTGCACAAAAGTTGGGGTCGATTGAGCTCAGTATGTTCAACAAAGACCTATTGAATCTTATGAGGAACCGGGTAGGTCGAACAAGGTTTATACATTTTGTTTCCCGAAATAGACTAAACCAAGCTATAGGTCAAGGATTCATGGATTACTATACAACGGCTAGTGCAGGATTACACAAATATAATTGCGGGGCAAATCGGAAAGTAGTTGGCCCGATGCACTTACGACGCAGACCCCTACCGACTCTCTTGCAATAATTATAAGAGATATTTCCATACCTTAGGATAGTCAAGCTATAGATAGGGCCTAAGTTAGGTTCCAATCAGAGCTTGATTTCGATTTATCTACATTGTACATTGTGAGAAACATCAAGCTTTTCAACGATCGCAAGCCTGGAATCATTTCCTGTTCCATCCGGCCAGCCTCGAATCCAGCCATCGCCTTAATCCAAGCATATAATATAATCACAGACCGATTTAACATTGTAGAGTTCAAAATCACCGTGAACAATCGAGTTTCAAGGCTATAATATATCCCAACAAATACCAACGTCGATCGGTTTCACACCACAATTACGTATAGTAGTTAACAAAACTGCTGGGATCATACATGAATCGAATATATTTCATAGATCCTCTCCTTATAGGTAAGTGCTTAGGTATTACGTAGGGTGGATGTTTATGCAGTATCGCACATTTGCGGACTAGAGACTCCTGCTTTCTATAAAGTATATATACTATAGCTACTTATAACGTGTCTATGGCTACCTGATACTCTTGAGTTTATAAGCTACGGGGTGACGAAAGCGTCAAATCCTGAGGGTTAATCACGGAATCGATCGATAGAAGTCAAGGGTTCACATATTCCATTATCGTACTTGACATGAGGGTATCATTATCTCCCTTTCGCAAGTCCTGTCCTTATCAAGGACCTGCGATTCGTCTCCCATCTACCATGCCATAATATATATAAGTACACGCTTCATACAAAATCCCACCGCGAGCGTGCAGGCATGCTAAAGAAAGAAAAAACTAAAACTACCACCCACCGTAATTCCTCCGTCTCGTATCACAACTACCCCTCCAAACCCGCAATATTCTCGAACCCCTCCGCCATCCACTCCAACTTAATCTTGCTCACGCACTTCATAAAAGCCTTACTAGTCCAAACCACATCCTGATACATCACTGCCTCTCCAAACCCATCGAATTTTTTCCCCAAGTCCTGCGCCCTGCCATCCCTCTTAGCTTTCTTCGCCTCATTCACGCTATGGCTCTGCTCCCACATCAAACAGCTGCTCGGGTGTACCGACACATCCACCCCGGCAGCGTTATTACCCGAGGATGTTAGCGTCTTGTACTTCCCGTTCCTATCTCTTTTGGCGATATTCCCGACTCCGACGCCTTTCATGAAGCATTTCAGAATCCTTTCCGTTTGAGCCTGGCTAACCCGCGGGTAGCTCGCTACCATCGTGTCGCTCTCGTGTTTCATCTCGCTGTCCCTGGGTAGATCTCCGACTTTGTCTAGTCGGCAGTAACCCCGGAGTTGCTTTCGGATATTCTCCACTTTGCGCATGAGAGGGTACGAAATCTGGTATTCCTGGCAGAACTTCTTCTGCTCATTCGAGCGCTTGCTCAGGTACCTGCGGAGGATATTCAAGTAGGTGATGTGATCGCCAGAACTGTGGATGACCTCCATCCGCTTGCTTTGTACCTTCTCCTCCAACGTCAAATCTTCATCCTCGTCTTCTTCCGCCGCGCGCTTCTTGCCTTTCTTTTTAGCGAGCAAAGGATCAACATCCTTCTTCGGCTCCGCTAGCGCCTTTTTCCATCTCGCGGGTTGTAGTATAATATTCCCATCCACCGAAAGACAACTAAGGACATCGATAACATCCACCAAAACATTTTCTTCAGTATCTTTATTGGATTCCTCCTCCTCCGCTGCAGCAACGATGACCCGGCTCTGCACCGGCGGCAACGGGAGTCTGCTCATCTTCTTTCCGATGGCGGTGACATTGCCTACATTGTTCATGGCACCCAGTTCGAGTAGTGTCGACAATGCCTTAGTCCTACTTTGGTGGCTTGGACCGTCCAGGAACGGGAAGTCGTTGATCGTGCTTATACTGTTTTCTGTTTTTATTGCAAGCAGCGTCAAAAGAGCACCTGCGAGGTCGCAATGTAGAATTTCAGGCTCAGTTTCCTTCGCGAGCTTCTTAAAGTGGGCTTCCGTGTAAAGTCGGTAGCAGGTTCCGGGAGCTTCACGCCCGGCTCGACCTTTCCTTTGTTGCGCCGAAGCCTGCGAGATGTCCGTGACCAGAAGCGATTCGATTCCGAGCTGGTGTCTAAACCGCTTCATTTTGGCTTTTCCACAGTCGATGACGTGCCTCACACCTGGAACGGTAACGGACGTTTCTGCGATGTTTGTCGAGATGATAACCTTCCTCTCTTTTGGGTTCCCTTTGATAAAGACTTTCTGCTGCTCTGCGGGATCTAGACTAGCGTATAGCCTCATAACGTTCAGCTTCGGTTTGTCGGGTTCCATTTGTAGAGCCAGCTCCTCCACCATCGATGCCAGCTCTTCGATTTCCTCGCTTCCAGTAGAAAATACGAGGATGTCACCTGGGCATGGATGTTGATAGTGGACCTGAAAGATCGTCTTCGCCGCAGCCGTCTGGAAGTTATCGATGGACGTTGGGGTATAAAAGACCTCTACAGGGAAAATCTTGCCGGGTATTTGGCAGATGGGTGCGGGATTACCGGCTGCCCCGGACGCAGTATTCCCACCAATGTAGTATGCCATCTTCTCCACATTGAGAGTAGCACTCATGACGATGAGCTTTAGCGGCACTTTCTTCTGTTGTCGTAGTTCCACGATACCTTTTAGTAGACCCATTGCGAGATCCGTAGATACGCTACGCTCATGAGCCTCGTCAACTACGACTACGGAGTATCGTGATAGTTCAGGATCATGTAGGATTTCATTGAGCAACATGCCGTCGGTTATATAACGAATCCTCGTGTTAGAATTGCTAAGGTTATCGAATCGGACGCAGTAACCGACTGCCCCGCCGAGTGTGGCACCCATTTCGGCGGAAACACGCTGGGCAAGCGAAATCGCGGCGACCCGACGTGGCTGTGTAATGGCAATGCACCCACCGTATCTCTTCCCGCTGGTGCCGGTCTTCCTGTCCATGCAGGGCTGATTGAGGAGGAACTGGCCGATTTGTGTGGATTTACCGGAACCGGTCTCTCCAACCAGGACCATCGTGTCGGAGTCGCGTATAGTGGAGCGGATTTCATCTCGAAAGTCCCAAATCGGGAGGGATTTCCGGACTGGTTGGAGTTCCTTCGAAATCTGGCCCTTTAATTTAACGGGTGGTTTTGGAGGGACGGGTGTTAGAGGATCAACTAGTCCGGCAGTCGAGTCGTTTCCGACTTCTTGATGAACCTTCGAGGCGCTCTTCAGGATGTTTTTGTAAACCTTTTTCTGCAGTGGCACGTCATCACGATTGTTGTGAGATTCTATCTGTGGTTCGGGCAATGCCTTGTGGGTGGAACCAGAAGTGTTGGTGGAGTCTTCGGAGATGGGGTTTGATGATAGGGGTCCTCGGGGTGCACTGGAAGATTCTGTTGAAGATTTCGTAGCCGGATTTTGGGGTTTAGATTTGGGTTTCGACTTCAGTCTGTCCCAGACAGACTCGATTTTCTGGTCGGCAGACTTGGCCGATTTTTCCACAGCGGGTGCCAGCAAAGACTCTGGAAGTATATTCCCTGTATCGCCTTTCTCGGGGAGGGGGGGAAAGTTGAAAACTTCCGGCTCAACCGGTGATTCTAGGGGAGGATCGTACTCCTGCCGCTTTCGCTTCTTCCGTGTCGATTTGGGTTCGGCTCTAGTAGAGGGGAGTGGAGGGTTGATATCGACTTTGGGGGAGCCGTTCTTCTGCATCCGCGGTTTGGTTGGCTTCTCCAGCACGACCGCCTCCTCAACAAATGTCTTTTGGAGCTTTCTAGGAGGGGCTGAGGTATCGTCTCCGGCTTCCGGGCAATCACTAAATCCGTTCCAGGACGAATATCCTCCATCGTCGGCTTCTCTTTCGGCTTCTTGTTGATCGGCCTTTTTCCGCTTTTTCCTATCTCGCTTCTCCTGCTTCTTCTTCTTTGCTTTCTCGTTTTTCTGTCGCATTTCGATGGCTTCGATGTCGCTGATGCCGCCATTGGTTATTGGTGTTTCCTGCGCTGTGTTTATGCTTTTGGACGTCTTAATCGGAGGCCCTTGTACGGACGGACCGGCGGGCTCGGGCGATTCTGA
The DNA here is from genome assembly GCA_036971245.1 of Arthrobotrys sphaeroides. NCBI lineage: Eukaryota > Fungi > Ascomycota > Orbiliomycetes > Orbiliales > Orbiliaceae > Arthrobotrys > Arthrobotrys sphaeroides. The sequence goes on along the minus strand of JAJTTW010000009.1, from coordinate 1,243,870 downwards.
TAGGAACCTGGTCTTCGTGCCTTGGCCCGTGAAGGAACTCTTGGTTTGTCGGAGGAGGCCATCTTCGCCAAAGTGGAAACTCCGGGGTTGTCGGATGAGGCCATCTTCGTCAAAGCGGGAGCTCTGGTCCTCCTTCATGGGGACGACGTACATAGAGGCGAGGGCGGCGAGAGCGGTCAAAGGGGGAGAGGGAGGTCGGTTCTCTGGTGCTTTCGGACGTTTTTTCGGGCGTAACATGCTGTGCCGGTTGGTCGGTTGGTCGATGATACTTTGATCCTGGTGGTGGTCTTGAGGGAATGGCTATGCGGGCGGGGTTTGGATGGAGATGTGTGTCGGAGAGGACTTTATCATTTCGATTGATTAGGAAGATGGGAAGTCGTGATTACTGGGGTAGTTGCTTTCGATGGCTAGTTTCGTTAGCAGGGAAATATGCTTGACAAGGTAAACAGAAGGATGGAAGGATAGTGGGCGTCGCCGGGAACGGAGGAACAGAATTGAAGGTGAGTGGGATGGATGATATTGGAGATGCAGGCGGGCTTTGTTCGCGGGAACCAGAAATTTTTTGGAGGTCGCAGTTGCTGTTGTTTGTGCCTGGCCGGGCTGTTGCTTGGCGGGATGGCTTCCACGGGGACAGGGTTATCCCTGCACGCTAGCTTGTTCCGGGCAACGCATAATGCAACAAGGCAACACATCCCATTGACTGAGGCAACACACCCCCCATTCACACCTAACACACGGAATCTGGGAGGACGACACCGAGCTGGCAGCCCGCTCACATATTACTGTGAAGCAACACGGTGATATCACCAGCTACCCGTCGACGGCTTCACTCGGTGTCATCAAACATTTCCCAATCAGGGCTTGACAATCTCTCCCTCGATTTTCCCTCGCCGAGTACCTCCGAAAACTATTTAAGCATCCCCTTCTGCCAGCAATTTCTTCTCTCTTTCTTTCCTCTTCCTCCTCACCTCTCTTGTTTTTCTTCGTAAACTTCCACAAAGCATCGATCGGTGCAGGGGACAAAACAAAAGGATAAGGAACAATAAGTATCATCCGGAGATACTAGAGCTGCTCGAGGTTTGCCATCCCCTTTCCTTATCCACCTTGGGTTCTGGGGGCTTTTGGGTTCTGGGGGCGTGCTATGATGACAAACTTGAGGAAAACCCTGCCGTGGTTCGCAAAAACGGATAATCCGTACCCTCAAGCAGCTTCTGAGCACTTCAAACATTTTTTTCTCTTTTTACTTCTCTTCTCTTCTTCCTTCCCTTCTTTCTTCTTCCTTCCCTCATCCTTTTCTTCTTATCTTCTATCTTCCATCTTCTTCTACCTTCCTTCATCTTCTTCTATCTTCTTCCGTCCTTCTGCACCCGTTTCTTCTTTCGTCTGCTTTCTGAATTATTCCCCGGCCGTTGCTGGTCTGTACCCTCCCGCTCCCACTCCCTCTCTCCCTTCGACGCTCGGCCGTTGCTGCAACGGCCTGGCATCTAGACTAGGAGTAACCTACAATAGTTTATCATCCCAATTCCTTTCACCGTCCTTTGCCCCTGCCCCATTATGATGATGGTGGTTTAGGTAGTTTCCAACGAGATCCCGATGCACGGGTATCTGTATGCTGGAAACAATGGTGCTTTTCAGGTCCTGAATAGGATGACTCCCTTACCCTTCTCTCTTCTACTTCAGACTTAGCGTTCCCTTCCCTTCACCCTACCCCTTACCCCTCCCTTCGTTCTTCCTTCCATTTCTCCCCTTCTCTACCCATACTTCTTCTGCCCTTGAGGTTCTTCTACTGCCGGAGTACCACTCCTCCACGCTACTAACCTGGACCTTTTAGCCTCATTTGACAAACAGAGCACGCATCTCGGCAGACTTTCCTACTATTCATCATGGTTTCAGCGCTTACTTATATTCTTCTTAGGTTTGACACTTTGGACCTGGTGGGAGCAATCCCCATTACCTGCTCGATTCCCGGGCAGCGCTACTTGTACACTCCTCCGGGTGACCGTTGGTTTCCAACGAGGCAAACTCGAATCTCAACCACTGGCCAAGTACCCTGGCTATACTCGCAACGGTGGCCCTGCCTGGGGTACAGTACTCCTCGCCCCGTTCAACTCTAAACTACTCGGGGCAGAGTACTAGGCAGGGCCGCCCAAAAACCAAAACTTGAACTTCTACACCTAAAAACTTGAATTTCTACAACCAAAACTTGAACTTTTTTACCAAAAACTTGTACCATACTTACCAACGGCTTGATCTTTTGTCAGCGACAGGATTAAGCCTATTCACCCAATTTGACGGTTGATGATTGGGATGTGTCAGGCGATAGGCCTAATAATTGTCCCGGAGCCGTAGCCTGGGACCAAATTTTACCTGTCAACCCACGCTGGCCAGTTCAACTGGCAGCCTTTTATCTTACTCGCCAATCGTCCTCTGGTAAGAGGACGTTCGACATATTTTTCCCTGGATCCATTCATACACCTCGCCTCTGTCCTGCGATAAGGCGCTTTTTATCCAGCAAGCGAAGCGTAGTCACCCGCGGCTGCGTTTTGTCCCTTAGTCTCTTATCCCGGAGCCGTAGCCTGGGACCAAATTTTACCCGTCAACCCTCGCCCTTCAGTCACGTCTACTGAGAGCATTTATTTTACTCGCCAATCGTCCTCCGGTACGTGAGAGGACGCTCGACAATTGTTTCCCTGGATCCATTCATCCACCTCGCTGGCCTTATTCAGGAGGTCGGTGGATTAATATAATCCAAAAAATCCAAAAAAAATCAGAAAATCAGAAAAAAATCCAAAAAAATTTGAAAGAAAAAAAAAAAATCCAAAAAAGTAAGTCGCGGCACTTATCAACCTGATCTCGGGAGAATAGTCATTCCATGGTACCCCCCCTTATTTCTTCGAACTCTTTCTAACTCCTCGCGCAGAAACAGTCTTGAATTTTCAGGACTTAAAACCCAGTCTTGGTAACCCAGGACGAAGCTAGGTAAGATAAATATTCCCTTATGTCTGAAGCTGTCGGGATGAGTGCTCTGTTTGTCCTTTGGATGCTGGTTTGTACGGGACAGGTCTAGTCTATATGGATTAGGCCATCGGGAAAATGATGAGAGGAAAGCCTGGTTTATTGTCACGCTGAGCGCCTGGATGAGCCGCTGCGGACGGGTGCAAAGTTATATTCTGATTCCCGATATCAAGTGCTGGTCCCATATCCTGTTCTTCGCCATCCTCTACCTTACCTAGTCTAGAATTAAGACGAGTGTGAGTCCATACCTTACCTGTACCCGTGTATAATATATCGTTCAGACCTGTATATAGCATAGAATAGCAACAGGCTTCCATCCACGTCGCTGCCCAACCTCGAATCGAATCGAATCCCACCAAACATACTAGTCTTTACCGGGGTATTCGCATCTACCAATTGCAACCGTAAACCTCGTCTTGCATGTGTACTCTACTCCCACTCGACAGACAATCGTCTGAACAGGTCTAAATCTATATACGAAGACTAGAAAGACTAAATATAACGTTGCATTGTTGGTGTTGCGGCGGGCAGCCAAGCCGAATGCATCTTTGGACCCGCCGCGGCTGCCCAATCGGGATCCCCTTTAATTCCTGCCACTTCAACCTCCGCCGCCGTTAACGTCGACCATCATCTCGGATGCCACCTGCTCTCTTCGGAGAATATGGTCAGCCATCCGTCCCTCTTCTTCTGGTCCTCTGGTGCTCCGGATCCTGTTGTCCTCTCTCTCTCTGATTCCTTTCCTCCTTCGCCCTCTCCGACTTAAAGTGGCCGTCCTTTGTATCCTTTTGACCAACTACCTCACGACCTTCATCCTCACGACCGCCATCGAAGCACCGAAGCAATTCCTGTCAGAACCTGGGAAATCGTCTGGCAACGAAAAGCTTGAGCGTAATTGAGTTCTTCAGAGTGGAGAACACAATCAGCTTTCACAATCGGCATTTTCTTTTCACCATCCGGAAGCCCTGCCAGCCACAAAAACTCCCACGTTCCAAGACGGAGGATTCCGCGCGGGGGATTCAAATAGGGCGTGTGTTTAGAGGAAAAAAAGAACGGTGCCGTTTTTGAAGTTTTTCCATTACAACTGTCGAAGATGGCGAGACGGTTATTCGCATCGCTGCCGTTCCAGCTTTTGGTACTGTTCCTATCGCTGCTATGTCTCTACGATACCCCCGTGGAAGCACAGGCGGAGACGGACGGATACAGATCCTCGGTGTGAGTGGCATCCGTCCTATTCTTCGCATCACGTGCGGATGGAGCTTCCCGATCTCTTGGAGCTTGTGTTCGCTAACGAGCTCTCACCGATAGCTTTGACCCGAAATATATACCGTATCAGGAGCTTCTGATAACCCCTAAGACTCACGCCGGGTTATTTAGCGTATGCGTCTACCCTCTACATTGGAACGGTTGGCCACTTTAGGAATGACCTACTAACTTTTATCGATCTATATATTTAGTTCACGGGACGATGGCGTCGACGTCGTGAAACCTACACCGCTTCGAGATGGCCCGGCACGTACCTCACAGTCCTCGTCTACGGCGACACCTGCATCCTCAAACTCCGCCCGAAGCCGCAGGGGAAGATAGACGACTACAGCTTCTACGTCTCCGTCGACGGCTCCGAAGATCTCCTCTACACCCTCCCACCGTTCGATTCGCTGGACAGAGAGCGAGAAATCATCTTTGTCCCGATCACGATTCCTAGTAAAAGCAAGAATCAGAAGAAGGGGAAGCAGAGCACCCTGGACCCGCACACCGTGAGGATCATCAGCATCGCAGATCATCCGTTCTCCTTTGAAGGGTTTCTGGTGGCGAATACGCTAGTGCGACAGGGACAGCTTTGGACCGATGGGCAGGATGATCGGTTGTACGTTGAGTTTATCGGAGAAGGGGTTGACGCTGAGGTTTATGGCGGTTTACTTGGGTACGATCATGATAATTCCGGGGGAGGTGTAGGAGATGATGGGAGCGCGCATGCTGTACGACAGGTCGTCAAGAATGGGGTTTCGGTTGTGAATTCGACGCAGTTCAGGGCGGCGGAGATATTGGGGATCAGACACGCTCATGCAGATGCAGGGACTTGTTTCCTGTCCAAGTGCGACCCGAGGGACCCTTTGCCTGGGCTGAGAGATCAGTATTTCAACGAGAATCCGCTACCGACGCAGGTTAGAGCTGAGGAGCTGGGAAAGCTGTCGAAGCAGTTCCAGGAAATGTTGCAGAAGGAGTTGCAGTTCTTCAAGGACGACCCATGGCTTAAGCAGGTTGCTCCGCAAACGGTGATTGTAGACGTCGGCGAGAGGGACTTCCTGAGATTGGAGGAACCCGTGGATCCAGAGAAGTTTAAGAGGGAGCTGATGGTTTTCTTGGGACGGTTGAGGGAGTCGGCGAGGCCGGATGCTCATATCATCGTTGTCGGGCGGGATTGGGAGAACGCGGATCCCGATGCTCCGAAATCGACCTTCCGAAGTGTAGTCCCGCAAACCAGCGAGATGAAAGCGAGGAGGATTAAGCTGTACCAGGTAACAAAGGCGGCCGCTGAGAACATCCACGAGGAAGGTAAGAGACACACTTCCACGTTTATACACCCGAGAATACCCTGTCCTATGATGAAGCACAATTTCACACAGACCTGTTCTGAATACAAAGTCATGTGGAAGCATAAATTGATATCCAACTGCTGTCTGATGGGCTCACAACCATTCCCTTGCTTATACCTCAATATAACGTTTCTGGGCTATCGCTAACATGATCCGCTATCAAAAGACAAGAACCTCATTTTTGCGACGATCTTGCCCAGCATCTCGCCCAAACGCGACCTCATCGACCTCCTCTGCACCCACGTCATCCCCGTCTTCCAACCACCACCGAAATCCGTCAACCCGCTCGCCAAGAAACCCCAACCAAACAAGCAACAGAGCCTCTGCGTCTCCATCGGGAACGCGAAACACCTACACCCGGACTCATCTGTAGACTCATTCGCGTACGGTGACGACCATGAACACCTACCATTGTCATCGACGGAGATCAAAGCCGAAGAGCACACGGCCCCGCAGGAAACAGCGCACGGAACGAGGTTTATATTCCTCTACATCGTCGTGCTTATAGGGTTCTGCGTGGGGCTCATGTACCTGCTCGCCCGCCCCTTCTTGATGGTTCTTACGAACTTGGGGATCGTTCAGGGGAATAGACGAGTATACGGGGTTAGGGATATGGAAAGTGGGATGGGGTTTGGGTTCGGAAGGACGGGACGAGGGGGTAGGTTTGCGAAGGAGAAGAACAGTATTAGCGTGGCTAGGAGTAATAGCGGGAGTGAGGAGGAAGGGTTTGTGGTTCTGGCCGGTGGGGGAAGCCAGAGTTTGGGTGGGAGGAGGAAAGCTGGATCGAAGTAGGGCGGAACACGCTGCATACGTGCATTCAAAGGTGGAATCTGCGGGATGGTTTCTTGATATTTCCTTACGACATTTTGATATCACTGTAGCAAGCTTTGCATGAGCGATGAGGTGTTCCTTTGTGTGTATTGGTATCTTTTTTGGAGGGGGAGATTTTAAGGCGGTGGGTCCTCCCTGAGGCTGTACTTCTATTAGCGGATTCCCTTTCATTCGATTCTTGACGTGTATTATGATAACAATAGCGGTAGACCCATTGCCAGTGCCATTTTTCTCAATTACCCCTTCTTTCAAAACAAACAAAAAAGACATCAAACATCAAACCGTAGACCTAGTAGATAGCTCTAAATCTGATCTTGGCTGTGGGCGGCGGAGAGAAACGGTGCCTGCAAGCCATAAGGCTGACTGTTTGACCGGTGCGCCTGTGGTGTAAAATGTGCCTGGAGCTTGACTCATTCCGCAGGAACACTTTGTGGGTTTTTGTCAGCCCTCAACGGCCGCTCGGATTCAATGCGTAAGTATTCAGAGCGGAGACCGGGCGGAGGGGTCTTAGTAGCCGCTGGAACGTAAACATTCTCTTTTTCTGTGCTTTGCACCTGGCTGGTGAGCAGATATCACTTCATCGCGGATTCCATCGGCATCGAGATCGTACGCGAGTATCGAATATAACCCACACATATGTGCACATAAGCACATTCGAGTTCGAGCATTCGAAGCGAGAAGCCTTATCGAAAGCGATAGCGAAGAAAGAAACCTGTCGACTTTATACCCTCGAGTCCCAATATCCACCAGCTCGGGTATCCCAAAAGAATAGGAAACGATGGGCGGTTCCGCGTTCTTGAGCAAGGGGATCCAAACACCCAGGATGTCTCCGGCGACGTATCAATCCCTCAAGACGAAATACCACAATGTCCTGAAAAGCCTCTATGAGCATGTTATCACACCACCCGAGGCACCGGAGAAGACGTCGTACGGTGATTTGGATTACCTGGTGGCCGGCCCGCGGCTTAAGGAAACCTCTTCATCCGCTTCAGGGTCCGGGAAGGAAAAGCGGGTCGGAATGGAGGATGTCATGGAGGCTCTGAAAGCGGAGTATAAAACCGCTATCGCGGGGACGACTTCGTTTGCTGTTGGTATTGGGAAGGGAGAGGAGGGCGAGGTTTACGCCCAGGTGGATGTTCACGTATGCCCGGATGAGGGGAACATGAACTGGATATCTTTCAAGCATTCATATGGGGATCTGTGGTCGATACTCGGAATGATGGGACGGGCGAAGGGGTTGGTGGCGGATGAGAGGTGTTTGAATGTGAGGATTAAAGAGATTGAGAACCATAACCGGGAGGTTGCGAAGGTGGAACTGACGAGGAGCGTGAGGGAGACTTTGGAGTTCTTTGGGTTGGATGTGGAAAAGTACGAAAGCGGGTTCGAGACGGTGGAGGAGGTTTACGAGTTTGCGGTTGAGAGCAGGTTTTTTGAGAGGAAGTATTTTGGGGGGAAAAGGTTTGCGAATGCGCATGATAGGGCCAAGGTGGCGAAGAGGGAGATGATGAAGGGGTTTTTTGGGTACCTTGGGGTGGATTTTACTGATATAGCTATCGGGAAGGATGAGAAGGACTCCGAGGAGGTTGGTGAGGAAGAAGGTGCTGAGGTGAAAGAAGAGGAAGAAGAGAAGATCACGAGAGAGCAGGTGCTGGAGGAAGCACTTGAACGATTCGGAAAGCGTGCAGCGTACGAAGAGAAGGTTAAGGCTTGGAGGAGGGGTATCCGGGTCGATACCGTGGTCAGAGGTTTCGTCAGGGCACTGGTGGATGGGGGCCATAACACCGTCAACAGCGCCAGGGTTAAAGCCTCGCGGCTGAGGAAGCAGATCAATTCCGGCGAGATGGAGGAAATCTTTACGATGACGGATGAGGAGATTGAAGGGTTTGTGAAGGATCGTTTGGAGGAGGTCGTGCGGCGGATTCAGGTTCAGGCGCATCCGACTAGTGCTGCTGATGCTGACGCGGGGGGTGAGGTTTCTCATGCGGCTGGAGGGGGACGTGGGGATGAGGGGGTGTCGAAGGAGGTGTCGGATGGCAAAACGGGCTTACCTGGCTCTATGGGAAAGCTGTCTTTGTAATAGATCATGCATATGCATGATGATAATGTCTGTATGCTTTTCACTAGCGGGGATATAAAATGGTGTAGATAAGACCGGCGTGGGCGGCTGGGATTGTTCTGCAGGTAGCTTACTCTGCAGCTGTAGGCGGGCCGGGGGCTGACAGGATGGATCCTGGACGGCTGGTCGGGGATTAGAATTTTAATCAGTTGAACGATCGATTTTATATACCGATAGCAAGGCGTAATATTATGTCAGCCCAGAGGCACTTTCTATAGTTCTAGAACCAGGCCGGTGTTGACACTCGAAGGAATAACCTCCGTCGGTGGTCATCTGTCAGTTGAAATCAATCAATTACAAAGTAATCTTGTCTCGTGAATATAAATTAGAAAGAATCCAAAGTAGCAATCGTCGACGGTCGATATTAACATTCTATTCTCCAATTTCAGCTTAATTATATATATAGTAGGATATATAACTATCATTATCTATATCTATCGGTTGGCGTCATATCTATTAATTTGTATATCATATTGTTTTAATTATATATAAACATGGTGGAGGATGTTGCATTCCCGGTGCAAATCGAGGAGAGGATATCGAGCAATAGCGCCATGGAGCATATGAGTATCATCGATATCGACGAGGAGCCCGAGGAGGCAGAGGAGCTAGAAAAGGTCTACATCTACAGGAAGCCGCGGACGCAGAGGGACATCGAAGCCCAGACAGAGCTAGAGGATGCTTTGGATCCGGATCGGGAGGGGTATCTTCATCCACTTATCTTGAAGCAATTTCGAGGTTAGTCTTCTACTCATATATATACATCTCGAGTAGGCATGATCGGATCGGACTATGAGTATATCGATAACTAACTTGGAATGTGTATATTGTAGACGCTTACCTCTACGTCGAAAAGAGAGTCGCCGAGTTCCTCGAAGAGACCGAACTGCTGGATCCGAAGACCAAGTTCGACGAGCAGCTCCAGGATGCGAAAGGTATGCGCCCACCGCGAACCATTTCTTACCTCTGTACACTCGCACAAGCATTAGGCTGCCGCTGCTTCTAGACATCTATATATATCCGCCTACTTATCTATATGTTACTAATACATCTCTCTGTATGTACCAGCGTTCATAAACTCCGGCGGCAAAGACGCCCGATCCATGTTTCAAACCGAGGCCTGGCATCTGATATTCTACATAGCGCAGATGCTCCACCCGTCGCACTTTACTCACTACCCGGGCCATCAGCGGGTGACCATACACGCCACGATCGGGATGGAGATTATTCAGCTGATCGGGGCGACTTATATGAATATGGATCGGTCTTGCAGGAGGTCCGCGGCCGGGGATCGGGAGGTGGATTTTCAGGACTCTGTGCCGTACTATTGGGATCTGTCGTACGAGGAGATGCCGGTGAGGTGGACCGTCGCGCAGGAGAGGAAGAGACGGTATAATAAATAGATACTTATCTAGTATGTATGCAATTGAATATGCATATAGAGTATCGCGCAGCGGATCCGGCTAGAATTAAGTCTAATACGTATACACTGAAACTGGTATTTCTTTTACCATTCAAGTGCGAACTATATGGCATTTCCTACTCTCAATGCCGTCGCAGTATCGTATTGGCACCGTATCAACCAGCCTTTCATATTCATACTTACTTCGTAGTATGTATGGATATGGGGGCTGGGGGAGACTTGAGTCAGAATGTTGACTCCTATGGAATATATAGAGCCGTCGAATTGACATGTAGTAAACATTGACGTTTGAAGAATACATCCATCTCCGTTTACATCTGCTTCTTACAGCTCCAGAACCGTCAACGTGTAATCAGATTTGGGTTCATGAATTCATACTGGGGTTCCGCCGTCCTGTTGCAACGTTGAATCCTTCACATACGCACCGAGTGTTCTAGTAGTTCCTCGCAGCGTATCTATTCTCCGGAATTTGACTGGGACCCCACAGCTTCAACATACCTGGTTATCCATTCAGCCCCCACCAGAACCGATCCCGTGCTTCGAGTCGAGTACTCGATATCCCGAAATGTGGGAATGGCTCATCGGGCTGACTGTCGTGACCCGCCCAGGCTGACTCGAGGCTGCTCGTTTCGGTGTTGACCGTGTTGTTAGTCATACCCCAGCCGCCAGCTGATATTAAACCGTCGCCTACTTCGCTCTCACCACCATCATTCCCATCATCACCATCATCATCACCACAATCAACATGGCTTCAGCGTAGAAAGTACACATACAACTAACCCACGAGATTCTCCGACAGGCCAGCCACAATGCTCGCCTTTTAGACCCCCCTCTGAGGGCTTCCCGTTCCGTTCCCATAGCTAGCAACCACAGACACTCTCCTTGACCCCCAAGTCAAGTGAACGAGTATCTACTCTCCACGCAATACCGTCAAGATGACACGGCGATTAGTAGCATTGTTCAAAGTACACCTCCACCAGACCAATTGGAACTCTTTACGAAAACGAGTGTGAATCGTCTCCGCGCTGCGAGAGCGCTGCCTGCCTGCATCGGCTCTGAATAGTCTATCCCATACGAATCGAAATCTCTCGAACGAATACCCCTTGACGGGTTCCTTTGTCCTGCACACCCGGTCAGCTGCTGCGACCTATCATCCGTATACATCACCACTCGTACCACTACTGCACGCCCAAGAATCAAAGTCAGCTAAGGTCCGGAATCAATTTCCATGACGTAACAAAGTCTCCCGAAGCTCCCATTAACCCATTCATCTCCTGAACAGACACATCATGTCCAGCTTGTTCACTTTCAACCACTCGCCTTCGCCACCGTCTTCCCCGTGGAATTCGGCCATCTCCACCCCGGTTCCGCCGAATTCGGGCGCAAACACTCGAGTAGCGACTCCCACCTTGCTACTTCCAGGTCCGAGTAAGGTACACCCGAATAAGCGAGAAGGCGATGGCATCCAGTCCCTCGCTAGCGAACCTCAGGAGGGTTCGACGGAGTATAAATTGTCACTTCTCAATCCAAACCCGTTGCGACTTCAGCATCTGACCACCCAGCTTCTGTGGAGACTGCAGCAGAGCTGTCCGTCACACAACACTGCCGGACTAATCGCTCCACCGGTTTCCGTATTCGAGAACGAAGATGGGAAGGAAGCAGAGGATCAATCCGCCAGCCGAGCGGTAGATAAAGCCTACTATGCCACGCTGCTACAGGACAGTCAGGGATGCCTGTACGAGATCGGAGTTGCGGATAATGGAAGGCTGTTGGGTCTTATTGAGGAGGAGCTGGAGACCAGTTTGGACACTCTGAGGAAGATGGCCGATGCGCTCGGCTGCGTCGTCGAGGTAATCCGAAAAGTTAACGTTGCCAGTACCACGACGGAGGACGGAGAGCTTGTCCCCCTGTTCGCCGCCGAGGCTCTCGTACGACCTGGGCAGTTCACAGTGGTCTCGGCGGCTGGAAGTGACCCCACCGCTGACACCCGCAATGCGAATAACATCCCACAGCTGCGGATCACGCTGACCGGCCCTACAAACGCGGGAAAGTCTTCGCTTCTGGGGACCTTAACTTCGAGCACCCTCGACAATGGGCGTGGGAAGTCTCGACTTTCACTTCTTAAGCATCGGCACGAGGTCGCGACCGGTAATACCTCCAGTATAGCGAGCGAATTGCTCGGGTTTACAGCGACGGGTGAGATGATAAACTATCATTCGGGCAATGTTGGAAGCTGGATGGATATACACGCTACAGTGGGGTCGAGCACAGCGGACCTCAAGGATGGCCAGGAGAACCTCGCAAGGACTGTCTTTCTACTTGACTCTGCTGGATTATTTAAATACCGACGCACAGCAATCAGAGGCCTGGTCGGATGGGCTCCTCATTACACTGCCATCGTGATGGCGAGTGACATTGACCTCCCGGACTCCGCTACGGGCCCTGCATTCGAGTACATCATGCTCTGCCTCAAGCTCAAGCTGCGATTCTTTCTCGTGATAACGAAGCTGGACCTTGCAAGCAACACGGGATTGCGAAAGCTGTGTAAATTGGCCTTCGAGGTTATCAGAGCAGCAGGGAAAGAACCCAAAGTCGTGCAAGGTGGCGAAGCAGAGATGGTCAGGTTTCTATCTTTGAACCAGGATACAGTTCTCGATGGCTCCGTTGTACCAGTCCTTCTTGTTAGCTCTGTGACTGGCAAAGGAATCGATACGTTGCAGGCACTCATCGGACACCTGCCAATCCCACCTCCGCAGGAGCCGTCCCTGGGGGACGATGAAGATCTAGCAGAGACACCAGGTCACTCGAAGCCTCTGTTCCACGTTGAGGATGTGTTCGAAACTGTTTCTAGCCTAGTAGAAACCGTCCTCGGCGGACACGTCAAATACGGGCAGATCAAGATGGGAGACAAGCTCTTGCTTGGACCGTTCCCATCTCTATCTTACTCTCGACCGACGACTCCAGCATCTAGTTTTGCGGACCAGGGGAGGTATCTCAGCCGATCACCTAACATGTCCCCTGGAAAGCACAGCCATGACCACCTAGCACCAGAGGAGATCGGTGAGTGGAAAACGGTGAAAGTGGTCAGCATACGAAAGTGTCGCCTGCCTGTTGCTTCATTGATGGCCGGTGAAGTTGGAACTGTTGGCCTGTGCCTGTGGAGTGAAGTTCCGGCGCCAGATGCACCGTCTCATCCTGCGATCACACGATTGATGTCTAACGACAGATTGAGCCCTCCTGGACCAAAAATTCATGCGCCGCAACCGATGATGCCTCATAGGGGTTCGTTGCAGAAATCGGTCTCCTTTGCGAATACCCTCGATGTACCTCATACCATGCACGTTGGTCTCTCAGGAGACCGTAGGTTGCGGAAAGGTATGGTATTACTACCGTGTGGCATGGGTACAGGAAGCGGAGCGCAGCCAAAGATATCGACCGGTTTCAACGCTGAGTTTGAGATCTCAGAGGAGCGCGGTGGGGTTCCGTTAAGCATCGGTGCCAACGCCATAGTGTATTTTGGGAGTGTCAGGACCTGTGCTAGGGTTTTGGATAGAGTCATCGTTGCTGGGGATGTTGGTGGTGGCGGCGGCGGCGGTATGATTCATGACCGGTCTGAGGAGGATTCAGGGGGTTTGTTCGGATTTGATGAAGAGGAGGAGGAAGTGCCTGCTGAAACGGTGGTTGCTGGGACGGTTAGGTATTCGTTTGGGTTTACCGCTACTGTTGAGTGGATTGAGGAAGGGACGGTCTTGTTAGTTACTGACAGTGGGCGACAAGGTGGGGGTGTAGGTGACGTTGGGTTAGGGTTGGATGCGGCAATGTGTGGAAGGATAGTAAGTGTGGATTAAAAATACACACCTGTTAGCTACTAGGCGTTTTGCAGTGGCTAAAGAGAGATTGTTGCTATAAACGGGGACGTCAGAACGTATCTATTTTGAAGTTTTGTGGATTTTTTTTTTTTTTTTTTTTCGTGGCTTAGTTTATCTATGAATTTATATGTTTTATGCATGGTGATTTTATGGCAAATGAAGAATCTTAATGCTAAGGGAGTTATAATCAACTACGCCATCATGATATTTGATCAAGAGCTTAAAGATGACAGTTCTTCCCCTCTGACTTGCATTTCTTCTATAACGTTGGTTGGTGATGTTGGGGCCTGGCCCACGGTCAACTCCAACTGCTCCAGTAAAAAATCCAACGCAAAAAAATCCAACGTGTGGTTTCAAGATCCAGAATAATATATCTGTGAAGTTGTCAAGTTGGGATGCCATTTTCGGGGACAGAGGGATTTTGGGATGAACAGATTCGATCACTGGGGGGTAGTTAAGAAGGAGGCGGTGTCCGGGTTGCGGGCTGCGTAATCTTTTCCTCTCTCTCTCTCTCTCTCTTTTGAAAGGGTTCTTCTCCGCCACGGTGTCGTAGTTATAAAGGTTTATTCATCGATTTGATCGGTTCAGTGGCATAGACTGAGAGTTCTGGTTCGGTTCCATTTCATATAAAATTCCAAAGGGGTTTCTTTTAAGGTTGGGTATTACACTCAACGGCGGTTGAAGAGAATGATATTCTCGAGGATTTTGACCGCTTTCGCGGTTTGCAGCTTGTACCTGTGTGCATCATTCGCTGATGCACGCCAATTCAAGGTAGGGAGATCTATCCTGCTTGTTAATGTTCGGATAGGTTTATAGAATGTTAAACTAACGGCCGAAACCGTTTTAGCGACGAAGTCTTCATAGTCGGCACTCGCCTATGATGAATCCCGCTGAGCATGTAAGTCTTTGTTTTGGTCCTATATCGAGCGGGAAATAGTTGGTGGCGCATTCTTCCTGACTATTGCTAACGCCCCGAGAACAGTATCACAACTTCACAACCGGCGTCGGCGCCAGAGGCATGGACGGGTTCGGGTACGGAAGTCTAGACGGCCTCTCGGGTGGCGGCGCCGACTTGAAAAAACGGCACGAATGGGTCCAAGCCCATCGGGAGACGTTGGTGGCCAGCGAGGAACGTTGGCCGGAGAAGGCCATCGAACGGTTCCGAGAGTTCTTTGAGAAGGATGCATTCCACGCGCTGCAATCAAACAGAGACGACTACTTCGAGGGAAAGCTGGAAATTAAAACCGGGTGCCGTCCAATCTGGTTCGGTTGCAAGGATGTGAAATTGGATATAACTAAGGAGTACATCGAGTACTGCAATTTTGGGGACAAACCGAGGATCCTCGAGAGGGGTCAGATATGGATGGAGATAGGGCATATGATGGCCTCCAAGTACTGGGACCTCGCGGCGGATCTTAATATCCCTTATGCCTACATGAGAAAAAAGTTTAGCGCGGAACGTGAGGAGGTCATGCCGTATACCAATAACCATGTGGAGTATGCGGCTATGCCGGCGATTTCGCCGTGGTTGTTGATGTACTCTTGGAACAGCGATGATAGTTCGGTGGGTATCGCTTACTATTGGGACGTGGATACGGATCCCGAACAGCTTGCGAAGGATTATAGCTTGAAGTGTCAGAAGTGGGGCGGTAACTAGAACATGGGGTATTGGAGATGAGGGGGTCAGGATGGGGTCGATCGTGTATTTATCGGGCTTTCTACGTTCGCTGCTTACTCCCTGTTTTCTTTCGTTTTGGTTATACGTTATTGCTTAATCGTCATGAGTGTTCCTTTCGGTCGGCTCGATTTATACCTAGCCTACTTATCTATGTGCCAGGCGTGTTCACCCGGCCGTCTGGCTTTGTTTTGTATGACTCGAATTTTCTTTTAGTTTTGTCGTCCGGCCGTTTCCTCTTGCAATAATTACGTTATTCTTCCCGCTTTGGTCGGGCTTCAATGTTCTATTAAAATTCTTAGAAGAATCATCTAGACTATATGCATATATTACTTATGTCAGACCTCTTGTCGAGATTCGAGAGCCGACGGGATACATACACAATGATGGCCCGGGTTAAATGCCCCGGTTATGATCTTAGCGGTGTCTCTCGCCTCCGTTGGCTGAACGGGGTCTAGATCTAAGCGGTCTTGTACCCAGGTTTAAGGCTCAAAGCCTCACTAGCACTGGTTTGGACCTTATATGATTCCTGTAGCCGGATTCTTCTTCTCAGTCGCGACAGCAAAGCGGTACTTCTTCCACTTAAAAATCTCCTCCCAAACCTCCTTGATGCATTTCTCAATAAAATCCTTCTTCTTCGCCACCGCTTCATCCCTTGATAGTCCCGCAAGGTAGGTCTTACTCTTATCCGCATCTCGCATGAAAGCCGTGATTGCGAACTTGAGTCTTCCGTGGTTGAATAAGTCTTCGACTGTATCGAATTCCGGCCCTATCCATAATCTGTGGGTGGTAGTACGGATCATGGCTGCGGCGACTAGGGCCCTCGTGATACGCATGTTGACACCGTAGCCGTATTTTGCGTAGAGGTGGCGGAGTTGCCTTATCCGTCTTGTCGCCGTTGTTGGGGAATGGTGGTTGGAGAGGGCATATTTGATGGCCAGGTCTACGAGAAACTGCTTTGAAGGCCAACCTGCAGGTTTCCTGAAACTGATTTGGGGGTTCCAAACCGATGTGACTTGAAGAGGTTTTAAGAACTCCTGGAAGACTATGTGAGCTTGCTGTGGATGTTTGTCTGCTGCAGCGAGTATCACGTTTGCGAAGGTTCTGTTGTGACGGTTGTGGTAGTTCATTAGGAGTTGGAGGGCCCACGGGAGGTAATTCTCGCGGAAGCAGTTTAGTGCTATAGAGGTCCCTTGCTTGGGGATCTTGAATTTGACTTGGCCGTTGTATTTACCTTCGAAATGGCTCAGGATGTTGAGGCAGGATTTGAGTTCTTGGAATTTTTTAGATCGGCTGAGAGTGAGGAAGATACCGACGATTAGCCCTTCTGCGGGGAGGTTGAGGTAGAAAAGCGATAGGATGGCCTGAGCGAAAGTGAGGCCGGGGGCGCGGGAGCGAAGGTTGGCTTCGTCAAAAGAAATTCGCGACTGAATTCGGCTGATGATCTCTTCCATAGCATCCTGAACCTGTGATAAAAGTGCTCTGTCGTTTATGTACCGGGTACCTTGAGCTGCGGGCCACGTTCTCAAATGGAATGAAATGATATCGACGTCTTCAGACCCTTGGAGAAATCTCGCGGTGGAATAGTGACCCTCTCTTGCGATTCTCTTCTCGTAGAGACCGGTGTCTATCAAAAAGGGCAGATGATGCCCGTCTTTGTACATGGATCTCATTAGATCTGCCATGGGGTTCCCGTGGGAGAAAGACATTATCCTTTTGAGGTAATGAGCTTCTGAAAGGCGGCCATTTGAATGATGGACCGCATGGAGCAGCAGAGTGCAGTTCAATCGATCAGTATATTCCCTGGGAAGCATCCCGAAAAGCTCTTTCAGTTCTGGGATATCTGGGAGAGGGCAGGATTCTCCGTTTGCTTCTTTCACCTCAACTTCTATCGGCTCGGTCTCTCCACCAGCCACTTGTTCAGTCTCGTCACTGGGCGCCTGTTCAGTCTCATCACCGGGCGTCTGTTCAGACTTGACTGTTTCATTGATAAATTCAGGCGTGTTCCAATGTCTCTTCCAAGCTATTAGGAACCGCGCTAGTTCGGAGAAGAAGAGAGAAGGATGGGGCCCCTTGTATTCGAAGTAGTATTTGAATATATCAAGACATGTTTTTACCGCACGAGCTTTGGTCCTATTCCATGATCCACTGTGGAGCAGCTTGATGATCTTCTCGAGAAATATCTTTGCAGTCGCGATGGGAAGGGTGGGACACTGGGATTTAGTTAGCTTCTCTCTCCGCTGTATAAACCCCTTCGCCATATTCCAAGCGCTATGGATCGGAAGATCGGGGTTTTGGAAGGGATCATCAAGAAGTCTACTAGACGAGTGGTGGCGTGTCGAGGTTTTGCGATAGGTCGTCAAGGCCTTTATGACTTCCTCGCCCTCTGGGAAGTCGTCCGATAAAACTCCGTTTTGTTTCAATCGCAGTATGCTTCTGTGGGTGGAGACCCAAACGGCCAAGTCTGCGCCTTTGATACCGTCCCGGTTGGCTATCTTGAGTCCTTGCAGAAACGCGTCTAAGAAGGGCTTTGGATATGGAAGGTTCTCCAGTCCGTAGATCGTATCGATCTGGGAGTAGATGAGAAGCCGGGTTTCGAGAGATGCCGACCTATCCTTTGACAGCTGGAGAAATTCAGACTGGATATGGTCGAACGTTGGAGGAGCTGAGATATCTAGTCTCTCGTCCGTTGGGAGTAGTATCTTTGGCGGTTGCAGGGGCAGCTTCAACCCTTTCCAGTGGATGGTTTTGACAAAATCGTAGGATATACCAGGGGTAGTAGAGTGCTTAACGGCTGGGGGACGCTCGGTAGCCGGTTCTGCTTCCGCACATTCCGCCGGCGTATCAGTTCTTTTGGTAGTGTAGGCCGGTTGTTCGAGGATCAGTTCATTTCCCACCGGCATCGGTGTTCGAGCGGCTTCTGACCGAACCGGTTCGGTGGGAGGGAGAATTGGGCCGACAGAAATTGCAGCAGAGGACGCTACCGAGGCCAATGGTTCATCTACATGGATGGCTTCTGGCGTGCCTGCCATGACCTCACTAGCACCAACCTGAGATGACCCGTCCGTATCAACGATTTGCTCCGGAGAGGGTAAACGTATATCTATCTGGCTAACAACCAGGGCAAAAGATTGCTGTGAATATGGCACCAGTTGAAGCTGGCCTCTGGATATGCCCTCAACGGCTTTTTCAGGGACCAGTTCCTGGGTAGTCTCTTTCTTGGTGTCTAGCCCCGCCAACGGCGCTAAGAGATCGCGGAGGATATCTTGCACCTGCTGGTCGACAATCGGTGACCGCCGACTTGAGGGCCGTGAGGGTCCCGTCGGTGGTAGGTTTTCATGCTGAATAAGCTCGTTGAGGCGGTCTCGGGGAGGCGATAACCAGGGGCTCAACGGCGACTTCGCTATGGAGTAGGGAACCTGAGACAGAAAATCGACGATGGATCCCGACTGGAGTAATTGTATTTCGGTTTCCCGAGCTGGCAACCAAGGCGATCCGTTTTCGCCCCCGTCAGTCGTTGCGTGGTAGGGAATACCAGGTGGTTTCTTAGCGGCAGGGGATTCATTCGACGGCCTGGTATAGTCGAAACTACGGGGGACTCTGAACCGGGTGCCCCAACTAAACAAGCCATCTCCTCTGTGGCCCGAAGCGCCGTTATTGATGTCCGATTTCTCGGAAACCCAGACAGGTCGATTCGTGTGGAAGTCCCTGGTCGTCTTCAACGCCCCTCCCACCGACGGCACCCTCGAACTCCCCGTCCGCCGCAGTTTATGCACGGATGGGTACAGGCGAAAGACATTTCGAACGTATCGAATAAGTCCGTGCTGTGCAACCGGGAGGATACGGCCTCTCGCAGCGGTGGTTGCAATGGGACCGGAACTGCGCATTACCCGCTCAACATGGCCGAAGGATGGAAAGCCTCAGAGGTATCTGATCAATATGCAGGAAGAATCGGCTGCAACGGCGAATGATGTCAGGCGAGGCATATGCCGGCATGCTCTGGGTCGATATGCCTAAAGCGGGGAATTTGTTCTTCGATCGAGAGCCCGTCCAATGGGGGCCTCCCAAGCGGTCTGCAGGCGAGTTTATAGGGGCGTATCAGAACGGCCGCTGGGAGCCTGGTGATTGATACTGCATGTAAGAGTCAGCGAAACACGATCTGGAGAACGATACTAAGCGGCTGCTATTATTGTAATCACTGACCTTGCTTGCCTGGATCTATCGCCACGGCACAGCTGAAATCCATGCCATCGAATCGATAATATCCAGCGTCCTGTGCTTTAATTGAGCGTGGTGTTTGTCAAGAAGAAAAAAAAAAAAAAAGAAAAAAGAAAATTACTAAAAAAGGAAATAAAACGGCCTCCTTAAAAATCTCCACATCTTTTTTTATTTTATTTTATTTTCTCCAAAGTCCACATCATCGCCTTCAACTTCACCCGCCATCAATCGTCGACCGCCAGCTCAGCTTCTCCCACGGCATCTCCCGCCCGTTAGACATCCTGTCGAAACTAACCGGCCGCCAGCAGTTGCCCTGTTGAGAGTCCGTTCTTGTCTCGACTTGTCTCATCGGAGGTTCGTCGTGGCCTGCCTGCTCTCTTAGAAGGCTGTGTCCCGTCGCAGGTTTTTGGCCGTCGCGTCGCCCGTATAAAACTACTTGCTCCTCCTCAGACTCTTCCTGCCCTCCATCACTGCCTCCGTCCAAGAAGCTTCCTCCTCTCATCACCGTCATCATCACCTCCGTAACCTTCGTCTTCGTCTTCACCGTCTGCAGGTCGACCCCTAATACTCATCTTAGGGCTCCTTCGTTCAACCGTTGAATTCAGAACTGTTGTCCTTGCTTTGCATCACTCCCGATCACTACACACACCATCCTCACCCGTCTTCACTCTCACATCTATCTCTCCTTCTTGCATCGAGAGAGATACATCTCATCAGCCTTCTCCTGCACGCTAACCACCTCTCACTCCTTCTCCTGCCCGGCTCCACTCTCGTCGTCAGTTCATTCGACACCTTCAACTCCCATCCAATCCAATCCAATCCACCCATCCACCCATCCATCTACCAGCCATTCGCATCTCGCTCCTCCCTCTATCACCTTACACCACTCTTTCTGCAGCACCCATTGCCCGTCAAAGGTGTATATCGAGTAGAGCAGATCAATATAATCACGCAGGCGATTAAGTTCTTGCATATTTTCTATCAAAACCGAGATATCCTGAGGTCGTCTTTGGCTTCAGGAACCTCAGTAGCATCACGTGAAGTGTGAGAAACCCGTCGACAGCAACGAATTTCACATCATCGACCGTTCGACCGTTCGGAGAAACCATCCAAAATGAGTTCTGCCGAAGTGAAGCCGGAGTCGTCGAGTGTCGTCTTGACAGCTTCCGCCCCTGAACCAACCACAATCACAACGACCACGACCACAAAGCGACCGCTCGAGGACCCGTCGTCGCCAACTGCGCCTAATGAGCCGGACGCCAAACGCCCAGCTTTGGACAAGGGCGGCCCCGTTAAGGGCGAGCCAAACGAGTTCATTGCTGAATCCAAGTCTGAGACGGATGGAGATACCAAAGTTCCCGACGCCCCCCAGACCCTAACCTCCAGCATTCAACCCGTAGATGAGTCGAACTGGATCCACGTGAGAGCCTTGATCACTAGTGCTGAGGCTGCCACCGTCATTGGTAAGGGTGGTGAGAACGTGACACAGATTCGAAGATTGTCCGAGGCGAAATGCACCGTTTCTGAGTACACCAGGGGGGCAGTTGAGAGGATATTAACCGTCAGCGGTGGAGTCGATGCCGTTGCAAAGGTCAGTGTTCCCTATTGTATCAGCTGTTTATCGTTATGCTAACGAGTGAGGCACTCACAGGCCTTCGGATTGATCATACGTACGATTAATAGTGAGCCACTCAGCTCAGCTTCCACCCAAAACTCTAAAACTTTCCCCCTTCGTCTTTTGATTCCACACATTCTCATCGGCTCCATCATTGGAAAAGGCGGAATGCGAATCCGAGAAATCCAGGATGCCTCCGGGGCCCGACTTAACGCTTCAGACTCGTGTTTACCATTGTCTACCGAGAGATCCTTGATGGTTGTCGGAGTCGCTGATGCCGTTCACATTGCGACATACTACGTTGCCACGACCCTCGTCGAGCAGCTAACGGAGAGATTCGGCGGTCCCGCCGCGTCCGCTTATGCTTCGCGATCTGGGGGTCCAGCTGGTGCTGTTCCGGGAGGAATGCAGGTTGTACCGTATACACCCCAACCCGCCTACGGCAACTATGGCCACCCTGAAAACTACCGTCGACACAACAACCAAGCTCAGCGGACCCCAGCCAATCCGTATGGGATCCCATACTTACATGGACAGCCGCCTGTTCAGCAACCAGCCGCGCCCATCCATTACGCTGATCCGTCGGCCCAACCAGCATACAGCGGTGCTGGACCTCACCAACCAAATGTTCCACATCACGGCGCTCATAGTGGCCCTGCCGCGCAAGGGCACGGTAACATGGCGGCCATGATCCCTGGAGCACCGTTGACTCAACAAATCTATATCCCTAACGACATGGTCGGTGCCATCATTGGAAAGGGTGGCGCAAAGATTAACGAGATCAGACAACTCAGCGGAAGTGTCATCAAGATCAACGAGCCTCAAGATAATAGTAATGAGAGGCTAGTTACGATCACTGGCACCCAGGAGTGCAACCAGATGGCGCTGTACATGCTCTATTCAAGACTGGGTTAGTAGCTATCGGTCAACCCCTACACTGTCGTCATCATCATCCTAACAATACCTCACAGAGAGCGAAAAACACAGAGTTTAGGAACCGTCTGCAAAACGAATTGATGCTCGCCTTCAAAATGTCTTTTCTCGGCATTAGCTTATTGCCTCATACTCGGACCTGTACCTGGATGCTGTGTGTTATGGAAGATTGGGCCTTGAGACTAGCCCAGACGTGGCTGTGAAGAAGACGTTGCTAATGATATTCAGGGAATGGCTTTTTTTTTTCCTCTTCCAAATAATTCCTGAAATTGCAAATCGTTTCTATCCTGTTTATTCAGGGATTTTTTTTTTAAAAAAAAAAAATTGTCCTGTTTTCATGATTCCTTTCGCTTCTTCTTCCTCTTCCATGTCGGTTATTTTTCCTCTCTCGCTTCGGTACTTTTCTTTTAATCACATCATAGTCTACATTCGTTTTTTACCAAGGACTCGGGGTTATCATCATTTTTATGGGCTTCTTCTATCCCTTCGTACTCCTATGCTTTTCCGCTTTTATTCTTTTCGCACTGACTCCTTTCAAGTGTACTATATATTTTCGAATATTTCGGTCCCCCCAAAATGCAAGAACAGAGCACAAAGATTTGATATACATAGTAAATCCAGACTGAATAATTGGTCTCCGTGCCGCGTTATATCGATGCGGACAGGTCTAGATCTAAAGGTCTTCACGTGCACGTTTTGATTTATTCTTTTAGTTGTCAGTTGTATGACTGGAACACAGGTCTCTTACACAGAAATCAATTTATAGCTACCATACAATGCAGAAGACTCCAAGATGAGAGGGTATATCCCTATATATATATATATGCGCTGCAAACCTCCACTCGATAAATTAACATCACGAACATATCTGACAGCAAGAAAAGATACATTCACAACAAGCCGCGCAATCAACAAGCGGGCCAGTACAAGCGGTGCAGCAATCACAAACCCCGAGGCAAGCGACACCATCATCACGTTTGTAATCTCCTTTCTTCTTTTTGAGACAGGGGTTTACTAGGAACGTCGCGAGGGTTAATGCCGAAAATGCGGCGACGACGAGGAGGGCGTACACTGCGGCGTTATAGTTGTTACATGCGTTGGCGTATTTTATGTTTGGGAAGAGTCTGGATTGTGGGTATTTTTGGGGTGATTGGGTTAGGTCGCAGGTGAAGGCCCATAAGCTGTTGGATGGGGACTTTTTTGTGGTTATGGCGAGGTAACCGGTTGCTGCGGTGGAGAATGTTACGAGGATGTTTCCGAGGATTTCGAAGATTTCGCTCTTGGCGAACCGTTTTGTGTAGAATTTTCTGGTGGAGCGCCAGCAGGGTGATAATACTGTTATTGTGTTAAATATGGTGGAGAATAAGCCGATCGAGATGAGGAGGTTGTTTGGTAGCGGTTCGATTCCTTGGGGGAAAGCGTATGTGCGGTTGGATTCTGGATTAGGGGCCTTTGGGCCTGGGAGGGGTTGGGTGAAGGTAGTTTTGTCTTTGGCGTAGATACCCCATATTACGACAGCGATCATTGTGAAAGATATGATCGAGAGTATAACATTAAATAGTGCGAAGAGGGTGCGGAGGAGGGAGAGCCAGGATTTGCCTTTGTAGTAGGAGCCTGAGGATGAGTTTAAGACCGACGGGGAGATGGAACGGAGGTAGTCTTCGTCAGATGGGGGGTAGGATGTATCGATATTATTGGTATTATTGTAGTTACCGTCCGGCGATGTGGCGATATAAGCCTTTTCGGTTTCGCGTTCTGATTTGGATAGGAGTGCTATAGAGGAGGACTCTGAGATTGTAGAGGGGGTTGGGGATGGACTATTGTTGCTAGAAGGCTTGGAATATTGCATGCTCTCGGGACGGTAGATGGATGAACTCGAGCCGCGAGGGGGGGAGTTGGAGCCCAATCTTTTGGCGGAATATAACGGCGGTGGGGAGGACGGTGGGGAGTCGTAATGAGGGCCTGTGATATCTCCACCGGCTGAGTCCAGCGGCGCATATGAATGTGTTGGGTGTGACATTTTGAGAGACGGAGTGTGGTTGCTGGCTGGTTACACCAGATCGGTCGGAGCTTAATTAATGAGAAAAGTGTACTATATTCCAGACAATGATATAGATCTATAGATCGATCTGAGGGTAGAATATATATGGGGTTCGGCCTTAGTTTCCAATGCTGCAAAGAAAACATCTTCCTCCCCAGCCGCTACTTTATATAAAAACCGTGAACGAATAGTCCCCGGTCCCGGATTTGATACTATTCTCATACCTCCATCCCAAATCAGCTGGATCGAAAACAAGCCTTTTTTGCATTGATGGACTAAAGCATCTATCGTTTTACTAGGGCCCTAGGGCCTGCACTGCCTCCGAGATCTTAGCCTCGATATATATCTCCTCATAGGGAGGTGAATTTACTGCTTTTCCTGAATGGGGTAGACGGCGTGGTGTTCCGGAAACGCCACTGAAAGCTTAACCAGCTTGTGGGATTTTGGTGGTGGCGGATTTCGAGGATTTCGTTACCGGATTTGGGGTTGACATCCACATTTCGTGGGCGTACGCCATGTAGGCAAGCGAGAGATCTTGAAAAGGGCTCTACAATGTGCGAAGTAATTATAAACATTCTTTTGAAAAAGGGAATCAAAAATATAGTATTTTTTTTGGTCGCTTTGTTATTTTACACAAAAATACAATGCTCCGAGTTCGACTGGGTGAGCTTAAGAGGCTAGTTAGAGGCAACAGATCGAAGGTACCAAAGCCATGTGCGAAGAAGAAGAAGAAGAAAAGAATGGTAAAAATGGTAAAAATGTAGGCCCCCGCGAGTAGGAAGCATCGCAGAAGCCCAAGGAGAAGATATATAAGGACAAATTGCAAAATGTAAGAATAGAAGGATTTAGGCGAAGAAAATTCACCTTGTGAAATCAGCCGCTGACTTTGTTGAACGAAAGGGTTATCATTACAATAATGGAAAGAAGAAGGGAATAGAGAAGAAAAAAACGACCGTGAAAGTTCATGTTGTACACCTGAGATCATGAGAAGTTTAAGCGTTATTGTGGCTGCGTCTCTCGTATACATACCTAAACGTAGGACCTTGGGGCACCTTTACAGCGTACCCGTCATAGAATGTAATCGTCTATAAAAAATGAGAAAGGCAAAGCAAAAAAGAAAAGATTATACAGAACATGTCAACAGATGAAGAGAAAAAGCCTGGGGAATGATAAGGTAGAAACGTCAAGAGATATTTTCTAGGAAGAGAGAAGAGAATAAAGGAACTAAAAAGACAGGGTAAGAGGATAAAAAGAAGTGGAGGTAGAAGGAGCAGAAGAATTGTATCCCGGGCTAACAAGTCCGAGTCCTCTAATCAAAGAGAATTTGGTGTTGCAAGTTAAGCGCCATATCCATAAACGGTGGGAGAACCGGCTCGTGGGGTAAGTTGGAGGAACATGTCAACTCCAGGGAAGTCGTTTCGGAAGCTATCGTAGGTTTCGCAGAGGCTCTGCAAAGAGTTGATATTCAAATGGGCGGGATCGTTAAGCAGGACCAGAGTGTATTCATCGAAGGAGAAGTCCGGAACCCAGGCCTTGAGCTCATTAATATTTCCGCTAAACGGTAAGTCATAGCTGAGACTTAGAATGCGGATAAAAATACGAGATTGATGATCAGGAGACGGGCCACCGGCGGGGTTTGTTTGAAGTTCGTTGTCAGTTTGATGGCGGAGGTCGGGGATCGCGGGAGGGCCTTGGTTTGTGTCCATGAGTGATGCTGAACCGATATAATCGACGTTTGTGAATTGAGGGTGGCCGAAAGCGCCCGTGGCGGTTACACCATTGACATAGCTCAATGGGAATGCACTGACAGGGCCGCTGGTACCGCTGGTTGGGGTGTTCACAGAACAGATGGAGGTCGATGTTAAGACATCTTGAGACTGCTCTGAGTTGATCGGGCTATTGTACTGGAGGCCGAACTGTTGGGTGTACACTGAAGAGCCGGCAGTGTCAAGGCTGCTCTGGTAGGCGCTGATATCGGACATAGAAGAGTAGAAGGCGGGTGAGCTTTGAGTAGCGGAATGGTCCTCTTGAGATTCGGGGTCGATTGCTCTGAGATCACGAAGGGTTTCTAACCCGAATTCCCGGTCTTCCATGACACGTTCGATCATGCGAATGATAGTAGACCTGAAGTCAGGTTTACCTGGGCCTGCTCCGCGCTGCTGAATGACATCCATTGTCGGGTGGAAATCCTCATCTGAGTGATAATACGTCCGTTAGCTGAATTCTTCTCGTCATCTTTAGTGACGGGGCTTAGGTAGCATACCACTAGACGGGATGTCTTTACCGGGATAAACATATCCCATAATCTCTGGCCAGCCATTGGGGTCACGGATTTCGTCAGGAAGAAGTGGGGTCTTCTCCACCGCAAAATGAGCAGCGCAGCTTAGATGCTGTCTATAAGTTTGAGAGTGTGTTAGTCTCTATGAACGGCAGTACTAACGAACTTGAAGAAGGCTTGGAAGTCTATCATACCTCGTCTTAGCAAGATTGGGAAAGGATACTCCCAAGCAGGCTCGATTGTGAAAAGGATCACCCTTAGCGGCAGGGCATGCGATTCTCTTTTTTGTACGGGAGCGACCCTCACGGTTCCAGCTGCCCTCCTCAAAACTGTCATCATACCCCTTTTGTTGCCCTCTGGTACCCCATTCGTAAGGTGGTTTGACGTGATCGGGGTAGATGGGTGGAGGCCCGGATCCGTTACTTCCACTTGATCCATGGTAGGAACTGTTCTGTTTACCATGGCCGTGATTGTGAGCGTGCAGGCCTGCTTGCCATGTGGTGATGTTGATGGGTACTTGTGATACTTGGGGCACTGTGAAGTTCCCTCGCTGTGCAGAGGGGTAGGCAATGATGGGTTCTTGTTGGAAGGGTCGAATTATTTCCGAAACGTATTTCTCGGTGTTATCGAGCAGGTTTGCCAATAGTCTGGAACTACGATCGATATCAAAGTCTCCTTGGGACGTCGAGTCCGGCTCGTTCTTCACAGGGTAGCCAGATTTTGGGACGACGGAGCCTTTTTTAGTGGGGGTCAAGAAACCTTTGGTACCGTCCTTAGGATTGTATGGCTTGCATTCCAAAGAAGCAGAGCCGTCATGGGATAGACTCAAATCATTAAGCCCGTGGGTAAGCTCTTGCTCATCGTCCCCATTGACACTGGAGGCAGACGAGACAGACTCGTTGGATGAAACTGAGTCGCGCAAGGAGTCGCCACTGAAGGGATAGAAAGATGTTACTAAGAGTGCTATGGAACAATGGATTGTGGTACGCGGAGGATGTAGATATACATACCTATCAGACTCAGTGTCGGAGACGGACGCGGCACGCCTAGGACAAATTGGGCGCATGACGATCCTTTGGTTTGGACCTGCAAGAGGCATGTTGCTGGCTGTTGATGGGGAGAATGGGTGGAATGAGAGTAAGGGATCAAAGTGCGCCCTGGGGATTTGTTACTTCTGTTGGGTATATAGCTAGCCTCGTTGGGATACGAGCTTCGGAGAAGTTATGCGTCAGTGATTCTGAACAGCACGAGTCGGCTGACAATATAAAGTTGAGGGACACGGTGTATCCCGGACCCGAAAGAAAGAATCAACAGAAATTAAAAAATTATGAATATTAATTAGGAGGATCAAGACCCGGAGCCGGCGCTGGTACCGCTGTACAGGATTGAAATAAGCAGCAGAAGGCACAGAGTAACAGCGACGTAGACGATCGCCACTTTGCGCAAGGCCTAACGAGCCAGCTGAGAGAGCACCTGTAGAAAGTAGCAATGAATAAAAACTTAATTCAAGAAAGTTGCCAGCAATTTGAGGAAATATATTGAAAAGTGTGAGAAAGGGAGCGAAGAGAATTGCGAAATCAAAGGAGTGTCTGGTGCTAAGTTAAGATAGCAGCCTGTGGTGTTTTGGAAGCTGAAGATCTGTGTTCGATGGTGCTTGAAGAAGAGGATTGGAAGGTGGAAAACTCGTAGTTTTTATACTAGTGGGTAGATAGTAGAGCGTAGGACGGCGGTCTCGCATCATACCCTGCGCAAAGGCCGTTATCGCATGGTTCTTGCGCTTCATAAGCAAGGCTTACGCATCCACGTATACATTTATATCCCGTGAGATATAGTGAACAGGCATTCGAGATCGAATATGAAACGATCTTCGAGAGCTCTGTGGGCCGTCTCGGGGACGCACCTGCCAAATTCGGGCCGCGTCCCAGACGTCAAGATAGAAGAAATATATTTTTCTGGAACTCTGACAGCCTTCCGAGATTTCGCGGTTCTAGACGGGCCTGATGTGGCTGGGATTGCAGGGAAATCGGCCTCCGCAGGTGTACAGAGGTATCCCCCAGCGGCGAACATGTAAAACAGGGTTGAAAGTTGCAATTTCAGATATTCAGAAGTGAACTTTTTTTCATTACACACCTCAAGATAAATTAGTTCGTATTATGATTGTTATATATCGAGGGATTGGCGAGCGTTCCAGCTCCTGCGTTTTTGGTGATATGATTTGGGTCCGTAGTTGATAAGATGGGCTGTTCGGATGGGGCTGGAAAAGCCTGAGGCACGCAGGTCGATTCACGATAAAAAGCAAAGATACCGGCTTAGGCGTTCGCCAGTAACAGGATATCTCCCGTGAGGTCGAGGTTCCGCAAGTGAAATTGCAATAGAGGTGTGGTATGTCCGCGGTAGGGCAAGTAGATTGAATTGATGGTGAGGATTCGTGGATCTCAGACCGTGCTCTCTTCGGATGTTAAAGACCCATTGATGAGATGGATTCAAGATGACGTAGTGCGTGCTCGGAGACGTCGAGATGCAATTGAATCAGATGCTAACAATCAATTGCTTCTGAGTACGGTATGATGATTGAAGGGCCTGTTTGGTTTCTTTTTAAAGCTGTCATCTGTCAGTATATCCCGATATTAGGACTGCATAATTGCGCGTGCGGAACATCAAAATTTTCAGCATTTTCGCTACGTGGTAAAGCACGCAAACCACGTTTTCTTGATGAAATAGAGTGTAGTGTTCCTGATATTGTTTTTTTTTTTTTTTCTCGCGGCGGCCTATATGCACAATGATGCAGTGGGATTCAGACCTTACCCGATAACTTGAGGAACGGAGATCCGGAGGGCTTAATGACGAAGGATTGGGGTGTGTTCAGGAAGCCGGGATGACCCCTTTTCACCTTCGAGCCAGGAGGTTCAAAGGAGGACTTGCTGGGGTTTAAAGGTGGACGTTGGGCCGTCCCCGCAGCCCGGACCGTGCTGTCGCGATATCGATATCCTTGCCACGCGAAAGCAGAATGCGCGCGAATGAAAAGCGAAACGTACCGGGCGGAACCTTAATCTAAACCGCGCCACCAGATGGCAGGACGAAATGAGATTCCGAGAGATGGGGTTAAGACTAAACTTCAGAATGGACGACGATGACGATGTGTAAAGTTAGGGTGATGAGTTTTTTTCGGGACCGGTGGGATTTTGGGAACAAGGCTGCCGCATTTAAAATTTTACGACCCCTCGGATTGATGCTGAGGGACCCGATCTGAGCGGTCAGAATCAAGTTGTATGCATGCTGCATGGATTGTCCAGCTGGCGCGGCGGTATGCTCCGCAATGACCAGCAGATGTATGCAGCAGTGACCCACCGAGCTAAAAAGAATATACCTTCGAATCTTCGGCTTCAAGTTGATCCAGCCTATGAGCCTGACAAGATCAAAAAGGCCCCCTGCCTTTCGGTTGAGCTGGTGTTTTAAAAGTAGAGCTTATTTTTAGAAACCAGGCTGGCCTGACCGCATCAAAGACGTCAGTGTACAGGCCTAATAGCTTGTGGATTGAATCGGGGGAGGAGCTTCCTATTTCATTTGGAGCTTCGAGGGGGGAGCTTTCCTCGAGCTTTCACCACGAGCTATGTGTCTGTTGATGTTCTCGGAGGAGCTACCTGTGTTTTGCTCACTTTCCCTTCTTTCTAACTAGGTTCTGCAGGTGAACCCTGCTCGCATACCTTCCTTAACATTTCCAGGATATGATGCTGCGTTTGCCAGCAGAAAGCTGCAGCAGGCAGTGTTGGTCGCGCCGCAGCTTTCTCATGTCGGCAATGTGACCCAACGAATTCGGAGGAAAGCTCGCAGGTCTCTACCCTTGCTTAAGTCCATATATTGTTCTCGGAAATTCTTTTCCATCCTAATTTAACTCGATGCTATCAGGATAGTGCAGGTTTTAGACTTATCAGTTGGTCCTAGCACAGTAAAAACCCAACAATCGTTCGCAATGCGTGATCGTATTACGTCCTAATCCTGACCGTCGGATGCAATGGGTAGAAAAAAAGCCACCGTCCTAAATCCCTAGGCCTACAGTTAGGCCGTGCTAAGACATCTTCGCGGTGGGTGTCGTCGTTGCATTGGATCGTGATCGCTAACGCGAAACGCAGAAGCGCAAAACCTGCAGGCCTGCCGGGATCGGAAAAAGGAATACTGAGAACATATTTCCCGCCAACATTTCTGATGGCGTAGACGGATACAGCAATGCCGACTTCTTTTGGAAGGGGAAGAACTGATAAGCACCGCATTATACCTAGCAATGGACCCGACTTTGCTGCAATGCAAAGAGGTGGTCTGGTGTGAAAAGGGCAGAGGCTGGCTGGGGTCAAAATAACACGGGCAACGCAAAAACCCGTTCCAGCCGTCCAAAAACGCCTGGTTGGTTTGTGTAACCGCCGAATTTGGCTTGGGTTTTCGCGTTAACGACCCGCCTGTAGCTAGCTGCCGGCTTGCCGTATGAAGCTCCAGAGTACGAGAAGTTCTGCGGGTCGGGACAACTTTCACGCAGTGTAGTTTTCTGGCCTTTTTTTATTTTTTATTTTTTATTTTTTATTTTTTTTTTTTCGCTTTTATTTTCCTTTTTCCTCAATGCCGCATAGTTGAAAAGTTCAATGCGATACCCCCGTAGGAATAGTATGTGGTGTTACTTCGCAAGCAGGCTATGATTAGGCTGGAGATCCAATTAGATTCGCCAGAATATTGTTACTCTACCTAATTACTTGGTGGTCAAGTTGGTGTAACTTGCCGTGCGATGTGCGCGGGGTTTAGCCTTAGGCTTACCTAAAAAGTATCTATTCATCTACCCCGCCTACTTCGTCTGGTCCGCCTACTTCAACACTAGACCACGGCCTCCTAGGTACCTAGATACCTACCCAAGTACCTACAGACACGTCGCAAATGTACTTACCTAGGCTCGTGACGCGAAATAATCAGTAGGTACCCAAGCAGAAATTATAACTTCTAGGACCGATGGTCCGGGCTAGCACGTTCCTTAGGATTTAGGCCTGAAGTAGATTAACCTTCTGTCATTTGCTTTCCCTTCCGTTCCCTTCCGTCTTTCTTCCGACTATCCACCTTCCTTCTCATGTATTTCAAGGATGCATGTTTCAAATCGGTTGCGTGAAGAATTAGCATATTGCCAAAATCGTAGTCTGTGAGCTCTAACCCCCCCGTCCCCCCTCCCCGGTCTGGTGTCGACGCTTGAACCTCCCCATATCATAATATTTGCTCTTTTAAATACGTTTATGTCTCACATCTATATGACCACCGTCTGATCTTGTCTTATGAGACAAAAATTCTTATGGAAATATATATGCAAAAATTCTCTACTCTCTGAGGCCTTAGTGGGGGTTCGATCCCGATAGTTAGACATATTTAGACATATATCTCTGTGTCCTAGCGAACTGCTGCCGAATACGGTCAGCGATACGCAGGTGATCAATCATGAAATTGTGCGGATAAGCATAAATATAATCATAAATACTGGCCCCGTTCACTTTATTGTAGATCTAGAAGTTGTGGTGAGAACCGATCTTCTGCCTTCCACTTTCTCTCTCTTGTGTTATATACCCCTGCGATATATAAAATTAAAACTCTCACTTAAGCTTAGAAGACGATTCGATTCAGTTTGGACAAGGAATATCCGTGAAATTTGTATGAAGCGGGTCTACCGCAATGTTGTAGCTTTTAGTGGGTACCCCGAGCTTCCCGAATTATGTTTCGGACCAGATATCCTCCATACCGTGATAGACGTGACACTAAAATCGCGGAGCTGTGGGAAAAACTCCAACACATCAGAACGAAGCAAAGCTGAAAGGGGAGAGGTTAATCTGCTGGACGCAATGCACGGATACTTACTAGTATTTGGTACCCAGATAGTAGATACCCGACTATATATATCATACTAACGCTTTGACTAAACTACTACTGACGACAATACACCCCTCTAAAGCTGAGATAATTATTCATCAGGCTGCTAAAGCTATTTAATTATCAGCGCACCAGGGTACTAAGTATCTAAGCAGTATACTAGTAGAGCCAACCAGTCAAAGATCCCGATGATTTATTTTTAATCAGCTTTTTACTTGCGTAAGTCGAACGTGATATCGCTTTATACGTGTAGCGCCAGAGCAGGCCCCGTGCCCCAATCAGCCATCTTGTTTCCAGACCATGCAAAGTGAAACTGTAGATACGCGCAGGTAAGGTTAACCAGTTGTAGCCAAACGTCCATATATATGGCTATGGGGGTGTTTTGGTTGTTTCGAAGTGGTAATTGATACATGCTAGTCTGATCGGATCATGATCACGGATCGCGGATAATAATATTACGGTTACCGGTTGTGGCGTGTATTCAACGTTCTTTCCCTTGTAATGAGGCTTATAGCTTATCTCAGACTAACCTAATAGAGGACAAGAGGCTATAATTAGTGTAACTTGTAGACCGATAATAGTAAAAGTTAACATCCCGAATTAATCGCCATCGATATACTCAAACCAACCCCCTTGCTTTCTTGTACGATGACTTGAATTTCTTGCTCACCCATTGAGGCTTTGGAATTACATGCGTACAAAAAAAAAACCCGTACTTCTATATGCTATGCACGACCGTAAGATACACCTCAAATCCACTGCAGGCGCTGATCAAATAAATAAATAAATCCCACAGGTAAAAAGATGTTCAGATATCCACTATGCCATATTTTTGTTAAAAAGCCGAAGAAAATTTAAGAACGTAACGTTATCCGTGCCAAAGAAACTGTCCCTGATCACGGACGAGAGCGGGGGAGCGTAGAGAAGAAAATCAATTCTTATAAGCATTAGTCGTGTTTAAACATTAGCAAGGAGGGGGACAGGGAAAAAGGAGTAACACGCCGGCAACCGCTGAGCAATGGAAACGTAAAAGAGAATTGCTCCGTCAAGGAAAGAAACAAAAAGAAGTGAAAGCGTCTTTGCAAAAGAAAAGAAAAGGAAAAAGGATGAATAGAGGAAAAAAGAACCAAAAGAATGGAAAGTTTAGGTCTGAGAAAGGGGATAAAAGTGGAGAGTAGAAGAGCAAACAGAAAAAAAGGCTTTGTGAGTCAAATGAAAAGCATTAGGACAAAGCTCCAAAAGCGTGATGAATGATAACGTTGAAGATATTGCATTGAGAAGGAGGAACATCCTAGAGCTTCGCGAACCTGGCTTTGAACACAGCGACTTTGTCATCGTAGAACAAGATCTCCCGCTCCCGTATGCTCACTCGCTTCTTCTTCGGAGGTAAATCCTCCTCATACTCGTTAAAAGAGCCGAAAGAATGAAGCGGCGGTGAGTAAGCGGCGCTGGTTGCCAGCGGTGAGCCTTCGGTATCGCTCGCCTCATCGGCATCCTCGGTCTCGTTACCATCATCGCTGCCATCTTCATCGCCACCATCATCTGTCCCATCATCTTCATCGCTCGCATCATCATCGTCCTCATCGTCAGTGACACCTGCGTTGTCCGGATGGGTCCCATCGTCATTGTTGCCGCCTTCCTCGCCTTCGAGTAGCTCGTAACATTTATCCATGATACCGACGTAGCAGATACCGCATTCTGGACGCAACGTGACAACGTCCACGATCGACTTGGCCAGCTCCTCGATCCTTCGATCCAACTTGTGGCGTTCAATGTTGATATCGACGCACCCGATCACGTGCGGGATGAAGAGGCTCTTCAAGCTCCTCATCTCTGGTAAGCGGGTGATCATATAATGCCAGTCTGTGTACTCGACTCCGAAGGCCAGCTCGCGCAACTTGGGCATCTCCGTAAGGAATGAAATGGTTTCGTGATTGAAGCACCACTTCGACTTGCGTTGGAGATTCGATTGAGGATCCAAGGGAATCTCTGGCAGTTGCACGTAGGAATCGATAAGGAGGCGTTGGAGAGAATGACGGTGACGGCGGAGGACGTCGCTGAGAATTTGGGATAGGTCCACGGAAGATATGTAGTGGTCTCCCGATGCTTCCTGAAGGAAGAGCGTTTCAAGGGAGTTCGGGGCGAGGGTGGAATGCAGGAATTCGACCAATGATGCGGATAGCATGTCGGTGTGGATTTTCTTGAGGCGTAATCTGTAGGTGGGGGGTGGGATATTCACCGATGGCTTGTTAGAAGGACCTGGGTTGGTAGCGAGCTTGTTGAGTTTGATCAGGACGCTGGGAGGGTAAGGCGAGAACTTCCGCTTCAACGTCTTGAATAGCTTCGATTGGTTGGTGCAACCGAGCAGAGTCAAGTTCACGAGGCAGGAGAAGTCGATCGCCTTTGTCAGGATCCTGGTCGATATGGGTACCCTTTCGAGGTCGAGCGTTTGGAGTTTTAGCTGTTTACTCGGTCCAGAGCCTTCCTTTTTGGCTTTGGATGAAGTCTTCGCAGCTGGTGGAACGGAGGTGGCGATGGTTGCCATTGCAGTGTTGACGGTGCTAGCTCCGGACGTTGACGCGGCATTATCGGCATCGCCTTGGGTGGATTGCTGCTGTTGGGCTTGCTGCTGCTGCTGCTGGCCCTGGAGAATCTGTGCCAATTGCTCCTGCGTCAGTGCATTGTCGGCGGTTACGGTTTGGGAGGTCGGAGGAGCGGTGGAAGCCGGTGTGCGTTTGCTGAAATCGCAAATCCTTCCGACAACGATGCCGATGGCACCGCCCTCGCCCGCGCCGTCCCGATTATCGGGGTTGGCAGTCTCCGCATCGTCGTGGACCCAGTGTTTGGCGGTGGCGTGAACGGCGATTCCGAGGCGTAATTCGCGGAGGGAGGTATAGCTGTTCTCGACGGCCTGGGCCATTTCCCTCAGATAGACCAGCTCGTCCAGGTCGAGTACGGAGAGAGATTTGAGATCGCTGAAACCGCTGAAGGTCGGGCGCTCGATCTTACGCGAGACGTCCGGGGATCCGTTAGCGTCGATGAGGGTGGTATTGTCGTGCCATCTGACGTGAATGTTGCGAAGGGTTTGCAGCCGGTGGAGGGCTCGCCAGACATCCCGAAGTATACCGGTTGGCATATCCCAGCTAAAGGTTTCCAGCATACCCATTTTCCAGACAGCCAGGCCGACGAGCGTGCCGAGCATCTTGCCACCCTCCTTATTGGTTGCATATTCACCGACCCATTCCTTCGGACCGTTTCCGAGGGAGAACTTGCGGACGTATTGAGCGTAGTCGTTCTCGTTGGAGACCAAGGTAGCCAGGCCGTAGGTCAACGCGTCGACGCCGGTCCTGTCCGAGGGCATATTCTGGTCCGGCCACACTATATCGAACCGCGAGTATATGAGGGGGATGGCGAGGGCGTGCAGGGACGAGTGTGCGAGGCACAGTGAGCAGAGATCGGTCGTATTAGTTACCTGTGATGTCAAAAATATTAGGCAAAAAGGTCTTGTTCGAACGTAAAAGAAAGGAGGGGGTTACGGACCTCTCGCACTATCTCCTTCAGCACATCCAAGGGGAGGTCTATGAGTTTGAGAGATTTCGTCTTCTCCTTCTTCTTGTCCGGGTTTGCCGCCTTGGAGTGGTTCCTGACCATGAGGTGAAGGGGGCCCTTCCCTTTGTCGAGTTTCGATTTCTCGGGGATCTTCTCGTCGACGGTTTCGAAGTCGGATTCGGCGTTCTCGAGGTCGTCGAGGTTATCCTGGACGTCTTCTTTGGCCATGCCTCCGTCCCACTCGGCGGCGGTGATGTCAGACGAGGGACCGGGTTTCTGCCTGGCAGGTTTGACGGCCGGTTCCTTTGGCTCTTCGGCGGGAGGTTCCTCTGCCAGCTTGAGCTCGATCTCGCGTTCCTCTTCGGCTGAGGGTGAACCGTGTTCGCTGGACGGGCCGTCGATGCCGTTGACGGTCAGGGTGGTGGATTTGGGCTTCTCGGGTTCCTTGGAAGCTGCCGGGACGGTTGTATCGGGGTGTTCCGGGGAAGCACCGCTGGGGACGTCGGAGGTTCCATTGAACGGAGCAGTGCTGCTGGTGCTGGTACCGGGAACACCGTTGGAGAGGGTCTTGGAAGGAGAGGGAGAGGTCGTGGCTAGGTCGTCCCGAGGTTGGGTGGGATTGGTGGTAGAGTTGGAGGATGGGTTAGCGGGTGTGGAGGAGGATGATGATGATGAGGGAGACTCTCCAGGAGTTCCGTTTGTGGTCGGATGAGGGACGGGCAGCTTCGGGTTTGAGTAGGTGGGCGATGCGAGGGCGGCGGAGGATGATGTGGAGGGCCCGGCGGGCTGGTGGTGGTCGTCGGAGTTTGATTCGGCCATGCTCGATGCTCTTCTTCTTCTTCTTCCTCGGCCTTCGGTCGTTCCTGCCGCTGTCGATTGAGAAGGATGATGGCGACGCGCCTGCTCAGATGATCCCGATGTATCTTGTCGGTCTCCCTTCCCCTGCTTTGTAGGATGGATGGAGGTGTCGATGGATGGATGGATGGATGGTTGGATGGTTGGGTGGTGTGGTTGGTTACCTGGGAGGGAGAGATGTCGATGGGAACCGGAGGGTGTATTCGCGGGTCTGTTTCCGTAACTAAGTAGTAACTAGTAAGGAGTAGGTAGTAGGTAGCTACCCGGGTGGGTGCCCAGGTGCCTGGATACCTGGGATGGGCGGCTGGTTGGGGTGTCGATGGTTCCGGGGAGTGTCGTCGTCGATGAGACCTGATCGGAGGTCGGCAGCGGGCCAATCTCCGGGCCAAGCTAGAACAAGCTAGAACAAGCTAGGAGAAGCTGTATATGATGGGATGGACGGGTGGATGGGGCCGAATTGGCGGTAGATGGGGGGTAGAGGTGGTGGGGAGGTGTCGGTGAGGTTGTTTGGTGGAGAGAAGAAGGGAAAAGAGAGGTGGAGCTGTTTGCTGTTCTTCCATCCGATCCTTCTTAGTATATACACGACTT
This sequence comes from Arthrobotrys sphaeroides, assembly GCA_036971245.1. Lineage (NCBI taxonomy): Eukaryota > Fungi > Ascomycota > Orbiliomycetes > Orbiliales > Orbiliaceae > Arthrobotrys > Arthrobotrys sphaeroides. The sequence continues at coordinate 1,206,381 of JAJTTW010000009.1, read as the reverse complement.
ACATCTTGTTCGCCTCGGACTCTGCAGGTGAAGTCCCTTTGATGTATCTTGATACACACGCTATATAGTACTTAAGTACTATCGATATAAGGTTGAGGTTGGAGGAGGTGACAAAGGAAGAGGGCGTTTCAATGCTCTGACACCGTTTGATATCGATCGCGCTGAGCACGCAGACACGCCCCCCTCCACAACTACCTAGGTACTTACCAGGTCACCACCCAGGTAACCACGCGGGGGGTCACTACACGGCAACTGAGCACTCAACTATCTCCTCAGTATCCGTCTGGGACTACGATGCACCCGTTCTCGCCTTAAACACCACTCAGTCCTCAGTAGATGCCTCTCGACTAAGCGCGAGATAGTACTGTTAGGTAGACGGTATTATCCGGGATGCATGTCGATATTAAAAATTGAGGCTCTGCTGCTATAAGCATGCTATAATAAGAACCGTCGCCGTTATCCACTCATATCATCGACACGGCCGTGATTGGTGTGTCTTCGCTGCACCGTTTCCTTCGGCCTGCGCAGAGCCCCCCCTCCTCCTCCTCCTCTTCCTCTTCTTCTTCACCACCATCACACTCGTTTACTCTCTCTCTCTCTCTTCTACAACCTCCTCCCCATCCACCCTACCTACGCCGACGCTCGTTTGCTCGACTGCCGAGGGATAGTTATAGTAGCAAGTGCTAGATATATTGGAACGAAGGGTTCCTGCAGCCGCCCTCTCGCCTCTTTAACCGGGGCCTCCTCTCCTCCTAGTCGGAATATGGAAGCCCGCCCCGTCCTCAAATCAAACGCTTCCTGAAAGTTGGAACCCGCACCGGGGTCTACGTATATACCCCGTACGCAGCTAAGCCCGACCTGAGGCTGGCGACCGGAACATGTCCGACTCCGCACCGCACCGCCAGTTCTCCTTCGAGAGTGCGTGCACACCTTCCCCGTTCCTCCAAAATCATATCGCAATCGCTGACCGTCTTCATCGTACCCAACAGGCGCCACCGGGCCCCCGTCCGCCACCCAGAATGGCCGTCGTCATTCCACCTTCAATTGGTCCCAGAGGCGTCCTGTCAACGCGGCTGCCTCTGCACAGCCCCGTCCCGACCACCCCCATCACAGGAACTTCTCCCTCCCAGGTATCTCTCCCTCTCTCCTCTATATATACTCTACAGGATACCTTTCCATCTCATCATTTCATTTGTTTGAATTTATTTTATTTTTTTTTTTGTTGAAGGAAACATATCGCTGACATTGTGGTCGTGGCGATATAAAAAAACAGGCCCCTCAGGCCACCCCGACCCGGACTACCTCATGGAACGCTCCTCTTCCTACAACAGCCCCACCAGCCCGGCCAGCTCCCTCGTCCCCTCTCACAATGACTCTTCCCTCCCGACTTCCACAGCATCTCTCTCCCACCCTTCACCCATCCAACAATCCGCACCGAACTATGCCCCGCCGGCCATCCCCACGGCCTCTGCCTTCGAGGCCGCTCAGTTCCAGCCCTTCAATCCCAATCTCACGGCCAGGCTGGCCAGCCTCGCCTCCCGCAGCGGCATCGCCAAACTCTCCCTCGAACCTCCTCTGCAGGCCCCTCCCAGACCAACCTTCAGCGACCATTCTACGATAGCTACCGTCCGTGAGAAGCTCATCACCATCCGTCGCTCCCAACCTGACTACAAACCTCCATCCGCCTCCGGTACCGGTTTCTTGAGAAAGAAAACCGTAAAGATACCCAACGGAAATGAAGCCCAGATGGCCACCTTCAAGTTCAAGGAGCTCAGCTACCTCCTGAACCAGGAGATCCTCCAACCCATGACCGGCGGCCCCGGATCCGACATCCAATGCGCCGCCACCGTCGAAGTCCTGCTCAACATGGGCGCCGACGTCAACATCTACAAGCAGGCCAAGGACAGCCTCGTATCCAAGATGCACCTGGGGAAGAGCGACGCCAACGTCGAGATCCCCGCCAGATACCTCCAGGATGCGACGGAGAAGGGCAAGATCAACGTCATGCAGGTCCTGGCCTCCCGGGGCGTCCGACAGGCCGGCTTGAACGAGGCCTACCAGATCGCCACCAGGAGCGCGAATATCGACGCCATCAGGGTCTTGCTCGAGCACGGTGCCGATCCGAATTCTTCCTCCACCGCCTTCGAAAACCTGGCCGCGGCGGGGTACATCGACATCGTCAGGTTAATACTCCGCTCCACCACCCCTCTCGCGGTGGAATCCATCACCCGCCCTCTTGGAACGGCTGTGCAGGTAGGATACGTCGATATGGCGGAGCTGCTGGTCGCGAAAGGCGCGGATCTGGAATACAACAATGCGACGGCGTTGATGACGGCCATAAACCTCGGACGGTGGGATGTTCTTTTGAAAATGATCCTCAACCAGGTCACGCCGCCCCACGAGATATCACAGATCTATCTGCTCTCGGCCGTCAACACCGCCATGATGTCCAATTTCGAACCCGCCTTGCGACTGACCCTGATCGAGATTTTGCTCTGCGCCGGAGCGCGCGGGGAAGACCTGGCTCGGGCTTTGGTCCAAGCCGTCGCGGAACGGGATATCAACCTGATCAATCTCCTCCTCGAGTTCGACGTCGACGTGAACTACGACCAAGCCGCCGGCCTACGACATGTCGTGTCGACGTCTCAGCTGGATCTTGTCTCTATACTGATAGCCAGACCGCCGATACCCGAGTACCTCAACGTGGCGTTCGGTGAGATACCGTTCGCCTCGCAGACGGAGGAGAACATCAAGAATCTCGCCTCGCTGCTGCTGATACCCGGCGGCGCCGGTGACAATGCGAGTAAACTACTGGTGCAGGCGGTTCGGGCGGGCTACAACGATCTCCTCCACATGCTCATAGACCGAGGCGTATCGATAGAATACAACAATGCGGAGGCATTGGTCCACGCCATCACAGCGGTGGATACACGGAAGGTCAAAGCGCTACTCAAGGCGAACATAGGATCGGACTCCGCCTCGATAGCTTTCGCGGCGATTGATATGTTCCTGGACGAGACGCAATTACACGAACTCATGGGGTTATTACTCGCGAAGGGGGCCTACGGTGATCCCGTCAATCAAGCCCTCCTGAATGCCGTTCGGAACAAACAGTGGACGATCATCAATCTATTATTATCCAATAATGCGAGTGTTGGGTACGCGAACGGTGCTAGTCTGATCCATGCGGTTTCGGAAGCGGATGAAGCGATGCTGGATACTCTGTTGCGAAACCCGATACCCGTTGAAACAGCCAACGCCGTCTTTGACACTCTGAGGATGGATACTAAGGATTTATACCCCATGGCGCAGAAGCTGATTGCTGCCGGTGCGAGGGGAAACCCGTTGTCAAAGTTACTGGTCAGCGCCGTGGAGAGGAAGAATTATACCGTCGTTCAGCTTTTGCTGGCGAACGGGGCTTCCGTTGTCTATGACGGAGGTGCTCCGTTGAAGAAGGCGGTCCAGACCGGGGACGATCAGTTGGTCAGGATGGTTATTCCGAAATGCACGAATTGCAGCGACGGGATGGCGGCTATGGCGGCGGCTTTTGTGCTGATGGACAGGTTATCGGACGGTGCGAGGGCTGCGATTATGCCGCTGTTCTTACGGCACGGCTTACGCGGGAATACGGTTTCCGACACACTTATACAAGAGATCAATAAGACGCCTACCAATTACGCTGCTATCGAGATACTGGTGAAGGAAGGTGATGCGGACCTTAGCGCCAACGGTGGCATGGCTCTCAAAACGGCTGCCAGTCGCGGCGATGTCAGGTTGATACGGATACTCCTGGAGGCGGGACCGGAGCATTCCATCCTATCTTCCGCGATACCTCTCGCGATGGATGTTCAGAGTCCCTCGACCAGATTTGATATTTTGGAAATGCTACTCACGTCCGGTGCGGAAGGGGATGAAATCTCCATGGCGCTTGTAAAGACTATTCGACAGCACCCGGAGGCTATCGGACAGATCGATTTGTTGTTGAATAACGGCGCCGACGTCAACTTCGGAAACGGCGAGGTGATAAGGGCGGCGTTCACATCCAAGCAGCTGGGTGTTCTGAAGAAACTGGCGTATCGAGGGGCTAGTCAGGCGAATCTTTCGACGGTTTTCCAGATGGCCTGGGATTACCAGGATGCCGAGTGGCAGTACAAAGTTATGGAGGTTATCCTCGGAGCGAAACTCAAGGGACCGATTGTCGATGACGCCCTGATCAAGCTAGCACAGCAGGAAGGGAGTGACTCTAGAGTATTCAGCCTTCTCTTGAAACACGGGGCATCCGTCAACCACGCCTCCGGAGCCGCGATCATGTACTGCATTCGCAAAGGATTTGTGGAGAGGCTGAAACTTCTGCTCCAACAGGATCCGGTAATAATGGTCATTCATGATGCTCTACAAATGGCTATGGAACAGCGAGATGCGGCTTCGAAGTTTGCGATGGTTGAGGCGATTCTTCAGAAGCAGCCGGAGTACGAAGACATTAACAATGCTTTGGTACGAGCTCTTGAGGATGAATCTCCGAGTAAACAACTCGTTACCTTGCTGCTCGATAACGAAGCGTCTGCACTGCATGAAGATGGGAAACCGATCAAGCTGGCTTCATTGGGGGGTCATCATGAAATTCTTGAAGTGTTACTGGCAAGATCATCCAATGCGTCGGCTGAGATATCTACAATTACGACTATGATCTTTGATGAAGCTATGACCTCTGGCGTTTGGAAGACCGAAGATGGGCTGGCTACGATGAAGACGCTGTTATCGCACGGCGCGATGGGGGTGTGCGTTGATAAAGCACTTATCACGGCGGCGGATGAATACGAAAAACACACTACGTCGAAAAGATTTGTCGAAGCTCTTTTGCAGACCGCTAATGCTAATGTTAATCGTGAGGATGGGCGGTGCTTAAAGACCGCGGCACAGAATGCTAATTTTGAGCTCGTAGAGTTACTTCTGACGGGGAACCCGTCGAAGAGGACTTTGTCGATGGCGTTTCCGCACATTATATCTTCTGGGACGGAGGAGGAGAATTTAATGGCTTTGGGACGGTTGTTCCTCGCTGAGGGGCTAGAGACCGATTTGAACTTTCAGCATCCGGCGTTCGGGCCCGTGTTCTTTGGGGTGCTGACAAAGTACCCTAACTTTGTGGAGTTTTATAAGTTACTCGTTGATGGCGGGGCTAGTCTGGAAAGTGAGGTTAAGGTCAACTTTCACAGCGTTAGCGAGGGGGTTACGCCGCTGCTTTGGGCGCTGCTGCAGCCTCCTGGGGAGGTTGGTAGTGAGGTTATTAAGGCGCTTATCGAGGCTGGGGGTTAGTATACACCATCTATCAATTTGGGATGGGATGCTGATTATGGGGTATAGCCAACGTCAACTTCAAATCCGAATACTCCCTGACGACACCATTAATGGTAGCGGTTCAACGGCAACGACGGGATATGGTCTTCGAACTGATCAAAGCCGGCGCGTCGGTCACAACGGAAGACCAAAAGGGTCAGACGGCGTTATTCAAGGCATGTCAGGAAGGACAATACGATATCGTTGAGCTGTTGATGGCTCGTAATACCTCTCGAAACGATGGGAGTCTACACGAAGCCGCTGCGTTTTGTCACCCGGATGTTGTGAGATTACTCATCAGGGAAGGACATCATGATCCTGACTTCCCGTCATCGAGGCATAACGGCCGAAGCGCTCTGTCAGAGTTGGCACTTGAGGGAGATGCGATGAGTAATAAGGAACGGGTGAAGGAGACCGTTGAGGCTCTGCTGGATAACGGCGCCGATCTGAGGTTGAGAACCGATAATAAATCACCGTTGATATTTGGACTGGACAATAGGAATCCAGTGGAGATGACGCGGTTATTACTCAACTCGGGGCTTTACAAAACCATCAACAGCGATTTTAACCTCTACAGGGATGAGAAGAATGTGGTGTACTCGTTGACGATGTATGTGAAAAAGGGACTCTGTCAGAATAAATCACCGGAGGTGGCGGAGGAGCTGTACAGGTTACTCAAGGCGTTTAGAGGGGAGGACAGGTATTTCATCGATGATCCCAAGATGCCGCAGCCTGTTGGGTATGTGGGGATACCGGATTACCTGAGTAGGATTGAAGAGGAACGGCAGGTTGTTCAACGGAAGATTGATCACGAACGGATGTTACAGCAGGCTAGATTACGGATGGAGAAGGAAGAAGCGACGGAGAGGGAACGCATCAGGAATCACGAGTATCAAGCTGAACTTGTGAGGCAGGCTGATAGGAAGGCTAGGGAGGAAGCAAAGATAGCGCAGCAGAGGGCGGCGGAGCTGGCGCATATCAAGATGATGAATGAGCAGAGGCAGATATCTGAGGACGCTGATAAAGCGAAGCAGTTATCGCACATGCAGCTTATGCATGAGGAGGAGCAGCAGCATAAGTCTGTGATGAATAGGGAGGAGTTGAGGATGATTGAGTTTAAGGTTGCGACGGAGAGGAAGAGGCAGCAGGAGATTGAGGAGGCGAGTGATAAGGAGCATGGCAGGCAGTTGGCGTATTTGAGGCAGTGGAAGGGGAATTTGGAGGCGCAGAGGCAGTTGACGGGGCCCGGTGGGGGTGGGTTTGGAGGGCCTAGCGTGCCGCCGAGGGGACAGTTGCAGTGGCCGTATACGAAGGATGAACCGGATTGATAGTAATGAGGGGGTTGAAGAGGGTTAAAAGTTGCATTTGGAATTGAGGAATTTTTTCCTTTTTATCTTAACATCTCTCTTTTTTTTTAATATTTTGATGATGATGGATATAATAGACTCATGATGCATTTGAGCTAATAATATACTTCTTTTATGTATTCACCTTCTTCACTGCATGGCGATGAACCAACTACTCCAATAGTTTCACGCGGGAACAAAGAACGATGACGCTGACACGCGGATTGTTAATCACCATATGGCTGAGCCTCGCGGTCGCCCGTCCAACCCCACAGGGCGGCGGCGCCACCGGAGAGGGTGGAGTAGGGGGAGGAGGAGGAGGCCCGGGTGGTGGCCGTGACGGGGACACATTCTCCGCCTCGGATTCCACAATATCACTACCCGGCGTCACGGACCCTTTATCAGGCTACCAACAACCAACAACGGCGTACCAAAGAACCACAGTTCAAACACGGGGGACGAACCCCATCACCCTCGGAGGGGCTGGGAGTCCTTATAACGCACTTAATACCGGTGGGAACGGGGGTACCATGGGGGGTATGGGTACTGCCCGAGGTCGTGATGGGGGAGGGGCGAATACGAGTTTGAGAAAGATATTCTCAGGAAGCGGAAGTCCTGTCGATACTGGACGGAAGACTGGTAATCTCCCTTCTTATACGGGGGTCGATGGGAGACTCACCGTTCCCAGTGGGTTTTCGGGGTTAATACCGGATAAGCTACAACAGCAGTTGACGGTTACGAAGTTGGGGAGGAAGGAAAGGGATAGGAATGTTAGACTACCGCAGGAGTCGTTACCGCCTGATTATGGGGTTGAAAATGTTAATCAACGGCTCAGCGGGTCCTCGAAGATTCCTAGCGGGTATAAGGTCGGTGGGGTTGGGAATGTTAGAGATCAGGATCTGACGAGGTTGTCGTCGCAGTTTGGGAGTGGGCCGCCTACGGTGCGGTTATGGGGGAATGGTCAGGAAGGGATTTATAGGGGTGATATGCAGCCTGGGAAGACGTTTTCTAGGGATGCTGGTGGGTCTCAACAGGGGCAGAATTTGACGCCGTTGGGGAGTAGTAGGTGGGCTAATTATCCCGGGAGTAAGACGGGGAGTATGGGGGGTGGTTATGTGAAAGGGGGCGAGGAGGAGCAGATCCCTGGCAGGCGGGATTGGGCGGAGAGTTATGGGGGTGAGGAGTGGGGGGGTTAAGTTTTCGAGTACGCTGAAGACTAATGTGCCCCCCTTGGTTGGGCTGGGGGGTGCGGGGGCTATTGGGGGTTATATTAGGCCCGGGGGGAGTAAGTATTCGCCGTGGCAGCAGCAGTATGGGAATTCGAATTTGAGAGTCGGGGAGGGGGTGGAGAGGAATGAGTCTGATCTTTTACTGTCGGATCTGGAGAATGTGCTGTCGGAGCTTGTGGATACTGAGGAGGAGGAGGAAGAGGAGGAGGATGTTGTTAATGAGAAGGGGGGAACAGCGGGTACGAAAGTCAGCTGCGATGTTAACGTTACGGAGCCCGAGTGCATCGACGGTAAACCTATACCGTTGGCTGCGAAGGTCTCGAGCACCCAGTTCCAAGTCAGGAATCCGGGTAGAGTTGGAGGAACCGCAAGGCTTCCTTCTATGCTGGAATGGACGCCCCCGCTTGCGGGGTTTGGAGAGTACGAACAGGTTGTTCAGAATGGGGGTATGCCCAGGGGGTATCAGAATCCGAATAAGACTGGGCCCCAGGTTACTGTTGCGGACTATTATTATGTGGATCCGAAGCTGAAGGCTCAGGTGTAGTCTATATAGGTCCGTCCATTTTTTGGATCTTTGTATGGTGGAAGTTTGGATTGTAGATGTCAATTGAAAGTTATGATATCATGATGTCCGTGTTAATTAATAATACTCTGCGGGCTAACCGCTGTGCTTCAATTCATAATCTCAGATTTCTAAATACCGGCCTGACTAAGTAGTTAGGGTTAGATCCACAAGGCTCTGACCCTAGCTAATATACATTCTTTGATCGAAGAAATTCAAATTCATTATTTTATATCGAACAATTTGCATATAAACAAGGTAGGTGAAGTATATATATGTTCCAGGATAACCGACTATGAGCCCAACAAGTCCACTCCTGCGCCCCCGTTGACCCCCAGGTTCAACCTAGGCACACCACTCTCCCGATTCCTAGATCTAGAGTCACTCGGCGTAATCTCCGGTAACGTCAGAGTAACCGTTCGCGGCTCACCATCAGTCTGGTCGTAATCAAAAGATGCAACTTGAAAACTAGGATGCAAACCCGGCGAAGGTAACTGCAGGGACTCCCGCCCCATCTGCAAGAACTTGGGTGTTACCGCCCCGGGCTTCCTGCGTAGGTAAGGCAGAGCCTCACCGCCTCGGAGGGTACTCGCTAGTATACTCTGCATCGATACCTCCATAATACTCGGGTTTTCAGCGATCGGTTTAACGTTATACCTCATCTTCGTCAGTGCTCTACCGGAGGAATCGTCTGGTTGGATGTTATGTCTTTCTTGGTACTCATTTCGCTCCTTCTTGGTTAACGACGGTAGATTTAAGGGGGGGTAAACTGGTCGGCCGAGGTACTCCCTCAACGTGTTCCTCAGGGCAGGAGGCGGCGGGTTTTCTCGGGTGAAAGGGTCCCTGACTGGGTCGTATTCTTTCTCTTCTTCGAATGTTTCTTCCTCCCCCTCTTCGTCGATATCTATCCCTTGGTCTTCGACGTCCGAAAAATCAAGCGTTAAAGCAGGGCCTCGCACTCGATTTGACTCTGCTAATTTGAATCTAGCGGTAGGTTGCTCGTTTTTACCGTAGTAATTATAATTTCCCGGGGGGTAAGCGTGCCCCAATTCATCCGGATTAGTTTCCTCAAACTCCTCCTCCTCCTCGTGTGCGGTCCTCAACCGCGCGATATTTGATCCCTGCTGTAACTTCAGATCCTCGAAGGGTTTCTTATAAGTCGACTGTGCTCCGTAGTTTGACTGCCGAAAGGTCGCAAACGTATCCAACGACGGGCCTGCAATATTATTAATCCAGCCTCGTCCCACTCTCTCGTCAAGTGCGCTCGGGTCGTTGATGCTAGGCATGGATATGGCATCCGGATCTCTGGCCGTAAAATCTGTGGGTAAGATTTCATCTTCATCCTCAACCGGGTTTTGCGATACCAGTGGCTGTGACTGTTGTACTACTCGGGTCCCGGGTCTAGAGGTGACTTTGTTTGGAAAATCCTCTGGGGGCCATGGAACGGGGGCTGAGAAGGCGAGTCTAATGCCTGAGGCCAAGAGAATAGATGATAAGTAGGTCGATAAGACCATTTCGTGACTATATATGGGAACTCTTCACGAACTTAACTTTGGCATGTTGATATTGATCAATTGATAGAATCGATATCCTCCCCGGGTCAGGGTGCTCCTAATTTTCGAGCTCGAATTTGGGACCCAATATAAATCAGCTCACACTGCTGCATGGTCTACCCCCCGAAACTAGAACCAGTATTATTATTATCTCAAGCATATCGCTAGCCGGATTTATGAGGTTGAGGGAGAATGATACAGATTGCGGTCGCCAGCGTGTGGTATTTTGGATATCGGATGTGTTGTATCTGCTGAGCTCGAGATCTAAATCTTAGCTAGAGACCTAGTCTAGAAACCTAGAGATCTAGATCTATGGACTGACATATAGAGATACGAGTATTGCCTGACGACGCCGCTAGTAGCTAGAATATTTATACAAACTATCTACATTTTGCGTGTATCTTGACAATTAACATATCACGATTAAATGCATCAAATGAAGCTTCGAAGGGGTTATCCCTTTAATTTCACAACATCATGCAATAATCACGACCCATATTGATCCCGAAGATGAATGAATCTTTTGAGCCTTGTGGTAAACTGGGGGAGGGAAGTATCGATATCCCGTTCTTGGGTATCGGGTGCTCCATCATCGGGATCCAGCTCCTTGCCATCGCTCAACGAGCTTATATCCAGATCATCCACATCATCCTCCTTCCAAACCGGGTTCATCATGATTTGGCCTTTCGATAACTTTGGCCCCCGGCCCGTCGAAGGCATCCCAGGCATCCTCTGTGTCATCGGTATATTAGAACGTTCATCGATGGCCGCGTCAACAGCGTAATCATCCCAATCAGGCCATTTGACCGGCCCAGCACGCGGTGTCCTCTGTTTACCCGCTTTTATCTCCTCCTCGGATAAGCCGAACCTGGTACCTCGACTTCGAGCGCTGTTCAATGGCGTGTTAAAGGGGCTTAATTTCAGCCCAGAGAGCGGGGCAGATGAGTACTGCGTGAGGGGGTTGATATTGATGTTAAACTTTCCGGCGGTGAAGCTGTTGTCTCTTGAGCCCTCGGAGGGCGAGTACTGCGATATCGAGTTATCGCTGTTAAGTGGTATTCTGGTCAGTCGGTCTGGGTTATCTATTAGAGGGGTCGCCGGAATGATCACTGGCGTGCCGAATCGTGAGCTAGCAGCGCGGGAGCTGCTGGAGCTCGCTCGCGATCGGCCTGGAGATCTGCTAGTGCCATACGGCCCGGGTCGTGGGGCGACGACTAGAGTCAGCCATGAGAGGATAACGACCGTCCTTAACACGACCATTGTGATCGGTGAATAAAATTTAGTCCCTCCAAAGATCGTGGATTCAGGCGAAGAGATTTAGTTACCACGACGCGACGGTTACGATTGGGAAATTGACTATGGCGGCCAGAACGTGGGTAACGTCCACCCTCGATTGGGACGGAGAGGCTCTTTGAGGCATTAGATATTTAGATTTCGTCGCTGAACGGAAACGTGCAAAGTGAGGTAGATATATAATGCATGGCTGCCATTTCATACTCTACGTGGATCAAATTTCAGATTGTAGTGTAACGAAGATCGAAGCTTGAGATTAGCAGGGTATTAGCGTACGAACTTACGTAGCTAGCGGCATATCTGCGTCAAATACCAATAAGTACACTAGCCCTATATATCTATGTATCGCTCGTAGGAATAGTAAACATTTCGCCCCGTTGCATTGGGATATATCGGCAATAACAAAGAGATGGTAAGAACAGAGGGACGAGGGAGTAGATGTTCCGAGAATACATTTGAATGTGTACATCTCTTTGTCAAGATTCCTTTCAACGCCAACGAATAGGTACCGTTATAAATTCGTAAGTCTATATTATATCCAAACCTCAAAATATAGAATAAAAGTATTGAAGGCATTTGCAATTGGGTTATCCACGAGCATCAGAATTTATTTCGGAGCACGGCTTTAACTATTCTCTTCCTGGGCTGAGGAGACGACTGATAGCGTTTCCTCAAAGTTTGGTTTGGATACCGGCACTGAACGGTTTATATCTGAAACCCCAACCGGAGTATCCAGGATACCGGTTTTATAGATCTATAGCTACTTGTTTGCTTGATACACATTCCGTCATCAGGATATCTAACTTCGTTGGTAATTTTGACTGGGGCAGCGAGGAGTGTCTGACATAATAGTATATTTAGTGACGAGTCTTATAGACTTAGTTACCTCGATATATTAATATATTCTGATCATTGTTTAGGTATCATCGATCCGGAGTTAAACATATCTTGGATTCTATATTCGTGGATCTGCGGCAATGCTGCGCATAAAGGAGTAAGGAGTATGGAGCCTATGATAAAGTACACGTATATGCATGCGGAATAATGTATAATTTATCTCGATCGCAAAACGACGAGAAACGTATGATTTATAGCAAGCCCCATAGCTTCTCAAGCGTTTACAATTAATCGTGTAGTGTGAGAATTTAAATTCCGAATAGAATTGTATAATTGTAAACCTCTGATCGATAATACCTTTTCGACTCAGGAAGCCCAGAAGCGTCGAAAAGCCGACAAGCCTAAGTGTATAATCTATTCTGATTTGCTGGTTTGTTGGATTTTCCGGATATCTTTAGCGTAAAAGGATACCATGCCCGTGGCCCGGGCCATTTCTCGACCCTTTGCTAAGTATCGTGCAGTGTGGTAACTAAGTAGCACTCTATCGTTAGAGATATACGTATTTTTTTTTTCACTTACCAAACCATGTCACGGACCACAACATCCCCACCAGCACTTTGTATATTTTGAGATATATACTGCGCATGCGCCTACAGGAGGCATGCGCAATAGCAGGGTCCACGTGCACACATACGTACCTCCATTCAAGATTTCCCCAACAAATATCGGAATAGCCCTGAATGAGCTTCAGAACATTTTTATCGATCTCCTCACCCCATCTAGGGAGCTCGCGTAGTGCTTCTTCCCATTTGTCGTACCTTTCGCAGATCATATCGCCTGTTTTATCCATTGCTTCTTGAAGGGTGTAACCTTGCCGTAGTAGAACTATGATCATGTTGGAGCCTTCGCCGTATGGCTTTCCACATGAAGATCTTTGTCAATAATCACAAAAAATATAGACTTAGATTTGTAAAGGAGTAGCTTAAATGTACTTACAATATCTTTCGCTGAGGATATAACGTCGTTACATCTGCATTTTTGTATCAGTGCATCGCGAATCTTTGGTTGAGGATACCGGATACGAGTTAAAATCGCAGCAGTACTAGTGCATACAGCGATATGATGTCGACAGAAAGGTCTCTGAAAACAAATACAGATGGGTGCTCCACGATCGCTACCGGGAGTTTGGCTTTTAGATTTACAGCCCATCTAAATATCGGGCTATAGTGTTAGTAAGATGTGTCCTATTATATTAATTGGGATGCACCTAGGGCAAATTGAAGGGGCGTAAATCCGGGAATTGGCAATCGGGGCTTCAGTGCAACTACGAGCCGGAGTCAAAATCCCGGTTCCTATATCATATACGTACTCGGAGAACAGGGCTGTTGTTCTGACAGCGCATGTCCGACGCCTGAATGATAGGTACTCATCGGGAGTTAGAGCCTCGGCTTGGGGTCGATCGGGTCCCAGCCATTTGTCTTGATGAAGTAAACCAATCATATAGTCTCGGTCGCATCGTTTGAATCGGGCTCTTTCATCTATCCTTTTAGTCAATAACCTGCTGTGTCCCAAACGGTCGTGTCATATTAATTTTGGTTGGTTGATTGAGTAGATACCTGGAGGTGCATTCTAGAAAGCGATTACATTTTAGCATCATCATACGGTCCAAAGCTTTATCCCTGATCAGTAATTTTTCCTTACTTTGCTAATTCTTTTCCAAATGCACTGGTATATGTGTCGTAACCCGTTTTCTTCGGCGCTGATCGGTGGATGGTCGTCATCCAGTATGGCCAGGGTTTCAATAATATCTTCGGCGGCTGCGATGGGGTTGTTTCTATAATCCCCTCTGTCATACTCTTACGATACAAGTCGATTAGCATTTAATCTCCATATCTGCCATGCGGAGGAATTTGACATACTATCATCGAAGAACACGACCCAAGACATCCACTCAATCATACACCGAAGCGGTTGCTCCGGCGCATTCGGTAGCATAGCGGAGCATAGCAATGGGATTTCTATATCCGCAAACTTCTGGGATGCTTTCCCCAACCCCAGCGTTTTTGATATCCAAACATTAGTATCTTTGACCGTTTCCCATAACGGGTTGATATTCCTCGGCGTCGCTAAGATCGATTTGTAGAGATTCGGCAGCTTCACTGTGATCGTCTCTTCGTCATTTGACTCCGGAGGCCCCATTTGGATAATTAGACCATCTTCGTTTGTCCAGGTATGGTCATTGCTAGTGCTAGTTGGTTCTTGTGAGGCGGTTGGGGGAGCCATGTCTGATATTCGTGAAGTCGGATCGGTAACAGGATAATACGGACCGTACAGCTGTTGGTATTAAGAAATATTGACCCTAGAGATACTTCTTGGACGTTGTATGATAAATGAACTGGTAGGATGCCTTCCGTCAGAATATCGATTGATGGATGCAATCACTGGCGAAATAATAGGATTCAAGTGGGTTCGATCTGCCGTCTTAAATAGACGACCGAAAACCCCAGCCACGCCCACGTAGGTAGGGCAATCCGGGTGCACGTGCCGGTGTATAGAGAGCGCCCATGGCACCCGTTCATTGATGTCGAAAATAGGAAAATCTTTAGGGTATCCCTTATGGAAAGATAAGGTTTATGAATTCTCACCTTCTAACGTGATTCCGTTGTACTACTTAGGTCAGCGCTAGCACTCTCATCAGGATATTATTATATCTCCAATACAATGCGGATATGCATAAATATGTACAGCTCCTTGCGCTCACTCCAATGCAGCTGCTAGATCCCAGAAAACTGCCGCAATGGTCTTTTGTATCGAGGTCTAATCACAGGGCTTCAGACGGTCGTAGTCTAAGCCGCACATGTGGGAACACAGGCAACGGTTGATAATTGGTCTCGTTCCCATGCGCATATGCTGCTATTAGAGTCAATTAACAGCGTGGACTATTTTATCTTAAAACCTTAACCTTGTACGACTGGAATATCGGTTGATCAAGGTCAGACGCCCATGTGAGGGTTCTTGGAGGTCTATTTGTCATAGCGGTAATATAATCGGAACAAATTCAGAGATTAGATCATATATCATCATATCATGATTATGTAGATTCAACGACCAACCATATTATAGCAACAAGATCGCTAGGCGGAAAGCTTCGGTCGTACAAAGTACACCGGTAAGCTTATCCACGACCCGGGGTTTTCCTCATAGATCTGCTCGATTTTGGCATTTTCGATATCACTATATGGCGTGGTCTCATCCCAGACGGCAGATATGGCTCACTTATCGCGGATCCAGAACACTTCTTGTACCGGAGTACGCATACTAGTAGATTGACTTGATGGGTTTGAGGATTTTCGAATTGGCAAAAACTTGTGCATTTGAATTCCAAGTCCAGATTTACAAGGTAAGAATGAATCAATTCCCTGGGATATTACCAACCTGTAAAAAAAGGATATCGTTCCGAATTCCGCAAAAACACCGGTCCGCACGCCCGTAGAATCACGTAAAGGTATAAACAATACAAAAGTGCCACTTTTTCTGTTCTTTTTTGTTCTTCTTTTCTTTTTTTTGATTTGAGGGAAACAAGCCCTCAACCTGTCGGCAACGACTGGCCACTAAAATATGCATTCCCTATCTCCTGGAAATCCGGATTCCCAAGTAGATAATCGTCAAAGAGAGCGTTCGTCATCATTTGATCCCAACTCGACTGTTAGGAAGATATCATCCGTTAGCAAAGCTATCTAGATGTCCGGTATTCTAGGGATAGAGTACTCACCCAATCAATGTCTGGTGCCCACCCTTCCTGGACATTCACCCTCCCAGAAGTAGGCAGTGGGACGCTGTACCCATCACTGCTAGTCATTGTCACGACATTAGGTGCATTTGTCCATCTTCTAGTGCTACAAGCTTTGTCGTAAAGCCCTCTACAAAGCTTCCAGTCTGACGTTTCCCTCACTCCCTTCGCCCACGCTAGGTCCGGTGAACTACTCAGCGCAAACATTTCATCCAAGCATTTCCACGCCCGATCTTTGAACTTGCTTTCGGGGTTTGCCAGAAGCTCTCCGAGGATGATTGCTGCGCCATGATATTGCGTGTACGAACTATAGAACCATACAAACGGACCAACTCCAGGATCCGTTTCCATAGAATTCGACATTTCAACGACAACACAGGCAGCATGGATGGCACTGTTGATAGCTTGTCAGTGAAGATTCCAAGTGAGTGGTGTACACTGTTATAAAGAGGGTGACACACTTATCCCGTACTGAAGATGGGAGCAATGTTCGGTGCTTCGGTTTGCTGAGAGGGTAGTATAGAACAAGGATAGCCTTGTGGACAAGCAATATTGCGGTCTTCTTCGCTAATCTCTCCTTCGCAGATTCGCTGTTGAACTTCGGTAACCATTCCATTTCAAGCTTCTTACCCCATGCTTGCATTTCCCTTATCAAGTTATGGAAATCATCCTTCCTGACCTTTCGAAGACTGCTAGTGACTTTCAAACTCGAGAGATAGTATTTCCCGGCAAGGCAACGGAAAAGATAGTGTGACATCTCAGTATACCCGGTTCGGTCTTCCGGTAGGGGTTGGCCGTCGACTATCTCATGGTCGTCGAGGTTGTGCGGTAAGCGAGTGTCGTAGCTTTCTTCGGTGATCGCCGGTATTGCGGTGGCGGGACCGATGGCGTAGAGTTCCAATTGAAACAGATAGTACCATAATCTCCGCCTCAGTTCGCCTTCAATAACACCTATATTTGGGAATATCGACGGGTCCCGATGAAGTCCCATTGATCTGCCAAGGCGAAAGGCGACGGCGACTAGAGTCCATGTTGCATTGCCTTGCGCCTGACCGGAATGCTGAAGTAGCATCGACTGTAGCGCATCAGGGTTAAAATATGGTATATGAACGATTGGTCAGGCCACACTCACGATTAGCAACGTCAGCGATTGTAATGACCACAGCTCCTCCGCCTCCATAAACCTAGCGTTTACTAGGGCGTGCTGCGTTGCCTCCCGGTAGATCCTCAATTGCTCTTCGCGTTCCATTCCACAAGCCCTTCTAGCCATCGGTGGGTCCATGGCGACGATACTCGCGTAATATATCGAGAATAGCAATGCCACGAATGACTTGATATTGTCCGCTGGCATCCGGCCCTGCCAGAAAGCGTCATAGCTAACTTCGAACGACGGCCGGTGTAAGATGTGCACCATAGGATGAACTCTTTCAACGTATACTTGCCAGAGGAAGTCCGAATGTGATTTTGTAGGAATATACGACGACAGGTTGGTGGTGTCCATCAAGGAGACAACGGAAGGGAACATCATGCTCGACGCCCAAGCTGTCCCAACTTCAGCGGCAGGACGCGGAGTGCCATCATCTTCAGCTGTCGAAATTGCTTGTTTTATATCATCGATCTAAGATATTAATGGTTATCAGCAGCTTGGTCATGTAAGGGGTGAGAGCAGCCAAACAAACCTCATTCTCCACGGCCGAGATCCACGACAAAGGCCCAATATACCTGGTCTTCCCTCCATCTCTGACTTTTAGATGAGAATCCGCGACCGGCAGCACATCTTGCGCCCCCTGAGCCCCTTGGGTTCCGGGATATCCGGAATTCTGTGAAAAATCGGTACTCGGAAGGTTTATTGCCACATTCCCGGACTTGAGCTGTTCGACACTAGCAGCTAATAACCCTTCGAGCCGGGTAATTCGCTGTTGCAGGTCCACTTTCGTCTTGCTTCCCCCATGACCATGGCCATGCCCGTGGTGTCCGTTGCTTCCCCCCGCCGGTGAATGCGTCGCATGTGTGACATGAGCGTGGCCATGCTTCGTTACACCGGCGCTGGTGGACTTAGGATGCGGGTGGCCGCTAGTGGCGCTGTTGGCGGCAGAGGAGCTGTTGCTACTATGGCCAGCATGAGCAGCCACAGCACCCGGCGCGGATTTGTCGTATTTACATTCCCTTCCCGACTTGCTGCATGGCCCGCAAAGGGGGTATACCTTGTCACATTTGACTTTCCTATTGCGACAGGTCAAACAAGCGGTGATAGGCCTCGCTTTGGTCGATGCAGACGAGGTGGTGGCATGAGAATGGGAGCTGTGATGGGGTGTGCCTGGAGAATCCGATTCAGATTCTCCACGAGTCGCATGGCCATGGTCTGAAACGTAAGAGCCTGCCGAGGACATGGACGGACGTAAGAGGTAGGGATTCAAAGAATAAAATCGAAAGCTATATTATCCGATACTATGCATAGACCTCGAAACGGAATTTACCATAATCTCGTGAGCTGGGGTCGGTCGACGTGCATGCCCCTCTCGTACGGAGCTGATGGCTGGCAGGATTCGTACGAGCGAAGGAATCGGGAAAAAGGTCGAAGGGCGAGTGGGAGGGGCGAGGACGATGTGTAATATAAATTTGGCGAGCGGATTCATTAGCCCGCTTATATCCTGGGCTTGAATGCTGGGCGACGGACTAGCGTGGAATTCGTCCCTTCGATTGCGCATACCATGCGGGCCAGGCTCCGCTCCGAGGTCTGCCCTGGCCGGATCTTGTTCGAATTCAGAGTCAAGATGGATGGCCGGATGCCCGGGGAGGCAAAATGTAAACCGTTTTATGCGAGGGGGAGGCCGTCGTCTGCCGGAATGCTGACTCGGTGGATTGATCGTGGTCGATAGAGATATCAACGTCAATTGGCATCCGTCTTGCGAATCCGACTTCGAGAGTCGAGAGAAGAGCAGCTGAAATGTGAAATAGTTCGATTGGGCATGCATCGGTCGGCATCCCGCCGGATGCAGCAGGTCTCGGAAGCTTGTCTACCGACGTTGGATCAGATAAGATCAGATTAGATTAGATAAGCACCGCCACAGATATAAACGAGGCTGGTGTTGATGTGGCTGGTGAGCAACCTCCCACAACACCGACGAACAGCTCCCCAGCAAACGCGCTGACGACGACCAGCTTTGGTTCCTCCACCACTCTCAACCCCTCGAAGCCCAATCCACATCATCGCCAACGCCCGGAATCCGTAAATTGCAAGCTCTTAAAGCTTTGAAATCGCCTAGATAGTGCACAGCGTCCTCGCATCTACCCTCGATAGACTCCCTAAAGCTCCACACCGTCGACAACAGCAGCTTCAGAGCTTCTCCAACATGGGTGGCTTCGATTTCTCCAACCACACGCGTAATGCGGCCTTAATGGCTGCCGGTATGCCTGCTCCCAAGGTATATGCATATCTACCCATCTTTTGCCTCGGCCGTCAAAGCGTAGAATCAACTAACAGATGGGCTAAGGCAACGAGCACGGGTACTACCATTGTCGGCTGTCTATTCGACGGAGGTGTCGTTGTACGTCAACTATCACCCCTCCATACCAGGACTCCCTACACTTCTCAATGTGCTCACCGATCTCTACCGCTTAATTTTAGATTGCTGCCGATACCCGTGCCACCTCCGGACCCATCGTCGCCGACAAGAACTGCGAGAAGCTCCACTACATCTCCCCGCAGATATGGTGTGCAGGTGCTGGTACCGCCGCCGATACCGAATTCACCACAGCCATCGTCTCGTCTAATCTAGAACTACACTCCCTCTCCACCGGCAGAAAACCCCGCGTCGTCACATGCATGACAATGCTGAAGCAGCATCTCTTCAAATACCAAGGCCACATCGGAGCCTACCTGGTTGTTGCCGGTTGCGACCCCACGGGTTCTCACCTTTACACGGTTCACGCCCACGGATCTACCGATAGATTACCATATGTTACTATGGGATCTGGAAGTTTGGCCGCCATGTCGGTATTCGAAACTACTTGGCAGAAAGGTCTCGACCGTGAAGGTGCTGTCAAGCTCTGCTCCGACGCTATCCTGGCGGGTATTTTCAACGATTTGGGATCCGGTTCGAATGTCGATGTCTGCGTCATCACACCAGAGAAGGCCACACTGATGAGGAACTACATCACACCGAACGTTCGTGTTCCC
Source organism: Arthrobotrys sphaeroides (assembly GCA_036971245.1). Classification (NCBI taxonomy): domain Eukaryota; kingdom Fungi; phylum Ascomycota; class Orbiliomycetes; order Orbiliales; family Orbiliaceae; genus Arthrobotrys; species Arthrobotrys sphaeroides. The sequence continues at coordinate 1,186,257 of JAJTTW010000009.1, read as the reverse complement.
AAGGAGCTGAACTACAAGTTCGAGAAGGGAACAACCGCTGTGCTGCAAGAGAAGGTTATCAAGAAAGACGAACTGAGAAGATATATTACAGTGACGGAGGTTGATGCCAAGGGAGAAACGACTCTTCAGACAGATGTCATGCAAGTAGACGCATAAACGTTGCCTGCGAAAAAGGAAACATTAAGTACCGGGACCAACAATGAAACTTGAGGCCCCCGAATAGATATAAATTGTATCTATCTCTACCCAATAGAGACCGATTTCGCCGGGACATAACTCCAACATAGACAATTAAAAGCTCCGAGTGAAATGATATCACATACCCAGGCCATGTTGTCCCTGGTCCCTGGAAACTCTCGCATTAGACTCTGATAGCGCGCATTTCACTCAAATCCTCTGCGCACCACAATACCACACAACCAACACACTCGTGGTAAACCCGCACAAATGCTCTCGAATCACGGTTGAAACGGCCACCATATGGCTGTCCGAACGGCAGCGCTACACGTGTTACATACTTTAATGACCTTAAACTCTCGAGCGAAAGAATGGCAAATTGATGGGCTCCTTTTACCACCCGAAAAGTTTAAATCCAAAAATCAGGGCCACGCTGCCTCCACACCATATTCACCCATTCTCGTTTTTCAAGTCTCTCAGAAACGTGTTCCTAAGTAATAACCCCAGTTTTGAAAAGTCTTTGCTAGCATGGTGTACTCGAAGATAGTATCACCGGGTCGGAAGGCCCTTCTTCTGGTCGCCATTCTTTCAGCTGCGAAATTGTCAATTGCGGCACCGACGGTCGATATAAGTACCGCTGTGAGCAGTGCTCCAGAGCCTATTCCGCGGCTAGCACCAGGCATCAAACGACCCCTTCGTGAAAGGGCAGACATACTTCTTAACCCGTCGAATGCCAAAGATGGGGTCCAAGGACGAGACCTAAACGTCATCACCAGATCCGTGGTTCTCCCGAACACTGCTTCCCAGCTAGAGAATGCAGTAGACGGTAACACCTTTCCACCAGACTCCTCGTCCAAGCATTTGGGAAAGCGCCAAACTCAACTAAACACCGGTAGCCTGGCTCCGGCAATTTTAAACACGCCTGCGCAGGTCCCAAACACCAATGCAGAGGAAAATGCAATTAGTCTCGCTGCTGAGAAGATCAAACAAGCAGCCGACGAGGCTGTCAATAACATGGAACAAGTCGCAAATGCCGCCGTTCGAAACGCCGCCGAGGAAGAGAAGACCGGAGCCAATAATCCAATCTTTCAACCTAACCAAGATCTTTCGTACGTATGGCCGTCGGCGAGCGCAGTTCAACCCGGTTGGGCATGGCCGACGAGCGTGCCGACGAATGTAGCGAGTACATGGGATCCACTGGCATCCGCAGCCGCTGTGGCTGCGGCTGCGTCGGCTGGACAGCCACTCCAATTGGCAGACGGAGTTTTTGACGGGAACGGCAACCCTATCGCGAACAACGTTTTCCAGCCCGACCAGCCATTCACTGACCCAGGCCAACCAATCGCGAGCCAGCCTAACCAGTTTCAGGTTTTCGACGGGAACGGGAACTTGATCCAAGGCGATCCTCTCCAGCCTGTGGCCGGGGCCGGGGCCAATGTCCCAGTCCCAGTGGCGAATGTCGACCCAAATCTATCAAACCCGGTCGTGCAGCCTCAGGTTCTCGACGTTAATGGAAATCCAATTTCAAGTCTGGCCCCGGGTGCTGAACAGTACTTCGATCCAACCCTATTCGAAGACCCATTCCAAGTCTTCGATGGAAATGGAAATGCAATTACAAGCGACGGCACTACTTTGCAACTAGGGACCCCAGGTGCAGGTTATACCACCCCTGGAACCCTCGATGATAGCCAAATCCTCATAGACGTAGGCCAGACCGCACCAGGCCAGGCCCTCCAAAGCGTCGACCAATCTATCGTTCCGGCCCTCGTCAGCGCCCCAGATCTGTGGCGTCAAGTCCTTGATAACCCTAACGTCCAACAATTCCTTCAAGACAATACCCCGCAAGGTCTACAGCCCCTCCTTGACCCCAGCACTAAGCTTAAATTAGAACAGAATCCCAATGCCGCAAATATCATCACCCCAAGCCTGAACAATCCAGTCCCAGCGCGAATCATACCCATGCTGGACCTCCTAGACTCTCTCCCGATCGACACGCAGTTAACACTGATAAACGAAGGTCCTGATATAGCACGGATTGACCCGAACGAACTCTCAACCGTGATAGATACAATCGATAACCTTCGGGGTCCATCCGTACTTCCAGGAACGGGTTTCACAAACGACATCCTACAGGGTCCATCCGTTCACACCGACACCGGCTCAATGATGTACACACCCAACGGCTTCGAAATGAGCCGAGTTGGGCCCTTCAGACCGAGCATTCCGCCTGCCGCCCCTATAGATAGCGGGATCATTCAACCTATCGCTGAAATACCAAATCAACCTGTGGTACCCGTGGTGGGGAGCCAAGATATGTTCGGCGGCACATTCGGAGCGATGCCCACCAACTTACTCCTTCCCAACGGTGGAACTATCAGCTTCAACTGTGTCCCCATTTACATCGATGTAAACGGGAACCAACTCGCCGCTACGGATGTTTCGCCTCAGATCTTAAGCTCATTTAACATAGGCGGGGCTCAATCGGCGTTTGTGGATCAAACGACACACCCGACTACCCCTCTAACTCCACTCTTGAACGAAGTAGTATCAGAAAATCCAGATGCCATCTCCGCTTCACAAATTGACGATAGCACTGTCCTTATCAACACAGGTGGGGGCGATGACGCTGAAAAAGTCGTCTCGAAACTCGATGACGGACTGAAGATGAAAGCTCAGGACACTGACGGCGTAGGCGGGTATGATACCATCACGTTGGGGACCGGGCCCGGAGGAGGGAAGCTCGAAATCACCCAGCCCCAGGGCTTCGCGACGACTGACGTTCTAAACGCGAAATCGATGGGAGACGTTCTCGGCATGGCATCTGGTGCGACCGCTAGCTTTGCGCCAGCACCGGCTGCATAAGTCGCGGGACGCGGTCAAGCCACCGGCTGGAGTAGAAAATTGCATGTAGGCTTTTGATTTCCAACATATGATTATACCGATTTGTTGCACTGTTTATTCTACAAAATTGCTGTCTTGCACTTGGTATATGTTAGTACTAGTGCCTACTTGCGACGCTGCGTTAGGAATTCAAACTCTCATCTTCACTTGTTAAGAGTCTACATCTCCGTGAAACTTATTCCAGAACCTTCTACAAAAACTAAAGGGCCATTGAAACGACCAGTGGGACGGCAGTCGAGTGATAACCGATACCATAATTCCTGAATCCGGTTGCCAACTTGGCCCGGTCCTTACGAGGAACTCTATATTGAGCTCTACAGATCTATGAATGCTAATACCCGCTAATAAGCAATATAAACACGCCAGAAAAAGAGGGTTCTATGGCCCCGACGCCGGATGAAAGGGCTCATTGGTAATTGATTGTCCACACAAAAAAGTTTCAGAAGCTGCCTCACTTCCGCATCTTCCATCCGCTTGGAGTTTTGTCGACCCTACCGTTCTCTTCCATCTTCATCATGAAGTGATCCAGTTCTGCAGCATCGAATTTAAGCCCGCCCATAGGGATAAGGAACAAACTAAGTGTCGCGAATACCCTGTCGGTCGTCAATGGGCCTTGATTCGTGAGCATACCAGCAATATAGTTCCAGGCCATCGTAAAGCGCGGATTCTTGAGAGGGTCGTCATCTTCTGCATCCGGCTTCGCAGGTGTGGGTTCTTCTTTCCTAGGACCGCCTTCTTCATCCCTAGAGTCGTTCGAGTCTTCGGAAATGAAACTCAACGCACGTCTCCTGCGTGGGGTTATATGGGTGTCGTCCCTCTTCTGCGGAGATGTGTGAGGCGTTGTTCGCCTTGAGGCGGGAATGTCACTGCGGGGGAGCGTCTCCATCACGTAGTAGATTTTCCTATTCAGAGGGTATTCCGCAAGGACGTTGCGATCCACCCAGAATTCGAGAGATTTGCGGAGGAGGTCGGGCTCCATAGAGAGTTTCTCTTTCAACTGATCGAATGACCAAGCGCTCCCTACTTCTCCACCGTTAAGTTCTCGAGGTATATCGGGAATGGGAGAGCTCGGGTTGTCGGCAAAAGCATCTATGACGGTGGCAGCACATGTCGAGACTTGTTTGAAACTGAGAGACCTGTCGTTTAGCTCAAGCTCAATCACAGCGAAACCTTCTTCTTTCAGCCAATTCAGTTTTCGTGACTTCTTCAGAAGCTCAAATTCGTGGTTGCAAATATCCAATATTTTGGCGATTCTGCTCGGTAGTTTGAAGTCCCCTTCGGATATCATATGCTGTGGCCAGAAAAGACGGCTGATGACCTTCACATGGACCTCTGCTTCTGCTTTCCCAAGACTCCCAACTGTAGTGCCCACGTCAAGATTCTGCATAAGATGTTTCGTTTGGACCATATCCCGCAGGTGGGAATCGGTTTTCCGAGACTCGCTCAGGTCTTTGAGCATGATTGCCGCGTTCTGCATCTCGTTCTCGCCAAATCTGACTTTCAAAAGTTCAATGGTAGCCTTCTCTCTGAGAAATTCGGATGTAGGCTGGAGGAGCAGCCTCTTCCCGAGCTGGTTCTGGAACTCGTTGATGAATTTGGTGGTCTCCAGCATGGTGAAAAGGTGGGAGATAATATCAGTCCCCTTGTCCCTCCGGAATTCCGGTCCCGCATCTGCTGGGTCAGGCTGCCAATCCATGTCGTCATAATCCAGATCCTCCAAACTTGCAGCGGCGGCAGCTCCAAGAACCTCGTTCTTTTTATCTGCCCCCATCTGCGCGCATGCTTGCAGTTCAGTACTGATTTCTTGGAGGATATCCTCATCGTCTAGATCCTCTGCATCGCCAGATATCACCTTACGGCGTCGCAAGGTCTCCTTGAAGTCTTCTGCACTCCCAATGCGGGTAGATTCACACGCAGACTCGTAGGTGGATTGCATCATGGCTTCGCTATTTTCATCGGCTTCTTCTTCGTCGTATTGGTAACACAATATACCTTTGACGATTTCCACGACAGTGTCTTCACGGGTGCTTAGGTATCGACGAACCCTCGCACCAACTTTATCTAGTAGAACACCCTTTGCGTCGATGATTTGGAAGCATTTGATCATGTTGATGTATGCACGTAGAACGTCGACTGTACTAGCACCCTGATGCAACAGCCGCCGATTAAGCGTGTATGCGAACGTGCTCGTTAGAACCAGTCGGGCGATCGGTGTGTTCAGGGTTGGTATAAGATCCATAATACCAGGCATGGATAGTGGGAAGTCAACAATTATATCAAACATCTCTTTCATTCGTACTCGGGATAGCCTTTGTGCCAAACGGTTGAGAACGGGGGGTAGTTCTTCGTCTACATCCCCCGGACGTATGATCTTCATGATCGGGATGACCAGCGGCATAAGGGAATCAAACAACCATTCCTTCATGATCTCGGCTGAAGCAACTGAAGTTGGAAGTTTTGCCATGCTCGTGTCTCCGTCGGCGTCCTCGGCCTCAAGATCTGAATCCGTGTATCTCCCGCTGAATCTGTGCGTAACCCACTCTCCGGAGACACGGTCGATTACTAAGGCGAACTCTCGTTCTCCAACACCATTGGCCATGAGTCCGATGGCGTTCAGACTTTCGACGAGCTTGAAGATGGCGTGTCGAGCTTCCTCATGACGTCTGTTCGCCTCTTCCTGGTTCACCGCGGCTTTCTCATCTTCCTCCAGTTCAAGATCCACATCGGTACTATGGACGGTTTCATCCGCGTCTGGAATGTGGGGCGATGTGAAGAGGCCAACATCTGTGACAGCCGAACTAGAGCTCGGGAGGGACAGTATAACGGTAAAGTAAGCGTAGAAGGTCTTGCGTAGCAGGGACGGAAAGGTCGACGGGAGGCAGTAAGCTATGATTGAGGCGAGCGAACGATGGAACGGTTCAACAGAGGTGATCGGGTCTATCTTGGTGATATAAGGCAGGATGTAGGTGGAATAAACGGAATAGTAGATTCTGCATGTTACTCGAAGGTGGGATATGATGTCGTTAAGTTGGTATTCAGGGCGTGTTTTCGTCGCTGGTTCCCTCTGGTGGTTTCAAGCTGGTTAGACAAGAGATATAACAATCACTCCTATGCAGATAGACCGAAGCCGATAACCGTACCTCAACTTCCTCCAGAATCGGTCTGATGTGCTCCAAGAAATGCCGTCGCACTTCACAGGTGTACCACTCGACCAAGCTCTCACCGGTCTCAGTGCTAACCGTAGACGTCATGAGATACGCAATCGCCTCCCGCGTGTCCGGACCGAACAGGTCTGCTTTCCTTCGGAGATAGACTCCATCCTTCTGAACTCCAAGAGCGGTACTCTCTTCCTCCGACACATCAAATGGAGAATCCGGGAACGAGAGGAAGGTCGTCGCGAGATGCCATGCACGACTGTGGGTAACGAATGCTTCGCCTCCTGGACTCGAGAAGACCTGACCCTGGGCGAAAGGCGAGCCTTGGACAGCCGGTGAGGGCGCTATGGGAGTGTTCTCATTGAAGGATCCAGTGGGAGTAGCTATCGGGGTAGGCAGGGAGGCAGACGCGGCTGGAGGAAATATGCCATGGAAGATACGACGTTTCTTGACCTGCCGGAGAGGCTCCTGAGGATGGTGGAAACCGGATATCAACATGGCGAAGGATCTCTGTGATCTGGCATTCTCGTTATCGGGTCATCTGAAAGGAGGCTGTCGGTCAGGTCGACGGTGCAGTTCCGCTGCGAGGTGGCTGGTTCTTGTTGGTGGATGAAGAAGGCCTGCGAAGGAAGCCGTCGGCGCTTTCGCGGTGTTTACGACCACCAAAACAACACGCCATTCCGTCGACACAACCAACCCCGCCAAATTCCCAACGTCGAAGACGACGCTAACCTCTCTCATCGCCCAGAACATGGACAAGCCGGCAAAGTTCACCAGACTAACGGCCTAGTCTCGGTGATCCCAGCCTCGAGGAACTCGTGAGGCCTCGTTTGGGCTATCCTTCGCGGAGTGCAGAATATTCTCGACTGGACCTCGCTCGATGGCTGACATACTCCTCCTCCTCCCCCATCGATGGAATCTGACATGACATACCTGCTCGCAGATATTTATCGATACCCGCCTCAGCCTCCCGGGTCGCTAGGGATTATATAAACAGTGCCAAAAGAGGCTGAAGCCGTGGATCGGAACTGCTGCTTTCTCTGCGGAGGCTGATAAGCCTGGTATTTTTAGCATTCCTCCCCGTCCGCAATCCAGAGCACTGGAACCTTGGTGGAGCCAGGTGATTTGCATGGATGGCAGCCGGTATACACCGTTTGCCAGCGAACGAGCCAGCGGAAAGGTATCGGATGGCGCAAGATACTTCGACGAGGCGGTCTGCAATGTGCATTCTGCAGGTAGCGCGAATTTCGGACTACCTGGGGGTGTGCGGGCCCTAATCCCTGTAGCCGATGTGCAGCTTTGGCTAGCACAGCACCAACGTCACTGCCATCCACATTTTCTGCAAGCTTGAAAGCTCAGGATCTGACTCAAGGTCAGTAGACTCGCCTCGCTCGGTATATAGTGGGGCGGGTGTCTCCAGGAAAACGGTTATGGGTCTTAGTATGTTTTCATTCATGCTTCTCCGCCGAAGTTCTGCATATTCTCTGGACGCCATCCGTTCGTGGACCTGCATAACTTCGAACTCTCCCGCCCTCTCTCACCACCAACTCCGTCTACACATCTGCATATCCATGCTTCGCTTCTCCCGTAGACAGCGCGGCGAAAATGTGTCAGATTTACATGTACCGAGCATCTTGCGGCCATCTCTCCCTCCTTGAGCCAATATCCCCAAACCAGGGAGCCACAGTCTACTGCCAGAAAAATCCTCCATGCAAAAGACCGACCATAGAGGTCGCTGCCCTTTCTTGCATGTGTTCGGACTGCCACGCCAGAATATCCAGAATATCGGCTGTTCCGAGCATGCACCGAGTCGACATCTCGAAGTTCAAAACTCGAAAATACAAATCTCCCGAGCCAATAGACACGGACAAACACTTCCCGGGCACTCTCACGGAGAGCCCTCGAGGATTCAGATCAAGAGTTTGGAAGAAACTACGAGGCCATGCATCGTTTGGGAATCGCCAGCGAAGCCGCCAATCCGGTCAACCGTTACAATTTCAAAGACAAGCACAGTTCGACGACCCTAACGGACTTGGATTCTACGATCTTATTTAACAGTACATTCATAATTTCCCCCCTCCTCTAAGTCACCAAAGGCGCTTTTTTGATTTACTCCGCCGCCTTCACCACTCTATATTCGTTCCCTTTGTTGCTTCCAAGTCGTATCGCACTCAAGACCTTTGTAGCAGCGACGCATCCGAGTTTCCATTAGCGTTTGGTTCAGTGTTCCTTCTTTTTCTTTAACCAGCATGATACCCAGGAAGGAGTTTTTCTTTTTTTTTCTTTTTGGTTTCTTTAACTACAAATTTATAGACCTCATGGACTTTCACTTCATAATTTATTTGCGAAGGAACGAATTCTACTGAACCAATATTGCAATGTATCTGATTCCTATCGTCTACTTAATATTACATGTATCCCATAAAAAATCTAAATACACAGATACTACAATATCTGGGACCGAGACTACTACAATATAATCAACTGAAAGATATCTATTACAGATTTACATTGTCCAGCGCAAAGCCTCACCGGTTTCCAAGACCCCGCCCACACTGTAAAACCACTTCCACTTCCTCGATCTCTTCAAACCTATCAACCCGCTGACATCACTCTTCGCCCACAGGAAGCTCTGCGTAAACCACTGTTCGATCAAGTACAACGTGCCACCACCCATCAAGACCATAGCGGGCATAATAGCGATCATGTAGTAACCCGCCACATCAAAATATTTGGTGTAAAACTCCGCGCTGTTGAGGATTATAAGCCCCCCCCCCGGACCGCTTCTGTTTACCACCGAACCCGCGCAAAAGTTAAATAACCCGACTGACATGGCGATTACGAGCATGCAGAGTGTGAGGGTGTTGAGCAGTTCTAGGAATATTAGCGTGTAGTGCGCTGTCTTTCGAAACCGGATGCTCTTGAAAAAGTAGTACACTCGCCCGTGCTTCAGGTTGCGCGATGGCGTCATGAAGGAGTGTCGTACTACCTTGAACAGAACGATATCGATAACAAATATCAGAACCGCGAGACAGAGGCAAGTCAGATAGGACGCTGACCTCCAGGCAAATCCGACAGGTGGCGTGAAGTAGGCGAGGAGGAAAGATCCGGTACTGATCCCTCCAACAATCAGGAACGCCGTGATCAAAGGTTCAATGATCCTCCAATGTCCGAATTCAATATTGCGCTCGGTTTCCGGACAAGCTTCACTTAATTTAGCCCAGTCGATTACCGTGCCTTTCGTCCAATTATTCAGAAACCCCTGTTCAATTCGAGACATGATTGTTTGTCCGATCCCGTAATGCCATCTGCCTCGACCTTGGCCCTTTCCGTCTCCGAAGATGTCGATGTAGTCGCCGTCCCCGTGGCACGTAGAGACGATTGTATTAAAGTCCTTTGCAAATTCGGGCTTATTATCGTGATCATTGTCAACCACGGCTGCAAGATATAAAACTGGCAGCCAGCCAACCAGCAGTCCCAATCCAACATTGAAAGCAGTGACACCCCCACCTTCTCCTCCGCTGAACGCCTTACGAATCGCCACCGCCATAGCAAAGAAGAAACCACCAAGGCCGAGCAAGATAGGAACGATGCCTCTTTTCCTTGCATCTCGTAAGGCCTTCGCCAGCCTCGTCCTCTCTTTCACTAAGTCGAGGCCACTCACAACATCCCTGCTAAACAGCGCCCTCTCAACCGCCGTAACTAACTCTTCAGGTGATAGATGCCTTTCAGCCGACTTTTTAAGCTGAAACTGATTCAGGACCAAAAGAATATAAAACTGGTCCCTAGCCCTCGAAAACGTTTCGAGTTCATCCTCGGCATCAGACTCCACCCTTAGGACCTCAGAATGATACTTCTTATACCGATACTTTAGCGTCAAATTCACCAACTTGGCGCACCTAGCCGCAATCTTTACGTCCCAAAGACAAAAAGTCAACGCAGCGATAGGCGAGCCAATCCACCGTGCTAACCATATAACCGTCACCGAATTCCTATTAGACTCCCATGGCATCTGCGTTACCAGGCCCAAAGCTGGTAAAATCCAGTCCAGCAGAAGATCGAGTGTAGTTTGAGTATCGTTTCTCCAAACATCCCCGCAGACTTTTACGCACCCCTTGTAAGTGATTGCGACGAGCTGGGCATCTGCTTCGGGGCTACCGTAGTAGTTCGTGATATGACCTTTATACGCGATCTCATGATAGAGGGTCCGGTTATGTTGGAGGAGGCTTTGGCAGTCCCGTTTTTTCAATGTTACCTGCTCTGGTGGGGAGTAACTCGATGTAAATTCGGTCTGTGCCTCTGCTAGCACTGTTGTGATGAGGATAGAGAGGACAATGCAGGTTTGAAGTGTGACGATCTAGATATAACGAAGAAATCAGCAAGTACTTGGGGTACAGCGGTATATGAGATCCTTACAATGTATTTTTGATCCGGCATTGTCATTGCTATGGTGTTTTCCCGGTCAATCTCCCCTCACGCGGACTTGGTGCATCACGGCTTGTTCGCGTCAAGATCTTGCATATACCTGGCAGCCTTACGGGGTTAAGGTGGTAAGTAATAAGCACGCTTACCATGCTTACTCGGGAAACTTCGTAACGTGAGTGATATGAAGGGCTTTAGTAAAAAACACCTCTCCTGCATTTCTAAAACATGTGAGGCTAAATCTTCGCAATTGCACGCACGAATGGTCAAAGATGACGATAGAAAAATGCAACAAATCTTTGTGTTGGGGGGCAGACTTGGTCCCAACACTCGAACCTTGATCTAGATCTTGGAACCATGGCAATAAACATTCAGCTTTTAATTTTGGCGATAACAAACCAATTAAGCCAGCTCTTGCCCCCCCAAAACCATCCCTTTCAAAGTCAATTGAAGTAGTGATATAGGTATTAAATACTACTTAAGTAAGTATACATTAGTATGCGAAAAGCGAATCCTCTATGAATAATTTGCCCCGCTATCCTATAGCCCCGTCCAAAAAGCATTCTCTCACTGGTCCTCCTTAATAAAATCCGCCGCCCGTTCCGCAACAGCGTACACCAAACTTTGAATATTGGCCCTCACAAGCAATGGGAAGACGCTAGCATCTACAACTCTCAATTTCTTAACCCCATAAACCTTGAACCTCGCATCCACAACTCCTCCTTTACTCCGCGGTAACATCGAACAAGTTCCAGAAGGGTGGAATTCACTCTGAAGAGCGGTTTTGATCCATGACTTCACGTTGGCGGGCGTAAGTTCATGGTATCCTGGTTGATACACCGTTCCGTTGCCCTTGAGTAAATCGCTGAGTGGAGCAGTCCTGGCGATAGTCTGCAGATGCAGGACGATCTTGGAAAGGAGTTCAATATCGAGAGGGTGTGAAAGGTATTTGGGATCAATGGCTGGATAAACCGTTGGGTCTGATGATTTAATATGGCTCGAGCCACGAGAGAAAGGGTGCTCAAGAACACCGAGAAGAGATAAGTAGTTTCCGGTGAGTTCGTTGCCGAATAGTTTTCTGGTATTGTTTTGCCAGACGGGGGTAATACCGGCTCCCAGAGTAAGCTCTTGAGCGACGGCCTCTGTTAAGAGGTCTTGGAACTGGAGAGAGTGCTGGGCAGCCAAACCGGAGGTGGATGAGCTGGCGCTTGCGAGTTGGGAAGGGAAGTAACCGTACCCTGCGATCTGTCGAAGAGATAGTAGAGCTGAGCTTGCCCCGCTCACGGATATAGGCCCGGTTTGGTTGACCAGGTACTCCTGAAGGGCTGCTTCGAAAAAAGGCGTATCCCGAAAGCTATCTAGTGTAAATATCCCGGGATTCACTTCGAAACCGATTGGCACGTAAATATGATCCTGTAGATTCTCGCCTACATTCGGATTGTTCACAACGACCGGGATGCCATGTTGGTTTAGAAGGCTGGGCTTTCCGATACCCGATAACTCCAGAATTTGCGGAGACCCGTAGGCACCCGCGGATACGATGATTTCCCTCGTAGCCGTCAGAGTGGTCGTGGTACCATCCTTGACAAACTGAACGCCAGTAGCAACAACCTCGCCGCCTACATTTGCGGTGACGACCTTCTTGACCAAAGCTCCGGTGAAAACGTGAAGGTTCGGCCTAGCGGCATTTGGGGCATAATAGGCGGTTGCGGCGTAACTCCTCGTGTGAGATGAAAGATCAAGGTTCAAAAGATTGGTGTAGCCGCCAAGGGCCAGCCCATCTTTCGGATCTCCGTTCACAGCCAAACCACGATTAGCAAAAGTCCGCGGCCATGCCTCCGTGAGCTCACTATACCAGTCCGGGAATCCAGTCTTGACGGGGCCGGAATTCCCATGGAAGGCTGGGACAATGTACTGGGTCTTTAGGTCCGCCTCAACTTGCGGAGACGGAGCTACATATTGTTCCGATTTCTTGAAGTATGGCCTAAGAGCGTTCCAAGTCCAGTTTGCGTTCCCGAGGAACCCCCAGTTATTGATATCTTTCTGGGATGGGTGTGTCCAGAAGAGAAAGTTGATGGCACTGGAGCCACCGAGGACTTTCCCTCGGGGTTGAGCATATACTTTATTGTTGACATTGGACTGCGGGACAGTATGGAAATCCCAATCATAGGCTGGCTCAGTATACAAGGCCGTTAGAAGCCCTGGGGCGAGGATATAGAGGTCATTGAGGCGTTCCTCGCCTGCCTCGACGACGGCTACTGTGATATCAGGGGTTTCAGTCAACCGTGCTGCTAGGACCAGACCGGCGGTGCCTCCTCCGGCGATACTATCAAGTTTAAGTAAGTATAACCAATCGTAGAAGGAAGACAAGCAATCCTTACACATAATCGAAGGATGTCACCTGCGAAGCAACGCGGGCGGCGAGCACTACCCAGGAGGTGGTTAAAAGATTTGAGATATGTATATGCATCTTGTTCCAGAGTTCCAGCTCTATACGCGTGTGGTGTACGGGACAATGGCTTGTAGACTGGAAAGGATGAAGAATAACCCAGGCCCCATCGTGCCTTTAAATATTCGAGTGCCGGGATCATTCACCGAGCTCGTACTCGCCAAGCCTAATTATCCGTCCCGATTCCCATGCACGGAGAAACGGAGGGTACCCACGAGCGCAGACGTGCTCTTGGGTCGCAATTAGATAGGCCCATCCTGGGAGCCTTTAGATAACTTCGTGAAGAATTTCCGGTCCAAGAGTGGGGCCAGGGTTGTGGGACCCGATCGATTTGTCCAGACACCGGCTCGTCAACCAAGGGTGCTGCATATTGTGGGTCCGGCTAACTGGAACACATATAGAATGGGAGCTGCAGCCAGGAACAGAGCTCACAGGATATATTCTTTCCAGCTTCCTGCTAAAACCGTATGAACTTGCAGCTGAACCGGATCAATCAATTGATCACTACGTAGCGAGAAACCGCCTTGTCGTCCCTCGCACGCGCGCAATTAGTGAGGCCCAGAAAGTTTCCACTACTACAATAGAGTAGACATGGAATTTGAACCGCTATGAACTCGTGGAGCTCGGAGCTGCATTGTTTTGGGCGTTCTTAGGGGTCGATGCGCCGGCTGAGGCTTTAACCGGGCCGGGGTTCGGGATGACGAGGGTGCCGCCGCCAATTTTGCGATTACTGATCCAAGCCCAAAGCCGGGTGGTGCTTGCATTGGTGCTACCAAGAAAAACTTCTTGTCGGAGGAGGTTATCTCGACTGGGCCAATTTTCATGGATGACGAAGCTCTTGTATGCCAATTAACGTTGTTGACGTGACAGTAGGGCTCCATTGCAAGTTGCAAGCGCCTGCCGGCAGTTTGAGTAATCTGGACAACCCAGGTATATCACGCCGTTTTAACTACTCTCTGAGAGCCGGAGAGCTCTTTCGCCGGCTGAATATGAGTTATCAATATGGAAGTGGGTCGACGAAATCGTCGAATTGATGGGGAATATCGCGTGTCGAGTCTCGATTGCTCGAGATATTCGGTGCGCGTGTGGCGGTGGTTGGTTCGAGGTCTCGTGTTGTATGGCGTTTTGCACGAAACCACAAAAACGGCCCAAGCTCTGCATGCATCATGCATGTGCAGCAAAGCCATGCAAGGTGACAGGTCGAGCCATTGTTTCGGCGTTTAAGGGTCAGTAAGGCGTAGGTGAGCGACCCCACTATGGGTTGACGTGGGACCGAGCATCTCCTGTCAGCACGGTTTATCAGATCCTGAGTTCTGTGGGGGTATGTATCTGTTTCCCTAGCTAGCTAAGGTGCACGTCGTCAATGGAGGTCATGCCAGTTGGGCCAAGCGAAACTATGCCTACGGCGCCGCCTCTCGACGTCTGACTTGGGCAACTTTGTAAAAGCAAATCGGGTTTTCTTGGTGGAAGGCTTAAGGGTGAGATAAATACAAATACAAGTTCTCAAAATCGACTGCCCTAATAAATTAATATCTCATGCCGGTACTCGTGCTAAATTCAATACCGGTCCCGACACCAATCCCGTAGTAGTAGTATAGTTAGTAGGTGCACGCGGTCGGCGTGGGTCCATCCAGCATCTCATAATTTTTTAGTCCCGTCCTCTCATTACAAATGTTACTGCCTACTTGCTGAGGTATGTATGCAATAGAAACGAAGGATATCGAGGAACGCCAACGGCAGCCATAGGCTAAACCTGTCGCGGAGCAAATCAGATCAAGCCTAAGTACCGTAGGGGAAATCGTGGAGTCCACGGATGCAATGGCCGCCGTAGTTTGCATGGACGGTAACGAATCGTCGACGCGTGCCTCTGGTGTCAACGTTAGTACGGCAGCTAACACAGTTGTAGATTCTCCAGAATTCAGCCGCGTTTTAATTTTGGGTTCATACACACAGTGGCCGGTACCAGTGCGCAAGAAATACCGTCGATAGCCCTCTGTTGAACGGTTAGGTCGCTGTACCTTCATTAGCCCCATCGTATCCGGGCTCTACACCGAGAAGAGCAACACGAGACCCACACAGGTCGACGGTCGTCAATATGTGTTGAATGTGGTATTTTGCCGTCCTCTTTCAGCCGAGGTATCACGAATGAGATTCGAGTATCGCGACGTAGCCGAGAGCGAGAATGCATTTAATAGACCTTGGAATGCTGGGAAGCAGAATGCATCGCCACCTTGCTCACCCTCCCCTCCATCGCGATACCGGTTAGTGGTATCCGAGTCTCTAGCCTTTTTAACCGCGCCAAAGTCACCGTTACCGTTCGTTGAGGGGGACGCCTGATTTATCAACATATCCCTTATCTTCTGATTGTGACCGCTGCGCTGCCATGGCGTCGGATACTTCCAAACCAACGGAGCACGGCGCCTTTCAAACCGAGATATACGGGCAGTTCAACCCGCCTCGATTCCCAACCGATCCGACCCAGTGGGAACCTCTTGCCCGGCGCTCCGTTCCCTCCGCGAATTTTACATATGTCTACGGTTCCGCGACAACGGGACAGACATGTCGCGCAAATTTGCAGGCCTTCGAGTCGCGCAAGATAGTGCCCCGGATGCTTGTGGACGCGAAAGAGAAATCGACTGAGGTCGAAATCCTGGGCAAAAAGTACTCGTCGCCGTTGATCTGCGCACCGGTTGGCGTGCAAAATATTATGAATCCGGAAGGGGAAGAAGCGACTGCCAAGGCGTGCGCGACCCTTGGGATTCCATACATCCTGAGCACTGCGTCGACGAGGTCGATCGAGCAAGCGGCTGAGGCATCCGGCGACGGCGATAGGTGGTACCAATTATATTGGCCGAGGACCGACGAGATCACGATAAGTTTGTTGAATAGGGCATGGGATAACGGGTATAATATCCTTGTCGTTACCCTTGATACCTTTCAACTTGGGTACAGACCAGGAGACCTAGACAATTGTATGCACCACCAGTCCAAATAAAATAGATCCGAGTATTTACTATGTATCCGTACGCAGGCTATCTACCTTTTATTTGGGGAGAAGGTTGTCAAATCGGGTTCTCCGACCCGGTCTTTCAACGCCTTTACGCCGCTGGGCACTACAACGACCCAAATAAACCGAGCTCGCTGTTTGATCTTCTTGCAAGAGCAGCGAATCCCTTCCAGGCCTGTAAGCTTCTCTACAACGCCCTAACGATTAAAAAGTCGTTAGCTTGGATATCGGAAATATCCGGGGGAAACTACAAAACGTGGAAAGATCTTGCTTTTCTGAAAGAACATTGGCAGGGGAAGATCCTGCTAAAGGGTATACAGAGTATTGAAGATGCAAGAATAGCAGCAAGTATGAAAGGTATCGTTGACGGAATCATCGTGAGTAATCACGGTGGCCGACAGGTCGATGGTGCCATTGCGAGTCTGGATGCTTTGGAGAGGATTACATCGGATGATACGATTACAAATTCCCATTTGACTATCCTATTTGACAGCGGTATAAGAACCGGCAGTGACGTTCTCAAAGCGATGGCCTTAGGCGCTCAGGGCGTCCTAATCGGGAGGTGAGCAAAATCCAATCTTCTCTAAAACATAAAACGATATGTCATATGATCATAGCTGACATGGATTCTACATTAGACCCATGATGTGGGGTCTTGCAATGGGAGGTGAACTCGGGGTTGAGCATATTTTCAGGTGCCTACGAGCAGACTTGGAGATCAATATGGCCCTTGCGGGTATCAGAAGCATTAAAAGCGTAGACCGCAGCATTTTAGCTTTCGAAGCCCCAGCAAAGCTGTAACTAAGTTCTTATTGTTGAAGCGTAATATGTAAACATGCGTGTCCTAGCGTTGGAGAAACGCCAGCATTTGGAGAGATGTTAATGAGCATCTATTTATCTAAGTAAGTACATATAGATGGATTTTCATGTAACAGTCCAAACGTACTTCTGGTCTAGTATTGCTCCTTGCTCTGGATCCCCTAATTCGAATGTAAGAAATCCGTTTGTATCCCCGAGGTTGTTTCCCGATGCATTCGCCCTCCCCTTGTATTCTCGTATTCGCTAGTTTGTGATTGCGGAGACTGTCTCATTGCCTACGTCGACGGGCGAGGGGTTGTACATGTGTGTGAAGTATCGATTGGGTATGTGTATGTAAGTAAACACATTGTCGATAAACCAGACCCCAGTCTAGATTTAGTTGGCACCTAAGACCCTATGATACTCGGAGTGCGAGAAGGCGATCAAATTAACATTTGAATTCAAAATGTGACATTCAGGATATGTAGCTCTAAGTACGGAACCTCATGGTTTTATACATGCCAACGCAGTTCGGAAATCAGTAATCCGAACTGACAGCGCGACACGGCTAATCTTGCTAAGTGCTAACCTCATATAATTTTAAATCACGTTTCAGCCTTTCGTCGGGCCCACCGTAGTGTTCGGATCTAGCGCGGATTGTCATTTGTAATTGCTTACATTTGTACACCAAAGAGGCTGAGCTAGAGCTAGTAATCTACGTTTTGTAAATTTTCCGGTTTAGAGTACTAACATGTTCAGACTCTGAGAGGGCCCATAAGAGACCCTAGTCCAGAACGGGGTCTCCTGAACACCAGGATAATATATTTTAGGTCCATATGGCTATAGGGCAAAATCAGAATTCTCCAGTATTGCATCCCCTCAGTAATCGATAATCTAACAAGTAGCTGCCTAGATCGCGGTTAGCGAGTGCATGGTGTATAAGTTTGATTGACACTTGATGCGCCAGGCGAGCTAAGTGCACATGCACGAAAGCCGGCGGGTGGGACTATATAATTCGCGGCCAAGCCCGCGTGCAGTTACCTAAGAGGACGATCACTGGGATATACCCAAATGTCAAATGTCATATCTTAATATCTCTTCGCAGTTAATACCGATGTTTCGAGTAATGTCCTCAATATTGATCAATCCGTCGGCTAATCACTTGCCACCTCAATGGTCGTATGGAGGCGAAGGCCCTCCATACAGGCAATTGATCTTCTGGGTTAAACCTTGATTGATCTATGACAGTGCGACGCTATACCGAAATATCCATATCGGTCTTTCAATTTGCTGGCGCCGTATGAGAATTCTGCTCGACCGATATGTATAAATTGCGGGAAAGCCTTCGAGGGGGTTTCCTTTTCACTTTCCAACCATATCCAAATCTGCAATCCCTAAAACACTGCCATACTATCTACATTCTAGCCTTGAATACTTCCAGTTTTCACCATGAGGATCTTTGCTCTTGCACAAACGTTCCTTCTCTTAGTCTCTTTCCTGATCATTCCAGGCGCGCTATCTTTGCCCACCTCCCAACAAGCCGACATCCAAGCGAGAGCCGCAAGCCCAAATCCTGCCATCGAGGCCAGAGCCGGTCTCGAGAAAAGGGATAGCTGGGATTGCAACGGATCTAGCCAGTGCGTCGGCGTAAGACAGGAAGCCTGTTTAGCTGCCCTCGGCAGATTCGAGGGTTGGCGGACATTCAATAGGGAGACGAGATTCTGGGAGGATATTCGCCACGGTAACGTTGGCTCCTGCCTCGCGATGTACAAATGCAGTAATTCTCAGGATTACATCTCGGCTGCGGATAATGGGATTTCGACTGGGGCTAATCTCCAAGCAAAGTATGTAAACTTGCCTATACCCATTGTACGTGAACTCAAACTCATTTTTCTTCTCGCATCAGGGGTCGGTCCATTTACAACAACAATGTGAAGAAATGTGGTCGGTGCGGGTCGGTATGGTTCTGGGGATCGTGCAGAGTTACTTTCAACTACTGCTTTGGGTATGATGGCTGTATTGGTTTGGTGTCATAATCCTCGTGTTCATCAAAGCCCCCCGTCGTAACGTATAAACCGTTAGCGCTTGTGGTCACCGGAACATTGCTTAACTGTTAATGAGCAAAAAGCCCGGCTTTATGCTTTTCATTTCATCTGCAGATCCACCACCACTAGACAGGTGCCAACTCTCATATATATACCTATCAAGAACATATCGTTATTCCTGAATAGCCTGACTCCTCTGGTAACCTGCAGATTAGCTTTCTGACCTGAAATTTCAATATTCCTTCCTGTCCTATATAATTATTTTCTTCATGAACACATCCATAGGCAATTGTTTACGGTTCGAAAGTTAAGATCGAAACACCGCTTGAGTTACATTAGTACGTTTCTGCTCAGGTAATGCTAGCGGGTAAACTCGTGTGTGCTTCGGTAGTACTATAGTAGCACTATAGCTATTATCCATAGATCCATCCATAGCATCCAGCCTGGAGTGCCGACATGAACCCATACATACTTCAGTACACTGCAGGCTGGGCTTACGCTATCGATATATCTCGAACAATCAGCTAGTTTATCGGGCGGTTTTGTGCAAACATATGAAGGTAATATACAATGGCAAAGCTCTCCACGCTATTTTTATGGTGTTGTGAAGCCTTGCGTCTGCGCATACACTCTCGTCACCAGACGCCTACCACAACCCAAGTGCATTCAAAATACAACAAGGTCCACACTCTGGATACGAGACCAGTCTACACCGAAATCCTGGCCTTTCGAGCAAGTTAATTAATGTTCTAGTTCGAGAAATAGAAATTCACACCCTCCTCTAGAGCCCCACGACTTTGGTTTGAGATTTCTCTGGAATCAAATATAAATATTTACACGCTTTACCAATTGGACTGCCGGTTTGGACGGGAACAACATTTTGGTGCAGTGATCACGTGACGGACGCGCTCTTTCTATCTTTCGAAGGGCTGTACAAAATTTAAGATCTTAGGACGAGTCTTATCTCGTAAACTAGTCGCTGGGGGCCCGCCGGAGATTCGTTCAGTCTTTGATTTTCACGTAGAGCCCACTCCTGTAGATCAAGGGGCATGGTGATAAAAACCGAATTAGTCATCAATTACATAATCAGACGTTCTTATTACGTTACGCAAAAGCCCTCCTTCCGGATCAAGCCGAATCCGCAGGCAAGAGTCGTCATGAGTTGCATTTAAGATTGTATCGGTGACAGGTCGACGGCTTGCGAAGTTGCAATTGACGCCTATAAAATCCCGGAAAGATGTCTTGCCAAATCCACAGAGTAGAATCAATTCAAGTACGCAGCTAGTTCCCGAGGTAAAGAGCACCTCGCAGCCGTAACATCGGAAGAATTTTTAAAAAAAAATAGTAGCCTACTCGTTCGACAGTGCAACCCCCGAGATTCGATGGCCGCCCCGGTTCCCGACACGATAACGCTGACCGCGCGTTGCCACTGCAAGTCCAACCAGTTCAGCATCGAAATCCCCGTATCGGCCCTCCCGCTCCGTTCCGCTCTATGCCAATGCAATACCTGTCGCCACGCAACCGGGAACCTGACGGCCAATTCCATATCCTTCCCGGGCTCCCTGGGCATCCCAAAACCCGACGTCTCCGGTCTCGTTGAGTACAGGACGTCTGAAAACCTTTCCAGGTACTTCTGTGGGACATGCGGCGCGCACATGTGCACTGTTGAGCCCGACTGCTGGGATGTCACTTCCGGGGTGGTGGATAAGACCGGGGACCTGGTGGAGAGGCTCAACATCTGGGCGGATGACACCGGGGACGGGGGCTTCGGCGCCTACTTCACGCAACACGGGGGCCAAGACATCCGCAACTATCGCACCAGCAGTCAGGAGTCAAACGGGGGACTGGGAATCGTCACAAAAGAGACAAATGAAGAGTACAGAGCGAAGTCAAGGGCCATAGCAGCGGCGGAAGAGAAGGAGCTTCGGGAATCGGACGAAAAGCTCCGGTGCAGATGCCACTGCGGCGGCGTGGACTTCTACCTCACACGGCCGAATCCCCGGTTCCCGGGACCAGACCCAAAGAAAATGGAAAGAAACAAGGGGTTCTGGTGGTTGATTGGGACGAAGTACCGGGCCAGCCCCTGTTCCTGTGAATCCTGCCGGCGATGTTCAGGCTACGAAGTCAATCCGTGGATGTATGCACCCAAGGCTAATCTTTTCTGGAACGACGGGAAGCCGATGCAGTTCAACGAAGGAACGTTGAAGTCGTATGAAAGCACGCCTGGAACGGTGGTCAGGGAGTTTTGCGGGGTCTGCGGTGCGAAAGTATTCTACAGGGCACCAGAAAGAAGGGAACCGTCTGGGGTCGTCGACGTAGCGCTCGGGCTGTTTACGGGTATCGACAGTCGGGCCGAGGAGTGGGTCAAGTGGGAGCCTGACATGGGGTTCGAAGAGGATGCGCTGGATCCCGGGTTCGTCGCGTCCGTCAACGATGGCATCTTGAGGTGGAATCGGGAGATCGAAGCGTCTAGTCCTGTAGCAGAGCCTTAGCTGTTTATTATTCCATCTTATCTCATCTTATCTCATCTTATCTCATCTTATCTTGTGTAAGGTACCCCGGGGTCCTAGGCGACCGCTCCCGGTGTCTCTCAGGGAACCTGGAATTGCCTCGTGGCCGCATATCGAAGCTGCACGTCGATGTGCTTGTAATGTCACAAGTATAGCCACACTCCACCGACTGCAACCTCTCAGTTAATCCTATTCTGTCCTTCCCCGGTCCTAGAGCAACGGGTGTCTCTTCCATCTACGGGTACCTCTGGCTGTCAACCTATCGCATGTAACATCTACAACACCCCAGCACTCCACAGCCTCGTACACAAGACACGATGGCGCGTACCCCACCATCTGCCCTTTCCCACGCTCAGAAAAAGCTCATTGAACAACAAATCAGCCAGCTGTCAATCGATCTCAGATGGGTGGAGGGCCCTCCTCCTCTGCCCGAACCCGAAACCTGGAAAGGTCGCACCAGGGCCACCAAAGCCAGCCACAGCCAGGCTACGCCCGTTCCGCTCCCGAAGCCTCTCGACATCTACCCACAGGAGAAACACACCCTTTGCTTTATCTGCGACGAGTCGCTACCCCAATACGAGACCATCGCACTGCCATGCAACCACGTTTATTGCCAGCAGTGCATGCTCACGAGCTACGAAACCGTCCTGAAAGACCCTGACGGATTTCCACCCCGCTGCTGCGACCCTCTGGACACCGCGGACACCGCTTTCGTTCTCTCCGACAAACAAGTCGACGAGTTTCTCTCGCTAAAGGTCCAGCGTGAATCAACCAGGATTGTCAAATGTGCCTACTGTGGAGATGACATATTAGACGCAGTGGCCTCGGTCTCTGAGGCTGCGGCATATTGCGTGAGCTGTAAGAAACTCACGTGTGTCACGTGCCGCAAAGAGATGCATAAAGACTTATGCCCCGAATCCCAAGGCGTCGGGGAGCTCCTGGAAACGGTCCAAAAGGCCGGGTGGAGCGTATGCCCTAAATGCAATCGGGTAATCGAGAAGAATTCCGGGTGTAATCAAATGACATGCCTGTACGTGCCCGACAGAGCCTATACGTTTTACGCTTTCATAGCCCCCCTACGTTACTAACTGGTTCACTGTAGGTGCGGTCTCCACTTTTGCTATCGCTGCGGGGAAATACTTCATTCAATCGCGACTGGCCTCGGTTGCAAGTGTTTTCTGAAGCACCCGGTGCAAGAAATTAATTTCGGAGAGTCCTTCCAATCTGCGGAGGATGGCGACGATGAGATCCGTGGCAGATGGGCATACGACAGGTTGATAATCGAGTATAGAAAGGATGCCTCAAAGAAACAAAGGATGCTACAGCAGCTTCGGACAGCGATCATGAACGCTAAGAAACAGCGTCTGAAAGACCTAGAGATGGTACAAGATATTGCAAGACTCAGAAAACAACTCAGTGAGTCGAAAGCCAAGGCTGGAGGGGGTGGACCCAACGCGGATTGTGAAACTCTCGGGATCAGAACCAAAAGTACTGCTGGGAGGACGAATCGCGCAACGAAAAAAACAGCGGAGGGGACCGTACCCGAGAGAAAGCTGACTCGATCGAGAACTCAAAGTCAAGCTACGGGAAAAAGCGGGGCTGAGGACACATCACCGGTACCCACCAATGCAAGGAAGAGAGCGAAGGACACTCACTTTTTACGTTGAGCAGGTCGATTGAGGAAGGCCTTCCCTAGCAGTAAGGAGGTGAAAATGCAATTGAACGGGGGTTTGATCTCGAAGTCTTTTACAGAGTAGACATGGATATAATTCGGCGTATTACCCCTGTTAACGCTTCCTCCTTTTCAGTTTCCCTACCCAGATATATCCGATGTACATACTATACCACGTGCAGCGAACAGGCTTAGGTTTGGGGCCAGGAAAGAAAATGATTACGAAATCTATATTAACGGCGATAGCACTTTGCATCTCTCAATGAGCTTGTAAATAAGTATCTTAACCATTCTACGAGCTTTTCTAGGTAGCTACGAAGGGCTTCGAATTCAATTGAGAGGACACATCGACCCCACATGTGGGTGTGGGATTTTGAAGCCAGCTGTGTTGCACACTCGGTGGACCAATCAATTGCGCGGACGGGATCCTTGGTCAGATGGGCTCACGCTTCTCGACACCACCGTGCGGTTCGGCAGGGGCCTCGAAGATAGCCGCAGGATCCAGCTTACACCAGAGCGATTTCTAGATTCAATAAAATGGAGTGATACGGGCGGCACTCTTCCGGAATATAAAAGCCACTGCGAAATCGAGAAGGATCAAACCTCTCCGGCCTTCCTTGCGAAATCTCTCTAAGACTTAGGAACTTTTAGATTTGCAGAACTGCCTTGGATCCTGTGCTAGCCTTAATTCAGTTTTTACCCTTTTTGAGTCCCCTTCGTTCCTTGCTACGGCCCACATTTATGCCTTCGCGCAAGCGTTCAGCACCAGCCCAGCGTTCGCGGGCCGCCAAGGTATCGGTACAGAGCAAGGATCCGAGCACGGCAGCCCAAGCGGGACAAACAATACATACCCTTGCCACCGCACTCGGGTGGACAAATCGCCGACCCCACTCGAGACCTTACACGGCGGAAAAGGCCAACAAATGTACCATATGCGGTGATACATTTCGAGGCTACGAGCTTCAGCGGCTGAGCTGCGGGCATCGACACTGCCGCGACTGCCTCCGTCAGAACTTTCAATACGTAATCAGTAACCCCGCCGTGTATCCGGCAAAATGCTGCAAGAGCCTTCCGTTGTCGGAGACGGCGTTCGTGCTGTCGGATGAAGAAATCAAGGCGGTTCTTGAGCTTCAGAAGTCTCATGAGTCGTCCAAAATTATACCGTGTTTTTCTTGTCAGGGGGAGATTCATCTCAGTGATATTGGGAGAGATGCGGCTTACTGCCTCGGCTGCGACAAGTTGACTTGCACTCTCTGTCGGAAGGAGATGCATAACGATCTCTGTCCTGATGATCCGGAGACGGAAGTGCTAAGGGACCTCGCTAAGCAAGAAGGATGGACGCAGTGTCCGAAGTGCAGCCGGTTGATTCATAGGGTTGCAGGTTGTAACAGCATGACTTGCGTGTTAGTCCCCCTCAGCCCCCTTTTCTATTCGTTGCAACCTTTAACCCTCACTTTCGGTGCGTTTTTTTCTGACATAATCGGGGTGCATACAGCTGCAAGACGAACTTTTGCTTTCGCTGCGGGGGGGTATACACCAAGTGCATATGTAACACGATTCCGAGAGATTCCTCCGAACCGATGAACAAGAGCAAGGCGGCCATCACGTTCGGTGGTGCATTCGTCAGCGGTTCATTTTCGCGAAAGGCGAATAGCAAGGAACGGTTGAACTACAGGATACTGAGGGACTATAGGTTCGCAGCGCTGAAGAATAAGGATAACCAAAAACTCGAGCTTCGGGATTTGAAGAAAAGACGACAGATCAAGAGTAAGGACGATGAGATGGCTAAGGAGATCATCAAGTTGAGGGTCAAGATGGGTGAGTTGATGGCGTCTGAGAAGGCCCAGAGAAAGGAGCGGTTGAGAGCGATCCGCAACGGAGAAATTCCTCCGGAGCACGTGGTGGCCGGTTTGGGGCAGAAAGTCATCGTTACGAGGAGGAATATATATACATCGGACGGGATTGTTCAGGAAAACGATGACAGACCGGTGTCGAAGCGGACCAGGAGCCAGTTCTTTAGCTTAGAGGCGCAGTAGCAGATGTAGCTTTTGTTAGAACCTTATCGCATCAGTGTTTACTGCACTAGCCAGTTTATGAATTTTCTGACCGGCGCACGATATAATTATCTTGGGGCTTTAGTTATCACGCAAGGCCGCTGCGTACTTGATTAATCCTTCAGTGAGGGGAACTTCATTTCTCTCCTTTGTCAATGACCAAGCGCGACCGCTGAGGGACTGTTGGGGGAAAAAATTGTTGTCGTTTTGAAACCTCGACGACAATATATATTGTCAACATCCTAGTGGCCTCGCTCAAAGATTGCAGAGGAGTTTCGAGCAGCAATCATGTCTTCATAGAATGCCGTTTGCATGATCGATGACTGATTCCAACCACATTTGCCGAAGAGTACGTAGTCCGCGGTGGTAGCTGCTGCGCAACGCAGTCGTATCTCGACGCCTTGTTGGAAATTCCAAAACCGGTTTTCCGTGCCAAGAAGACCTTGTGGTGGCACACACTGTTCTTGGCACTGGAGCAGCCAATAAGAAGGCTAGATCTTCTGTCAGAGTTGACAGGTCATGCGATACCTGAGGCTGTTCGGCGAGTACAGGTGACAATGTTCGGCGAGATAAAATAATATTGGATCGAGGACTGGCTGGTATATCTAGGATGAACCCATTTCTTGACGGCTGTAATTCAGACTGATGAACAAACCTTGGACTTGATCAATTGAAGCGCCAATTATATGATTAAAGCTAGAGCTAGAGGCTCAAAAGACCCTGCGACAAAACCACGATCATTGCGCGGGACCAGGAGTTCTGTGCTACCATTGAGGAATGGTGACTATGGTACACGGCAGGCACCTAGGAGCGACCAGTGGGCTGTCACCCCATATATCTGCCGTAGATTCGATTTGTCTCATCTCTCCTATATACCACTTAGCACTATAGGCTGAAATATGAGGAGACATCGAGACAGGAGAATGGACTTTTCATCAATCGGGAGACTCGAGAGACTCACTTTTGAGGTTAGAGGATCGTGATGTCAATAACCTTATCGTATGCAACGACTACGAAGATATGTACATTAGAGTTCCGTGTTAGGTATGAATAATGAAATCAGTCCAGGCTCAACATCCACGCTCATTATACGTGACTACATTTGCAAGGGACAGACGCGTCTCCGCTCTATTCCTAAGCATCCCACTGCACACTGTGACCGTAGAGTATGGGTTTTGCCTGATTTGGGATCTTGAAAATATCCAGCGATGTGGTATAGACCAGCGATGCTATTCTTGCAAAGCCTAGATCCCAGAAAGCTAGACGTATACGCCGTAGATTTACACATCCCAAGGACAATCCTGCGGTGCATGCTAAATCATCACGTCCCGTACGGAGGAAATTCGTCGAACCACAAGTGTGTCGACGTATCTTTCGCTATGATACCGCAGCCCCGCTAACCGTCCCTCAACCGCATGTCACAAATCTATAGGGTGTGGCCCACCAGAAACTTCCCAAAGAATGCCTGGGCTTGCGATCGTAGCATCTACCAGGGAGGCTCGCGGTGCATGCCACCGGCCATCTCTTGGGCACGTCTGGGGCGAGTGGGATTTCTCCGCAGTTGAGCTCCCGAACATGGCCAAAGCAACCAAATCGGGAAAGAAAATCTCGGCCGGCCAATGATAAGTCCCCATTCTACGTCCGCCCAAAAAAGTGATAGCAGCTGGCTGACAGACAATCCGGCAGACCCAACTCAGATTTCTGCTTGCTCAACCGTATATAAACGCCGGAATTGCACCAGCTCTCAACTTAACCTTCTTTCCCTTCCACCATCGGTCCTCATCCTGCAACATTACCTTCCGCAAATTCATACAGCCTCGCCGAGTCTATTAAAAAACATCTTCTAAATTCTTGTTATACCCAGCAAGTAGTACCGAAGAACCCAGACAGCATCGTCGACCGAACCTTCTTTTCCGCGATATAGCCTCACGAGCTCACCCTTTAAGCCTCTAGAGCTCTCACTATGAACGCAATCATCGCCCAACTTTTTCTCTATCTCCTCCTAACCGGGGCCGTGAAGGTGCTCGGGTATGCTGGCTCGGCCCTCTATCGCAGATGGGCTGCGGCTCGGGGTAGGCTTACCTTCCTTTACTACCTTCCATCCGTCATATTACCAGAGCTAAAACTAAGTGCCTAGACAACAACGGCAACATAGTGCATCAACCTCATCCCGGAGCCCTTCCACAGGACCAAGGGGCCCAGCCCTTCCCCCCTTGGCCACCAGCACCCGCAACCCTTCAGCTGGCCATCCGAGAAAATAAAGCCTGCCTTGCGTTCCGGGGTATCGATCTCACCCTCTCCCAATATATATCGATGAGGCTTCCCTCGTTATACCTTACCGTTACCCCATCGATGCGCTTCCGAACCCGTCGGTGGTCCACCTTTATTCTTTTTAATTTTGTGGTGGGTCTTTACCGCTTATGGCCCGGGAATTCTTATTCTTTGTATCATATCATTTGCGGGGCGCGAGCCCCTCTATAGACTCAAATACTTGTTTGCTTTGGAGGAATAGTTCAGTTAAAATTTGCGCCTGGGTGTCCTCTTGCGTCCAGGGCCGGCGCGTGGTTTCAATACCAGAGAGCTAGCCGGGGTTGCATCTATCTTGCTTTGTCACGTTACTTGTTGTTCTTCCTATCATTTTAGGGAAAAATAAAAAAGCCCGGCTGAAGGGAGGGAGTTTGCCCGACCATCAGTCGGGGGTTCGGGAATTGTCGTCGTGCCCAGCTTGCACGCTCAGCTTCGTAAACCGTAGAGCCTTAGCAGTCCCGTCACCGAGCCTTGGAGCTTGATCTTCTTCACTAAAATGCGTTGTTGTCTATCACCACTCAATTTTGCAACGTCTCACGCAGCCTCACACCAGTCTCGGCAGAAGAACAGGCTGGGTCTGGCCAGGCAGCTAGCTGGTCAAGGGAATTGTGCCCTACCGTCATATTGAGCAGGGTGGCCTACCTCGCCTGAGTATGGGGTGTAGAGCCCCAAAAAATGTGTGCCCGACTGCTTTAGCAGAGGGAATGGACTAACGCGGGTGAAGATTTTAAGCAGCAAAAGGCTCTAAGTACTATGAAAATCAAACAAGACTTGACATTATTTCCTATATAGGAAGGTTTTGCTGTTTTGGGATATTACGTGCTTATGTTTGTTCACGTAATGCATTAATATTAGATATATCATTACCTAAGTCGTTCACTAAATGATATCGATAACCTAGGTGGTTATTTAGGTCGTTCATTAAATGGTAACTTAGGTGGTTATCTAGGTCGTTCACTAAATGGTGACCTGGGTAACCACCTAGATAACCACCTAGGTCACCATTTAGTGAATAACCTGGGTAATTATTTAGATAACCATCTAGGTCACCATTTAGATAATTATTTAAGTCATTGTTTAGTGAACAATTGAGGTAACTGCCTATGTCACCATCTAGGTTACTGTTTAGTGAACGACTTAGGTAACCAGGTTACTGTTTAGTGGATAATCCACTTACAAGTGTAGCAGTCGGGGGGATGTGTGTCGCAAGACACCATATCTAGTCAAGTCGTTTGGCTCCGTTTGCAATTTTGCCATTACCGTATTTGACGGTTACACAGAATTTCCGCCACAACTCAGTCCCAAGTGTGGCTTTGTCGAGACTGTGGCTTTGCAATCAAACAAAGGCATATTTGCAAATGCACATGCACATGTGAAGGTACCATTAGCCTCGAATCCAGAGGTACCATTGATGCTAGCCTCGAATCCGACATTGACGCTAGATAGCGCTAGCGCTACCCCCTAATCTATACTTACTATGTATGCGGAGCTAAGTTTAGATCTCTAACATGTTCTTGAGTGCCAACTTGTATCCTTCACAGAACTAACGATATTTGTCTGCCAACCGAAACGTCAAAAATCTACAATTGGCCAAGTCTCGAAGCTTGTGAACGTTCGACCGGTTTCCAACATTTATCTACCGGTATACCAGTGTGTATCTGCATATGCATGGGTATACATATCCTTGAACCACAGGTCGTGAGTCTATACCAGCCAGCCAGATCTGAGGTCTCTCGGGCGGCCAACATGATGATAACTAAGTATCAACGTTGTGCCATGCGCATATGCGCGCGCGTACGTAGCAACAATTGACTTCTACCTCATGTACTCATCGACCGCTAGTTGTATCGGGACACGGTAGCGTTACTGGGTGTTCTACCGAGTATTATTCGATCGATTACAGGAACTTAACCCGCCATTTTGTTATGCGTATTCTTTTGACCTCCCCAGGGCCAAAGTATAAGAGCAACCATCGGTGAGCTTGCTTTGATCTCCTTTGCCTCCAATTACCAAATTAATCTGACTCTACCTCATTCTTGGCAACAGACTAGACCTTGCCCTGCACCTTTCTTGACCTCCCTTGCACTTCTAAAGTACATCCCGCTTTACCGGTATACTATGCGCTATCGCGATGCGTTCTTCGGCTTTCGATCCGTCGCGCTCTTTTTGTTTTTGATATTAGTCCCTACGCAAGTCGAGATGCACCCTGCCGAGGCCCCCACATCCACTGCAACTGAGAAAGGGCTTATAAATACCACAAATGGCTCACCCACCTTTCCCACCATGATGGCTCTGAACCTGACTAGCCCGACACTGGGAAGCACCAATGCCACCCAAACGTCGATAGACAGCGCCCAACTTCAAAAAAACGACACCAAACCCGGAATTACAAAGAAAGTCGTTAGCCCCAGCATTTTTTACAGTTTCGGCCGATTAGAGATCCGATGCGCCAGTCCAGAGTTTGTTTATAACTTAGAATTTCGGGAGAACGACCTTGGGGTCACACCGAAGGACTGGCCGCCGTCGAACCCTGAGGATGATAAAGAAAAGGTTTTGAGGCAAGCCAGGATGAAGCAATATCATTGTCAGAGCAAATGTCGCTGTGATGAATCGGGGAAAATTGCTAGCAAAGGCATTATTCTGAATGGGGGGGATATTTGCGGAGAGTTGGTTGCCGCCAAGTGTTCCGCCATATATGGTACGTTAAGTCCGTTTTGACCCCTCAATATAACTTGTTGACCGATGTCCTAAAAACAACGGTCTAGCTTGCTATTGCACCGCCACTCTTACCGAACCGGGTATAGATCTGCGGATAAGTAGGGACGAATACATTGATGCCCTAAATAGAATCCCCCAGACAGTACGGAATGACAACCCAGACTTTAGTTTTCGCTTCTATCGAGGTCCTCGCATTGATGATGAAGTCTTGCGATGGGGAGATCGAGAGGAACGATTAGCAAGATTGCCGGAGTTAACCGCGCCGCCGTTGAATGAGCGGGTGATAAACGGGCTTGTACCGATCCCACGAAATCCTTACGAAGTGTTCCACGTGGCTAGACCTGAAGGTCGACGGCGAGTATATATACCCACCGGGAGACCTGTGGGAAAGACACGGGGGTTAGGGAGACCTCCGGGACCGCGACCGAGACAGCCCTGGAATCCCCAAGGAGAGCGGTGGCTAGGCTTAATAAGATTATACGCCGCTAATGAAGACCCTGCTGATGAAGGCCCTGTTGATGAAGGCCCCGCTGACGAAGGCCCCGCTGATGAAGGCCCCGCTGATGAAGGAAACTCGGCTGTCTGGAGCGTGGCCCGATATTACTCACATCAGGGGCTGAAGAGGAGTGAAAATATTCAAAAGGACAAGGAGAGTGAACCCCAAGGTGGAGCCGAGGATGCCGTCAAACCTGTGGCCGATGATAGGCACTTAATCGAGGAGAGCAACTAAAGTTTTGGACCACTATTATCATGTATTCCGTCTATGTTCCGAGAACTGGAAGTCCGACCGCAAATACTTCTATACAACGCCTACACCCAATCTACCATCCCAAACCCCAAAGACCCCAGCCAATCCCTAGTACGCTGCTTATTGTACTCGCGCGATGTTTTTCAGGACCCTTTATTGAACTCTAATTGATCGATGTTGTGCAATAAACTGTGGAGCGCCTGACTTGTAATGCTAAACTCATTCTTGCACTTGTTTGAAGGGTTGCAATTGTATTTTACGAGACCATCTTGTACCTAGTTAATTCGACTATGTCCGCGGATTCTATTACCCAACGTAGATGCTCCAAAAATATCTTAATAGTTAATATTTTCCTTGTGTGGTCTTGATGGTGGCGGTGGTGTCGCCTCTAGCTCTACCCAGGATTTTGAGACACGGTACCATCACAGCACCGACAGCCAAAAAATGAAAAATGTATTCGCGAAGTTTAGTTAGATCAGTACAAGCTTGATGGGCAGATCTCCACATAGCTTTGCATAACATGTAGGCGAACCTTGCCTAAACCTATGAAGCGTCGATATGTAGAGCTTCAAAACCATGTGCACGATCACGAGAGTCATATCTCCTCAAGCAGTTCGTTGGCGTGCGTTATATCATCCCACAGTTATTATCTCACAGGCGCATAGATATTTAAGTCCATGTTGGATTACGTGCTCGAGTAGCCGCCAGCTAGTTTGCGATCTGATGGTGCGATATGCATGACGTTGCACGGTCGCTTTCATGAACTACAGGCCGGTCGAGGTTGTTCCAACATTGCAACTGGCCTTATAGGCTTCCGAATTAATTCGCGAGATTTCGAAACCGCCTGATGGTGACACTGTGTACACCTTGCTAGCACACGAAACCCGCTCCGAACAATATAATAACAGACTAATATATCGCTGGTTAATTTCACTCAAGTAGTTACCTTCTGCCATGCCGTCTTGATTGATAGTTCCCGTATGGAGAGGTAACTAGACCCAAAATCCCCCACCAAATGCAAATCCAACAACGTCGGCGTCAACAGCGACCCTCAGTTGGACGCAATGGCGCTTAGCTAGCTAGAATTTGAATTCGCGGTTTGTTACAGTGCACAACTCTAAGAGTATTTAAATGAGATATCGGTACAAGGCACTATTGAATGCTCATCCAACGATCACGAAAACTCGAAATAGCCTGGTACCATGCCCCCAATCCAGTTGCAAGTTGAAGTTGGTGTTGCCATTTCCAGCCTTTTAATTGCCTCGACTGGTTGTGTTGCACGCCATTTCTAGGCTGCTGACCATGATCCGGACAGCTGTGCAGTTGTGCAGCGTGACCGCGAAATCTCTCTTCACCGATGTAACCCCCAGATGTTATATACGAAATTGATGCCTGCGTCGGAATTCATAGCCAACATAACTAGTATATATACGCGCCGATTCAAAGATACATCTTCTACCTACTTACTTAAGTCAGTAGGTAGCAACCTTCGGAGTCGGCAACCCAACATATATTGGCGAATTAATTCGAGGGTGTCGGCGTCACCAGATCAGCCGTCAATAGCAATTTGGTGATACATACGACTTGGCGCCGCCATCTGCGCTGCTTACCAACTGCGTAAAACCAACGGATCGATAAAATTTGGAATAATCAGACGGCTGACGGTTGATACGTAACTAGCCGCGAAGGGATCCACTGAGAATCGAGCGCTGATGAGGCCAAGATGGTTTCCCTATAGCGATATCACGCGACAACATGTCAAGAGCACTTTCCAGGTAACCGTAAGATCGGTGGGTTGTTTTCAATGGAAAGTAATGTGCCTCCAATACGATCCGGGATCTAGACCGCATGATCATCATGCATGACTATCGGCTGAATAATCCGGTTAACCATAGGGCCGAGAAACATGCGGCATCTAGGTGGTGGTCGGTTGTAGCATCATGTGCATGTTGTCCGGTTTGACAACATCACGAGGAATCCATTCAGTACTAGAAATTCCACCTGAAGGCCTAAACTTCCCCGCGAATACCCATGGTAGCTGTACTAAGTCTGGAAGTCTAGCAGCTAGAATGAAGCCCTAAGTTCGAGTAGAATTATTGGCGGAATAATTACAAGGATTCATAGCATAGCATCGATTGGGTCCCGTCTTTAGATTTCATACAAGGTGTCTATCTCCTTCATATGATCGAAAGTACCTTCGAAACATCAAGCTTCGTTGTATATGCAAAGAACTCATCCCATCCCCGCCTCTTAGTCCAGTAGCTGCCCGGTTTACACTCATCCTCCCCTGTAATTGGAACTTTGCTCACTCCGATTTTGTATTCACAATTCTGGCTGTCCCAAGGTCCGCGGATGTGCAGTCGGAGGTACACGTTGCTGACGACCTTCAACGCGCCCGCCTTTTGTCCATTCTCTTTAAGTTGATCTACCAGGAAGTCGATTTTCAGACTTTCCAGCTTCGTCACCACTTTTAGTGCACTGAGGAAATGGATAACTTCGGCTTTCGGAACAGTGCTTTCTCCGAATGCGAACATGTCGCAGGTGATGTGTCGGACCGATGTACAGTTGGTTTTTAGGAACTCCAATAGCCCCTTCACGGTTATCCCAGAGTACTCCCCAATATCCAACTTCTCTAGCCTGGGGAGATGCGTATCCGTCGGTATCACGAACCCCTTACCGCGTAGTCCAACCCGCTTCTCCGGGTCGCCGCGCAGCCGCCAAACTCTTAGTTCTTCTACGTTCTTCAGCATTGTAAGAAGGCATAGAGATAACGGTGGTGGTTTTCCTCGTGCCTCTAATTTTCGCTTTTCCGGTTTTCCTATCCCTCGCTCCCGTTCCCATTCCTCTTCTTTTTGTTGCTCTATCGATTGCTCCTCAGGTTCCAGGCAGAGGTCGAAACGTTTTAGTCGGCCGAAGGTGGACTTGTAGTCGTCGACATACCGGCAGATCCAGTGATAGTACGCCTTTTCCCAGCCCTGCCGACTTCCATCCTTTAATCTAACCTGCTGGGGCTCGAACTTCGAGACCATCAACCCAAAGTTCTGGGGTCCCCAGGAGGTGTTTCCGATTCTGACCTCTGATATCGTCCGTTGAGCTTGGGTTGCGCAGAATAAAACTGCGGGACAGGCGGTGGATAGTAGAAACGCTGGAGTCTTCGGCCTTAGCCAGGAAGACCAAGGCCACGTTCCGGATTTTAATTCTATTTTGGGGTCGATGTAGAGGAGGGCGTATAGGTGATCGTTGTATTCTCGCCATCGGGATAGCATCTCAGACCGTTCGACCGTTTTGGGATTCGTATGCGCAAAGGTTAGGATGCTTAAGTTGGGGAGGCACTTGAAAGCTGAGGTTATCCGGGTGAAGATGGTGAAGTCGGCTTGTTCGTCTTCTTCCGGTGTGTCTACGTGGGTTAAGAAGTGGGTTTTGAAGAGGCCGAAGGTTTGGTCGAGTAGCGCTTCATAACTCATTGTTGCCCGCGAATCGATTCGGGCCGGAGCGGAGGGTCGACGGGCCTGAGGCGCTGCCATGCTGTTCTGCCGGCGTAGGTGGGTGTTGGACCAGCGTTGAAGCCTGGCGCGGGCGTCGGTGCTGTATTCCCTTGCTTCGTTGACACATGACCTCCTCGAACGGAGCCGAACTTGTGGGACCCCAGCATCGAAAGTTATCTGCGTCACCCGTTCGGCCAGCGTAGGGTCTCTGACTAATCTCTCGAGTTTTCCGATGCTGTGGGAGCAGAGATAGTATGTCTTCTCGGCGTGGATGAGATTCAGTCGAGACTGCGGCAACTTTTCGCGGATGGTTGTGGAAAGTAGTTGGAGTTTCAGGACATCCCTGTCGGAGAGGCGTTCGCAAATCTCGAAGATTATATCGTGAGGAAGGGATGAGAATGAAGTTTTAACGCTAGGGAGGGATATCCTGACCAGCCTAGGGCGTTTATTCTCCCGAGGTGCCATGGTTGCCGTGATGCGAGTAATTCTGGTTAGTTCTTTTGAATAAGTCCCGAAGCCTTGCTGCTATCGCTGGGATCCTGTTAAGAGGTTTCAGGGGGTTATTATCGATAGTCTAGTCCGACAGTATGGTTGTGTATTATAGACTCGAGAACAAACTGGGTGATCCTGAACTAGATCGAAGATAAAATAAACTGCGTTGTCGGGAGCGAAATGCAACAATCTATGTCGCACTGGCTCGCTCCTGGTAGACAGTTACACCTTCCTTCCTAGGCCTCCAGGACGACGGTCGACAGAAGAATATATATAATTTGGTCCTTTGAAAGGAGTTCCCTCCTGACTCCTATTAACCGGTAAACCAACTACTTTCCGGCTGCCGAAGGCCCCCAACCGCAGATGCATCTTCCCTTTTCCTCTCACCCCGTCATCCTACGGTATTTCGAAGCGCCCTTCTACAACTCTTATTAGCTAGCGTGATAGCCACCGACAGATGCAGAAATAGGAAGAATATGGGTCTACATTACGTTCGTTTTTTCTTGAAACTCGACTCGGCTGCTTATCCGTTGCCACGCAAGCACAGGCGAGGAGTGGGATACATGCACGGATGAGGTCAGGTTCCGCTTCAGACTGCGACATGATGAAACGGCAGGGCGGAGTGCCACCGAATAGGAGTTTTTCGGGGGATTAATTTCGACTTTTCGAGACCAATATATATAGATATATCGTCACCCGTTACCGTATGCCTTTCCTAAACCTCATGTTGGAACCGTGGTTCTGTAGGCTGTGTTATCAGGAGCAGCCGTCTTGGGAGAATAATTTAGTTGTCTAAGTATTAGGTTGAAGACGAATCTAGGACAGTGGGAAATGTGGTAAAGGGATCCTTTTCTTCTTGTGGTTATTTCGAGTGCAGCCCAGACTCCTGCAGAGGAGCTTCCGCCTTACTTACTATTTTGGGAGAAAAGGGGTTCATGCAATGCGGATAGTTGCCGTCAGCGTCAAGGTGCGGACGGACTATAATTATTATTTGTCCACGACGACGATGGCCGTTCTCGTGAGCTATGACCACGTCTAGCTTCTGCTTGGTCGATGAAGCATGCATGAGGGAGATACCGATAGTCGATATTAACTGAATGTATATTCGAACATGCTGCCAGCCGTGGTCGCTTTGAACCAACACATTTGTATCACGTGATACATGATGTATCGGCTCCACTTCGTCGCTAGACCATCGGTATCCACAAACAACCTTAATCCGGGTAATATAGATATCTTGATAATTTAAATTCTTCGCAAGATGCATATTATGTGCGTGGTTCATTTAAACTCCCCAATTTAATTAGATCTCTCCGTGGAGGCGTGAACTTATCTCGCAAGTATGGGTCTCCGTTCCGGCGAATCCAGCCTTCCTCCTCGCGGCCTCGTTGGCCATTGAGTCGATCCCATGACTTACTGACCAACCGGGCTCCCAGACACGGACCAGGGGCAAGTGGTCAGGGTGGTCCGAAAAATACAACAAGGAGATGTGTTGTGCTGCTCCATGGTACCAGCCACTCCCCGTCCCGATGCCAGCCACTTCCAGACCGATACCAGCCACACCCGCTGGGTTGTTTGCGATGAGGGTTGTGTTGTCGACGGAGGGGCTTATCGATAG
This sequence comes from Arthrobotrys sphaeroides, assembly GCA_036971245.1. Lineage (NCBI taxonomy): Eukaryota > Fungi > Ascomycota > Orbiliomycetes > Orbiliales > Orbiliaceae > Arthrobotrys > Arthrobotrys sphaeroides. The sequence continues at coordinate 1,149,699 of JAJTTW010000009.1, read as the reverse complement.
CGCAAAAACACAAACATCCCACCTCAAACTTTGATTAATTTTTATTTTTTCCGCCCCTCGAGCAGGGTAGCCAGAAATGGTTTATGAGACAAGGCCAGAACCTTCGATCGAGACACACTGTTTTCCGTAGTGATTTTCCTTGGCTGAGGGCTTTATTATGACTACCACCGACGAGCCCATTTATTACTCATAATCACCGTCGATCAAACTGTAAATTTCAATTATCTTTTTATTATTCCCCTGCTTCCTTAGATACCCACTGGCACCCCGGCCTCCACGACACCATTCTGTCAACTCGCCGCCATCAATAATATAAGTACCCTTTTGGACACCTTAGTTGTGCACTTTGTACAAGAACGTCTCCTCGACACCTTCTCCAAACATCATCCGAACAATCCACCACAATGCCATTCCTCGAGAACGAGCCACCGGCTGGGTCCGACGAGACTACCGCTACCGCTACCACTACCACGACGGGCGCCGACCTTTTCCAGTCCGTCGGTGCAGCTGCCGAAGCCACCGAACATAATGACGAAGACCGAGTCGTCGACCAGATTGAGTCCCTCTGTATGAACTGTCATGAAAATGTAACCACCAGTTCTCCCCATATCTAGTGTCTTTGAAGCTTCAAAGTAGAGCATACGTCTAATATAACTCCTCAATCCTTTATTCGTTTTTTTAAAACATGATAGGGCACCACCAGACTCCTCCTCATCAGCATCCCCTTCTTCCGCGAAGTAATCCTCATGTCCTTCGAATGCCCTCACTGTCACTTCAAAAACTCCGAAGTCCAGGCCGCCGGCCAGATCCAACCCAGGGGCGTTAAATATTCCTTCCAGGTCGAAACACCGAACGATCTACAGCGCCAGGTCGTCAAGTCCGATAGCTGCACCTGCAAGTTCCCCTCCCTGGACTTGGAGATTCCGGCACAACGTGGGCAGCTTACCACCGTCGAAGGATTGCTCCGTGGCGTCCTCGAAGATCTGGAGACGGACCAGGAGAAGAGAAAGGATGTGGACAAAGAGACCTATTATAAAATCGAAGAATTTCTACAGAAATGTCAGAAGATGCTGGACGAAGATGCGGTCACGGGAGCCTACCCGTGGACCCTCGAACTGGACGACCCGGCCGGAAACAGCTGGGTTCAGCCTGTCATTGAAGATCTGCGGGGCAAATGGACACGCACGGACTATCCTCGCACCAGGGAGCAAAATGAAGCTCTAGCTTTGAACCCGGACGAGCAGCCGGAGCAAAAGCAAGAGATATCCACCCTCAGCGCCGGGGACGACGTTGAGATTAATAAGGACGAAGTCTATAGCTTCCCGGCTAGCTGTCCGACTTGCACTATGCATGCCGTAACCAACATGAAGATGGTGGATATTCCGCATTTCAAAGAAGTTGTTATCATGAGTACTGTCTGCGATCACTGCGGTTGTAAGTCTCGTCCAACCTACCCCCACCTTCGCTTACGGTGCATGCTAACGCATAGGATCTTAGACAAATCAAATGAAGTCAAAACCGGTGGCGCGGTTCCTTCTAAAGGCCGACGAATCACCCTCAAGGTCAAAGATAACGAAGATCTGGCCCGCGACATTCTCAAGTCCGAGACCTGCGCCCTCTCCATCCCCGAAATCAAACTCGACTTGACCCCGGGGACCCTCGGTGGACGTTTCACAACCCTGGAAGGGCTTCTGACTCAGGTCTACGATGAGTTGAAGGGTCGTATCTTCAATGAGGATGAGTCAGACAGCATGCCAGCTGCGGAAAGAGCGCGATGGGAGGGATTCTTCGGAGGATTGCTGGCTGCTAAGGAAGGAAAGATTCCATATACGGTTATACTGGAGGACCCCTTGGCGGCAAGTTACCTGCAGAATTTGTACGCGCCCGACCCGGATCCTAATATGGTTACGGAGGATTACGACCGGACCGAGGAGCAGAATGAGGACTTGGGGTTGAACGATATGGTTACCGAGGGCTACGGAAGCGACGGGGAGAAGAAGGCGGGGGAGTCGTGATCGATATATATAGATGGCAAAAGGAGTGGGCTAATAGAAAGGAGGGTATCTCTCACGGGAACTCTAGATTTGCATGGAACTGGGCCGCTCAGAGGCGGCCACTATATATACCCGGTTTTTTTTCTGCAGGGGTCGGGGGGGGAAAGTTTATTTGATTTAGCGGCGGTATTAGAGGGTTGCTAAAACTATATTGATACTGAGGCGACCAGTACAAAATAAAGTGTCCCACTCCCCCATGGGTAGTCTCCTGTTCCATATGGTCAGTAAACGGCAGAAGAGTGTGCAATACAAGGAAAGGCGAATCTTTTCTCGTAACAGGAAAGGTTAACCAGCATTAAGTAAACATCGTTTTAGAAGGTCGCCCTTCTCGTGCACGTTGCTGAGGCTCGGTGATATTGATTAAGAGCCCCGGTTTGTCAATCTAGAATGTGTCGAATATTGAAAAGAAAGCTTCGAATGATGAGTTCAGTTGTGTGTGCGCAAGGAAACCTCGGAGTTGCCAGGTTAGACGACCCCAGCTGGTGGCTTCTCGTCAACCTCGGGGTCCTTTAATCGTTGTAGCAGGTATTCAACTTCCACGTCCTTTGTTAGCGGAATCACGAAGTCCTACCAGTAAAGATTGTTCGTCAGTGCGTGATACATATGGATGCCGTCGTATGAGATTGAGAAAAGGAACATACCCTGTACATCCTAACCACGGCTTCGACATCAATCTTCTTCACCCCTACGTCGTCATCCAGTCCGCCCTCCCCGGGCTTCAACGTCGGGTCTCTCCCGTAGAGCTTAGTTTTATACCTCAGCCGTCTCAGAACCTCCTCCTCAACCTTCCTCTTCGTGATCCTGTTTCCGATTTCCTCGGTATTCCTCTCCTTGATCAACCTCGTGAAGCCCTCCGTGTCATCCAGAAACTTCGCCTCGGCGACGAATTTCCCAAAGTGGATTCTTCTCGAAAGGGCTTGCAGGACCGCTACATCGGCCACGGCCGTTGATCCGTAATTCTCCATCTGCTCACCTCTATCGCCACCCCTTTCGCTGTGCTCGGCTCCGCCATCCTCGCCAGACTGTCGACATATAGCCGGCAAGATACTGTTAACGTAAACCTCCATGATTCTGGGGTTTATATTAACATCGTTGGGATGCAGGAGTTTTGGATATGCTAGGGGTTTTAGAATTGGTTGGACCTGTTTGACCGCTGGGAAGAACGGGTACTCGTCCGGAGCTTGGTACCGTCTGACGCGGGCGTAGACTAGTTCCTGCTGATAAAGCATCCATTCCATGAAGGAGCCGCTGAAATCTGGGAGAGGGAGGTGCGTGGTTGGGGTGTAGATTGTCGGGTTTAGCGGGAATTGGGCGCGTTCGATCAGGTTGAAGATTATGGTATCTTCGAGGCGGCTGGTTTGGAAGGGGGGGTTGTTAGTAAGGAGGCTTTGCACTCGACAATGGAGAACGGGGATACGGACATTAGTTGGTAACGGATGTAGTTCAGATCCAACGCCTTGGTAGGGTCGAGGAGGTCGATTGTCGAGTCCATTTCTGGTTTCTGTACCTGAACCGCCTACTTGAATGGAACGGTTTCTTGGTGGAGACAATGACTGAGATGGGAACTGAAGCTATGAAGATGCAACTTTTAAGATAAAAATCCAATCGACGCGACGGAGGCTCAGGACCTCAGCTATGGGGGATCCGGGCCGTAGATACGATTCACGAAAGGAGCTACGCGCAGCGACATTGAAATAGCAGCCTGCAGTGAACCACCGGTATTAATAGCCATTCCTCGTCCGCCGAAGTGACAGCTGTTGGGGAGGTGGTTGGAGCTAGCTGAATGTTAACCGCCGGTGCGACATGCTACAGAGACACTCGCTCAGAGCACACCAACCAGCTGGCTGCCGATGCACATTCCGAGGACTTCGGTGGAGAGAACCTTGCTTTGCCGGAAGGCAGCGGCCGAGATCGGAGATAGCGGATTACCACACGGTCAACGCACCGATGCCTCGTGGCAGCGTATTTTGGTTTAGCGTCGGAGCTGTGACGGCGGCAGTTGTCGTTAAGAGAAGCCCTGGGGTACGTAAGTATATATACTCTACGGTGCCCTGCTGGATAGTATGTTTGGCGGTTAGGTGGAAGACTGCGGAGGAGAGATATCAAAATTTATTGACCGAGGCAGGCAACCCCCGCTCATTCACCAAACGGTTGCACGGAATCGATTGGACGAACGCCGAAGGCCAGTGGTAGCACTATATTTCTAGACCAGCGCTAGTGTATTAATAAGAGGCTTCGGCGTTTAAGAAGCCGGTGGGTAATATATGCGTGGGTTTCCCAATAAAGCCATATAAGAGGCAATTAAACAGGACGAAACGGCAAAGACTAGAAGGGAAGGAGGTATCAGAGGGAAGGAAATGGTAGATATGGGCATCGCCTTTCTCGCATATATTGTTAGATCATGTTTAGCGCCGGTTTTCCAATGGCTTCCGTGTGCGACGGGGAGTTTGATGCTACCACCGGCACCGGTTAGCTAATATATCGACAAATACACCGATACCTTCATAGCATCCATCAACATCATAATATTGCCGTATGGCAGGGTCAACTCACGGCTCATTAGAAAAGCGTTCGGATTCTTCGTCAGCTCAGCGATTGTCTCGTTGATTTCCTTCTCAATCTTCTTATCTCCGTATTCTCGTCCTTTCATGTACCCTTCGTCGTACCCCTCGCGATACCCTTCCTTCCACCCTTCCTCACGGCCCTCTTTGTGACCTTCCTTGAAGCCACGGCAGTACCCCTCTTCCTTCACCTTCTTACGATCCTCTGCGGTGCCATCTTTTCTCCCTTTTTCGTAAGCGATCTTGCAGAGTTTGATGAGATTAGCGCGACTGTTATCATATTGGTCAAAATTCAACTCTCCGAGGTTGTTATGGTGGGGTCCTCCTTCAGCAGGGGGTTCCTCATAGAGGGCGAGAAGTCCGTCCGGTTCCTCAGCGGGTGTCTTCGCAACAGAGATATTTGTGCAAGATCCCTTCTTGATAAGGCCCGTGAGAGCGAGCTTTTGCTCCAAAGCACCGGTGACTATCGCTTCCCTGAGCTTTAGCTGTTGTTTTTCAAACCCTTCGAGGGTTTGCTTGAACTTTTTGTCCGTATTCTTTTGGGGCGTCGGTGGGGTTAACGTCTGGGACGGTGACGAGTTGATCTTGTGGTCGTCAGAGGTAGGCTTTGGAAGAGGTTTGGGCTGTACGAATTCATATTATCAGCCCTACTGCTGTATAATAGATGGAGAACCTGTATTTGAAGCCCGCGCTGGTTACTTGAATATGCTTCTTCCCGGATTTCGGAACACAGTGGAGTTTGTAGTCCTGGGCAGAGTCCCGTTCCATCTTGGGAGGGCCGCGGGGGTCAACCTTTGCGAGTTTGGTACGAACAGAGCTGGAAGTCTCCAGAGACGACATTGTAGATATAGCGGACATAAGGTCTCTCGATCAATCGGCAGCTGGGTAGTCGCTGAAAGCTGAGATTCTAAGAGCCGGCTAGGAGGAATTCGAGCTGCCGAAGCGGACGAGGGTACTCGGGGTTGAGATGACGAGCTTCAAGTGGGCTACCAGTCGATGAGACTTACCAGCGTAGTGCAGAAGTTTGCGGCCTCCATCCGATTCCGGGCACGTGCTCGCGATATCTCCATGTGGACTGACGACCGACCAGCATTAACATAGATACGCGGGAGGCAGTCTCAAGTCAAGCCAACGCAGCTCTTGAGGGTGGATCCCATCTCCAAGTCCCTCCGCCCTATTATATATTATAAGTGCCTTCGATAAGTGCTTCGTCAGACTTGATCTCTGTCGATACAGGCTCGCGGTCAGTACTACCGCTCGAGCCTGGTCTCAATTATTTAACTTCGAGTGATGCCCTACTTCATACCCATACTTGCCCTGCACTCGATGGGAAGCCAGTTCTACAGAAGCATTCCGTGGGAGAGACGGATCCGCGGACGTTCATGTTGATATGTATCCATTGATTCATTTTTACCTCCTGCGGTGATAGATCCGTACAGACTACTCCATTTACATTCCACGGACCGGCCTATAAAGAGGCGCCGGCGCGGCGCACCACGGTCAGGTCATAAAGCTTGGTACAGGTTCGATCAATCAATCAATTGAGCAATTGAGACCTGGTTCAATATCGCAATCCAAACACATCAATCTTAAACTATAGTTGCATGAACCATATACCTAAGGATTGGGTAAGTATGAGACCCTCGAAATGTTCACCACGAGTCTATTAAGCTTACGAGCATACGCTTATTGTTTCAATAGGGGTAGATATATCAGGTCACATAGCGCTTTGGCTGCGATTTCTCTAGGCACGGAACCAGATCGCGCCTTAGCTTTTAACCACCCCATCGAAACCTAATTAAGTACTTACTACCAGTGGGCTAATACCTGCTCTCATAGCCAGTCACTTGGGCCTCACACCCATGGCCAGCATTCTGAATCTAACACACTTGCAACACATGAGCCAGGGAGATACTCTTTCTTGATGTGCGCCGGTCCCCTCATGCTCAGCTCGACTGGTATTGCGACCAGATCGTGTGATTCATCAGGTTTGAGCAGATCCGATTTTGTCCGGAAAAATGCGAAGAACCGGGGTGTAACGCGAACACAGTAACATGACTGCTGATGGATCTGACAAGCATCTACATGCTGTCCGCGGTGCGACATTGAGAGGCTGGGACCATGGGCAGCAGCGTGAAGCTAGCAGGTCGCGTACGTAGACATGTGCATTTCTTGCCAGTAATGTCTCTGGGTGGCTGCCGATTCACACCTCCTTCGGTCGGTATTCATGATTCCAAGTACTCCAAAATACAATATACGAACGATCAATGACTAAGATAACATAATCAGCGGTGCACAATTGTATAATGCAAGGAGAAACCTACCAATGAAGTACCGAGTATGCAATCGGAATTGTAGGCGAAACCGGCCGGTGAGGACGATCTCGGCACGCTGCTTACCAAATGAGCCTTTTTGAAAGGAAGTAAGCTTACCTACATCCCCGTCCAAACCCCTTCAGGACCCACTATGCCCGAGCCGTCCAGGAAACGTTAACGTTCGTCGGCCTGGGAGGTGGGAGTACAATGAGTATTGTCGTTCTAGAAGGTAACTCTATGAGTTTTACATCTTGATATCGCCTTTGGCTCGATGAGAAACCGTCCACCAAAGCAGGAAGGTGCCAATATAGCATTTAATTTTGACCCTCATAGTGCAGGGGAGTTTAATGCACTAACTGCGGTGCTTTTCTGCCTCGCTACGAATTCCTAGCTAGCGGAGAAGTTAGTCGGAATCGCGAATCAAAGATATATGACCCACAGCGGCAGAGCTAAAAGCGTACCTTATGACACAGCCGTGGAGCATCACATCCCGGCGCATGTACCATTGTCCATAAATCAAGCCTTTGCAGTTCTGATTTCGCAAAAAGCATATTGGGGGGGTGGTATATATGGGGCCGTTACTGAGGGGCGGTCGCGGACGCTGACCCCTGGCGAACGGCCCACGAACATGCCAACGCCTGTAGCCCCGGTGGTCCTGGGGAGGAGTTGCGGTACTATCGCCGTTATATCAGACGGCCCTTGCGGTTTCGGCTGCCCAAGAGAGTAATATAATCCCTCATTTGAATACCCCACAACGAAGGATTCCAAATACGTTTCTGGTCATCAGGTACGCGATTGATCTCGTGCGAACTGGGACATACCAGAAATCGAAGAAAGAAGCTTTGGGTGCCGAACGGCTCCCACGCATATGCAGACGCAGGGGGGTGGGAGAGGAACAAATATGCATATGCAGTTCGAGCTCCCTGTCCAGCGGAAAGGATATAAGACGTGCTACACCAATTCGTGAATTCCGAAACTGCTATTTATGACTCTAATCGAGTCGCCGTTCCCGATATCTGCAAGCCGTTAGAGCGAGCTGGGGGGTATCGGAAGCTGGGCTCGAGCTTATCGATAGCGAATTCGCAAATAAGGTACGGATTGTGTGTGTAGGACACGACCGCGAAGGGGAATTACAGTAATCAGAAGCATGGATCGGCTCGCGAAGCGCTATTTACCCGTACGTAAGCTGCTTGGTTGTCCTGAGTATCAAACTTTGTATTTGACTCTTCCACGTTCTCCTTCCACTGTATCCAAGTAGTCTGTTGCGCATAAGATCCAAAAAACGGATATGTCGTATGAGTGAGCTGTGCTTCATCGGATTTCGACTGCGTCATCCGACGGCCTTTCCGGGGGGTTAATAGGTTGAAAAGTGTTTAATTAGCTTTGTATTGTGTGTGATATTTTAATGGACCCATCCCTCAATCCGTTTTCGCAGCCAGGCGGAACTACCCACTGACTTATCAGCCCGTTCCTTTGCGGCTGAGTGAAGCAGTTGTCAGTATCCCTGCAATTACTATACCATGCGAGCGGTCCGGTCGAAGTGACATCTCGCTGAGATCGATTCCGTTATCGTAAAGTGGACTCATTATATCAATTAATATCGCGACGGAGTAAAGTGTTCATGATATCGTATTAGCTTACACCGACAAGGCCGCATTCCGAACGACAACGACGTATGACCCACAGGGATGAACAACCCTTTCCCGCTGCTAAATGTTCCCGAGGTTTCCCAAGAAGTTCGAATCAGCTAGAGCTGGAATAGTCGAAAAAATGTGGTGGCGGTTCAGTCTGCCTGATAAGGCGCAATCCGATCTCACATGGTAGTTGCAACGTTGTCCGGCCCTGTCATGCTTACAATCGGTAGCTGCGTCGTGATGCTTCAAGCCAATCTTGAATATATCCTTGAATCAATATTCATATCAATTATGATAGGGTGAACCGTCCACAACAGGCGATGCTCACGAAGAAACTCATAGACGTTGACCAAGCGAGCTGAACCGTGCCGTACGTACAAACTCCAAAATATCACGAACAGGTCGGTCAATCCTTTACCGCTACAGCCGTCGCTTATGCGAGGAAATGACAAATATGTATCTGGCAGAAGGGGTTTCAGAATACCTCTAGAGACTGACACTTCCGGGTATCACAAGTGCAGTATCAGAACCAGTCGAACCCTTTGAAAACCACGAACCATAGCGTAGAAAATATGTATTATATGGTCGTCATGAGATCGTTGCGTCAAAGAGCAGACTGACTAAGCAGGATCCGGTATATCTATCCCGTCCCGGGGTCCCAACGCGCGTGGGAGGGGGCGAAGCAGGAGTATAAAATTAGATTTCAACGGGCGGGATGCAGATGCCTGGGGAAGAACGTCGACAAGCCCTCGACTGTAAGCGAACTGGCGATAATGGATACCAACCCGCGTGTCGATGCGTGTAGGTAATAGCAATCACAAGTTCCCGAGGCAAAAAGGGAGTTTTCTTCTTCGGGGACCTGAAGGCTCCTATAATTATACCGATGCAGGCGTCGAGAATCCGAAGCGACGAATCTGCAGCTTCAGGAGTTTCCGGCGGACTATTTTCAGTGACACGCTTTGTTCCGCATCCCCAAGCAGCCGGGCCTGAATTCGGACGGGCCAAAAGGAGAAACCCCAGGTTTACCCAAGGAAGTGGGAGCAATTTCAGCCACACCTGTTGACATGTTCCTGTGTGAGCTGACCGTCGCTAAAAGCGATTTCGTGCTGAGGAGTTTAATGGCCTTCATGCCAGTCGGGTATTCAGATTGCATTGCATGGCCGAAACGCCTTGAGCCTGCGACGAGGCTGAGCAACACACGGGATGGTACCGGATGGTAGGCGAAATCCAGTCCACGGATTGCAGCCCCTGATATAATCAGCGTGCGGTGCATTGGTCATAGTTGGGAATCGGATATTGGGGCTTCGAGGGCGTCCGGAAGTTGACTCCTTCTGCGGTATCACGACTGGCAGCGATGCATGTCTCAGGAACAAGATTCCCCAGAAAATGCTTCCGAACCACAGTTGCAATATAATACATGCGCGTCGATGCATGATGGGATGCCAAGGCAGGATAGCGAGGATGCCTCACAGCCCCGAGAAAGAGCACCGACGAATCAAGGGATTCTTTACCGTTTTGGATCGCGTTCGCTCTGGTCTGCAAGCCCCTCATGATCCAGGGTCGTGTGTAACTCAATCTCGCCCTGACTAAGCCAGATCTTGGGAGTGTGCAGCATCAATTTGTAATTCCTCGCCGGAATCCGAATCGCGATAGGGCCTAGGGACCAGATTGTGGCGGAGCCTAAGACTTGGATCTGGACGGCTGAATGCAATGTGGGCGAGCCAGGATCGATCTCTTTTGACGTGATTCCCTCTTTCAGGAGAATGTAATCTGTGGAGGCTAGGCCTCCCATGTCAACGTTCGACGTTATGTGTATGTGTATGCGTATGTGTAAGTATTATATTCCCGGATAACGAAAACGCCGACGTCGAAGTGCGTATGAGGCATACGTCCCTCAGTTCTGCGGGCGCGCCTAAGGCTGAAATAGCGTATTACACCAACCTCAGGGCATATTATATGAAACGCCCCACTTGCAACTGCACCTCCGGCGGGCCAGGGAGGGTGGTCTGGCAAAATTGTAACTCGCACAGTCACTGCCGAAGCGGTAGTCACGATACCTAGCCTTTTTTGGCTTTCTGTTGGTGTCCGAGGCCTGAAGATGTATCGATATGAAGGATGCCATATCGTTAAGGTCGGATACACCCCCCCGGCTGCAGCCGTGCGCACTCGATACGCCCAGTGCAGACGTGCCCCCTCGCGCGCATCGGGGCCCGCGCTCGGGAATGGCGAAACCGATGTCCGACTGGCTTCAGTTAACTGGCCGTAGGCCCATTTTGGCCCATGACCCAGGTCGGCGCATGCTTGGGGTCGTTCGGTGCTAAGGCCATAAGGTAGCATCCTGCCAAGAAAGCATTCCGCCTTTGAATGGCCCGATTCAACAAACAACCGAGAAAATAATATTTAATCCCTTGAACTCCCGTGAACTCTACAGCCTGAAAATTCCAGTTTGACCACTTGCGAACCATCGTACACCTTTTCACGAGTTTTGGGCCGGCGACGACGAGAGACGGGTATCACTAGACCGGTTATGATTTCGAGAATAGAACGGGGCGAATCCAGGCACGAAATTGGATAATATCCGACAACCACCATATCCATGCCGAGAGGTGTAAAGGACGAGGGGACTTGCTTTTATTGTCGACGGGACAAGAAGAAGGTGCGATACATCCGTGCTCGACATGCATTTCCAACCTCTCGTCCGGACCCCGCTGAAATGTATGCGGCTGTTCTGGTCCGAGGGGCTGTCTTTATCTCGAAATCATGCATCTTCTCTAACTCGGCGGTGTTTGGCAGTGCCTACGGGAGACCCCCAAAGGCGAACAGGAGGTTTGCGAGCGCTGTGCCAAGTATGGCTACATATGCGCCTCGACCCAACCGTCGCAGGCGGAGAGCACCAGACGGGTGCTGAATCGACAACGGTGTGAGGCCTGCAGGAAGCATCACCAGGTGGTACGTCGTCACCGAACCCCCCTAAGGCGGGAATCTCTACGGTGTCACAGATGCTGACTTTCCCCCGGTTTAGTGCTTACCTATTAACCGGCAATGGCCGGACCGATGTGATCGCTGCGTCAAGCGGAATCGAGCTTGCTCTCCACCGCTCCCGCAATCGGCGGCCGGCCGTGCGCTCGCCAGCACGCTCTTCTATCCGAGTCTCAATCCAACCGTAGCCTCGAGCCCGACAGGCCAAGCGAACTACCCGGCGCTTTCAAGCGTATCCAACCAAAGCGCAAATAGCCTCCAGGCACCTTCTCGGTCAAGATCACAGATAACCGACATCATGTCCATCGACAATGTCCTTTCCGATGCGCCGGAACAGCCACGTTACGACTATTATAGAGATTGGTTACAAAATTTGGAAAAACTGGAGGAACATCAATTTAGGCGGTGATGCATTTATCGGGATCGGCGACGACGGGCGTTTGGCATTTTGATATTGAATTCTTTCCTCGGTTATAATTATCGGTTTGATGCTTTTGGTTCTTTTGGTCACGGTGATACTCCTGGAGACGCGATGCTATTCTTCTTTTTCATGTTCCCGTCATGTGCTCTTGATTCTGTACATAGTATTCTGTCGGCGTAGTGTTACAGCGGACAGGCACATAGCTTGCCTATCCCACTCCTGGGATCGGATTATTCTTGTTTTTTTCCTTTGCTTTTGCTTCCACGGAGGCTTGCTGCGGGTCAGTTCCGCGAGCACACAGCGGATTACTGAACGACTCCCGATGGCAAACCCCTCTAATACAAACGAATCGATCATGACTCCCCCGAAGGCTAATTCAGGCTTGCTCGCAAACTTTTGGCATTTTCGGGATCGGAATCCCGCAGGAGCGCTTGGCCTTCGGGCTGTAGACTCAAAAAGGATCCAACATAACGTAGCCCTCTCGATAGGATGCGGGCTAGTTCGATGCCCCAATGAGGAGTCATTTTGAACTTCAATGGTTCCAAGGCCCCATATTTCCACCCATCCCAGGTTTGGGAAACTCAAGTGGTTTAATTTTGCCTCTTTGGCATGCCTCGCCCATTATTCTGCCGCCCATCCACAATACCTAGTAACCCCACTTTCACCGGCTACGAGGCACACCCACCGACTTCAGGCCTAACACGCAATCCCAACCTTACCTAATGTCGCATAACGTTATACCACGCCCCCCTAGCTTTCTCATTCTCAATGATTTCCGGAGGACGTGTATAGATATACGTATATCAGTTGAACCGATACGTCGAAGAGGGGACTTGGTGCGTGCCCCAAGACTAAATCAATACTCAGCGGTCTCTAGGATTATAGAACCTGATATATCGATATATATCAAACGATAACGAAATCGTTCTTGTAGGTGCCAATCACCACATTCTATAAGGGTTATTCTGGGAATATCCCCTCCTAAACGCCATTTCATTTCATTGACCTCGACCCTTGTTGCGTCTTTATACCAGAGGCGTATTCCGAACTGCTCCACCCCTGGCGATGTGCGTTATGCACTTCGCAGCGCTTTCAGAACCTTAGGACATCCCGTCTCAACGGATCACACCAGCTGTTGCGGAGGACTTTTGAAACTGTACCCCCGGCGAAGCAATCAGCACTATATTCGTAAAATTCTACCTGCAAAAAAAACTGCCTTGATTTACGTATGCAATGGCTTGCATTCAAATTTAAGCACGAACGAAAGCCGTACGCTTCTCGTGCAGTTGCGTTTCTCTATAAAAGCATGGTGCTGTATCAGTACTGCAGTTCGAGACCATACTAAATAGCCTCTCACTTCTGCCGGGTTGGTGTTACTTAATATAACGTGGTTGCATCTAGAATCCGTGCCCAAAATGACGTGCGTAGGGCTCATACCACTTGAAGTAGTCCTCGTAAATCTCCAGAGGCCGATATGGGTTCGGAGATATTAGGGGTATAGTGATGATAGAACTATAAACGGCCGAGGGTCTAGATTCGGATACAGGCAGTTAATTCAACCAGTCTAGCATGTAATCGAATGATTACAAAAGGATTATCTTCGGGAGCCTCTTAGAGTCCGGTCGCAAAACGAAGCTTTTCGTTATGATTACAAATTCTACTCAACTGCACTGATGCCCACAGGTGTCAAGAAACCCACTACAAGGCCACACATGCGTCAATGACAGCCATGACGCCACTCCCGTTGCTCACAATATTCAATGCAGCACCATATTTAATTCGCTTTCCTCGTTTTGTTTGCCTAGCAGTCAGTTGCTCGGTAGTGATATTCGGACAATTAGACACTATTGGCCCCTTAGGCCCAACAGTACAAGTGCCGCACCACTTACAAAGTAGCCTCTCTATATATATATCCCCCGAATCCCTTCCAGATTCCATGCAAATGTTGCATTTTCAAATTTGTTTGGCTTCCTAAATTGGCAGCGAAGATCCTCAACAACCAGGCTAGACCGCCCGGCTTGTTTGGTAACACAAGCAGAAGCACAATCCGGCGACCTTCTGTGCATGTGCATGTGCGAGTGTGGTAGTGCCTGCGGGTGGACTTCGCCCCAGCACTCGGGCGCCGGCCTGACGTGCGTGCGCCACCTGCGCCGTTGCAGCATCTATACCCGCATGAAGGATATATCGGTTTAATAATGACTCCCGAAAGTACCCAAACTCGGTGGAACGTGCGGCGAGGGGGCAGTCGATGCAGTACTTGGCGATGCATTGGCGAGCCAGGGCTGATATTTGGTGCGTCGGCGAGGGTCCAACATAACAACAACTAAATCGAATTGAAACCAGAGATGCATGCAAAGGAAACCGAGGACAGTATATCCCGATTTGATTTACTTGAATCACTATCCAAAGGGTACCACTTCGGAGCCCCGCCCGGTTAACTAGTCGCTCTGAAATACAGTACAGAGTGATGACGCCCTAGTGCAGTGCTCGGTCGATCAGAATTTGTGGATTTTGTCCGTCCATAAATTTCTACCGCAGACGCAGGCGGAGATGGAAATTTCCAACGGAAAATTCGCAAACCCGGTTTGCTCGCGTACGAAAAAGAGGCCGCCAAGGTTGAAGAATCCATTCCCTACGCCTTAAAATGTAACTACTCAGCATAGAAGACGACGGCCCAGGCGTGAGTGTATTTACGTGTATGTACGAGCTTGAAGCAACCAACCCCTGCAACCGTGCCAAAATCCAACAAAATTACCTCAAACATATACTGTACATACACGACCCGTTCTAGCGGCTAACTGCAGTGACCAGATCTCACAATATGTGTCAAACGAAGTCTATGAGCCTAATTAAGCCTGGCGTATAAAGGCTAGGGCCATATGTTCGGCGTAACCGACTCTTCCAGGCTGTCTCTAAACTATCCTGTTTGTTGTGTTATATTATAACCGTTGTATTAGCACGTGGTTGCGCGGCGAGGCCTCTTTTGTATGTAGATGTGCGTGGGTGGCTAAGGATTCGAATATTAGAGCCAGGTCCAAAAAAGCCGAATGATGTTAGGTCTAGCCAGTACCTAGAGCTAACATTCGTTTCAGAAAAATTAGTTGTGTGAGCTCTGTGGGACTGGCATGCGGTAAGTTTAAGACCAGACGCAGCATTTAATGACAACATGCTAACAATACAATTCATATTGCCCCTACAGTCGGTTATGCTATACAAAATCAATATATCGAGCGTGTCTGCACGTCCGATGCCCGGCGCGCAGGCATCCCACTATCTGTCCCACGGATTTAAGCAGCTACCGGCCACCATGGCCTTTGGTTTGTGACTTGACAGCCTACGTGTTTGTCAAAGGATATATATATCACGGAAGGGAGCCATTACCGTCGGCCTGATGCGATCGATACGTTGACCCATGCCATCAGAGCGCGAAAGTATATCCGATATTTCCACCCACAAAGTCGCACACAAAACCACACGCAGATGCAAAAAAGGTCAGTGAGAGTTTTCGCGATAGCTTAAATTTAAGCAGAGTATATTAGCACCTGGGTACGAGACCAATCAGCACCGTTTCTGGCCCACTCGCTCTACCGCCTAGGCCCATCTTGTCTAACTAGCGGGAGATTTATAACTTAGGCCAATAGAAGTTATCTTGGTAATATTCGAACATCATTAGAAGCAGCCAGGCTACGTCGAAAACAGGCGCCAACTGCGTTTAAAATTATTTCCCATTTTCCGACTCCATCATCGATTATCAATACCGATACGGCAAAAGAAATGATGCTTGCACCAGGAGCGCAGATATCCAGGTTCTTGATGCTAGCTATGGTTTTCCGATTATTCGAGCCCGCAATTAGCAGAACGTTGGACGGCCCTGGCTTTTCACCTGAAAGACCTCGAGATACCGAAAAGGCAGGGCACAATATCGACCCAACCGACGGGGCCAATTCGACCCAGTCAGAACCTTATGTAACAATTGGAGTACACCATAACACCTCTGCAACGGCTAATGGCACTCAAAACGCGATCCCGAAGCCGCGCTCAAATGACTCGCTGGCATTAGAGAAAAAGAAACGTGTCGACCCGCCAACAATGTTACCGCCAGGTTACTACGTTGCAGATATGAGAGTCGATTGCGATCCGCCCCCAGTCATAATCCGGCGCAGTCCGCAATACTATGAGGCGATAGACGAGAACGGAGTTGGCTACCATCCAAACTGGGTGCAAGTGATGCGTGTAACGGATTGGTCGGTTCAACAAATGTTTGAATACTTCCAAACCCAGCTAGCAAAATGCCTACAGTGCGACTGCATGACCGATGATGAGACGCACTCCGGCAAATACGGCTTAAATGGCAACCCAGACAGCGAAGGATGCGCGGACGACCGTGCGGCGGATATTTGTATGTTGATATACGGTACGTATGGAAGGGTGCTATATATCTCCTTACCATGCCTAGGCTGCAGCCGCGCTAATTTCCACGCCTACTGCCATATGCTACCGGCTTAATTATTTAGGGTGCATCTGCATGGAGATATTGTTTGAGCCACAACCGGGGAAAGGCCAGACACGGGCCAGGTTGCACTGGGGATACGGGAAAGGGAAATACTTAGTTGGGCCGCCCAACTCGGTAATAAGCGATGCCGATAGGGGAAAGTTTGGGATGCCCATGGTGGATCCGCCGCCAGAGGGTACAGCAAATCAACAGAATAGAATACTGGTCCCCGATACTAAGGAACCGTATTACCTTGAGGGACCGGCTAAAGCAGACGTTGTCGACCCGCGCTTCGATTGGGAGGGGCTACAAGATTCCCTCATGGCTTCGGTCGGATATGGAGGGCATGGTTATTGGGGGCAAGGGTTGTCATCGAGGTTTTCAAGAAAGAGAAGGAATATACAGGCTGAAAAAGTTGAAGCGGAGATGCAAACTGGTGATGATGGTGGTGATGGTGATGATAGTGATGATGCCAAAAGCTAGGTGGGTACTTCAAACATAGAATGACTTTTAATATCTGCATCGTAGTCTCTTAAGTGTGTCTTGAACGAATATACGACGCATCAGATGCCCAAGGAGTACGATACTGTTATAGTGTTAGCCGCATGTATGTACATGTAGAATATATCATATATCAGAATGGTGATCGACCCATCCCTAATCCCGCTGTGACACCATGGGATTCCTCGAATTCTCGTGAACAGCGACAGCTGTAGTTGCAACTGGAATCTGGGCCGGCCGACAACCTCTCAGTCGGGCCACCTTCTAGCCCAACGAGACTAAAAAGTTAACCCTTTCTCGAATTTTCGAAACGTAGCCGGCGCCGCCTAGCTCAAACGACAAAGCACACGTGTATACCGAATCCTTCACAAAGTTC
The DNA here is from genome assembly GCA_036971245.1 of Arthrobotrys sphaeroides. Lineage (NCBI taxonomy): Eukaryota > Fungi > Ascomycota > Orbiliomycetes > Orbiliales > Orbiliaceae > Arthrobotrys > Arthrobotrys sphaeroides. The sequence goes on along the minus strand of JAJTTW010000009.1, from coordinate 1,132,366 downwards.
AGTACGTAGGATCAGGTCTCTGTGCGAAACAAATACCCAACCAGTTTAGCAAGTATCTTTTTTCTCCCAAAAAATTCGGAAATGGGACAGATATCTTTGGCTCTGCAGTGCACGAAAAGCTGATATGGAGGTATAAACAGTGAAGGAACCGCTGCTTTACGATATACCGGACCAGCTCAGTTTATATATACTTAATATACTTAATTTTATATATTTTGTCCATCTAAATTATAAACATACAGCTGACAGTGTGACTGATCCTGGCGTTTCTGAAATCTCGTCGCAGGGCAATCGAATAACTTGTCTCACTGGAATAGCCCTGTGCCCCCAATTGTACAATTATAAAACCAGCAGTCTCGACCTTAAACTAAGCTATGACACGTGCTTAACGTGGCGATATCGATACCCAACATCCTGTAGGAGCTAGGAGACTGCCAACGAGTGCTAGATCGTACCTCCTGCATGAGGCACTTGGCTAATACAGATATGCTGCGCGCATGCGGTCGCTGCGGCTTTTAGGTCATCGAATCATCGATCGATCGAAAGCCAACCGGCTCTATCGCATATATTGCCTCCCTTCTCTCTCCGGCTCACTTCCAACCGTCATTGGTTTCAAGCATCCTTTTACCGCGTTATACGAGCTCCAGCTAGCTACTAATTGAGTCTCTATCGATCTATAGCACATTTTTAACAGTGGTATTGAACCTCTAGCGGTCCATTTGTCATGCCACGGGATGAGCTCCTTTCATAAACGAACGCAAAATATAGTCTTCCTGACGGGCGCAGATATCGCCAGGCTCGCTGTTATTTAAGGACTCCTCAAACGAGCCCCCCAACTCCCCAATCCAAAGGTAGCTGTGCCTTGGTGAATTTTGAAACGTGCGCTTTAGATTGTTGGCCCCATGGACCAGACCCTGACCCTCGACGGTAATTGTATTTCAAGGTTGACGGATCTAGCAATATTCAATCCATTCATTCTGATACCACCTCCGTTGGGGCATGGTTGCAAATAATTTATAGGAGGAACATAAGCTGAAACCGTGATCGAAAAGCGAATCCTAGGCTCGACGACGCCAAATATCCGCCCACCATGCATGCATTGTGCATATTCCGGCTCCTGGGCTAAGTTTGTTGGAAGGACAGCCAAGGTTTTCGAGCCAGTTGCTACCCCGTGCATTGGAATGGATGGGTGGGAATCGGTGGATACGCGTCAATTTAATGTGCCTAACCCACCCAACATAGGTCAATTCGAACATCCCTCCACGAATCTATCTTAGGAGAATAATGGAGTTAACAGGGATTTCCAAGCTCGAGTTGGAATGTTCCCCTGTACTAAATGTTAACGGTACATTTCTTAAATAGCGAGAATACTTTGACAGTATTTGTCTGTCTTGCTGTCACAACGTCCGTCCCTAAGTACTACAGCCCTGGGAAGCATTTGCGCCAAACAGCTAGCGTTCCGACCCCGGTCAATGGGGTATATCATATGGCAGTGGACCCATGGAGATGGAAACAGGTAACTGAACAAATCACACCAACTGGTTACGGCCGGCGAGTGAGAGAGTTCATCATGTCTATTTTAAATTTAGTTTTCTACAATATTTATGCGTAACTTCACTCGGCCGAATGATTCGGGTGAGATGCTAGCATGCTATGAGGCCAACTGCAACCTGCATATGAGCCTGAAGAATACTCCGCAAAACTGCCTCTTGGCGTCGGCATTTGTATACGTAGTGTCGCACCTCTCGGTCGATAAAATGATTGTAGTTATCTTTCATGCATTCGGCCTTTAGTACGCACATTCCAGCCAGTAGCCCGTCGTCGGATGCATAGCATAGGGTGGACTCCGCCAAATATATTCGATCCACCCCTAAAAATAGTCTGGTTACGAGACTGCCTATAGATATGCAATTGCAATTGCAGCATGATGCAACACTGCCTAAAGTTGTATAAGGGCTGCCTTTTCGCATCCTCGAACGATAACATGCTCGGACCTTCGGTAATGGATAATCACCGTGGCCGTTACTTTTACTTACGGCGTAGCCCTTCAGCATCCGAGTGCGTAATCACGCCCGACGAGTTAAACTTTAATCGGAGGTGGTCGTCATATATGCATACACATGTGCATGTCGGTGATAGTTAAAGCCGATCTAGCTGTCCAGATCGGGTAACTTTTTCGGACCAGCTCCCGCAGCTTGTACAGAAAGGGTTGCCTCGGACTTAACCCTTGGAAAGTCCGCTGGCCAAGGATAATTGTGAGGTTGGAGTTGAAAAGCTATAAATTACAGGAATGAAGAGCCAAGAGATCACTTTAATTCCGAAATCATCTCGTAGCATCTGTGAAATCGAAGATTCTATTGCTTGGTTTCATTTCTATATATCCATCGACACCGCAACACATCCTGTCCAAAAATACAACAATTATGTCGGCTTCAAACTATGCTTACAATGTTGCACTCGTCGGTGTAAGGTTTCCTTATTTTCATAGAATACACTGTCCAGCTGTACAAAATTTAAAAAGAATACTCAAACTAATTTGATATCGATAGGCTGGTGGAAACCAAGGGAAATATATCGCCGAAGAGCTAGTCAAGACTGGAAATCATACAGTCACCGCAATCACCCGCGCCGATAGCAAGGCCAAGCTCCCCACCGGCGTTGTCCCAAAGATTGTCGACTATAACGATACGTCCTCCCTCGTCGATAGCCTCCGTGGCCAAGATGTTCTCGTCATTACGATGTCCGTCGCTGCCCCACCAGATACCCAGAAGAAACTAATCGATGCCGCCAAGGAGGCCGGCGTAAAGTTTGTCATTCCCAACGAATGGGGCTATGACTCTGAGAGGCACCCTGGGATGGTGAAGGATATGCTCATCGGTGGGAGAATTCTCGAAATAAGAGAGTATTGCACTTCTAAGGACATCCCCTGGATTGGAGTTAACGGAGGGTTCTGGTATGAATTCAGCCTTGGCGGCAGCGATATCCGGTACGGATTCGAGATTGAGAAAAGAGAGTATACTCGTATCGACGGTGGTGACATCAAGATCAGTACTTCGACCTGGGATCAAGTTGGCCGCGGGACTGCAGGGCTTCTCAAATTAAAACTCTACCCCGAAGATGGAAGCGATGAGAAGACTATTAGTAGTTTCTTTGGCCGATCCGTTTGCGTCGAGTCCTTCAGGGTCAGTCAGAACGATATGTTTGAGGGACTCAAAAAGGTTACCGGTACTACCGACGCTGACTGGAAGATCACTACGGAGAATCACAAAGAGAGGTACGACCGTGCTATCAAGATGTTCAGGGAGGATGGAGACTGGAGGGGTTTTGGAATGGCCATGTATACCAGGGCGTTTTTCCCTGCGCAGGATGCAGTCATGCCCAATCTTCAGAATGAGTTGTTTAACTTGCCAAAGGAAGACTTCGATAAATGCACCAAGGGAGCGGTGGATTTCGGGAAGAACTTCACGGAGTACAAGTAAAAGGCTGAGGTCACAGTCCTTGCCCATTGGTTCAAACATGTACCCAGGTAATTAGAAGCAGAAATAGAAAAGGAGTATCTAGCATCTAGGCTCGGTTCATTATATGGCATAGACATCCTAGCAGTCAAGCCACCTGATAGTCTGCCAAAAAAGCCATATATAAATAGGGTGTATACTAAAGTCGGTCAGTACCTAAATTTCGATTCAGGTGTTGAAAGCGGAAGGGGTATGTGATAAAGGTAGGATTGAAACTAAAAGGAGACATGGCTATATGGGGATCCCGGGATTTAATATTTTAGAGTTGATTCAGCCTCTACTCGCTGGTTTTCTGGCCTGTCTCAGACTCATTTTAATTTTGGAGCGGACATATGCCGTTTACTCAGCGGTAAGAGCACAACCAGGGTGTATATTTCGTTCCCTCAAGCCGAGAACATCCCGTCACCATATCAAACTTTGGTGCGATCGAGCGCGAATTGCGGCTTCCTCCACTAACGTCATTTCTTACTGAAAATTCAATTTCATTGAAGGAAGTGACGCCCATCTTCAGTTATCGAAGTTGCACAAGCCCACGAAAAAGAAAGTGATCCCTAGTCGCGGTCGCGGTCGGAGTCGCAATGCACCGTGGCACAGTGTGTCACTGCCAGTGAATTTGCTCGACCCCCCTTTTACCGAATAACATTTGACAGGGTCTCCAGTGTATCGGCGCACCCAGTGTAACATGAAATGAGTAGAAGCCATGGCCAACCTCCCTAATTTCGTTGAATCGACATCATATCATATCTCAATACAGCTATAAATTTTTATTGATCAAAACCGACCAAATGATCTCCTTATTTAGATAGGACTGTGGGTAGCAGTTGATGTGGTCACGTCTAGGGATCTCTGAACCAATAGTTTACCAGCGGCATATTCGGGAATAGGAGGTTTATTAGCGTCACGTCGGTGGGACCCGTGTACCTTCGGCCATACCGTGCTGATATCTAGATTAAATTAATAAAATACAACAAAGCGAAGTTAACTTACACCTAAGGCTACGGAGCCCAGCCTGCCTTATGGATTGCGGCTGCCAATTATCGATGTTCTTATGTTGCGTAAAAGCTGAAGCCAGAAGGCACGAAACTATTAAGGCACTGTCGAGACAAAGTTATTCATATATGCATACCAAAAACGCTTTCAATTGGCGTGAACTAAGTACTGTGCTTTAGCTACATAAAATTCATCAATCATCCCCTTTGAAATTGTCCTTAAATCCCGTTCCTCCGTAGTAGGCTCATCAAATTCATCGATATGATAAGACACACTCCCCGAAATATTGACTCTGCGATCTTAAGTCTCGAATCCCCAGCCTGGATACTTGGGTGCGCTAATGTTGTCACAAGAGAACTGAACGATGTAGTCGTTCGATTCACTATCCTCGGCGAGAAGGACCGAGCTGTCTGGAGCAACAATCCTAAGCTTGAAGTTGCCGGCGCCGCCACGGTTGGCCCAGACAATACGGATAGGAGTATATGTTCCCTTCTTAAGATCTGTTCTGAATACGACTGAGGTACCGCCAGAGGCAACATATTGTTGGACGATATCAGCGTTCTGACGGGTCCAACCAGAGTAAGCCTTCTGGCCAACCCAAAGGAGAGTAATATCATCACTGGATGGGAGGGTGAAGGTGTATGTGCCGTCCTCCGGTGCAAAGATGTAAGCACGGTGATTAATGGCAACAAGATCAGCATATTGGCCGAAATCCTGTCGGGTGCCATAGATATCGACTGGGTTTGTTTGGGCATTGCTGAAACCGACCTTAGTGTTGATTCCGTAGCGGTAGTAGTTTGGATTATCAGAAGTCTGGCCAGCAGTCGCTGGATTACGTCCCTTCAGAACAGTAGGATCGAAGTTGGCGATGTCGGTGACTTTATTTCCGTTCCGATCAGTGTTAGGAGATGCGTAGTGTTCCATTCCAAGATTTCCGCAAGAAGTATCAGGTTTGAGAGGCCCATGTTGAACTGGAATCTGTGGATAACTTCCGGGAGCATTGTTGGCACCGCAGCTACAGCCACCGCAGGCGCCCGCACAACCAACGTTCCATGCGCTACTGTAGCCCTTCGCTTCCACAGGTGGATAGCCCTTATGATTGGAGTAGTAACAAGTCTTGCTTCGCTCGTGGTAGTCAACACTGTCGCAGCCATTGATACCGGCGCACGCGTTCATGCAGTCCTTGAAAGAAGCCTGGCCTTCAGACAAAATATGTGGAGTTGCATGTCGGCGGTCACATACAATGCGGAAAGCAGAACCGAAGATAGTGTTATAAGTGTTATGATTAGCGTATGGACATTCTGTGGAGCACATGACGGTCATATCATTAGCTGCAGGCTGTGTCGGTGGATCAACAATGAAGGCGTAGTGATGGTTGGCGCAGTCCACAGCACCGGAGCCTAGTCCGCCCTCGCCCATGAGGAAACAACCCCGAGAATTAAGAGCGTCATAGTTAACAGCTTTGCAGCCATCCTTCGCCGCACACTTCTCGATACATTCTTGGAAAGTGATTGAGGTTGAAATACTCTCCAACGTCTTAGTCCAGTAGTGGGTCTTGCACTTGATCATGAAGTGACTTCCATCGGTAGCGGAGTAAGTTTGGAGGTTATTTTGATCGCATACTGCAGTATTTTGAGCATTGCCACTGGGGTTGAAGGTTCCGGGAAGGGTGATTGCGCCACCTTGCGTCGGCGGTTGCTGTTGGACTGGTGGTTGCTGTTGAACCGGTGGCTGCTGTTGAACCGGTTGCTGTTGAACTGGTGGCTGCTGCTGGACGGGGGGCTGTTGCTGCACTGGGGGCTGTTGCTGCACTGGTTGCTGCTGAACTGGCGGTTGCTGCTGAACTGGTGGCTGTTGTTGAACGGGCGGTTGCTGCTGAACAGGAGGTTGCTGCTGTCCGCCCGGTTGCCAACCGCCTCCGCCTCCCTGTTGCCCGCCAGGTTGCCAGCCACCCGGTTGCTGCTGCTGCTGTGGCGGCTGCTGTTGCCCACCGGGTTGCCAGGTTTGGCCGACAGCTCCAACGGGTTGCTGCTGCTGTCCCGGTTGCCAACCACCGGCAGCTCCAGCCTGACCAGCCGGGCGACCAGGTTGCCAGCCTGGTTGTGAGAACGCAGCGGTTGCAAAGTAGAGCATCAAAAGTGCCCTCGCGGGCGACAGAGTACTAAACTTCGTCATGGTATTTAATACAACAAGACCGTAGAGTATGCAAGATTTAGTGAGGATGGACTGAAGGCTTGAGTGATGAATGAAAGGAAAAAATCATACTGTAAGGTCGACGCGTCATACTTATATATACTGTAAATTCTATAGACCTGAGTGGGTGCTGTAGCTATAGCCTAGACGTCGCACATTGTATCAATTGGATCGATTGCAATTGATACTCGGAAGGTTGGGTAATGGTCCATTCTTTCCGTGTCCGACGGCGCAGTCGGAGCCTCTGATCGTATGCGGCAATATCGATTGCATGGAACCTTTTCGATATCTCGATTAGAATAATAGCTTTCAAACGACGCGAGGGGGACACACCATGGCACCATACAGTCGTTGTGGTTGCAATTTAGACTCTCATACCCATACGTCACAAAGTGGTTGGTATTTGGGTCGGTGCCGCTGGTTCGAAACCCCAGACATGATATCTTTAGCTCCATCGATTGTATCGTTCAATGCTTCATGAATTCACGCAACAGTACTTACACATGCATGTACACTGTAGGATCGTATCGATCGCACGTTCTGGACCGTCAGCGATGCATCCCTGGAATTCAACCTTACCTCAAATTGACGGCTCCTTCCCCGCACTTTCTGAACACTGCTGTCGTACCCCGACTCACGCATGTAGCAGGATCATACAGGAAATTAGTGGTTTCTGGGATGGCGATACTATTCCAAGACACTTGCGGAATTCAACAGTGATCCGACCAACAGATACCCAATGAGAGCGGAATGCAAGTGCCAATTCTGTGACGTCCCGGTCGTTACACAGGAGGGATGTCACCGCATTCCTCGGCACATTCTGCGAGGGTCCTGCGCACCTGATGTTGGCAGTTTCGTCGCCCAAAACGCCAGCGGAGAAACGCTAGTGGGTAAGCGAGGGCGGGACGGCACGAAAAGCGGGCACCTTTCCGATCTAAATTTCCCGAGGTCGCTTGCAGCGAATGGAATGCGCTTCCCCAGATCGAGAGATCTTGCATCCAACAAACTACTAGTCCGGGGGTAAACTGCAGCTCCAATTTGAGTATCCCAAGCCGTACTACTCATTTCATACACCCAGTTTGTTCCTTGCTTCAGGTCTGGGCCTATCCCGTTTGCGAATGCAACAAGTTTTGATTCGGATCATCAGCGAAGGCGCAACATCCGTCAATCGATTCCATTGCGACCCCGCTCTCGAGCCCCTAGTTAACTTACATGGTTGGATATCAAGATATGGATGGAAAGAACGCTGCTGGTTCCAGATACTTCCTTTCCTACTGCAGTTAGACGTCTGTGACTCTGCAGGTGATTCAAAATGTATGTAACAAATATCGTCATCGATTCGCGAACGATTGTGCAGCACCAAGATGTGCATGTAGTTGGATATCGATGCTGCAACCGGTTAACCAATCGAGTGTACGCTCTTTTCCGTGTCGTATCTGCGGCCCTCCTCTCCTTGCGTTTCTAGATCGCGCGGTTGGCGTCGGGTGACGCCCGTATCTGCACGTAAAAGCACTGTCTTTGTGAGGATACTAAGTAAATACTTTGGTTACATGCATTCTCAAATTGAAATTTCGAAACGGAGAGGTTGGGTTCGGAATCTTTGTAATATCCGTGAGACATATTCCAGGTCGAATGAATAATCCTCAGCTTCTCTGTGCAATTGTGACGTATCACAACTTGATACCCATGAATTCAAAATGGCTGGAACTCGGCTACAAGCTATGCCGTTCCCACTTCGTCTTCGGTCGATGCCTAGGCGTCGAGATCCGGCCTTCGTCGAGTATGCAGGGACAAAGGCTTCCATGGCTATCAGATAGCCCCGCGCAGGTTGGTTCGTCAGATGGCATGCTGTCGTAATTTAACTGTGAGCTACCTAGCTCTTCAACCATATGGCCATACGATCCCACCAGTTGTTTGCCCGAGTTTATTTAATCGGCGAATGCCCTTCGTATAATTACAAACCCCTATTGCTATTTATCTCTCTAGGCGCTTGCCCAACCATTATTGAAGTCAAGCTATTCTCCAACCAAGTTCAAGTTGATACCAACTACTTTCTAACTCCCCGAGGTACCTATATTCCTGCCATCTGACACTTCTTAATTAGAATTTTATATATATTATACTATATACTTATCAAATTACTAACCGCATACACCCCAAGTAGTTTCAGATATATATACCCTCAGCAATGCAGCTCAAAACCCTCCTCACTATCACTGCTATCGCGGCCCTCAATGGCGAAGCCATGGCTTGGCTCACGTTCAAGCCACTCGGTGGAGTCCTCGCTGGTCTTCCGAGATCCAACCAGGACGGTTACACTACTCTAGCCTACTTCCCCGTTATCATTCGCCAACCGACGGCAGCCCCACCCCCACCCGGTCCAAACCTGAATACTGCCATGACAAATGCGGATAACACCTGCCGAACGCACGCCGGACCTCTCAGCCGTGGCTGCATCGATAACACTGGTACACTCATGGCTTGCATTCCAATGAGACCAGGCTGCCCGTAGTCAATATATATGGGTATTTGACCGATACGACATCGGGAGTTTCTCAAGTTAATGATATACTCGCTTCTATGTCCTACCATAGTCGCTTTTTTCAACTTCGATCCCAATTCATTCCTTTAACGTTGTATTCTCCCGGTCCGTGTATACGTATGGAAAGGTCAGCAGAGAATTTATGAATCTAGTTTGGGAACCGCTACCTGCGCACAAACGTGTATACTCGTGGAATCAGATCATGTATAATCCGCTTGTACTCGAGCAGAAATATCCGGTAGAATCTAGCTAGTTAATCGGACATTCCACAATCATCGATTGCAACCTCATAATCACGTATATGAATGCACGCCATATGCATGTACTTTTATGCTTCTGCCCTGAATTAATCGCATAGGTATGGACATGATGCTATAATTGAATCTCAAGAATTTTCAACGTCTGATAGTTATGCTTTATCAATGCTTCAGCCGTCTTGTTCTCGAGGATTTCAACAAATTGGCTGCTGGTACTTAGGAGCTCTAGCAAGGTATTCCCGAACTCGAAGTTCAATCAGGGCCTCACTCTTCATATGGATTCATTCATCCACCAATATATTCATGCTGGAGATTATACCACCGCATTATAGCCTCTAACCCATAATTCATATACAAATAAACTTGAACCAATCATTCTGAAAGAAGTTACCATGTGAGCTAGAGTTTTAATATAGGATCGAAGTCCCTAGAAAGTTACTTAATTTGGATCCTCCATCCCAAATCTGTGTGTTTTGCCACAAAAGTCCGATTATCGTTGTCTACTAGTAGATATATAATATAATAAATATGGCTAGACTAATTGACTAGCCGACTTGGTTCAAATTTGCAAAGCAGCAATTGCTCATATATATATCGTAGCCAGGAGTCATTCTTCCCATTCTCTCCTACGAGGCTATCCCCTCTCGGGCACGAGACAGAATATTTGTATGTATACCTAAGCTGGTATATGCATTAAGCTTCGAGGTCTCCTTCACGTTTTAAAGACCGGAGACAGAATATGTCTTTATCAGAATACTACAGCAGAAAATTTATATACAGGTACCCCATTTTGACCTTTTCCCCTTCATCTCATGTACTCCTTCGCCCTTCCTGCTGTTCTCGGCCTTCCCTTGGCCTTGCCACACATGGTGGTAGCGCACTTCGACGAGAAGGAGCCCCGGTTTCAGTTTCGGGTTCAGCGGCTTTCCCGCTCGTCCTACCCCTTTATGGAGGATCCGGAAAAGGTGGGCGGAAACCCCCTTCCTCCCGGGGTACTGATTGGGTTACATCCGCTCGGCGATACGCTCTTAGCAGCCATTCTGCTGATAGTTTTCATATTGAAAATTTAACCATCGAAGGCTTCTGTCGAAGAAATCGGCAAGAAATAATGGGGAAAAACTCTCTAACTTCGTCCTTTGAGAGTACCTAAAATGGGCGATGGTGATGTTATTCTAAGTGATAGAAATATATCCCGTCTTGAGGGAAGATACGGGGGAAGACATGACCTGATGCAAAGCTCAAACTTCATAAGGACATGCGAAGCAAAGTGGGAATAATTTGATCTTTTGCCCGCCTGTCACATCTTTGTTGATGCCGTTGCAAGGCCTAGGAGCTATGAAGCAATTGAATCAAAAGGAACGAGCGAATGAGAAGAGAAGAAGTACGAGGTAGGCTCTAATATTTACCGGAGGATCGATAGGCTTTATTTCCATTCCGAAGGGAACTTGCTAAGATATATGGGGTCTTTACGGAAGTTTTAATGGTTGCAAATGATGGGGTGGATAAAGATAGTTGACTTCTGTTTTGTCTTTCTTTGGCTAAATTGATGGTCGCTCGTAGTTATGAAGTGGTTGACGAAAGAATGGCATGAAGAAAATAAGAGGGAGAATAGAAGGCAAGGAGAAGATAGAGGTCCCCGAGATAATTGAGGATAGAGACAGGATTTCCTCTTATAGATGATCGAGATTGCCGTATTCCCGATCTGGTAATCACAGACTCTGAAGGTGTTGTGCTGTTGCATTTCGTGCAGCCTATGGAAAATTACCAATCTTAGCGATTACAGCAGAAAACTACTTAAATAGGGAATTTACTAATTCACAGGCTAAAATTCCTAATCAGGATTAGCACGAAAAGCCTGCAAAGCAGACGCGCGAAAAGTTTCCCAGTCACAAACCCCAGCTAGGCATCGTCACCCATCAAAACCTCCCTCTATCATCCCTCGCAAAGCGGCGCCCATCCATCACCTCCAAGGAACCTCACCATCACGTCGCCAGACCCATTGGCTACTCTCTTTATCATCTTACACGTATCGGACGCATCCGATCTCCAAATCCGTCACAATGAAGCTGGTCAGGTGAGTCGCCCGTCCCCGGTCACGAGTCTCGCAGGCGATCGACCCATATCTACCTGTCACACGTCTTTTACCGTGGTGCGGACTAACCCGTGGGGATACGCAGATTCCTTATGAAATGCGCGAATGAGACGGTTACCGTTGAGCTCAAGAATGGTAATACTCCTACAGACAAAGAAAGGCCATGTTTCATTTGGCTAACTCGAAAACACGCAAACCACAGGCACGATCATTCACGGTACAATAACCACTGTCACCCCGACAATGAACACTTCTCTCCGTACGGTGCGCATGACGGTGCGAGGCCGAGAGCCGCAGACGCTGGATACGATTAACATCCGAGGGAGCACGATTCGTTACATCATCCTGCCGGACTCATTACCGTTGGACACACTTTTGATCGATGATAGCGTTAAGGCTAAGAATAAGGCTAGGAAGGAGGGTGATAAGGGTGGGGATCGTGGCGGTGGGAGAGGTCGGGGAAGAGGTCGGGGTAGGGGAGACCGAGGCGGTCGTGGAAGGGGTGGTAGACGTTAGACGGCTGAGTTGGAGGAATGGCAGGATACGGTGGGGAGGTTTCTTTGAGGCGTTCGAAACTCTCGTGGGGTTGGGGGTGCACGGCAGCATAACCGTCCTGCGAACATTGCGGGCGGGGCATATTTAAAGCTAGTTAGATATCGAGAAACAGACCAGGTGAGGCGGAGCGTTTATACGCGCATCATGACACAGTGTACCAAAAAGTGGGATAGATACTCTTTTTTCCTCTTTTCCGTTTATTTCCGGTTATTTTCATCTTATCATTCTATTGTATAACGAAGATGCAAGGCATAAGCTTGTTCTATCGATTCAATTGCTTTTCTCTAGGCCTCTTCACCGTGAACGCCGACATCATAAAAGTATGCATATGCACTCCACCCCTCCAGGATCCAGTATAGTACAGTACCTAGCGGCTACGACGACTCCTCGTCATCCATATTCTTCGCCTTCTTCATCAGCTCGTACAGCTGGCCGATTTGGGCGTCTGTCAAGATCCGTCAATACAGCACCTTATCTACGTCCCACTTGCATGATAGAAAAAAGGGTACGGGATCAATCGTACCACTCATCTTCTCGAGCTTGGACATATCCAGCTTCGCGTCCTTCCACGTATCTCCTTCCAAATGCTGTGCGTACAGCTGCCATTCCGTCAAGAACGCGATCTGTCCTCATCGAAAAAGAGTAACAAGTTTTATGACTCCGACGTTAGCGCACTTCTAAATTTTCTCCAGCCGTCTGCTCCATTGAGAATCGGACAGAGAAACGAAGGTACGCATATACGTACAATGTGCACGGGGTTCTCGACATCCTTGTGCTTCTTCCACTCGTCCCTCACGTAATGGTCGCCCAGCGCCCGTTGCTCGGTCGGCAGGCGTCTGTGGGCGCGCAGGATACGGCGGTAGAGGGGGATCGGGGGCAGCAGGGCCAATGTGTTCTTCGAGAGCAGGTTTTGCGGGGTGACGGGGGTCGACAGGAGCCGGGCGGTCAGCCGCATGATTGTATATTATCTATTTTACGCAGAGGTAGAAACCGGGTGTGAGAGGGAGTATCCGATGGCCGGTGACGGTGATAGTTTTCCGGACGGCATCGAGGGACGACTCGGTCTCGAATGCATGGGTGGGTTTCCATGTGGTCGACCCCCGTCCGGCCAGCCGAAAGAGGATTTAAGGCTCTCGCAAACCACCCGACAGAAACCCACCACCCTCACCAATGCACCTGCCGTCGATGTATACTCAAGTACGTGTAAGGTATGTAAGGTCAGCAAGGAGATGATAGATGCCGTGGCTGTGAGTGAGATTGGACTATCTGGCCAGAAAACAGGCAGACGTAATCCCCAGCATGATCATGACTCCGGTCCTCTCTGCGAATGTGCCGGGTATTAAAGTATCACGGCAGTGCCAGATCTGATCAAAGGCCGCACGTGGGCTGCTAATATCCCTCGAGCTCCACCTGGCCTCCCGGCAGCGTATATAAGACCGATACCAGGGAGCATATCTATCGGCACCCCGCCTGTCAGGTCGCAGGTGACCCCCCATCCGCTACTCTACTCGAAGTCCTGCAGTCCAAAGCGGGGCAGTCGAGAAGGTGTGCTGCGAGATAAAGTCAACTGCAGGGGAAATCCAACCCACCTTATGTAAACAGCTCAACGTCACAGCGACAGCGCACACTTTCGTCCTAACTTCTCTCACCTCATTAATCTCCACCTCTCTCCTCCCTCACCCTTTCCGGCTCCCTTTTTTTTTATTTTTTATTCTATACCTCTCCCGCGACCTCCTGATCGCTGGGACGGTTATGAGCTGAAGGGCACCTCCATCCTGCCATCGGCACCGCCGTCTAGCCCACGCTCTACTCCTTCGACTTCCTCTTCGCGCAGCTTCTTCGCATCTGTTTCCACAGCCCCGCCAAAGCATACCCAACCGAATCCACCCCAGAAACTCTAAACTCTCCCCTCCTCCCACTCCGAAGTCACCAAAAAAGTAGAAATAGAATACCTCTCTAAACCACCGACATCCAAAAAAAAATAATATACCAAACCGAAGTAACATCTAAAATCGCCAAAACGGACCAAATGTCCTACCCGTCAGACCTCTTCCGCGCCATCTTCACGCCCGGCGCCCCGCCGGCCCTCCTCCTCGCCACAAATGTCTCCTTCGCCTGCCTCCAGCTCACCCTCCTCGTCATGCTCTTCCTCACCGGCTCCTTCCACTTCTTCTTCCTATCCCTCATGTGCGTCGGAGTCTGGGGTGGCATCAACTGGTTCGTCCGTGAAGTCGAAGCCCTAAGAAAAGTCGAGGAGCAAGCGGAGGGTATCAGGCGGGTTCAGGGAGCTTTAGAAGCCGAAGAGGAGGAAAGGAGTCAGATTGACGAGAAAGAGGAGGAAGACGGTGGGAGGAGCACCGGTATCGAGATTTCAGCTGAGGAACAACATGTTGAGAGGAGGAAGGCGGAGGATGAGGAGGAAGATGATGGGTTCGAGAAGGTGGAGAAGGAGGATGGGTACGAGACCGAGGGTAGGAAGTCAAAGTAAACTCACTGAACTGTCCATCTGTTGAGATGGATAGCTTCGACGGGTTACCTACGTTTACTCGTACCCAGCCGGTGAATACTGGATGTGGAGCTAGTTTTATGGGTGCAGAGGATGACAGAATCGTGGTGGTGATAAGCTGTGTATCGAGGGCGCTTGTTCGGTTATTTTAGCCAGCTTGGAGGATATTTTGCTATTCATTTTTGTTTTCATTCAATCCTTTCTATTATACTCTTCCTTTGGTGTTCATTGGTTATTTCAAGGTTCAACGATGGGTGTTATCTCGCAGGCCATATGCGTACTGGAAGAGGGTGGTAAAGGGTCAACCAAATCTGATAAAAATTTCCCTTAGATCATTTACCCCCCCTATGGAACCTATATTTTCTCCTAACGATCTATAGAAGCTAGTGGATTTTATTTCCCATATTATTTCCTACTTGAATTCATATCTAGATATATAGACCATAGAAGGAGATAGATAGAGATACCTCGCAATTCTCGAAGCCTACCCACTTCTATTTTATACGCGGCCCCTGAATCAAGCTCTTGTACAAGGATAGCTACTGGGTGAGCACGTAGATGATTGGTAATGATATGATATGATATATGTAAACGCTCCTTATAGAAGCCGATGAGTGATGTAAATATACAAAGAGAGAATGCTGCAGTTGGATGTCGCAGTTTCGTCCCAAGACCGAGGCTGGTAACCGTATAAATCGGTTGTTTGATATACAGCCCCAAGACTTGCAGTGAAATATCATAGAGATGATACTTAAACCCGGTTCCGTGCCCGGAATGATGATGAGTACTCAAGGAAAAAAAACAAAATGGTATCGAAAACATGGATGAAATAAAAGGGTCCGAATAAACGCCAGATAAAAGCGGGATATCAAAGTAAATGATCATAAGAGGGATCGTAAGAAATAAGCAGCGTGGCTTTTTTTTTTTGGGGGGGGCTTTGCGGCCGCCTTCTTTTGCGTAAACCCAAAAACATTTTTCTTGTAAGAGGGGTTTAATTGTGCCCCGCGGCCTTAGCATCCGTCGTCCTTGGATACACCAGCTCAAACTCCTCGAACCCAACATGCTTATGTTGGAATCCAGCCATCCTACTAACCCTGCTGCTCAAGAACGCCATAACCCCAACAGCAGGTTCGTCGGTTGTAATTGTTTCAAGGATATCCCTCTCGGAGAGTTCATAGATATCCAACAAATCCCCCATCACCAGCGAATTCTCATCTGTCGGGTGCGGTTGGACGTAGGAAACTGTTAGCTGAGGGAGCTTGGTGTGGCCCTTTGCGTCCTTAAGGGTTTTGACTGCGAGATCGACGCGGAGTTTGAACTGCCAGACGCCGTTGGGTTGGTCATGCAGGCCGAGGCCGATGATTGAAAGGGTGTAGAAGTAGGATGGTTGGTTTTGGTTTGAGGCGAGGAATTTGTCGAGGGCGGTTTGGGTGGCTTGGGATAGTCCGCCGCGGGTGTAGAGGCCGCTATATTATATCAAGAGTTCGAGTTAGTATACCGATACATGGTTATGCCATTTTGGACCCTTGAAATGTAGATCCTTATCAGTAAAAAAAAAAAGTGCATACCTCTGCGGCAAGAAGTCGGGCTCAGATCGTTCGACTCCAAAAATTGCCTGCTGTAGCTGGGCGGGTGGGTGTGTGATGATGCCAGCGTGGGTCGGTCCTGCCGTTCTGACTTGGAGATGGGAGACTCTTGGGCCAGAAGAATGGGCTTTGATTTCGTGGTATATCTGGGCGAGGGGGAAGCATCGGACCGGCAGGGATAAGTAAAGGAGCGTGTTGACGAGCACGAGGAGCACAGGGCTGAACGAATACATCGAGATATAAAAAAAAAAAAAAAAATAGATAAAAAAGTAAAATAAACGATTGAAAGGGTTCGAAAACGAAGAAGTGAATACGAAAAAAAGAGGATGGATTTGAATATCCTTGAAGAGAAGCGGTGTCCGGGTGTGATTGCGAGAAAGGAATGTTCGACAACCTGTTCCAAAGCTGGAGGGAGAGGTGGCACTGGTTTTATGGGATGTTCGAACCCGCTCTTCCACCGTACACTTTTGGCCTACACCCCGCGGACACTAATGTCACGATACACCCAAACTCAGTCCAGTTTTTCGGAGCTAGGCCTTGACGGGCCTTTTCTCGAGTGGGGCTCGAGGGTTGCCGAAGCCCGGAGTTTGACGAGAACGACGGTTACTCTTCCAGACCAAAAACGCACCGGGTTTGGTCAATTGGGTTATCTCTTAAATCGCAGGGGCGGCCGCAGAGGGACAACCACCTTCGTCACCGCAAACTCAAAGTTCCTTGATCCTGGCCAGGAGGGCTGGATTCGGCCGGGCGCTGGGGCTGAGAGGTTTCGGCGGGATGTAAGGCTGCAACCTCGCTTTTGCTCGATCGCATGCAATTGTTCAAGTTGCAAATTGCAGAAGGGACGCCGATGTTGCGACAAGTCCAATGACTCTGTTTTTCCAGCCGGGAAGGTTGACCGTTAGGTATCCTGACGGTCCAGAGACTAGAGGGCATCGCGGACTTATAACGTCGCTGCGAATTGGGCGGCCTCTTTGGCAAATTTTCACAGGGCACGGAATTTTTTTAATCTTCGGCCCATTTCTCGTTCGCCTGATTCGGATGCACACGGGAACTGGTATTCCCAACGTTGAACTCCTTCGTAGTCAATGCCATTCTTGCCTGTGCCCTTCCTTCCGTCCAAGCATTTTGACCCGCGTATCATGCCATTCACTGCCTTTCGCGAAAAGAACCGTATTGAGAGGGAAGGTTATAACATTAAACCCCGATGGCATTGGACGTCAAGCTTCCATTCAAGCTTTCTTCGATTAATGCCCATGCGTTTCTGGTATTCGTTCTGTCTCAGTCCTCGGAGAGATATAACGATGAACCCCAGTGCATCTTCTGGACAATGGTGGGTTCGGTGCATCTGATGAGAAACTCCTGTCGTTAGCGTGGTGGCCTCCTAAAAATACCAAGCTTTTCTGGCCGATGCGACCTCAAACCTTGCAATCCGCGATGCATTCTGTCGCACAATCCCAGTCCCTACCGCCCGTCGAAAGGCTTTAAAGACTCGGGTCCTGCTCTGTCGGACCAATCGAAACATATCAATTGTCGGAAGGAGTCGGCCGGAAAGCATCAGTCATCAGACTATCCCGACGCAACGACGTCCATGCACGGTTTGGGTGTAACTCTGTCTCGCCAAAACGACCAGAGCTCGCCCAAAGCCCTCCCTTTGAAATCGATCGAGCCATTCCTGAGGATTTCTGCCTGCCCAATTGACGTCCAACCGCAGCGGCAGAAGGTTCCATTCGTGTCCAAGAAGAATGGATGAACCCTGAATTGAACTCGGACAGGCCTTCGAGCCTTGAACACGAGCGAAGGGGTCTCCAAAAATAAGCCCACGCGATCCCAAAACAACTTCAACGGTCTCCGTCCTCTTCAGTTGGGACGGGGGAACCTGGCAGCCTGACCTGTGATTGCAGTAATTCGGTAGCATCGCGTAGGCGACCCCGACTTCTTGAACACCGACCTTCTCTTTCGCTTGGCTTCCGGGGTCCACGGGACACGCACTTGGCCGTTTGCTTCGGTACTTCCTTCCCAATGCTGGAGCTTCTCGGATGCAAATGTCGTATCGCGAGGGGACATCTTCAAGTTGCCTGTTTCGCCTGTCCTGCAGGGTGGTTGTTGGAAGTTGGAGCGACCAACGCAAAAATTAGTGAGCATCAGCCCTGAACACCTCGTATCGACTCTTTAACTACCTGTCAAGTCTCTGTACCGGGTTCGGGTCATGATCATAGATGAGTCTTGAACGAAATCCCAAATACTGGCTGCACCTAAGCGCTTCTACAACTTCACTCGTTTGTTGGCCGTTTTGCACGTGCACTAACACCGGCAAAACTCATTCGAAACTACAACTAATTTTAGTGGCTTGTTGGTATGTTACATGCTAGCACGGACAGTACAATCGGCACATGTGCCTACAAAGATCGGTTATGTATATACAGGGTATAAGAGAGCACCGGTCCCGCGATCGAATCGCTTTCACGGGTCAGTTTTCCATGTTTTAATAGTCTGGCAAATCGTTCCAGTAGGTGGTGTGAGAGTAGACCTCCTTGCCGGTGTTCCCAAGCTCCCAGTTGAATTTCAATTTGATAAATTGCATCAAGTGAGCAGCGACCTAGTATAGAGCTATTAGCTTGGACGAAAAAACCACGGCTACTACTATGTTAACCTCCGGCTAGGAAAACGTACCTTGATATGTCCGGTATCAGTTGGATGCCAGAGGGGGTTGACATCGTTGTGCTGAAGGATACCGGTTGTATTGAAGTAGTGGACGAAGTTGCTCCCGTCCTTCTTCTTGAACTTATCAACAGCGGCGAGAATAGCGGCTTGGTATCCGTCGAGGTTTTGAAGATAAGTGTTTCCTACCATGCCGACAATGTTAGTACAATTCTTCACTAGATTTTTCTTTAGCCCGCCTTAGGTTGGTTACCGTAGCCATAAAATCCCTGCCAGATTTGCATGGCGATGACTTGTGCGCGGGGGTACTTCTCATGGATCGAGGTGATAAGCTTGATGTAGTTGGCTTGGAATTCCGCATCGGGGACCCGGCCGGTTTCCGTCCACTCGTTGGAGTCATTGGTTCCAAGATTGATAACCTAAAAGCGAAGTTCAGTTTACGACGGTTCGTAAAACCACCCCATAGTACCTGTTGGCATTGGCGTCCACTTGTGGAGTATAACATACGACAATATCAGCCTTCTGGTGCTTGTCAAACGGCCACGGCTCCGGGTTCGTTCCATAGATCTGCTGGGCTCTGAATCCGGTATCACTGGTCTGCAGCCACTGATACAGTTGACCGCGAGGGTTCCCCCAGCAGAGTTTGTCGGTTAAACAGATACCGGAGTCTGTCACACAGCGATGTTAGCGGCCCATTTAATGCTATAGATAACCAGATGGGGGGTATAATTCAGCGTCATACAAGCAGTAAACGTGAACTCAACGTTTCCCAAGCCCTCGCACAGACCCCAGGCGAAACTACTAATTCCCTCGTATGTGGCAGTGTATCCAGCGGTCAAGGAGTCGCCAATCATCTCGATTTTGCGGTGGAACTCCGGAATACCGTAAATTCGTGTACCCTTAGTGACGTGGACTCTCTTCAATTGCACTCCGAGGGCCCAGTTCGTGACACTACCATTCCAAAATTATGCATTAGTATCAGTATGTTCACGTATACTCGAAATATGGATATCATGGCTACCGGAATTCAAAGGTATTTTGCTGGCCATCGACAGCCGTCTTCTGTCCGGGGGTATTCTTGTTGATAAATTGGTATGTATCGTTGGCTGTTACGTTTGCAAAGTTCCATGGCTGACCCGCGATCCCTATAGGCATTATAACATAAGCTTCCAAACCGGATAATATTCTTTGATAACTAATTGTCACCGAAAACGACGAACAATCGACTTACTCCACGCGAGTAGAACACCGTTCGACGTATGTTCACCAAATGTAATGGCGACATCGTCTCCTGCATATCTAAAGTTGATACCAGGCGACGACCACCATGATACGTACTTGCTGCACCATCTTCCTTTGTATCCGATCTGATGGGCGTCAGGCGGGTAGGTCTTCCAGTTCGGGTCGTTGTCGGCAATGTTGGGAATCTTGACTGCTTGACCAGGGTAGGGATTCAATCGCGCTTGGCCGTTCTCTAGAATAGTGGCGCTGGCGAGAGAGAAGCACGCGAGAAGGGCTGGTATGAGCCTCATTTTGGAACCCTCTTCTAGCTCTACAATTGAGAGCAACCGAACGAATGACACTTTGGTATCTAGAAGATCTATGAAAGGCGTAGCTAGACAGGAAGCTCCGGCAGAGCTTAAGCAAGTGGGAAATCCGGTCTCTTATAAACCACTGAGAATGCTAGGATCCGCCTGTCAATAGGGGATCACGTCCCATGGATTCGTGACAATCTTCGGAGCGATTATTCCGGAACTGACCATTTGTACGAGGGACAGGCATTGAAGGTTTTCTGGCTATGCATGTAGTTCGTGGGTTTCACTACTATAAGGGGTTCATCATACCGAAACTTTGGCTTCTAAGGACATGGTTCAACCGTTATAGCTACGTTTCATCATAATATCTAATAAGATTTGACGGTGCTATCGATAAGTGTAGCTCGAAGTCCGCGCGGAGAGACTACGTCCGTTTACCCACATTTGTACGTGACTAGTCCCAACAATCCCACATTGGACAGGCCAAGGGGAGGGAATTATATACCCCAAGTCGGGGATGAGGGATGCATCGATGTTGCAGCGGAATTTCTTGTGGCCGGCCCATGCTAGTTACCCAGTGGCGACACTTTGTTAACTTCGTCCTCAAGGAAAAGCTTAAAACCATGAAGAAGTCTGCCTCGTAACCGACATGACGGGAAAGGCGTTGGTGTACGGATTTCGGGTCTTTATGCAGGTTTTAGGCATAAAATGGCGACTTTGGACCCGATAAGGCTAAATAAAATATACCCTGAGAGTTTATATCCATGCAAGTCGATATGACTAGCCGCGACGAAGAAAATTGCGTCGCGTTGTATTCGTGAGCCGTAGTGATATCAGGCCTGGAGCACCCAACCTAGCTCCGGATCCCCTTTCTCTCGGAAATAACTCATGGTTATGAAGGGGCCCGGACCAACGGATGTGAAATACTGGAGCATAGTGTATGCTCCTCGACAAAACCTGTCGTTCACGCAGGTTCTAGAGCTATAGAGAGACCGATAAGGTGCACCAAAATGCAACAAGCACAACGCACTTTTGCCTGAGACTCTGGTGTTCCGTCACAAGAGATCTCGAGAATCGGGGAGACTGTACACAGTCACTACATACTATTACGTACACAGATTACGCAATAGTGTAGAAGGTGATAAGGCATGTTGCATGTGCATACAAGCGCTCGATTAATTACAAATATGACGACACCCATCAAACCATATGCTACACTCCTTCAGAATTAAGCTTACATTTTGGCTTCAGCCTCACATTCCTGACGACCCCTAGGTAAAGTAACCGACCCAATCACAACTTCTCTGGAGGATCAAAGGTGGAAGTGTCCGTGGTGGTGGCCCTTGTGGCCAAGCTCAATACTCCTTCTCCTGTGGTCGCAGTGCTTGCAATGTTCATGCTCCGTTTCTGGGTCTGCTTTCTTACATGACATATACCCATCATTCGTGGGCAGGTATCCGCACCCAGCGCGCTGCCGCGTATGCACACTTTCGTGGAATACTGCGTCGTCAGGAATGTCTCGGGTAAACCCTAGATTTGGCGGCCAGTGACGCGGAACCCAACGGCCGAACTCAAGTTCGAGACGTGTGAAGATCGGGAGAACCTCTGTCAGACCTGTGGTTAGCATATTGAAAGTCTTAAACGAGAAATAATATCGGGTGATTATTTAACTTACCGAGAATCCACCAACTAAGGACACCAACGTGAGACCATCCTCCGTTAAACTTAAGAGCGTCGTGGATGGTTGCAACGCCCACCTGATTCTGCGCTGCGTGGAACACTTTCTCGACTTCGTCCATCTTCCACGGAAGCCTGTCTGGACTAGTTCTGCCGACGCACTTATCCTCGATCGCTAGAACCTCCTCCAACATCCATGCTAGAGCGATATCGCTAATCATGGGAACGCCTTCTTCCGGTGTCCAGCCGCCGCCAATGTCCGCATGGTTACCCGGGAACCAAACTTCTTTGACATCGTGGTCCTCTCGCCTCCAACCCTGCATTTGCGCGAACAAACTAGGCTTGAACTTCAGCCGCCTTTCATCAATTGCCACAGCGTGTCTGACGTGGTCGGCAGCTGGCTGCTGCGACTCCGGAAAGCTCTTTCTCAGCAGCGGTAACTCAAATCTACCGACAGAATTCACCGTATCGTAGAGGCCGAGGATGTGAACTTTCACGCCGGTTCTGCAGAATGTTTCCTTGAAGTGTGTCATGTGCTTCCGGATAACGTTTGCTCTCTTTGTTTTTAGGCGCCTGAGCCGCTCGAATTTGGCGAAGGATTTGTAGGCGAAGGGGACCATTTCCTCGTTTCCACGGGACAGAAGACCGACGTACATGACCATTTGGGTAAGGAATCGAGCAGTGTAAGCGCCACGGGAGAAGCCTGAAATATGTTAGTTGAAGTCCCGCAAATAGCGTTCGCACAGATGGTTTTAGGTATACGCACCGAAAATGTAGATTTTGTCGCCAGGACTGTAGTATCGCATGATAAACTGGTAACCCTGTATAACATGATGGTCAAAGCTGGTACCGACGGCCTGGTCGACTGATTGATCGATGAATCGCTTCAACTTCGAAAACGGGCCTGGTGCGAAGTCGTGTTCACCGGCAACATATGTTCCGATCCCGGCTAGAGAAATGCCATATTAGGCTTTAACATTCCTCAGTAGAAACGCCTAGCTAAGTGAGTGAACTTACGCTGATAGTACAAGTACACTTGTGGATCGTGCTTATCGAGCATCTGATACCTGCATTGACGTTTCTAGATTAGTCGCTTGTCTCGCTAGGAACTTGCCGGAGGGCTTTGGCAAGGGCCGAAGACCAACGTGGACAATTTTGGATAGCCCTTACATTTTGATGATATTCGTGTCCTAGTTCCGAGTCAGTAAAACACAATTTGGGATAACCCCGCCTCCGGCGAAGGCCGCAGTCGAGGACGACCTGATGCGGGCTATGTTTATTTGTATGCATACGGTAGTTACTTACGGAAAGATTGCCTTTGAATTTGTTTCCTGTACCGTCGAAAAATAGGACTAACTTCTTCGGCCGCACCTGGATTTCTGTGACACCGGCGTCCTTGTACGGCAAAGGGTCAAGCTCGAGATCGAAACTGTCCTTGGTCATTGCAGACATTATGGTTGAAGTTTTTCGCATTCGACCGGGTCCTGGCGGACTGTCGATATCACCATTCTTCTCGTTCCATTCCGTTCGATTGCTCATATTAGTATCAATATGAGGCCGTATCGGTGCTTGCCGTGCCTCTGGTATTGGCGGTAAAGCGGTTCCGTTTCCTGGTGACATTGGAGGCGATTCTTTCTCGATCGTTGGATCTCTAGTTGCTGTTGGATAGGCTTCTGGGTCGTTGGACCAGATACCGGGCTTACTTTCTTCGAATTCGGTCGCCATCTTGCCCTTTTATTTAGAATTGGAGGCCTACAAATATATATTTCCCGTACGGCCGTGTCGCAAAGCGCCAACTGAAAATTGGGGTCTGAAAGCGATTGCGAAAATCGGGAAGGTCTTTCGGATCTTTAAAAGCCCCGGTAACAACCCCTGCCTAGATATTCCACGATGTATTTCTGAGGTATCACTTGGCTATGAAGTAGAAGGGAATGTGGGTTGATTGAATAAGTGGGAAAGAGAATAACTTTCGAGGATTGCCACATGCCGCATTGCACCTACGCAAAGGAGAATAATATGTCTTTATATGAAATTCTCTGGCTATCATTCTCCTCACTTCACACTGACACCAATGCGCAGACGCGCCAACCTCGAATAGGTATAGACGAGACGTAGTCCACCTCGCGCGACTGCGACGAACAAGCTTCATTCCTTGGTCCAAGTATATCCTGCAGACGATCCTTGCGTTCTCTGTACGAGTGGGTCCTTTTCATTCATTTTCTAGCGAATAGTCTTTCGAATATTGGTGGTGGGTGTGAATTGGATTGGGATTTGTGCCCTTCTTTTTGCACAAATCAAGCATGGACGGAGTGTCGGAACATGCAGAAAACCCTCAAGGGAGCTCGATTGAACAGGTGGAGATGTCAATCATAGTGCCACCAGTTTATCCTGCATGGAGACATTTACCGTCAAGACCTCATGCATGAAATCGCGCCCGTGCAAAGAGTCTAGACAATTGTGGACTCGGGATTTTCATGGGGGCCAGGATTTCGGACATGGTTAGCTCGGCTTTTCGTCAAGATGTGGTCTGGTGTCAAGATGGTGTGAACTCGCTATCACGCTGGGTTAGCCTCAAACTTCGGGATTCCTCAGAAAACGCTGGATAACGTCACATTCCAGTGAGACGTTAGACCATTCCCCTCCATGACGCCGTAACGCTCCTGTTTCCTGTCAGCTGCTAGAAATGATGTAGATGTAGCTGCACCGTTAACGTTCTTGCCCGACCCAAACTAAACTCTGTGCCCACGAGTCCGTCTGCAGCTTCCATCACATCGACTCATAAGAGACGAACTTCGCGACGGAAATTTAAAATCGGGAGCGGGAAGGGATTTTCGGTAATCTGAGATGAGATCGAGAGGAGGGATATCAAGGTGGACATGGGTAAAAAAACAGGGAATCCCTTCTCAACTTCACCATAGCGGAAGGCGTGCCGGCACGGTCCTTGCCCCTTCGAGCCGTCTGTATCAGATCGAGTAAAGCTCAGATCGATCTCGCTTGGAGCTCCACAGCTATTGGCCCGATAGTATCTTCGGAACCAACCACTCTGATTAACATTGCTGGGAGCCGGCTGATGATGATTTTCAGAACTCTGTGGATCCGGATGACTTTGATGCCTGTGGGTGCCAATATCGCAGCCAATCCAGTGAACGATGCAGAGTTGTGCATATTCAGTACAGAAAGTAGAACGACGTTTCTTGAAATCCAGGTTACGTTACACTTGGAGGGAGTTCAGGTTTACTTACACATGCCGTTTCCAGAAATTGAGAGCCTCGTCTTTAGCGTCTGGCCTCGGCTGGGCCCCGAGACCAGCTGTGGAAATGGAGGACTCCGGACTAGGTATGATGCGAGGTTTTGTCTCCCAGCCTTGGTTGGTAGTCAATATATCGATGTCGGCTTCAAGCTTCAGTCTTGAATTCTTGGGAAGGCTGTTACTTTAGGAGGCTTAAAAAGGCTAAGTGGCTTGGCAGAAATTTACAACGTCTACAACACTTTCGCTGCAGCGTGCTCTCAAATCTGGGACAGCGGGAAGCCAGTCTCGTCACCAAGCTATTTTGTGGAGACTGGCGGGAATCTAGACAGATGGAAAGACGGTATACCCTGCGAGGCTGGGACATATCAAGTCCCACCTTCGATAAGTTAGATTAATCTCATCAATGATAGCATTCGAGGACACCTGCGGAATTAATTTCATCTCGGTATATCTCCCCTGAGAGCACGCTCTTCTAACCGGAAAAGAACACGACCATCATCACGAACCGTACGACTCATTCATCAGTCACGATGGATCACATGGACACCGCGATTCGACGTGCAAACGCTATCTTGGGAAGGGGACAATGGAAGGGTCAGACACCAGTCTCCTTCGGCCCAAATGACGTTCTGGAAAATGGAAAGTCCGCTGAGGAGACTCAATCAAAGACCGGATCCGCAGAGGCGACGCAACCAAAGCCCCTAGATGCGAGCAAGTATCTACAGAAAATTGGGACTTACAAACCATCCTTCCCTAAGATTGGCCACTATGAGATCTGCCAGAAGCGCATCCGTGCTTGGCATAATGGAGTTCTCATCCTTGACACGGAGCGAGCCCTATACGTCTGGGAAAACGCGTTCTTTCCCACCTTCTACGTCCCTAAATCGGCGTTGTTCGATCAAGATGACAAGGGGATTCCATTGAAGAGATGCGGAGATAGCGACAGGAATATGCATATCCTCAAGTTTCTCTTCATCTACGAGCTTGCTGACTTCGTTCAAGCAGACTGGGCCCTGTTTCTCAATGAGAAGTACGTCAGTGATGTCGTCGTCGTTGTCGAAGGTCGCTTCAAGGATTACATCCGCATTCCTTTCAAGGCTTTTGGTATGTCAAACCCTCCACGCTATATTCGTTCCAACAACCGATGTACCCCCCTTTTGTTTGTCGCTAACGTAGGCCTCTCTGTAGGCGAATGGCGGGAGCACGAGGAAGTAATCCTTGGGTACCCTCGAGACCCCTATAAAGCGGTGACCACGAACCACTGCACTCGCACGATTGAAATTAATATCGGTCCGATGAGATTTCAGTCGAACCAGGCCGTCATTTTGACGCAACGCGGGTATCCACCTCGATACTACTTCACCCGGGACATCTTCAAGCCCAAGCTTCCCTCAGGTCGGGCTTTAGCAGCCCTGGATCCTATGAGGAGCTCCAAGACATTTTTTTGTCCTTACAAAGGAACGGCAGAGTATGTACCAACTACTTTGCCCTAACTATCGCAGAACGCTAATTTAATACGGCGCTGGTCCAAGGTATTTTAACATTGTCATCGATAACAAGGTCTACACCGACGTCTGTTGGCGCTTCGCTCAACCAACTCCCGAGGTCCTTGGCATTAAGGATAGGTTTTGCTTCAACCTTGAAAAGGTATGTAGCTCGTACGACCGTGGTCTTTAGAAACGAAAGCAGTCATCCTATGTCAGGCCTAGCATCGATCCTCGCTAACTTGTGAACATCCGCATCCTAGATTTGTTCCCTCAACGTTGATGGAGTCCGCCAGCATCAGGAGAGTTTGCCAGGGGAATACGGGATGACGAAGGAGGAGCTGGAAATGTTTTCATACAACATTTAGTAGCGCCGTCGCGTTATAAGTATGCCCAGGGCGGCGGGGGAGACACGTCGCAATAGCCTCTTGACTTTTGCAAAATCACCAATATTATGCATCACAGAGTTCGATACTCTACCGTCAGCATGTTGTCGTCTACTCGAATATTCTGCAAAGCTTCTCACATGCACTGGATTATCGGACTCAGCAAAATTAAAAAACACTGTGTACCATAGCACATGTATACAATGTGGTTGACGCAGCTTAAGACATTTCAACTTATCAGGCGATCGACCAGCGATTGACCCGTGGCAGCGGTGTTGGATTGACATCGACGTTGTACAAAGTTCAACACAAAAAATGTTTGCGGCCCGTTTGTAGACGTTTCCGAACTGCATACGACTTGCAGCTCTTGTACCGGTACTTCTGCTTCATCCTTAAGCTCTCGACTCTTGATACGTGCAGTAGCAGTGCTCTCGAGATGCCTGGCGCAGCAACCCTGCATCTTTACCCTTTAATCCTGCCATCGCTCGTATGCTGCGCAGCGTCGAGTCGAGCAGCATGGAGGGTTGCTGCCATCTCCCGCGGGAGGTCATTGCATGATGCCTGTCTGTCGCAATCATCCGAGGTAATACATGTGTATACTTTAACACCTGTCGATATTTTGGCTCGAAAACACTGATAGCCAGGCCGGACAGTCGTCTTAAGTAGCCCGAGAATTATAGGAGCTGCTTTTTGCGAACTGTCTCAGTTTTCGTCCCGTTATCGCAAATTCGAGATCGGCTTCGATGGTTGATATAAGCTTTTAGCTCGCCGCTATCCCGCGATGTTTCACCGTGCCAAATCAGAGCTGCTGCCTCGCTCAGAAGTCCTCCGAAGTCTACCCCATGAGAGCTCATCTGTTTTTCGACATTCCATTTTTAAGACGCAGTGGCCATGTCGCCCCATTTTCAATCCCAACATGCCATTCTTCGGATCAGCGCCCAATCGCTTGGGATGGTGCTCCACAGAAGCCCCACACAAGCTGCCCAAAGTTCGAGGAATTGGATGAACCATCCTGCAAGCCAAGCCGGACAACTCAGAACAGTCGCACCCTTTCTGTCAAGGGGACGACCTTTTAAGCAGGAATCCATTGCCCAGTTGCTTTTTTAAGCTGCGCTACTATAGGACCAACTCGAATCGGAGTCAAGGAGAAAAAATTTTCGAGGTTTGATAGATGTACAAGTACCGAAGACCCAAAAGTGAGAGCTAGTATAGAGTACTTGAGAGGAGACTCTGGATGAAAGGAAAACAACCCGTCGACTCTGCCTTGAGTCACTTAAACTTGAGTTTGAGTTTTTGGATTCTTCTTTTCATCTGGTTTTCTTTTTGGTTTTCCCTTATCGTCGTTTCTTTATCAAAAATTTTTCACAATCATTCCTTTTACCTTTTGTTTGGTCTTTTTTTCTTGTTCGGTTCGAGGGATCAAATATTGGTGAGCGGCTTCGGAGAATAAAAGTTTTTTCGGTTCATAGCCGCCGAGTACCTGTTTGCTATCTCGTGTTCCTCATTTCGAGCCGTCGTCTCGAATACCCAGCCCAAGGATTCTACTTGATAATTGCTGCTGCAATTACCAAAGCCGCTATCACATCGACAGGGAGAAGGTCGCTGAACAGAAATCACGAATCGTGAAGGGATTTGAAGATCGAACTTCAATCTCCGGCGCATCTTGCTTGGACTAAACGTGATACTTTCCAGGAACGGTTTTTCTGAAGAGAAAAACAGTTCCTCTTTTGTATCTTCGTAGTTCGTTGTCTAGACTCTGTAGACATCCCATTACGTTTTTGGCGTGAGCGGTTTCTGCCATTCGTTGAGATAGTATATCCGCTACGGATTGCAGAGGGGCCGCTTTTTGGGTGGGACTATACCGGACTCTGCTAGACGTAAAGCATCTCGCAGAGATCGTTGTGGTATATCTCTAAGCCGTAGGCGGACTGCTGTATCAGCGGCCAGCGACGGGTTACAGGCTTCTCCATTCCAGACCAAAGCTCGAGCCAGCTGTCTGATAGAGCTATCGAGGGGTTGGAATTTGGAGGGGTTTCTTTCTCGTGGGAGGTGGATGAAAAGTTCCTCGGTGTATGCAGGCTGAATCACAGTCCTTTACTCTATTTGGCTGAACCATCTGCAGACGGGCAAGGGACTCTTCGATCGAGCCTGTGGAAAGAAGAAAAGAGATTCTCATCGACGAGCCGTCGATTGGTATTTGCAGGGCGAGAGCAAAAGCCAGCTCATTCTTGCCTTCGAACAAGGAAAGGAAGGAGAGAGAAGATATCCAGGATTGAACACGGGAAGACAGATAGGCTGTCGCCGGGCCGAGCAGTTTCGCCATCCTCGATCCCGACTAAGGTCGAAGGTCTTCGAAACATCCTCTGTGGGTTTGTTCCTCGACTATCCTCACCGAGGGTTAGCCCGGATGGAGCCAACTTGCCACTATCCTCACGTGTGGGACTGGGATGAGACTGCCAGAGACAGCAGTGCTTTCGGGACCGCTGACCAGGTACCCGCGCTATCTTTCAACCTTGCAAAGACTGCACCGGCCGTGCTGGCAGTCGGCGGTGGTGGTACTGTCGACGGTGGTATCGTCGACACCGTCCCTCAGACCCGTCCTGCTCCTGCTGCGGCTGCACTGTCGGTGCTACCGTCTTACCAGGATTTGGCCGATGAGGACAGCAGCAGCCCTGCCCTCCTGCAGTTGCAGTTGCAGTTTTTGCAAGCACCGGGCGACAGAAAAGATTTTTCGAATTTGAAATTTTCGGACTTGTCGTCGGCAGAGGGTCCAGTATTAATCCTCGCTCTGGCTAGCGTCGCCGTGTCTGGTTTGGCGGAGCCTTTTGGTGAGGTCCACACGAACCGTCCCAGCCAACCTCTTCCACATCATCGTCAGCATCATCATCACCACCCTCAGCCCTGCTCTCGACCTTACATGACCGATTGCATTGCATTGAGCGATATCCGCACCATTCCATCACACAAGTCTTCTCATTCGTCGGTTCTTCACGCACAGCGGATCAGTGAATTCGTGGCAGCATCCCTTTCGGCGCCGTCGGCGGGTGGTGGGCGGACTGACTGGTCCTGCCGCACCAGCTCCATCAAAAGGGGCAGGTTTGAGTCTGCAGCCAACGTAGACGCTCTTGCATCCGACGCACGACATCTCTCGGAATTCGACATTATCTCATCGCTGCCAACGGAATTCGAGGCTACCCCTCCTCCGTCATATCAAGAAGCAGTCGACATGTCCTTTTGGGGTGACCTGGGGAAGAAGTGGGGGGAGGTGACCAAGTCTGCGAAAGAGGGCCTGCAGAAGGTCCAGAAGGAGTTTGAGGTTAGCTTCTGTCTTATTTTATCTTCACCGGGTCCTTCCGTCATTCTTTCATGCTATTGTGTATACGTGTCTCGATTATTCCTTTGTTCGCTATTCGCTATTCGTTTCGGCCTAACTATCGGCTTTGTTCGTGGTCTCGTCGTTTGATGTTGACGATTTTTATAGCAGCCTCCTCCTCCCAGTCAGCCGTCGCAGCCGGAGCGCAGACCACAACAGTCAAATCAGCCGTCCCGACCGAGTGATTTGCCTTCTACTGGTCGCAATATCAACGCTCTACGCAATGTCTTCGAGAATAATGCTGGTTCCGCTCCTGTAGCCGACCCTTACGCTCCGCCCCGGCCGACTCCCTCCGACCCATATCCGAAGCAGTCGCCCTACGGGGGGTACTCCGGCTCCACTACCACTTACAGAGATCCCGTACCGATACCCGAACCTACTTCTCCAAAGCAGTATAATTACCTTAACGATTCTAGTTATACTTCGTCTTCGTACGGTAGTGCGCCACCGCCACCTTATACCGCCCTACCTACTTCCACAACCGGCTCTTCCATTCGACGGGGCCCCGATGATGCATTGATAGAGTTCTTGAACAAGGAAAGGAACCCTTTGACTCAGTTGGGTATCAAGTCCGATCCCAAGAACGAGTACGTACTCTTATTCCGCCCTTGGTCTCCGTGATTACTATCGGTGCCTAACATACATGATTCTCATAGCAACATGTCGGAACCTATGGATGCTGGCAAGAAGAAGGGCAAAACGAAGGGCGGCGCTAGTGGGGGTGCAGGGAAGAAGAAGGAAAACAATGAGGAGCCTCCGACACCGATCGAACCACCCACGCCAAGCGACGATAAATCTGGTGGCGCGGGAAGTGGATCTGGTAATGGCGGCGATGATAAGAAGGATGGCGGTGACGACAAAAACAGTAAGAAAGACGACGATAAGAAAGACGAAAAGAAGGAGGATGAAGAGGAAAAGAAGGAAGAGAAGCAAGAAGAGGTATATCCATCCGGTATCTCCGTGTTTTTCCGGCACCCATTGACACGGTTTGGAATAGGAACCCGAAACAGTACCACCCACACCATCTGAGAGTGTCCCACCGACCCCCTCGGTGGAGAAAGACGATGTATTCGCTGAAGTTGGGAGGAAAGGCAAAAAGAAGAAGAAGAAGGGCAAGGTATGTTGTCATTTTCTTATCGCTTAGCCTATATATGTACGGAAGACTTCAGTGTTAATATTACAACAGGGTGATGATACCGTCCCTCCGACTCCAGCTGAGGAAAAGCCAGAAATTCCACTCCCGGGTTCTAGCAGCATGCCTGCCGCGGAAACTGTCACCGGGGATGCGCCAAAGGATAGGGAAGCTCCGGTCCTTGGGATCAATACCGACGTCACAGATGGCAAACCAGCGGAGGAGGTACCCAAAGATGCTGGTACAGACGCTGTGGCACCCGAGGTTACTGTTACAGGGGCCAACGACATACTATCCCCAACAACCGCTGAGATGCTCGACGATGCGACCGGCGAGTTTCGAGCATTGATTGCAGAAAATCAAACCCTTAAGACACAGATTCACGATGTTGCATCCGAGGCCGGTCGTTCTCTCTCAAGGCTTGAGAATAGAGTTTCTGAGCTTGGAGACGAGAAGTCCGAGCTTCAAGACCGTATCAAGGGACTCGAGGTCGAAGTAGAGGAATCACGGCAGATGCAAGAGACAATGAACCAACTTCAGATAGAACGCGGGAGACTTCAGCAGTTGACTGAGGAGCAAGACCTTCAAATGAAGGAGGTCCTTGGGTTGTTGGACAAGCTTAAGTCAGAGAAAACAAAGTTCGATGAAGCCGACACCGGTAAGGCCGTTGTTGCAGAAGCGGAAGCTACGAAGTTGCGGCAAGAGCTAGAAAAGGCGACCAAGGATTTTGAAGAGCTCATGGCCGAAAAGGTCAAGATAAGTGAGGAGAAGGGGGAACTTCAAGAAACCGTCAAAGGCCTTAAAGTCAACGTTAGAGACCTTAAGAGAGAAGTCTCAAAGGGTGTGGACGCTCTCGCCGAGAAGGAGAGGGAGCTGCTCGCGGCGAAGGCTGCGAAGGCTACCGGTAATGTCAGAACAAGGGTCAAGAACCTAGAAGAGCAGCTCGAGCAGAGACTCCTTGACGAACTTGCCGCGAAGGAGGAGAGGGAGCGGCTCAATGTTAGGGTCTTTGAGCTCCAGAAGAAGGTTGACGAGGGCCCCGACGAAGCCGAGTTCAACGAACTCCGAGAAACAATCGTCAAAAGGGATGCAGAAATCGAAACTCTCAAGACCGAACTCTCCGACGCTAAGACAAAGATTGTGGAGCTCGAGGCGACGATTATTGAGCAACGAACAGCCCTCAGGGGCCTCGAGAAACTCAACGACGATATCATGTTGAAGGATGCTGAAATCGAACTGCAAAGTAGCGAAATCACGGAGCTCAAAGCCAAAGTCGAAGAGCTGGAGGCGAACACCTCCGAGGTAGACGAGCTCAAAGCTGCGGCTGCAGAGCAGGAGGAGCTGATCAAAACTGTCAAGGAACTTCATGAAGAGGCCAATAAAGAGTTAGAAGACCTCAGACTCTTGTACGAGGATTCCGAGGACAAACTAAAGGATATGGATGACCTCAAGGCGCAATTGGAGGAGGCGGAAAAGAGTGCTTCTAGCGCCAGGGAACTCCTCGACACCCTCGGATCTGACAAGGGATCTATCGAAGGCAAGCTTACGGAGCTGGAGGCCGAGAAATCCCAGATGGAAAGCAAGGTTTCAGCTCTCGAGGCCGAAGTGGCCGACATGGAAAGCAAGTTCTCCGCTCTTGAAACTGAAAAGACCGAAATCGAAGGCAAGGTTTCCGCTCTTGAGGCTGAAAAGTCTGAGCTCGATGAAAAGGTGGCATCTGTTGAAGACGAAAAGTCATCATTAGTAGAACAGGTTGCTGCCTTAACAGAGGACAAGACTGCTTTAGACGAGAAGGTTGCAGCTCTCGAGGGTGAGAAAGCGGCCCTTGGCGATTCATTACACGCTACAAAAGACGAAGAGTCTGCGCTTAGCGGTAAGATAGCAGAGCTCACAAGTGCAAATGAGGCTCATGAAGCGGAGTTTGCGGCGATCCGCGAGGAGAGGGACGGCTTAGAGGTTAGCCTTGCAGCTCTCAAGGCTGAGAAGGAAGATCTAGAGACCTCACTCCAAGCTTCTCGTGATGCTCACGCTACACTTGAAACCCGGCTCTCTGCCCAGAGTGAGGGCACCACCGTGTTTGTTACCGAGATTAATAGCCTGAAGGAGGCGCTTGCCGCCGCGAAGGCAGACCTAGCGGCCGTAACGGAAGATCTTGAAGCAACCCGAGACGGTCACGATGAAGCCATGGCCGACCTTGAGAGCGCAGCTGCCGACTTGGCCGCCGCAAATGATAAGCTAACTGGCTTGGAAGGAGATATGGACGCTAAGGTTGCCGAAATCGCAGGTCTCACTGAGAACGTAGCCCAACTCACTACCGACGTTGAAGCCAAGGAAGTGGAGTTGGGCGAGGTGAAAGCTAGGGTTGAAGAGCTGGAGGCGGAACTCGTTCAGAGGTCTAAGGAGTTAGAAGAGATTGGTGATAAGACCTTCAACGAGCGACTTGAGGAAGAGATTGCCAAGAGCACTAGTTTGGCAGCCGAGATCGAAGTTTTGAAGGCAAACGAACCGGTATCAAGGGAGGCGCCTGAGATTCTTGCGGAGGTTGATACTTTACGGGATCAACTCAACGGTGCGAACGCCAAGGTGGAAGCTCTAGAAGCAGAGCTTACCGGCCTTAGAGATGTTCCTGAAAGGGTGGTTGGTGAGGGTGAAGTTGAATGCAGGGAGCATGCGAACCAAATTTACGACCTTACCCACCGAATTGAGGACGACCGGATTCGGCTAGATGTTACCCGCGATGAACTCACACGAACACAAGAGGAACTCGCTGCGTACCAAGGCAGATTTGAGGATGTCGAGAAGCAGAAGATTGCTGCTCAGACCCGTGCGGCGGAGACCCTTGAGGAATCCGTTGCTTTGCGAGCAAGCCTCGAGGAGATGGAGCGTCGAGCCTTGGATGCCGAATCACGCATCTCGGTGTTGGTGACTGGAAAGGGTGACTATCAGCGACCCCGACAGACACCGACCCCACCTGCCGAAACCGTCGATTTCGAAGAGAAACTTCGCGGTTCCAGGCAGGCGTTCGATGCCCAAGTTACCACGGATGCTGAGGATCCCGGATTCTTGCCGATTCCTGATGTAACAGCCGCCGGCACAACGGAGGCGTCTCGAAGGGAACGGCGAAGACGCCATCGTACCGAAGAGGAGAAACGCGATAAGGATAGACACGGTCGCACTGACGATGAAGATCGCAGAAGACGGAAGGAAGAAAGGAAGGAGCGGAAGGGCTTGAGCCGCGAGATTCCTGATGTCGCCATTTCCCGCGAAATGGCGGTTACTGAGGACGAGTCTCGGGACAAGGATCGGGAAAAGCGACGACATCGTAAAACGGAGGAACGCGAGAAGGAAGATAAAGAGCGCCATCGCCGTTCTCGGGGTCGTTCGGGAAGTGAAGCGCGACCACCTGAAGACGATGAGGAACGTAAAAAGCGTCGAGACAAGACGCGGGATACCTTGCTTACCGCTGCCGCTGTCGCCACTGGTGCTGCTGTCATTCAATCCATGGGTAGCGGTAGTCGACGTGAGGCACCAGTCAAAGAAGAGCGGGAGAGCAGCCATCGCGAGAGAGAACATAAAGAACACAGACATTCGCACCACCGCTCTCGCGACAAGGAAAGACGCTCACGAAACCTCGCCGATACCCCCACGCTATCGCAAGGCGTTACCAGTGATGACACCCCATCATCTCCGATTGACGAACTTAATACCGATCCAAATAGTCTCGATCCTCGACGTGCCGATATGCGCAACTTGCGGACTCAATCACAACGACATTCACGATTGATGATAGGCGGTTACGAATACGAGAGTCCACGAATCGCCAGCGTCACGACTTATGTAGTCACTGGGGATAAGTCCGGTGGGAGTGAATCGGGAGACGAAGCTGCCTACCAAGACAGAGACGCCAAAGGTTGGGGCAAAGTCCGTGGCCTCCTGAAACGGAACCAAACGACGATGTAATGATATACGGCTGGTGGTTGGATACCTCTTTTTTTTTTTTTTTTTCTCTTCATTTTTGTTTTACTTATCACGACTACTACGATACGACTCTAATGATACTACACGATGCACTTTGGATTTTTTGTTTTTTTGTTTTCCGGGTCTCAGCTCACTTATTTAATCGAGCATCTCATACATCGGCTTGCGTAGAGCCTCTGTCCCATCGTTTACTGTTCGCATTTGATTTTGAGGAAAAGCTTGACAAGGGGTTGAAGCTCTGGTTATGTGGAATTTAGCGCGCATCTCCTTGTTTAGTATTCGTCAAGCCTTTTACATTTTTTTGGTTTTGATATTCGGCTTGCCTTCGATTAAATAGTTTTTGAATCTTCGCTTTTTTCCTTCATCTTTGTCTTTTATAAGAATCATAGCGGACGTTTGTGGTTATTTCGTGTCCTAATATTCCGGGCGGGTTTGGTTTTCGGCTTTGTCTTCTTTGTGTCTATACTTTTGTGCCAGTAGCAGTTTGTGTAGTTAACGACCCTTTGAAATGACCAGACTAACGACTCCGCTCTTTCAATCCGCATTTCCCTCCGTTCGTTCTAGCGATCACATATCCGCCTATTGTTTCTTCAGCGGCCTTGAAGGACATTCCTCTAGAGTATAGCAGCCGAGGAAGATTCCAGTAAGCTCTGTTGCACACATTTTTTATACACGCACATTTATATGATATCTCTCGGTTCTAGCGCTGCGGCCTGTCTCCTTTTAAACTGACCTGTCGTTGCATGCTTCCGCATCCTCACTATCCTTCTGTTTCCTTTGTCTCCGTCTGCGCGGCGCTTTAGAACTGGGGTCTGCAGGTCTGGCGGTTACCCGGTGCTTGCGATCACCAGCACTGTATTCGTCTTCAAACACCTAGATCTATCGTGTCGAACATCGCCATCGCCAAACAACATCAAGGAAGTTCACCTCCATCGTTTTCCTTCATTGCATCCATAGACTCCTAGTCTGTACCGCCCGATCATTGAACGCCGACCACCTTTCTCTCCATCTTGCTGGTCAGGTACTAGCAACGGGATCCTCTTGGGTGGCACCACATCACGCCCTGGACCCGAGCCAATCATGGCATCCGACATTTCCCCGACAACCAATGACGCCGCTCCACCAGACTTCCCGGTCCCAAACCTCATCCTCACCAAGCTCTCAGTTCCATCCGAATCCTACGACAGCGAGCCATCCAACACCATCGTCATCAACCTGTCTCTCCAGTCCAGCGTCATAGTTACCTGCTTCACACTTTCCGGCCATGAGCTCGGCTACTTCGGCTGGGACTCCGGCGCCGTTGATATTACCTTCGAAAGCGAAAGTGATGTGGTTATTAGCTACTCCGCCACGCCTACGATCTGGTCTTCCGGACAGAGAATCCCAGAGACGAAGGAATATCTCGGAGAACGGAGCTGGTTTCATACTTTTGCGAACATCGTCTCAAGAAGCAGTAGCGAGGGGAGCGGGATCATGAAACTCAGTGTCAAAAGCTTGGCTGAACATGGTCAAGGTGACGGAGGAGGGGTAGTCGAAAGCGGGAAGGAGGGGGGCTTAGCTAGCCCTCCCCCCTCACAACGTGTGCTCGAAGGCATCTACGTCGAGAATTCCCCTGGAATGAGCCCTCCGCACAGGCTACCAAGGACTCCCAGCAACAAGAAAAGGGTTGTTGGAGGGAGAATCAGCAAAATCGGGAAGGTCAAGCGCGGGAGCGTTGACCACACCGAAGCCATGAAGAAGCTTCTAAATCCCCTTGAGAAGTTGAAGATTTAGAACGCCACGAAAAGACTAATTCTTTCTCTTTGCTTACCCATCATAACGCAGATTACGACTAGAATCCTAGCGGGTGTGAACTTTTGTGAGTACATCCTGAATTTCATTTCATAATAGCGCGTGCTTCTTTTTTTTTTTTTTCTTTTTTCTTTTTCTCTTCATTCCATACTTCGTCTTCTGCAACGACGGTACTGATTTACGTCTAGATACTTGACCCGGAGACGAGATGCCCTGTTTTATGGATTGAAGTGTACAGCTATTCTATTGGCGTTCTGGACCTTGTTTATTGATTGCATGGGTTTCTTTCATTTATGCTTTTATTGTCCTATTTGATTCATTGAATCACTGTATACAGAGATTGCGTCGCAGACATAATAACATGCTTCCCTCCAGCAGAGATAAAGAGCGTTTATACAGCCAGCGGACTGTCGCTCATTCAATATTAATCCCACCAAGATTGCTTACTCTAAAGCCTGCATGATTAAACAAATGAAATACATTTAGAAGTGCCGGGTTCGAGAGGAGCCGGAAAGAAAGAAAATGAACGAACGCCGGGACTTCCTTATAAGGAGGTGTATCAAAATACCATTAAATAACCAAACCGAAAACGCCGGGTATCATTATAAAACCAATATAATTAATGAAAGTTCGCATGGCATGAAAGAAGAGAAGAAAGCCCGAAGGTGTAATGGAAAGAAATAGGTTCGAAGGCCGATCCAATCATCTCGCAGGTGTCGAGCGTATTGTCAAGGGACGGACAGTGGCGAGTGGTGAGCAGGATCGTGAATGAGAAAGTCTAGTTTCGCTGTACACAGGACGCAGCTGGAACGTGCTCGTTTTGTCGTCAAGGCATCCTTCAAGACAAAGTTCGATCGTGAGCGGGGACGATTTATCGTCACAGAGTTCCCGGATTCTGGGACGGGGAGGGAGTTTTGCTTCAGAAAGGCTCCCAGCTGTAGTCGGCCGTGAAAAGCTATCGATATCGGGGACGAGCATGTCCGCGGGAGGTGTTATCGGAGTTGGAGGGAGTGGTTTCCAATGGTTTGGTTGTCGTGGACGAGGAGTTAGAGATGTTACGGTGGTTGGGGTATCAAGGTCTGGGTCTTCATAGTCACTCTCTTCGATGTTTAGGAATGTCGATTTGTCGGATTGAGCGAGGATACTTGCGTCTTCTAAATTGTCGCAGCGGATCCTTAGGTTTGGCTTTGCGCTTGGTGGTCTCGAGGATGCAAGGGAGACTTCGGAGTCAGTGAGAAACATCGATCGCAGACCCAAAGGTGCCAAGGCGGAGTCTCTGATTTTGAGAGACGATGTCCTCTTCGGAATGACGGGTAAGCCCGGCATCGACCTCGCATGCTTGAGGATCTTAGAAGATGTTTCTTTTGTAAAAGAGGACTTTCTTGGACGCGAGCTTTGTTTGCTGGCTCTTTTAACTCGTTTATCGACTTGTCCCATGACGTTTTTGAGCTTCTCCAAGCTAAGCGCGAGCTTCACCCCAGATTTTCTGAGGCTCTCGAAACACCGACCCCATACTTCCACATTGCTAACCATAACACCGTAGGTACGGACAAGACCTGTATTCTTCCAGCCTTTCCGTATTGCGTTCATATACTTAATAAGCTCCCCGAGTGCGCGGGTCCCTTCGCACACATCCCGGAGATTCTTCTCCATGGCGGATGTGGTTCGTTTGACGATACCTTCAACCTTCTTGTTGATGTCTACGATCTGCCGTTTGAATGCGGGCTCGGTGGCCAACATCATCTCAAAGACAGTGGAGTTATCAACGGCTGTCTTGAGGTTTCTGTATCTCTCGTCGATATCCGATATAGCTGAATCGAACTTCGTGGTCGCTTTGTTCAAGAATCTGTTGATATCATCGACATGTCGTTGTAGAATTTTGACCACCTCGGTTTCGGATTTCGCAAGCTTCTTATGAAGTAGATGCATACCGAAGGCGATCTGGGCGATGACCTTGACGAGAGGATGGTACTTTAAGTCCATACCCTTCGGGTTCGTGGCGTTTTCGACATCGACGTCCGGGCATCTCATGGACTCGACAAATGCCCCTTGCATTGACAGTATAGGGTGCTGCAGCGGCTGATTAACGGGAGGCTTCTTCGGCCTGGAGCCTATGATCGATGTTGAGTAGTCGGACCCCGATGTCGAATTCGTGCTGTCCGATGCCGAGGAGTACGACCTCTCGTTGGCCTTGTAGCCACCCCCATAGGAAAACCCGAAGTCTGGGCTTTCGCTTCGAATGCGAAGGACCTTTTTCTTGAAGAACCTACTAGGCATCTTGATCGAATACATTTTTGGGATGTCGGAATCCGAACTATCGCATTTGTTTTCGAACCAAAGTCTATCCATCATTTGTGGTTAGCAAATGTGTTGGTTGGACGTGCGCCGGGGCTCCTTGCCAGCCACGAGGAACATACCTTTTTGAGGAATGCCTTGGGCTCTTTATACACTGATGGGTCGAGCAGATTATAAAACTCGAACAGTTATGCCGCCGCTTCGTAGAAGACCCTTTAATATAACCAGGCGTGATTGAAAGGATCGAGAATGAGCAGTGATTATGCAGGTTTAATATCTTTCTCGAAGGAAAAAGTATACAACCCGCGTCGAACTGATATTAAGACTTTATGCTGCCCAGGAATGCGCAGGAATCGAACATGCGTCCGTATTATAGTTGACAGAGCCACAGACACAAAGAAAGACCCCAGACGAATATTCGGAAAGGGAACGCCTTTGAAACGGACCGGTGCGTCCCCTCTGAATTTATCATAATTTTTAGCAGCTTGAGAAGTCGCCAGGTAGCGCGCCCCTTCGGATCTCACAAATGCACCATTGCAGGAACCAGGAGGAGAAAGGCCCATTGCATAGTCGGTGCCGGCGCCCCACCAGGACCTGGCTACTCGCGATGGCTGCATGGTAGCTCCATTTTTCGCAGGTGACTTTTCTTACACATATTCTCGCCCTGACATTCCTTTTTCTACCAATTGTTCCGCCATCGTTATTTCTTATTAGGTGATATACGGCTCTACTAGGTAAGAAAAAAAAAGAAATCGATAACGCTAAAATGCAAGATCAACCGTCACTCGTCATGCACGGGCGGTTCGATATCTACAGTCGTCACCCTTCCCTCGTATTTGCTCGCGAATGCACTGGGAATAAAAGGCGAGGCGGAATGCAATGTGGTATGCACGCCGCCGTCGGTGGAAATATTTTTCTGCGCACAGGATCGATCCCGAATGGCAATCGTAAACCCCTTTCTAGACGTCTGCTGACGTTGATTGTGTGATGTTTCTTGCCTAGAAGAAACATCCAGAGGCCGCGAATAGTTAGTCATGTCGGTATTGCGAGGAACACAGCTATGATAGTTGTGATTCCCCCTCTGTTGCAGGGCCGGAGCTGTAGGTGAATGCATGGATTAGGTAAGGGTAAAAGGCCATCCTGTTGACCTGCATGCGTCTAATTAAAAGCTCCTCATGTTTACGGGTGGCAGAGGTACGGCCACAGCTCCCGTGCATGTACCGGTATATCGCTTCTCCAGCGCGATTCAACAGTTGTTGCTTTTCCTAGACCTGCTCCAACTAATCAATAATGTGGTTGGAAGGCTGGAGATGGAAAGTTTGCAGTCGCATTTGGGTGGCCAGATATGACAGCCTTTGACCAGGTCGCACATTCAAGCAATCAGATCGGTTCCCGCTTCAGTAGGTTAATGGCGAAACAAGCTTTCGACTTGAAAACTTCGAATTCCAGCGTCTTTTGGTATCTCAAAAGAGCGCTCGAGCATTGATCGATCATGATCTTGTTTGATCAACCAGCTGACAGGCCCAGGCGCAATTCGAATAGATGTGACATGATACGGAATTTCCCAAGGCTAGAGCCCAGAGTCAACTCCCAAATCTAGAGGCCTAGCTCTCCGAATTGGAATGCTGGTATCTCTACATTTTCCGCTTCAGCCTTGGCGCCGGTCGAGGGATGATATACTTCAGGCTTACTTCAGGGTTGCGTTGCACCAGAGCTGCTATGTATAGTTTCCTTTGCAGTTTTGAAGCAGATAGATTGACCCCGATTACTTGCGCGAGTCCTGAGAATTCTGTCAAAGGTATCTCACCCTGCACCCCAGCATAACCGAGTTTCTCTGACTGCGTCATGGCCTTGTTGGTGCACCTTGGTAAGGGTGGTGTTAAGTGGGAACCCTATAGTTTCTTACGCCACTTTGTCGCGATTGAACTTCCTAGTTGGCTTACTCGCATTGACGATTGACCATCTGCCTGTCACAGCGACTCTACCGACTGCAAGTCTTAAACCAGTGAGACAGAACGTACCATCAGGTAAACTTTTGACGGCTTTGGATGCCTTATCTCGCCAAAGTTGATCGCGATCGATGCTGCAAGGCTCGTTAATCCGGACCAGATTCGTATTTTTCTGGGACGCAGTCGAATGCATTGCGCCGCTGTTCATTCCCTCGATAAGCCCATTTCGCGAAATTGCCAAGCAGTCTGGAAAACTTTCCCGTCGCCGTCTTTTTTCGAAATGAAGATCCGAACCGTTCCTCTGAGGTAAGAAAGGGAAAAATTTTTCCCCTCCATCTTCCTTCGAAAGTCGGTAATACGTCGAGTAATCGTAATTTTGCTACCGACGCCCGACGCCATCGAGCGATTAAACCCCAAGTGGTGGAATCAGCTGATTGGAGAGATTTCCTGCTGGGCGTCGCCTTGGCCCGAAAAGTTAATATCAAGGCTGCGATATCACACGGGTCTTTATTTAGAGTCTCTCGCTTCACTCGAAACGATATTATTCCGCACCTTATGATCACTGACTAACGACTGACTCTAGACCTCATTAAGGATCTTTAGTGGGAAATATCCGAATTACCGACGCGTGGTGTGCGTGAAACGGCTTACCGTACCGGCAGACAGATGCATGAAAAGCGATTGTGACGACCCGTGCAGAGGAACCCTCCGTTATGTTCGACTGGTCTCTGCTCATGCTTCTGATAGCACCGGCGGCTTATGCGCATATGTGTTTTCGCTGCTGTACTGGTTAGTTCGAGCTGATTCATTCCTCGTAACCTCAAGACACCGAGACATAAAAGTATATTATGTGCTGAAATATTAAATATTTTAGAAGTGTATCTAAAAATTGTTAAAACCTGTCCCAGGAAGATAGTATTAGCTGAACTGGGGAAAGAAGACACCCGTTTTGGGTATTCGTTCGCGAACCGTCCGTTTACATTCGTCTATAGACAGGCAGGTCAGTCCCCAGAAGCACTGCCTAATCGCATACCCTTGTTTGCGGATCGGATCTTCTTGCCTCAACACAACCGTCTGCATATATAGCTGTGGTCACAGGATTTCTGGTTCATGGAACGCTGCGGTTTCCGTCTGCCAGTGTTTTTAAAATCCACGACTGTAAACTGCCATGATCAGCTGCGCATGCGCTGGATCCTCGCGTGGTCGAATCCTTGCTCGTTGGCTTGATTCATGTGAAACATCCTGAACAGTCGAGGTTGAAAGGCTGCCTTGAGTTCGAAAGTGCATCGATTTACCTTAAAAGGATCCCTATGGCGAGCCTTCGCAGATGCACTGCGGGCACCCGGTATGCATTGCATTGTCGAAGTGCAATCGGGATTGGGTAAGTGGGGTGGACTGAGGGGTCTTCTCTAGGTTGGCGGTTATTCGAAATGGGAAAGTATATTGAAATAGTAAGGGAAATTATGCATTGTGTTTCTTGGTGAACTGGTGCGAATATGGAGTCTAAAGGTTGGAGTAGTTGTATCGTTGTACACAATATCAGCTGACAGTTACACAGGCAGACCTCC
The DNA here is from genome assembly GCA_036971245.1 of Arthrobotrys sphaeroides. Lineage (NCBI taxonomy): Eukaryota > Fungi > Ascomycota > Orbiliomycetes > Orbiliales > Orbiliaceae > Arthrobotrys > Arthrobotrys sphaeroides. Next base: position 1,089,054 of record JAJTTW010000009.1, on the reverse strand, counting down.
TCTATCCTGAGACATGTCTTACTTTTGCCGATATATTTTGATATTTAAATAGCAGTAATCAGGATAACCGGCCAACAGAGACTCGATTCAGAGCGATGGCACATATACAATTGTACAATAAATTATTTCGTCGCGAGCTTAACGGTTGTCAACTCGTAGAATCAGTCATTTGCCTTTCTACTTGGATATCCGAATTGCATTGGGGTAAATATCTAGAGATATAATATCCGCATAGTGGCTTGAGAAGGCCTCCAGCCGTACACCGAGGCCCATTGGTAACTCGAGGGAGTCTATGAATTTCAATTAAGTCAGGTTAAAACCGAACTAGAAGTTTGTAAAGTGAATTGTCATTGGTCAGATCGCATTGAGACTTTGAACTCGACAGACCAAAATGCAACACCAGGGTCGTGTTGCGCTCCTCATATAAAGGTTCCGAGCACGGGACCCGAACGCCCTTAGAGAAGATTATGCTGAAACTCGCTCAAATACCACTTAAGGTTTTCTAAGAAATATTCCCTCCTATGGAACGCACATGGGGGTAGTAGATGTTCCCCCGACCAGTTGTTGGGGCGTGACACGGATAATGTAGGACTATCAGAATGTCTAAATTCCTACACTTCTCGTGCTTCGCATGGCTTTATGCTCTAACATGTCAAGCCTCGTTCGACAAATTCAGAATCGGTGTTCAACCTAGCGATGCTAAGACCTTCCCATGGAAAACCGAAGAGCCTCTCTGGTGTGAGTACTTCTCCACGGCGATACCTGGCTGGTACTGTTTTGCAACGAGTTCTCAAGTCCTAGTAGGCTAGACATTAAATTCTGTAATAATCGCTAAAACTGATACTAGTACACGCCGAAATACCAACTGGGGATGATGGCACATTGTCTTTCGAGAAATCAGGGGTTATAGTCCGGCCTTGGGATAACCAGGGCTTCTCCAAAAGAGCAGGAGTATGGAGCTTGCTCGCTCCCGATGAAAAACCCGGGATGTGGAAATACATTAAATACGTGGAGGTAGGTTTTCAAAGTTTGCTTTTGTAAGTTTTTGATTACGATTGGTGGATGCAAATGCTAAGGATTTGAATTTATAAAGCTGGCTGTTAAATCAAACGGACAGACGGAGGATGCTGCGATCATGGTCGACAAACTTTCTGGGTATCCAGGGTCGGTTGAGCCAGCCCAGGAGTTCAAGATGATTGACTTGAAGAACGAAACTGTTCAAGTGTAAGTCAGGGGTGAGGTTTTGGGCAGAACAATGTTGAGTGCACATGACCCGAGCGGTCAGAAACTAACTGTGAGGTACAGATTTTCGCTCCTGGACCGAAGCTGCAACCATTTAAGCTTTAATACCGCCCTTCAGCAGCCTGACGAACGGTTCACGGTTCTGTATGAGATCAAAACTGTTAGTAAAACCTACGTCCAGGCGGCACCAGAGCACAGGGACTTCTATGGTGCGTCGAATATTCTGCTACATTGATATTGTAATATGCTCGCTCTAAAATATAAATCGCTGATTAATGCCTTTTCCTAATAGCTTGTTGGGATGACGCACCTCCCAATCCGGATGAGATCCAAGTGCCCACGTTCCCCCGTATCTTCGGCCGAGGTAACCTTCCAGGCTTTAACTGTCACGCAGTTTGGTTGTACATCACACGCTATGGCGAGAACTATAACCAAAAGGGGCCCGCATCTGACGAAGAACCTAGCGATACTTCGTGCATTTATGGCGGCGAACATAACCATAGCGAGCTTATGTTGGTATCAGAGTCACTGGAGGGCTCGCCTGGGTCAGAGATAACCGAGACTGATCACATCATAACACCCAAATTACAAATTGAATCTAACAAAGAGTCTCCTGCTAAGAACGTGGATTCGTTTGCAACTACACCTCTTATGAAAGATCCGGAGGATAAATCAAATAGTGACGAAATTTTAGATTTCAAAGCGGATTCTTTTATTGAAGACGAGCCGAAGGGTACGGAGGAATTCTTCTTCGAAAAGGCACCTCCGGATGGAACCTGAATTGAGCATCAATACACGATCACGGCCTTCGCTTTGTGTTCGCTGAATGAGGGGGAACCCTCAGGCGATTTTCATGCCATACTTTCGTCCGTGCAATTAAACGATTAATAATGTGATGATATTAGAACAAACAGGAGTTGTTGAGACAGGGAGGGTACTATATCCACAATTTGCCGACGGAAGGGTTGTCTGTATACTCGGTCTGAGCTGAAAAATTCTCATTTGTATATTCGCACTGGTTCCAGAATGCAACGTTCGAATGTCCACGAGTTCGGCTTTGCCATAGTGGCGTGTTCCAGACGTATACGCATGGCTCAAGGCCTCAAGGTCGAATCCACGATTATATTCCGGTTGTGAAACCTTTTGATAAGTAATTATCTATTTCTCAGTTAGCTAGAGAGTTATTTATAAGTTGACGATGTCTTTTCCATCGAATTCTTTTGGTTGAGCGGAAATATTTCACCGCGTGGGGCTGCCGAATCGAATACCGCAAGACCGAGTGGGTCCATGCTACCGGCCCCGCCGCGATAGCCGTGCTAAGACAAACGCCACCCGTTCAGGTAGGAGAACTGCAACGCTACAACGACAAAGGAAATTCGTCCAAACTGTATTGAAAGCGAGATCGCCATATCGGCCAACAAGAGCTTTAACGTTGCAACCTCAGTTTAACTTTTTCCTGATTTTTCGGAGGACAAAGGGGGCCAGGAACGTTAATTTCGCTCTTCGTGAGCTCTAAAAATAGGATCGACTGTCGACTGCCCCATTTCGTACGATTTGATTCCGGGGTATTGGGGCAGCATTTTCCTGGTATCCGCGGGTTCGCCCGACGAGCTCAAGACCGAGGAGAAACATCACCTGCCTGTCTCCTCTGCCATGTAACCTAGGGATCCCTCCTTCGCACCTAGGCCCCTTGACATATGCCAAGGCCTCGGTCGTGGAACCTTGCCCCTCGACAATATTCTGCGGAAAATCGAAAAGAGTTCTTGAGAATATTCAACCCTTTAGACAGTACAGGGTACTAAATTACATATTAGTGGATGTTCGGGTAAAAAGGTTCTGCGAAAAACCCCGGCAATTTGAGGCTTCTGCGAACAGATACACATGTCTTTCGCGCGAGCTCGAGGGGTACCAATTATACACCCAATGGGAGCTTCCTCCCCAAGTTAGGGTTGCATTGTGAACAATAACCGAGAGCGGATGATGTCAAGCCTGCTGAATAGTTGAAGCTTGACCCATGTCTTATATCTCATCTTATGAAAATCCCTTTCAGCATCTCGAATATAAAAAGGTGGCTTGGGTCGGGCTCGATGAGAATATTTTCATTTTATCAACAGCAATAGCTCTTCAGCAGATATACCTATTAACTACACTACCTTCGCTTTTTATAATACCACGATTCTATTTACCTAGTATTTAATTACTCAATTACATTTTACCTCATCCAAAATGAAGTACACTCTCGTTGCTCTTCTTGCTACCGCCGTCGCTGCGGCGCCAACTCCATCCAACCTCAAGTTCACCATGATGTCCCTCCGATCTGCCTCCCCAGTTCACTTCGGCCAGGTCAATGCCTCTGGCCAGAAATTCTACATTGGTCTCGAGCGCCCATCTTCATACTGCCCCACCCCACCCGTTCCGGTCGAGTCTTGCCCATCCGGCGAGTACACCTCAGTCACCTTCGGCAACGGCTACTCCTCTTTGAACGTCGCCGTCCCCGGCGGGCAAAGAATCTACATTGCTCCAGACGGTTCTTTGAGCTACACCCAGGCCCACAGCGCCTATATCCCACCAGGGTCCATCCAAGACGGATTCGAGTTGGGTCCAAAGAACCCGAACAACGGGTTGAGGCCCATCACCCACAAGAAGGGCGGCTTCGTCGCTTGCCCGGCCAAGAAGAACGTTGGGCCATGGAAGGTTTACGTTGGACAGCCAGCTAGTAAGGATGTTCCAAGCGGCTGCGCTTCTGATTGTTTGGGATTCAGCAACCAAGCCGTTGAATTCACTAGCGAGCAATTCGGCGCTTGGCAATACTAGATTAATAATATATATTGGACAATATATATCGGGTGCGGATATTGACGGGTAGCTAGATACGACATTGCATGCCATTGGCGTCTTAGTTTTGGATTCATGTGTTAAGCATTGTCTGTATAGTTTAGTACCAAAGGCCTAATAATATAATTCTCAGTTACAAGTGTTACTTCCATAATAATGAGATACTGAATTGTCAATATAGATACTGGGTTCACCAGCAGGTATTTGCTCGTATTGGTAGTATGCTCGAGAGTAGGGCTGTCTTAGATCGTTTATGATTAAAGACTGGCCCGGATAGAGACTAGGGTATATACGTATCTGTTGGTACAAAACTGGGTATTGATACTGCCTAAGCGAATGCTCATTATATTGAGTGGATCCGCAATACGGTTCATATGAAAATATATGTTACGTATACCCTAACATTATAACGATCTCGCTACCCCTGCAGGTGTGCCGCTATCCACCACGGGAGTAGTAACTTTGTAAACTTTCGAACGTGTCGATATTTGAGGATATAGAGTGCAAGTACACCATCATATCATGCATGTTGATAAAACAATCAATTAAGACCGAGCGCAAGTGTATGTTACTTAGTGTCTATTATATCGCTAGTACGTACCCCCTCTTTTTTTTTTTTTTTTTTTTTTTTTTTTTTTTTTTTTAAAAAAAAAAAAGGGGAATATCATTGCAATTGTATATATGTATTGGCTATGGTTTAGGGAACGGCTTGACTTCACGAGACAAGAACTATAAAGCTGCTTGGCGATCTCGAGACTGAAGAGCTCAGTCTTGAACTGGATTCGAAGCTAAGTCTTGAAGAGCTGCGCTGTTTTCTAAGACGAAAAATGCAACACTTGGCCGCGTCAACCGATGCAATGGGTGCACACGAAAGAAGGCGAAACATTGTATCGATTGTTCGTCGTAAGGGATGGACCACGGGTAAAATTTCTTTCTTCAGACATCTCTCCCTTGTTTATTCGCAAAACCGGAAAATTATTGCCTCCGGAGATGCATGTCGAGTCAGCGTTGCAATGTGCTAGGCATCAAGTTACATGACTGGAGTGTGTCGTTGTATCGTGGCTGTGGTAATGCAGTCGGCGAGTCGCAGGATACGAGAGGTACAGACCTCCTTGATTGTAACTTTGTGCTACCGTTTGTTTCGGACGTGCATATACAAACAAGAATGCAGTCAAGCCATTAAGTCCGCGGTTAAGGAGATTGATAATATAATTCCTGCTGTAGGGGCATTGCTGCGGTTCGGAAATTAAATAAACCGCAGTGATCAATATCATGATATGTGATAAAATCAAACACTTGTAAGTTTACGTCTACAGTGGCGTGATTTTTTGTCTTGGTAGAGGAATACGCGGTCGGCGGAAATCAGTGTAGTAGTTATAGCTGTTGATAAAGTTTTCCTCTCAAAAATTGGGGAAATTTCGATTGAACAAAAGATGATATGATATAACTATCGATTTTGCTTCCTACCTTGGATAGGCTTGTCCATATCTCTCACTCATATCCATTCCATCAACCACAGTCATCTCTTCGTCTTTGCCGCACTTTTCCTCTTCTAGTACACTAGCCGCCATCTCAGCGGGTCTATGACTCGTTCCGTATTCTCCGTGCTGCCAGTTTCGATTAGCACCTCTCCTACCTAAGATATGTGCGCCACTGAATATTGAGTTTCCATGTGGGCTTCCTGAGTTTGACGGTCTTTGTAGTTGATGTGCCCCTGCTGTTGTTGACACGGGACTTGCACCACCACTGCTCATGCTCCCTTGTGTAGCGTGAGTCCGCTCGAAATACGGCCGTTCGTCCTCTCGAGCAGGGATAAGGGCCGGGTCGTGACTCGGTGGCCTCCCCGTTCCATTTTGGCAAGGTATATATCCTGAATAGCGGTTTGGCTGTATGGTGGGGCTACCCGGTGCTAGCTCTGAGGTATATGGGAAGGAATTGTTTCCATGGAAGTATGGGTTTCCGGAAGAATTGGTGCCGGGTATTGCGTGCATTCTTGGTAAAAGTCTACTATCGCGCTGAGGAGGATCGATTGCGGTTGGGTCGGAACGGCGGCGATGTCGGAAAACTAGCAGTATGATGAGTCCTATGAGGGCCATAGCGCCAATTCCACCGACTACGATGCCAGCGATTGCAGTTGGGTCATTGTTCTGTGAACCCGAGTCAAACGGGGTTGGGGGAGCCGTTGGTGGTGGGATCGATAGAGAGGACGTAGTTGTGGTAGTTGACCCTTCATCGTAATTTTCATCCGGTGGGAATGGTTCACCAGGGGTTAGAGCAAACGGAGCTGCTAAGGCTGCTTGACGATATATCTCGAACGGCACCGATCCGTTCCTATAAGGCGGCAGTCAGGTCGGGTGTAAGTTTTCGCTCAAAATATGATTGCTATACAATTAGTGGGCTATGGCGCTACGAACGGATTTATCATCATCACCATTCCAGCTTTGTTACAAGAACCCGGAGCACCGCAGTAGAGGAAAAGCTGGTCGGAAGTGCGCACAGTCCAAGTAAACGACGGCATTTCATCCTAATCTTCGTGAAAATTGGATAGAGTATTACTGTTAGGATCAGATCATAGCATATTCTTGAGATGTCTAATTTGAACGATAACGTTATAACTTGAGAGGAAACTTCACCGTACCTCTAGCTTTATCATCGGGACAGGGGCCCAGCCCGACCATATCGCCCCATTCTTATCAACTCTTGGATTTTGCATCTCGTAGGGTATGCATGGGTGCTCGAATGTTCCCCTGACTACTGAGTGGTTGGTTGGATAGAAGCGGAAGACTGTATTAAGACAGAAAGACTATGGTTAAGAAAATGGGAAATGGTAAAGACTGAAACTGTGTGACCCGGTCCGAGAACTTACATATTTTGTCGCCGGCGTTTGCCATTATTATTTCGGGGTCGAATCTATCTGCTTTCTTTGAGGAGTGGAATATTTAGTTAAATGGACGGATACAGAAAGCAATAGATCCGATGTTTGCGCATCAGACAAAGTTGAAGCCGTACTTTTCCAACGGTGACAAGATGTGTCATGGTCGTAGCCAAGCCTGTGGGAGTCTCTTCTGGACGTCCCAATATCACCGAAGATGCAGGTGGTGGGGTCGGGGATGGGTTAGTGGCCATTTTTTCTTTACTGGTAGTGGACGCTTTCTGCTGGATCATGGGTTCGACAAGATACTGTTAGGGTGTGCGGCGATAGTAAATATCAGGCGCGATATACGTTCTGGAAAGCCATTTACTTATATTCAATAGTTGCAAGGGAGGGATTTAAATATAAAAGGAGGAGCTTTAGGAAGCAAAAGTCCAGCGAGTGGAGATGCGTCGATATTTATGAGGGTGGGGTCGAGGATTATTCGAATATGGAGGGAAGGGTGACTTCCGGTATGGGTTTAAGTAGTCAGTGGCAGTCTAATAGTTTAGGCTAGGATGTGGGGTTGGCCACAGGTGCTTCAAAGTTTTGCTTTATGAAGTATACCCTTTACGATCATTGTAAGTTTTCAGAGAAGAGTACCTGTTCTCACGATGGGGAGTGCATGCATGGGTTTTTGTCGTGTAATATTAAAAATTGCAACGTAGTGCACTGTGTGTCGAAGATGTGGGTCTGTCGTTCTTGATGGGAGGCGGGGCTGTGAACTTCGGCCAGTGCTCTGCAATATTGTTTAGTGTTTCGACCCGTAAGATTTTACGGCTCCTTCGCGCTAGCTTCGGTAAGCCTTCGGACCCCATGCTGCTTTGTGCAAGGTGCTATAATCTCGGGGTTGTACAAAGCTAGGATGATACCCGTATAGGGTGGCTACTACTAGAAGGGTTTGACGTCGTATCCCTTAGGTGAGTAAAGAATGCTGGCGGTATCTCAGTAGGATATCCTAGTATGATCGATATAATCTGCGGATCTGGTTCTAGAGCCATTAGAAATTATATTAGGTGACTTTCGGTTCAGCCGTATCGAGACTACGTAGGTATGTTCCCGTGGCCTGACGGGCACTCTGGGAACGAGACTAGGTATTTACTACTTACTAAGTACCTATATAAGTACTTAAATATTTAAATGGGTAGGAGGGAATTGTAAGCGGCTGATTGGCCGGTGAACCTACACCCGAGTTGGGATTGAGTCGCTATTCGGTCTTAGAGTGTGGCATATCGCTTTGGCTGGGGGTACGTGTGGTGTTTTTGAGGGCGTCTAGACGTACCTTATCGACGCCCCGCCGAACCGTAGCGGTAGCCAAGCCGAGGGGCTCGTGCGATGTTGTCTGCTGAAGATCTTAAGAGGTTAAGTGTAGCTCGAATCAGTGTCTATGAGACCCGCCCCCAGCTGCGGTTGCGCTGGTAATGTTGTGTATAGTATTTTTCGCTGGTTTCGAGTAGGGCTCACTAATGTACGGGCGATGAGACGTATGTACATAAGTACTGACTTATAACTACGTGATAAGACCGTCGTACGAAAGCCCTCTTTGTAAACATTCAGTTTGGGCGATCGTGAATATTATGTTGGCCTGGCAGCTGGGCATACGTGCAAGACTGGTCTCGTGCAAGACTGAGCTGAGAGCTAGAGCTGCATGATCGAGCAGGCCGTCGTTGTGTTGGATTCGGGGCGATCGCCCGTGTTGCTGTGTTGCGTGAATCGAGACTGCGTTGTGTGGTAACTGGATCCTCGCCATCGTTGTTGTGTCGCTTTGCTTTTTTATCTTGAAATCCAGCGCGTCAAACTCGACGACTCCTTCGACACCAAACCTTTCACGGAACAAATCTCCATCTCTCCCTCCACCATCGCTGACTTCCACCTCATCATCATTCGACAATACGATTTCCCTTTTCAATCTGGCTCAATCCTATTGCGCGTATCGGCGCTCTCTCTTCCACTGATCCTTTCGAGTGCCGACATCAAACAATTGGACCCGTTATACCGCTCTTCCTGTGATAACCTACTCGCGACACTGATACTCCCGTCTGCGAAGGCTGTTCTAGCGGCCGGACCCTAGAAATTTCTGGTTCCTCCGACCCCTAGATTCCGAATATATCCTTTAAATCTACATTCTCCCGCCTCCGACAGACAACTCTTATCAACGCCGGACCACCGGCGGCATCGCCAGGATGTCGTTCGGCCAGCCTAGTTCGTTCGGGGTGCTCAACAACTCCCAGAGTGCTCCCAATACCGGATTCTCACGCTCTAGCAGCCTCGCTGCTCCTCAGGCCCCAGCCGAAGTGGTGATGGGCGACGAAGTCCAAGAGAGTGAATCTGATGTTAGTTCAACTCGTCAAGGTTGTCAGGATTTTGTTAACTCGCTGTTTAGGTGATTGGCTATGTAGCTCTTGCAGGAGAGTTGAAGGTCAAGGTCTTCGACGGTCAATATCCGGAAGGCGATTTACCTATACCATCCTCGCAACTACTAGCGATATCTCAAAAAAGACAGCTATTTGCAGCAGGTGGCCCCCAAGGTAAGTGATTGGGCTTAATATCGAGGATTTACTGGAGCAGGGCTAATGTGACTTTTCGCAGGCGTTATCGTTGCTCGTACTTCTACACTTAGAGCCGCCTTTAAGAATACCGCCGCTGCCAATGGAAACCTTCTGCCGTTCCAACCCGAATGCGTAATTCCGATGGCGATTCGACTTTCCCATATTGCGTTTACGGCGGATGGGACCTACCTTTTGCTTGGGGCTCAACTAGGAGGCATAGCACTCTATCTAGTTGATGATATCCTGAGCAAAGGTAATGATGTACAGCCTCAATCGCAAATATCAACAGGCCCGCTCCTCGAAATAAAGCCTAACCCAATGATAAACGAGGCTGAGAAAGTCTGTATCCTTGTTGGATCTGGCTGGAGCCAGGGCGGTAACGTTGGTATGGTCGATGTGAAAACCGGCCAAGTGAAAGAAAACCTCAAATCCGGTGTTACAGCGATATCCTGGAGCCCGAAGGGAAAACAGGTAATCTGCGGCGGCGCGACTGGCGGCCTTGCCTGGATAAAACCCGATGGCGAAGTGCCTGATAATGTCGCTGGCGTCCCGGGTTATCCGAATCATTTCGTATCGTCGGTCTTTTGGATGGAGTCTACGGCAATCTTCGTGGTTCTTACCCCGAAGCTCCAGCCAGGCCAACCGCATGATAATGAATCCGTCCATTTTGTATTGATGCGCGAGCCTGGTGTACACAAACATACGTTCTACCGAGTCAACGATATGACTCCACCGTTCGGGATGGCCTCTCGCCCCACCTATCACTCGTTTATCCACCTGAAAGGCTGGAATCCGAACTTACAAGACTGCTTAGTCATATCTAATACCTGCTCAACCGATATCGGGACAGTTATGAGACTCAACGGTACGCCATATACGCCAACATCGATCATGAGTGATGGTCGTCGTGCAACTTTGCCTTTGACAGCGGATGGCGGGGATACAACCCCAATTGGGTTCTCAATGGATCTTACTGCTACTGACGCGGAGCGTGTAAGCAACCCTTTCCCGAATGTGGAGCAATCTTCGACCTCTCTCCCTTGCATGTGGATCCTTACGAATGAGGGCGTGATATCCGCCTATTGGGTGGTATATTCCGACGCCATCAAACTCGATAATTCATCCGCTGCTTATCCGGGGCTACTTGCGTACGAAAGTCAGCAACCCCCACAAACACCCCAAAGAACCGCTGCGCCTGCATTTGGCCAAGCTGGGTTCGGTCAATCGCAATCGTCTGCGTTTGGTACGCCAAAGCCCACCTTTGGACAGCCATCCACCCCTACATCCGTATTTGGGCAGCCCTCCAAAACCCCGGCTTTTGGTCAACCTTCTGCGCCAGGTTCAGCGTTTGGCCAACCTTCTCAGCAGACTAGCGCTTTCGGTCAGCCTTCTGCGAGTACGTCAGCGTTTGGTCAATCGTCTCAACAGGTATCGGCATTTGGCCAACCGTCAGCCCCTCAGCCAGTCTTTGGCCAGTCTTCCGCGCCGCAGTCTACGTTTGGGCAGACATCTACTGCCTTTAGCCAACCCGCCCCGAAGCCTGCCTTCGGACAACCCGCCTTCGGACAACCCGCCTTCGGACAGCCAGCCTTTGGGTCGACATCAACTCTTGGCCGGCCTGGAATGTCGTCTGGAGCTTTTAGTTCGTCAACGGGATCAGCGTTTGGTAGTGGGTCTGCATTTGGGGCGCAATCAGGGACGTCTGCATTTGGGACACAATCAGGAACATCTGCGTTTGGGCAAAAGCCTGCAACTCCGGCTTTCGGTTCGACAACAGCGCTTGGCAGCACAGCTCCGGCGTTTGGGACACCGACCCCGTTAGGAGCTTCAGCCCCTGCTTTTGGTTCAACGACGGCGTTAGGGCAAACCCGCCCAGCATTTGGACAGCCAGCCTTTGGGACATCTGGTGCCAGCACAGGCTTTGGGCAAACTTCGCAACTAGGCTCGAAACTATCAGCATTTTCAACACCGGCGAGTGGGGGCGGTGGATTTGCTAAATTTTCGGGAGGAGGAGGGTTTGGAGCTGCCGCTGCTACCTCGAATGCACCAGCAGCATTCCTGCAACAAACTGGATCCAGCAATCCTTTTGCTTCCAAGGAACCTGACACTTTTGGCACTTTGAAGGCCAATGCACCAGCTTCTACTTTTGGTTCTGGAACTCAAAGTGGCTTTACGATGTCTAGTGCATTTGGTGCTACGGCGACACCCGATACCAGCAAAAGCTCAGCTGCGGCGCCAGGAACCGGAGCCTTTGGAGCCTTTGGCAACTCCCTTGGGTCAGCTCTCTCACAGCCAGCCGCCTCTGCTATTAATAAGGATGAAGAGATGGCAGATAGCGATGATGAGGTCGAGCAACCAAGACAAGGTATCCGTGGCGGAAATATGTTTAGCCTATCAACAAGTGTTAACAATGCCTCTACGGTACCAGCAACAGATCCCCCTAAAACTCTTGCACCGGCTTTTGGACAGAGCTCTGGTGAAACAAGCAAGCCATCTGCGTTCGGCAGTGGTCTCTTTGGCTCTGCCCTGAACAAAGAACAACCAAAGAGTGCCTTTGGCACCCCAAGTAAACCCCCGACACTTGCACCGGCTTTTGGGGCCCCGGAACCAAAGCCAGCTGCTACAGTCGGTGCCTTTGGTTCTAGTTCACCTGAAAAATCATCAGGTCAGGTTGGAACTGGCTTGTTTGGTAGTGCTCTTCAACGGACAAATTCTGGCGCACAGCCAGCTTCGGCGTTTGGCACAACCGCTGGTCCATCACCGTCCAAACCTGCCTTGGCCTTTGGTGCCACGCCTGCCTCACCCTCTGTCAAAACGGCACCTGCATTTGGTGGAACAGCGACGTCTACAACGTCTGCCTTCGGTAAAGTGACTCCACAACCGTCTGCGTTTGCTACAAGCGCCACTTCGCCGACGAAACCAACCGTCTCGGCTTTTGGACCGAAAACCACGCCCTTACCTTCGGCTTCTAGCACCGAGAAAGCACCTGTCGAGAGCGAAACTGGGACGGCGGCTAGCAAAGGCCTTCCTGGTGATGACTCCGATGAGGATACGGATCATTCTCCGCAGGAGGCCGAGGCGGCCCCTCTTCCTCCTGATTTCGCACTGGTGACTAAGAAGTCAGAACCGGCTGTTCCCGCTGATGCACCGCTACCACCTGATTTCACATTTGCCAAGGCAAGCTCTACTGCCCCAGGGGCTCTAAAGACGCCACTGCCGGAATCAGCGCCTCGCACGCCAGCGCTACCTGTTGCGACACCACCGCCAGTCAAGCCCGCAAATATACCTCTCGAACCACTGTTCACTACGAATAATAAGCTCGATAAGAAGGATCCGGAGGATTCAGCTTCCTCAAGCCAACGTCCCGCATTGGCCTCAAAGGCCACGAAAGCGGCGAATCCCATGGCCAATCGGCGAGGTTCAAGACTAACTGCATCTACCATTTCAACGAAGCCATTGTTGTCTGGCCGTACGCCATCACAGAAAGCTGGCGCAACCACCAAAGGCGCGAAGACCGTTGAGAGAACACATGATGACGATGAATCGGACGAAGATGCAAAACCATCATCGCTCGGGAAGAACTTTCACTTTTTCCCGGCGGCTGGCTCTAAGACTGTTGGGCCGCAGAAGGAAGGTGAAAGTGTTCTTGGTCTCGGAGCATCTACTCAGCCCGTCAATACCGATTTTAAATTTGGGGACTCTACAGTTACCCAGATTTCGGACGATTCGGACGATTCGGAAGAAGTTGACGAGGATAACGAAAGCGATGCTAGTGTGGAAACAGACGTCGAGGACGAAGAGGGCGATGATGCCGGCCAATCTAGTGAATTAGATGATGGAAGTTGGGTTGAAACTGGTGACACAGGAGACGAAGGCTCTCCGGTTCAACCATCCGCCCCGGCTAGGGATTCTAAGGCTTCATCCCGGGGAGATCTCTTCAGCCGCATTGGCCCTCGCCCTGCGGCCAAAGCCTCAGTGCAGCCAACTAAGCAGATTCCAGTTACTAGAGGCAAGGCTGCGGATATTGCGAAGATACTGAATAAGGCACCCATTACATCACCTGCGCCCGCTAAAGTCCCCCACCCTACAGCTTCCACGTTATCCCCCGTTTCCGCTAAAATCCAACAGCAAGAAGCAACAGACAAGCAAGAGGTCAAGCAGGAGGGCAGCCGAATTGATACGGAGAAACTGCGTGTGAAGGATGTACACATTGAACGGCAACAGCTTATGCTGCAGGAACAGGCGCGGTTGGAAGCGATTAAGGTTCGCGAGCGACAACAGATGCAAAGCCTGAATGACAGCGAGGAGGCCATGAAGGAACGTGAAGTTTCGTACAGGAAAACGTTAGAGTCACCATTCGACCCTTCTCCTGTTTTGAAGCAACTCATCCCGTACCGCGAGGCCCCCCCTTTCACCAATTTTAAGGTACTATCCCATCCCTATGATACTAGTATCGACCTTTGTAAATCGCCTCTAACTTAAGCTTTGTACCGTAGGGCCATGATGCTGTGATTGAGCATCTTGTTATCGCGCTGGAACGCCGCATCGATAACTTTGGGATGAATATGAGACACCTGGAAGCGTTTGTCGTCTACAACCGGGAATCCGACCATTTCACTCTCAATGACCCCCGCCCTGTTGAGGAAATACGGGTAACTGCCGCGCCGGATGTAACAATGATGGCAAATGATCTCATCGAGAAGGCCCATGAATTAGATAACACATTTGACCTTGTCGCGTTGAAGGCGGATGTAACATCGCTTATTCACGATGTTGATTATCGTAAGTGCTCTATTGGGTACCCGAACAGATGGGGGCCTGCTAATGACTTCCTATCAATCCAGTTGTCGCCCGCGCTAGCGATATTCCCAATATTCTTCTTCTTCATACTCACCCCGAACTTCGCACGAGTATTCGGAAACAGCCTCTGTCTGCGCAGCAACGAATGCAACAGGCCAACTTGAGGCGGAAGGTACCGCTCATACGCCGAAAATTCAGACGGGCGGAAGATTTGTTCCGCGTCCTGCAAGCCCATGTCGCCACCATCAACAAATATCAAAAATCGAATCATGGCGATTTGCGACCCCCGACCATCGAGCAGGTCCGCGAGACAGTTGCGAGGCTCACTGAAGTTGCCAAGGAAAAGTCTGAGAAGGTTGACAAGCTCGAGGATACCATGCGCAGAATGCGTCTCACAAGCGCAAGTCCCGTTATGAGCCGTGGAACAACCCCGAGTTTCAGGGCTAGTAGTGTTAGCTTCTCCGCGAGCGGCCGAGACTACGATCGCGGTGGTACCCCAGGGTGGTCGAAATCTACTAGGAAGGGCAGAGAATCGATTTTAGCGACCCCGCCGAGGAACATCCCTGGCCCGGATAAATTCGAATACTACGAAAATACAATTGACAGCCCTATCTCTCGATTCTCCTATGCCAGGCAGACCCATCAGAAACCGGCTAAGAGTACAACCTCAGGTACATTCGGGTTGATCGAAGAAGAAGAATTGGGTGATGATGAATATTTCAACGACCAGAACGCTTCGTCTTCAATGGGTGTTCCAATCGCCACAAGCTACGATCGGGGCATGGCGGAATTGAGAAAGGAAATCTTGACCACGCCGAAGAAAGGCGATACTGCCGGAGAGGTACCAAATACCCCCGCTAGCAGACAGGTCAATAGATTCCTCAAGGAAGAGGTTGAAGAGATGACTGGTGGGAGAGGCAGGAAGGCCTGGACGGACGTAGATGACTACTTGGAGGATAGGAAGCTGAAGAGAGAGGTTGGTAAGCGCATGACGAAGGTTGTAAGGAAGATCGGGGTCAAGACGACAAAGGTTGAATTGGCCTAGATGTTTACTGTATATTAGCTTTCTCCTGCGATGTTCTCGCTTCGAGCGATATTCCCTGTTTCCTTTTTACTCGCCGAGATACCTATCATCTCGACACTTGCATTGTTTCTGATACATGTATCCTCAGTGTAATGCAAATGCAACGTTCCACGATTAATGATTATATATAGGATGGATGTCAACCAATGTTTGCATGTAGTCTCAATGCCTTGAAACTTAGGTCACTTGGGCGGTCGATAAAGGTTTTGCGAAGGGGTTGGATCGAACAACTCTACTACGTTCACCCGAAGGCAGCTCTTTCGGAAGTTTACTCAACCCAGAGTCCGTTTGAAGCCGACATACTCGCGAAAGGCAAGTTATGGAATCAATTACATGTAAGGGCTGAAATACTGGGACAGATGTCCTTCCTATGCTAATTGTATGTACTTGTTGAGACGTCCCTGAGGAGACGCGTTGGGTGTGGTATTCCGCTCCGTTGTAAACCTTGGGAGTCGCCTCGCTCGGAAGTTATCCGGCACTGGCAATTTCCCCCCCTAATATAATAAGATCGTGAAACTCTGGGACTTTGAGACTCTCAAAACAAGGCGGTTGACACGGTTCCCGTCAGCCCAACAGTTATTCTTGCCATACTGCCAAAGGTCGACGGTGTCCAGTTCGATCGTGACTCAAAGATAACTCGTCTGCGCGGACACACTGACAATTGGCTCATCGTATCATGCCCAGGCACGCCTTGCAGATCCAGTCGTGCCGTTTTGGCCCTCGATCCGCGTCGCTACGGGATGGACTGAGCGGGAGAGTCACCTTGGCGACCTCGGTATCGCCATCACCAGGACCCGATAACCCCAAAACTGGCATATAAAGAGGGGCCCCATGCCCCGCGTTTATGCAGTATCTTGGACCCACCAGTGCTGCGGACATTCACTGACAACCGATATCAATCCTGCTGAGAGCATTTTCGTTCGTTTCTATCTTACCCATACACATACCATACCACATGACCAGGATGTTCAAATCAATCAATCGAGCTGTTAAGAAGCTCACGGAGGAAGCTCCGCAGGGGAATGATCAGATGATCATTAAGGTCAAGCGCCTGGACTCTCGATACAACCGTCGGGGTCACCAGGTGGTTGTGGATTCCGGGACGGTGCCTACGATTGAGGCCGATAACTACGACCCTAACGGGGCATACGTTCTCGTCCATTGCAAGTACTTCAATCAGCTTGGCTTGCTGCATCGTCAAACGCTGGATATCAAGAGTTTGATGGTGAAGAAGGTTTTGAAGGAGATCATCGGAGATAGCTATCCGGGGATCAGTTTCAATACTGCGAATATTGTTCTGGAGTATCCGCTGAGATGTATGTGGCATTTTCGGGATGAGATCCGGGCGGTTGCGAAGGAGGACAAGAAGTCGGAGAAGGGACGGCATTTGAAGCTCTTGCTCGATTTCCTAGATGCGGAGTTCGCAAAGCTGGATTCTGAATATAACAATTATATGGACCAGGGACTTACCTCGTTCGAACTGTGAGTATCAGTACCTTCACAAAGCTATATTTTTATGCCTTGAACGTTTGAGTGTTAACTTTTAAATCCTGCTCGCAGCATGTGGACTCTCTTCAAGCCTGGTGAGCTTGTCTACACAAGCTTCGATGGTCACGCCCGAGTTTTCGAGGCCAAAGGATACAAGGAGCAGTGTATAAGCGGCTGCCTTTATGGTATTATTGACGGTTCATACGTTGACTACAACGGGGACGAGTTCGGGTATGCTCAGAGATATGTCCTGAATCCCGAATTTGACGGGACACGGAAAATCACCGAGCTCGATGCTTTCCCTCTGAAGTATCATCCTCGGGAAAAGGAAGCCAGGCTTGATTTGATCTCCCGCGGACGGAAATTCGAGAGTTTGGCCGGTATTCATTGTATGGATTACAACGGGCCAACTATTTCCGGTGCTGGGCATTGGGGATCCAAGTTGTTTGTAGGTCTATTCCCCAAAAGCCGTCACACACGCTCCAGAAAACTAATCAGAAATACTCTAGGTTAATGGGCGTGTGATGGTTGATGTTAAAACACACGTTCACTACCATCCAGACAAGGTGGTTTCAATCAACTCTTTAACCGGAGACAATGACAAAGTCAAGGAACTTGCAGCCAACCAGAACGCGCCCCGTTATACGACCGGAGGCTATCATAACGGTGTCTACTATGAAGAAGTACCATCACAGGGTGCTAATAACGTCACCATGAATGTAACCCTGCCGACGGATGGGAGCGGGCAAGATCTGAAGCATAAGGCGAAGCGAAGTCAAAAGAGCAAAGCTCTTACCGTCCTAACTGAGGACCAGCTTCTGCTTTGTTCCAGTCTAATTTACGGCTTTGCTTTGAACGAGAAGCAGTGGGGTAGGTCGTTCTAGTAGCCATGGTGTGAAATTCGGGACACTAACAAGCTTATTTTAGTTCAACTCTTCGTCGAACTCCTCGAGCCAGTAAAGTGGAACGCTGTATCATTTGACCAGCTTGTGCTTCCAAAATCGCAAAAGCAGCTCGTCAAGGCTCTGGTAGAGTCTCACCAAACCTCCAATTCAAATTTCGATGATTTCATCGCCGGGAAGGGCAAGGGTCTTATCTGCTGTTTGCACGGATCCCCTGGCTGTGGTAAAACAATGACGGCTGTTAGTAGTTCCCATTGAGCCTTATATATCCCCTGATAGGTACTAATTGAGATTGTGACATATATAGGAATCCGTGGCCGAATTTACGAAATCGCCACTCTATACGATTTCCGCCGGTGATCTTGGGGCTGATCCGACTGAGATGGAAAAAACACTTTCAAAGATTCTTCGTCTCTGTACGATCTGGAATGCCGTCTTGCTTCTCGATGAAGCCGACGTGTTCCTTGAGGAGAGATCTCTTCACGACCTAGGCCGGAACGCACTTGTTTCTATCTTCCTGAGAATGTTAGAGTATTGTAAGTTGGCCCGGACATTCATTCATACTCCCGGGAAGCCGTATTCTGATCTTTATCCCTTAGATTCCGGTATCCTCTTCCTAACGACGAATCGTGTCAAAACATTCGACGAGGCATTCCAATCCCGTATCCACGTCGCCCTACGCTACCGCGATCTCGACAAATCTGCCCGTGAGCAAGTATGGCGCAACTTTATCGAGAAGATTGAGGCTTCAGGAAACACAACAGCGATCAAAGAGGCGGACTACGATTTCTTAGGGTCAGTACCACTCAACGGTCGACAGATTAAGAATGCGGCTAGGACAGCGTTAAGCTTGGCGGAGAATATGGGGGAGAAGTTGAGCGTGGAGACAGTGAAGAGTGTCCTAGGGATTGTTGAGGCATTTGAAAGGGATTTTAAGGAATTGAAGAAAGAGAAGGAGTGAGACTTTGGAAGCGATTCGGGGAAGGATTTAGTGCTAGTCATACTGTCGTGTGTGTTTGTAAAGGGCTGAGCGGGTGTTACTTGTTTGGTGTATTCGATAGTCTTACTCTCACGTTGGACGCCTCGAGGCCGCGTTTCACAATCTATCATTTGGAGATATGGCGTTTTGTGCATGAGGCTTCTGGCCACGTTGCGAGTTTTTTAAACTAGGGGATATCTACTATTTGATCAAAGTGCGTACAGGCACGCAGCTGCTTCACCCGGGTGGTTTTGTTAGACCCCTTATTAGAAATTATCAGCTATTAGCTATAAATCTACTAGAGAACAATATGCCCTGGATTGTGAACAACCACATCTTTGAAGGGAACATGATTGAAACAATGGTATTATATATTATTTATGTCTGTCGGGGTACTCTCCTGCCGAAAGTTGTAAATTGTTAAAATGTGTAGTATGAGAAAGATTCTGGGAATTCGATTAAAGGATAATCCGGGGTCGACCGGGGGTTGTAAAATGAAGGGAATAATGGATAATTTGGGCCAGTGTAGAAATTAGAGGGGTATCTAGGATATCGGCAGATTATGAAGAGCGACGCGCGGATTGGGTGACCGATTAAACAGTCGACATGATGAGGGTGGACGTCCTGTTATGGGCAGAACGGCCGTCAGGCTGAGAGCCAACGTAGAAAGGTTCCTTGTCCATCGGTGTGATCCACCAGTCTCCAATTTGGAAACCGTCCATGCTGTGGTACTCCTCGACGTGGAGGAGCATATCGATCTTTGCACATTCCCTTGGAGGCTGAACCAATGTCTTTTCCAGATCGATGTATCTTCTTCCGTGGGCATCGAATTCTTCGGTGGCCTTGTGCATCCAGTCGTTGCCCGTGGCTGATGTACCAGCGTGATGGAAGAGAACTAGGCAGTCGTTGATCCAAGTAGGCTGGAGGACGTCGTGCATGTTTTCACCGATCTTCTTGGGATGCGAGCCCCATCCCGGAACGGCTTTGGCGTATCCGACTTCCGGGACGTTACGGTTTGCCATTAGACTTTCGAGCCAGTATTTGCCTGCTTCGCTGTCATTGTCGATGTGGAGATAGTAGTTGACACCTTTGAAGCACATGCTTTCGACGTAGTCACCCCCGAGCTTGTGGAGGTCGCCGAAGGGTCTGAGGGGCATGTGGGATTCACCCTTGGAGGTGATGTGCTTGATAACACCGCAGTAACCGATCCATTCGGACCAGACGTCGTATTTGTCAGGACCGCCAGGGAAAAAAGGGACCGGGTAGTGTTTGTCGATATTCTTCCTTTCAGGGACTCCCGTGCGGATTGCAGCCTCCGTGGGGGTTGGGATAATCAGAGACGTCGACTCGATTAAAGAACTATCGGGCGCAGGGTATTGAGTGGTCACAGAGACGTAGACCTCAATCCAGTTATCGTAGGTACCTTCGATGGTCTTATTCCAGGTGGTGTTGGTATTGGAGTCCCAGACGATCCTGTATCTCGTCGGCATAGCGGGGTATTTGCCGCCGTCGGCCTTCCAGCTAGACATGATGGAGATATGGTCGGCCCTGGTGGGAGCTCCGGTTGCGACTGGGTGATAGTAGAGGGAGTAAGTATCCTCTGGATCGTTTCCTTGCATTGGGATGACTTCGTAGGTAACATTTATGACAGGCTGGAAGACAGTGACGATGGGGCCGACGACCTTGTTGGTTGGTACTGGGGCAGCCGATGGGATCGGGGTCGTAACCTGCCTCCAAGTGGAGCCGGCAACATGGGTGACAGTCCGTGTAAAGCCATAGTACGCATCTTTAATGTACGACACGGTGGAAGAAGACTCGGGCAAGCGGGGTGCCTTGGTGATAGTGGTAAAGTTATAGTGTGGGACGTCTCCATCCCCATCGTCGTGGCCTACCAAGTAATGAGTATCATAATGTACGAAGTTGGAATCTCCGTGGCGGGAATTACCTCCTTTGATGGGATAGTGCGCTCTGTGGAGACCCACGGGTACCAGTCCGGCCTGGGCTACTTGATATCCAGTGGATTGTTCGGAGCTTGCTTCAGCAGGTGATGCGGTTGGGGCCGCAGTATTCACAGCAGCGTCCTTGGTACGAGTTGGGAAGGTCGTCGACAGCATGATGGTACCAGGCTTTTTGAAGTGAATAGCCTTTTCTCTGTCCCCGTCAACCATGTCTGGATTGATATCAGGAACAACTGGCATGGGTGCACCGGCGAGATGGGTGTGCAGCTTCTCGATTGTGGAAACATGGTAGTCTAAATTTAAGGTAGCAGTGGTTAGAACGTTCGGTTTTAATAGTTGACACCTTGACAGATATCTAGATAAAAGGGAATGTGAATTTATATGACTTACAAACCATGCCGTCGTCACCGGTAGAGTACGGAACAGTGCGAGTTTCAAGGTCTGTGTGGACTTGGTCCCCGGTCAAAGCTCGAGGCTTGTTACCTACCATGCACGATGCGATGTTAGTTAAAATCGTAACCCCGGACTAACATGGAACTACAAAGGAGGTGATTACGTTTACATACCTTTACTAGTCAATCCAACATCAAAAAGGATGTCTTCAAGGTCGGAGGCATTATGGATTACCGGACCTGGTGGGTGGCTGGTATGCGAGGAGGCAGTCGGCTTCTCATTGTCACGGGGGAGTCTGAGGGGAACGGCGTTCGGGTGAGTATGGCTCACGCGAGCAGTGACGGTTCTTCCATCGTGTACTAACTCGATAAGTGGGACCGCCTGGTTTTGTTTATGTGGTTTCCCGTCTGTTAATTGTATCTGTGAGCATTCATCTTCGAAAGTACAGTTTCTGGACTACAACGCCGTTCGGTGTTGGATTTTCTGCGCATGCATGCGAAGGTGAATCCAGCTCGGAAGGTGAGCAAGTGGTAGAACTTACTTTTAGAATGACGGATGGATTGGTAGGCATATCTTCCTCTAGAATCGTTCTCCTCGAGTTCCCTGGCGAGAAGAGGGACATTGTCGGCTTTTCGTACGCCGCCCTTATGGGGTATCTTGCAATTGATAGCCATCGTGGAAATGGCAACGACGGTGCCGACGACAGCGAGAGCAATGATAGAGCGTAGGAAATAGTAGCCGAATGGCCTTCGTGCGGCACTGGAGTCTTTTAACATGGAACAGTTAGAACAAGCACACTGGCTTTGCTCCTTGTGCAGAGTTGTGCCAGACAGGCTCGGTTCGGGGCCATGGTAGCCAAAGGTCGAATATTTCTCGAATTGCGGCTGCATTTTTTGAAAATCGATGGGTTTTGACTTTAGAAGATTTTCAACTCGAAGTATAGTAGTACTATAGTAGGGGGGGTGAACAAAAGTGGTTTGAACGGTTAAAGTTCAAAGGGTGGGAAAGGGGGGCGAAGCAGCAAATTTAACTACGCTATATGTTCTATGTCCATGGTAGAGGGAGCGACAACAGGCCAGATCTGACGAAAGATGAAGTCATGTCATGTATCTGGAAATACAATGGATGTTTCCAAATTAGGAAAAATCCACAGGAGGATCGGGGAGGGGGGACAATCCATCCTAACTGGTCATCAGATTGCCCAAGCCCGTTATCGCTTTTTATCGACGTATCAAACTATCTCCATTCATCATCATGATTCCTGGTTGGTTCAGCTGCTGACTTGTGTCACCCCCTTCCATGAATACCGATCCATCTTGAATGAGACTACGTGGCCTGATTTGCCCAGTTTTATTCAACTGCATATCCAAGCTATTCTGAGAGCAGTCTCTGAATCGCGAATATGAACCGTTATCACCCAGTTCGCTTTGGCATTCGACTACATATTGGGCTATATTCCTGAGAGTCGAGAAGGTCCCATCTTTATAGCAGCTTTGTAGAGCATCGTAGTGGTCTTTGGCGCAGTGGCCGTCACTGCTGATTATGCACGGAGTGGTAACGGTCGGAGGCATGCTGCAAGTACCTACATGTACAGACCATTTCTAGGATTAGTCACCGGCCGCCATGTCTATATGGCCAGATCTTCTGCCTGGCCCTAATGTAGGATTATGGGGGATCTTACCGGTTGGGGTCATAGCACTGGCAGCAGTGCTGGTCGGGGAGCGGATCGAAGCGCTCTCGCCAGATCCTCCGTAAAAAGCAGTGATCGTTTGAGCTGGCGCGATCATGGTGGAAATAGTAGTGAGATAAGAGGTATACGTGGGAGTAATCGACAGTTTTCCAGCGACATCTCGACCAATGACATCGCCACCCAGTACCTCTCTTTCCGTTTCCACTATGATACCAGTTTCGTTGGCTTGACTAACTTGGATCGCGGCGCCGGCATTGAGCTGAGCAGCGGCTGCGATTCGAATCCATGGCAGAATAAGCCACGGAGTTCGTTTCCTCATGGTTCTAACTTTAACGAATTATTCGGTGATCACCCGCAACGTGGTTGGATTATCGGGGTTTCGAGGGCGCTGATCAGTTGGATGGTCTTCTGATGGCTGGCCGACACCACATTTTGAAGCATTGCCAAAGAGGACGTGGCCTGAGCCAATTTTAGAGGACATTTGCGGCATCAATACCCACGTACCGTTTGTCGAGACTTTTCCTAGAAGATATTGAGCAGATTATTGCCTTACCCATATCACAGGATATCATTGTATACGTACTACTCTGCTAAAGATATATAACTGCCGTGCCATTGATTTCATTTCTTAGATTTGCCCTAGGGCATTTTTACCGTCTCCCATACTCTTATATATATTTGCCATTATTTGTATATTCAAAGGTCAACTATGAAGGGTAGCATGTGCAGCACTCCGTAAGCTTTCCCTTTTGTCGGTATATAGGCCTGACCCCAAAACTCTTTCCTGATAACGTTAACAATGAACGTCGGATCGAGGTGGAAGGCGCTACCCAATTGAACTTTTACCTAGAGCTATGTCTATAAATCTATGGAGGCCACAAAATTTAAAATAGTTTATGGATAGCTGCCTTTCACTATCATTGCGCCACTGATTTTATAAGATTTACCCATCAGCTTGTATGAGCGAGAGTCTGTCCTTGCATGCTGCCCGTTGCTGATGTATATATACCTAACATATTAATATATAGACTAACTGCAAAAAATCTATATAAGAAACATTGTATTAATTTCAATGTCGGGGATTCTGGGATTCTCGAGCAATTACGTACGCTACTGTGGGAGTTTTAGTCGAAAACGTCGCCCAACTTCCTTATCTACAATGAGACTAAGAATCATGATGTAGGAGGTTCTGGAGCCAACATCAATTGATTGTTCATCTTGATCCATCAATACCATACTCCCTGGGTTCGTTAGCGGGATAGTGTCCAAAATGCAACATTTTCAACACATCTCCATTATAAGAGCGTCTGCGAGCTGAGACCGATCTCGAGGGAACATTCTTCCCTTCGCTCAACCATTGCCACTCAACAAGCGAAGTGGGGGTAATTATTGGACCACGGAGCTCTGAGAAGTGGTTCGCTCTCTAATCTACGCACCGATATTAGAATGTCGCGTCCTAGCTTGTCTCGAGGATACCGAGTCCTCACCTGAAGAAGGGAATTAGTATGTTTGTCAGGGCCAGTGACATGTGACCTGTGGCATCTTGTGGTCGTGCACTGGTGTCTCTTGCTCTTGCCTCGGCGGTGTATCCTCCCTAAAGAGGAAATTTCCAAATATTCAAGAACCCCCCATTTGGAAACGCTGCCCAGAGTTATTTAAGCTGCCAGCTCCCCAGCGCACTCTCTCCTGTCCTCCACCTTGCTCGCCGACACAACAACAAACCCCTCCCGCATCCAAGAAAAATCACGTCTCTAAAGGTCCTCCTGCCTTGGCACTCGATAGGAAGGCTCCCCCGAAGAATAGACCAGGCCCTGGTCCTGTCAAGTTCGATATATACTATAATCTACGTGAGCTTGTGGGTTCTCACGAGGTCAGTTAAATCCCCTACCTTGACTGAGCGTCATTCAGCTTGGTATTCTTCAGCACCGTGGTGAGACTAGTGTAGGATGAATATCCTTCCATCTCTCGCTGAGGACCTCGCGTCTCGCATTAAACGCGAAAGCCCTTCCCTGCGGCTCCCTAGTCCTCGATACCCTCTTCTAGGTCTCTTCCCTCCCCTGCCCACCAACGGGCCATGGGATGCTTCTCTGGACGGAAAGATTCTGACAACCCCTCGCCTCAACAGAATCTACAAGATGTCTCGCGTCAGCGTGCTCTACAAGCATGAACATGAGTGTACTACTTGCGAATGGCTGTAAGTATTCTAGAATATGCATCGAACTCATTCTGATTTTGTCCTCGACCCCTAAATGAGCTTCTATTCCATACTGTGAGCTTGCTAACTCGGCTTCCCCCCTCTTCCTCTCTCGTCGACTCGAAATGCAGCTTCTCGTCAGCAACCGAGCTCCAGATGCACAAGATAGAAAACCACGTCTCTCTCGTTTGCATCACATGCAAAGGCAAAATAGTCAACGGAACTGATGACTACAAAGCTCACCATCCGTTCAAGTTGCATCAATTCAAATGCGGCAAGTGCGGGGTTGGGCTCAACGGAATCGAGCGGGACAAGGTTGGCAGGGCAATCAAACACCTAAAGGCGTGCCAGTCAATTCTGGATCGTCATTGTATAAAAATATACGATGATAGCGAGATCTACTACGAGCATTGTCGTACGGATGAATATCACATAAGGGCCTCTCTTGCCTGGGAGTGAGTATCGACGTGTTCTGAGATATGGGGTTGGAGCTACTTGGAACTGGGCCAAGCTAACCCTCAATGAATCAAAATAGACAGGAAGAGAATATAAAACGATCTAAAGAAAAAGAGGAGCGCGATGCTCAAATTCAGAAACAGCAAGTTGCGGATCAACTAGCCCGCGAAGCTCTTGAAGCCCAACTAGTCAACGGAGAAACCGATGATGAGAACCAGGAATACACGGGGTTCGAGCTGGAGCCTTATGCCGTGAACCATATATCCCACGATGATGCTATCGAGCGCCTAAACCGGATCGAAGATACCGAATTAGAAATCCCCATTCTCAACCGTATACTGTTCGACGGTTTTGAAATGGAGTTTGGCTATGATTCTGAAAGCGAAGGTCCAGACTACGACACAGATTGGACCGACCACGCAACCCCGTCGTCCGAGGATGAAATGCCATTGAAAGAACGCATGCGAAGGGAGGCCAGAAGGGAGAAGCGTGCAGCCAAAGCTGCAGCCCAACAGAAGGAGCAAGAACTTAGAGAGGCCGAAGAAAAGAGACTTGAGGAGGAGAGAAAACAACTTGAGAAGGAAGCTATGGAAAAGGCTCGGTACGAGGCAAGGATGAAGCTAACCCCAGAGGAGCTTGAAGTTTTGGAGGAGCAGGAACGCAAGGAGGAGGAGAGAATGGCAGGCGTTAGAGCCATGATTCGCGAATGGGCACTTGCAAGAAAGGAGGAGAGAATCAGGCTCGCCCGTCAGCAAAGATTGAACTATGATGACGACGACTGAACGCCTTATGTGAAATGAGCGAGCAGACAGTAGCTAGTATTGTTTTTTTCCTTTGGGCACCTATGGCTGCAACTTATAAAGGTAGACTCATGTATTCTACAATCATTAGTTTCGAGCGTCCTCAAAAAGGAGAGGGACGTGAACACTCGAATTCACCCACCAAAGTTTTGTTTCCCAGCGTATCCAAGTGACACATCGCGAGGTGTACTCCACATCGAGACACCCCACTCCCCCTCATTCGTTCTTTGCTATGACACCCGTAAATATGGGGTAGTTACGCGGCTGCGCCTTTCTGGGGAGGCACACAGCACTTTGCCAGAATCACAGAGCGGCCGGACACCAGGTGTTTGTTCGCAGCAACGGACGTCATAGACGACTCGGCCCAAGACACAATCAAGTCACACTCTGAGGGGATGCGCCCTGAGTAATGGATACACGTCTACACGCGTCGTATAAGCCTCAGCATTTCCTCCGCACATACTTTTCTGCCACTTCTCCACAATTTTTTCCTTCAACTCGCATCTCTCCCAGCTTCGTCGAAATCCTCATCCAGCTTACATCCATACATCTACACATCGAGCTCTCTTCAAACGCCCCAAGCCTATTGATATTCAAGATGGATGCTCTTATCGCTGCGGGCTTTGTCGATGCCCCGGAGAGCCCGTGTCAGGTAATACCTTCCTTCTGGATTCGATAAGCCACCGGAATGTTCTCTGTTGCTTTTCTGCTTCCAAGCAAAACCCTGGCTAACATATGATATATGATTTACATTTTCAGAGGCCTCCAACTCGCTCACCATCTGAAGAGATTACTATCACGCTGCCATCTGTCTCCGGTGGTACTGAACGCGCTTCTTCCCCTTCTCTTATCGACTTTTCAGAGAACGAGATTCTTCAACCTGCTCTCGTTGCTTCGAAGCCTATTAATTTGGCTCCACAAATCTCTTCCTCCCTCATGTTGTCACCGGGTGATCCCAGCAAATTCTCAGATAAAACTCAAAAAGTAGACGCTGTAAGCTGTGGTCCGTTCCATATTCCGGGGTCTCTCCGGAATGCATCACTGCAGAATGATATTAATGCAATATGTCATCACAGGTCTCAACGGTCTTCTCCGCCATCGTCCCTCATATCAATGAAGAGCTTCTACGCCTTCAAGATGAGGTTCAAGAAGCTTCCCGCGCTCAGAGCAAGGGAAACTTGGCTTCTCTCATGGCCAAAGAAGAGGAAATTGCTACTCTTCGTGCCGAGATTGATGCGCATAAGACTGCATATAATCTAGAGATCAAAACTTTAAAGCACGAGCTCGAAGTCTACAAGAAGCTCGCTGGTGACGCTAGTGCCGGCGAAGTCACGAAGATTGATGGCGAAGTCGATCAAAAAGCTTTTGATCAAAATGCCTTCGAATCTTTGAGAAAGGACATCGAATTGAGAGATCAGTGCCTCCTTCCACTATTTCGACGTCTCCGCGAGCTTAAGGAGCAATTGCTGGAGAAATCGCCTGAACCTATCACTGAAACCTCTGAGATGCGACATCTGCGTAAGGTTATCGAGGAAAAGCAAGCAGCAATTTCTGTTGCGGACCTACGAGCCAAGTATGCTCAGGAATTTAGCTTCGAGCTCCTCGGGGATGCTCTTACGTACCAGCGAACCATCTCAAGCCTGAAGTTCAAGGCCTCCAAGCTTGAAGCCAAAGTTATCGCCTCAGAGAAGCAGACCAACGAACTGAAGCAGCAACTCTCCCAGGTCGAACATTTGACGGCGGAGGTCACCTCACTCAAGGCCGCCAATCTCACTCTTCAAGGTGATCTTGATCTCGCGCTTGAGGTCAACATGAATCTGACAAAGAAGCTGGAGGAACAAGCCGCCAAGATCGCGAAATTGGAGAAGGAGCGCAAAACGTCCGATAACGTCTTCCATCGTCGTGGCTTCAGGATGGAGATCATGAAAAACACCATCGATAACCTTGCTACCGACAAGCATAGGTTGGAATGTGCCGTCAAAGCTGGTAGTAAGTTTGACGAAGGGCCTGAAGGTACTGGTGAGAATGCTGCTCCCGTTCTCCGTCCCAGTGCTGAACCTTTCACGCCCTCCGAAACACAAAATCCTGCTTCGGATGACGATTGGTTCTAGACACTGGAACTGAGAGGAAGGCTTTCTGCTTACGATGGATTATGCATTTATGAATTCTTGTGATGGAGGAGGTTTCCTGGGCACGTGTTTATTAGGTCTTCCGATTTCTTTTTTTTTTCTCGTTTCCCTTGTTGCCTCTTAATGGGTATGACTGGATTCCCTGATGTATCGACGACAATGCGTTCCTTGTTTTTCCCCGATATGCGGGGAAATTAACTACGACAATACTATCTAGTGTCGTTCTTTCTTATTCAAAAATGAGAATATCTGTCTCTCCCAACGTTCGACTAGACCAAAACTATAACTCATCAGGTTCTGCGTGATATTGCTTCCCTCTAGGTTTTAGGTTCGGATCACTATAATCTCTTGATTAGTATCAACATCGCGGGCCAGGATTTGGCTTCCCTTACCCAGCGTACGCCAGTTTTCCCACGAAAACCCCGTGGCGCTTGACTTTCACTTTGAGCTTGTGTTTGACAAGTCCCAAATCCTCTTTTGTCCAGAGGTCCGTGACTTGGTATCCCGCTTTTCTTCTATCCCATTCATCAAGGAAGATATCTTCAAAGTCGATCGTGAATTCATCGTCCTTGTCCCCGTTATTGATCAGAGCCACTGCCATATTCCCACTTTTATCCTTAGAATCCTGCAACCACAGTTGCGAATGTTCTTTCTTGTAGGATCGATACGCCACACCCCAGCTTCCTTGGCTTAAGTCGATGATATCTCTATTCGTCAGAATATCCAGCGTTTGTTTCGAAGTATGCATGATATCGTGTCCCATGATCAATGGACTCTTCACCATAGCCCAAATCGAGAAATGAAGCTTCTGCTCCTCAAAGTCCAGGTTATCGTTTCCGACTTCCAACATATCTAGGTCATTCCACGCTCCCGTGTGCGCCTTCTGCCCTAACGGCGCAGCCTTGTTGATGATATTCATGATAGAGCAATGATGTCCTGGTAGTTTGCAGATGTAGTCATCGCAGGGACAGCGGTCGTCGTATCTGTCGAAGACGTTAACGATATCACCGCTCATACGCCAGCTGTTCGCGATCGTTGGTGCCCAATCCCACGGCGAGTCTTCACCCCAGTTGCACATGCTGTATAATATCGGTCGCCCGGTTTTGTTTAGTGCTTTACTCATGACTTCGTATCTGTTGTAGCTTATCAGAGGAGTTCCACTCTGCCCTTCATTGTGGCAGTTATCGTATTTTAAGTAATCAACCTCCCATTCGGCGAAGAGATCGGCGTCTTTTTCTTCGAAACTTAGACTGCCGGGATAGCGACCGCAGGTGTACCTTCCGGCTGAGGAGTACATTCCGAATCCGAGTCCTAATGCATGGATCTCGTCGGCGAGGTGTTTGATCCCTCTTGGGAATTTGACGGGGTCGTATTGTAGATACCCCGTGCCATTTCGTTGATGTAATGACCAGCAGTCATCCATTACGACGTAGTGATAGCCGTACTCATCTAGTTTTAGGGCTTTGAGGGCCTTTGCGGCACCGAGGATTGTGTCTTCGTTTATGTTGCAGGAGAATGTGTTCCATGTGTTCCAGCCTGGATGGTGTTGAGTGTGTGTTATTTTTGAGGGACGTTTTTTTGGGAATGAGGTTCGCGGGAATGGCTTTTACATACCCATCTGAGGCGTGAGGGCGAGGCCATTGTCTGATGCTAGGCAATGATCTAGGAGAGCCCCCAGAGCGAGTATGAAGCTGGTGGCTCGGGGTATCATGTTGGCTAGTACGGTGGGCTGGTTGGATGCAATTGTAGAATTCCCACGGGTCGAGTCTGGTACCGGAACTGAGCTAAATTATAAATTGGAGAAATACGAAGCTACTTAGCTTTTAGGGAGGCATTTGTGGGGTAGCTATAGCAAGCTTAAACTTCACGCTTTCTTGCAGCAGGGATCATCAGGGCCTTGCTGCCGGGAGGTCTGCTTCCGCGAATGAATTGCCATCAAGGGCTCCCGATCCAAAGTCTGGGCATGGCCATGGCACGTTGTGTCACGGGCTGGGGCGCAAGTACGACCGAAATACCTGATACCGAATTCTTAGCTCCAAATCCTCTGCCTAAAGATCTGGGACGAACTTGCAATGCTATATGGAACTAGCTGACTACCTGATTGGTCACGGTCTCGTCGGCTCCCGTCTATCTTAACTCCGAGCGGGCTCAACGCACAGAATACCACAATTGCCTCGTGCGACATGGTAACAACGTTTGGGACCAACTAACACGGTTCCCGTGCGTAACCCTGCGGTTCTAGGCTGTTGAAGGTATATATTTGTGAAGAACGGGACGGCTCCTCTCTGAAAACTAAGTACTTATACCTACTCCAGTAGGTATATAACGGCATCTACTATTATACTTTTCCGGGAACTTTCGCTTCGTGCTCAACCTTCGTACTTCTTGACTCGGTATTCGAAGCGGATTTTCCCTGCTTTATCCGGAATTTTGGAATCATCAGACTTTCCGCTAACTGGCGCCCCGGCACTGCTGCTCTGGTTTTGTCCTGGTGGGATTGGTGGGTCGGCGCTGTGTTATACCGATATCAGACCTCGATGGTCATCTACGCACCAAATGCAAATTTGAGATGGACAACGTACCCTTGATATTGAAGGTCGACTAACAAATCTCCCCTCTCATTGAAAATGGGGTTTTTCATGAGAAAAGATCCTGAGCCGGGAAGGAATAACTTGTGCTGGTTTTGGATTGAGGAAGTGAGAAGGTCTTTGAGGTCTGCGAGGCCAAAATCTATGAAGTCAAGCAGCTGATCACTGAAGGCTGAGCCTATACCATCTTGGCCTAGCTCGTAAGTAACATTTCCCGGTGTCACGGTGCACCCAGTTACGTGAGGCTCTTCGATATTCAGTAAGGATATGTCGAGGCCACCTTCGCTGACACTTGATAGGCCTAGCTGAAAGCTCTAAGATATCCAGACTTTGACTCTAGAGTCATTGTCGAAACTATTTAATAATTAATTTAGTACGATGTTAGTGATCGTGCAGGCTGGGGTATTTATGAGTCTCGAGGCTAACTGCTGACGCGAGATAATAGTTCTGCGAACGTGGGGAGGGAGACCCACTTTGCAGTAAAGTAGCCAAAACAGGTTAGGAGATCGAAGGATGAAACACCAGCGATGGTGATCGTCTGTCCTCCAGGTTGAAAAGAAACACCGATAGTCGTATCGTCTAATTTCAAAGATCACGTTATGCAAGGTCAATACACACTCTTCTTAGTTCCTGTTCGTCTGTGGGCCTGTGGTGCTGGTACTCACTGGTCGGAAACACGTCCAGCTTTTGGTTATTGCCATCAAAGGATTTCTCAAGACCACAACCATCTCGTATAATCCAAGCATTACTCTTATCCCCATCGGGAAAAAAGGTCAGCGTTCCAAGAAGGCCTGGGTCGTGGATTTTATATTCTACTGCGGCCGTCCACGGCCAATCGCTCCCCGCAACGCAGCTGGCCTCCGGGTACGTGCAAGTAATCGTCGTTCCTTTCGCGAAATCCTGTAACGCTGGAAGCATCCATTGATCCCAGAACATGGATTTTGTCATGCAGTAAGTTCCCCCACCGTTGACATAAGGTCCGGTATAAGTGAGCCCAACTGGGTTTGGTGGGGATCGAAAGCCGGACATCATGAGATAACAAAGGGCGTTATTGGGTATGTTGTCGGTAACCGCTCCGCCCCCATGTTCCCCTCTCCATGGGTAGACAGAATAGTCGACGCTGGTTGGTGGGAAGGTCGTTTGATCGGGGTTATCCGGGTCTGCGGGTCGAAGTAACGGTTAGCAGATGGAACCTCTCTTTACGAGATCTTTCTTCGATTTGCATGCGGACGCACCTTCGTCGTGCTGAACAGCGTAACCGAGAATGCTCTGGTCTTTTTCTTGCATTAAATTCAACCAATGTTGGATAAAGGTATCAAGGTTGGCCCGAGCTTTGGGAGGCTCGTTGGCCCAATCGGTCGTTCCAAAACTGCTTAAGGAAGGTTCGAATTTCGCCGAAGCTAGTGAAAAATCGCAGGTTAAACATAATGTTCCTGGGTGGTGGCAGAAAGGATAAGAGAGATACAGTCTTGGAGAGATACATACTTGAACAATCAACATAAAGCTGTGCTAAAGAAAAGATACTGGGGTCAAGTCCAGCGTCGGTAACAGCCTTGGTAAATCTGGAGTCGGTCTTTGGGACGATTTTCTGGGCTAACGATGCCACCGGAAGGGATTATTAGCAAGTAAAATCCATTTTCTACGACTATTTCGTGCGGCGCCATACCGATACTAACTGGAAACGCAAAGACCCAGCCCGCGGTATCGTAGTCCTTGAAGTTCGGATCTTCGTCTTTATCCTCGTCACTGGTATCAAGATGCAGAGTTCCAGAAATCATATTCATGATGAAATATAACTCCGGGAAATTCTTTGTGGCCTGCAACTGAATAGTTGGCGCACCCAATTCCACGTCTACGTGGTCGTATGCTTCTTTTTGCCTCCCGTGGCGAAACCTTTTAATCGGGTCGTCGTCGTCCGCCAGCAGATACATGTTATCAAATGCATCGTTTATTAAAGACTGGCTTAAAACGACGACTTGATCGTAGGGAGACGGGTTCGTGGTGCTGCGGGAGTACGACATAGCGATATCTCGTGATAGCTATTGATAGAATAAACAACAATGAGTTTAAATGATCGAGAAGTTGAGAAGATCTAACATAAAAACTTGATCAATTGAGATATGCGACAATATATTAGGCGGTCAGAATGGTATGTTGTGTTGGGCATGGCTGCAGAGCATCGGCCTTCTTTAAATATATAACCTTCATCAACTTGGGCTGTATGGCTGTCAGTCACCGTATCGGAGCTATGAGGACGTAGCGAAAATCTCCCTGCGAAAAAGAAATGAGAAGCAAAAGAGCACCTGTTACAATATACTCGCTGCGGGATGTCCGTATATCCCGTGAGCTAGGGCGTCACGTCGGCGGCGTCGCCGCTCCATTAACTTAGCCGACCGGTGCCAATGCAGTGTCGAGTTTGTATACATGTAGACGAGGGTTTGTTCTCTATCCCGACTGCGATCGATAGCGTTCCGTTACACCGCTGCAATAGTATATGTTTGGCGTGCATACGCATATGGCGTGCATAAAACAGGTTCTAACCGGCTGTCATCTGAGGAACTGGTAAAACCTTGGAATGATGGCACCCCTGAGGAGCCTTCGGCGTGCAGGTACTACCATACCAAATGTAAATTTAGACGGCAGAGCTCTAGTGCACATGAGTGCGAAGTATCCTACGTTCAACTTCAACGGCTATAAAGCGTATAAGTATATGCTAACTATTCGCTCGTAGTTACTAAGTAAAGTTGTATACGTATTATATCGGATTGGCCTTGTTGAGCATTCTGACCTGAGGGATATTCTGGCATACGCGTGCATCCGGCATGCGCCTGCGGGGAAAAAATCGCATGCAGCTACAGCCTCAGAAATACTCGAAATTGCAATGAGTACATATATTTTCGGCCGCAGCCGCGTGAGGGGTCTGGGCTGTTGGATGCCGGAGGTCACAATGGACGCGGTAGTAATGCAATGAGGACATCAAGATAATTATAAAGCTGACAGTATACTGGTAAGATAGCGTCCCGAAAAAACAAATTCGTATACTGGGTAGGCCGCGCAGCTGCGCAGCCACAGCTTTGCTTTGACACCATTATACTTGACAAACAGTGTCACCGATTAATTTCGTCCGATGTCGGATCGATATACCGGTCCCTAAGTTAACACGGAGAATCGGATAGGATATAAAATAAGGCCCATACTCCAGTGCACCCGTAAAGAAGTTTGTGAACATCTACAATTGTACGACCGCAGTCTTAAGATCTTCGGTTTAATTGGCTCCACTGTATCAGATTCTTCATTCTCCTAAACTATAACTTCTACTCTTGTTAAACCTTTCTATCGCTGATAACTTTATCGTTTAATATTATCGATCTCAAAATATTAGAGACAAAATGGTCATAATTAAGGAGGATTCTGAGTTGATGACCAACTTGATCCCGGCGAATCCAATACCGTCTGGGAACCGATTCGTCGCAATTAAAGACGAAAATTCCAAACTGGCTTGTTTTAGTCTCAGCGACGATAAGAAGTTGAATCTAACCGCCAATATCCATGGCGTATACACTCTCATAGATTTTGGCAAGCTGATTGGCATCGAGACGGACGTTCAAGCTTTTGACGTCCAACAATCGCCAAACTCGTCTCTCGATATTTGTATCGCCACCGATGGTGGTGACAATACATCCACATTATGGTTCCTCGATAAAGTGGATATAGAGGGAATCTCAAGTTCCGTCCCAGACTCTAAAATAATCAAAAGCACGGGCATTCCTGTTGTTCACCATTTGTTTGTGAGCAACTTTGGTTCTGAACATGAATCCTCTTATCCATTAATTTTTGCTGCCTTTCAACCGGTCGACCGTATCACAAAGGAGGAGCAGTTGGGGTTCCTAGATGTCTCGAGCAGCTCGATATCTTTGAATACTTCTTGGTCTTTAGCTACCAACCCTGAAAAGATTCTGGATGTCTCCTTCGGGACATGCTCTCTTGGTGAGGGGCTGTTCGTCCTCTACGAAATTGGCGGCAAGAAAAGGGTTCAATTTAAAGTTTTTCGGGGTCAAGGGAAAAGCTTTGCTGTGGAGCCAAAGATTCCAGCAGGTGAGATTTGCCATGTTTATTCACACGATCGCATTTTATAAGAGTTCCCTACGCCACAATTAGTAGCAATCAGCCACTGATCGAGCATTATATTGTTTCTAGATACAAAATGTATCGCTACATTCATCGACCCCGTCAAAAAGACTTCGGTTCTTCTTACTGGCGGTGATACTATAACCGCACTCGCATCAGCCGAGTACACCTCGCACAAAAGAGCAGGACATGTCATCGTCTCAAAAGAAGGTGCTTCTCTCGGGCTCCAAGATATGCACATCGTCCAGGATTCAGAAGACCTCCGTATCTTTTACACCACCGCAGATCGTAATCTCCTCTACTACAATACTACTACGTCCAATCTGCAGAAAGGAGCTACCACGCCGCTAGTATCCAAGGGCACATCAAGTCGTATTTCCGGTATCCTGACCGCAGGCGCAAATCCCGATGGGAAGCGGTCTAAGGTTAACTCTCTTCTGTCCGTGGATAACAGCGGAAATCTCACCTTGCTTCAGCAAAGCACCGACACTTTGTTATGGCAGAACTATCCTTTCTACCATGCCTCCGCTACCAATAACATTGAAGTTAAAGGATACACTGTTCGCATCCAAGCATCATTGGATGGTAGCGAAGGAGGTGATGCCCAGGCAAACACGGCTCTTATCCCTTACGGCTGGCTGAGGGTCCATGCCTCAGGATTAATAAAATGCCTTGTTAACGGTCGCGAGATAGAACTTTCAAGGCTGGGTACCTGGCTTCGAACCGATGTGAATGGTGTCTTGACCATCATCTTCACAACCACGGATGCATCGTGTCAAAAGCTTTATGTCGATTGCTTCCGTCCCGGGAATACACCTGAAAGCGACACCAAGGATATAATAACGGTGAATAGTTCGCCGATTGATCCCGCTGCGAAGCCAATGGGAAAACTGTCAAAGTTCCAATCTGGTGCTGATTTATTGACGGCGAAAACACAAACCGGAGCTGCGTTACTTGATTCTTCGGTTTCGAAGGATGAAGCTGATCAAGCTGCTGCGGCGCTGGGCCAGCTTGTCGGACACGCGCAAACATTGGGAGTCCAGGATGCATTTCGGTTTAACGCCCACTTAAAAGCTGCCAGAGCTGGCAACATGAAGGGAATGCCGACATCGATGCTTTGGGGGTGGGATGATATAGCTGGAGGCATTTCAGATGCCTGGAACTGGGTGGACGATCAAGTTGAAGATGCGGAGGATTGGGCAGTTCATACAGTTGGTAAGTCTAAATATAAAGGAGCATCGGTTTCCTTTGATCTTAAATCTGGGTGCCCTCAACTGCCAAACCCAAGACTTGTAGTAGCTGACACTTCTGATTCTATTGGTAGAAAATGCTGAAGAAGCCGTGAAAGACACAGTCGACCAGGTTGTCGACACGGTGAGACAGGTTGGTGACGAAATCGCCGATGCTGTTGCTGATGCTGTTAAAGCAGCTGAAGAAGCCGGCGAGGCTATCGCCCATAAAATCGGGGATATAGTCGATGACGTTATCACAGCAGCAGAAGACGCCGGTAAGGAGATTGTAGATACGGTTAAAGATGGGATCAAAGACGCTGTCAAAACCGTCGAGCGAGTCGCTAAAGAGGTGGTGCAAATGGCGGTTACAGTCGGCGGCGAGGTCTATAACTTCGCTATCACGACTGTGTCAGAAGTAGCTCGGGGTGTGACCTGGGTCTTGAAAAAGATCAAAGTGGCTCTCGATAAGATCATCGACTTTATCGGATTCATCTTCAACTGGAAGGATATCCTTGACACTTCCGACAGCATTGTCGCTATTATAGAATCCGGGCTTGACTATGGCGAAAAGAAGGTAGAAGATGTTGAGGAACTCGCCAAGTCATTTTTCAAAACCGCCAAAGATAAATTGAAGAGTTCAATTGGAGACTTGACCCATAACGATACAGCTCAAAAAGCAGGATCAGAACCAAGCACCCAAGGGAATTCGTCACCTTCAGACACATCCGTCGCCTTCAATTGGGTTGGATATCAACTAGAGCATAACGGGAGTATTATCAATGCTACAATGGCCACACCGCCAGGTAAACACCCTTCTAAAACTTCAGCGTAAAACTATCGTGTCGAAGCCCAGATCCTAACATCAGAGCGAATGGTTCAGCTGGCGATCCCGCCATTATTAAGGGAATCTGGAACGATTTAGTCAACGAGATATCAACTGCAGAGGGCTTCGCCACCGATACGATCAAAAGTCTGCTTCAGTTCTTCAGTTCGCCCTCTATACCAAGTCTGGCGAGTGTTCTGACTAGGATCACCGGCGATGCCATCGACTTCGCACTTACCACCCTGGAGAATGTTGTGGATGTCTTCATCCGAATAATACGTTTGGGTATCCAATCGGTAAAATCATTAGGCCGGTACACGATCAAGCTTCCTATCTTCTCCGAACTCTGGAAGTTAATTACTGGCGGACGGGAGCTAACCCTCTTTAACCTTCTTGGATTGGTCACTGCCATTCCAACCACTATTCTGATGAAGACTATTGGAGGCTGTCGGCCACCAAAGCTTAGCGGCAGGTTAACTGGAAGTACTTTCGGTCAATGTATTGAAAACGGGACCGTGAGCGGAGATAGTACGCTATCCAAAGACCTTGCGGCGTACGAACTTCCCTTGGGGATGACACTTCTGTTCCTTTCATCCCGGGTGACGGCGATAGGAATCTTATTAGACGCCGCTAATCCATCTGGAGGGATGAGTCTCGTTAAAACCGGTGGCAGGTCAAGAGTCCCAGCGGGAATGGGATTCGCAAGACAAGGATCCGAGGCGAAGTTCGAAAAGGTTACTTCTGGAATGGCCTTTGGAAAGGGGATGATGCATTCGCGATTTAAGCCTTTACAACTTATGCAGGTATCGCCGACTCAGGGTAATATCATTGATACTGTGTCAGTATTATTCGAAACAGCGGGCGTAATTGTCGCCTGGCCGCAACGGAAATATGAGTCGGAGGAGGATGGGTGGATTACAGCTTGCCGCTGGGCGGTACGTACTCAAGCAATCAGATTGATAGATATGGGACCGTTTGCTGACATAATGCTCATATTAGTCCTGGGGAATCGATGTTGTCAACGACGGAG
Source organism: Arthrobotrys sphaeroides (assembly GCA_036971245.1). Taxonomy (NCBI): domain Eukaryota; kingdom Fungi; phylum Ascomycota; class Orbiliomycetes; order Orbiliales; family Orbiliaceae; genus Arthrobotrys; species Arthrobotrys sphaeroides. The sequence goes on along the minus strand of JAJTTW010000009.1, from coordinate 1,050,843 downwards.
CTACTGTTGTCACGCGAGCCATAGGTGGTATCGAAGACATCTCCAGAGTTGAGACTAAGAAGTGGCGAGGAGTCATTGCTGGAGTCTCGTGCCTACCGAGATTTATCATGTCCTTGCTCGTCGACATATCCGATTATACTGTTAAAAACGAATCTGGTTTGGAACTTGGTAGGAGTATCAGTGCGGATATACTTGATCTCACGGCACAGGTTGGATTCACGGTGGCCGCTCTTACAGACGGTGATCCGGAAGCCGCAGAGGTTTGTATGGCTGGCTTAGTTGTTTATGGGGTGGCTACAGGCGGTGGCGTCTTGATAGACGTTTGGGAGTTCGTTGATTTCGTTCGAGAAGGCGGCCTTGATTTCATAAAGGATATCGATCCCGACAATGACCCTTGGAATTAGGAAGAATTAGAAATCATCTAGAAGTGGTGGTATAGGCATACAACGAAGGAAGTTAATAGCAATGTGTAACTTACTATGTAAGTATATAGAAACCCTTTCTTTAGCCGATTTGTATTAGTAGGGCTACGTACTAGCTTACGCAATAGACTGATTCAACCGAAAACAAGACTATATACAAGCTCAAAATCAAAGGGACCTAGTTCGATACAAGGGTCTTTTTAGGTGCATTTCAAGGGCTAACATCACGGCCGTCTCTTGAACAAATCCTGAACCTCTTTAAATTTATCGCATAGTAAATATCATTCTCAGATCATGAATAACTTGGAGGAGAGTAGGAGCCAACCAACTGTCGCTAGCCCCTCGAAAAGGTATTTCATATGAATTAAGAAATTTAACCAACGCTATGACAAATTTAGGACATTTCATCTTTTAGTTTGCAGCCTCATCTTGGGTATGCAGGGAGTTCCTCAGATTAAACCACTGAATCATGATCAATCAACAACGGCGCATCGGCTTCTGAAGCATGCTCGTTCACACTCCTTTCTTCCAATATAACCCCCTCATTGCCGGCGCCTTCAGTCGGAGTAACCCTCTTCCTGCCGATATCAAAGGCCTTCGATATCTCTTCCTTCCTCTGCTTGATAAAGTAGATAAACATCCAGATAAGCGACCATCTAGAAACGCCCCGATAGTCAGCCTCAGATATGACGACAGCAGAAGTATTGCAATAAAGGGAGGGGAAAACACTAACAAAGCCGGCAAGCCGATGAAAAGTATTATCAACCCAGCCAATAGCACCCCCAACGGGGTAAATCCGTAGTACCCACAATCCCGATAGACGCAGTTGATGCCACTAATAATCTCTGGTATTCCAATGATGGTGAAGAATATCGCGGCTATGATCCATGGGATCGATCTTGGGAATTCGAGGAGGATGAAGACTTTGTTACGGGGTAGTGATCTGTTGTAGTAGATGCACAGGAACCAGATTGTGGAGTTCCAAAGGATTGAGGCTGCGTAGGCGAATCCGATGAGGCGGAGGCTGGTTGATTATTTTATGTGTTAGATGGGACAGTACAGACGGCATGCACATATACGCATTACGATAATATAATCGATCGCGCGCATATAATATTCTACAAATTGACATCGAAGACCTACAGTTCGAAACTGAACGTGTCGTTATACCGAGCATCCGTAAGGATTAAAAATGCAAGAGTAGAGATGGCGATGCAGACTTGAAACACCAGACCGATACCTAGGAACTGGCGGAGGAATCTGGATTTATGAAAAATTTCGCCGTCATCTTGGCTTTGGATGTCGTCGTTAGGTTTTGGGGGCGGCGCTTGAGATTCCATTTCTATTATTTTTCGCGAGATGTATAGGCCCATGCAAGTTGGAACCCAAGAAAGGAGCTAAGAAACCCGAATGGCGGGGAGCAGTGTGGTTATATAATGTGCCAGTGGGCTGGGCTGGCCTGATTAGCTGATGTAATGTATTAATGTGCCTGACTGGGGACAATGCAGCGACACATTGCAGGAATAGGAAATAGACGAGGGGAGGGACAAAAGTGCAAGAAGATATAGTCTCTTCTTTCAAAATCTTGGCTAAAGGATACTTCCAGGACGTAGTTCTCTGTTGCATGTATGATGCAGCGGCCCCGCAAGTAAGGAGTTGCAGTTGGATCCTTTCGGCTGATAGTTGGAACGTGAACCCGCGTGTGTGCGCACGGCTCTTAGCCTCGCAACATGGGAAGGCCACGTAAAGCTTAACGAGTTCTCGTATTGGCCATGTCCCCTTTCGAGGTATTGATAGACCCGACAAGCATATGGGTTTTCGGCAGTTGCGTATATCATGCACTTCGCACGCTGTGTTTAGCTAGTATGTGAGATATAGATTGCAATTGCCACACCTGTGTGGAGCAAGCAATGCAGCGAGAACCCGAGGTTTATAAGTACCTTGGCATTAATTAAAGCCTGCATTGTTTCTTTCAAGTCGCTCAGCTTTGTGGTATTTTAACAGCGTCGAGGAAGCGGAACAAAGCGACGGCGGCACGCGAGGTAGGTGGGGGTGACTCAATAAACTAGAAACTCTGTCAGTATATTAGAAATATCAAGAATGTATAATGACGCCACGTAAACCTCTAAAGTCACAGAGGGTCTTGACTGAAACGCAATAAATAAGGACAGTTCACTCAAAATGAACTTGGGAAGTAGTAGGAACGAGAGGAAACTGCCAGTGACAATGCAAATACAGATATGAGGGCTGCACGAAGAAAAGAGAGAATTTGAAGTAAAAGTATAATAATACCAAGGATACTATACTATCAGGGGGTACACTATCCAAGTCAATGGTCAACTGCTAAGAAGGTTGGAGGCCGGGGAGTAAGAAAGGGAGTATGGTAACGGAGGATGTATCAATCGATCTAGAACAGCTTGTCCAAATCCCAAATGATCAAGGTCTTGGAAAGGCAATAGAGCGTAGTTCTAGGCTATAGAGATTGATACGCAGTAAAAAGATATCCCGGCAGTAAGCAAGAGAATGTTGACAACTTTCGACGTTCGGAGTTTATATGAAGGTAAACAATCCACTGTATTCCCTTCTGGGAATTCAGATGACCGCCGCCCGGTATTCTGCCGTGGGTGGGTAGTCGTGAAAGGGATCGTCACGAATAGTTCGTACGTAATCGAATGTCGGCACCGGAGTTCGACGTCGACGTTTCTTGCCGTCCTTGCTGACCCAGGTTATATCTGGTGGGTCTACTGGCCCAGGTTGAACCATTTCCAAGAACTCCATCTCGATTCCGACACCCGGAATCTCTCTCGCGAGGGTTTCTTGTATCTTGGCCTCCTGGCGCGCAGCGCGCTCGGTGGGATCAATGGCTTCGCCCTTCAAGGCACAGATACTCTTCCACAATTTCGTAAGAATCCCCTCGTCGCTTGCTGCACCTTCAGCCTTGTCGCCCTCGGTCTTCTCGACTCCATCCTTCTTGTCCTTGGTCTTTCCACCTTGAGCTTTGCTCTTATTGCGCCCGCCGCGCCTCCAGCCCCAAACTTTCTGGACCAACTCTTTCGGGGCATCACTAAACTTAACCTTCTGGATTTGAAGGGTATAACCCTTCTTCTCCTCCTTCTTGTATTCTTGCCGCTTGATCTCATGGAGTCGGACCAATCGTTTGTACCGCTCGCTCGTCAGAACTGCCATCAACTCCTCCAGCGTTCTCTGCGGCATCAACAAGTGAAGCTGGTGGAGTTCACCCCAATAGTGAACCTTGGCCTTTACATCACTGTAAAAGTCTTGATTCATGGTATCCTTGAGGGTTTTGGGCTCCGTGAGCAGATGGACGACAGTCAAATTCATATAACGCTCAATCTCGACGATACGACGCTTTGTATCCCAGGTCCCGCGAAAAGCGTAACGGCACGCTCCACCGGCGGTGAAAGCCAGATGAGCCTCGTCGAGGGGAGAAAGACACGGGGTGATGGTTCCCTTCTCGTAAGTGAGGTAGCGGTGGCAGAGTTCGACGCATTCGTCGTATCGGCGGCTGTATTGAAGAGCTTGTGTACGCTTTACGGTGTGATGGATGTTGCTCCAGGCGCGGTTGAGGTCGAAGCCTGACTCGAAGCCGGCACCGGGCCCGCCTTTTTGCCCGTTAGTCTCGGCTTCTGCTTTCTCTCTGATATCGTCCATGAAATCGACACGAACTGGGAGGGTGTCCATCTAGAGTATTGTTAACGGCAGAGCTCAAAACCTTGGCTTTTTTGCAAAATGCAGAGCAGACATACAATGTTGATGTTGGTATTGGCGGCTTCAATTCGAGCTTGGTGTCTCTCGCTAATCTTGTAACCACTGCAGGGCGGCCAATGGCAGAATACCTTACAAGAACCCCACGGAGCGGCCGCAGCGCCTTCGCAAAGATAGTACCCGTCGAGGATCCCGTGTCGGTGAGCTTCGTCGAACTCGAGCTTTTTCAGTTCCTCAGTTCCTTCTTCAATCGCAATCCTGAGTTTACCGGCCGCGAACTCTTGAGCCTCGAAACGGAGGGCTTCGCGGACAAGGTATTCGATATGACCTCGAAGTGCTACCCAATACCCGGCTCTCGCAGCGTTCGTTCGGAGCCCGCGGTGTTGGTTAACCCTGGACGATCGACGGTACTTTGGTTTCTTTGGTTTCTTCGGCTCTTCTTGCACGGGATACCGCTGTTCGATCCCGATCTCGGACTCGGAATCGGACTCGGACTTTTTAGGTTGACGGAATAGCCAAGAGTAGGAGTGGGTCCTCTGTCCGACTTTCTTCCAACTAGTTCGAGCTTTTACCTCGAACTTGATGGTAGCCTTTCTGTTCGGACGTTTGACCTTTCTATCGCTTCTCCAGAGGTCAAAGTTCCTGGTCCACTCGATCTCGGCGGGATCTCGTGGGTCCTCTTCGCCGTATTCTTGTTCGGGTGGATTACCTGGGTCCTCTTCCTGGGTTTGTTGATTCTCCTTGTCAGGCTCGGCGGCGGCTTCGGCTTTCTTTTGCTTTTTCCACCTGCTCTGTTTGACAGGTTTCGGTTCTTGCTCGTTATCGTTTCCTTGGTCAAGCTTTTGGTAGCTTCCTACTGGTCCGTAATCGGTTGATAGTAATGGGTAGGAACTGCGAGGTGCGATGACACTCATTCTCACCTTGTAATATAGACTGGCAAGGCGACGGGGTCGATGATGAAACCTACGGGAGGGGTTGGGAGAGCCGTGGGAGGTAAGGTGCGGTGAGGAGGACGAGGGGTGAAGGAAGATGTAGGAGGTAAGGAGAGGAGGCGTTGGTGCCGAGAGATGGGTGCTTTTATACTAGAACATTCTGGTGGTGATATCATTTATCTTTGTTGATATCATCATTTAATCTTTGCTGAACTGAGCGCTACTATGATGGCCTTAATAATTAAAATAATTTGAAGTTCAAGCAGCTTCGTTGATATGATAAATGAATTTGCGTTGCAGTGTTGGATTCTGCTGTGGGAGATCTAAACGGCAAGTATAGGCTAAACCTTCCAAGAGTTCAACTCCACATACACCTCCATTGACACTCCAGCTCGAGCTCTTTGACATGTAAACAGGCATTCCTCGAGCTCCAATCCGCTGGCCACATTAACGTCAAAATCCTAAGGGAAGATACTCGAGGCCATGGACCGCTTCCGAGAGCTAGTCTCGAAGCTAAACGTCGGAGACCTGAATAGGACGAGGTATGCTCCATCAAGGTAATATATTTGGCAAGAGTACACGCTGACGAGTACCGTAGGAGCCCAAGTCCTCAGCCCCCGGCTCCGGAGCGAATAGACAAACTCGAGAAAATGTAACAAAGCATATCTTCTAATTATGAGGCTTCTGGACCATGCTGAAGCTCGCGGATAACTAGCATAGAGCAGCTTCCCGCTACAAGGGCTTTCGCTGAAAGGTTTGTAGTATCTTTTTCATCCTTCTTATAGGATACTATGACTGATGGGTGGAATATAGTCTTCCGCATCATAAGGTATCGGAGAAGGCTGCTGAAAATGATAGGAAGGCTGTGGAGGCTACGCAGTTGCTTCACCGGGTGGATGACCTTGTATGTCTCTTCGATATACCAGTTGATATATCACGAAGGAGAGAGGACTGATGAAATATATATATAGATCCGATCCCATGTAGCAGCGGCCCACGATCTTCGGAGATATGTGGAGGATATCTCGAATGTGAAGACGCAGATAACAGTTGCGAGGGAGCAAGCTTGTAAGTGGGAATTCTACTCCAAGGCTTGATATCAAAGTGGCGGAACGGAATTTAATACGAACCACAGATTCGCTCCACCAGCAGCTGGTCGAGATCGACCGCGAGCTTAATCAAGCTGAGGCTGCTATTTCTAATGTGGAACTCGACCGGCTTCAACTTATCGAAGATGCTAATTTTGAAAACTACGCCAAGGCGAAGAGGTACAATATGCGGCTCGTAGGCATCTAAGGATCTTGGATATGGAATATAGCGCTGATATGGCTTCTAGGGCGGAATTGAACAAGAAAAAGCAGGAGTATGCTGAGAAGCTCATGACTTTCCAGCGGGATCGATACGCTGTATCACAGGACTTTGGGCGGACGAGACCTGGTGCCAGACCGACCGCTCTTTCAAGAGGGCCTTCGCAGCCGACGACTTCACAAAGTTCACAGACGGCCGTCGGCGTGGAGATTCAGTTAGATGAAAGTGCACACTCGAATGGACTGGACGAGTTTCTTGGGTCTGAGGATACATCTATCAAAGAGCCGGATACGACCAGTATCAAGTCGGAGCGAATGGAGAAGAAGGAGGTGAAGGTCAAACCGAAGAAGGCGGCACGGATTACCCGGCCAGGCATGCTACCTGCGAAGGCAGCGCCTGCACGACCTAAAATCGATATCATGGCGGACGAGGATTTCTTGGACTGAAGATCTAATATCTAGCTGCGCCACAAATAACCAGCCTCACTACACTCTAAACTGGCCCCACCGCCACATCTACAACTTCATCCCCGCAAATGTCAACCCCCACCGACGATGCCGCCTTGATAACCCCATCGGCCCGCCAGTCGCGGCCTCCAAAACCCCCAAAACCTCATCCTTCAATCATTGCCCTCTCGAACTTCCTCACAAGCCACCCACCCACTTCAACCCCACCCCCGCTGCTCCCGTCCAAACTTCGTTACGATATCTATGGCCCGCTCCTCCTCCTCCCACCGACATCACCACTCACAACCCCACCATGGAGCACCTACATCTCCTCCCTCCCGGAATCATCCCAATCAACCCTCTACTCAACCCTCGCCAAATCCCTTAACGTAACACACATCGCCCTTAACGCGCCCATACCCGCGAAATCCTCGTCGGACGGGAACATAATCCGCGCACCACAGATAGCACCTTTACACGGTACCTTCGGCGACCCGACATCCAACGACTTCGACGCCGTATTCTGGGCTTCCACGGCACAGCATGGGGTGTACCAGACTTGGTGTCCCTTGCATACGATGTTTTCACGGGGGAATATCAGCGAGAAGGCTAGGATTTATGAGGTGGTTCGTGGGCAGTTAGGGAGTGGAGGGGGGAGAGGGAGGAAAGTTGCAGCGGTGGATTTGTTTGTGGGAATTGGATACTTTGCGTTTAGTTATTTGAGGGGTGGGGTGGATGTTGTTTATGGGTGGGATATTAATCGGTGGAGTGTGGAGGGGTGTAGGAGGGGTGGGGTGGGGAATAGGTGGGATGTTAGGGTTGTAAGAGGTGGAGAGGAAGGAGTGGGTGGGAGGAAGGGGTTGGTTATCTTTGAGGAGAGTAATGAGTTTGCCCCTGAGAGGCTTGGGAAGGTAAAGTCTGAAATGGAGGGAATGCATATAATGCACGTGAACTTGGGGCTTTTACCGACGAGCGCGGGGGCGTATAAGACCGCCTTGAAGGTTTTGAGGTTAAACGATGGGGATGAGGATTCCTGGGTGCACGTGCATGAGAATGTAGCGAAGGAGGATGTGGAGGGTTTGAAAGCGAGTATTTTGGAGAGGTTTGGAGGGATAGCTGGGGAGCTTGGGATGGAAGTTGAGGTTGAGTGTGAGCATGTCGAGTTTGTGAAGAGCTGGGCGCCGGGGGTTTGGCATTGTGTTTTTGATGTGAAGGTTACGAGGTAGACGGGTTATATGAGGAGGATGGAATCGTGCATGTATGTACATAGGACCCAAACATCGCTGAAATCAAAGAGAAGAACAATTCGACCCGTCGTAGTCACATTAAAAAACCAAAGCTTTAAATGGTATCCACTCAAATAGAAAGACACTATCATCCGCCCATATGTCCCCAGATACTCTTCTGAGCCATGGCACGCCTCCTGGCCCGCTCATCCAGCTTTCTCTGTTGCTTCCGCGAGATCCTAGTTGTCCACGACGGTCGCGGTCGGGCGGTGGTGATTAGTCTGGGAGGCGGGGTCTTGACGATTATGGTTCGAGTGAGGGTGGAGAATTTAGACCGGGATCCGGGGCTCATCATCGACTTCTAGTGGTGATTGTCGCGCTGGACTCGGAATTTGGAGGGGATGTTCTTCTCGATTATTTTGAGGGAGGCTTCTTTGGCCCAGCGTTCTTCTTCTTCGTGGTCTTCCTCGTGCTGTTTTTTTTTTTATTAATATCTATAACATCTAGATTTGGATATGTGGTGGAAGGGAGTATTACCTTCTTGAAGTGCGCGATATCCTCCGGATGATTGAGGTCCTCCTCCCTGACCTCGCCATCGCCGTGGTACTTCTCAAAATGGTGGATCTCGTACTCGTACTCGTCGTCACCGTGGTGTCCGGTACCCAGCTTAAAATCCGGTAAATGTTTCCCGTCGTCTATGGCGGCCTCGAACTCTTCCTTCGTGATGGCCGCATCGGCGTCCAGGTCCATGAGTTTTAGAACCTCGTTGACGATTCTTTCGCGTTCCTCGTAGGGGATCTCTTTGCCCTCGTGACCGGTGTCATCGTAGAGGTGGCCGGTGTAGGGGTTTATGCCGTAGGTGCGCAGGATTTCGTCGTGGGTCCAGGTGTGGGATTGGTCGAAGTCGTGGAGGTGGAAGAAGGCGGCGGCGTCGAATTCGTCGAGGTGGTGCTCGGCTGGTTATGTTATATTAGTCGAGATCTTATTAGGATATGATGGTGAGGGTCTACGTACCGATCATGTGGTCGGTGGCCCAGTCGCCGGTGGGCTTGTGCTCGTCGCGGTGGGGTTTTGAGCCGTGGGCGTTGACGCCGGCGAGGGCGAGGGCGGCGAGGACGAGGACTGCCCGCATTTTATCTTCTGAATAGATATGCAGGGTCGAGAATACAGAGGTGTAAGGAATAAGAGGAAGAAGAAGAAGAAGAAGAAGAAGAATGGATATGAAGTGGATATGAAGAATCAGACCGTCGACGGGGTTAATATTATAAGCTTCGAGAACACGCTGTTATGGGCGGATTGGCCAATCCAGGGCTTCGGAATCGCCACTGCAAGGAACCGTCCACCATTCTCATCTCGACCATACAGAATACTATGCTCATCCGGGCAGATATGGTATTGGCAAGGGTGGGCCATGGCTAGTCCAGAAATAAGGCCATGGCTGGCCGGCGGGTGAGTTCTCCGGGGCTGTTTCGGATGCAGCCTGAAACGCATGCAGGCAAACATCTTCACCACTTCATCAACTACTGTGTAGAAGGTATATTGATACGGTATCAATGCGGATTAGGAAGCCGGGTACTTCTATATTATCACAGTGTTTGGATTGGAATGGTCTGGCTTAAGGTACTTATATTATAAGTCAGAGCGTATTCTTGTATCAATTATTGACCTTACAGACACGCTCGGTCCAAACAATCCTATCTATCAGAATGTATAGTACGGATCTTGTAGGTTAGGCATCATCCCCCTCCTCCTTCTTGTCTTTCTTCTCCTTCTTCTCCTTGGGAATCTTCGGCGTCGGCGGCGGGTTCGTCGGGTGCTTCGAGGACATGCCCAGGTGGTGGACCGCCCACTCCAGCCGATTGCTCAGCCGCCGCGACTTCCTGGTGCAGGCTGTCCTCATTCTCTGTCAGCACCGTAACATCTATATACTCAAGTAGATTTGAAGTAAGGAAGGGGAGATTATAACATACGCCTGCAGACTCCCTCCCGCATGTGCTTCACGCGGTTCTTGCAGCCCGTGCCGGGTCTGTTGGCGTCCGGGCAGTCGACCGAGTCTTCCGTGTCGAGTTCGACCTCCGGGCAGTAGACGCACGTCAGGTAGACCGTCGTGCACATTCTCTTGTATTATCTTTCTTGTTCTGGTATTGAAACGGCCCTAGATTAGATGTTGAATGCAAGGTGATTTATAACTGTCTGCATTAATATAATAGAGAACAATTGACAGCTATATCGCCAGCTGAAATAGAATAAACAGCGTCAGGTACAATATAATTGATTCGAGATCTCAACCATGCATTGTCTTCCTATATTTAAAAGAGACTAAAATTCGTTTCGAAGTAATAAACCAGAGGCACAATAACCGGCTTTCAAAACAGCTCGGGCAATCGGTGTTAACACTCCGTGCATACGCATGTACATGGGGATGCATGTATATATTGGGGGAGGCTTCGAGGTGCGGCGAGGAAGATGCTATTTTGCGTTGCTGACTGTGTTGCGGCGGCGGCACCTCGGACGACTCATCCAGAACGGGACCTTCCGACCCATCTCGAGTCCTCCTCCAACCTCATCTCAAAATCATATATAGCAACCAGCAGACGTCCCCGGCAGAATGATCGAAGTAACCTGGTAAGTTCGCATGCTCTTCTTATATCCCTCCCACTCCGCTAACACCGTTCATGCGAACACCCAGCAACGACCGCCTCGGCAAGAAGGTCAAGGTCAAGTGCGAGCCCGACGACACCATCGGCGACTTCAAGAAGCTGCTGGCCGCCCAGATCGGAACCTCGCCCGAGAAGATCGTGCTCAAGAAGTGGTACACGACCTTCAAGGACCATATCACGCTGGGCGACTACGAGATCGGGAACGGCAGTTCCGTCGAGCTGTGAGTCCCTCCCATCCTCCAACTTCACCGATATTCGGTTCGGTTCTGATGCTTCTTCGTCATATAATAGGTACTACAGTTAAAAGATCCATCCTTGACAAGAACGAGCGAGGGAGCGTTGGATAGCGGGATATCAGGGTGCATTGCACGGGATACGTTGATATTTGAAGGAAGAATGTTACAGCGTTTATACCATGTCATAGACCGGCGCAAATTGGAGTCCCACGCAATACCACGATTATGACATGCCACTCAGGCCTATTATTCCCCGTCCCTCCTGATCCATAAACCTCCCTCCGAGACCAGCTGACGAGGCCGCCTACGTTATCGCCCCCTCGAGCCCTTCGTGTTCGACTGCAGCTCGAGAAAGGCGGCGTCATCTGCGCGCCAAGCGACAGCTCCACCCGCCTGCAGCAGCTCTCCAAACTAAGCTTCCGTGCGACCCAAAACCGATCTTGAAAAATAAAAGCCATCTTCCCGCCCGCCTTTTCTCATCTTTCCCCCGCCGCGTATTATCTCGAAGGCCTCTCTGCTGTCTACGTAGTCTCTTGGATAGATACCGTCGTCGTCGGTTGGATATTATTACTCGTTGGTCTTTTCGTAGCAGCGCTGTTTCGTTGGATCCCACTTTCCCCACTCTCTCTCGATACTTCACACATAACCGGTCGTCAAGTCACACACCATGGATCTCGGACAGGCATTGTAGGTTCCCACCGAAATAGCATTCGTCTGGATGACTGACTAACACGGTGGACGCTTGTCAGTCGCATCGCAAACTTGGCCGTCGGCGGCTTGATGGTATTCGGAGGTTCGTCGACACCGTCTGCAGCGACTTAAATATGGTTGAACGTGGAGAAGGCTCATCGTATCAAACAGGAATCGCACAATTCTTCGATCTGACGCTGCAGCATATTATACTCGGGATTTACATCATCGTCTTCGGCGCTGGTATGCTATTACCCCTCGATTCTAGATGATTGGGAAACGATGCTAACTCTGCTCTAAAATAGCTACTGCCCTGCTCGGTATTCACTCTTTCTAAACCTTTGGTACACTTCTAGCATATGTCCGTCTAACACTGGACCTTCGATCATAGAATTCCAAATTCCGCCACCCGTCAGCCGTTACGCGAACTTCATGTTCTCGTTCATCGGACGTGGAGCCTGTGCGTCGCTTCCCACCCTTAGAACTACCATCCACCCTAAGCTTGCTAACATTGCTGTCAATCAGTCTACATCTTCACCGGCTCGATTCTGTACCACAAAGCCTGGTACAGCTGGATCCCCGGCAGCCTCATCGTCCTGGTCGGTATCTCGTACATCGGACTCGAATTCGTGCCGTCGATAGAGCCGCCAGAGAATATGAGGGAGGGAGAGTACAGCGGGCTCGGTGACACTGTCTAGTGGGGACGGGCGATAGGGGGGTGTTTCTTAAGAGTGAATTGGGATTGATGGGTGGTATAGACGGGGATGGGGTGAGAAAACGAAATGATATGGTGGTATACGTATGCAGACGGGGTTTTTTGGGAGGTTCTTGTTATTGTATCCGTATGATAGCTGGATTTTCTTTGCTTTTATTCTTTTCCCTTGCACTATTTATAAAAGGGCTGATGAAGGCCAGGTTTTCGTTATGTGCGGTTGGTTTTGATAGAAGGTTGTATCGCTGTTGGATATGACGGGCAACGGCAACTGAACTGTTATAAATTCTAGATGAAAACTAGTAAATACCCGGGCCGCTTCCGACCGTTCGATATCTCCAAGTTGTGCTCAAAACCGACTGTTGAAGGTGGTTATATCGTGTAGACTGTAGTTGCTCGTTATATTATGTGAGGATGTGAAGCGGCGTTGGATCGCGTCTTCCCAACTTCACCACATTTTCAACCTCGTCACCAACCAACAAAGCCCGACGAAGCGCCTACAACCACCTATCCATCGAAGCGCTTACGAATCCTCCCAATTGCAACAGAAACATCGTGTCCGCATCAGTTATCCACTCTATCCTTGATCGCGAATCTGCTGGCCGCTGCCGGCGCACAGCCAACCAACTAACCATGGCGGCGCTCCCTGGTCTCGACGTCACCGACTCAATTGTTTGTTTGTACCATCCCACCGCCCATTCAAACCCTCCCGTAGCCATAATTCTAACATCTCCCCTTCCAAATCCCCCCAGGACGCCTCCTCGATCCTCCTCCGCGAGCTAAAACCCAACCAAGAATTCCGCTTCGAAGTCCCACCGGGCTCCAGCATCACCATCCGTCTAACCGCAGGCGCTGCCACCACCGCCGAACTCTTCGGCACCGAACTGTCAAAGGGTACACCTTACAACTTCACCTGCTGCAAATCCGCGATATACACATGGACCGGCTGTTCCCTCTCCATCGAAGGGTCCCCCTCGGTGGAATACATCGCGGAGGAAACACCCATGTCAACGTACCTCAACCTCCACATCGCGCTCGAAAAGCTCAGAGTCTCATCCAGTGATTGTCCGCCCACCTCTGATGGCGCGCAGGGACCCAGGATACTCCTCGTCGGACCGCCAGATGTGGGGAAAACCTCGCTCTGTAAGATTCTTACTGGGTATTCGATTAGACAGGGCAGGAAACCTATGGTTATCAACCTTGATACCGCCGCTGAGGGGGTGTTAACCGTTCCTGGGACTCTCAGTGCCGCTAGTTTTGGGAGCGTGATGGATGTTGAGGATGGGTTTGGGAGTAGTCCTATGAGTGCTCCGTCTGCGATTCCGGTCAAGTTGCCTTTGGTGTACTATTTCGGCTTGGAGACGCCTGAGAGTGGGGTTAAGAGGTATAAAAGGCTTATTTCGAGAATGGCGGTGGCGGTTAATAGTCGGTTGGAGGAGGATATTGAGTGTACGTCTTTTTTATCATTATCTATCGCTTGTATTCATGCTAATTTATATATCATGACGGAACAGCCAAAAACACGGGATTGATAATCGACACCCCATCATTCGATAACCAGACCAACGGCGACTTGATATCCTTCATCGTCGCTGAATTCTCCGTCACAACGATTGCGGTGCTTGGCTCGGAGCGTCTGTACAACACCATGCTCAAATCATTCTCCTCACCGGGATCTTCAACCACGAACGTCAGCGTTATAAAACTCCCCACGTCCGGTGGGTGCGTAGACCGAGATGCGCCGTACAAGAAAGCGGTCAGGGACGCAGCTATCAAAAAGTACTTTTTTGGAGACTACAAGTGCACTTTGAGCCCTTACACCGTCACCATCGAGTTCGATTCCCCCGGGTTCGCGTTATGGGAGGTCGTCGACTCCGATAGCGCGGAGAAGAATGTTAGTTTCCTGCCTATCGGTGAAGACGAGAGCATGGTGCAGAGCGAGGCGGTTAGCAGGGTTCAACCGGGGGATGTTGATAGTAGGTTTGAAAATCTGGTTTTGGCTGTCTTGCAGGTTGATGCGAAGGATGCGGGGGCTAAGGAGGTGGGGGAGAGTGCGGTTATGGGGTTTGTGTTTGTGCAGGGTGTGGATGAGAAGGAGAGGAGGATGAAGGTGTTGAGTCCGGTGCCTGGGAGGGTGCCGGCGAAGGCTTTGTTGGTTGGGAAGTGGCCTGAGGGGATGTTTTTGACTTGAGGGGTGTTTTTGATGGTGCGGTTTTGGGGGGGTTGGATGAATATTGGATTGTGTAGGAAGGGTGGATTAGAACACGTCTATCTAATTTTCTTGTATTTGATATCATGGCGATTGATTGGAATTATTCACGGATCCGGGATATCAATTCTGACTTGTGAGATAAATATCAATGATATTGAATACTCATAGACGTCAAGAATATAGAAGCATAACTTCCAGTCCACGATGCACCCAACGCACATGGTACTAAAATTCCAACACTGCTAGCCCTAGATTCTGCATAGAGATAACGTCCGTCGACATGTTTTTGAAATCCATTTTTGGCAACAAGAGATTCTTGATAATCACGTTAGTAAGCTGGTTGTGCCTTGGCTAGTGGGGTTGCATTTGATCAGATTTGGACCGTGGGTTAGTTGAACCCAAATATGAATACCCTAGGCCCTGTGGATGACGTAGCTACGTAGATGCGACGGAGGATTCCGTTTTATGGGAGGATCCGGATTGCGGCTGAAAGACAGGGTGTACGAACGGGCTAGGTTTGATTGCTGTAGTCTGTTATTTTATCGGATTCATCCCGATGGATTCGGCTTATCTAATTCGGTATTTGGGATGTTGGACCTGCAGGTAGATAGATATCATGTTCGAGAGCCTTTAAATCTTTAAGCGTACGCGTTCCTGCTTGTATTCGAAGATTCGATATATGTATATATATATTGTGAGCCAGGATGAGGGTGTAGTAGATACCTTTGGACTCTTGTCGTGTATACGTAGTTAGCTGGGATCTGATTAGTAGGTACCTCTTAGCCCATAAGTATGTCCTAAGATAAGATATTTATTACCGTGACCGTCAATTGCAATCTCAGAAAATGTTACCCGGCCGCGGTCTGCGTCCCAACAAAAAAACCGCAGGAAGTTCCTTTCTTCCCTTTTAATAACTTATATAATGGGGGATGCGGCTGAAAGGGTTCGATGACCACTTTGTTTCACAGCAGCGAGGAAACAAGCTTTTGCTTGGAAACGGGCCATGTGGACCATGGAGGGACGGGATTCTGCGATGCAACGAACGGAGCGTACCTGTATACCCTGGGCCGGAGGATGGTTCTTTATTATATAACCTTTGTGGCGTTTTTTGGAGCCGAATTGGCCAGCCGCATTGATCTAGAACTATGTACGTTGATTGATCGGGCTTTCTGATTGAACTGTATGTGTCTTCGCGGGATCATGCGGTGCGTGGTAGCATATAGGTATACGTATACTGTATGAATGGTTCATCGGTTCGGTTTTCCGTGCGCTGTTCAGGACTTCCGGTCAGGATTGAAAGATATTCAGCTCCTGGAGGAAGCCGGAGAAGTTTCGATCGATCGATCAGCTCTCCTCGACTGTCCAAAGTCAACTGTGTGTATATAAACCCCTCGAGTGTTCCATTCCAGGTGTATCCCAAGTTCCTAACTCATCTATATCGAGTCCACATTATTTCTCCTCAGGTACCCAATTACATAGCCACCATGCCATCCTTCTCCCCCCATACCCTCATATACACCATCCTTCTCCTCCTCCTCCTCTTCACCCCCCAAATCCCCGCCCGCCGCCACCGCACCCTCCACGTGCACTCCGGCCAAAAAATTCAACCCGCAATCGACTCCGCCCGCCGCGGTGACACCATCCTCGTCGCCGCAGGCACCTACGCCGAACAACTAACAATCACAACCTCCTCTCTAACCCTCATCGGGCACAATGCAGTCATCATCCCACCTTCCACTCCGATCACAAACACCTGCACCTCCCTCGCGGGCCCGGGCACACAAGCCGGTATCTGTGTCACCGGTTCTAAGGTCGTTCTTCAAGACCTATCTAAATTCGATGGACAAAATCTCAAAGTCATCTCCGTCGGTCGACGGGTTAGAGGAGTAACCATCGAGGGGTTCACGGTTCAAAACTTCGGTGGGCTTAATATCGCCGTTGTTGGGGGTGATGATACGGTGGTTAGGGATAATACCGTTAGTAGTTCGTCTCAATACGGTATTCTAACCGTTGGATCGAAAAACAGTGATATTTCGCGGAACCGCGTTGTGTCTACTGGACCCACCGGACCTTTTAAGTTTTATTTTATTGGGATATGTATGGATGATGTTAGTTCTGTTAGGATTTATAATAACGATGTATCGGGCTACTTTATCGGGTTATGCGTGCAGACGGATTTGGCGGATATACATGATAATTATGTGCACGATACCTGTGCAGGCGCGTTTGTGGATCCCGGGGTGAGAAGGGCGAGGATAGAGAGGAATAGGTTTGCGGATACGTTGGTCGGGTGTCCTGCTAATCCTAATTTTTCGTCGGGGGTGACGATATCAGGTGGGATTGGGACGGTGGTGAGGGGGAATAGGTTTGAAGGGATTAGGAATGCGGGGAAGGGGGCTGGGGTGGTGATTGTGGATGATGTTACTAATGGGAAGAAGACTGTGGCGAGGGGGAATAAGGTTGAGGGGAACGTGTTTGAGGGGAATGATTTGGATATTTTGGTGACGGCGACGGGGGGGAATGTGGTGAGGAGGAATCGGTGTAGGACGTCGAGTCCGGGGGGGTTGTGTAGGTGAGGATTTGGGGATAGGTGTTTGTTATGGGTTTATTGATCGTTTTGATAGTTGAGATATGTTTGGTTTAGTACTAGTTCAACTAGTGATTTTGACTGTGATCGATAATGTAATCTATGAATCCAGGCCATGAATATGAATCCGAAGTGTATACGAACTCAACGCCGAATGGCCGAACATTGTTGTATTTTGTGCGTTGTCGCATTCCTGGATCCTCCTACATTTCGCGGTATAAACGGAGCTCCAAACCCTCCCACGTTTCCCCTTCCCCTAAACACCACAATAGACCCAAAGACTTCGTAAAATAAGGGGAACGACTGCATGTAAATGTCCTCCGAGTTCCCCCTCCTCGAGGGGCTGGGGCTCTACGCCTCCGACATCATCGGCGACGGCGACTGTCTCTTCCGCAGCTTCAGCGACCAACTCTACGGCCATCAAGTATAGTATTATTCCCTATATCAATATCCACATATTAAGCAACAAAAAGGCTAACTAACTACCTTTTATCTATATATAGGAAAGAGCAACCACCATCCGCCTCCGCACAACATCCTACATGCGCCGCCACGCTGCCTACTTCAAACTCTTCCTCTCCGTCCCAGCTCCCGCCAGAAAAACACGATCATCGACAACCCTCCCAACGGAGGATACCATAGACCGCGTATTCCTCGACCATGTGAGACGGATGGAGAAACCGGGTGTTTATGGGGATAATCTTGAAATCGTGGCTTTCGCAAGATGTTACGGTGTTGATGTGAAGATATATCAGAGGGAGTTTGCTTATATGGTTTCTGGGGAGCGGGACAGTGGGGAAATCGGTGATGATGGGGATGAGGAGGATGGTGGCGGTGGGTCTTCGATGCTTGGGCCTGAGGAGAGACAAACGGGGGAGAGGAGGGTATTGCATATCGCATATCATGATTGGGAGCACTATTCCAGTGTTAGGAATATAGATGGCCCGCATAAGGGGATGCCGAAGGTTGATCCTAAGCCGTTGACTGAGGAAGGGAGGAGGAAACAGCAGGAGGTTTTGGATCAAGGTGTGGTCATCATGCCGTGGATGGAGGATGTGGTGGAGAGGAGTTTGCCGGGGGTCGTAAGCAAACAGAAAGTGAGGGAGATGTTGGAGAAGTGTAAAGGTGATGTGAATTTGGCGGTAAGTAAGCTGTTAGATGACGTTGAAGATGGGAATGGGGACGCGCCGGGTGAGAATATGGCGGAACTGGAAGAGGATCTCGGGCTGGACATCGGGCAGCCTTTTGTGGAGGCACCCAAAGCAGTAGCGGAGAAGAAGAAAAAGGCATCAGCGACCACGACGACGCCGAAAAAGGAACCGCCACCCCGGCCGGGCAAGCAGAACCCGAATGCGGGGAACAAGGCAAAGCGAGAAACGGCACGGGAACGTAAGGAGCGGCAGCAGAAGGAGAAGATGGAGAAGAAGCGGGCTAAGACCGCGGGTGGTGGGGCCGCGGCTGCAGGCAAGGACTCGAAGGAGTCCGCGGCGGCTAATCCGGCGGCTCATAGTGACGGGATCAAGACGTTGCATGTATGATATTAGATTACTCGCCCCCGGTTACTTGGATTTATATTAAGGCCGGGTTCCTCATCGAACTAGCATTAGATAGCGTTTGATTGTTACAACGTTACTCGAGATTACCTGCGCAGTAAATTTATAGTTGATAGAGAGTTCGCGGTTGGATCGAAATATAAATATTTAGGCAAGCACGAAGCCGCGCGAAAAGTTCAAAAGTAATGATTGTGGCCTTGAAATTAAACTAGAGAACAGCAAACGTGCAAACATGACCATCCCATAAAGTATGTAAGTAGGCAGTATGCAGAACGAACACAATGGACAAAGTGTATTAACGAAAAACCAATGAAGCCCGGGATTTTACAACGGAATAGAGACACAAAGGAATCCATGAAAGGAAAAGAAAAGCTGGGTATGACGCGGTTCAATTATCCTTCCTCCTTTATCCCTCAATTATCCGCTAACATCACCACCTTCACCACTGAATGTTCTCCGAAGGTTGCGCATTATTGTTATTACCGGCCGGGTCCCTCTTGAAATACCAAATGAAGAGACCGATCAGGATGACGATGAAGCGGCCGTAGTTGTTGACGAAGTCAAGGGCGGCGTTGGGAGGAGCTTTGGAGAAGGGAGTTACTGGTTCGCCGGCTAGTCACGCCTTGATGGCGGCAGCGACGGCGGCTTTTAGGGCGGCAGGGTTGGCACCGACGATTTCGCTGACCTTCTCTCCGCTTCTGAAGATCATGAATGTTGCTGTTTTGGAAGGAACCGGATTCGTTAGTACGCTATACTCCCACGGTATACACTGGCAAGGCAGAAAGGGAGAAACTCACGCATTGCCCTGACGCCGAATTCCGCAGCGACATCGCTGAGCTCGTCAACATCGATCTTAAGGAACTTGGCCTCTTCGTTTTCCTTTTCCAGCCTGTCGACGAAAGGCGCAATTTGCTTGCAAGGACCGCACCATGTGGCGTGGAAGTCGACGACGGTGACCTTGTCCTTTCCGATGACCTCGGAGAACTCTTTCAAACTGGAAAACGTTGATATAGCGTGTTAGCGACGGGAAGCCGTTTGGATAAAAAAAATGAAAATAGAAGTTAAGAAGGGAAACCTACGATGCGACAGTGGCAACCATTTTGGTAGATGTAGTGTGAAAAGGCCGAGAAGACTGAAAATAAGATGGGAATGTAGCTGTGGTTGTGGTCGTGGTCGTGGACGTTGGAGTCGAGACGGTGGGGTAGCGCGAGATGAGTGGAGTTGAACGAGCAGCAGCCGCGACGGTCAGTGATCTCTTGGAAAACAAGGACGATGAACGGGTCGGCAAGGACTTAATGGTCCTTAAATAGATCGGAGAAGCCAGGGTTATGTGAATTGAGCACGGTGTGGAGATGATTGATTGAGGAGAAGAAGAAGAGGGGGGAAAATGGTGGAGGGGAGGCTTTAAAAACGAGCAGGGCGATGAGGTGATTCGATGGGATGGTGTTTGTAAGCCGGGCAAACAGGAAAATTTGCAGTCGTCGGCGCTCAAATCAAATGCAACAGGGACTTTTATTAGTAATGCTGTCACTGGCGGGATGGCCGGCGATTATGAATTCGACGGCTATGCTCGAGTAATGAAAACAATCAAAGACGGCTACGATGTATGTATGTATGTACCTGCTCGATACTTGCAAGTGCGGTGGAAGAGAAGCGGCAGAAGCGGGTCCTGGGAAGTACTGTCCCCTCTATATACCCCTCTCCGGCCTCAGACTCGACCGCGAAAAGTATGTAAGTATCCTCGCCAAAAAAGTTTCGAAACTTCCTTTCTTCCAACTATAACACTCCATCTGCTATTGCATACCACTGTACTTGCTTCTTTCCCAGATTTCTGTGAATGTGCGAGGGTGGGGTGGGAAAAAGGAAGCTTCGGCAGCTTTACTCTTTGCATGAGCCCACCGGAACCTTACTAACACCCAACCGGCCGGGCAGTGACGATGCCGGCTGGAGCTTCGAGTCCGGTGCACACGCTGTCTCTCATCTTGCATTCCTTCGATTTCTTTTTCTTGAGCAAAGTAGCATGGAATGTTGGCGAACCTGCCAGCGTCGATATCAATATCAATCGATCAGAGCGTCTGCGAGCCCGTGCGCTTGAGGGAAAAAAGTGGCATGATCCTGAGACCCCGGGCAGAGCATGCACCGGCCTGACTCGTGTATGTGCTATTGCTCATTCGACGAGGTTATTTGGGATACGATGCAGGTGGGATCTCGAGATATCTCAAGTCGCGCGTGGGTCTGAGCGTACACTATACGCACTTACTTACTTAATACAGGTATGGAAGCTTCGAGTTATCAATATATCAGTAGGAAGTTCTCCCCGGAGGCTCGGAGGCTCGGAAATACCCATCGATTGATTATGATTAGAACTCCGCAAAGAAACTCCCGGAATCCCTTCTGCCCGTCGAAAGTTCGGAAATCAAAGTCTAGAACTCAAAATTGGTCGTTCTAACCAGATACGGTTAGAAGCGTGGTATTTAACTTCGGCTGGGCCGAACCAACGCACTTTCAAATAACTATAACTTCCAAAAGCTTGGATGGAAAACTCAAAAGGTAATACTTTCTTAAAAGCTTATACCAAAGCATGAGCCTCAGGGGAAACTGAGCTTCTCATTCAGGGGCAACTGTTCTATTCCGGCGGGCGTCGTGAACATTGACAAAACGTGGCGTTTTCCCGGCCCACGGATCCGGGAGCCCTGCTGAACCATAACCACCGGCTTCATGTTCTACATGAGCTTAAACCAGTCTTGTTCTGAGCTTGAACTTGCTAGAATAGTTCTTATTGGAGGGACTATTAGACAATTTACTCCGCCAACCATTGAATGCTGCTTAATCGGGCCCTACCCATAACAAAGTTCAAACCTCAAACTCCAAACCATGCTACTCCAATGACATGCATAATACTCAGGATCCCAAATGAAGATGCCGTGAACCCATGAAAAAAGCAGAGAGACAAGATCTTAAGAAAAAGACTTCTCACAATGCAAAACCCTCACGTAACAACAATATCGTCCTCATCAGGCACCCAGTACCCCCTCTCGATCTCCAAAGCCCTCGCCTCCCTCAGCATCGTCACCGTCCCCGCAAAAGCTGCAGTCGTAACCGCTGCGATCAGAACACAGATCCCTACCCCCGCTTTCGCAAAGTACTCCCACTTCCACTCCCCCGCCTTCCAATCTTTCTTATATATCCTCCCAAACCGCCACAACTTGAATATCGTCCGAATCGCCAACAGATTCAACCCGGTCGCCATGCATATCCAGACCAAGCAAACAACCCACATGGCGAAAGGCTGACTTTCCACCGGTCGACTTTCTCTGTCGTGAATATCCCAGCGATGGTGTTCCTGCCAGGCCACGCCGAAGCAGATCAGGTATATGGACGTGATGAGGGTGGCTAGCATACCGTAGTGGTTCAACCGTCGTTTTATCTGGAGGAATTTTCGCATCCGCTTGCCTTCGTGGGACATCGCCTCAAGCTCTTTTTGCTTGGTTAGCCTATATTTCACTGCGACTTTTCTTAGCTTCCCATCTTTCGGTGGTAGAACACGCATGCGGTATTTCTCAAGAAATCGACACAATGAATCGTCCTTCTTTTCCTCCTCTTTATCTTTTTTCTTCTCTACCTCCTTCTCGCCACCCCCTTCTTCTTCGGCCGGTTGCTTGGAATCTTCTGCGTCCCCTTCCGGCCTATCCTGCTCCGGCTCTCCGCCGCTGCCACCACCACCACCACCACCACAACCGCCGCCGCCGCCTGGGTTGTTAGGATCAGGATCGAGAAGGTCTCTCAAGTAAATTGGAGATCGAGATCTCGCATGCCTCCATCGATTCCTCCCTGTTTGGGTTCCAGATGGCCCAGCCTCGCTTTCCGGGTCACGTGGTTCTCTATCCCTTCCCCGTTCCTTAGCACCTGAGTTCCTTGTCTCATGTCTTATCGCGGCTTCTACGGCTCGATCTCTAGAAAGCTCTCGTTCTCGCCTTCTTCGTTCCTCTGACGTTCGGCTTCCTGAAACCGATCTCTCCCGTTTCTTGGCTTCAATTACCGCTCTTTGCTTTGCGGTTTCGGCAGACTCAGGTAAAGACAAGAGATTATCTTGCGTACTCTTGCTTCCGGGGGGGAGGTGTTTCTTTGATTCTTTGGGAACGTACTTCCGCGGTTCATCCTTGCTTTTATCCTTGGGGCTGTTATTTTGTTCCTGTGGAACCTTGGCTGAAGGGTCAAACTCCCTGGAATACCAAGGAGGGCCGTGGCCGTGAGTGTGCTCCGGTGACATAGGTCTCAGTGAGGAAGTTTCGTCTTGGGTCCTATCACGGGGTCTCTGTCTCCCCCGGCTACCCGAAAGACTTGCTGAAGAGGAGAATCTCGGTGGGGCTGGAGATTTTGCACGTCCTGGTTTCCCATCCCCTTTTTTCTGTTGTGAGGAACCGTAAGGACCACCACGGCGTTCAACCTCCCTGACATCCACGTTCCCAAACCGAACGTGGCCGTGGGTTCTAGAGGACGAACTTGAGGCTTTGGGAGGACTCCCTGCAACCCGACTCTGGAGTCTGTCTTTTGAACTGGCACTCAGCTTAGAAGGGGACGGTTGTCGACCGCGAGGAAGTGACGCTGAGGTCGTCGTAACAGGCTTGCCACGGTTAGGTGGAGACATTATGTACTTGCTCTCCCGTTCTTGAGAAGACGTGGTCTCGTTGCTATCGATACTAAACCTGCGTCCCCGTGTCGTTTGAGCAGTTGAAGGACCCTGACCCGACGTTGGCGCTGTAGGCTCGACATTCCGAGGGCTCGGTTGAGATGAGGAAGTAGCGGCAGCGGGAGCACTCGGGCCGGAGGCAGATTGAGCACTGGATTCTGCTGGTGCAGTCGGAGTAGATGTACTACTACCCGGGGCCGCACTCCCAGAGGCCTCGGCGGAGCCTGATTCATCATTATTCCCCCTCCTTTGGATGTTTGGTATTTTACTCTTCAACTTCGAGAAAATACCCGGATAATCCCACTTCTCCATCTCTTCAATCCCTCAAGTTGAACTCAAAAACTTCTGACAAGGAACTCCAAACAAAAATATATATACTTCCAAAAGTATATATCAGCCAAACCTCGCATAAAGAGATAAAAAGAGTAGGAATATTGATAACCCACCTCTATCTTTCTCTTTCTTAAACCTTCCGCCACTAAATATCCCCTTCCCAACCTTAGCCAAATACCCAATACCCCCTTCCTCGTCCACAGCCTCCTCAGCACCACCAGAAGTATCCACGGTAGCACCGACCAAAGTCCCAGAACTGGCACTCAAACTTCCCTCTGCAATCGTAGCCGCCCTACTCATCCGCCTGGGGAAAGTAACCCCGCTTTCAATCCGTGGATTGTAGCTGTACACTTCCCGCAGTCGTTTGCGAATATCACCTTCCTCGTCTTTTATAGATAATTCTATATCCTCACCGTCTTCGTCTTCATCCTCGTCTGATAGATTTTGCAGTTGAATTCCAAAGCTAAGGGTATCAGAATGTATGGAATCAACCGACTCACTTATAGAAATACCGGTGATGGAAGGAGCGGGACTCGGTGGTTGAGCTGGGTATGTGGGAGTAGTAGAGTAAGGATGAGGGGTGAACGGTCTGAAATGTGCCTCCGGTAGCGGCGGTATCGGCGGTTTAGGCGATATATTTTGGAGCCGGTAGGTGGAATCCCAGGCCTGGAAGTCCGATTCGAAGTCCTGGATTGCCCGTGAGAGGACTGTCGCGGTGGACGGCGGGCGAGATAGGCGGACTGCGGGTTCTGGTACGGGGGTATTGGAGGGGTTGAAGGGGGTGTCGCCCTTGGAATTCTTCTTCGTCCGGAACATCGTGATGGATTTATATATATTTTTTATTTTTATATTATTTATTGAGTGTTTTCGGAGTTATCGTGACTTGAGACAGTGTCTGTCTATCGTGTGGTATTTTGGACGATATCCCGTGTTGGCTAAGACATGGACGAGAGTCGTGGGGATGATCCGTAGATCCTACAGTGGGTAAAATAAATATATTATATTTATCACGGAAACTGAATATGTGGCTTTTTCGGTGCGGTGGAGAGCGGTAATGGCTGAGCTGGTTTGGCTGATCGAGGTGGATGAGGTCGTTTATGTGCACCGAGGCACTATCGCCACCATCTCAACGGCTTCAAAATGTTATGAACACCAATATGAATTCCATTCGCTCTAAGGTAGTATTGACTCCATGCATGCCCAAGTACTTCAGTATCTGTAAAATCTGTATGTGAACAAAAACAAAAAACAAAACCAAAAAAAATAACGAAAATGAGAAAAAAAAAAAAAAAAAAAAAACTATGAGTTCTTGACAGTATCCAGTAACTTCCCCGCAGCGGCATCAGCAACGTGCGTCGCAAGCGCCACAAAAGTCGTAGCAAAAGATTCCCCGATAGCTTGCCCACCCCTCGTCACAGTGGGTGCTACACCCTTCACCGGCGGAGCAACCTGTCCCCCCGCTGCTCCAGCTGCAGCACCCATAAAAGCCTGCGATAAAGCCGTAGCAGTATTAACAACCGCAGTAGTAACTAAAGTCGCAACCTGATCCGCAATACCACTGCTACCATCATCATATTTAAAAACCATATTGCTCCTCGTCCACATCCACGCTCCAAACGATATAATCGCCACCAACACCACAAGGATATACAAATCCCACAGGCGGGTAACATATCCCTTATCCCGTCCATAGGCAGGTAAAGGGATCATATACCTGTTAACGTCCAACCTGACGAAGAACCTGGCGCAGAGACAGATGAATTGTAACAGTCCCATGACAATGCATTGTAGTCCAGCCGTTCTGGCGGCTTTCATGCTGGTCTTCGTGGCGGTTACGCCGGACCAGATGGCTATTAGGGTGCCGAAGGTTCCGCCGACGGAGAGGATTACGGCGACTTGGCAGATGCGGACGAAGCGCTGGGCGGGCATGGGGAGGAAGTCGAAGCCCATCATGCGGGCTTTTTCGATTTCGTTTAGTTGGCGTTGACTTTCTACTGCGTCGCGTTCTATGGATTTATTTTGATTAGCCACTGGACGTAGATAATACAGTATAAGGGGGTGGTTAGAGGAGACATACCAGTAACAAACTTGCAATACTGCTGTCCAAAGTTATTAATCAACCCCGTCATAGCCATCCGATTAATATTCATCTCCGCAATATCCTTGATCATAGTCTGCAACTGGTCTCTGTTGCCGTTCTCATTCGCGATTTGGGGTAATCTCGCGTTATTCTGGCCTAGAAGCTTCAGCTTTTGAGCGATAAACCAGTCGTTGAAGATTGTTAGGATACGCTGTTGCTCTGCGAGGATTTTGTCACGGTTGGCGGTGCCGGCGCCTGGGTCGACGGGGTTTAGTTGGAATTCGATGTTCGGGGTGTAGCCTGGGGCTATGCCGCCTTGGAAAGCTCCTGGGGGAGGATTGACCGCTGGGCCCATGGGGAGGGCGCCGAAGCCGAAAGACATTGTGGGTGGTTTATTGTGGATATAGTTTCTTCGGTATATTACAAATTACGAGTGGGTGTGATTAGTGAAGGTTGAAATGAAGGAAGAGTTTCAAGCTTGGAAATTTGCAGACTGTTGGGGGGTTATTATTCAACCGAAGTAATTATTCGTCGAAATGGATCATCGGCTGGCGCCAACGTTAGTGGGGGTAAATATAGTAGTTACGGCGTTAGTTCATTTTATTCAAGGGGTCGAAAGACCGGCCTCGTAATCCCCAATTGTGGAATCTCGTGATCTCGAAAGGGTTGCATTTTGTATAGTCGCGCAAGTCTATTTACAATTTGGCCTGCAAGTTTAGCGACTCCTGGACAAGAGCGACAGTGTCCTCCGACATGCCATACGACGCTTGATCTACGAATTTGAAGAACGGATTAGCAGATTCTTCATAACGATATTCACCACGTGGGAGTTCGGTACTTACATCCCCATCCGGCGGCGCCGTAGTTATGAACGACCTTGACGCCGTCAATTATTTCCTTTTCGAGCCTCGCGCCGCCTTCTCGCCAGGGTCTCAGACCGACGCCGTGTCTGATGATATCGAGTCCTTCGACTCCCTTCCCGCCCGCGAGTTCGGGACAAACATCGACACAGCGCTTCATGATGCGGTTTGCGAGGTTTGGGTCGATTTCTGGGGACCAGTTACCCTTTTGGTAGCAGCCACCGAGGATGGTGCCGCCGCCGGCTGCTCGCATCATGATGTACTAGTAACCTCTCTAGTTAGTATAGAAGGAAAGTGTAAAACCCAAGACATAAGGGGAGCGTACCAGCATCTCATCATCTCCATCGTGAACCGCGGATGTGGTGTACATCCCCGGAGCCTCGTTCCTGACCAGAACGATCTGACCCCTTGCGGGCATAACCTTCTTATCCTCAACTCCTCCCAACTTACAAGCCAAAAGCCCCGAGCAATTAACCACAACATCAGCCTTCTTCCCGCTGATATGCATATTCGCAGCATCAGCTACATGCTTGACAATACCCCTCTTGAACACAACTCCATGCTTCAAACACTGTCCCAGCAAGTACGGCAAGTAAATAGCCGTATTAATACAAACGCTCTTAAACGTCGTCCCGCTCTTCATTCCCTTCGGTAGCTCCTCCTTCCCAAAGATTCTAAACCCCTGCACCACATTCTTAAACCACGGATTCTCGTCCACCAGGTCCTTCATGAACCCCGTAACGGGTATTCCATCAACAACAAATATATTAGCGTCCTGAACGTGGATACCGCTTTCGGGTACCTGCGTAGCCAGACGCATGAGTTCCGGGTAAGTCGCACGCTCCCATTTGCGACTCTGGTCTTCGGCGATGGAGAATGGGAAGTAGTTTGCCCCGGCCCAAGGGGAGGTGTATTCGATGTCGTAGTCACCGGGCATGTGTTTTGCGATCACGGTGACATTGTGGCGGAGTTTGGCGAGGAGGAGGGCGGTGGTTAGGCCTGCTACTCCGGCGCTGGGTAATATATGTTAGTCATTGGTGTTATATAATATATGGGGTATTTGAGGTGGAAGTACCCTATCACGACGATTTTGGCCGACGACATGGTGGTGATGTTGGATTTTGGTGATGCGAATGCGGTTAAAATCAAACTGGGGGTGTCAATTAATTCAATCGAAGAGGGGATTACATGAGCGATTGTATTGGAGACGACTGAATGAAGCAATTCAATGTAGAGAGAAAGGAAACCCCAGATGGCAGCCTCTATTATATAAGCGATCGCTCGAGCAAAACTTGTCTCGGCAGAATAAGAACTTCAAGAGTTATCTCGCAGGGCTCCGAAACGAAGGAACGAATTTTATCGAGCTCCGCTGCTGCGAGTCCCGCGCGGGAAGATATCGATAGTAACTTATGAGATATCAGGCCATCGACTTGGACCTAGACTTCCTGATTGCCTTGCTTCCCGTCGGAGGAGTGGGTCCCCTCGTCGATAAGCTCCAGAGAACTCGGCTACCTGCGCTTTGTACTCCTCCAATTTCGATCGTATGCATGGGAGTTTGTTTAGTATGCGGTGTACATGTCAAATAGAAAGTGACATTGCATTGACATTTGCCGGGTAACATTCAACGGCCCATCGATTAGCCTCAATCCTTGTTAAAGATCTGTCTGGGCCTCCCGGCGGGATTTCAGTGGAGAGAAGGATTGGAGAGAGCCGATTTCGCGGGATTACCTAAAGCAGGGCTAATGCGGTTAGCAGGGAGCTCGCCGGGTACTTTCTGGTAGCTGCCTATTGTCTAGCGTCCGAATGTTTCCCGTGGACAGATGCCCTGCGGTTGTTACCGTTTTATCCAAAGCTTGTGTCCTCATTGGGAGGGTTTGAAGTTGAAGTTGAAGTTGAGGGCTAGGGGAGAATATCGAGAAAGCACCAGCCTCACTTAAGTTCAGCCACAAAATGAGGCTGTGCTGATAACGTCACGGCAGCTCAACACCAAAGCCAAAGCACGGCCAAGCTATGTCGTGCCAGCTCTCGACGGCCTCTCCATCCCACCGACCGGCTTCAATACCCCGCCATCGCCATCATGGAGTCCTTCTCCAAGATATCCAACATCATCGGCCAGGGTACGTCCTATCTCTCTCCTACGGTCCCGATACTTTATACTCCCTGCTAACGTATTTACGTAAACACTATATATAGCTCGCGACCTTACTATCGAAGCTGCCACATCCGCCTCCGGTAGTCGCACCTATGGCACCAGAGTCGCCGTCGCACCCGCCAAAACTTCGTCGCCGAAGGAGATCCGGAGATTTCTCTCCTCCCGACATGACAGAGATATTCTTGACGGCCTTCGCCGGGTCGTATCCGTAAGGCTGTCTTCGTTGCATATACAAGTTACTACTACGACTCCGTCTAAAACAAACATATCGTCTAGATGATGTCCCGTGGTGTCGACTGCTCGGAATACTTCGCCGATGTCGTTAAGAATGTCGCCTCCCCTACCCTTGAAATCAAGAAGCTGGTCTATATATACCTCCTTACCTACGCCGAATCCGAGCCGGACTTAGCTTTACTCTCCATCAATACCATTCAAAAGGCACTGACGGACCAAAACCAAGTCGTCCGTGCCATGGCTATAAGAGTCATGTCGGGAATTCGAGTTCCGGTCATCAGCCAGATCGTAGCGTTGGGCATCAAGCGCTGTGTAACCGATATGTCGCCTTACGTACGAAAAGCCGCGGCGCTAGCGATTCCAAAGTGTTATAGACTCGACCCGGGTACTCTGCCACTTTTGACGGAGTATGTGGCTACTTTGTTGGGTGATAAGAGTTACTATGTCATTGGAGCGGCGGTGATGGCTTGGTGGGAGGTGTGTCCGGAGAGGATCGATATGGTGCATCCGCATTACAGAGGGATGTGTAAACTGTTGATCGATATGGATGAGTGGGGTCAGTTGGCGCTTTTGAGGCTGTTGGCTGTCTATGCGAGGAAGAATTTTCCGCAAGGGAAAAAAGTACAGAGTAGTAAGAAGAGGAAGACTACGAATGGCAGCGGTGGATTCTATTCTGACGAAGAGAGTGGGGATGAGGGAGGGGCTGCTGGAGGAATCGATCCGGATCTGAAGCTTCTATTGGATTGCTGCCCGCCTCTGCTACAGAGTCGGAATAGTGCCGTAAGTCCAGTACCCACACGGGTCTCAACTAGTAGTATATTGAATAAGGCGTCTAGGTCATCATCGCTGTCGCAAGGACGTACTACCACCTAGCGCCACCCTCTTACCTCCCATCGATATCAGCA
Organism: Arthrobotrys sphaeroides; assembly: GCA_036971245.1. Classification (NCBI taxonomy): domain Eukaryota; kingdom Fungi; phylum Ascomycota; class Orbiliomycetes; order Orbiliales; family Orbiliaceae; genus Arthrobotrys; species Arthrobotrys sphaeroides. The sequence continues at coordinate 1,020,879 of JAJTTW010000009.1, read as the reverse complement.
CCCCTCCTCTCTCTCCTTAGAGGACCCCAAGACATCCAAAACATCGCTTTAACTAACATCGTATTCATCGCCCTAACCTACCCTTCAATATTCGCCCCCCATGCAACGCACTTCCTAGTCTCTACCCTCGACACCCCACAGATCTGGAAACTAAAACTCGAAGCGCTAACTCTCGTCTACCCTTACGTCTCAAAGCACACACAATCTCTCATCCTCGGCGAGTTGTCGCACTACGCGGGGAATTATGACAAGGAAATGGTTAGAGAAGCCGTCAAGGCCATCGGACGATGCGCGCAAAATAATCCCGAGCAATCGCCGAGATGCCTAAAGCTTTTGATGGAGCAGATACATTCAACCGATCAAACGCTTGTAGCTGAGAGTTTAACGGTGATACGGCATATTATCCAGCAACAGCCTTCGCGGCATAAAAAGACGGTGACAAGACTTGCCAAGGCGTTAGATACCACGACGAATAGTACCGCCCGCGCATCTATCATTTGGCTAGTCGCTGAATTCTCGGGCGTGGATAACGGGGATAACGTCGCAGCGGATGTGCTCCGTATCCTTGCCAAGGGATTCGCAGGGGAATCCGAAGGCGCGAAGTTACAGATATTACTCCTCGCAGCTAAGATCTATGCACATTATCTGAACAGAACGCAGTCTGGTGGACTTCAGTCTCTGCAAACATTAGAGGATGAAGACGGACAACCGGAGGATTTACACCCCATCCCGCAGTTATTTAATCATGTGGCACGGTTGGCGAGGTATGATGTTAGTTATGACATCAGGGATAGAGCGAGGACGTATATGTCACTGCTAGCAACGCCAAAGTCGAGTCAGCTGGCTACGTTGATATTATTAGCGCCGAAACCGGTACCGTTTGCGCCTAGTCCTAGCGCTGCGTTGAGGGAAGGGTTGACGGTGGGGAGTGCAGCGTTAATGATTGGGAAGGATGAGTATGTGAGAGGGTATGTGCCGTTGCCGGACTGGGTTACTGAGGAAGAGGCACCCGGGAGGGGAGTTAGGGACCCGGTTGTGGATAAGGAGAAGGATTATGGGTATGAAGAGGTTAAGACAGTTGAGAGGAGAGTAGAACCTAAGCCAGTGGCGCCGGTGGTGCCAGTTAGTACACCTACTACGGCGCAACCGCAGGAATTTGGGGAGTCTGTAGGGAAGAAAGAGACTAATGGGAAGACCTTGGATGAGTGGTTGGAGGATTCTGAGGAAGAGGGGGAAGAAGAGGATGACGACGAAGAGGACGACGAAGAGGAGGAGGAAAGTGAGTATGAAACCGACTCGGAGGAGGAAGAGACAGATGAAGAGGATGTGAAGGAGTCTTCGAAGATGTTACCTTCATGAGAGTGGATTTATCATCTTATTTGCCTAGGTATAAGGTTAGATTCACGTTTTCGCGGGCGGCTATAGTTTACAATTGGATCACATTTCTGAAGCAGCGTGTCTTTCAAGAAGCAATGTTGTATAATATACTCCCTATAAGCGGGGCATCGGAACCACATTGAGAACACGAGACTAATTGAGAACCACCATAAAGCTTGACCACTGATTCAACACGTTCGGAAACAATTTCTCTTTTTAAGGTCCTTGGCCTTCCTAACCAATAAGCTAAACCAGTATCTACCTACCTAGATACTATCCCAGGTACTTACTTAAGTAGGTGCTTATGATTAGTTAAGGGGTAGTTGCTTGCTCGAGAGGCAGTATGATGTCTGTACCACCTCAATCGTGCGCAAACCTGCAACCCTATAATTACCTACCTATATAGGTAGGTATATTACCGCCTGGAACTATCTAAGTACTTACTTAAAAGACTGCCTGTTTTTCTTCCACCCTGCGGAAAGTACCCCGGTAGGTAAAATCAGCACTGGATTGCCCTTCAACCAATCTCGCAAAGGGCAAACTTGCAGACGCGCCGCAACGCTGGATATATGAAACTTGTTGCATTTTGGAATCAACAAGCCTCGCAGCGCGCCTCGTACACAGCCACAGCAGAAATCGAATTTGATGAGTCCGTGTCCCAAAGGTTCTCAAGATAATTTACGATGAAAAGGGGTATATAAACGCTTGTGGGTGCCCACTTTCCATCGAATCAAGACCTGTATCAACCAAAAACGTTAGTCCGCATAAGCCGACGCGCGTGCTCGTATAAATCTTGTCACGAGATATCGCGGCCCCGCCAGACCTCCCAGCACAACCGATCCACCGCTGCGCGCCATGGGTCCACGATTAATGCATCGGTTTCGGAGAACCTCCGCAAATGAAAAGCGGGCTGCAACCCAAACCACGGCAGCAATTTTCCTTATCCCCGAAATAGTAGAATTGATACTCCTCGAAGTGCCCGCGATCGATGTTTTGCTAAACTGCCGTGCGGTCTGCAAAACGTGGAAGGAACTTATCGAGGTTTCTTCGCCTGATCTAAAGTTCTACTACGTATCGGGTCTCCGCCGCGGCCATATCGAACCGGATACAACTAAAATCACAAGTCCAGATGTCGAAAATCCGCCGTTCTACTACGAAAATCCCCGGGTTGAACCCAAACGTCCGGGAAAGGATAAAAAACCAGAAGTCCGACTTTTGACCCCAATCGCGATTGATGTTCTCGCCATATTCTGGAGACGGCTGGCAAAGAGATGCGTTAGACCGGTTCCTAAGGCGTTCGAGATTAATGCAGGAAATGAAAGAGCTAGTCTCCACCTTTTCAGAAAATTCTACAAGGCCGCGCATTGTGGAAAAAAGGACTACGATAGTTCCCGCGAATCCGGTTTTCTGGTTGTCGGGGGTCTCCTCTGCGCATTCGCTCTTTATCCAATACTTTACCCAGCATTCTACGCCAAGGAGATGTTTCACGACCACATAGGCCCGACTGCTCAAAGAAAGAGAATCCAAAAGAACCGCGGCATAGGGCTTATTGACGAATTCAGACCGATATGGAGAAAGGTTCAGATCTTCCGTCCGCGTCCTCAAAGCCGGGAACGTTGCAATCTTCTAATCAGTGGGCATACCAATTGGAGATATAAAAGCGATTGGAACACCTGGGACTTCGAACAAGGAGTCAAGCCATTACCTGATGTCTCGAACGGGGCCCTCTCGCTTATGATGCCGTTGTGTCTGGCGGCCTATGCAATGCAACCTCATGAGCTGGCGCCGGTGCGGGCGGAATCTGATATTTACGGTTCACCTGCTGTGGTGCTTGATCTGAAGCTTGTTACGGAGGGATCGGTCGACTCGAGTATTGGTAGATTCGTTGATTACACCCCGAGGGAAGTGGTGATCTTCAGGGGGTATCAGCCTTTTGATGTGATCCGAGAGTACCAGCGGCCGCCGAATGTGACCTACAATCGGATCACCGATAGAAGGCTTGTCATGTGATTTGGTTCCATATATTTGTTTCTTCGGATGGGTTTTTTGGATTTCATATTTAAGACTTGCAATTTTGGTTGATTCATTTTCTATTCGAGATTTTTATGGCGCTGGGAGTCTCTGTTGTGGGGTTCATTCATCATCAGATTCTTTGCAATAACATTGCATATTGCAGTTTTAGCGTTTGGACCTCAGCTTGTCTATTTGGCCGTTCTCACTGTTGTCAATTTCTACAATTGTATAACCAATACTTATTATTTGGAAGAAAGGTTCGCACGCACTTTTTCCTATCTATAAACCATTGCTTTGAGCTGTCTTTACAACTCGAAGCTGCCGTTGACACTTTATGGGAGCTATTCGATCGAGATTATATATTTTGAATTTGAGTTACTAAATGGTTCGAACCCAGCGAGCCAGCGCTGGTATGTAATATTCATCAATAAATGCATGATCCTGCCCCAAATCAACGAATGTTACAGTAACAACCTATATACACCGCGGTACCGTGCTGAACTAATACAAAAACGTTGGAGATAGGCTATATATATAGATCCGCTATAGATAGCTAGAGAAGCTAGCATTTTGGCAATTGATAGATCCTAAGTGTCCCCAGATCGCGGACTAGGCACCTTATCGTCGCATGATATGCTCGGGCCCGTAGCTTTACCGACGGTTATGTCTTCTGTAAGACTTTTGCTACTTGAAGTATCTGTCTCTTCAGTTTCTCCGGTGTTGAGCGCGGGCTGTAGCTCTACATCCGTATTCGCCCTCTCAGATCGCCCTGCAGACCGTTTCCGTAGTTTGAAAAAAAGCATAGTCGCTATGCAAGCCAGGAGCGTGAAAGTCGTCATAATAGCCAAAACAATTTTACCTGGGTCCCCCAAGAATCGGTCATCGATATGCTGAATCGACCACGGGAAACAGTGTGATTTGATAACGATGAATATACCGAGGCCGACGTAAAGTAATGGTACCACCATGCGGGAGTACTTTTGAGCAACGGCAAGAACGTGTTTTTGCTTCATCATCAAGTATCCGATGAGGCACCAGATTCCGAGTAGGATGTAATAGGTAACGACGTAGACGGCGATCTTGGCCCCTTCGGCTTGTGAAAATAGTGGTATATAGGTTCCGATGTTGTCTCCTCCGTTCATGATGGTAATGCTCGCAACCTTGAATATGCTCTTCACACCGGCCCTTTTAACGTTCTCCGGTGCGTCTTCAGTATCCGGGAAGACTAAGTCGAGTAGCTTCCAAACACCTAATAGGATAGGCAAAAGCCCTAGGAACCCGATCGGTTCAGAGGCTATGGCTTGCGCCACCGCAAAACCGATCATGCTGATAATGATAAGTACCGTAAATCCGACATACTGGCCAGCAGTAATCTTTAAAGGTGTTAAACTTTTGTTGGTGGATGACTCTGCGAAAAATGTGACGAGGACGAAGAGGTTGTCGATATTGGTGATAGCGAAGGTACTGCACGCTGCTCCGAGGGCCTTGCCGAAATGCATTATGAAAGGAATATGATTGTCGTTAAAGGTACGAATGCTCTGTCCGAGCAATATGATTCATGAATATGCTGGTATATCGATATTACTTGCTGCTTTGGCGGTGTACCAGCACTGCCTGACCTCAAGAGGGGTCGACGAACGTCAACGTTTGGTTTGATGCGGCGAATTTGTAGTAAATGTTGAACCGAAAAATTACGTCGAGACGGAAAGAAACTTTCGCACCTAGCCCGCTCGATATCTGGGGGGGCTACGGCCGCTTACCTAACAAAGTTTTGCGCGCAAGTAGCGCCTCTAACCCTTCGAAGGGTAGCTCCCCAATAAAGTTTCCGCATCCGAAGGTTTAATCTCATCTTTTCAAATACGTAATAATAGTATTATAATGCTTCCACAAGTGTTAATACGATGGAGACACCGAACCGGCCAGGTCATATAGGTATGATCATATATGCGGTTGTCGACCCCCCCCTCAAATGTAGGTGTTTTACACCGTCTTACATCCCCTTGCGCAATCCCGTAATGCTTATTGACTCGAGACGAGTTATGACATATCCGGCAGTATAGCGAAGACTAGTACGTAAGTCATATTGGAATCGCAGGTCGAATTCGAGTTTGATATCGACCCTCTTAATTTTTGCAGGAACTCAGGGCCTAGGGTAGACAATTCCGTTTCACTTGACGGTATCTGGTGTATGTGTATATGTATCGTACAAGCTCTCACCTGCACCACCGCCATTATCTAATCTTCAAACGAAAGACTTAGATAGTAAGCGTTATGGCGTCGAGTGGCTAGAGTGGGATGCTAACGAGACAAGGTAGCTCCATGGTTGAGCAAATCCAGCGATAATTTCTCCGGATCTAGCTCTAGATATATCCTGTATTTCTACGGCCCAAAATGAACGTATGTCGCCCACGTAAATGGATTGGTTACTAGGCCGTCTAGATCCTCGCCCTCTTGTAAACCGATAGCTGTTACCCTCAAGTCATCTCGAAGAAGTCTCGATGCTTTGTGTACCCCCAAAGCGACTGCTTCGTTAGTTCCAACTCCAATTTTTATTATTTCTTGGTATATAGCTCTTGCTGAAACGACAGAGCATTCATCTGAAACGTGCCACAACGACCCAACCACATGCTGGAAGCCTGCGATCTGACATGCGGCAGCCAAATGCAAACCCTCGTCTAGAAACTTCTCCGCTTCATTGATTCCCGACGGACAAGATGAGAGATAAGCCAGCCAGGGAAGGTTTTGCGTTAAATCCAACTTGGAAAGATTTTCAACTGTTAGGGGACCTTCTTTCCAATCGCTCAGAAACATGCAGCTCTTCGAAGGATCTCGGGGGTCTGCTTTGCTGTGCCCAGCAAAGTGGAATATATTGCAGCCCCTCAGGCAATTCAAGACCTCAGTTTTGTTAGGCCGACCAAGTTTAGTGATTGACATATAACTTTTAAGTAGATTTTCCAATATATCGACCTCTCGGTTCGCAAATTTACGGTCAGCCCAGCCCGGGGTTTCGTCCATCGAGACAAGCACGGCACCACCGGTCCTGGTTTCTTGAGTTAGTCTCGTATTAACCGTTGACCGACGGGAGCATATCAATGTCTTTATTGATGCGCTGTAAGACGATACAACTTTATCGAGTGCCGTATCCCGCGAATTTGAGAGATGGTAGCCAGCAGCGTGCAGCGGCAGCAAACTAAGTTGGCCAGTTGGAATCCACCATATCCGGGGCAGATAGTCGTATGAGGGGGGTTCTAGAAACCCTAGGCTTTCTAGTATAGGCTGCACAATGGTGTCCCAGAGCCATTCGAGGATAGTATTGACTCGCCTAGCAGCATAAGATGACAATCGATTATAGAGTTTGCCAACCGATCCGAGAAACCCCACGTTCCCTGCGACATCTGACCGCTGTAGTTTCGGAAGACGTATTGAACGAATGCTGTGAGGCTCAACCAAAAGTGCGTCGGAACGCTCCTCTAAGTTAATGATGACGATGGGCCCTCGAGATGCCGTCGCCATCAACTCATCAATACCTGGAGGGAGTAGAAAATTATTGAAGCTGGGAAGCTGACGGATACTCCGAAGTAACATCTCGAGTTCACCGCTTTCCCCTTGCAAATCGCGGGGACCAGTCGATCCTTGGAACGAAGAGAACCCCTCACCCCAAGACATAGGACTATTTGAATGCCAGGCTGGTGGACTAAGTGTATCTCGAAGACGTTGGAATTTGTCCGCCAGTCCTGGGTACCAAGCCTCGAGCTCAGCTAAGTCGGACGGTGCCGACGCCCCCAACTGCAGGCCGATGGTCGCGCCCCTCCCGAGCTCAAGTAGCCTCACGGCAGAGGATGCATTTTCTCCGGCTTCGAGAGCGAAAGAAGCTGCCAATGAGGCTAAACCCGCGAATCTTCCAAGGAGATGCTCTTGGCCCTGCCGGGTTAAATGACGTGGAGCTATGTATGAAAGCGCCTTTACGGCGATTTCTGCGATGCGACTTGCTTCGACCCACTCAGCGCGCGAAGCTAGGATTTTGGCAGCTGAGGTTGCAGCCTCGATTTTATCGAGTAGAGGTGCGTTTGGTAAGTCTAATGCTTCTAAAAGAAGCTCCAGCGCTAGCGCGCTATCCGGGGGACGCGGAGTTCCAGGGATGATAGTTTGATGGAGTCGGGCCAAGTTTACTAGCAAGTTCGCTCGTCTGACTTGACTATGAGGGACTAATTCTAAGGCTTTGGCGCCTTCATCCAGAGCATTTTGAAGGTCGAGAGCGGCCCCCGTTTCTTCAAATAGCCATCGCAAGTATTGAAACAGATTTGACCGCCCGCGGCGCAGAACGTTAGCTGCTAGAATCTGGCCGACCTTCTTCTCCTCACTCGTCTTAATTGGGGCGGTGTGTACGATCTCAATGCCGTATTGGCTGAGTCGAATCTGACCAACTTTCTTCTCTCCGCTGCTGTTCATGGAAACGGTATGGATGACTTCAATGCCTTGTTGGCAGTGCCGAATCGCAAAGCGCAAGTGGACGAGAGCGCGACTCTGTCGATACTTCAATCCCTGGATCTGGGCTGCATCTATCAATGCACGACCTCTTTCGATATCCGGAGTACCTTCTAGTGCCTCTCCCATCAATATCCCGTTGCACCGTGTAATGGCCATTTCTAAATCGTGAGGATCCAGGTTTTGACATCTGGTTCGCTCAAGTCGATGAGCGAGAAACGATAGCGCGTTGAACCGGCCGGCCCTGCCGCACCAGCTGTCACTGGGATTTGTAGCCAGAACCTCCTCGCATATATCGATGGCTCCCTGCAAATCATCAGGTGAGCCTGTTACATAGGATCTACCCGCAAGGGACAGAGCTAAATGGTTCAGCGTCTCTCCTTTCATCGGGTGGTCCTCAGCCATTGTTGCTGAAACCCTTTCAATCGTTGAGATCGCTTGTTGGATATCATCTAGGCTCCCAGTAACCTCAAACCGTTTCGTTAAAAATGGGGTTATATCAGTAAGAACTCCCACCTTCATTGGATCTAAGTAGGAAAACTGATCAGAAGCTTGGTAGGCTTCCCGAATGACCGCTTGCATGTCGTCAAGGTGGTCGGTCAGCTGATACTTAGCCAAGAGCTTTAAAAGTAGTTTGAACTGAGCCACTGCGAGCTCAGTTCCTATAATTTCGGAGGTAAAGATTAGTCCAGAATCAAGACGGGAGCTGGCCCACCAAATCGTCTAGTCGTAGCGATTCCTCGCACTTACTTCTACTGGGCTCGTAATTAGGGAGCACTTTCTCCGCTGCAATATACTGTTCTTTAGGAAGATACCATACGTTTTTTGAAAATGGCCCAGCTCTAGTCTCCACCCTGTTCAACTCCCCCATGGTCGCAATTATCGAATCTCGTCGGTTCAAAGCCAGTACTGGGTCGACGTCGCGGTCGCTATCCGGCGTTGTGGCATGATAATATAGTATTTCTCTCAGCTTAAGTGCCTCGCTCTTCCACAGCTCAAGAGCTGCCCTATGTAAATCTGACGGTGGAGTCTTTAGATTACGGGGTATTGGCCCATAGTAAGTATAGTCGTTTCGGGAAGCAAACCCTTCTATGAGGGTTTCAAGTTCATGGAAGGTCACAACTGGGTATTCCCGGGCGATTGCTATCTCATCGGCGGTTAAATCGATATGTGACAACGGTCCGGATTCCTGAGATCTATCGCTGCTTTGATCCTCTATTATCCCTCGCGCCTCGGGTAGAGCTCTGAGCGCGAACTCATGTAGATGCCGTAATATATGATTGTCGACTTTCGTGTCCGCAAATTCAGTGGCGAACTCGCAAAGTGGACAAGACATTGGCCCAATCGTCGGTTGTTTGCTCAATTCCGAGAAGATGTCACGTTGGTCAACAGGAACAACGTCATTATGGTTTTCGGCAATATGAGAATGCCAATCCTCGGAGCTATCAAAGAACTGTTGTGGATGCGATATTTTATCAGACGGCCCATCGCCGTTTGTGCTGAAGTCGCAGTAGTCGCATGCCCAACTTGTTCGAGAGTGCACCTTGAGCATATGCGTCAGAAGGTTTTCAGCCGTCGTATACATCTCGTCCGGAGTATCGCAGCCGTCTATTATGCAGGAATACGGTAGTATGTCTTGTACAACGTGTGCTCTTAATACCGTATGTTAACTACTATAAGCAGATGTAACTAAACCAAAATTCAGGGGATTGGAATATCGGAACCCGTACCTCCAACTATCCTGTCGTCGAGGTAAAGCGAATTCCGGAGGCAGAAAGTCGTCACAGTACGGGCACTTTAATAAACCGTCTGTTCCGAGCGTCGGGCAGTTGGGGTAGGCTTGCGTAGCCCCTATCCTTGTCATCTTGGTAGTGCCTGAAGCGGTCTCCTTCGCCAATATACCTTTGATATTGAGTTTAGAGTCGACTTCTGTGGCAGTAATAGCGAAAGTGGGCGCCTGCGAGCGAGGCGGACCTCCCGAAGTTGCTACGGATGTAGGGCGAGCGATTCCGCTGCTGCTAGGTTGATAAACCGCGGGTTTCATATCAGTGACTGAATGCTCTACGGGCTTAGGGATGGATATTGGTTCTGAAGGCTGCAGGTCGGCCGCCGTATGAACCTTCATCTGCCTAGAGCCTTTAACGAATTCGATCCGATTTCTTCTCAGGATATTAAGGCGGACTAGCTGTTTTTGGACATCAGTAAGTCTACCATAATCCAATGCCCTCTGCATCTTCTCAGCACTACTAAGGTTTTTGGCTTCCTCGTCTTCGAATCCCCTCAAGATAATGCTAGTAAGGTGCTGACGGAATCCCTCAAAGTCCTTTTCTTTCAGGGAAGCATCTGCCTTCTCAAATCTGTACTTATTTCCAGATTTTTTAATGGCGGTTGAAATCCTTGCAAGTTGCCCTAGTATGATCTTAACATAATAGATGTGCTCTGAGAGATTCGAGTCCATCATTTCCTCGTCAGAAAGAGATGCCGGTTCACCGGATTCATTTGACATTGCTTCCCAGGACTCTATGCTGTGTGGACTTTCTGCACGCGTATCCGCCGAAGAGCCTTCCTCTTCAAAATTTCCTAACGTATTATTAATTAAGGTAAAACTTTGGGGCTATTCCTTTGCGCGTCTTCGCGGCTACCTGAAACGCACCCGTGGATAATTGTAAACATTTTTGGAGGGAATTGATCAGGGCCCGAATTAAGTCGCAGATATCCTCCCGTACATCCAGTCGTTCACGCAGACGATGGTCCAAGGATGACTTGTTGGAACTAGTTGCCTTTATACCGCTACACCAAAGGTTGAAATTCCCTTGTGCAGACCTAATCCAAGCTTGTTCTCCAAGTATCGGTGACGAAATGCAGTCGCTGAAGACATTTTTGCATAAGTTAGCTAGTTGGGAAATTTTGGCGGTCGTCTCCATTGTTTCCCAGGGATTTGATGTATTCCAGGGTTGTAGTAAAGGTGGGCTACCTGCACTTGGGAAGTGCTTGTCGGTACTGTCGTAGAAAGGATCCGGAGCAACAATGAAGTATCTATATCGGTATATTCTGGACTCGAGAATCTGGATAGTTTGGGGCTATGGCGGTCCGTTGTACACGTATATACGGTGTAGGGACCCGTTCCAAGTTTGGCCCAGCGTACCGAGCGTGGGCGCTAGCTTAAGTAGGTATGCAATAATATAATGTCGAGACTTGCGACTAGTCACCGAACTAACGTATAATGGTTAAATTTGCGGCCACTATAGCTAGGTCAGGGTAGCTTAATCCGAGTTCAGGATAGCAATGCTACGGAGCAGGATCCATGGTAGCTTAGCTGGCCAGGCGAAGGTTGGATTCGAGGCTAAGCGTCGGTACCGGTTAGTTGGGTGGGGTTTAGTTGTGTCGATTTGTGTAACCAGCCTTGTATGACGAGGTCTTGGCATCAACCCCTTCAAGTTAGAGCGGGGTTCTCCCTGGCCTGAGCTGTTCAAAGACCTAGTTAAGAATACTACACACTATCTCTATATAGCTATATCATCACCGAAAGGGTTTGTTCGATCGGTGGGCTAGGGAGACTGCAGGCTCAAATGGCGTCTCGTCTCCAAACTACACGGAAGTGCCCCCCGGCTAGGCCAGGATCGATCAGAACATTGACAATTTCTGGACAATTATCCCGGCCCTCTACCCCGAACAGGAGACCTCCATCCAAGCAGGACTTACATTTCAATTTGGACGAAAATCCTATCGCCGAACTCGCTCTTAAGGCGACGGTAGTGCTTCGCGAAGAGTGTGACTCCCTAAGAAAGCAGTTCAGACACAACTCTTTCTTCACTGTTCTCTCCCAGACGCTGTCGGACATACAAGGGCGTTTAGAAGCTCAGGTGCCACCATCTGATGCAAGGATCTCAAGGCTTCTCCTTGATCTTGAAAGACTAGCAAAGGCAAATATATTTCCGATAACGGAGTAAACCTTCGATAGGATTGTGATAACAATCAGTGTTCTTATGCAGTGGCCAAGCTTCAAAACGCCAAAATCCCCCGACGGCCAGACATATGGACGATTTATCGCTTCCTTGAAAGAGCAACCACAGCACGCGAGGAACTGCATCAAGCGTTTGGCGGAATCAACGAGCAACCCCGGGAGCGAAGATCGTCAAAGATTCTTGAAAACGTTCAAGGCTTTTACGAATGTTAAACCGGAACCGACTGGCCCCGAGATTTCGGATGAGCTTATTGTATCGACTCGGAAACCCCTTCCAACCGACGATGCGTCGGAATGCCTGCAGAAACTCTATTTAACTCTCTGCAAGATATGCCGCTGCCCGGCTTCCGTTAGTAGGGCGGATTTTAAAGCAAATGTGGCTCCAGAAATCACGACGGCATCTACGGACTCGGATGGCGTGGTGATAGATTTGTTCTTTCTGCACCGGCACATAGATGCTAATGAGACGGAGGAGTGGAAAGAAGCACGGATAGAAATATTCCTTGAAAGGTACGCGTATACCTAGGCTAGACTGCTGAATAAGTAACTAACATTTAGTGCACTCTGATCCTCGAGGAATTAACACTCCAAGACCGGGCAAGAAGATTAGTTTCAAGCAATATATATGAAGCTGCCTACACCTGCTCGTATATACATAGCGCGTAGGTGGCCTTTGAGAGCCAGGCAGACGTCTTGGAGTGTTAATGTTTCGAGGGCGGGAGTGCACTAGTGTTTGTAGAACTGACACTGATCCAGCCAAGAAGCCTAAGTCCTTGCGATTCGCACAAAGAGGCGAAAAGATTCCGGACTTTTGCCGGCTTATTCGGTCACCTGAGCTAGGTAAGCTCAGTCTCAGCACTTCTAGTTCCGGCTTCTTTGATGACGGCATCATATTACCACCCAGTAAACAGGATATTTCTCTCCGGTCGCCTAGCGTATCGCTCGCGGAGGTACTGGCAACGTCTAGTTTAAGAGGCGATAACCAACGCAGGCTACTACTTTCTTATCTTCTTGCGAAAGCAGTCTGGCAGTTTTACGACTCCGATTGGATGGCTGAGCCATGGACAAAGCATACAGTTCAATTTATGCGCCAATGCATCGACCGGATACAGAAGAAAGCCCGGCTATATCACAAACCGTTTATATCATCCGAACTACAAGCTGCGGAATCGCTGACAGGTTGCTCATCGCCAAGAAAGGCTCATGTTTTCCCGAAGATTCTGGCGCTAGGTATTATGCTTCTCGAGGTAGAGCTAGGAGAGGATATCGAGAGCCGGTATCCAACAGAGTTTTTCGATGCCACCAGTAGGCCGCGCGAGAATGCGGACCAAATGACGGCTGCTAGGATAATAAATTCGGACGAGTGGAAAAATCGGACTACGACTTATATGGTCGTGAAACAGGCGATCGAAATATGCATTAAACCTGACCGATCAAAACTTGGGACTGACCCTTCACAGGTACGACAAAAGCTTCATGAAGCAATTGTCGCACCGTTACGGAACTTGTTTGTATTATCATGGGAATGCCCCGGCGGATGTCCGGAGAGGTTTGACCCAGGGCCGATGAATTTCGTGGACGAAAACTGGCTTCCCGATGACGAAATCTTCAGAGATGATACACTGGGTATGAACTCGAGACGAACGCCAGACCCACGGCCCGTGAATAATTATCCAGGCAACTGTTCTTCGATATCCGCAATAGCCGACAATCTTGATGCGAATTCGAATTCGGAAGACGAGAATATAGATAGTGGTATCCCGCGCCGACGAAGAGGAAAGAACGAAAGGGAAACGGGGCCGGAAAAGAGTTACACCATAGGATGGATCTGTGCGATATCAATTGAACTCGCGGCTGTATGCGCGATGCTAGACGAGCCACACGAAACGCCCCCCATGAGTCCGCTGGAAGATGACATTTACAAGTTCGGCCGTATCGGGAAACACAATATTGTCATAGCATGTTTACCAGCCGGGAGCTATGGGAATATTTCGGCGGCCGCAGTTGCGACTAGGATGAAGGCGCGATTCCCAGATCTTAGATTTGGTTTAATGGTGGGGATTGGAGGAGGAATACCCCGTCCTTCCGTTGACATCCGCCTAGGCGACGTCGTGGTCGGCTTCCCAACCGGAAATTCCAGCGGTGTTTTGCCATACGAATCTGGGAAGACTGTGGAGCGGGGAGAGTTTATTCCGACAGGGTCACCGAACAAATCCCCCACTATCCTGCTGAGTGCTCTTCAAAGTATCAAAGCTCAAAACCCAAAAACCTTCGCAGAGAAGCTCGGTCGGTTGGTCTCAAAAGTTTACAACGGCACTTCATCATCAAAAACAAGGGTAGACCAAAAGTGTACGAAAGCAGACGAAAGGTTCCGCTATCCCGGACGGAGCAATGACCATCTTTTCCTCGCGGATTACGAGCATGAGAAGGAGAGTGAATGCTGCCGGTTATGTAATACCACCAATCTCGTTGACCGTAAACCCCGGGAAGACGATCATCCAAACGTTCACTACGGCGTCGTTGCCTCGGGGAGCAAAGTTATTAGACACGGGGCCACGAGGGAAAAAATAAGTCGCGAGACATCTGCAATCTGCTTCGAAATGGAGGCGGCTGGCATAATCGATATATTACCGTGCTTGGTTGTGCGAGGTATATCTGACTACTCGGATAGTCACAAAAACGATCTTTGGCAAGGATATGCGGCAGCAACTGCTGCAGCGTTCGCCAAAGAGCTTCTTCTTGGAATACCCCCTGTTGTTTATTAATGGTTCTACAGAACTTGTACATTATTCTCGTATACGTCACTTCCATGTAGAACCTGTATAAACACCAAGAAAATGGAGCTCTCCATACAATTAGTATCGCATACATCGCGGATATCGCTATTCTTCGATAGCGCTATATAGCATTCCCTCGGTATATTCCGCTATGTTACCACTATTGGCAACCTACTAGAACCAGCTCTTTCTTCATCCTCCATGACGTGCGGATCACCATTTTCCTTCAAAAACTCCACGATTCCCTCCCAAGCAACTCCCCTTCTCATTCCTGTCTCATCATCCCAGCTCGAATGCATTCCTATAAGAGTACCATTATTCTTCGCGCACAACGGCGCCCCGCTATGTCCCCAATACGTCCAAGCGTCGTGCATCAGAGCTCCAATATCACTATTATCATGTACATCTGCACCTTCTGCAATTCCCCTGTATCTTCCATAGCTGACATGTATCACATCGTAATTTGTTTTCACGCCTGGTTTAGAGGCCTCTAAATCCTCATCGCCGGGGTGGCCGATACAGGTTATTTGTGCATTTTTCTTGGGTGGTGTGGGGGATATCGTTAGGTACGGGAATGAGGCCCATGAATTTGAAGTGCCTTGTGATTCTGAGCCTGTCGTTTGGATAGTGCTGGATGAAGTAGATGGTTCCGATTCTGCGGCGATAATTTGGAGAAGCGCCAAGTCGCGTTTATGGTCATATGAAATACACTCTGCCTGGACCACACGACCGGATGCGAAGAGAAGCCATTTTATTCGGTTATCGTCTAACTCAGCGGGTTCTTCGGAGATACAATGGGAACAGGTTAGGAGTAAGCCCGTAGGCGAGATGCAGAAGGCTGTTCCAGCTTCTGATTGTGCAAAGACCAGAGTCGATAGGAGCGCGGACTGAACTTGTGGAGTGAGGCTGAGAATATTCTCTGGCGTCGATGCCTTCAGAAGACGTTGTTTTGTAAGAAGGAGTGTTACATCTCGTTTGGATAAGCCTGTAGATCTCGGTGTGAGGGCGGCTGAAGATGGAAGAAGAGATATTGGAGGAGGGGGTTCTTGGGATATAGAGCCAGATGTGGCTGAGAAGTCTAAAGCCTTCCTAGAGAGACTACGAGTCGTACGAGCGGTCATATCTCGATATCTCCTTCCGAGGCTTCGAAGGATGCACGATGATATTGCAAGATGTAATGTTGGACCTTAGTTAGATTGAACTCTTAAGCTCCAATGATTCGAGCATTGCACCACTGGATCCTTTGCTAGCGCCGTTTCAGCCTAACTGCTTAGGTCCGGCCATTGAATGTGGATAGCTCGAGGGTCTTCACGCATACTCGAATACACGTCTCATGGCCTTGAGACGATATTATTCCAACTACAATTTATCTTTATTGATTGCGAGGTGACCCGTATGTTCAGATCGATAGTCGCGGCCGCCTTAGACCAATTGGCCAATATAAGTGACGTGGCACATATATATAACTGCCTCGATAATTGTGGGCTTGTTCCCAGTCTAGAGTGTGACAACGACAATCCGAGGGTCTCTTGCATGGTAAAATTCCAGACGTCAAGAAAGCATTGATCGATGCCGGGAGCCTTGAAGGACGCGGCTGAAAGGACGTATATCGTAGTTTTTTTTGGATCCCATACATCAGGCTGAGCCTCCCGTTTACCCCGATAGTGGTCTATAAGCGTCAAGATTGGCGCGAGTGCTAGCTGCTGTACGGGGGAGTTATTTTTTGAACGGCACCTCGGGATATAAAAATACTCTCGACGTTGGCCATGTGGTCCGATCGCTGCACACCAAAATAATTTGATAGAGAACAATCCCGGAGATCGGTTTCCTGGATGATGATCGACCCGCTTTGGAAAATTTAAAAGGGCCGCTTTGGAAAATTTAAAAGGGCCGCAAGTTTCGGGCCAGAGTGTACTCCTGCACACTTCTTACAACCAACCCCCTCTCAGTCATTGCAAGTCCAAGCAGCCACATCACCTTCGTTATATATACGTTAAACGGCCCAACTTACATATATGCACTTTCAAAATGGCAAAGGAGCAGATTTCACCGAAAACCATCCCTATCAAATATTTCGACCTCTACGTGACCTACCAGGCCGGTTGGATCGCTTTGAAGCCCGGCCACGTGAACCAACACGGCCGTCACGGAATACGGTGCCGAATCTATCGTGTGCGGTACGCAGACCCAGCGGACGACCCCTCCCGAACGGTTTTCAAATCCTGGCATAGCACACAAGTTGCGTTTCAAAGGCATGTCGTGGCTTTATATAATCCTATCACGGAAGATCTTATAATGGCGAACGAGATCGATCAAATTCCGTCAATGGTCCTAGGAAGCCGCCGTATCTCATGTCCCAAGTCGAAACTCAGGGACGGAACAACAATCATTTATGACGTTAATGATAGATGTAGATATAAATGGTGTCCTGTATATCGAAGGTCGCAGTACGATTTCGCCAATCAAAAGTGGTGTCCACTCAATTCAGCCGCACACTTCTTAATCTTGTGTGTGTGGCAGCTGTGTAACTGGGATAGGTACGCGGTTTTGTGGATTGAGGACATCGAACAAGGACGTCTTCTGCTGACGGCGAGCGACGTTATAATCGATACGGTCATGTGGGTCTTCAGCGCTATTTATCGACCCGTGGCATATTTGGTGTTAAAGCTCTGGTTGCATGTGCTGGTATCTACTGTGGTTAGCTGGTGTTTCCTTAAATCGGGGTCTTCTGCCTGGCATAAAATTCGGGGCGTCGTAAACTTGGTCTGGTGAATTCAATCGCGATCTAGGAAGGCCAATATTGGGAGGGCACGGCCATATATATGGGACTTTAGTGGATTAATTTGCTTGCATTGTTATATATTCGAATACTGTTCAGTCAAATACCAGGGCCATATTTAGATAGACGTACCTACCATGTCGCGACGAGAATATATAGCCTAGGATCCTGCAAAGCAGGTTCTGGTCGACGATGGAGTTTCGATTAAACCCTCCGCGTGCGTGATATGTGCCACTCGTGCGTTTCGCCAGTCCACCGGTTGTTTCCCTGCGAATCGAAACATGTTAACAGAATGAATATATTCAATCCCAACGTACCTGAACATCGCATAGCGATCTCCTGACCCCGAGACGCGCAATAAAATGCCTGAATATTGCCTAAGTAATACCCAGTATTTCCCAGGATGCCATCTCCGTGCCTCCACCTCGCTTTCTCAGCCATCAACCATCACCGTCGATGTCACAACGTTGCAGACAAACCTCGCCTCGTATCTAGACCGTCTTTCCTATTGGATTCCCGGCCTCTCCTTATCGCCTTCAACCGTCTCGGCTTCGTATCTAAACCTCTCCCCATTGGATTCCCGTCTTCCCCTTATCGCCTTTGACTGCCTCCCACCCCTTATCGCCGTCTACCGCTCAATGCCCACCGTCCACACCGATTCCTAACCCAATTGACCCATCGGTCGCTCTCTTTGTTTCCGTTCCGAGTCAACCTTCATCTTTTTCGACGACTCCACGCACAGACTTCCTAAAATCTCGTTCCATAACCGTCCTGCCGTCCCCTGAACTATGGCCCCAAGCAATGACGAAGTAAGTCAGCTTCATGGACATGTCCTATGTAGTAGATATCTGCAGCTGCCTGTGATCCTTGTCCGGATATATCAGACGAACCCTAGATCTTGATGGGCTAACAGTTCATATCTGCGTACTTTAAATAGGCCAACGTGCGACTGATATTGTGGAGTGTGTTGGTATTTGTTGTCACATTCGTGCTCTGCTTTGTAATCATGCGCCAGGGTGTCTCGAAAGACCAAAAAAGAAACTGGGGAGCCATTGTCGGATGGCTTCTGATGGCCTTGACTTTCGTAACGACAGTGGTTGTTGTGGCGGATATAGCAAAGTATGTGTTCCATGTCGTCAGCTCCGCTGGTCTGGTCTGCCCCACGGTACCGGCATGCCCTCCCTGCCCGACTCCTACTGTGAACATGAATGTCAACCCGAGGGTGCAGCTGTGCCAAGAGTTGGTGTGGAACGCGGATGTATGTGTGTGCGACCCCCCGCAGCTAGCAGCGGCAACCCCAACCGAACCAACCAGCCCCGCCCGGAATGGCGCCTGGCAAAAGCGGTGGTAATATGGATTGCGATTCTTGGGTTAGGTATCGGAACGATAAAGCTGGTGTTGGACCGAGAAGTGGAGAAACCGGCGAAGAAACCGGCAGAGGAACCGGCAGAGGAACCGGCGGAGGAACCGGCAGAAGAAGCCAACTAGCGAGTCAGCTTCAATCATCAGTGATCAGTCTATACGCCCCGATTACCTTTTACCTAAACGACAGAAGACCGCTCAAAGGAACCGAAATGGATATAACTAAAAAAACGATCAAAAACTCAGAGAAGATTGGTCTCGCGTGGGAGAAGATATTAAAATTCATCAACAACCTAACCTCAAGGCTTTTGAGTATAAACCACAAAAGCTTTAAGCGCTGGAAGGCAAATGAGATTCGATTGATATCACCCTCCAGACAAAACCCAAGGAACAAGATTCATCGAAAAAGAAACCCGAGAAGATGGTACAAGAAACATGGGACATGACATTGGTATTAATATTCACGGCGTTCTGGTTTCATTCCTTTATTCTTTGTATCGAGCCTAATACAATGCAACCTTGATCACGGTTTCGAATAAATAGATCATGATATAAAAATAAACTTGCAGAAAATGTAGTATTCTGCGTCATATCCCTCATGGTGCTTCAAATCATGATCAGGGAGGAGAGAAACTTAAAATGTACTTAGGAGGTGAGGCATATAAATTCCTCAGCTGCAGGTAAATGGATGCTGGACGCGCACGGAGGAAACGCCAAGACCACTACCAACAGTCCTGGGAGGACCTCGTCACGACCACAACATCGAAAAGGAAGCATCACTGATCATGTCCAGTAAGCCCTTCCCGCACTCCTCGATCACATCGGCCGTACTCATGCGGGTAACCTGCCTACTAACCAGTTCTCGTAACTGAGTAGACAACTTCGAAGTCCCTATCGCGGTCTCCGACGCCATCTCCTCTGTCAACTACTCACCATCGGCGCCGACAACCCTCCTCGTCTCATCATGGGACCAAACGCTGAGGTTGATAGATACTCACGCGGGGACCAACGGGCGCGAGCTACTGCAGATTGATAGCCAGGCTCCGATACTAGACGCATGTTTCGTCGGCGAGGATGGAGCGAAGGCCGTCGCTGGTGGGTTAGATCAGGGTGTTAAATAGTACTTCTCCCCTTGGTGCTGAATCCTAGCCTACTCAATCGGATGCTGACGTTGCTTGTCTACGAAATATAGCTTCGACCTCACCCGGTCAACCCAGACAGCCACCTTAAGCACCCACTCGTCCGCCGTCAAATCAGTAGCCTACAACTCCGACCTCTCAAGCATAATCTCCGGCTCCTGGGACTGCTCACTACACCTGCACGATGCCCGCACCTCATCTCAAACATCCTCTCACAGCCTCCCGCATAAAATCTTCAGCTTATCAACAATAACGAACAAGCTGGTGGTCGCCATGGCCTCCCGTTCAATCCATATCTACGATCTCCGTTCAATGGCTGAGCCGCTGCAGCGCCGCGAATCAAGTTTGAAATTCATGACAAGAACGGTCCGGTGCATGCCCAACGGAGAGGGCTACGCGAGCAGCAGTATCGAAGGGCGAGTGGCAGTCGAGTTTTTTGACCCTAGCAAGGAGAGCCAGAGTCGAAAATACGCATTCAAATGCCATAGACAGCCGGATGGGGATGTAGATGTTGTCTACCCTGTTAACGCGCTAGCGTTTCACCCTACGTATGTCCACCCTTACCCCTTAGATGCACGCTTTGTGTTATGCTAACTACTCACCATAGGTACGGTACATTCGCGTCCGGAGGTGGAGATGGCGTCGTTGCGCTTTGGGATGGTGTCGCGAAGAGGCGGTTAAAGCAGTATCCAGGTTATCCAGCATCGATTGCGGCAATGGGATTCTCGAACAACGGAAGATACTTGGCAGTGGCCAGCTGTAACGGGTTTGAGGACGGGAAGGAAACGGCGCCGAATCCCGAAAACAAACTATTTGTCCGAGAGATGGGCGAGAACGAAGCGAAACCGAAGAGCATGGGATAATTTTATAGACTTGAGAGAAGATGTTGAGCGATTTACATGGAGGGGTGCTAAGATCCCTACTAGAAGCTCATGCGTGCATCGTGATATCTATGTTCGACAGCGTGGAGAAAGGGGGTTTGGCGGTAGTCTATAATACAAGAGATAGTAGTAAATTAAATATGCAAAAAAGCAGGTGATCCAGAGAGTCTCTGCTTCCACAGCGCTTCCAGTTGGCTCGGTGAGGTATTTTCTGCCATGTAAAAAGAACCAGTACAATGCCCCGCATCTTCCCCTCCTTCCCGTCGTCGTCAAGGCCCCGTCGCATGAGGGGAGATAATGAAAAATCAAACAAATTCCGAGCCCAGAAAAACGCGAATGTTCACCTGCTTTTGGTTGTAATATGTACAGTTTGCCATGCAGACGGAAATACTTATATGGCTGAATGATGCTGTATGTAATCAGTGTTTCGGTCCATTTGGAGTGTAGTTCCGGGATGGTGTCATCGGGTAGAGAATGCTTATTCTATCGGCTCGCCGATGATGCCAGAATCGCCGCCGAGAGCTATCGCCTGACCTAGGATATCAAGAACATGCTACAATATCTGTTAGCGTCGTATCGATCACCCTATAGTAAGAAAAGTATACCTTTGGCACAGTCTTCTCGTAAATTCCAATCAGATTTGGAGGATCCGGATAAACTCTTAAAGCCTTATAAAAGCATAGCGCTGCTTCCACCGCTTTTGATTCACCCTGACTTAACAGTGCCTCTCCAGTTGCAACCTCGTTCATGAAATATGCCTCCCTCTCCTCGACACCTGATGGATAGCCTTCCTCGTTTGCGGCAGCAACAGCGGCTCGGAGTTGCGACTTTTGGTTCTCGACTTCGGCTTCGGCTTCGGCTTTCTGAGCACGGGCATGCTTGCGACGTTCGCGAGCAAGAGACTTTCGGAAATCGGCATCGTGGCGACGGCGGTGGTCAAAGTAGATAGCGTATGCTGTATGATCGTACGACATTAGTGGGGTCCCTTCGAAGTCGGATGAACGGAGATGGAACGGTAAGTACCCAGGGTTAAAGCGACAGCAGTGACCGCGCTGGCAGTGATAATTTGAGAAGTCTGCATCGCGGAAGGGTTGAAGTAGTCGTGGCCGTGGTAGTGGGGGTGAACGGGGGGGTTTGGAGTGGTGCAACTTTGATATCGCCTTGCGCAAGTGACGTCGGGATGAGTTTTCTGCTTATCGTCCTGTCGATATCGGAACTGATAGGTCGGAAAGGATAGCTGAGTATCTTTAGCAGAAGATACAGATAGTAGAATTCCAACTATCAGCTTCGACGGGGCTATCGGTGACAGCAGGGAGAAAGGCGAGGGAGATGAGGACGATAGAGATTGAACTGAGATAGTTTATGGATAGCTGCAGTCGAGACGAAGACGAAGAGCCGCGCAAGAAATTTTGGTGGTTCGGACTTGGAAGCAGGCTGAGACATATGTTGCTATAACAGGAATGTCGTGCAGACAAACGCATCGGCCCCGCAACGCAACAACACAGTATCCATCACAAGTAGTCACGTGATAGATTCTGAAACACTGGCTGAAACGAACTACAACAGGGTCAACGCATTTCGCCCAACTCCCAGTTTTCATGACCCATCCGCGAGGTGGTCTCGTTGGGCACAATGCGGCTCCAACTTGCCTAGCAGAATCCGAAAAATACCAACCTTTTACCCTCTAAACTCTAAAGTTCCGTTATTCGTAACACAATCCTTCGATAATCCTGAATTTTCGCATAACTCCCACTCCTATTGGCTCGGAACACAACCGAGCCGGGTATTACTGTTGCCTATTCCCTGCTAATATCAAAATACCAAGACTCCCATGCCCAGAACAGTGGCGCAGTCTACTTCTAGTAAATAATATAAGGGTGCGGGAAAATCGTCTTTGACGAATGTTAATAGATCAGGGACCATCTTTCGCAATTCGGAGATCTCGATCCAGTATTCCGCCAGCTCGACCTCTTGTCGCGCAGTTGGCCGTCATTGTAATCTGCGACACATATCGCCAAAGGTCGATGAGGCATGCAACCGTCCGCCAACTCCCATTCGCTGCCAAGCAGTCTCCCAAGTGATGTCGGAAAACAACCCGCTGCAGTCGGCGGCATAGAAACACGGCCCAACCAGACAATATGCGGTCTCCGGAGGAAGGTTTTTTTCGTCGCTCTCGCGGTCGCTATCCTCGTCATAGTAGCGGGCCTCAGTGCCGGTCTAGGAGTCGCTGTCAGTCAAAAAAATAACAACTCTGCCGCCAGTACAGTAACTGTTACCAGAGGCGAGAACACGCCTGTTAGGACGACACCCGGCCGCTCCGACGAAACTAGTTCGGATGATGGCTCTCTCGATACCACATCTGAATCATCCGATGGCCCTACTCCTACCTCATCCGACGGCCCTGCTCGTACTACATCCGATACTTCCTCCATAACATCCGCCGGGGACTCTACACCACGCCGCGACCCAACCCGCTTCCCCGTAGAAACCGGCTTTTGGACCATTGCGTTCAGCAAGTACTCAACCTCCGGCGACTTATGCACCTATGTCAACGAATTATACCCAGTTTCAACGGTAGTTAACGCTTGGATGTACGGCTCCGTTGAGCGGGGCTATACCGCATCGTGGATCCAAACGAGCAGTCAGGTGGCGGTTGAAGCACCCCAGACTACGGTTACCATATACAGTACTTTATTTCGCGTTACGGGAACTTTTGTCCCCGGGTCTGCCGCTACCAGCGTCCCCACGTGGAATTTTCAAGATCCCATCGTGCCTACGTTGTACGATTGCGAGTTTACGGGATCCGTTCAGCTACTGTTTGAGGAAACGGGTCGCATGAGATATGTTTAGTATGCAATCACCATGCTTATTCTTTGTTTCCCTTCAGATCTCACGTAACCCACTTTTTAGACGCTACGTCGCTAACAAATGTTCCCAAATCCTTTAGTTCATTAAATCTGCTAGACAATACTTGTCGGATTGGAGAGGCGTCGATATCAAGCGGAGCTAGTTGTTCCCTCTGTAGGTTCCCCTCTCTATCACACATACGATCTGGTCAAACTAACAAACTGCTACTACTTACAGATTGGAGGCACGTTAATAGCAATTAATATTAAAGAAATGAATCAGTTAATGTATTAAATTCATCATTCGGGAGCAAGAAGGGGGCTTCAAGGTCACCGACTGGTTTACAAGGCAAGGCTTGCTGTGATTTTTGATTATGTGACTTCTTGTGGGATTACAATACGAGGGATTAAGCTGTCGTATCGACATCAGAAGCGATTTAGAAGGAATATAAAAGATAAATTTCAGCTTAGCTTAGCTGTTCTTGATCAACACTGTGTTGGCTGGCTTGCGAGACCAGCTGTTCTCAACAAGACCAGCTATTTCTTGAGCTTCAACTTCCCACTCACTGAGAATACTGGCTGCGCCCTTTGTGGATTGGTGCCAAGTGCCAAAGATCTGTTCTTTCAATTTGACGCACCTCGTTAACAATCCAATAGCCTCCTGCGTTTTCCCTTTTTTTTTCTGAGATATCGCAAGCTGTTTCATACTGTTTATTGTAGCAGGGTGATGACAGCCTAGAATCGACTCTCGTTCCCGCTGAATTAGCCCCCAAAGCCCTACAGCCTCCTCCCACTTGCCTTGCTTTTCATAGACGGACGCGAGGTGCGACCTAACAGTTAATATGTCTAGGTCTCTATGCTTCTGGTCTCCTTGTGGCGACCTGGTGGGATCTGGCTTCGAGAGTTCCTTTGTCTCTATTACTTTCAACAGCAAGCCTTCAGCTTTCTCCCACTTTTCTTGGTGAACGTACGCCGTTAATAAGTCGGTCATCCTTCTCATTGTAAAGGAGTCTCCGGTGCCCCATATTCTCTCAGACGTATCCATTGCGTCGGTGAGTAACTTTTCAGCCCCATCCCACCTACCCTGCCCCCCATACGCCATAGCCAGATCCACCATCCTGCGCAGCGTGTTTAAATGCCTAGGACCAAACGCTGATTTTTCCATTTCAAGTGCAACTTCGAGAACTTTCGCCGCCATGTCGTAGTTTTGGTCCTGGATCAGATGACAACCATACTGGCCAAGAAACTTCCGATTTGCTGCCTTGTAGCCACTAGGAGGATTGAAGATGGAGTCAACGTGAGGTAGGTAGATTCTCCACCTTTCTTGGTTTTCGCCGCCACCAGTTGCACGGGCTTGATCTAATCGCTCAATGGCTTTCCGAACCCATTTATCATAGGATTTGTCAGCCAAAAGTTCGTTCCGGGTGGCGCTGTGAACGAGTAGATGAACGTCTATGGCGTCTTTATCTCTCAACGTGATGAAGGAAAGGGAAACGAGTGTCGAAATAGCCTCTCTTCTCTCGGAAGAGGTAGCAGGTGGAAGGACTGAGCAAGGGATATTCTTCGGATTGAGACAAGACATGAAGGAGATGTAATCGGCAGCCAGTTTATCGATCCGTTTTCGAGAATTCCTCTTGTACACTAGTGACTTGATTTGTGATGATTGAAGGTTCCTGAAAGATACTGACCAACTGGCTGTCGCTGGGTTCGTGTCGGTTTGGCCCTCAGATCCTTGTAATGGGAATGCTTTCAGTCTCGGGGCTCGATTTGCTTGTTGCAATTTGGAAAGATACTGTGATACGTTGATCCCACAGTTCATGTTTAAGTATCCAGCAGTTTGAGCAATGGCTAGAGGGCTAAACGGAGGTTCCGTCAATATCTCCCTTACCACCCCATCAAGAATCTCCTTTCTTGTAAGCAACTTTTCCAGCATCTGCTTTGATTCCTCCTTGTCCATACCACTAATTCCAATTGTTGCGTTCTCAGACGCAAAGCTTCTAGCAATCTCCTCGCTTCGAGTGATCAGGAGCACACAACCTCTTTTATCAGGCACAAAGCTAAGTAATGAGTGCCAAACCTCTAGATTGTTAGCATCATCCAAAATAATTAGCCATTGGCCTGATACGGCTCTATTCAGATGCCTTTTTAACAGCACTCTGACGTCCCTTCCGCTGTCTTCGATCCCCTCCAGTCTTAACGAGCGGCCAACATCTCTGTAAATCTCTTTGAATTCTTTCGAATTGCCCGCGGAGACCCAGAAGATAGAGCAGCGTGGAAACCTTTCCTTCCAACGATATGACATCTCAATAGCGATCTGAGTTTTACCGATCCCTCCGGCGCCAAATATTGCGAACTTTGATGAGGATCCGGATCCAATGTTCTGTAAAAGGCTCTTTTCCACCTCTCCGAGAACAGAACCACGTCCAACAAAGGTTCCATTTCGCGGAAAGGGGACTGACCAAACCGTTGGGTAGTTCGCCACTTCGGCGAGTCCGGGGCCTTTAATTTCGAGCCACTCCTCTAGTAAAGCCCTCGCGCAAGCTGCAGCGGTTCCCGCAGCATACCTTTGAAACTCCTTGTTTGTATGGCTATCCGCATAGTCGCAAGCCCCTTTAACCACAATGCATGCGTTTGGAAGAATATCCCATATACCAGCAGCCTCCATCTCAAAGGCTATCAAATCTTCTTGCTTTGCGATACGATCGCGATCCTCGCCGGACTTCATTACCGTGTCGGCTGATCCAATTTTACCGATGTGGACCATTGGTCGAAGTTCAGTGCAAGCAAATCGCCCGCGGTGTATTACCCTTCCTTTGCACCCTAGATCCCGGCAAGAGGAAGTAGAAGATTCTTCACAAACAGGGTCCGCTGCCGACTTGCACTTGTCACAGATATCACACTTTGGAGTAGAGTCGTTGTGCTTGTGACGATATGATGACTCGAACAGCATGTCTTTCGCCGCACCTGGGTATCGGAATCGGTCGCTAGGATTTTTTTGAAGATCTCCAAGGAACTGGTAGGTCTTGTCGGAGAATTGGTCGAAATTATCTTTGACCTGCCGCAGCAGTGCCCAGGCATCGCGGTTTGGAGTCCTCATTTCGAGCCCGTTCTTCCTAACAAACCCATCCGGAAATTTTCTGCCCAAGTCATATTGAATGACTTCATTTCCGATTATAACATCGCCGAGTATAACTTCCTTCTCATTCCCATTCCGGTGATAAAACGGGACGCCGCCACAAATCCCAACGAGGAGTGCAAGCTTGACGATGAAGTGGCTCTTCAAGTCCGCGGCTGCCTTCGCCGCTTTGACCTTTCCCATATCTTCTAGAATAGTCAGAATCACTTTGAAGCTGCCGATTCTGCCCATAGTATAGAAATTTTTCTCGACAAAGTACCTTTCATCGAAGAGCGAATCAACGGCCTTGGCCTCCAGGCGCAAAGCACAAATGATGGCTACATCGAATTCTCGATTCTCGATGCGCTGCATAGAAACGACTGCGCCGGATACTCCGCGATGGAATGAGTGTCAAGGCTCGGCGGGAAATTACTACAGCTATATGCTGTATGAAGATTTTACCGAGTTTGCGTGGCGATAACGAAGCGTCAAAGATTGTATATAGTCTAGTGCACCTGTTGGATTCGATTCAGGTCATCACAGTGTAGCCTCTAACTTTCAATTAGGCTTGAATGACGCTTTAAATAAATGGTTCCGCTAAAATGGAGAGGGCCCTAGTATTGCGGTGACTATAGATTGAGAGATAGAGTACAACGGTAGTGAGCTAAGAAACTCGAGGTATCCCTACGAGATATTCGGACTCTGCATCCTAAGCATCTCCCGCCCAGCTGGCCAGGTCCTTACAAGTGCTAGTGTCTGAGAGCGCTGAATACCGATAGCAACAGCGGTCTGGAAAGCAGCTATGAGGAGTTCCTTTAGTCTGAAAACCCGACTTCCTTAAGCCCAAAGCGGGAGAAAATCCACTTGATAGTCTAGCTCGGCGTGCCGTTGCTGTATCAGGTAGCTGCAATATTATTGATTACCTGCATGTATTGCTGTCTGAACAGTTCAACCAGCATCTGAGAATGACGAGCGCCACTGGCGGCAGCTGCAGGAAACAAATCGAGGGAGCAAACGTGTCAACTTTCGACTTGCAAATTGTGCAGATTTCAGTGCAGGCCTTGCGAATCCATTGGTTGGGTACATGGTATACATTTTCCGCGGGTGGAAGCATCTAGAACTGCATGTACTGCACTGAATCAAGCGGTGTGACCATCGAGCCCGACCGATATCGAGCCAAAACGTATCGTACACACACGTTCCAAATAATCAAGAAGCTAGCTTAAAGAGCGAGAGAATTAATGGTTTCAGATCTAGTCGTATTTCAGACCAATCTAGTCGTGATAACGTTAAGAACGACAATAGGTGAAATCGTACTTTAAAAATTGGCCGTAGTGTTGTAATGTCTGCGGTTTGGAAGGACTGAAATCTTTGTGTCTCTGTATATGTGCACATGTAAAATTTTTGATAACGAGCTGCAGGGCCTCTATCCGTGCTATGACAGGGCTCATGCGCCCTGCAGTATGGGTTGGCACGGGATCTTGTAGCCTCGAATCCAGGCGCTAGGATCTTAGGGTGCATATGCATACAAGGTTGCAGAAACCTGGCGTTGTAGTACAGAATCCAACACGTCTGACGTCTGTAACATGCATCAACGCTTGCGCTTGAGCACTCATTTTATAACGTTGTAAGTCTATCAAGAAATTCGAGCTTAGGTTAAGTACTTCAACTGCTGGAGAAGGGAAATGTGGACATGTCGAAATGAAGTACCTGAGGTTTCTATGGCTGAAAATTAGTGTCGTATGTACACACGCCGGTTTATATAGACTCACTGCTAGCATGCTATACGGGTAACTCTTCCAGGAATCAAGCCCCAGGGCTAATAACAGCGAAAGATGTTCACAGATTTCTATAGCTATATGCTAGTCAGACGTGGCGTGTCTTGACGGGAATATCTAAAATTACTAAATGAGCAGGTTTTGGATTGGAATGAAAAGATAATAATGTCAAGGCAAATGTCAAGACATAAGGACATGAAAATCCACCTTAGCCTAGGTGCTTCGCTCAGGGCCCCACGACGTCCGGGTATCAAAATAACGCATCATTAACATACATCGCGACACTGACAAAACACATAAAAACGCACATATTATACCTTTCTTGAGTAGGAGTCAGATATAGGATTGGAATATGGATAAACAGCTTTCGTTCGGTGCGTCTGTAGCTGAATTGCTTTCCGTTTCCAATAAGATGATGCTCTACCTCAAATATTGTGCCCAAAGTACCGGAGCCAGCCCTCAACTGCTCCAAACCATCTTTTCAAAGATCAGCGCTATCAATTCGACCTTTGGGCAAGTACAGACATCGATGAACTGGGAAACCGCTTCCAACCGCCCGAACAGTGAAGGATTGAATTTCGTATATGTCGAGCATCTTGTGGCCACTCTAGGTGGTTGTATTTCCACTTTCTCGAGACTCGGGAAACACATCGATGAGTTCCAAAGTGGAGAAGCTCCTAAGGCCTTAACACCATCCCTCCAAAGGCGGAACACTTGGCCGAGATCCTCAAAAAGGGGCGGGATAAAGCCCTTAATGTGGGACCTAAAAAGACTCAACAGCAGTTTAAATTTAATCCTGACTATTTCCAGGTGGTACGTATATACCACAACTAGACCTCTGGGCTAAGAGAATAAGCTAATATAATCGATGTAGCGATTCCCGGGCGGATGTCGCGCACCCACTGCGACAACTCTATTCCACTATTAGAGGTCTCATTGAATCGGAGGGCACCCTTCCGACGGAAATCCGAACAGCGGTTATGGGACAAAGTCCACAGCAACATGACGATTCGATGTTGGCGCTCGCCACCACCAGTGCGGGGCAACGCTCTATATTCAATCGACCGCCTAGAGTCGGATATAACGAGAATATTGAAGGTATTCCACTATCACAGAGGACATCGACCGATTCTTTGAGGTCCACGTCCACGGCACAGACATATAGAAGCATCAGTCAGCTCGACAACTTAGCGAGTCTCCTACTTCCCTTTTTGCGAAGTCAATTCTACAATCCCAGTTGTTTCCAAAAGGAGGGTGGACAGTGTAAGCCTCATTTAGAATCCATAACTCCACTCTCGATAAATTCTAACTGCGACACAGTTTCACCAACACCCAATATTGTCCCTCTCCATGATTTTGAGGGACCAGAGGTTGCTTTGATGAAACTGTTCCCGACGACGCTGGGGGCATCGTTTGTGCCCGAAAAATTGGTCATACAAGTCGCCCGGATTGTGATAACTTTATTGCAGACGGACTTTGAGGCAGCCGACAACCGCCGGGCTGCTAAATCTCGAGCCAGATTTTGGGCTTCCACTTTACAGCAATTGACAAGCGCTAGAAGATTGAGGCGCACGAATATCGCAGAAGGAATTTTCACGGCAATGGGGAAGGACTTTGTAACACTTGCTGAGGCATATAATGAAAAGAATAAAAAAAGCGCGAGAAATTTTCTTCGCGCCGGTGGAGAGTTTGTGCTGTGTGTAGTCGAAACTGGGGATCCGAAACTTATCGAACTCGTGATGGAAACTTCAGTCCTAGCGGTTGAGAAGACGATGAGGACTGATTATGCCACGGAGATCATCGAAGATATCATGACACTCGCAGCAAATTTCACTCTTTCCACAAACTTCGACGCATTACGCGAGGCCAATGCAATAGCAATAGGTGGCTTGCTGTTCTTGCAGCGAGCTATGAAAGAACCAGAGAAAACGGCGCTTGCACTTGGTTGCATGGTGGAGGTTGTCTCGAGGGTCCTAGAGAGAATTTCAGGCAACAATGCCCTGTCCAAGGTGTGGATTGAGGAGATCCTAAAGTGGGATGGGTTCCAAGCTCTTTTAGATGTCGCTATATCAACAGTAGCAGCGTTATTTCTCGAACAACCAACGTCGGAGACCAGCGATCGAGTTCCAACCAGCCAAAAGTTGGCCACTGGCATCATTCACTGGTTTGTGACAGTGGCGAGTGGCGTACGCAAGCTTGGGCATGTACTAGAGCTGGCTACCCCTCCTGCCGAGAAGCAAAACAAAAACATTTCCGAGAAATTTGAAGGGCCAGAGCAAAAACGTCGGAGAGATGCTCTCATAAGGGTATTTCAATTGGGGAGGGATCACGCTGAGAGTTTGGACACCGAGAGTGATGCCCTGCCATCGAGCGATACGCCTGGTTCTAATCCTGTCCAGGTTGGGGATATGTTTTCGAAGATTATAAAGAAGCTCGAACCATCCCACCAGCCCGTTTGAATAGCAAATTTCTTCTCGCCCGTATACTTTGTCTCTTATAATACTCGATTCTAATCATGTCGACATCAGTTAGGCTAGAGGATTAAATCATATTGATTTTCGTCTAGACTGTGCAACCCAGAATCGATAGGCCTTTCCCAGTTCCACGCAGTTAAAATTTCCTGTATATACGTTTCTATCATGGGCCGGTTCCCCTTGAGATATACGTCACCAAACCCTCTACAGCAGAATCATCTCGCGGAAAATAGTGTCATTCCTACGCTTCCGAGTTGTGAGTGTGCTAGAAGAGGAGTGTTTTTGAATACCGTTCGGATCCAAACTGTGCAGCTGTGTGGCAATTTTCACTCCCAATACCGTTGTGATACCGTATCAATATTAATAGGCGCCCTTTCCTGGTACAGTAGGTACCTACCTAGGTAGGTACTTACTTGATATCATTACCCAAAATATTGATCAGCTAGTTTTACAGGGGTCCTTTCGGCCCGCTCGCGAGGGAACGCGGTAACGCAAAAAATCCAACACTATCGATAAAGAATCGTGACTGTGACCTGGAGCTTGACTGTGACCTGGAGCTTGACTGTGACCTGGAGCTTGACTGCGCAACAGGTCTACCAGGCAGCTATATATAACTCATAGGCGGGCACGACAGACAGAGGGGGCAATTGGTGACCGTAGACTTGGTCTTTGGTGATAGTTGATTGCCTGATGATGTATGTACATATACGCATGCAACGATTTATCTCATAACAACACAACGGTTGACACAGACGTTGCTATCATGCATTGGGACGGGGTCGACCAATCCATCAGGCATGCAGATATTTGTAAAACTAAACCATTCCATTGTTCGAAACTAGAGATGGTAACTAAAATAACTCTGTTTATTAGAAATTTGGGGAGAGCTGTTGTCATTCATCTCCGCATGGCTCTGTGAGTTCCTGGCTATAAATTAACATTATATCTTATCGTTACATTCTGAAAGGTTGCATTTGGGAGAATTTCAAGGCTCTCGGATTTCGGTCCACGGTTAGCAGATCGCGCAAGCTTAAGGGATAGCAGACCCCATTTAACATCCTGCGCGACTCAGCTAGTGCCCCTAATCAACCGAGTATTTGATGCACATTTTTGGATCTTTGGCACCTTCAAAATTGAAAGATTCCACCGCGCGCGCGCCGTTAGAACGTTACCAAAGACGATAGCGGGGCAAGAGGCTGAACAATTTATATCAATATTTCGGACCACAGGAATAGATTAAACTTCCGAATGTCTAACATCGTCCAGCTTGAACATTTGGATGTTAGGAACTCTAGGGCTCTTGCGGCGAGGATCAGTGGACATCTGTATAGAGAGGGGGCTGGGATTTCGAAGATAAAGCTTTTGGATTGACACCCGAGATCTGGGGCAGTGCCCAGATTTTCTGCATAGGTGAACTGGCAGTGGCTGAGTCCTAGATCCTGCGGCTGAGAGAAAGCTGTAGTTTGCGATGCAATTGTCTTCGAAAACATTCGAAACCCTTGTTATAATATAAAGAGCAAAGGCCCCTGTACATGTGAGTTTCTGATGAAGCCCTTGTAGTAACCACTTTCGGTCCACAAAGTCAACTAACCGGCCATGATAGCACTCTTGATCGTTCTATCGGCTCTGTGCCTTCCCCAAGGAGTTTTACTCGTTCCAGTTGCTGTTGAAAGCCTCAAAGCCACCAACGAACGGCACAGGCAGCGAGCCTATCCAGAATGCAACATCCACAACGAATTCTACAGCCTTGGGCGACCACCAGATGGTTGGATGGCAATCCGGTCCCAACCTCCGGGGAACGCTTGATATCATAATTAGTTGCACGACCACGCTTTCACTCTGCGTCTACACAGCTTTGCACTTAAATGTCCACGCGCGAAACACAAAATTTCGCTATAGAGTTATGGAAAAAACCTTCTGGGTCTTAATCGGCATCCTAGCCCCAGAGTTCGTCGTATACATAGCCTGGAAACAGCGGTCACAGGCAAGAAAATTAACACTGTTGATAAAGAGTATTATGAACGATAGGGAGTTACAGGATCTCCGTGAAAGGCGGGATTCTGTTGAAAAGGTTCGATAGCCTCGAGAGACCTCCGTTTCGTTCATCTGTCGTTATTCTCGACCCGTCCAGGGGAACTTAAATGCTAACGTAGGCTGCCACATCAGGATACAGGTTCTGCACCGGTCGAGTGGACGGACAGCCATTCCTTTTTCGTCGACCAGGGTGGCTTCTACTTCGATACGGCAGAACATAAAGAGCCTTATATCCCCAATTCTCCGCAGTTAACGATAGCACCCGCCGGTGTTGTGCTGCTGACGGTCCTGGGATGCCCTCCACGATATGACAAAGACTTTATCTTGGACAAAAGCAAATCGGACCTCTTAGGAAAGGCTTTGGTGTGTATTCAGGGCAGCTGGTTGATTGCTCAAACAATCGGCCGGCTGGCTTCAGGGCTTCCAGTTACGCCCCTCGAAGCAAATACTTTAGCACATGTCGGCTGTGCCTTACTTATCTACTACTTCTGGTGGGATAAACCACAGGACGTCGATGCACCCCTTCCCGTATCGGGTCCAAATATGGCCGAAATAGCCGCATTTTGTTGGTCAACAAGCCGTCTCAGCAGCGAGCATTATGACTTCGTTCATAACCGGATAGTCTCGAAAAGATGGCCAACCCAAGATCAAGCTACCACGCACGTAATGAGGCTATTGAACATACCAACGGATGACCCTGATAACAGTTCTGCAAGGGCTGTTAGTTATATCGTAAATCTAAATTCCACTTACTGGTTAACTGAGCTTACACTGCTCAGACCGACTGTTACATCGGAGCAATATAATATCGCAACGGCTTTTCGCGAGCAAGTCAGTAGAAAGAGGAAGAAAGAGTCTGTCCATATTAACACCGCATTTCAACATCCAACGAGCAGTACTACTCGAGGGGATAAAGAAATAATGCAATCGCATTTATTGCCCTATCTAACTTTAATTTTCTGTCCTCCGAAACTTCTTGACGCGGACATTCCGATACCACCCAGCATCAATCCGGATCTCTTAGATTCCATGACGGAAAAACTACAAAGTTGCCCGAATGATATGCGAGAACACCAGCACCAAGTATTGATCGACTTTCTAAATCCCGAGGCCCATTTGCAGGTGGACCAGACCGCTTGCCATTGCGACTCCCTTTCGCGGCAAGGGTTACATATTCGTGACTGGCTTAACTGTTCGATCTCAGCCAGTCCAGAGGCAGTTGTAAGGCGCCGATTACTCGCGAAGGCCGCCGAAAAATACGAAGCGCTGCTCATAGTCTGGCTGGCACTTGGCTATTTTCTAGATTATAGGGAAGTCGATCTCGTATACATTCAGCGCGAGAGAAGTACCCCAGCCAGAATGTGGTTAAACAACTGGGGACGGGTTCTCAACTACCCAGTGGAAGAAGGTTACATTTTCGGAAATAAGGCGAACTCGCAGTCTATCAGGAAGAAAATCGCAATGCTGAAACTTTCGAAGAAAGGACTCATGCTGGTGTTTTTGGCACTCCTCGTACCTATGCTCTACGGAATAGTACATATTGCGCTTTGGAGACACAAGTTCCCAACCAGAGCAGAAGAACTTATGTGGAAAGGTTCTGCCCTCTTATTGTCTGCGGGGCCAATTGCTATGGTGATCCTGATAGCGCTTTTGATAGCACCCCCGTTCTTGTACGGGATTCTATCTGACCGGTACCACATCAGCGCTGTACCCGGTTTTTTGGCGGGAATACTCGTTATACTCGCGATCGTCATTTTTGTTATCTCAGCTATCGCTGGGTGTTTAGCCTATGTTTTCGCGAGGTTTTTTCTATTTATTGAGGCGTATATCAGCCTTCGATCATCCCCGCTGACGACGTACCAAACTCCTGAGTGGACGGAACTCATCCCACACTTTTGAAGGGAGCCCGTATAAGTCAGAATCTGATTGTACAATTGTGGTGCTCCGCAATTTGTATCGCTTGTTTGATTCCAATGCCTTGTTAACTTACCAGTATACCCTTTGGCCATTTTCTTTTAAGCTTTTGAAAGTTTTGTGTCCTTCCCTAGCTATCTATATTTCTTTATAATATCTCCAATATAATAGTATCGTTATAAGTCCTAGATAGACAGATATGACGCTGCAAAAGATTTCTCACCTGCGATAGAACTACTGCAAAGCTAGGCATAGACGTCGCGCGCAGCAAAGCGTCCGAACACATGGTAGCTCTCGATATCATAGTGTATCGATTTTCGATATATATATATAGTCTGTTCCAAAAAGATTGAGAGATCTAGCTGACACAGCTAGCTATGCACAGGATACTCATATATATACAAGCATAGCCTGGTACTTCGTATCTATCATACGGTCTTTTGGGATATATATGGCCCAGTTAAGAAGGTTTGAGCTCGAGCGCTCGGGTACGGCATTATTTTGGCTAGAATCAGTCGCTCAGGTTGTCTATAGCGGCTCCAAATCACCTACCGAGTTTCTCAAAGTATCATATATATGGATATTCGACACACAGAATTACCACCATAACACGTATTATGCGTTATATGACGGTATTGAGAGCGAATCAAGCCAGCATTATTGTTATCAGTACGGCTTCAAGATATTTTATGAATGTCAGTTCATCTTATTGTTTGGGCTAGAATATTGCATTGATAGCC
Organism: Arthrobotrys sphaeroides; assembly: GCA_036971245.1. Taxonomy (NCBI): domain Eukaryota; kingdom Fungi; phylum Ascomycota; class Orbiliomycetes; order Orbiliales; family Orbiliaceae; genus Arthrobotrys; species Arthrobotrys sphaeroides. Next base: position 985,201 of record JAJTTW010000009.1, on the reverse strand, counting down.
TCGGAAATATCACTTTTGTGGGCAGAGCAGGACGTATATCGCAATCAAGAAGTCACCGCCGACAATACCTGGAGGGCCCAACTGGCCGAAAGGAGGTATATGATGTGGGAGACCCCCCAAACCCCATATGAGCGTAACTACATCTGAATATATATATAAAATTGAGCAGAGATGCAACTAAAAGACAGAATATCTATCGATCAAAGACATGTACAGTAGCCTTGAGAATGTGAAAACACTTCTAGATCTAGATATCTAACAACTTCAACTCCCCAATAATCAAAGCCTCCACTTTATCTCCTCGCGGAATCCTAGTTCTCTTATCCCCCACCTCACTCAGCCCCGGCAGGCATAGGAGTGCATTGGCCGCTTCCAGACTTCCGATCCTACTGCTCCGTTGTCCGCCAGTACTATGCGCGACCAGCCCTCCGGACCTATCAATCCTTATAGCGGCACGATGGTACTCCGGTCGAGGATCAAGTACTAAGTCGTCTTGGGCCGTCACTAGTGCTTTGGCTAGATGAACATCATTGCCTATGAAGCCGGATATTTGCCGTAACGCTGGTAGGACGAAGAGGTGGAATGTAACTGTCGCGGAGGCTGGGTTTCCTGGGAGCGAGAATATTGGCTTCGACGCACCGTCTTGAACCGGGATGGTAGCGAAGGTTGTTGGCTTCCCGGGTTTCATAGCTACCCTACCGAAGTGGATAGTTCCGCTGAATGTGCGTTCGATGGTTGGTTTCAGAAGATCCTTTTCACCCATGCTAACACCACCTGTGGTGATTATAATGTCTACTTTGGACAGAGCATCTTTTAGAACGTCTTCCAATGTTCCGGGCCTATCACCAATGCAGAGTATTAGCGTTACAGGCCATGCCTATTGCATATCTTTGACAACGAGGACCTACTGATCCTTCGCGATTCCTAGGTCCACAGCCTCAAAGCCCCTAGCCGTTATCGCGGCCAACAGCGTGGGTCTGTTGCTGTCTCTAACCTCCCCAATGCTCAAAGCTTCAGGCCTGTCATGCTGTACGATCTCATCACCCGTCGATAGCACACCGACAGCTGGCTTCTTGTAAACATCGATCTCCACTACTCCAACGCTAGCCAATAATCCTATCTCCCCACCCACCGCTGTAATCTCAGCCCCCTTCCTCAATAGCAGATCCCCAGCTTTGATATCACTCCCCACCTCTCTCACGTTCTCCGACTCCGTTAACCCGCTGGCCAAAATCTCGATCTCCAGCTCCTCCTTCCCGTCTTCGGTAGTCTTTGCAATCCGCGTGTCCTCCACCATGACCACTGCAGTAGCACCAGGTGGCAAAGGTGCACCTGTTGTAATCCTTGCAATTTGACCCGCTTCCAACGGCTTCAGCTCGCCGGGTGCAGCATGTGAAACTCCCACTACAGGGTACACACCAACGCCATCGGTATGCACAACCGCATACCCATCAACAATACTGGCTCTAAACGCAGGCACTGATTCTTTCGCTTTCACATCCTCGGCAAGTATGTACCCAACCAACCCGGCATCTACTTTCTTTCTAACGATTTGCGGAGCAGGAATGTTCTCAGCCACAAGTCTATGCGCTTCTTTGACCGAAATCATCGGATACGGCGAGCTCCTGTGCCTTCGTGTGACATCGCCGGCCAAATCATTGGAACGCAACTCTCCACCCTGTTGCGTTCGCGGGGTAGGTGCATGATGTCCACCTCCATGATGATGATGGCCACATCCACTTGTCATCCCGACGGCGTCATCCGACGCTAACCCCCCGCTTTCATGCAGGTGTGAATGGTGATCGTGAGCTCCGCTAGAGGTAGCTACCCCAGCGTCTTTCTCAAGCTTCTTTATCCCGCCGGAATGTAGAACGCGAGAGTCTCCACCTGCAGCTTGGACGCATGCATGCGGCAGGAGTTTGATGATTGCCTCGAGATTTTCTTTCGCGCCCTTTGGAGACCCAGGAAGGGTGACTATGACCGTGTCACCACGGACGCCAGCGACTGGACGGGACATTATTGCGACTGCAGGTGCGTTTACGCCAGCGTTTGTTAGTGGTTTCTGTGCCATAACGTTGCGGATGTTGGCTCCAAGGACAAGGATCCCACGTACAAGGCGTGATTTTCAGGGACGCAGAGAGCATTCCGTGACTGCGGCACCAATCCGTACATTCCTTAGCTGAGGTTCGAACATGGTAAAGTCTTTGACGGATAATGGACTTACACTAGTCCGCTTGCTGTTTTATCCAGCGTTTCACTAACGGCCTGCCGCCATAGCCACCCTTTCAGTCTCTAGAGCTTGCATCCTGCAATAGGATCACGGCATAACATATCCCCCATCATAACTGACAAGCAGATATAACAAAGACAATCAAAACAAAGGGTGGCAATCAGAAGAAAGAAAGAAAGAAAGAAAAAAGGTCAACGGACCTCCGGCGTGACATCCCGTTTAGCAAACCCGGTGCCTCCCGTGGTGATAATCAAACTCAAGCTCTTATTATCACACCAATCCCTAATCTTCTCTTGAATCTTTGCCTTATCGTCCGGAACGATTCTCCGTTCCTCGATAAGCCACTCGTAGGTGTTATTCTGAATCTGAGCGTTTGCTTCGGCTATGACGGCGGTTAGGGTGTCTATAGCTCTGTCGGTAGCGTGGTCTGCGGCGGCGGTGTCGGAGACGATGAGCAGCCCCACCGTCAATTCCTTCGTCGGATCACGGTCGTCTTCGTACATTTTGTGCGAATTGATAAGCAGATTAGGGTGTATTATCAATACGTCGATGAGAATTCGAGTCCTTGGTACAGAGCTAGGTAGCTAGTCCGGTGTGATTGGCCAATTGACCGGATGGAATGTAGTGCTACTCGACGATGTTGAATAAAGGATTGAGGCCAGACCCGGCGGGGTGAAGGATTCGGGCGCAGCAGTGAGGTCATCTGCTTGCTGCGGAACGAGCGCGGACGAATGGAATTTCGTTTGCGAAATGCAAACCTGCGTTTTGCGTTTTAGCAGAGATTTGTTGCACCAAAGTTGCCTTTGTCGATTCGGCGCGTCCATCGGGAAATTCGACTTCGTGGATAAGGTTGATTAGTTGGAGATGCGGGCAAGTACGTTCGACAGACGACCTCTTGCGGTTTCGGGGCAGGGTTTTTATAAATAGCGGTGGAGCTGAGCTTCCAAAGTTCTGGATTTCCTCGCTATCAAATCAATACAGCATAGCTTCGGCATTACATTTCCCTGTTCGCGACAACGTCCCTGCATATTGAGACAGCTACTAGACAAGAAAGGATATTAACCGGTTCAGCCTACATACTTCATACGATCAAACAATGGCTGCTAAGTATTCGTACCTCGATCTTATAAATGAGGTTGACGGGTTAGTTCTCCACATCTGTGCGATATCAGTTCACATGGCATCTCGTATTCTAATGCATGTCGCGTGCATAGCTTCCCAAATGCCGCTACTCATCCCGTCGCCTTCGCCGAAAGAACGGCTGACCATGCCCGATTCATGTACCTGTCCCATACTATCGGGTACATTATCCCCATGGTACTGGATGCCTTGAAGGATGTATCTCTGTCCGGCGACTGGTGGGAAATCAAGCCCGGTGTCGTCAGGCTGTTGGGGGACACTGTCGAGGAGAGAACCAAGAATATCGACGAGACAACCAGGAGGTGGAGAGACAAGAAGAGATTTGATATTCTCTCTGGTACGGCATTACTCATTAGGTGTGCACATGGTATTCATTCGAAGCTAATAAATGGAATAAAGGCTGGAGAGACGAAAGATACACTATCTATGCGCCCAAAGGCGTCACATGTTTCACCATGGAACGGTCCGCTCATCCACTGTAAGTTTACACCGCTCTTTGACCAGGGAATAACATTACAGATCAAAGCTAATCCGGAATGCCATACAGTTTCGGCGTGGTCGCCTACGGATCTCACATGACCGTCTACGTCCCCGCCACCCCCACTACCCCGCTCCGAATCTGGGTACCCCGCCGCGCGGCAGGCAAAGCCACCTACCCAGGCATGCTCGACAACACCGTCGCCGGAGGCATGGGAGACGGACAAACCCCTTGGGAGTGCATCGTCAAGGAGGCCGGTGAAGAAGCTTCATTGGAAGAGTCCTTTGTGAGGGCTAATGCGAAGGCCGTCGGATTCGTCTCATACTTCTACGTGAGACACGAAGGAGCCGGTGGTGAAGCAGGGCTTCTCCAGCCAGAGGTTGAGTACTGTTATGACATGGAAGTTAAGGCGCCCGAGGACGGTGGACCGGAACCCAAGCCGTGCGACGGAGAGGTGCAGTTGCACATGCTGATGAATCTGGACGAGGTCAAGGAGAACCTAAAGGCGGGGAACTTTAAACCAAACTGTGCCGCAGTTTTGCTCGACTTCTTCATCAGGCACGGAGTATTGACGTCGGAGAACGAGCCAGACTATTTGGAGATCTACTCCCGGCTGCACAGGAGACTAGAGTTCCCAACCAGGTAAATGGCTGTGGATGGCGGATTAGGGAGAAGATTTAGGGTTATGAATTATGTATGATACATAGATAGTTTGTAGCTCCCCAAAAATAGCTTATGATAGAAATGACAATTTTTGATGCGCCTTATGACTCCTCTATATGCAGAAACCCCATACCGCTCCCTTTCTTCTGCGGGCCTCCGATGGAATATTATCCCTACCAGAAACCCAAAAGCCGCTATCTTGAATAGAGCCACCAAACTAAACCTTCTTGACAAGAAGATAGACGTACTCGTGCTTCAAAGTCGTCAATTTCTTCGCCGACCCTTCGAGGTAGAGCAACAGTCCTCCGAAAGAGATATACACCTTTCTACACGCCGAATAACCCTTATTAGCAAACCAATCAAGCCCTCCACCAGTCACAACAAAAAGGTCGCCTTACATCGAATCCACACCGGCCTCCTCAAACCGATAAATCTTGCCGTAGCAGACATACTCATACGCATCCGCCAGCGTAGGCATATCATCCAAATCCCTCCATCCCTGCTTCGCCTCGCCGATATCACTGCTCCCGTCCAACTTTAGAGTAGACGCGAGAACCAATTCTATATTTTCGCCCTGTTGGATGGGGTACAAATCGTGACTGATATCGAGGTGGAATTTGATGTCCGGGTTGGAACCGGTGATGCGGGAGACGCGATCGTATTTTTCGGCGTTGACGGAGTTTATGGAGAAAGGTTCCGAGACGAGGATTGCGTCTCCGGTTGGACCGGAGGAGGTGCCAGATTGACGGGACATGATTGATTCAAATTAGAGGGGACCGATGGGAGGGAGAAGTGGAGGATGTCGCGGTTTACGTTTGGAGGATTTCGAGGTTGTGCTTCCTTTGCGACAGCTAAAAGTCCTGGCTTGGCGGCGAAATGCGGATCCTTGTCAATATGTGGCTGGTTTGTGGCTCATATCTCTATGTGGCGGTGCTGAACGAAAGACAACAGTACCAACACGGACCTCCCCAAAGTAACATACCCTCGTGCTAGGATACATTTCCCAGGTTCTTTTAGGTAGGCTCCTCCTAAATATCCGATTCTCCAAGAATCCTATGTACCACAGTACCGCTTTCTAAGTACTCTCCTATCACACCATTTTAACGGTAATTCCCGTGTCCTCTACCAAGCCGGTCGATCGAAAACAAACTCTTGAGACCCTCCTCATGTACCATGATGTAATGAACATCACTAGGCCATATTCAATCAGAGGGACCAAATTCAAGCTTTCGGGACGTTATAACGTCTTTTTAGTTTCGTTCCACACGCTTCGTCGATATAAACCCTTTGAGCCTGTTCAATGCCCAGGACCCGGTGGAAAACAATCTGAACGAACCCCTTCGCACGCCAATGCAGAAAAAAAATTAGGATATATAAACAGACGAACAAAAATTACCAAAGCTCCATTCTACCTCTGCTTATCTCTTAAATCTGCTTAACGGCTCAAACCCAAGATTTAAAAGTCCATAAACCAAAGAGATGTCTGCAAAGTCCAAAGCCGAACTCGCCGCTCTAGCAGGCAGCTCAGTCTACACCCTCAACCAGCTCTTCTACGGCATCTCAGCCCACAAACACGGCGCCACAGAAGCCGCAAACGAGCACTATCTTAAAGCTGCAGTTGGTGCCGCCGTCGCGTTCGCCGCCTACGAGGTTCTACAGAATGAAAAGGAGGATGAAGATTTCGAGGAAACTATTATACGTGGGGGAAGGGACAGGGGATATAAAGAAATTGAGTACCGAGATGAACATGAGCGTGGACATACTAGGAGGGCGCTGGAACAAACGGTCGGGGCGTATGCGCTTGGGAAGGAACTGATGGGGGATAAGAAGCATAAAGGAAGGCATAGGGTTGCGGAAGCGATAGGAACCATGGGATTGCTAAAGGAAATGAGAAGACACAACCGTTGAGAATAGCGTGGTATGCGTATCACAGCGATCGAGGCAATATTGCGACTGTGTTAATATTTCACTGTTTTACTACTATGTAAGCAAGATAAAATGATCAATGATCTAGGCGATTCGGTATAACTTTAGCGTTCAACATTATAGTTAATTAACTAAGTTATTGATTAACTAAGTTATTGATTACGCGCAAAGATTATAGGATATCATTAAGTATGTATGCAATATCGATATTAAGTTTTTCGTTCTAATTAGCTTACGCCATCTACTAAACTATCGCCTCCGAGCTCTGTCTATATTCAAGTCTCTCTTCCGGTTCTTATAATTTTGATACCCATATTGATAATAGTTCTGATATTGTTGCTGGTTCCCGGCCTGATACTGTTGATTGTAACCCGGGTATTGCTGGTTGTAATTCGCATTTGGGTATTGCTGATAATTCTGATTCGGGTATTGTTGATTGAAATTTTGATTTTGACCCTGATTCGGTTGCCCGCTTGTATTATTATTCTGACTCTGGCCACCAGAAAAGTACGCAGGGTCGCCATAGAACCGCCTGAACCGATCGATATCCACATCCGTAAGCTGCATCTCCCGAGTGGGATCATACATCTGCCACGCCATCAACGCCTGCGGAGGATCAACGTGACCGAGTCCGATCACATGTCCGAACTCATGCACGAACGTATTGTACATAGTCGTAAGATCCCAACTCGGAGGCCCGGTTTCTGAATCATTAAATTTGAAGGTTCCAAATAACCCGCCATCATAACCCTGCGGTCCGAGTATACCGTATCCGTAGCGCCATTGATTAGGTCCCATATACGGGAGCCCTTCGTCTGTCTGACCGGGACCGACGACGCTGATGTGCACATTTGCGTCGTTTTGGCCCTGTGCTTTTTCGAATTTGAAGGAGGAGATTGAAGCCCATTGGGTAAAACCGCGACCGATGATGTTTTCCATAGTGCCTTGGTCAAATCCTCGGATTGTGCCGTAGAGTTGCCATTTGAATACGAAGCCTACTGGCCATTTTCTGTTGGCGTCGGGTAGTCCTTGTTGACGCCGGGTTAGGTTTCGGCCACCAGGGCCGAGACCGCAGCCGCAGATATAACTTGGTTTTGATGACATATTTTGGATAATTAGGGATAGTAGTATGTCGAATATAGCTAATACAAGAGTTAAAAATATGAAATTCTAAAAAATTAAAAAGTACTATATGAATAAAAGTATCAGCGAAAGCCAGCTTCGCATTAGAATAGAACCGAAATCATTGGTGTTCGTAACGTATAAGGTGCCACGAACCGGACCAGTATCCAAGAGTGGGGCATCAGATTTATATTAGTCCATCTCCCAAAATGTAAATCTACGGCCTTGTCAGGCCTACCTGTATACCATGGATTCATAATTTGCTTTTATATATGCATGATTATATCGTCGACAATTATTAGTTTTAGCCTCAATGCATGCTCAACCCCGGTGTGCTGTTACACGACGTAACACCCCATGTCCATATAACTCGAACCCTTAAGCTAAGAGTTTTTAAAATTGCAATTCTCATTTTTTCAGTATTGATATTTGTTTTCTCGAATAGATGTCCTCAAGCCAACCCCCGTGCGAAAAATGCTCCGCTCTGAAACTGCATGTCTTCCCCAGAGCTGTTCGGAGCCGCCAAGCTAGGCCGGAAAAAACAATATTGCCTCCTTAAGTTTAGTTCGCATTGACACTAACCTGAACAGGGCCGGGTCGACGAAACGTCCCTCGAATCAAGCCTTCGCCAACCTAGTGGACCCCTAACTATCTCCTACGAAGTTCTTATTCTAGAAAATCTTCCTGCACGCTTGCGTCATGGAATTCGAAGGCTTCGAGTTGTTATTCTCGAGCATTCAACAGAGTTGACCCTGTTTAGCCTCAGTTCACTCCGTGTAACTCTGGAAATATTAATAGATCCACTCTCCATGGCCAGATCCATTGAGGCTGTTGACGTTGCTTAAGAGCTCGTAGAGGTAGAAATACGTTTACTTCGCCATGCAGGTACTAGGTACGTATATGAACAAACAAAAAAATTTGCCTCGTATAATCGAGATATCCCGCCGATTTACAGCCTAATACTCTTGATATATATCATCTTGAGACTGCAAGGGTCGTTCCGTGACTATGGGCCCTGGATTCGGGTACCGGATTCGCAAAGGAACTCTTTCGAGCCATGAATGGCGCATGCAATAACTAAGTCTCTGTAGCAAGGGCTCTTGTATTTAAGACTGGTCTCGCCACTAATATAACTATGGTTAGTTGAGACCTTGAAGGGCGATGACATTGGTACTTGGCTATACCACAGAGTTCATACAATACCCTCACTTTACCAAAACTTTCAAAACCTCCACCAATGCAGATATCATATCCCCGTTCTTCTCCTCAGCCGCTACAGAGTCCTCCAATATCCTCTTCAAAACATCAACCCCACCTTCCTCCTTCACTTTCTTCACCCCATCTTCACCCCCAACAATCACCAAATTCCGAACCACCACGACCCCCCTGAACACCACCCCATCTTCCTCATCCTCACAAACTTCAAGTATCCTCGTAACTCCTCCTTCTCTTTCCAGAACTTTCTTAGCCCCTGCGTCCCACTCCGTTAGCATTGCTAGCGCTCCGCTAGCTGCTAATCGACTAGCCACATCGTCCGCTTGTGCAATTGCCAGCAACATCTGTAGTCTATTCCCACTCCTAGGCCCTTCAACGAATAAGCTTACGGTTTCAGGTGCTACCATAAGGTTACACACTAACTCTACCGCAGCCCGCTGGATCATATCGTTAGCGTGCAGTAACAGCTCTTCGATTATCGTAAATTCTTTTTTGACAATTATCGAACGAATAGAGTCCGTAGTAGAAGCAAGATTCGTGAGGGCTAAGAGGGCTTCAAATAGGGGTAGTAAGTCCCGTGATTCCGCCGTGGAGTTGTGTACTGATTTTATGAGATTTAAAAGAGGTGGAAGGGAGGAATTTATGGGGACGGAGGCGCTGAATGCTAGTGACGGGTTCACTGATATTAGGAGGCGTGAGAGTGCATGGGCAGTGGTATTGTGGATGATGGATTCGGGCTGTTCTTCCGTGGTTGCCGACTCGGCATCCGAGGATGATGTGGGTATTGCCGGAAGAGAGGAGTATATTTGGAGCAATAGTCTAACAGCGCCTTGTTGTGCCATTGCTCCACGGTTGGCGCTAACTTTGGAGAGGGATAGCAGGATGGAAGAAATCAGTGTCGTAGCCTGTGGCGATGTCTTCTTGCTGAGCCTCACGAAAGCTGGGATTACGCCCGCAGTGAGAAGAGACTTGCACCGTTTGTTCACGTAAGGGTCTTGATCCAACTTCGGTATTTCACCAGGAGTTTTTGAAGATGGGGTAGCGTTGGCATAGTTTTTTAACTGTGCCATCTTCAATTGTTCTTCCGTCAGCGGTTTGGTATAGCGAGTGAGATTGTCGATAGTCGTTAGAACACCAAAGATAATTGATGCGCTTGTCGCAGGGGTAAGAAGTTCAAGAAGGGATTTGATAGTGGCAGAATCAGCAGCAAGAGTTTCCTTGACAGAAGGAGTGAGGGATGTATATGCCAAACCCTCCACTGATTGCTGCTTTGACGCATCCGAAGATGACGAGAGGAGGTTCTTGAATTTGGATGCTAGCTCCTCGACCTCTTTATCCGACTTGGGTGGTTTTACTGGCTCTTTTTGGCCAGGAGGAGGCGCTGGGGTGTCTCCAGACAACTTTGCAAGAGCAAGAGATGCAGCTGTACTCGCATCGCCTTTCCCGGCAGCTACGGCTGTAAGATATTCCTCGCAGTGTTTTGAAACAGCATCTCTGCAGGTTTTATCGATGCAAGCAGCAGACATAAGATTTATAGCTGCCAGCTCAACCGTCTGGGGTCTGCCCTGTAGAGATGGCACCAGATTCTGAACAAATCCGTCGGTATGAAACAAATTCGAGAGACTGTTTGTCGCAACCGGGAACAGTGCAGCTGCGACGTTGAATGCTAAAGCCATTTCGTCGTCATCGTCCGAAGACAATCGGGTGGTCAAGAAGTCCCCAAGCAACTGTAGAGATAGTTCGGACTCGATAGACTCGAGGTACTTTGCTGCAGCCAGTAGTGCGCCCGTTCTGATATCCTCCTTTGATCCATTTGTGATAAGAGTGATAAAGTCGACGAACTCGTGCTTTCCGATCAAGGATTGTAGCTTTTGTGCGTCCGTAGCTAGCATTCGTGATATCGGTCGTATAGATGTTTCCGCTCGTTGACCTTTATCCAGCTGGCGGAGTAGATATCTAAACCAAGCTCTTAGAACAGCATCCTGCTGGCCGCTCTTCCAGCTATTCGCGTCCAAGGCAGTTGATGTAAGAGAATCAACTGCCTCAGGACCGAAGTCCATCAACTTTTCAAATATCCTATCCCTGGTATCCTCCCCAGCCAGCATAGCCGCCAATGCAATCTTTCCGTCCGTACAATGCTGGGTTATAGCAGCAAGTAGTCTCCCCGCTACTGCCCCAACGCTCTCTCCCCCTCCATATTGTAGGCACGCCAGGACAATAGCCTTCACCTGGTCTTTCGTAAGATTGCCGCCACTTTGGACAATCTTTACAGCCTGGTTCCCGGAATCGATGTCCCCATCTTCCAGTAGCTTCCTACAAAGCTCTGGGATTCTAGAGCCCGCATCTTGGGTCTCTTGGATGTGTTGAAATGCTGCACGGACCTGTGGGTTCTCGGGAGCAAGATGAATTGCCTCTCGAAGGGCCCGGGCGGCGTCCTAGTTTGATAATCAGAGACGGTGCTTAACCAGAGGAGTAATTGTATTGGGTACCTCTAGACGGCCGGCCCTGAACAGCCCGAGTGCCGTTGATGCCAGTAGCGAAGCCCTTTTTTCAGTGTTATCGGTCATGTTCGAGGTTTCGAACAGGTTTGAAGGTGCCGAGGTGTCGTAAGTGTGGGTTGGTGGATGGGGTGAGGTAGATATCAATCCCGGGGCCATGTATGCACAGGGGTAGCTCGGGAAGCATGATGCCCGGGCCATGCGCCGAATAGGGCCTAGACTCTCTGGGCCGGGAGAGCACACAAACAGCGCAAAGAATTCTACACCAACAGCTTCAGGCGGCCTAGGCGCGTATCTTCACGTTATCCAGGCCTCATCCTGTGAGTCAAGTGCAAATGCTTGCAGCTGCATGTTGGCGGGATGGAAGCACCGCTTTGGGAGCCATAAAAACGCCCTCTGCTTGAGGTCTCTGCCGTGGTGGGTCTCTTCTCTCCATTCCACATCACTTGTAGTCGCCTTACCTAGCATAAGTATTCCGCCAGCCCCAGGACACCACATACACAATGGATCCGGAACCATATACATCGAATGAAGCAGGTTTAGAGGGGTCTGCTGAGCTTCCAAACCCCGAGATGTTCTTTAAGAAGGGCCTCAGGGTCGCCGTTCAAGGCTGTGTATGTCCACCTCGCGCCCCCGTGCAGTCGATGCGGTTCGGTCAACCATATCTAACCTTGTCATCAGGGCCACGGCATGCTCGACCAAATCTATGCCACAATAGAGCAGGCCTGCCAGATACATTCTTACAAGGTGGACCTGCTCATCATCTGCGGCGACTTCCAAGCCGTTCGTAACTCCCGAGACCTCCTCACCATGGCTGTTCCGTACAAATACCGCCACATGGGCGACTTTTACAAATACTACAACGGCTCAAAAGTTGCTCCCATACCCACCTTGTTCGTCGGCGGGAATCACGAGGCTTCGTCTCACCTTTACGAGTTGAATCAGGGTGGATGGGTCTGTCCGAACATGTACTACATGGGTGGTACCGGGGTTGTCAATGTAAACGGGATCAGAATCGCAGGAGTCAGCGGGATATACAACGAGAATAGCTACAAACGGCCTCGGTTCGAGAAACCACCGTTCGATGACCGGTCCATGCGGGGCGCGTATCACTACCGTGCGCACGAATTGTTCAAATTGAACATGTTAAGCGGAGACGTGGATATATTCGTATCACACGATTGGCCGGAAGGAATCACGAAGTATGGAAACGAGGCAAAGCTGCTGGCGGTGAAGCAGCATTTCAGAAAAGAAGTCGCAGAAGGACGACTGGGCAGTCCACCTCTGATGGGCCTACTAAGGAAGCTAAGACCAAACTACTGGTTCGCGGCACACATGCACATCAAATTCCCGGCTGTAGTAAACCATGGAGAGATTCCAAAACAAACGGTCAAGGAAACTGAGGGCGATTGGACAGAACTGGACGATATGCTGAAGGCAAAGAACGAGGATGAAATCGACTTGGATATTGAAGATGAGGACCCGGCTCCCAAGACCGAAGATAAGAAGCAAAAACAGCCCGCACAGACAAGCGTATCGGCCGCTTCAGAATCATCAGCCGCTCCAAGGCCATATCCGTCTCCACACACAACTACCACAAGAACACATTTCCTCGCTCTCGACAAGCTCCTTCCTCGGCGTGACTTCCTTCAGATCCTTACCATCCCGTCTCGAAGTCCTCTACCTTTGTCAGACCCCCTCCGTACCCGTCTTCACTATGATAGAGAATGGCTTGCCATCAGCCGAGTTTTAGAGCCCATGGACGCCTCGAGTGGAGTAGGATTAAGTCAGTATATGAAATTTGCACAAGACGAGAAACGGGTTACAAATAGGATCAACGAAGAATTCAAGTGGGTAAATGAAAACATCACCGACGAGCAGCTATTGGTACCAGAAAATTGGGTGCGAACAGCAAAGTTACAGTTCGACGATCATACCAAAGCAACAAAGCCACGTAAGTTATCCCCTCGCCAACAATATCTTAGCTTAGTAAGTCTACTAATATCAATGATGAAATATATCCAGCCGACGGGTTCAATAACCCGCAAACGGAAACATATTGCAGATTAATTGGAATCGAGAATAAGTGGGCACCTCCGCCGCATCTGAGGAAATCATTGTCCCCAGAGCCACAGGGACACCAGACGATAGACTCAACAATGGCGGAGGGGAGTAGCGCTGGTGCTCCAAGCTCCGAAGCTTAAACTATTGCTACGCCCCGGGGCAATAATAGCCGGCCCCAGGAAAAGTTTGTGTCCCACGGTGAGGTTACGAACAAACGGTTTTGAAACCACATGATAAGTTTGTGCGCAACGCAGAAATTACCACAATACAGAGGGATTGTCACTGAATCGATCACGAGACTACATCAACAGCCTTAGCCACGGGGCTGGAATGGCAAGGACTTATGAGGCATCCTGCGTGGTCATTTGAACCAAATCGCTACTATCATCTATTAATCTCTGCACTCGTACTTGAAGTCCAAAAAGTTCCCGTACATACCTTAAATTCTCATAGATCATACTCGATCGCGAACATTTAAAACTTTGAAAGAAGCTTTGAGACACGATACAGCCCATGTATGAACCCTAGCCCCCTCCCTTTGTTTAAAGGCGCCCTTTAAGTACAGAAGGCCTTTCTTTTCCGATTCACATTCAACGTTAGTACGGCCATAGCTCGATTCCCTTCTTTCATGACGATACCAGCCGGGTTTACATATTTTGGGCGTACATATACCAAGTACCTAACTTAACCGCTGCTTTATGCTGGAAGCTCGATGCTCACGCGGTCACAAACATTCTACCAAGATACTCATACCCTGGAAAACCCACATACCAGGCAATAATTCCATTGCAAAGCCTTTAAACTTTCTTAACTACAGACGCACGAGCCAGCCTCGAAGACCGATAGATATATCATGCCAATACTTCTGTTACTACTCTTAACGCCCCTCCTATCACTGCTATACATCTTCCAACGTTTAAAATGGCTCAAACTTCGATTTCTCGGGAGAGTATCATACAAAGACGCCGCCTGCCAAACCACAGACTTGGATCTTGAACCCGATCTCTCATACACACCGACCACAATAGATACTGACGAAGAGGAGGGGTCTGAAGTATCATTAAACTCATCGGCATTTCTATCAAAAATCTGCATCTACAACCCCCAAACCCAACTCACCTACATCATCCCCGCAAGCAGCCTACCGTACCACCCGGAAAGCCTGCAAATACCAATGTCAGTTCTAAATCGGCTGTGTAAATATGCTTTGGAGTTATACGAGTCAGAGACCGGGAGGGGCTCGGGTCTACGAGAAACTATAACCTCGGATACACTAAAGCCGCCGAGGGTGGTATTTTATGTGCTTCAAGATGGAAGTTGTGAAGTTCGCGAAGATGGGGAGCGGGTTCCGGAGACATGGGTGAAGGTTCCTGAGCAGGTCATGGAGTTTCTGGCGGACGAGGTTGTGAGGTGGGTTGATGGAGAAAGCAGTACACTGGAGACGACAAGTTGATGTGTAATCTATATCTAGGGCCTTGCATACACGGAGGGCGTTTAGGCATGATTTTGGAGTTTGTTATGCGTCTAGAAGGTAGAGAGGGCCAGGTGGGGGTTTTTGTTTCTAATCCATACAAGCCGCGATGTATCAACAGCTATAATCGTTTTTCTATATATGTACAACGACTTTTCCAAGCATATTTACAATCCATTACGATGATATACAAGCATCTCCATTATTTCCAGGCACCCTCATCACCTCGCCTCTCCCTGTCGACCTGCTCGTCGAATTCTTTCTGGAGCTCCTCTCTCGACTTCGGCCTATTTTGCCCCTGTCTCCTTCCAAATCCACCGAACGAGCCACCACTTTCTCCGCCATCTCGAGATTCGCCTGGAATCCTCCGTTCACCGGAATATCCCTCAGAGGCCTGCTGTCTGATTCTTTCCCAGGTCGACATGTTGGCCATATCGTCCGTCTTCACAGCAGTGTCTCGTTGTGCTTGCGGTGCCCATCTATCTTCCTCCATAGCCGGACCCTGTGGACCCTCTCTTGCCCTCTTTGCTCGTTCCCATGCACTTTCTCCTGGTCTGATGGGAGGTAGTCCGGTGTCGTTGCTCCCCTGTCTCGCACTGACCGGAGCATCGTCCTTCACGAGATCGCCCCAGTCGATACTCTCGCTCTGTAAACCGCCAAGGGTTTGTGTATCCACGGGCTCGAAACGTTGAGGCCGTCTGCTTCCGCTTCCGCTTCCACCATCGCCACCGTCATATGTCTCCTGTTGCTGAGGTGGTGGTGGCATGGGCAGCCCTCTCCTTGCAACCGCTTCCTTCATTCTCGCCTTAGCGTACTCCATTCGGTCATAGTTGAACTCTTGCAACCTTTCGTCCGCCAATTCCTTTCGTCGAGATGCCGAGGTTAACCATATAAGCCCAAGTGTACCAACCACGTATTTCCCAAAGAAACCCCAGACTGCGCCCCGAAAAATGTTTTTATAAAAATGGCGGGATAAGGCTGCTGGTGCCCCTCGTACCACGAAACCAGTTGGAGGTGGATGGAACAAATCCTTCAGAGGCGGTACAGGATTACGGCCGGATTCGAATGCCGCCATGGAGGCATCATATGCGGCCTTCGCAGCCTCAGAGGCAATTTTTGAGGCCTCAGACGGAGCCGCCGAAGCGTTCTCAGCCAAAGCCTTCAGTGCGGCGTTAGAGGCAAGATACTCGGATTGAAAGCGAGGGAGCAGCCGCTGCTTGGATTCCACCACCCTTCTATCGTTTTCATCGAACTCTTTCAGCAATGTCTCCAATTCCTCGATTTTTCCAAAGGCGGTAGCTTTCTTCGTGGTCCCCGGCTTTGGCGGTTTTTTGATCTCCTCTAATACTTCATCTCGCAGCAGTTGCTGAACTCCAGGCCGGGTTCTATCCCACCATGCCAACACTTTCTGGAACTGTATGCACCTTATCTGGTAGCTCAGTATCACATTCTTATAATCCTGGATAGATATGGCGGCGTGGCCCATGGATACAGCCCGAAACTTTGCACTTTCAGTCAATAAACCCACGAGCGCAGCGTTTGTATGGCGCGAGTGCATGTACCCCCACCGGAATAGAGAATTCATGTTGGTGTACTGGCGCGTCTGCTTCACAGGCTCCGTAAAAGTTTCCGTTGCTTCCGGCGGCCTCGCTGCGTGCGGATCGTCGAATGGTATATTCGGCCTGAACCGTGCTTGCCGTTCGTGCGCTGCACCGGTATCCGCTGCCGTATCCGCTGCCGTATTCGCTGCCGTAGATCCTGGAGCGGGACCAGTGGAACCAGTCCCTTCTGCCTGGCCCCATCCATTCGGGAACACAAACCCAGACGGTGGAACCGCACCCTCTCCCGCACCACCCTTCAACCCAAGCGTAGTCCTCACAGTCTTCTCCATCGGCCAGAACTTCGTCCTCGTGGACCAGTATATCCCACCAGCCAACCCAAGAAGCCCAAAGTACTCCGTCCCGTTCTGCATATTCTGGGAGTAACGACTGAGTATGGCGTGTTCGACTGGGGTGAACGGTCGAGGGATGATCTCTGCGCGACGACGCATGGCGACAATGTGGATGCTGTCGCGACCATGGACGCCGTACATATTGTACATTCCTGTCCAGTACGCGATGAAGCCAGGAAGAGCCGGGATGATAGACGGAGTAGTCACCGCGGACGGGATTAAGGAGGAGAGACGTTCGTGTTCCGGATGGAAGAGGTAGTGGGGGGCCGTGGGGTCACGAGAGACCGGGAGGCCCGCCGACGGGCCAATTCCCTCCTTCTTATCCTGCATTGTGATCCCAGATGCAGAGCCGAAGTTGTAATATCAATTGGTGGTGGTAGTGATGGCCCTGTTCGTCAAGCCATGGTGGTTGTTATCGGTTGATTGGTGGTGTGAGGTCTCAGTGGTATCATCGGGTTTGTGCGGCTGTGCTTTGGTGGGGCGCTTCGGCTGCACCGCCACCAATGCCGTCACCACGTTTTTTACCCCGGATTCTGCATCCGCAATATCATTGCGAATGTGGTTAATATAAGGGGGGTCGAGTAGATCGAGGCAGAATCGATTATATCGTCTACGTCGCCGATAACTCAGACTCTATAAGGATCCGGGCGCTATAGTAGGCGTGGAACCGAAATTGTTGATATCATAATACTACGCAGTAGAATCGATGATGCTCTTCTCGACACCCCTTCTGATAATTCTCATCACCGCCCAATTTATGAAATCTCTACATACAGAGATGACAACAAACTAAAGTCCACCGCTATAATGTATAAGAGATATAGCTCGACAGCAGCTCGCTAATCTTCAAGAGAGAAATGGAGACAACCAAAAACAGGAAATACACAATATACAGATGCCCGGCAGAGGGGTATCCCATATGGACCCGCAATTAGCATCATCGATGAAAATGGGGGAGATTACAAGAAATATTCTACTTGCGCCTTCTCCACAGGCTGTTGATCCACCCTGTTCTCCGCATTCTCGGGAGCCTGGTCGAATACGTTGAAATACCTGCTACCTGCGTCATCAACTTCCAGAACACTTGCCAGATTGCCGCATCGATAACAGTAGTTCGGCGCGGACCAAACAGTACTTAATCGATCGTCGTATAGCACCTGATACCCCTCCTGGCAGAGTTGATGCGCCCGCAGTATATGCGAGAAGTTGTTGATCTCCAGAAACTTCTTCACTACCTGCGCGCCGAAAGTATACCCCGCACCTCTCGG
Source organism: Arthrobotrys sphaeroides (assembly GCA_036971245.1). Lineage (NCBI taxonomy): Eukaryota > Fungi > Ascomycota > Orbiliomycetes > Orbiliales > Orbiliaceae > Arthrobotrys > Arthrobotrys sphaeroides. The sequence goes on along the minus strand of JAJTTW010000009.1, from coordinate 967,175 downwards.
AGAAAGAGCGAATTCGTCGCGCTCGGCGTCAGGGTCGGACCAGACCAGATCAGCCATGGGGCCTTCGTGTGGAATCTCTACACGTTTGGAGCAAAAGAAATTAGCAGGTGAGCTCATCGATATCATATGATCAGTAAAACCGGGGCAATGGGACGGTCTTACCTCTAAATCTATCGATAATCTTAATCTGATCGATTGAGTGTATCGACGGCGATAGGCCTAAAATAGCAGGCAGGTTCAGCTGTTAGTATTGGTCTTCTCCTTCCCAGGTTTTCCTTGGAACAAAATGCCTCGAAAACGCCACCGGGAACGCTCAACCCGGTAATTCACGAGTACTCACCTCCATGCACGCAAAATATGTCATTGTTGATCACCACGCTGAGTGTTAAGAAATCGAACATGTCCGTGAAGTGATGCCAGACATTCGCACTTCCGTATTTTCTGGCACATTCTGTGTAGAATCCGTAGGACTGGGTGACACCTCTGGATTCATGGTTCCCTCTGATCAAGTGTACCCTGTTCGGATATCGCAGCTTCAAGCATACGAGTAGTGATATTGTCTCGACGCTGAACAGCCCCCTATCGACATAGTCGCCTAAATAACACCAGATACTTTAGAACAAATCCTTAAACCCAGTGGCATCTTCGAAACTCTAAAGTTGCCTTCTCCACGGTAGCGTAACTGTAGATCTGGCCTAGGCGCTTCAGAAAAGGGGAGAGGGATCCATTAATAATATAATCCTCGAACGGGAGGGAAAGCGTAGGACATCGCAACCTCGCGACAATACGGCCTTCCTAGGGTTACTGTTTACCCGAGAGACATATACAGCGCCAGGACCTGCGAAGGGGTTTAGAGCTAACGAGAGAAATAATGGTTATCGACCTACCTAAAAAGAGGTAGTTGGTATCCGGGCAAAATCCACCTATCCGGAAAATCTCGAGAAGGTCGTAGAACTGCCCGTGAATGTCACCGACAACCGTCACTGGCGAGAGGATATGAACCACATTACTCTCTCGCATCAGCAGTTCCTTCGTCTTGGCGCATATTGCCTCTATTACCGGCTCGGCGAGTAGTTCTCGTTTGTATAAGCGTTCGATGCAGGCATCGAGGTCGACTATAGCGATATCGGAAATGAAGAATATGTCAGCCCTCCACTCTTACAGCCTTGACGATCGCTTGGAATACAGCAGCTCGAAAACTTCGTCGATGCGTAGAAAAATCTTCAACGAAGAAGAACCTCTTACCTGGAAGCCCAGGCATCTCAAAATATCGGGATGAAGCCGCTCCAAGAGCAGGCTACCACAGCGTAACGATCGTCCAATGTTTTCTTCCTCCGCTTGCTCTGCTTGCTGATGCTACTACCCAAGAATCCGGGAATCAAATAGAGCTCCTGGAACAACCCTTCCTTCCTTGATACGGCAGTAACGGAGTCTCGCAAGGAAAACGTGCAGGTGGACCCGTCTCTCTTTTGCCTGTGCCTCGCGGATAGCCGATGGCGAGATGTCTCGAAATAGCTTATTTCGCAAAGCAAAAAAGAAATTGCGACAGCTATTTACGGAGAATGTGGTGATGCTCGTTCGTGGGCTCGTAGGCGCTAAGACAGTGGACCGCAGAAGTTCGGAAGGGTTGAAGGAGCAGGGGCAAGGGTTGTGCGCGTGCAAAGATGGGAGCTTCCTGATGGCGACAAGTTGATATTATGCTTCAACGAGCGTAACGAAGATGGATATATCTCGTGCGATGAGAGTTGGATGCGCGGCAGTCGATGGGCGTGGGGATGAGATCAAGAGACGGTGATATTGCTTGGTGGGCTGTCAAGCGTTGAAGTAGCAGGCCAGCGGTAAACTGGCGGCGAAACAACACGCGACATCCAACAGCATCCGTCCTGCACGTTCCCGCCCACCCCAGATACACGAGACCAGATATCTCGAACTCAAAGCAGACATACTGGCTTTTAACGCTCTTGCCTTTTTTTTTTTTTTTACCTTCATAGACCCTTTCACGGAAACAGCCTTTCGTTTTCCTAGAAAGCCTGTTACATTGGTGATACCATATCATTGCGAAGTATATAATGAGCGAGGCCGGCATAGGCCTAGAATATCTTAGCGTATAGGCAAGTGAAATATGATGTATGAGAGTTAGATACAATGCTAACGACAATATCGAATCACCTTCAAAGTCTAGGTTGGGAAAGGGTACCAGCTTTGAAAATTTTACATGGCTTGAGCAATTGAAGATCTCATTCAGGGTTTTCACATGATATAGCCTTACCACTTATCGTCGATAAGAAACCGGCCACATGCGCCCTCAAGCTCGTGGCAAACCGAAAAGTCAGTCCAGAACGTCCAAAGGCAAATAAAAAGACCTCAAGCAGGGGCATAAAATTGGCGACTCGCCACTACGCTAAACCATAATGTCCTAAAAAGTATACTAGTTGTATATTAATACTAGCCTACTAACCTTAATCGAATACCCCGGAGTCTCACTATCCCAGGAGATATCCTAACTTCAAATTTCGGGCGAGACAAATCTCATGCACTCCGCCAAAAGCCAGACCGTTGAACCCGCCTAAGAACCTAACGAGTTCTCACTCAATCAAGGGCCTATAAGCTAGCGAGCCGGAGGGAGCTCAAGTAAACCCCTCCCTCCTCCTCCCATTGCATATTGCGGGTTCACGGATCCGATTCGATTCTGGAGCTCGCTCTCACGACATCGTCTAGCTTTATCGTCTATCCTCCAAGGAACGCTCACATGCTTCTCTACTCCAGATAGCAGCAAAAGATGTGTAGAGAAGGTATTGTGACCGCAGTGACGATTTTTCGGCCTCCATCGATTCGGCAAGGGTTGAGGGTCTAAGACATACATAAGCTTACAAGGAGAGATATCCCACATATGGTGATGAGCTGTCGCATGATTCCGAAGTGTCGACAGCACATCTCGACATATGTATGTACGGCTCAGGGTTTTGCTGGTTCATCTGCCTGTCTGACAGGTTGCATCTGCATATGCACGGTAGGATGGGGCATTGCATTGGCTGCTTCATCCGAACGAACGAGATATATGGAAAACTTAGGAGGGATATTGATCTCACATCGCCAAGGGTCTTAGGATGAGGGGTTGGGACGCTCGGATGTCAGCCGGTTAGATGAAGGTTGATTAAAGTTGGGGATCGTGATCATGTGCGGGAGGGTTCTTACCGGTTAAGTAAGGGAATACCGGAATCATTTGCAGGCTTGGAGGGTATCCAGCATGCATGTACTCAACATTCTGCTATGGTGGTGGTTTAAAATTACAACTGACTGATTCAGACAGATATTGGAGTATCTCACAGTACAATTGCCGCTCAAGAATAACTCGGAGATACCATCGACAGAGAGTACCATAAATCTCTAGTTCGACATTGGATTCTTATGCAATGACGTCAAACAAAGCTATAAGAACCTCATTGCTCTTCATCCAAATGCGGTGAATCTTCAGCTCCACTCTCATACATGAGCATTATGATCTTCTGCAGGAACAATACTCGGGTACTTAGGACCGCGGGAAGAGTACATATCGTAATATGCAAAGAACTTCACAATTCTATCTGCTCCGTGTGCCCCACCACCCACAAGCTCAAGTCTAGCTGGTAGCCTGAAAGACCGCGCGAACGCACATATGCAGAGACTTCGGAAAAGGAAAGACGAAGACTTTTAGGCTGGCCATGGCCGGCGTAGGCGGGAAAACCGGGTGTTAGAGCGTTTCAATAAGCATTGCCAGTAAATACGTGAACTTGGCTTACGAATCAGAGATCTGTGTATCGATATAGATATGGATTTCGTAAAAGAAGAGACTAGACGTTGTGAATTACGATATCCGGTAGCCGTCGTATCGCGATGGTGCCAATCGATAATATACATTGATCCTTGAAGGCGTATGCATGGCCGGCCGATAACTTCCAAAAACCCATGTACATACGAGTTTGATATATCATACATACCAGTAGAGCGGCACCGCGCAGACTGAATGCAAAGAAGAACACACCAGAGGCCTCCAGAAGAGCCCGAGGTGCATATGCGAAGCCGAGTTGAAAAAACCATATCCCCAAAGGCTGAAGATCAACCTTAGGGGGGAAACTTGATATCACATAATATTATCGTTCATGTCCAATACCAAGTATAGTACGTCACGAGGACATGCGAGCTCGGTGATTTGACCCGATATCTTCTTAAAAAGTACTCAGCTCAGGTTGAATATAAAGATTCCTATCTTGATTTGTACTTTGAGGGAACAGTAACATCCAAAGAGAACGATGATTCCCCTGCCAATACCATACAGCTTACTATCACGGAATCACTCACCGGGTCCTCTAATTTCCAGCCTCTCCGTCAAAAGCTTGTGTCGATCGAGTCCATGGCTCCAGTGATCCACAAGATTCTTAATATCAAAAGCTTGGAACGCCGGAAGCATCAATATATCCAATTACCAATACCCGGGTCCGGGAGGATGATAGGTACACTAGCTGCCTTCCAGGGCACTGATAATCGGTACCGTGGGAAACGAGTGAAATATCAAGAAAGCACTTGAGGCTTCAAAGGTTCCATGCATGCGAGGCTTGGTATTCTGGCGATATCCCGTGCAGCAATTGACAGGATTTGTGTTGTCTGGCTGACATCACTTTTAGTCAACAGAATGTCAAGATATCTTTGGTTTCGAAGGCTGGCTCGTGTCGAAATCCTCTAAACCGCTAACGATGTCCTTTGAAATCACCAAGGCCACTCGTCTTGCTTGTTTTTTTCTTGTTTTCCGTTGTTTTCTTCCTGGCGTAGTCCGGCGCCATGAAAGTTCCGAATAGCACTTCCCTAATCCGCACAACGAAGACAAGGCAAACCCGACACTTCCAACCTGCACCCCACCACGCCGTCGAAGCTGGCAAAGCGAAAGCAGCAGGTACGGCGATGGCAGCCTTCGTAAAGTGGTGCAAGGCGGGAGGCACTAGAGCGACAAAGAAAGTCGTCTGGCTGAATTTCCTGGGCAAGACCTGGCGGGAGAATCAAGGGACTTGCTGTGTCTGGCCCGTGATATTCAGGGAAACAGTCAAAGGTTAGTATCTGATTGACGGACACTGTCAGAAAATGGCTAACTAGTGAGCTGGTGATCGATGATCGCAGAGTAGATGCGGAGATGTCCAGGAGAACATTCCAAGCCTTCGATGCAGGTATCATCAGCAGTTTAAATGCTTCGTCGAGACCTTCTCGAAAGACTGCAAGATCTTCGGGTTTTTGCTTCGGGTTCCGCAAAGGAAAAGAAAAAAACGAGCGAGAGGGTGGGGAAACCTTGGACCGAGAACCCACTGCGCGGGAGGAGAATAAGCCGGTGATTTTATGAGGAACAATCACGAAAGGATGAATAATTCTTATGCATCCCGCTTTTCTGGAAGTTCTATATCGTTTCTTCTGTCGCTGAAGAAAGGAAGAGCTGCCTTGCATGTATGGCTGCATGACGGTCTGCAGGTCCACCCCGCCCAGATATCGTATCTTGCCCACAAGATCACGTAACATATCTGCCATTTATTGCTCAAGACCGCCCCAAGCCATGACAGGGAAGGGCATTGCAAGCGTCTCGAGCATGCAGACGTCAATTATAAAAACCAGGGTGGCCCACCTGCCGCATGTGGTAGCGTCCCGCGCTGAACGTTGTATTTGCGAGACGAGGAACCCAACCTAGCACCTCGCTCTGCTGCTGCCACCGACAAAAACCCAGAATCGACTGTACATTTCATGTACATGTACATGCAGCCCTCTTACCGCCTAACCTTATTACGAAGATTAATTGGCGTGGCCGTGATTATAATCTGTGCGTCGGGTGTCTTTGGCAACGATATGTTTTCTTTTGTCAGAGATTCCGACTTTGAGCGTAGTCCTCGCTCTATGAGCAGGCGGAGGGGATCACTGCTCTTATTCTTTTCGGGCTCCCCATGCTCTGCCCACGGCAAGGGTCTCTAACTCCCACGGAGGTATCAGTACCGACTTGGTTCTTCCTACACAAGTTTTGAGTAGAAGAAACATATGTTGACATGTGCTGTGGGGAGAAACAGACTGTGGGATGCATACGCTCTCGATATCGCCCATGGCTCCTCCAAGGATTAAGCATGTCTCAGTGCCCTCACAGGCATCTCGCCCTCGGAGCCGTGGCTCATTCGTCTTTTCTATTTTCTGATATTAAAATCCTCAGCATAGCCCGTTCCTTCCAAAGGGTTTTCCTCTCGAGTCAGGTTTTGGAGAAAACTTCGCCCGTCTATCCCCATCTTCAACTCTTACCCCAAAAGCTTCAAGCTTCCTTTGTCTCTTGAAGCCTCATTTACAACCTCAGGCTAGTTCCTTTGAGTGACAAATATCTTTTATTCTTTTGAGAACTGAACTACTTCGCTGTAGCCCAGTTTCCGCAGATAAAATCCTCAGAGTCCCATCTGCATGAATTAAGGCATTAGATCGAACTTTAAAGATATAAGCCATATATAAATTCTTGCCAGCCAACCTCCCGGAAGACGACCAGGCAAAACCCCGTACTCCACTCAGACCACTCCTCCATTTCACAGTAGAATACTCCTATTTGGAAGTCATCATCCCGTCACCATGCCTTTCGCTGTGAGCCCAATGACCATGGAGTACCTTCAAGATCTCGATTACGGTAGGTTACACATACCAGACCGCTAGGTATCAAAGGACATCTACTGACATGATATCAAATAGAATCCGTGATCCAACCAGCCACAAGGGTCTATTTCCCTCTCCAGGCTACCTTCACAGAGTCGGACAGCGTCTTTTCCTCCCCGATGCCGTCTCTCTTCCAGCCCCGCCCTGCGGTTTCCTCCTACTTTTCCGGAGCCTCATGGACCCCCCCATCAATGGCGGAGATGCCCGATTATATGATGGAGGATCCAGCCATGCAGATCGTCAAAAAACGAAGACACCAGTCTAAACTCATGGACGGAGAGGTTATGTTCCCACCATCCGACGAAAAAGGTTTACTCAAACCCGACTTCGTCCCAGAGACCTCTGCACGAAGATCTTACACCAAGAACCGAACATCTTTCATCGAGATTACGGCATTCCAGGTCCCATCTTCTCCAAGCAGCCGACCAACAACGTCCTCCAGCATCTCTGCCTCATCCGAGGAGGTTCCAATTCCACATACCCCAGAAACCGAACTTCCAGACGATATCTCACCAGAATTCTCATCTTTCAGTTCCGTCTCTTCTGGTACATTTAGTAATGTCGGAGACCTAGACGACTTGGAGGACTTGGACGCCTACAAGGTTGAGCATCATGATGGATGCCCGATCAAGGGATACTTGGATAGCGAGAATAGGGATAACACTGCAATGTAAGACCCAATGTGAATCCAATATATACCTATAAATATATGCTGACCAAAGACACAGGGACTACTTCTCCAGCCGCTGCAATTGCTCCCGACCAACTATGATTGACTCTAAATCGAACGATTGGATGAATCTAAGTTGGGACAACTCTCCACCAACTAAGACGGGTGCTGAGTTCATGAGCAACTTCAAGACCGAACCAAAGATCTTCGCTCCAGGCTATCCTGAAGTCGAAAACATGGAACTCGGCTCTATCTAAATCAACCCAACGAACGATTTTTCTTATCTCTTGTCTTCAACGTTTTATTGTTTTCTGACAGCCGTTTTTCTTTCATAACTCAACGACACATTTTGCTTTCCACCGTACAGATGCTTTTCTTCGAACAAATGAAATTCAACATGCACTTTAAGATCGCAAGAAACTCGAATGTTTAATCTCGAAAGTCTTTTCCTTTGCCTTTGACACATTGTTGTCCTTTACTTCTGTATATATGTAATGAGGAGGGTTAACGCTACTGGGGACCGGAGTTGTTATAGGCTTGCGTTCGTTTACTACGTTTGGGGCAACAGAGGGGTTTTTTTCTCTTTTGGAATTTGTGGAGGTTATTCCTTTATTACCGTCGTTTGTCGATGCCATTCGACATATATCTTATTCTGACAGCAGAATACGGATCACTTTTTTGTTCGTGGTCCGAGAACTTTTTTCTCTTTTCTCCTTCTCAAGTTCTCAATTTCACTTATTGTTCATCCCATTATACACACTTAGACCGATTTTCACTACTACCGACCTTCTAACTATTCTTCGAACTTTTTATCGATATCATATGCATTATGCTCAATGCACCTGTCTATCCATATAGTCAGGACACATCCGCCACTCACGCTATCACACCACAATCTCGAGATCCCACGATTGATAGCTCACTAGCACTCAGACAACGTTAACCCCCAAAAGTTTTCCTTACTCCACGCGGGATCCGATTGCTGTATTCGATCGAGCTAGGAGCGCAAAAAGCACATGCCTGTATCTACTACTTTATCTTCATGTCAATCTTTATTGCTCATTTTTCTTTCTTTATGTTGGTTTTGGTATTTTTCACGTGGATACGGCGGGAATCAGGGTTTCTGTTGCAAGTTACCCTACTTAGTCTAGTCGATGGGCCACTTTGGAAAGACAATATCAAATTTTTTATCCTTCGCTGATATACTATGTCCTTAAGTTTGTGTCTAGAGCTTTCTGGAAATTACATTATATGATAGAAATTTTCTTGGAATTCAATCTACGATTCATCTCGGGTATTAACTTTGGTTTTTCGGAAACCGCGCTTCCCACGATAATTTCATATCACAAAACTACTTCCTAACGACATGTAAAAGCCTCTCCTGCCGTTAAAGGCTCAAAGATTCCGGGCTTAACGTCACTCCCACATCAAATCCGTTCGTCCGCTTTCCCTGCACCCATCTCGAAACTTTCTCTTCCTCTCTCGGTTTTTATTTTATTTTTATTTTTTTTACAAAAGTACTCTCGAGCAAGACCTATATCCCAATGCAATGCAATGGCATTGCATTGCATACCAACTAGTCCACGCTACAGCGTACCTTACCGCCCCCTTGACGTTTCCAACTTCCTTTTATATCGTCAGTTCTCGCTTACCCCTTCGTCTGCACTACTCTTGGAAGCTCCTAGGCGGGTCTTGGGGTATGGTGCAATCGATTTGAATTTTACTAACTTCTGGGTAAGTGCTGACGAGATCGAGGTGTGTAATTGATATGCTTTTTTTTCCCTTCCTTTGATTTTGCTACGGAATAGGATCGGGAAGTCTGAGGCTTATCATATTGATATTCGTAATATCTTACGGTATTTTTATGGCGGTGAGATGGGATACGTCGGTGGAACCGCAGGGAAGGTGGTAGCTAGTACTATCGTGGTTCTGGCCCGGGGTTCGTGTTGAGGGGTGAAATATGCAACAGGATGCCGCATTTTCCTGGGGCGTGACTAAGCTTGATGATTCAAGATGCTTGCGTATCGATACGACGAGATTACGATTCAGAGCAAAAATTAGAATAGCTTCAATTGAAATACGAATTTCAAAGACGCATACGCCTTGATTATGACTCCTTCCCAACTTAGGATCCTGATGTACCGATACAAGTATATACATTTCACTCTCGATCTCAGTTCTCGATATATCGATCGATGCCGTCTGACTGACTTCCCAAAGTTCGTTACCTCACCCCCTGTCGATAATTATACCCCGCCACCAAAGCCGCAACGTGGAACCCTGTCCCCGCCACCGCAAAAGTATGCCACAGCTGATGGGAGTGACCCCATAAATCGAATCTCCCCGGCCAAAACCTCTCGGGTATTCTCCCCACAAACACGCATACCCCGACTAACAAACTTACCCCCTCAGCAAGATACCATTGCGCCCCAATCTGCGTGCATGCTTTGTCCCACCCTAACATCCCTATCGACTGGAAGATGGGTAACATAGCTGATATGGCGAGAATGCTAAAAGTCCCGCCGCGGAGGGTACGCATCTTGGTTCCTCCTCCGCCGGTGTCGAAAAGAGTTATGGCAGCTATTATCGCCGACCCTACGTTTATGCCCCAGTATATCCTTTGCAATTTAGGATTTGAATACATTGCGTAATAATTCGCGGATGAACCGGCGCCTACGGCTAGGATACAGATTCCAAAGATATCCAGGCGACCCCAGAAGTGGTGGACGTGATATGAGTGGCTGCGAAGGGTGTGGAATGTTGCGCTGAGGGCGAAACATAATGTTGATGCGGTGATGCAGATACCGAAGGCGATGGTGTCGCCTGTGGTTAGGGGTAGTAGTGATGTTGACTTTGCGGATTTATATAGTGCAATCCCTGTGGCGAGGAAGCCGATGGAACCGATGAGGTGGGTGTAGATGTTCATTGTTTCCATGTGTAGGCACCGCCATAGACGGAAGGATTTGATGTATGAATATGTGGGCATTGGGTGCCCTGTGATAATGAATTCGTTATCGCGAAGCCATACTGGGATCGTGTCTTTTGTCCCGGTGAGGGGCCAGTATGTGGTGGTGCCTATGAGCCTGTCGGTGCTGACTGGTGAGGCCGGCTCACTGGTCGTCCCCGCTGATGAGGCTGGTGCGACGGTTATGGTCGCGTCTTTGGCCATGTCTGGGTCGGTTTGGAGTGGTTGAGATTCGAGAGCTGGTGTATCACATCTTGAGCCCGACATTTCGCGTCCAAGACTCCCTTTTATATGATAATATGCATCTTGCGAATTCGAATTAACAGAAGGATCTATACGGCTGGAGGTTGTGGGTGTGACTGAGGCAGGATACACATATGCGCATGGGTGGCGAGGGCGGCTAATTAAAGTAGCGGCTCCGCAGTTATGCATATGTCACACACACCAAACCTCAGACGAGGCCCTGAGATTGGGAGCAAACATGCATCCCTACATGGAAGAACTCGAAGGATTCAATATATCTAGTGTTAACGTTTGTGACAAAGCTACCTTTGATCTTGTATGTTGGAGGCAGCCTTCCAACCCAAAAATCAACATATTATTGTCTATGAAAAAAATACCAATGTATTCAATATCACTGCCCTCTAGCTTGACCACTGCTTTCGAGCTTAGAATCTACAGTTCTATCCCGCATTTTTCAACTTTCTCGAGGGGCTCTGCGCTGCAGCGCTGCAGATACGAGGCCTTTGAAGTGGCTGAGGTTATACCCCATTGGTGATACATTTAATCCCATTTCTGCATTCTCCAACGGCGTACGGACTTTTTAGAAGTATATACATATATTTCCCTTGCCCTGTTCCTTTCTCAATTTGTAATTATTTGTTAGCGTTAATTAGTACGAATTCATGAAGTCAGTTAATTCGGATATCGGAACTGCGTTGTCGATGCAAAATGCAACATCCCCACAGTCGGATTTCGAATCCGCGCAATTCACTTTCAGTACGAACACCTGAGCAAAGTTCCCGATGATAATAACTAAGTAAGTCCTTAAGTGGATATCTTGTAAGGCTTGAACAAGCCGAGGTTTCTATATCAATTGATCCGTCTCCGGCGTTAATTCTCTTGCAGGGAATGTCAGTTCGACGGACAGAAAAGGCGACTCAAAGCCAAGAAGAGGGCATCCATCCGACAATGTATGGAGTCTCAAGTCCAGATTCAGGAGACAAAGGGAAATTACCTTGCAACAGCAGGAAAATAGCCTCAGGAAACCGAAAACCCATGAGACGGTACTTTAGAGTATCGCGATATCCATAGGAATAGAAAAAAAAGCGAAGTTGCAGTTGGAATTAAGTTTGTTGCCGACCGCGTGGGAAGACGCGCTGATCAACCAACTGGCCTGAGCTGGTCCGAGCTCACCTCATCTTCCACCCTTCAACTGGCATCAACCTCCCCCGGTCATCTCGCCGCATCTACCTCTTACCAGGACCATCGACATTACCAACATCGCCATCACGGATACCAAAACCTTCCGATGGCGTCTCTCCGTAAACACCAGATAAGCGGGCCTGTTGCTGGCTCTGTGAGGTCCGCCGTCGTATCAGGCCCCCCTTCAAACCACCCCAGCTAACCCCCACCATAGAAAGGAGTCGATAGCACTCGTCGGCCCCGGCGGTGCTCCCAAGACATCGAAAGCAGACCAACAGCGTGTAGCAGAGCTCTTGAAACGCCGACAATCCACTAGGATCATCTCAGCACCCATCAATGTCGGAGCGACAATACTAGATGCCCCTGGTGTGCCGAATATTCCATCCGAGTTCGCGGCAGCCGGAGCACCATCATCCACGAGAACCGAGGCACCGAGTACTAGACGACCGGGAACATCCGGTGGGAGGAGGATCCAGCTGCCTGAAGGAAAAGGCGTCCCAGTGAATGTTGATGACTATAGGGTGGAAAACTTCGATGCTTCAAACTGTCCGACAACCTACCCTTACCACCGCTTATCACTCTTATCTAACATGTGGAGTTTCCAGACATATCCACCATCCTCCGGGACGCAAGTGAAGATGAAGTCCGGCAGTACCAGTCCGACCTTAGGCGCACTCGGAAACGTACATCAGCCGATCTCCAAACCAACGTCTACGTCAATCGTATCCAATTTATCTCCATCTCCAAAGAGATCGGCAACGTGAAGGAAGAAATGCGAACGTTGCGAAATCTCCTCGCCGAACTCGACCTGACCACACAATCTCTCAACAACAATGCAGACAGCGACCTACTATCGCAAATGTCGTTTGAGGCCAGCGGAATGGACAGCATGCTCGGTGGCGGCGGTAGTGCCGCCGCTAGAAAGAAACGAAACCGTACTTCAATTGCTGACCTTACACAGATGTGGGCCACCCACTTAAAACTTCTTTGGGAACGGGTTGAAAACTCGCAGAAGTACCTTCCAGCATCCCCGGGCAGGCATATAGTCATGGACAGCCCCCAATGGGTCGAGCTGAACTCTGCAACGTGGAAACCTACACGTCAGGTGCATATGTTCCTTCTCAATGATCATCTCCTAGTCGCATCACTTAAGAAGCGTCGCCCGGACGCTGCCAACCGCGGAGGGCCCCCAACAAAGCTTTTCGCGGAACATTGCTGGCAGCTCAGCGAAGTCGACATGATTGATCTTGCAACATCATCCTCGGAAACCTGTGCCATCAATATTAGGGTAGCCAAGGAATCCTTCGTATACCGCAGTGACAAGCCAGACAAGAAAGCCAAACTCCTGATGACCTTCAAGAAAACGGTTGACGAGATGCGAAAGGCTCTTAAGTCAGAGTCGGAAGACCAAAAGAAAGTGAAAGATAACGTCACTTTCCTCTCCAACCGAGATCCTGCTCTTCACGACCAGGATGATCTACTCAGAACCATCTCTGCGTCTATGGGTCGAGATCGTCCGAACATCATGATTGACGTTGACGGAACGCAGCGAAACCTTAGATGGGTCGAGACACAGATGGACGAGCTAGATGAATTGATTTCGCGGCGGAACTTCGAAGAGGCAGTAGGAAGATTGGAGTTCTTGAGAGGAATTGCATTGAAGCATGCGAAGAGTAACACCGTGGCCAGTGAATTCATCACTTTCCGAGTAGATGAGAGAGCATTGAGGTTGAGCGCACAAATCACAGCGGATCTAAGGGAGTACGCTGCTTGGAAGACCTACGTCAAGAAGAATGCAGATTGGCTGGTTCGATTGGAGTTCGAAGATAGAGCGAGAGAGGCTTTGTTGGACGCCAGAAGCGCCACCATGAAGCTACGAACCAGGTTGGTCGACTTTAATAAACCCTTCGAGAATACATACTGATGCGGTCGAAATTTAGGCAAGTTCGCTTCGAAGGTGACATTCCATCGTATGTCTCCCAGGTGGCACTCGTCCAGTTCACGCTGATTCGTAACACGGTGGAAATCTACAACGCCTGTTTTGAATACCGCCTCTCGAGTCCTCTCGTGAAGTGGGCTAAGGAACACGTGGAAGGATACTCGGACCTCGTCACCCGCCAACTCTCATCTGTCCCGAGAGAAGATGAGGTGTTTGAGCAGTGCATTCAGTACACCCTTCTCCACTCGACACTCCTCACCGACGTCGGGTTGGATTTCAAAAATCTAATGTTGCCGAGGGTAACGGTCGGCGCCTTCGCGGACGCAGCGGGGGAGACGAATACCTTGCCATCCTGATCGGCGGACGTACGGCCATATTGCCGTGGAATGGAGAATATATTACGTTATATGTATATGTCAGAGTCGGATTTTGAAGCTTTCTTGTTCTTTTGATATCTTTCAGCTGCGTTCCCTGTTTCTTTTAGCCCGCTAGCCCTGGATACCCGCTTTCTCTCAAACGCCTGCACTTCTCCATGTTTCTTCCTCAACTTTTACGAAGCCACTAGTCTGTTGGAAATGACAAAACTTCGCGGCCACGTGGAAGCCGCTGATCAAGGCATATCATGATTATCAGCCTCAAAGTGGCACCTTTTATCCCTCACAATACAACAGCCGTCTAGTGCAGTTCTTCCCCAAAATTTGGCGTGTGTCCATCCCATCGTCGCCATCAATCACCAGATACCTCCCAAGATACATTCAGCCCTCGGGAGTATCTGCACGCAGCCGGTGACCAGTTACAATACATTACCATCCCATAGGAACCTCCATCTCGAGAAACCCCTCTCAAGATGCCGGGTGCCTCCGAAGACCCTGAAACTGCGTCGCAGAAAAGTACAGACCCTTGGGCCGTCAATTTCGATACGGGGCTCAATGAACTTAATCTTGAGTTACAATCTCCAGAACCTACCGTTCCACCGTCTGAAGCGCCGGGTCTTATAATTCCTGGACCGGTTACACATCTTGCACCGGTTACATTTCCTGAAGCGGCGGTACTTCCTGAGTCGGTCGCACAAGTCGACGTTCTTTCCCCGCCGTGTACTGCCCCAGCATCAATCCGCTCCCATGCGCCGTCGGCATTGTATTACTGCCGGTATTCCGAGGATGGGACTCGTTCCGATGTCGCGAGTCAGCTGAGCGGAGAATACGATGGAATCGAAGGGTACCGTGTATTCCGTGAAAAGGATTTAGCTGGGAATAACAGGATTCTTTCTCCGACTGCTGAGGAAATTGGACAACATGATTACGGGAATGAGTCTTCGCCGGCTGCTACTATCACGCCTAGCGGCGGTGAAGATGATGGGAATGGAGGGTTTGAGAAGGTGGTTGTTGGGTCTACTGAGACTGTTGTTAGGATTCCGAGGCGGGTGAGCCGGTTTACGGAGGTTATGGTGTCGGATAGTAGTAGTGATGAGGAAGGGGGAGAGGAGGAGGAGGATAGTACGGTTTTTGAGGAGAAGAGTGGTGAGGATTTAGTC
Source organism: Arthrobotrys sphaeroides (assembly GCA_036971245.1). Lineage (NCBI taxonomy): Eukaryota > Fungi > Ascomycota > Orbiliomycetes > Orbiliales > Orbiliaceae > Arthrobotrys > Arthrobotrys sphaeroides. The sequence continues at coordinate 951,949 of JAJTTW010000009.1, read as the reverse complement.
TTTTGGATTACGATTTTTATGTTGTTTATGTGCTGATATATGAGGTTAATTTGATGAGGACAGATACTATCGAAGACCTTCCCCGAAGTGATCGAGTTCTCTATATTCACCTCGCGTGGATACTACGCTTCGCATACATATTCGTCCTGGCGAATTGGTGGTCGCTTGTTCCGTTGATGAAGGTTTCGTCTAGCGGGTTTCACCCTGAAAACCTACCGATCATTTACTCCTGCGTCATGCTGGCGATTGTTATCATCAATCTCATATTACAACTCAACTTCTTCCGGGCTCACGGTGCACCATGGGGTCATCGCCGTCGTGCGGAGAAGTTGAGAGAAGCGGCCGCATTGAAAAGGGATGGTAGACGCCGGATGAATCTCTCGTTCGGGATACTTTGGGGAAGGAAAAACACTCCCGGACCGTATCCTGCAAATGTCGATTTGGAGAATAATAATGGGAACGCGGGTAGGGCTACGTTGAGGAAGGAGAGGAACGGAAGGAGGTGGACGATCATAAGCACCGGGATGGAGTGTTATGTTTTCGCGTGCGATATGGTGCTTTTGGTACTTACGCTTGCGATTTTGGGGGTTTCGATTGTGATTTCTAGGCATGGGAGGTTGATGCATGAGGTGCAGATGATGGAGCAGGCGGCCAGGGTTAATGGGACTATGGCTCAAGGATCTTCTGGGGATGGCGGTGGGCCTGGGGTTGAGTTGTATGGGGATGATGATGGGTATAAATTGAAGTTTTAGAAGGGGTTCTTGCATGCAGTTGGGAATATGATACTAAGATCGGTTTCATGGGGAAAGATGAAATTGGTGTTCTCATGATTGCGGGCGGAGAAGCTGGCGGTTTTGCTTTGTATTGTTTCTGTTGTGCTGTTTTGTTCTGTTCTTTGTCCGTTAATTCTATCGTTTTGTCCTTTCTTTTAATTATCAGTAGTATTAGTAGTGTTTGAAGTAGTAGAAGTGTAGAATTAGCTTCAAATAGCATTCTTAATGCCGTCTTTGCGAGCTGGATTAATAGAGTACAGAATTTATATCATTTGATTACAGATATAAACTGTGTTGGAGGTGTGGTATCCTGAAGCTCACGTAACCACGTCCAGATGAACGGTTACAAATCTTAGATTCCTTCGCGTCGATACAGACTCTGCCTCCACTGGATCTATACTACCGCAGCCGGTTTTGATAGTATCACGGCTTTGGGTTAGAGGAATAGCAGGAAGGATAGAACGAAGGTCTCGATACAAAATGAACGTGTTGTTAGTCGTCGGGCTCCTTTTCTTCGTGCCGTTACTGTTGCTCGTTGGTAAGTACTTCTGTTCAATACACTACGTCTATTCTTTTTCTGTCCAGAATTCTTACTAATATAATTGTAATGCAGTATGGCTAGCACTCTCCTCCTGTCTGGGAGACTCGCTGCGGCCGAATCAACGAGGTTCAAACTCGTCCTGGGCATCGTCGCGTCGACAGCGACAGATGGACCGGGATCGGGATCGGGATATTGCGGCCAGTCGGCACGCACTGTACGAGGGGATGAGGGATAGTTATGGTGGATCTTGGGAGGTTATGGAGATGCAGGATATGATGGGGTCGAGGAAGGATGATGAGTTACGGTGACGAGGCTATACTAAGCGTATGCGGAGGTATATACAGTACATGGAGTATACCCTACACTCGGATATGAAAGCTATGAAGATTGGGTTGTTAGAACTCTAAGTCTACTTTATGCATCTTCCTGCCGGATTCCACGCCTCCTACCCCTTCTCCAACCGTGCTACTTGGATTATGCACCTTATGTTCTTCAACGGCATCATCTCCTTCATCAACTGGTAAACTAAACCTCTCGATCCGCATCCTTCTCCTCGTCAACATGAACGCCAAATCATCACCTCCTTCCATACCGACTACGCCACCGGTTCCGTCGCCTTTATTACTACCTCCGAGTATTCCGGTCCCCTTTTTACCTTCTATCGCTTTCCAGACTTTTACTAGTCCCTGTGGGATATCGTCTGCCGATGTTGATGTGGACGATGACTTTGTCATTTCGAAACGGGCGAGGAAGGTGGGTATTGGGTGGAGCTCTATTGTTGCGTCTGATAGGTGTTCGAGGTGGCGGGTTAGGCCGGTTGTTCGCGGGTAGAGGGGTAGTGGGAAGGAGATCATTATTGTGAGGAGGTGGGAGTATTGACGGGTTAGGGAGCGGAGGGTGTGGATGAATTGAAGGAGGTTGGTGGGGTGGGAGGATGAAGTTTAAGACGCGGACGATGGAGTTTGTGGATGAGGCGGTGGAGAGGTGGGCGTATAGTGATGAGAGGATTGAGGAGAATGGGGAGGATGAAGTTGGAGGTGGGGGTGGGATGTATGTTGGTGGTTTGGAGGAGGGGGGGATCGCGAGACGCTTTGTGAGGTCGTAGGTGTGGCAGAACAGCGAGACGGGCTCGGGAGTGTCTGTTCCCATCTGTGGAGGCGGTGAAGGTTCCGCAGCTAGATGTTGTATTCATTCTCATTAGTTTATGAGGCCATGATATATATATCCACCCCAAGATATATAAAAGATAGGATATCGTACTTCTCCGGTTCCCCAATGCTTCATACCGCCATGCAATCTTCATCCTCTCATCCTTCCCTTTCTTCTTGATATCCTCATTATCGTCTTTACGATCACTCAATCCCGGCAGTTCTCTCCCCCATGCTTCACCAACTCCCACGACGATAACATCGTGTCCCTGCACGATTCCCTCGGCGGCATAGTACCGTAATAGAGCGCCCGCGAAGTCCGTGGTCGAGGACTCCTCGATCAGCATCATAGACCCGAGTGGAAGTCCTTCATGGCCTGATAGTAGTGCATCCAGCGATGCAGTTCCCGTGGATGTCGTCGGTACCCCGGTCAGGAAAGACGGACGAACACCCTTCGCTGGTGGGGTTGGCGGGGTGGATTGCGGGGCACCCGATGCGGTGCTGGAAGTGGGAGTGTTACTGTCGGATGTGCTTAGCACGACGGAACGCTTGCGGAAGCTCATGGTGGGATGTATATCCTGCTTCTTCTGCTACTTCTTCGGGGTCGAGGGAGATCGTTTGGTGTAAATTTCATGATCTTGACGGTTGTGGTTGGAAGCGGGTCTTCGCAGAATGTCCGGCTCTGAATTTCACGCTTAAAAAGTATCGAACTTGCAACGTCAACGCAAGAATTATTACACGACAGCCCGAACTTCGCGAACGAATACGCAGATTGGGTCATAAGATGGCGGCGAGAGAATCTTAATATATAAAGTAGTAAGGATACGGTGGAGACTAAGTAGGTATATTCATTGTGGTGAGTTACGACACGTTATACTGATATCTATAGATACTTTCTACCCTTCAAGTCCCCAACATGCATGTCAAACGTATATTACTCCCCTCGAGCTTCATGTATTTGGAGAGTATGTACATCATTCGTACGATGTATCTGGGTTGACGATTAAGTTATCTATTAGAGCCTCTATACTTCGATAATCCACAGCCCTAGTTCCAGGCTTAGAACTAGTATGATCGTTTTATACAGCTTCGCGTCCAAAGGTCTATTCCTCCATCGACCGGTCCCAGTCCATGATACCGCTGATATATGGCGCCGGTGAATATAAAAAGGCAGCCTCTACCTTCCATCATCGATGGTCTGACTGTGCGGGTTTCCAGGAACTCACGGAATAGTACGAGAGATCCGATGCACCCCCCATACGGGGTGAAGGGTTCAAAGGGTTCAAATACAGCTGCGCAGCCCCAAGAGAAGCCGCAGCTCTGAATTTCGAAGGTCCCGGCTGGTCTAACACCGTACTTGGTCCTGGTTGGCTTGTATATTTGCTCGGTCCAGCCTGGCTTGCAGCCGTACTTGGTCCGGATTCTGGTACAGGTACCGGCTGGCTTCCAAAGGTACTCGGTCCCGGAGATATCTCCATACCGTCTACACCATCCTTCTCCCCATCTAGATCTACGCAAGTAGCCGCACACAACTCCTCCAAATCGGCTTTATCCTTCAACCGCCGTGCTATCCCTTGAAATTCCGGAGTTGTGCAGACTCTGAGGTACTCGATAATCGTTTCGTATTTATCATTCTCGGCGAGTAGCTGCTCGTGTTCTTCTTCCAGACTTTTCTTGGATCTTTGGGAGACGTTTGGGCGGTATGAACAGTCGCTGCCGATTCGTTCGCATTTTGAACACTTCGGGCGTTTTTCGTCGCACTGTGGAGGGTATCCTCGGGTGGCGTTAGGTATTCCGGTCCCCGATTATATAACGCCATGAAGTGAAGAATTGGAAAACATGCGACCCTTTTACGGACTATGTATGCATTGATATAAGTTAGAAAATATTTTCATACCTTCGATTTCCGCCGCCGACAGGCTTCGCAGGAAAGACTGCCTTGTTCCCGTTTACTTTTCACCGCTGCAGCCGGCTGTTTTTCCACCTTGAATCCTGAATTCGCTGGCGCAAGCGGTCGATAATTCGGTAGCATCGTTCTTTCGCAAAGCTACAGAAAACCAACCCCGCGTGATCGATATACCAATATTTGACCCTTCCGCGTCCTCTCTCGCGATCTGGACCTTCATGCGCTCGCGCAAATTCAAGTCTCAAGAAGCTTCGAAGTCCTCCGCGATCCATGGGGGGCCCATTTCCGAGCCCCAGATAGGCCTTTAAAAAGGCATGCGTCTGTGGCGCATCGCGTATGCGTTTGAAATCAAAAAAAAAGTCGAATGATGCCGGAATGGATCTAGATTGATCGTGATCGAAGGAAACTCAGTAAAGCAGCGCAGCTAAATTATGAATGCACGACGGGGGGCGAAATCCGGGCCAATCGGTTTATTCCGAGGAGAGGCGTGTGCCCTGATGAGTATTCAAGTATTTTTATATAAAATCAAATACATAATATTAATTGTATATCAGTCTCCACTCTATAAAATCTAGACTTTGCCTCAGGCGCCTGGATTCGAGGCTAAGATCTAGCCGTGACCTTACAAATGGGGCGGCCCGTTGCTTGCTAATATATATGAGGCATGGAATATCCAAAAACTCCTTCCTGGGGACCCCTGTTGTAGACCGACCCCGCTATATACGTAGACTACCCTACATTTCACTCCACGGGAACCATATATATTTTCAAGATCGATGAGAAGAGTGAAATTGAACATACTCCACGCGCAACTATCGAAATTAAAAAAAAGGATCAAAGAAGAACAAGAAAAAAATGCCGATACCAAATAAATAAATGAATAAATCACAAGCTTTTTAGGTTTATGCTCTCCATCGCAAGCAACCAAAAGATAAAAAGAGGCACAATCAAGCAATGAATTGCAAATTCCCAAGTTCCGAATCCAGAAAATCATAATAGCAAGAAAGCATGACCCCGTGTTTTTTATTTGAAGAAAAGAGAAGAGGAAAAGGTGTGAGTGGAGAAACGTGAACAAAGGGGACTGGATCAAGTGTCGGAATGAATGTGACAGCGCAGTCCTCGCAGGAGAATGTGATATCGATGTATCAGTTCTCAACCCTCGAGGCCACAGTTGGTTTGGACATCAAGTCCCAAAATCAGAAGAATAATAATCAATTCCTGCAGAACTTTCGCGAAAGAAAAAAAAGGATAAGCATATTGCGACTCCGATATCTTTCTATAGAAGAGAAGAATAGAAAAAGGAAAAACTGGAAGGATGAAAATGAAGTTTGAAAAAAACCCGCCACATTTTTATACCCTGAAATCCCCAACCCAAAGAGTAACTCGAAAAATAGAAAATCCGTAGCGACCCCCAGACTAAAAATCCGTCCGCCGTGAAAGTAGAAAAAACTCCAAGGATATTCCAAAAGTAAAATATATAAAAATAAGGTCGTAAGAAAATGGTATCCTGTCAAGGAAGAGTCAGTGCACAGCACAGAGCTGTCAACTGTTGAAAGAATCTGAAAGATGATAAAAAAGAGGCAGTCGGGCTGGACTGAAAGAAACAAAGGGAAAATAGTGCCGTCAGAAGGCGCTCCAAGTGGAGATGATGAAATTTGAAAAGTTAGCTATCAACATGGCATCAAAATGTGGCTGGCATAAGAAAAGCTGGGCATTTCAAGTTAGAAAGTTAAAAATTATAAATGTTTAAATGGATACAAAAAACTCTGAAGTGGGGGTCATTACAATGTTGGGATAAGAGGAAAAAAGAATAGTAAATCGTCATGAAATAAGCGTAGAATCGTTAAAATTGTATCGAAAGGATATCGGGGAGTGAGGTGGAGATGTGGTTAGATAGGCTCTTTACGAGCTAAGAAAGGGAGTTGCACCGTTGGCAGCTTGAAGTCTGCTCTGGTGATGTTTCCCTAACGTTGGGCTCGGGCTGTTTCGTCCGCGATCAGGTACGATCATGTTTCCGTCATTGTCTTCGATGATTAACTCGCCGGCCATAGCGACGTGAGAAAAGGACTCCTCGTCTATTGAGCTAGCGTCGTCGAGACTTCCGATCTCTTCACGCTTTCGGACGAAACTACTATCGACCCGTGTGACGATTGGTAGACGCCCGAGCCCATCCCGCCAGAGGTATTGGTCAACCGAAGGTTCGGTATCGCTCTCGTCGCCATGGTCGGATATCGGGCTGTGCGGTGGGGATGTGTATTGTAGGGTCCCCGCCGGCCCATCCCTAATCGATACATCGTCGTCCAAGTAGCTGTTCAGAATATCTCTTTCGTCTTCGTCAGAGGACTCCGCATCCTGAACACCAGAGAAGAATTGGTCATCGGCTGTAGAAGCCCGCTTATCTTCGTGGGTCTTTATATCGTGGTAGTGGTGCTTTAAGGAAGCCGCACTATCCCGCAATGAAGGGATACGTCGTGCTGATGCACGAGAACTCGTAAGCCTTCCGGACAGCCAAGAGCCTTCGGAATCAATCGAAGCCATGGAGCGAATCCGCTCATGGCCGAAAGACTGTCTGCTAGACGCCTCCGAGAAATGGCTTGATGCATATCGGTCGACTATATCGCTCTGACTCGACCATGGGGCTTTGCCATTGGCTCTTTTGCTTGGCCTTCGAGCTTCGGAAAGGTTCCTGCTAAGGGAGCTGGAGTGCCCTAATCGGGATGGGCTCAATGGAACCATCTTGACCTCACTTTGTATATCTTCTTGTATATAATCGTGAGGGACTGGGATTGCGACTTGTGAATGTCGCGGTAGGGGGAGGTCAGGGAGATATTGATCACTCGGGACTCTTGATCCCGCTGATTTCGGCGTAGGAGATTGCAAGAAAGTTCGAGGCATACTGGAGGAACCTGTTGGCACGGTGCTACCGCCGTTTGTAAGCGATCCTTCATCGTGCCCACTAACATCTGCGAAATCATGATGATCCCTTAGTGCTTGCTGCTGTGCTTCGTGCTCTTTTTGAACGCGTGCCGCGGTAGCCCTCCGGAAGAAAGTCATCCAGGCGTTCTCCGAAGCCGGGATATCGGTTCTTTCCTCCGGATCTGGAATGTTATCCAGAATGGTTTGATCCCGAGACATTTTCCTCGAGTGACTCGGGGAGTGGTCAATCAACTGACCGCGCATGACTGTCGGCGATGGTGGAGGGGATGCTGAGCTATAACCGGAGAGCCTGATAGCGGTCGCAGTTTCCACAACCGGAGTTTCGTTCTCGGACTTGTAGGAAGCGCCACTACTATATGGGGGTTGGACAGGTAGTTGAAGGTGTAGGTTTTCCTGAGAGGGGCCGTGGAGCCAGGACATTGGGGTATGGGTTCCAGAATTGGGAGACCGAGGGCTTGGTTGTTCATGAGGGACAGGTGCCGTGGGTATCGTGATTTTCTCCGCGCCGGCAAGTCGAGATGGTCCGGGCTGGCCATTCTCAAGAGGCAGACTCTGGGACCGTCTAAAGGCATTGACTGTCTTGTTCTGCTCCTCTTCCGCCCGCTGTTTCGCCGCCCGCCGTTCGAGTTTCGCCTGGGCTTTAGCTTCATCTTCCTTCTGCTTTCGCTCACGTCTTCGGGTGTCCCGTTCCAAAGCCTCGCGGATGCCACGTGAATCTAGTTCGTCCGCCAAACCATATACTAGGTTTCGCTTATGCGTCTGCGATTCCTCGACGATCGGCGACTGGCGATCCTTTCTCCAACCGGACTTGGACGTCTTCCTTTCATGGTTTGATGGATAGTCCGGTATCTTCTCGCCAACATACGGGTTCGATGCGAGTCGAAGGGTCGGTCGCGGGGAGAGGACATCGAGGCTTCGGACCTTGAAGGCGCGGAACGGAGAACCCTGGGATTGGGACGTCATGATCGAGTGTAAGGATTCCTGGGTTCGCATTGACAGCTCCGAGAGGGGGCGGTCGATTCGGTCCTTGCGCGAAAACGGGCGGAACCCACTATCTGGTCCTCTTTGCGATCGTTTAGAGAATGATCGGAATAATCTGGGGTGGTCTTTATCAGGCGGTGGGGAAGGATAATCGGAAGGAAATGTCGGCGCTTTCTTGAGAAGGTTGCGCTTCCTTGGGCGATGGGACGACGCTGACGAATTCGAACGACGGTTCAAGTTCTCAGGGGTCGCCGGAGTAAATACCGTCTGTGACGGCGGAGGAGTTTGGACCGGAGTTTGCAATTGTGCGACTGGACTTTGCGTTGGTTCCGTGGGAGGGGGGGGCGACGACATTTGCACCTCGCGAAGATTGGAGGCAGGTGTCGATGAGGCAACTTCCGAGGGCTTGAACATCTTATTTTTCCTTTGTGAGGCAGCCCGCCTAATGGACTTGAGAGTTTCATTTCGCCGTTTGGACTTGGAAACACTATGGATCGATGGGGATCGAGGCCGTGCCGAGATGTCAAACCTAGCGTGAGGTTCTTCATTTATGCCGTTCGTGGGTCGCTTGTCACCGGAGTTGGTCTTCGACCGTTTTTTCCATGGCCATATCGCCATTGCGGCGCCGCTTGTTGATCCTCTACGCAGAGGGGCCGAGATGCTGCGTGGGTTGGGAAGAGGGCGAGGATGGCGACCTAATATCTGACGGTGACAGGCTCAGGGTTCTGGCTTCGTCTTGTTCTTATTCTTTTTTTAATTTTTCCCTTTAAATTAAACTTGCCAGGAAGCGTATTCCAGGGTGTGGTGTGTGGTATATCAAGGGGCGTGTCGGGTCGCAAACATAGATCCTGCTGGGGGTGTGCGGGAGAGTGTGTGGATAAAGTTGAAAGAAATGATGATGCCCGTGATAGCATCTATTCGAAGGCGTCTTTCCTCTACTATATCAAATCAGGTAGCTTTTCAGGCTCCAATTTGTCGATATCAAAAAATGTCCGAAAGTGATATGGCGTGAAGAGGGTCGCCTGTCATGCTAATCTGCCAGCTTTTTAAAAGACGATATGTTCCCGGGGCTAGTTACTGTGATAAAGGTTAGCACGGCCCGTTTTATCCAATTTCGCTTTTTAAATTGCGCGGTGAGAGAGGCTTCTGTGGATTTTTGTATTTTATTTCAAAGAGAAAAAACCGTGTGCGAGAAATACCTTCGAGAAAAATGTCGAGTAAGAAATTACTTTGCGGAATTTAAAGTTTTGCACGAAAAAGAAGGAATCTTTTCAAAGAACGAATATCGGGAGGACAGCACAGAAAGGAAAGAAAGACGAGGAGGACGGGCCAGGGGTGAGGAATTCGAGGGCCCGGTGCTATATTTATCGGGGTGGCAACCAGCCCACAGAGAACAGAACGGTCCCGACGCTCCCACTCGTACAGAGCACACGCAAACCCGCACACCTTCTTCAAAACCGATGTAATGTAAGGTGTGGTGGTCCCTTAGTCCGGTGGGCCAGAGCAGGGTGTGGGAACGTTACCAAGTGCTGCAGCTGGAATTCCAGGAGAAAAAGGGAAACAGTGGGGAAGGGTGGGGATCTTGGAGGGTAAAAAGGAATCAATGACCGATGGGGGTAGCCCGACGCGATTTCTATCTCTGCTGAGTAAACGTATCGCGACGGGCCCTTTGGAAGCATCAAATACCGTTGGACATTTTCCTCTTTTTTCCCCTCTCAACCGTCTGCCAGTAAAAAGCAGGATTTTGACTCGTGGGATGGCTTCCGTCAAAGCAGTGGCGGCTGTGCAAGAGGTACTTACAGTCCATAGACAAAGTGAGCTGATCCATAGAGCGGTATTTTTCGCCGTGGCTTTCGCTTTCTCGAGGTAGCGTCCGGGTCAGGTTGTATGTGAGGTGACAGCAGAGGAGCACGTTAATGTTGGCCTTGCATAAACAATACCAGGTCTATGCATGTGCTGTACCTGCCTCTCCTCCCCGTCGATGCTGTGTGGTTTAAATATGACGCCAGGCAGCGATTCGTGAGAACCGAGGGGGGATTTGGCCGATGCAAAGACCAATGCCGCTCACGGAGAAGCGATGGGTTCACGAAGCTTCAAAAGATATCATAAGCGGCGTCTTTGGATAAATTCAGTATAGTTTCATGATGACGAGATGCGGATTATATCTTGGTTATAGCGTCGAGCGGCCTCGCTTAGACCGCAATGACGTTGAACTCGAGAAAAGTGCGACCAAGTCCATGGACCCATGGAGGAATGCTGGTCTCCCGTGTGAGAAATCGAAGCAGCTGCAGGAGGCCCGAAGAAGGAGGTACAAGTTGGACTTTGGTGGGTTCCCAACGATGAGATCGCATCGTTTAGATGTTCCGAGACAAAGAAGTCGAGCAGCACGACAGACTGTGCGAAATGAAGACCTTCGAAGGTGCCCGGCCAATGACACGACGCCGGTTTGCATTCGAAGGGCAAGGGCAACGATGGAGGCTATTTCACTCCACCCACCATCCTCATCGCTGCCTTCTCATGCGGTGCAAAATTTCCTGGTTGGTTGGGGCAGAAGTGGGGATCCTGTCAACAGGCCACGGGACGGATGACAATAAAACGCCATGTTAACAGGATCGTGAGCAAGAGTCAAAGCGCCACTGTCAAACTAACATCTGTTTCGACGCACAGGTGGTACGAAGCAACGACTGGGCCAATTTCTCTCGTCGAATTACGGGAGTACGACGACGTGGTATTTCCCAGAGTCTCGAACTCCAAACCGCACATTGAGAGGAGCACTCGGTGCCTGGTTTCTGACTCGATCGTGGGCCCTTGTCGGACCTCATTGGCCACGACAAAATTAGACCAATAACAGTTGGAATGAACGGTGGTTCAGGTATGTTGCAAGTTGACCCGCGCCATGAGGCCGGCATCAACAGCGTACATGTACATGTCCACTGCTAGCCGTTACACACGGCCTCAAATGCGTACCAAGTGGCCTCTTGTGATACCGCACCGGTGATATCCAATGCAGCTGCAACCCAGGCCAGAGCAGAGATGCCGAATATTGGAGGCGAAGCCACATTTCTCGAGACCGGCTTTGAGAAATGCCAGTGAGAAGCCGATGGGAGATCTTTCAGCCTTATGCTGCCATCTTCTGCACGGCCGCTCGAGCGCCCTCAGATCGCTCGAAAGTACTGTCCACGAGCCTTATCGCAAGTCAGTTCTCCACGATCCTTGTCCCTGGGACGGAAGAAGCCAGACCTGAGATCCCAGTTCCGTAGTTCCAAGCAGCTTGCCCCTTGCATGTAGTGGCGTTCCGATCTGTTCGGTTCCTGCATTTGAGCAGGAGCAGATGGAGGCATTATCGTGGCAAGGTAGGAATGTGGACTCCTGAACACTGCAGTAAGAATGCCGTAAGATACCATAACCCGGCACGAAAATGACGAAGCGATCGTGCAATCTCGCCAGACGAGGCGTTAACGGTGCCGGTGTTATAGTTGATGCTTATGGAGGCCAAAGCTGGGCCGCTGCGGTCAACGTCAGTTTATTCTCCTCTCAACACTTCGAAGCATTCTCAGTCTGCAACATCCCCAACAATTGTCGACTGCAGAGGTAAGGGTGCAGGATATTGAGACGAAGCGGCAGATGTAACGCGAATCAAAGGGCCAGGCGTAGCCGTGGCAGGGTTTTGCTCAGGTCAGAGTTTACTTTGCAAGCAGGTTCTCGAGCTTCTTTGGTTTGAGGTTTTTGATTGCGTAAATTCGGCGAAACGCTGCCAGTTTACGTACGTTACATACATTACACAGCCAGAGAAAATATAAATTAGAGCATACCGTCGAGCGTTCCTCCGAGCTCCCAAGGCCAATACGGGATCGATTAGGATAAAAACTAACAAGAAAGGGCCCTGTCAGGAACCGAATGGCCCTGATGTTGAGTAACTCTGTCTCACAGGTGCATTGGACTCAACTAATGCAACTAACAGGTACGGATTGGTGGTTGGAATTCATGATTCAGGACTCTATCGATGTATCGATAGCAGTCTATACGGCCCCAGAATCCGATATCCCCAAACCCGGACAGGCTAGTTCCACGGCCTAAAAGCCGGGAGGCAGAGTCTCAGGGGCGCTTGTTCAATCAGACCTTAGATTCAACAGCGCCGTTGTCAATATTAATTACAGGCTCGTATACTGCTTCGTTGTACACATAGATACATGCATTGTATCCGCCTAGATTTGTAATTGATCATGAATCGCCCGAACCAGGCCGCAGGGCGGACCTGCATGCGTAGGCATGGGAGGCCCTGTAAGGTACTGAGAACGGTGTTAGTTTAATTGCTCGTAACGCCTGAAGATATTCAAGTCGTACCTGGGAAATCACCAAATGCTTAGCATATCACTAACATAAGCGTATATATTCCTTGTCCATGATTGATGGTGCAATACGAAGGCCTTACTCCGTCGGGCTAACAGTCATATAGAGTATATGTATATGAGCCGAGAATCCGATCAGTACGCCGTACTTCCGGGCTCAAGGATGAGAACGCTATATCATCTCCGGAACGGTAATTACAAGCCGACAAGTTGTCGGGCGGTAATTAGAAAGTTTCAAAGATCGTAGCTGCTGCATCACGATAATTCAAAACTCTGTCGGGGCTGTCGATTCATGGATTCATGAATCCAGTTCCGTTCCGCCTGAATCCGTCCGCCTTCGTTCCTAGGATTCATCCAGTAAATCCTTGATAGAGTATCTTCTTTTATATGCTCTAGGCTATATATCCGACCTGTGTATTGAAAACAGCAGCATCGTAGAGTATATTCCTAGATATGCATCGGTATCAGCCGTGTTAGCATTAGATATCTCTTCACCAGATATTATAAAGCATGGCATTCTTGGAATCATAGATACTGACCTCAAGTCCTATGAGCATCAATGTCACCGGAGAGAAACCTGCGATTACAATGTCCCCAGCTGAAAGAGAATTTGTACCGCAATCGAACATACGATAGATATGCTTGGGTACGTGAGATATCTGATCTATCGCGGAGCCTGAGGAGAGCGAGTGATCGTTAGCACCGATGCCGTATAAGATACCGTGAAAGAAGCAACATACAACCACCCTTCCCAAGCACCTTCCCAAGCACCTTCGAATCACACCCTGCATCACCCGGCAGCCTCATAGCCTCGAGATGCATGCTTTATCGAGAACTCCTACATCGGCATCCGAACAATGGACGGTGTTGTTGTTGTGGCAGAGAGCTCGGATTGGCTCACCAAAACAAGCGCCGGTTTGCTTTGCTTTGGTTGCTTGCATCACCATCCTCCTCAAAAGACCAACTTCAACCTCAACCACACCCGCCACCCTGCTCGCCATCATCCCCAAAGCAAGTATCCCGTCTGCCGTAGCTCCGGAGAGCACCTGTCTACCCGCTCCCAGCGTCCGATCAATCGTATTGACCTCCCGTCTACCGTCCTGTCCTGCCCATCTACGAGGGCTGTCACCCTTCCCCGCTGTTCGAAGCCTTCTGCACTGCAGACCCTGCGAGCCAAGCTCCCTTAATAACCCTGACAAATCACATCGCCATCTTCCACGTCGAAGCTTCTTCCGTCAATTATCTCTACGTGTTTTGATAAACGGTATCCTTGTCGCATCCTCCCTCGAGACTTTCTTCAGATCCACCATCCATAGCTAGCAGAAAAACCCCCCGCCCGATCACGAGACCCGCCTTTACTCCTTTCCTTATCTAAACTCCGACAAGATGATGGAAGTAGATTCCGAGACCAAGACTCCAGCTCCGACCTCCATGCCTGATGCTGTTGAAATATCGACCTTGGATTCATGGATAGACCAGCTGCTGCAGTGCAAGCAGCTCGCAGAGGCTGATATTCTGCGGCTGTGCGAGAAGGCATGTCCCACCCTCCTCCCCTGCTCCTTTGTCGAGGCTGTTCACCTAAAAATTGTCTCGGGTGGTAACACCCCACCTTGAGTTCATCATCTTTCCTTTGGAGGGCACTAACACGAATGTGACGGTGGCATCTACAGGCGCGGGAGATCTTACAAGAGGAGTCGAATGTGCAACCTGTGGTATGTGTTTGCTCGCCCTTGCCGTGTCGTCACGCAGAATCCTAATTCTCCCACCCATCTAGCGTTGCCCGGTGACAGTATGTGGAGACATTCACGGTCAATTCCACGATTTGATGGAACTATTCAGAATCGGCGGCAGCTGCCCGAACACGTCCTATCTGTTCATGGGTACGTCTCGCGAGTACCCTCTCCTAGGCCACACTGCAGCTGCAGCATCGTCACCGTTATCGTCACCATCACTAACGAAAGAACCCCTCCTACCCAGGCGACTACGTCGATCGAGGCTACTACTCCGTTGAAACTGTCACTCTTCTCGTCACCCTCAAGATCCGCTTTCCTAACCGCATAACCATCCTCCGCGGCAACCACGAATCCCGTCAAATCACCCAAGTCTACGGCTTTTACGATGAGTGCCTTCGAAAATACGGAAACGCTAATGTCTGGAAGTATTTTACCGACCTCTTTGATTTCCTCCCTCTCACCGCCTTAATCGACAACCAGATCTTCTGTTTGCATGGAGGATTATCTCCGAGCATCGATACGCTTGATAATATCCGCGCATTGGATCGGATTCAGGAGGTTCCGCATGAAGGTCCCATGTGCGATCTCCTGTGGAGCGATCCTGATGACCGATGCGGTTGGGGAATCTCGCCAAGAGGTGCTGGGTACACCTTCGGCCAGGATATCTCCGAGGCGTTCAATCATAATAATGGTTTGACGCTTGTCGCGAGAGCACATCAACTGGTTATGGAGGGATACAATTGGTCGCAAGATCGCAATGTCGTTACGATATTCTCTGGTAAGCTCCTCTGCTGGTATCGGGGGAATAGATTGAGACTGACCGTTTCGAATAGCGCCGAACTACTGTTATAGATGCGGTAATCAAGCTGCGATTATGGAGATTGACGAGCATCTGAAGTACTCATTGTACGTATCATCCATCTCACCCTTCTACGGTCTGAATTCTAACGAACCGCAATAGCCTACAATTCGATCCCTGCCCAAGAGCCGGCGAACCGATGGTTTCAAGGCGAACACCTGATTACTTCCTCTAAACAAAGAAGAAAGGAAAGCAACCCCCCCAAATCGCCCTGTTTCGAATCTTAGTGTCCCGTTGACATTGGTACGAGGAATTGGGCGGCTTTTTAACGACAGTCCAAAACTTGAATATTTTCCTTTTGGTTACTCCCCCTCCGTCCTCAACCACTACCCCTCTCATCCTCATCTTTGTATAACCCGTCTCCCTAGCCCAGAACAAAAATCTTCTAGTCAAAACTGTCAAATTCCGTTGTGAACGGAAGGTTGCTCCTTTTTTTTTGTAAACCAGCCCTTTTGATAGGACTTTGTTCCTGGTGCAAGCGGGCCCTCTTTTTATGAAAACCATTATTCTTTCCTCTTCACACCGCTCTCGCTCTGTTAAATTTCCCCCTTGTTTGGCGGAGATGACCTTTTTCTTCTTGCTATATCGTGTGTAAAACCCTCTGCGAACTCCTAGGCCTTTCGCTTTTGTCCCTTTCGCGCTCCTACCGTATACCTACACTCTGTTCGTAGCTACTACTTATACCGTCCGATGGAAAACCCTATCTAGACAGTAATGAAGCGTTGGATTCAAATGTTTTCTATTAAGCCTTGAACCTGAAATAATATTTATATGGGTAAACTATTGGTGTGGATGGTGGGGTGGTCGTTATCGATATGGAGACCTCGCGTATCGGCGGGACTTTAGCCTGAGGAATTTATATGCCTCACCTACTAAGTCCATACTAAGTTTCTCCCCCTGATCATGATTAGAGGCACCATGGGATCGATATGACGCAGTATATGCCACATTTTCTGCGGGTTTATTTTTATATCATGATGTATCTATTCGAAACCGTGATCGTCAAGGTTGTATTATATTAGGCTAGATATGGCTGGTTCACGAGACAAGGCTAGATACAAGGAATGGGGGGATGGAACCGGAACGCCGTGAATATTAATACCAATGCCTGATCCCATGTTTCTTGTACCATGTTCTCGGGTTTCTTTTTCGATGGATCTTGTCCCTTGGGTTTTGTCTGGGGGGTCCTTGGCTGAAGTCATCGATATCGATCTCATTTGCCTTCTAGCGCTTGAAGCTTTTGTGGTTTATACTCAAAGGGCTTGGGGTTAGGCTGTCGATAAATCCCAATTTCATCTCTGAATTTCTGATCGTTTTTGTAGTTCTATCCATTTCAGTTCCTTTGAGCGGTCTTCTGTCGTATAGGTAAAGGGTAATCGAGGCGTGTAGACTCTCTCACGATCCGTTTTCCTCATCACTGCTCTCCAAATCCTCCCCTTCCTCCCTCCGTTTTCTCCTCCACTCCTTCTCCCGTTCCTTCTCCAACTTCTCTTCTCTTTCTCTTTCGAATGCATCATACTCATCCCTAGCATCCACCCACCTCTCCTGTACATCCGCCACACCACCCACGGCCTCCCCCCATTTCTCCCTCATAGCCACCGTCCAGATCCCATCCCCTGCACCCTCGGCCTCACCGAAGGCGTACCCACCGGCGCGATCAATAACCTGTAATAAATGCGTCATGGAAGCTTTATCCTCCACTGCTAGAGTTTCAAACCCAACAAGTCCAAAGCCTTCGACTAACTCACAGATCGCTTCGTTAAGTTTTTCGAATTTGGGAGAACCTTGTTCTTTGCTTAGGAATGGTAGTAGGTGTGATAGATCTTGAACTTCGGTGTAGAAGTCTAGGTTGAACGGTAGGGGACCGTGGGATCGTAGTAAGTCGAGTTTGGAGAGGACGTTGATGTGGGGGAGGTTTAGGAGGAGCATGGAGCGTAGGGCGGTTAGGAGGATTGAGATGTATTGCGATGGGGAGGATAGATGGTGGGAGTCGAGGAGGTTGAGGACTACTAGCTGTGGGTTTTATATAGGAATCCTGTTAGAACGGTGGGTTTGGAGGAGTGAAAGAGAAGGGGGACATACGCGGTACCCGAGTTTTTCGAGTTTGGAGAAGATGTTGCGGAGTGAATTGTGGTGCGTGAAGAGTTCGACTTGTCCGGGACAGTCGAAGATGATGTAGTCCTCTATCCTCTTCCATTATCAGCATCCTGCACTCCATTCCATCTCACTCACTCACAACCGTAGAGGGAAAGAAGGCAACATACGTCCAAACTGCATCAACCCCTCCTCCAACCACTCCACATTCTCCTCCAGCTCTTCAAGAGCATAAACAATGCCCCCGTTAGGGCCCAACCCGTTCTCATCCATCACCTCGTCCAACGTGACTAGTTTCCTGACATCGAGCGCGCACGGGTACGGCGTCGCATCGTTCGCCGGGTCCAGATTCACCACTTGGCATTTACGCCCTATGGCTGACATGAACTGGTGCACTAATTCATTTCCAAGTTCGATAAGTTAGCTTTTTGGGGCTATAAGCGCGGAGTGGGTGGACGTACTGCCGGCGCAGTAGGTGGATTTGCCGCAGCCGGGCGGGCCTATGACAAGCTTGATGGGTGGATGTTAGTCCTTCTACAACATCACAAGGAAACGGTGAAGCTCTGAAAGAGTGGAGCGGGGTTAATGCGCACCTGCGCAAACGGCATGGTTGATGTTGATATCGCTAACCGGACGATGGAAAGATAGTTTGTGGTTGAAGTTGGGTTCGGCGGGCAGAAGGTTTCTTATATTCGCGAGTCTCGGTCAGACTCAACGCCACGCCGCCGGATGGATGACTAAGGAGACCTCGAGGATTCGAAAGACGAATACTGGAACTTCGTATTTTCTGATTCTTCAGAGTAATCTTCATTTGCTTGTTCATTTATATATACGTATAGTGTGTATGTACCATAGATATCACACGGCAGATCGTAAACCACCAAATCGCAGGTAGAACGCCAGTACATCAACATCAAGAACTCCGGTCCCGCCCAAACAAATCCATGGAGAAAACAAAAATAACGCCAAATGGAAACCGACTCCCGTTGATACAATACCAGAAGGCCCACTCGATCCTAACCCAACCCGGCCACTCGCCGAACAACCGTCGACGCATCCTCAAGCTCCGGGCTATCCAGTATCCTCTTTTCCAACTCCTTCAGCTCCGAGAGGACACGCGGATTCATTTGCAAATCTATATTCCTCACTTTCCTCCAAGTCCTGAAAATCATATGAGGTAGCGACGCAGGTTTACAATCCGACCCATTACGCCCAAGCAGCCGCCGTACAGACTGTTCCACCATATCCATAAGCTGATCCGCCAGCGCTGGTTCTGCGTTCATTTCCCTCAATTTCCCGGCCACTTGAAGTCCAAGGATTATATCCAAAGATAACTGCGCCGGGCGTTTGTGATCCGTAAACTTCAACAGGCACTCCGCCGCCCCGAGGAAATCTCCCGCTTCAACTAAGACTTCCGCGCCGAATGTCGTCTGTCTCGTGACCCACAGGGATACGTTGCCAACCAGCATCGCTTTCGCCTCAGCGTCCCCGTTTTTGTATAGTGGCTCGGCGACCACACCCAAAAGCGACGGGCCCCCTTCGAGCTCTTGTAACAATTTGTTCAGCTGCACGACGACCTCTGAATCCAGCCGTGTAGAAGCTTTCGTGTTAGGGTGCTCAGACACCCTAGCCCTATAGGCTTTATCCCTCATTCTCAGCAGATGGACGAAGAACTTGACGTCCTCGTTCGGCGATTCCTCTGTATTGTGTATCTTCCGATACGCAACCATAATTTCGACGAACAGTGACCGAAATAGAGGGAATTCTTTCGCTTTTAAGTATTCCACAAGCCACTGGAACGGGACCACTGGTCTCTGGGAGAAGAGTATGGCAGCGGTGAGCCAGGGACGTAGCGCAGGGACGGGGATACCCCTTTGATCACAAAATGTGGCATTCCCACGGATCATTTTCAACATTCGCAGTCCTTCACCTGGGCCTGTAGTCCTCGGAGGCTCGGCCTTCAACTGATCGAGCACGAATTTCTTACAGCAATCGACGGCAAGTCCTATATCAGCCGTACCCTGGAGCAGGTGGTTTTGAAAGATGGTGATAGGAGAATTCTGATGCTGTTCGGGTAGAGTAGCGGCATCACCAGAAGCCGTTGAGCCAAGAAGATTCCGTAGGCTGCCGATGGTCGAAGGTGACGCCGGACGCGGGTCGGCTACGACCTTGTAGATGTGATTGTCGGCCCTATTCGCGTAGGCATTGTGAATGTTGGGGGGAGGCCGGACGTCATTTGGATGGCGGGACTCGTCGAGAGCGCCCCGGAAAGAGGAGTTGATCTCCTTGAGAAGGACTTTGGCTTCGCTATCGGTGAGAACGGGATGGTTGAAGATGGAGGCGAGCCGGCCGATGGGACCGGGGGGTTTCGGTGGTGACTGGAGGGTCTTGAGGACGAGCTTGGGGGTTTGGCGGGATCCTCTCATCGTGGGAGAGTAGTCAGACGCCGCTGGTGTATCCGCTAGCCATCGCCGTCAAAACTGGAAGCGATGATGGAGTCCCGAATACTTGTTGGTCGAATGTTCCGGCGATGGTGAAGTATGGGGTTGGAGGTTGGAGGTTGGATGTTGATGTCAAGATGAGGCCGCAACCTTGGCGAGAACCTCAACTTCACCTTCTCCAAGACCAGGCATCTCCACACCACCACCAGACATCATCCCAAGAACATCACCACCAATGCTCCTCCCCCGGTGACATACATCCCACCATGGTTCGCGTCAAACAGCGCTACCTCCTCTTCACAATTCTCTACCCATCGGGTCCACCGACCAGCGGCACAAGTAGTGCCTCAAACCCACCAAAGGTCACCCGCTCCATGACCTTCCACTCGCCCTCCCCTCCAAACCTAAACCGCACCACCTTGGCCTCCATAATCCGCTCCTCGATATCCCACAACTTCGGCGACTGGGGTATCGGACAATGCGGTAGTTTCGCCGGTAAACACCTCTCCTACTTTCATATTCTCCGAACGGAGAAAACTAACATATCATTCAATGAAACTAGTAAAATACTTCTCACCCGCGACCTCAACCGGCATCCTCCGCATCACACGAGATAACTATCGTACCCTCTGGGCAGCTCTGACCTATGTTCGAGAACTATACGGTCAACCAGCTGTGATCAAGGTCATCAAGGTCTCCGGTACCATTCGAAAAGCCGAACTTGAAGCCGTAAGGGTGGCAGAAGATGCAATAAGAAGGGTGAAGAGGGAGGCTAAGGGTATAAAAGGTGGCTTGACCAGGGGTGAGAAGGGTGCGGCTGGGGTGCTTACTGGTGGGAGGGCGGGCCAACCAGCAACTGTGGTAGACGAGGATGATGAGGGTGAAATGGTCGTCGATATCGTGGATAGCGAGAATGACGACGATAATAGCGCTGGAGATGAGTGATCTATCCGGCGGTGGCTGAAGGAGAACGCTAACAGTTTAGATTTCGAGTGTACGATTATATGATTGGTGTGTATTATAGAAGATACCCATGTTATTTCGCATCAGCGTTCACTTATTTCCCTTTAGTCTCGGGACCAAACGATGCAATACATTTTTCTTAATTGTATATCTTGCTACAAATCTTCGCCACACGGCAATTATATATACTGTATTCTGAATATCCCCCTTTCCCATCCCTCCATCGTTCTCTCCCCTCATCACCTCCCCCAGGCCAACAATTCGCTTTCTACTCCCCGGGCTTATCGTCGAGGTCGAAAGCGAATTGTTGGCCTGGGTTCTGACGCGCGAGGCGCTTAGCCTCCTCGCGGGTGAGCCCCTTCCCCAGTGCCGCTTTGGGCCGTTTGAGGCCCTTCTGCACTTGCTTTGCTTCGGGTACGGGCTTCTTCCCGTCCCTTGCATTGGCGGTAACTGACCTCGTCGCCCTCCTATACCCCGTCCCCTTCTCCTTGGGAGCGTTCGGGACAGCCTGTGTCCCAGCAACTTTGATGCTGGGCTCTCCGGCGGGTGCACGAGCCATCTTCTGCACCAGAGCTCTGTTCCTCCCTTCGCGAAGAGCCTCGAGCTCCTTCAAGCGAGAGTCTATTTGTTCAGCGTCGTTATCGTCGCTTCTCTGATCGAAGGTACGCTTCGGCGGTGGGAGGCACGTCTTAGGGATCCTCGTCACCGCCGTCGAGTCGACCCCGACTTGTATCTCCTCACGGTTTACGCCCACGGCAAGCTCGCTGATGAGATCTGGCTTCTATCCATTCTCCCGAGCGCCGGTGGCGGGCTGTTGGAGTACTACGAAGTCTGATTCTGAGATGCTTTCGAAGGAAAAGTTGTCGAAGTCAACGGTTGGTTTCGTTATGGTTTTCTCCGGGGCAATGGTAGCCTTGCCCCTCGGCTTTTGGCTTTGGTTCGAAGTGGGTTTTGATAGGAGCTCTGGTGCTTCAGGTATTGGGCTGAGTGCCCTGGGTTGGTCGGTCTTCTGGGTTCCAATTTCTGGAGGAGGAGGTGGCTCGGTCTCGGTGGCTAGTTTCCGCCTCTTTGCTTCCCTCGTGCTAGTCGCTTTCTCTTTTAGTCTGTCTTCAGGGAGGACCCCAGGATTCCCGTATTCCCTTTGACGAGAGTTCTGATTGAGCTTTATATATAAGTCAGCTATCCGTTCAACCTCAAAACTCGACTCAAAGAGGACCTACCTGTCTAGCATAAATCGTCCCCCTTAGTAGATCCTCGTCGATATCTTCAAACCATCTTCTCTTTCTCCCAGGTTTCGCGGTGGTAGAGACAATGCCAGCTTGACCATTGCTAGCTTGTCTATTGCTAACTGGTCCTGCAGAATGTGATGTTCGTGACGGCGCCTTATTCTCGGTTGCTGGCTTTCTCTTCTTCTCTCGCTCCTCCTGCTTCTTCTTCTCTTCTACTGTCTTCCTCTTCTTCTTCGGCTCCATTGGCGGCCTTGGCTCCGGCACCGGATTTGATTGCTACCAGATGAAATTAGTTTCAAGTATCATTCCATTGGACAATCATGAAAAGGAAACAGAAGCAGGTGAACTTACCCTCTCCATCCTTCGACGATCCATGAGATCCATGTATCCAACCGGCTTAAATCTCGTCAATATCAAAGTATCGGGACCGGGAAGCACCCGTTTACCCCGCGGCTTTCGAGGGAGCTTATCCGTCGTATTCTCAGAAGAAGATTTGGTTTTATGAGGAGCCCTGGGCTTGTAAGTTCGACGTCTGGTGAGATTTTTGGCAAGCTTGGAGGTGACTGCAGGTTTGATCTTCTGTCCTGGGTTGACGGTGATTACGTCCTGTGAATTATAGACGGTTTTAAGCGTGAGTACTGGGCAGACGGGGGAAATAATCGGAGGGTAAGTGGATGTATTCCTGCACGTACCTCCTCCCACGGTGACCACTCGATCTCTTCCCCTGTTCCGTTGTAGTAGTCCGGAGTTGAGAAATGAGCAGCAGTAGCAACAGCGGTGGTGTTGGCAGTCGCAGCGTATGCTTTACGGATTCGGGAAGCTTTGGTAGCTGTACGAGCTGGCATATCGAGAGTAGTATGGGATTTATGATTTGTCGTTGGTCAGTGTGGTACGGTAGGCTGTGAGTGATGATGGAAGGTTGGTGGAATTGGAATCTCGAAAGATGAAAAGAAGTTGGTAGAGAGGAAGTTAGATGTAGAAGGGAAGGTTTGGGGATGTCGGAGGAGGGTTCGAGGTGATCGTTGCTTAAATTACCTACCTTGTAGGGCGTTCACCATACATTCAACCGCCACGCGATTACATCTCAGCATTTCAAGGTGTCCACGCTCTGCAAGCGATTCGAGGCCAATTCTACGAAACCCTTCGCAGATTGTATGTGTAGATACACGGCATACCTTAATTATAAGAGCTGCCCTGTTCTTGGGTATCCCAAAAGGGGCTCTAAGTGTGTTATTTTGTAAAACCTTCTACTGACTTTATAGTCAGTGTTGCACCTTGTATGCTGCAGAGGAACGAAGCTAATAGGCTTATAGTTATAACTGTAACTAAAATATCTCAGTAAGCCTCAGAAAAGAGGCTTTGGAAAGGCCCTGAAGACGCGACGTCCAAAAGGCTCAATTGAAAGGTGTATTCTTTGAATACGAGGTGCTGTGCCGGTAAAGGTTAATTCAAGTATGGAGGTGATTACGGGATAAGGCAAAATACGTACCTTGAATACCAATCCAATGCCAGAATGAGCAGAAACTTATTGTCCTGATTACAATTTTAGATTTAATTCGTATTTTGTATATTAAAATACGTATACATTGATCCGGTAGGGGTCTAGTATATAGTAATCCGTTATCCGGTAGTATTACGACAAATCGTATAGGTAGTATACTAAGCAAGTACTTAAGTCCTTACTTAAGTACCTATTCCCATCTGCCTGACTATGGATACCTCCAACTTCAGGCAATATATAAGTATAAGTACTGTTTAGGCCCCTCCTTTAACAACACACCGCCCGCATTTTCCTTAAGCTTCGTTTTCCCGTTTCCTAGAGTCGTCGAACCCTCTTATAAGGTAGCTTCTCCACTCAGTAGCACTTAAGTCTTCGGATTAAGAGCAAGTCGCAAGCTAGCCACGGGATATCGAACTACTCCCAAAATGTCTAATCCCACCTCATTAAGCCAAGCGCCTAAAACTCCAGCTCATCCATGCGGCCGTCTGAACTGCGAAAACCACACCGCCACTCAGTTTTGTGGGAGATGTAGGAAAGTCTGGTACTGCGGCCGTCCATGTCAAACCGAAGATTGGACTGGCCACAAACGATGTTGTCCAGGTCTCGCGAGTGGTATGCTGACTCACGAATTCAAACGATCCCCAAGTTTGAGCTCGAGGCAACGCGACTTCTTGACAAAAGCCTGGCCTCTCGATCTCACAGTTCAGAATCTGATCCCCGGCAATACCAGCCATGAGTGGAATGTACCGGAGACCCTGACTATCTCCCCTCCCACCTTGGGAGTGCTGCTTAGCCACCAGCCCCTCGAAGATCGATTTCGCTGGGGCCATAATTCAAGCCTTTGCCAATTCCTCACCGGGAGGAGGAGTGGGTTCCTGGAAGTCTACCCGTCAGGCTACGACTACGACCTCACACATACACTTTACTATATTCCGGAAAGCAATCCCCCCCGCACGGTTCCCACCTCAGAGCTGACCATTGAAGGGGTTGAGCTGGTCGGTGTTACACAGTTGGACAAGCATTCCATGGCTACTTTCCTAGAGGCAGTTGTTGGACCCGCGAGAAGGTCTCCTGTCGCATATGTAACATCGGCTGGCACACGCCAGGTCGAGGACTTTATCGACCCACAAGAGAATATTAATATGAAGAATTCCCACTATATGCATAGGGCAGGGGTGGATCGAATGGACGCAAAACAGCGAGAAGAATACGAAATACTCCAACGCATGCGTCGACGGGGGTTGAAATTGACGTCGGCGTCGGAAATGTGGGTCGCGGAGTGCGGTATGGATTGGCCGGAGTTTTTCTTTGGAAGGCGGGAGGATACTGGTAGGGCGGAGCTAGAATATGGGAAGGGGCCAAAATCTGACACGACCTGGGCGGATTATTGGAAATATATGACATCTAAGGGTACCGAGACCTAAACACTGAGGTAGTTTCAACCTCGTCCCGACCGAAGATACATTGAAACCGAACGGGCTGCACCTCTCAGTTTCGGGTTTGCAGTCCCAGTATAGAATGCATAAACCGGACTTGAACTTGGGCGAGTACAGTACTGTAACTAACAGGCGTCGTGTACAATCGAATTTGTCAGAGATTACGGACGCGAATGTGGTAGTTCTGTATGTAAAGGCTAAAGCCCAGACTTAAACAGAAATGATTCCATATACGTACGCAAATAACCTATCTCGACTTATTAGATTTGATTAGTTCGTAATTAATTTCTTCAACGGAACGAATATACTGTCATGACGACCAACACGCCGAAGCCCAGAATCCAACAAGGCCTATTCCGGTCACCTTCCCGGCGATCAATAAAATACAGATATCATAACCTCATTACAAGTCAGTCAATAAAGTAGGTAAGTAAGTACATATACTAGATTTATGGCTTTTAAGCATGGACGCGAACAGTCTGTCCAATAACCGTGTCAATCAAGCTCTCCTTCCTCTCCACCGGCTTAGCAAATCCCTGAATCAGTCCCGTCTCGCTATCCCTCATAACCCCTTCGCACTCACAGACTCCATCCTCGTAGAATCCCTTCAGTTCCCTCAAACCATCAAATACAGCCGAGTAGTTTCCAAAGAACTCATGATTTCTCACATCGCCGCCAACATCCTCCGTATTCACCAGCCCGTGTCCCAAAGTCACCACCCTGATGGCATCCACATACATTGAATGGTCATCAACGTACGGACTCGGCATCATGAGCACAGAGTAGACGGCATCACAACCAACCTGCTCAGGCTCCACGATATCACTCGGGAATTTCCATGATCCGTCGTGATGAACTGGGTGCCAGGGTGTAACTTTCATATCCCCGATTGTGCATATTTCCGTCGTTCCTAAGATCTTGGTCTTCACGATGGCGCTAACCTCGCCGACTCCTCTGCCGGTCTTGATAACACTTCCTCTTCTTAGAGTGTCGATTCGGACCTTTGTGCCATCTGCTAGGGTTACAGGCGAGTCGCCGGTGAAGCAGACACCGCCTCTGACATTATACCGAGCCATGCTCGACAAAGCCTTCCTCGGGGCCGACGACGCCGCCGCGAAAGACCCATGACCACCGCGAGCAGCGCGACCGAAATTAGAGAAATCAGGCATGGGCGTCGAGCTCGGCGTCGGTGGTGGCAGTTTATCGAACTCCGCGTCCGCGAAGTCACGGGATTTGATAAATAGCGGAGAGTCCTTTCCGTATACCTGGAGACCGGGATCTTTGAAGTTGTTGCAGCGCTGCATCTGGTGCGCGCGGGCGAGGGATGGGAAGTAGTGTCTTCCCCATTTTTGCCAGGCTTGACCATCCAATGCGACGGCAAGGAGGACTTCGCCGCTGATATCTGTTCCCAGGGGTTCGGCGGCGGGATGGTCCGATAGATTCTCTTTTATCGCCCTGGCATGTTCTTCAAAGGTTGCTCTGGCCAGTGTTAGGTCCTGGGTGAGAGGGAGGTTATATTTCTTGTAAGCCGCCTTTGAGAGTTCATAGACGGTCGAGACGAAGTTGAGACGGTGAAGATGGTACTCATAGTCCTTGCTTGTCTCATTTGGTTCCGGAGATGTAGTGACCGTGACGGCGTGTTGAACGGGATTCTCAGTATCCCAGGGATTCGCCACTACTGTCATGACTATATCTTCAGGTTTCGGCTTCTCAAGACCCTCGACCATGATAATGAAGTCTCGGGACTGTCCGTATTGGATGTCACCGATGTCAATCTTTGCGCCCCAGGAAGCCTCGGTGATCGGAAAGTCTCCACGGGGCCTCTTGATCTTAGCACCTTCAGGCACTTCGACGTTGAGATGACAGGCAGTAGCATAAGTCGAGAACAGATTCGCGAGCGCGTGCACGAAAACAGTACCAACCATACCAGCATCAGGGATAAAGCCGTAGTGCCCACCTCCAGTTCTGGCAATATCAGACATCAAGGACGAGTCCAAATCATATCCAAATCCGAATCCATTGATGGCGAAGCGAGTCTCCGGGTGAGCCTCGAGCCATTGCTGTAGCATGGGAATGTGACCGCGAGGAGGGTTAATATTCGGCTGGCCGTCTGTCAAAATGAACAGACTCGCCAGACGGTTGTTTCCCTTCTTCGCTGTGGTCGCCACGGGCGCAGAATAAGAGCTCGAGGCCTCGGGTTTAGTTTGCAGGTCGTGGATGAGGTTCATGCCCATTTTCAGACCATCCCAGAGATTTGTAGACGCCTTTGGTTGCAAGCGGTCTACGCTGCCATTCAACGAACTCTTACCAGATATAGTGGAATGCACGAAGTCTGTGATAAGCTGTTTCCGGGGATTTTGTTAGCTTCGATACTATGCTCCTACACAAGCGGTAAGTGAAATGTGCCTACCTCAGCTCTACTGTCGAAAGCAACAATAGCCAGCCTATCATCGTCATTCAAAGTCGCAATGATAGTCTTCATAGCATGCTTAACCACATCCAAGATCGTTAACCCGGTATCCTCCTTCGTCTTCCCATCCTCGCTCT
The DNA here is from genome assembly GCA_036971245.1 of Arthrobotrys sphaeroides. NCBI lineage: Eukaryota > Fungi > Ascomycota > Orbiliomycetes > Orbiliales > Orbiliaceae > Arthrobotrys > Arthrobotrys sphaeroides. The sequence goes on along the minus strand of JAJTTW010000009.1, from coordinate 924,511 downwards.
GCGCCGGAGCGCTCTCCTCCATTGAACCGGAGACATCGATCACGCAACACAAATCGAGCGGAGCGCGTTTGAAATCACCCTTGTCGGTCTTTTCGGGCTGATGCGGGGGAGTGATGGAGACGAGGAAGTTATGGGACCCGTGCTCGGAGATGTCGAGCTTGATTCCTGTGGCTTCCTCGTACGGTGGGGGGTCTTCGATTTCGACCTTCATTCTGGCTGGCTTAGTGCTTGTAGTTTTGCTGAGAAAAGGGATTTTTTTGAAGAAAGACTGCATGAATTGGGCAATTGAGATAGCTAGTAGCTCGGCCTAGGGACCCGAGGATACATCTGTAGCAGAGGGCATCTACCGGCTTTTAATACCCAGATGATACCAAGCTCCTGCTCTTTCGTTCGTTCGCAGTAATCCCGACCCCAACATCCAAAGCGCATTACGCAGCCGACATGTTATTATCTTTCCACCGTGACTCACCAAAACCGCATTTTTGCATATTTGCGCATATCAATCGCTGTCTAAGCCAGGTTATCGCGCTATAGAAACTCTAACGTTCAAGGTTCCCGCGACCATCACTGCGGGGTCGAATAGCGCAGGATTGACTTCGAAAGTACGCCTACGTTCAGCCCGACAGTGCACCTTCGGCTCAGCGCTGTTAGCGAGAGGGGAAACCTGGCCAACGTGGTGCTGCACAGCCTTGTTGGAGCAGCCAAAAGTGCACCTACGATCGGTTCCGCATTGGGCTGCTTACCATTTTGGTTGTCGGCAGGGGTTTCCGTCGCACAAGCATTTTTCATTTATTGTGCACAACAGTACTGTGCCCTTCTTGACGTCGGAAAGCTCCGAGCTTCAGCATCTGGATAGCAAGCAAAATGGAATCCCCTGAGATTCATAAATCTGGTAGCGATTCCAGGTGCCTTTGATGAAGGACCCAAATGTTTAAACTGGTGGTAGAGCATACCTCTCAATATGACGTCAAGTAGGATTTTGCCAGCCCTACCGAGTCCCGAAAGCATATGTCTCAAATGCTACTACAGAATACAGGTCTCGCACCGGTAGGACTGCCAAGACCCATTCCGGAAGCCGGGACTCGCAATATTGATTGGGATAGATATCGATAGGTACTCAGTCAAGAATCCTAAATATATATCAGATGGTCGCGTTTGGATATGAAGTAGCGTATCAAGGTTCTTCTCCTAAATTGGTCAATGGGCCCAATCCGGTTACTAAAGGCGAACGACGTTACCGACGCATCTATAGTCGAATACCCTTTGGATTATTTATCTCGATAGTCATGGCCGCCGCCCCTGGTAACGTTGCCCCCCGAATGATACCAATCTACGTAGACACAACGGAAGTATAAGAAAATTTAGTATATCTTAAAGCTAACTTAAGCAGGTAAAAAACAATACAGCTCAAAAATTAATAAATATCATATTCCAAATCAAAGCTATCCCGCAATCCCATAAATTATATATAACCCGCGTACGCCAAAGCAAAAATTCCAAAAAAAAAATCACACAATTAACATCTTCTAAAGCGCCAAATGTCCCACAAACCCCTTCCACCTCAGCTGGTCCTCCGTCCACTTCCAAAGCTTCTCTTGTAAATCTTTATCATTAGCCCATCTCCACGTCCACCCCTTCTTCGCTGTCGGGACCATATAACTCCCCGACCACTCCCTCTTAAAATCATTACTCGCCACGGCGAATAACGACCCCAAAGCTCCCTTATCCGGTGTTGCACCCATACCCATACGTAGCAAAGTGCGACCGAGAACACTCGTTGTCGCGTAGTTGGCGGATAGATTTCTGTCCCAGACATCCGTATAATTAGCTTTCACATAGCTCGATACAGAGAAGTGTTCGTAAATGTTCACTCACGTTTCAACCAACCCGGGATGAACAGCAGCAACCCAAATCTCCCCTCTCTCCGGCTGCTCTCCAGCCTTCGGTCCAACCTTCTTCTGCAACTCCCTCACATGCAATATATTCGCCAGTTTACTCTGACAATACCTATCCATCGGTTCCTTATCCGCCAGAGCGACTTGGTCGAACCATATACCGGGTCCCTTAGACAACGCCCAAGCGCCACTGCTCAACTCAACAATTCTAACCACGCCAGGATCGCACCTCAACGCCGTAGCTCTGATGGTAGGTAGAAGCAAATACGTGAGCAAGTAATGCGACACATAATTAGTCTGCCAATGTGCTTCCCAACCATCCTTTGATTCCTCCCAGGGTGTACACATTATCCCAGCGTTGAGTATGAGGCCGTGTAACGAGGACTCCTTGGTCAAGAAGGTATTGACGCTTGCGACGACGGTGGAGAGGTCCATGTGGTCCATGTGTAAATAGTGGATCGGTGCGGTGGGATTGTGGAGTTTTTCCCGCAGGGAGGTGATGGCGGTTGTGGCTTTGGATTCTGAGCGAGCGCAGAGGTAGACGGTTGCACCTTTGGAGGCGAGAGCTAGGACGGTTTCATACCCACTGGTTGGGGATTAAGTTAGCTCTTAAATTCTTTAGGGGAGTAAAGTGGTCTTTGGGAGGGAAGGCGTACATTCCAGTATTTCCGCCGGTAATAAGATAGACACGGCCCGTGAGGTCCGGTAGTGAGTCGGCTGTGAATGGTGCACACATTTTGTAGATGTATATCTTTATCCGTAGAAGAAACGATCAATTATTTAATCAACCGGGTATCTGAAGGAAGTAGAGCAAAGTTGTCGTGTAGTATCGAATTGTCAAAGTTGAAGTATGTAATATGTCCAGTACCGAGAACAAAAGATGTGCAATTGAGTATTACTATACTATAGTATATGAGAATGATTATCCGAGAAGAGATTAATTTTCAAACTTGTTAAACAACTAACTGGATCAATGGCTGATAGTAGAAAATATCAAGGAGCCTCATCGAAGGGGAAAACGGGCCAATTTATACTCCTCCACGCGTATATATAGGGAAAAAAGGGGAATATGCAAGATAGAGTTGAACACCTCCCCAAGCAGGCACGCTTTCGTAAACCATATCCCCATCGTGCTTCGGAGTTTGAATTTCCCCGTCCATCACAACCTAAATCCAGCAAGCAATCCTCCCAATTCGCGAGGCGGGAACACTGAGCCGGGCGTGGTTGCGTTGCCTGTGTCATCAACTCACAGCAATGCACGGCTTACAACCCTGCCGATTACCGGAAGTAGAATACAATGTCGGCAGATGCCCAGCCGTGGCAGGCTTGGCGCCATGACGCCTTAGTTTTCTGGATACAAGGTTCACCGAAACTATAAGCGACTCGTGTGCACGTGTGTTGAGGCTATGGCCCTACAATTACCAGACGAATAAGATAATAGATACGGAATGATTTGTCTGTATACATGTATTACTAAGGAGTGATTATTGCTTCATGCTTACGTACTAAGCTACAAGAGAGTGCACAAAAGCATGACCTAAGCTACCTGTAGCCTGGCTTCCGGGGCCACTAAATCCCGGTGTTGCCAAATTAAACTATGAAATCACACGAACAAGATAGATAATAATTATATAAAAAGAGACGACGTAACTAATTATATTAGTACTAACGATAGGTCGATTAGCTACAAAGGAGCGTGCAATAAAGAGAATGCAGTACAGGATGTACCTCGAGGGATGGACGGCCACTTGAGGTTGGAGGGCAAGGATACGATGATGGCAAGCCCGATACCCAGTAGCACCCAAACGGTTCGTCAGATGACGTCGGTCGACACGTGCAGCTCGGGTGGTGAAGCTGGATGTATCTACCATCTAGAAAAGAAAGCCAAAAAACATCATACAATCGGCTCCTACTATCTATCCAAGAAAATCCATTTCATGGTCCTGACACCAACAAGTGTGATTGAGAACCAGATTGCCACCCCCTTGCCCAGTGCCATTCGAAGTTGGCGGTCGGATTCCCGGCGGATTGTGTGGTGGTTGGTACGGTAGTGGCCATCCTCCCTTCACCAGCTCGCTCCTTATCTCCGGTTTGATGTTTACCGCAACTTGGGGAGTGGGCACGGTGGAGGTGGTGGGCATGGTGGGTAGGTTGGGATTTCGATACCCCATTTGAATTTTTAAAATTAGAACGATGATGCCCCATAAGATCAGAAGTTCGTGGGTTTGGACTGTTAGCCCGCCGGTAAGATCTAGAGTTCGTTCAGCTAGGCATCACAAGCAGATATAATCCGAGCATTGACTTACGCTATCCCACATGGGGTCCGAAGGGGGGCAAGGCCATGTAATATATATATCCAAACTCCTGGAGCGAGGTGTACGGCTGCGTGCAGGTCCGGTTCAACGGTGGCGGTGGTGGGATCCGGATGGTGGGATAATTGAGAAAGGAAGTCTGAGAGAGGAAAAAAAGGAGAAAGCCGGAAATGACAAAGTAAATATGGCAATTTGGTAAATATATACGTATTTATGTGCATGTCTTGCGATTTTCGCTATCTTTCAATATTATGTTGATCCGATCCCCAGGACGTGGGTTAAGCATGAAGGAGTAAAGACTAATGTAACACATATGAACTAACCCCAGTCTTGTACTTGGCTTATATTAAATCTGTGTAGCTGAGAGGCGTAGCTAGTCAAGCGTTAGGGTAGAAAGTGCTAAAAAGAATCGACCACCTAGGTCAGGCCCATTCGAGAGTTTTCACAAGAGCTGAGTTGGCTTCAATAGAGAGTTGGTCATGTAAATTCGCGACCACCAGGTATACTTGGAAGCGTAGAGAAATGTTATTTGGGTCCTCAAAGTCCACGTGATTATCTTCGGGCATATCAAAATCATAAACACAGAATCTACTTCCACCCAACCGTTTACCGAGGTACCTGAGTAGGTAAGCAGGTAGATACTTAAGTAGTTAGAATGGTAGGTATTCAGCTATATAGGCAGGTAGCTAGGCAGATAGGAAAGCGAGCCTATCGTTAGGCCTACGTTTAACCTCGAGTCCTCCACCGAGATTAGCTAATTAGATATAATCATGTGGTGATATATATGTTATCAATATTGAAAGATTCTAGACCTCATCGTCCTAGGGTCTGATCCGGGGTACGGGAATAGTGAAAACGGGAGACCAAAATATATTACTAGAATTCCCATTGATACGAGGAGATGTGTCACATCTCAAACCCAAATCCGTAATCCAAAATTCTGCCCATACGTTGCCATATAACAAAGATCCGCAACACCAGTGCTCGAGGATATCAAGAACCACACCTGTCTCACTTCAAATAACCCCCGTGCCATCTGTTCAAAATTAGAATAGCCATAACGGCCCTGTAAAAAACCTAAAGACCCCCACCCGAATCACCTGCCGAACTAGGCATAACCACGCCCACGAAAAATGTATCCATACGGAAAAAAAAAAAAGAAGTTTCGAATCTACAACAATACCGATTCGCAACTGGTCACCCACGTTACTACTAAGATATCGATATGAGGCTTGTATATCGCAGAGCGGACGGGATACGTAACTGACACTCATTCTGTGGTTGTAGATGTTGTTTCCTTGCGATAGCGCTTATATATATCTCTCTGAACCCTAACTGATATAAAATTCTTGACAACCAGATGAAGTCTAGCCGACTCCCATCAATTATTCACCATTGTCTCCACCAGACAACTCTTCGAGCAGGAATAAAAAATTGTTCCGGGCCTAGCTCCCAACCCATATTACCCGCTTTCAAAGGAGCTCCGACCCCCAGAAAAGAACAAAAAATAGCAAAAAAGAATCTACAACAGACGCGATTCTCACCTGGTCACCCACGGTAATACTGAGCGCCCGATATGAGGCTTAAATAGGGCAGAGCGGACGGGATACCTTGTCAGGTCCTCATTCTATGGTCGTAGATGTAGATTCTGTTCAGAAGGTCCTATATATCGTTGAACGAGAATGATATCTGAGATTTTAACAACCAGTGGAGGATGGCAAGTGGTTGGTTGCTGTTATATACCCCGTACAATAGCATCTTTCGTGGAGGGGATTGAGATTTGAAGAGTTTTTTCGGATATCAATATTTTCTTTCTTGGCAGGGAATGTTGGATATTGTGCGTTGGTCCGAACCCTCTGAGGTCTCCCTTCCTGATATACGTAGCAGGAAGCACTCCGGTGACAGCAGCGTGAATATATTCTCTTCTAGCTAAAGGTGGAGAAATTTATTGCAAATGTTTCATCAGAATTGCGGCTCACTACCGTCTTTACAAGGTTCCCAACAACCTTACACGGAAGATTTAAGGCAGCCCCATGCAGATTGCAATATCACTTCGGCCGATCGCGCTTTAGTAATTATAACTCTGAGATAGCATCGGACTGGCGTCGACATATGTTAACAGCTTAGTTAGTCTTGTCAGCATAGCGGGGTATATATACATCATAGTGTAGTGTGCCGATATAAATGAAGCATCCTAACCTCCCACAGAAACCCTGTATTCGACCAGTCTCGGTATTTAACCGGCTAGTATTAAAACATAAAAAAACCGAAGGGCCCGGTGATCCAAGTACGTTGAATGGAGCTCAGTTCCTCTAGGCTATTCTACGTACAGGCTATATCTACTTATCTATGGGGTACATATGTGCAGATTCCTTAGGGCCATCCTAACTACTAATAGCAGCGCCTAACCTCAATTATACTATGACTGTTAATAATGTTTAAAGGGGACATCATTTGCACCAGCATGTACTATTATAGATAATGGTTCTTCGATTGAAAGAGTATATATACATTGGAGAACTCGGTCTTTGATCAAGGGCGCCGGCGTTGGGTGCGTGGATACGTGATCGCGGCATTGGCAGCAAACCCGGCAGAAGAACCTTGGCCCTACAGCGCTAAAGAGACTGTCAGCAAAGCTACTAACCCGTCTAGAACATTAAGAACTTATGTTTGGAAAGTTGTACTGAAGGGAAAAACAAAACCTTTCGTTTTCAAAAGAGCATGGAGGGCAACAGAAGGGGAAGGAAAGAAACAATCTCGATGGTTTTTCGCAGGGCTTACGATTTTAAACCTCCTTTTTCACCAAACAGCACACTAAAATCCACCCATTTGGGATTCCGCCATCAGAGTTCTAGAACCAATCCCCGAAATCGTACTCGTCTGTAAGCCCTGCTGCGGCGCTGAATCCCGTTTGCGAGAGCCAGTTTATGATTCCATATATGCTCGGGTCGAGACACCCAGCGAACCGACGAACCACATATTTGGGAAGTGTGACATTATGGTGGGTACAGCGGCGATTACGGCACGTCGTCAAACTCTTCGAATTCCAAGAGATGCATTTATGAGGTGCCCTATTCCAAAGCATGACCATTAGTGCGTGAATAAGATACGAGGGTTTGTCTATGGTAGGTAAATATCATACCTAGAAGTAGTGACAGAAAGCTCGAATCGCCGAGGCTATCATAGCGGTTGTAAAAGCAGCCTAGTAGATATGAGTCTGAATCCTCGGAACCAGGCCGGGCTGGGTCAAGAGGGGTAGGAAGGTGATCCGGAGGATTGGAGGGAAGGAAAAGGGAAAGAAGGGGAGAGGGTTTAGAAAGAACAAATATTTAGTATGAGGGGTATTCAAACATAAAGTTGAAATTCACGACTGAAATTGGTTATTTATCAAAGCCTTCCAGTTGGCATGATAAATCAAGTAATGATTTTTTAACTAATAACCGATAATTAATTTTATTTACAACCAACAAATTTCATCAATTACAAACTTCATAACCCAATCATTTATAAAATTTTATATATAAATTTATAACCAATTTTATAATTATCACTAATATTAATCTGTTTTAGGTTGTAAATATATGCTTATAAAAGTTTTGTAACAGAGCTTTTGTTTGGTTTTATGAACAACCGTGACCGATAACCAATAACCAAAACCGGTTATGAATTTTTTCTTAAGTTTGAATACCCCTATTAGTATGTAAGAGGAGGTAGGTATTGTCTCGTAAACCAGACGCTGGGTAGATAGAGTGGCAGAAAAATACGTGAATAAATAAACAATTATAATGATATTTAATTAATTGTAGATAGGTATTTTGTCTGAGAATGGGCTGAGATCATCCTTTTATATGAATATCACAATTCTAGAAACAAAGAATGTTGCATATATCAGGGCCCCAATAATGACTTAAGCCTGAGGTACTACAGGTGCCGACCTTGGCCTTGCCGAAGAGCATGTAGGTGTTATACGGTAGTACTAGGTCTAGAAACAAAGTTAGGCGAGTACGTAACTTAGACCCTTACTTTGGAAGATAGGTAGGTACTTTGTTGCTTTGGTAGAGAGATGGGTACTTTGTTGCTTTGGTAGGTAGATAGATGGGTAATAGATAGCTAAGTAATTGGTACTTACTTTGGGTACCTGCGTACTATCTAAGTAGGTACCTAGGTACTTAAGCACCAAATAGATGTGTGCGCGCGCGTAGAGAGACAAGTCGACAGACAGGTAGTCTCGAGGTCCGGTCCCGGGGCAGGTAAATAGGCTGGCGTGGTACGACCGTCACACAACTACACCGTGGAATTGGCTAAATTCAGGAGACTAATATTACAATAGCAATTGGTCCCTGAAGCCACGCTCCAAATATTCGGGGTTTGGGGTGTTAATATAGCACTCGTCCCAGACGTCAGTTCACCAGCCGCGATATCGCACTTTTTCAGTATGTCGTAAGAGAATCCTTTGTAAGGACTTATATTAGATGGGATATATAGAGTATCGATAGCTACGCCGCTGCCAAACGAAACCCTAGTAAACCCCAATATGTATCATATGGCCGACGCCGGCCTGAATGCTTGGACACAGACAATGAATCTCCTTTTCACTATGAATCAAGTGTTGATGGCGCCAGGATAGTACTCCCGTGGCGGTGTTTTCCATGAGGCTAAGGTTCTGTAACCCTAATGCTGATATAATGTTTAACGCGATCCATTCTGAAGAGACCGCTCGACTTACAGTTTGCTCGTAGGTATTATTAAGCAGTTGGCGGGCGATGGCCATGAGTATCATAGTTTTTCCTCCTATCCATTGAATCGGGAACCTCGTAAGAGGGAGTAAAAAAGGAAGGATGATCGATCTCAGAAATAGGGCATGTTTGTGTGGGCAGGCTGGTGAACAACAAAAAAAGGTCTGCAGCGTACAAAGGGTCCAAAAAAAGTTCAAAAAGATGAAATCTACAACAGTCGCGATTCTCACCTGGTCACCCACGGTAATACTAAGCGACCGATAAGAGGCTTACGTAGCGCAGAGCGGACGGGATACGCGGGGAGCCCTCTTTCTATGGTCGTAGATGTAAGGTATGTATTCAGCGTGGTATATAATGTGACGGTTGAATCCTAATTGGGAAGGCAGGACAAGGATCACAACTCCAGAACCAGCAAAAGGCATATCAAAGTGAAAGCTTGGGAGTTCGAATGCTCCTGCTACCCTGTGGAGGCTAATGGGAAGTGTATCATTCGATTGGCCGATTACTCGATTGGTGAATTGTGGGCCGTTGGTCATGCATGCATGATCGGCTTGAGGCGAATATTTGCCACTTGAGGTGGAATATAAATTAGATGTTTTTTGTGATAGGATTCAGCCAGGATGTTGGTGAATGGCAAAGTGATATGTGCCGGAGACCACCATCGCCCCGCGTGGATTCTGTGCCGAACGGGGTCGGATATGATATTATAAAGCCTCTAGACTAATGTTTACCAAATCATTAGGGCGATAGTGTGCTCTAATCCGTTTGATTATCGGTTATATTCTGCCCTACGTTGACGTCTGACCGGGTGGCTGTGACGGAGCTCGGGATGTCAAGTTAGGCAATTTTGATAGATAAACCCGATCGCGATCGAGAGGGTCACGAAGCAGTTATCAGTTGTCTGATTATATCACAAGTTTTCCTCAATCAGTCCGTCAAATACGAGTCGCTGCCATCGATGTCAATATCGCGTTTCTCAACTTACCGATCTTCCAACTATGCGAAAGCGCATTTCCCCATTCATCACCTTTTCTTTCATACCCGAACGGTGAGACACGAAATGGGCATGCCACATCCATTCGATAGTGGCGCGATCTCTCCTTTCCAACCCTGCACGCTCACATGCACTATGACGATCCAACTGCGCGGCTAAGGGCCCAGTTGGCCTCCAAGATCTTAATTTTCTTCCAGAATCTCAGAACCGAGAGGGTCTGAAACCTCCTAAGGAAAAGACACTCGAGATCGAAAGGGCTACTTTTGTAAGGTGGTGTGGATACTTAGGTCTTTGGTAGAAAACCCCCCTCGATGATTGGAGGAAGATGCTATTGATGGACATTGCGAAAGCGCTTGGAGGGGATATCGGGCCTGAAATCGTTTGGGGATTGTCACACCGAGGTCGACTACCGTATATGTATGAAATGGTTTCTTTTGGGAGGTGCGGCATGGAACATGGCTCGTGCTTTTTTATCGGAAACCCCTCGTGCCTGTGAAACTTCCCTCGATGGCGGGCTATTCTCAAGATGTGGATTTCTGCGCCGTCCCGCTACTGCTTTGGATATACATATATGATGCGGCAGTGACGGCCCCTTCTTCAACCCTCCTTCCTTTCGGGTGATAAGGATATCGCCGTTATGAGATCTATTCAATCGAGCGTGCACATGCCACATGCGCCCTTTATGACGCTCTGTTGGATTCGCAACACTGCGCTGTGATATCACCCTGTTGGATAGTTGAGAGCTATGACGACAGCCTCACATATCATGATATCAGCAGCTGAAAAAGAAAGGAGCCCTGCTTAAGTTGTATGGTAAGTGGCTCACGCGAGCGGTTTTTGGTTAGGCGGTACTCGGGAAACACCGTGTTTCTATAATTTGGTTATCACCGGCTTGAAGCAGGGACGTGTAGACTATGCGTGGAATGGCAAGGTCTTGATCATCGGCTGTGTCTTCGTAGCATTCCGATTCGATGGAAATCGTATGATAGACTATTTCCGTGAGGTTACTGGAGATCGTCTTTTGGTGTTCATAGTTTTTTGTGTAAATAAACTTTTCCTTCTTGCAAAAGGCAGGCCAGCTGGACCGAATCTATCAAAACCTGGACGGCTAGTCGAAACGACTTGCTTGAAAGGTTGAGGATTTGCCACTCTGTTTGGTATATCGTTGACTGCAATCGATATTCCGATTTCGTGACATTGGCATGTTGAATTGCCCGTCTCCGCTAATTGATTCGTGCAGATTCAACGTGCATTTGCCTCCCCCAGAAAATGAATCTAAACTGCCTCGTTCCGCATGAGTGGGCATGGGATCATGTGGCAAATGTGATCCTAGGTTGTCGTACAGCCTGCAGAAACTGTGGGATCCACAATTGGAATCCAGGGTCTTTTGGATGTGGTGATATCGATAACGATTTGGTAATTCGTTCATCCTAAGATTTTTTTTTAGTATTTTGGTTTCTGGGGAAGACAGGCTTTTTTGGGAGGGTGGCCGCGATGCCGTCCGGTTTTGCCTTGAAAGTAGTGGGATGTCGATCTTGGTGCGGTGGTTTGATGTCAACCAAGCTAAGGCGGATCGGAGATGCTTTCGTTTTGGATTTAGGTTCAAAGGAAGAGTCTAAGAATAATCCAAGGCGATGCTTCGATAAGAAAGGGTCCGAGAATTAGTAACAAAGTTCTGGAGCCTTTCGAGTATCGATACATATCGACATGTCGAGGATCAGTTCGCAGCTGGCGAACTTGGCGGCGGAAAATGCCAGCCGACGTCGACCCAACACATATTCGTTATCAAGTCGCGACGGTTTGGTCTGTCGAGCCAGACTTAGACTTCAGCACCGCAGAGCAATTGCAAAGGACCCACATGACGGATTCTAAACTCCCAAGTCATCGGGGAAATGGCACTCTCATCCTTACTCGACAGAACTATCAGATCGTCCGTTTCAAAGAAACTTAACCGTCATCGCACCGCAAGTCACAAGATCGGACTGCGACCAGGTCCCCAATCAGCCTTTTTCGCCCATTGGTTACCCAAGACTTCGTCGCGCAGAGAAGATCAAGGCACTTCCAACATCTTCACGTCCGCGCCTTCCAACAAGATCTGTTCAATTGGGACTGCTGTTGGATCATTGTCATGTAATGTATGTCTGGGAAAACCCGCGGGAATAACCCAACGCTCATGCATGCACAAACCAAGCATCTGTTTATCCAACTTCCTGGAATGTTGCACTGCACCGGCCGGCCAGCGACCGCCAGGGAAAACCAACGGGGAAGTCAAAAAACCAAGGCTTTTTAAGGCCTCCGGGAAAGCTAAGAAATTCACAGCCCCCTTTTCTGGGCGTTGGCTTGTGCGTCGGGTTTTCGACGATCAAAGACATCGGTTATGGTTCAGACTTGGTATCTTTCTGCCAACTCCATGATCCAGGCTGAATGACCAGGGAGAAGGAAGAAAACGAACGATCATGTCGACCTCACCAGATAATCTTACCAGCTAACGCCGGTTTGCGTAATCAGACTGCAAAGCTAAGTAGCCGTCCCGATTTAACTTTTGACTTACCACGGCGGGAATGGATTCGACAGCTAACGTCGGTTTACCAGACTATGGACAAGGGCCTGTCGACAAGGGTGAAGGCATACCCCGTATTTTTCGTAGCGATGTTGCTGCAGGCAGATCAGAAGCGAGCGAGAATTGAGCGAGCGAACTTGCCGAAGAGAATGCCAAATGCGAATGAATGCAGAAGGGAAGTTTGCTGTCTAGACGCACTTGCGGTTTAGTTCATCCGGGGGGAAAGGGAACGTTCAATGCCGCGAAACCTCTTGCAAGGCCTTGTGTGTGAGTGTGGATGGGTGGATGTGTGTGTAGACGGTCGACAGGAACTTTGTGGTACTTCCTCTGTAGGTACAGTACCATCCATGCTGACGATCAACTTCCTGATGCTCTGGAATGGATGAGGTTGTTTGCGGAAGATAACAGGCCCGTTTATACATTTTCTTTGGCAATAGGTGAGTTTGGTATAGTCCATTCATGTTTAGGTTAGAGTTTCGATGGGGTTCTGTAGATCGTTGGAGTCTAGATATTTGATGGCTTGGAGAGTGGATGAAAGTCTGGACAGTAATGGAAGGTATAAGCAACTTCTGTACCTACGGCGTGGTGGTGGAACGGAGACATCGGGGGCCTTGAGGATGTCCGTTCTACATGTGTCGCCATTTCGTCAACCCTGTGGGTTCCCACGCTTGCCATTTTGTGACATGCGATCTGGACTACATCCAGCAGAAGCCTTTCAGCTCAAACTTCGATAGCCTTTTCGTTGAATGTGTACTTGCGGTCAAGTATCCGATATCTCTTGGCTGCTGTCAACATGGGCAGACCTGGTTGATGGCTTTGAGGATGTGTGGGTCCGTCGGTGGACATCCTGGAGGTGTGCAGCGAATGATAGAAAAGGTACCATTTGCGTCAATTGACTTCGGTACCGAGCGAAGTGTATTTGTCGAAGCTCTACAGGTACCAAAATGTGCTCCACACTGCCGCCCTCTTTTCCCATTTTTTCCTTTTTCTTTCTTTCTCTTTTTTTATTTTTTGCACTTTCGTTTGGATCGAGGGGAATCTTTCAACGGCTCGAAGTTCTGAAAGCAGCGAAACGGATAACACTTCGAGCTAGGCAAACCACAAATCGGGTCGTTGGTATGTGAAGATATGATCACACTACCACCGAATATGCAGTTTGGATGAGTAGATAAACGGGGACTTTGAGGATTATATCGAGCGATACTGAGGAACAAAAATGCTTTCGATGATCTCAGAGGTGACGGGAAACCGCATGCAATCGGGTTCGATTCCTCAGAGTCTGTGGTTTCCTCCGCAATAAGCTCGAAGTCTCGACCTCCAAGCAGGGCCTGCAATGCAAGGTTTGGCTGGCTTGCTATCGAGAAGATTTGCTTTTCTTGCCCTACATGCTGCTGCTTGCTTCAGCACGCTCTCAGATAGGGAGTAGTGCTTCCTCAGCATCCGAGGATCGTATGTAAAGTAACGGATTCCCGGCTCTTGAATTCGTTCTCTGTCAATTGTTTCCCTTAACTCCCTAATTCTCTCTTTGCCGCTGGCCTTGTCTCGACGATTTTGCCCGGCTGTTACAGGAGATCGTTCAAACGCATTTGAGGCCTGACGACGACGACGTCGATTCGGTCCGTGTCAGAGCGTCGTTTGATATTGATAGGACATTGTATTATCAACGTGAGCAGATTCCTTCCTTGGAATCCATCTCGGGACTCGAGGAGTTACATCTCTGCTTCTTTTGATCCAGGGAACTCGCAAATAGCCGGTACTGCTCCACTGTCTACCAACGCTCCAAGCCCAAAATGATCTCTCGATCTGTCGCATGCCCTCTCGAAGTTTGTGGCTTGCTCGCTAACTGCTTATAATAAAGTAAGAGAAGGAACAGCCGGAACGAACGACAGGGCAGCTCCAACGTCCAAACTATATCATATTGCTTCTTTGTATATCCGTCTACGCCCCCTCCGACGCACAAGCAGGCCTGGGATAGAGCTTGAGGGAGGTGGTACCGACGGACTTGTACTGCTTCCGAGAGATTGTACCTTATTTCGCACAGGAAACTGGGTTTCGAGAGTCGTCGACAAGGGTGGATTCAATCTGGTACTTACGGGACAAGCACTCGAACCGCTGCAGGTCTCGTGGGTGAGAGGCTAGACGGACGAGGTATCTGTAGGTAGGTGTGGTCCGCAACGATTTGACATTTGGCCCCGGTACATCATCATCGTTCCCTTCTTCCTATGCAATGCACGCTGGTGTGGTTCTTTTCTTCTTTCTTTCTCTGCCTCAGTATCTTAGTATCCTGCCTGCTCCACCGACCGCCCACCTTGGCTTGGACTATGGGGGGTCGCTCGCTAGCGGGTGTGATTCAGAAGAGGACCTGGAGTGGAGTGGAGGGGCTTCCCCACCACCCTTTTCAGCCCAGCTTACACATTAGCAGCCAATCCTCGACGGCCTGCAGTGATTCTGCCATTGGCGTGCGAAGCTTGCTTCTTCAGGTTCTCCGTTCGAGGCTTTACAGCGACAACACCAGGCACGTTTTCCGTTTTGTTCTTTTTTCGAGAACTGTTGAAATAGGCCCATTCTTGTCACCTTTGCGGCTGTTGGCATCTGTTCTGCTTCGCCCGCATTGAGAAAGGAAACCAGCATATTTCGCCCGTCGATTTCTATTCTTGGTTGCTTCTGTGCTGTCGTCTCCGCTCCGTTCTGTTCTGTTCTGTTCCCGTCCGTTAATTCTGTTCTGTTCTGTTGTTCAGTCCGATTTAACATCCATTCGATCCGGCCTGTCCAACTTGTCAACTGTTGAAAACTCCACAACTGACAGCGGCACAGCTATAACAATAACACAGAAGAGAGAGCTTTAAAAGAAGCATACGTATATTATTCGAGTGGAGATTCCTCAATCGAATCGACCTTTCTGATAGCCGCGGAATCTATATCTGAACTTTGCCATCGACCGACGGTTCCTACTCTCTCAAACCCCCAGTCAGGTCAAGAACCGCAAATTAGCCCACTCTCAATCCGCCACTGCATCATCTCGTCCATCATACCATAAAATCCACAGAGCTTCCCAAGATCCAGGTTCATTACGTCCCCGGGAAATATTCTGGCTCCCAATTGCAAAAAAAAAAAAAATTTCCGAGCCTTACCAGTCTTTTTCCCCAGAATTCACACTTAGCCACTGGCACTTGACCACAGTCAAACGACGGAGGGATTCGAATCGAACCTGGTTTGGGCCCAAAAGCGAGCGGGTATCACCTAACTCTGACCCGACTCTCTCTTTCGAATCGAGCTCCTCGGAACATCACCGCCTGGTATCTCCGGCCACCGGACGCTGCTGCACCTTCCTGACGTTGTAGACCGACGAAAAAGGGTGGCTTGATAAATTACACAGAGGCATCACGAGATCGGATTTTAATAACAGTCTAGACCTCTGAGTCCTTTCGCCTGCATCTTTATATTTTTTATTTCGGTTCTCTCATCCGAACGGTCAATATAATCCGGCATACTATTTTACTCCAATCAATCTTCGGAGATATTTCATCTTCTATCCAAGTCCAAATATTCAGGCACGGAACACACAGACCACACCCGTGGCCATTCCATTACTTTCGAACTCACCGACACCTTGGAACCTGCAGGAAGCAATCTAGCAGGAGATACCAACTGTGGGTCTTATCTTTCGCGGTAGCACACCGGCCGGGGCGAACAGAACAACACAACATCCATTACTCTATCGGTCTCGATATCTATCTTCAGGCGTATCTCTGCTATCTCCAGGCCAGGACATCGCTCGATAATAGCCTGAACTGGTCCTCACTCACCGTCTACGCCATCTTCCCTGGGCTGCCTTGAATTTCTTATTCCTGTATTGACAAAAGGAAAAAAAAAAAAAAAGAAGATAAAAAAGGTTCAATTCTGGCAGCGAGATCCGATTCAACTCTCCCCTTGGTGCCAAGTTAACCCGTGGGCTTGAGCAAGTGCAGACGAAACCGAGCTGCAGTCGGCCTTCTGCTTCTCGAATATTTTAAATCCCTCGCCTGGAAGAATAAGTGTCGCAGAGCCAGGATCGGTCAAATATCGATATCACGGTTGCATGGGAAAGAAGAAAGAACGAAAGGTGAGTGAGCGAGCGACGGAGTCAGTGCAATCGGCTGAGATTATTCCACCATCCCATCCTTACAGACCCCCCCGTATATATTACGGACTCTCAGATCAAGCTTGCAGGGGCGGGCAGCCCACCATCTTGTACTCTCTTCCTATCGTGCTTGAGATATAGCCCTGATATGCTATTACCTACTCGCATGTTCGTGCATGAAGACCACCACCACCACCATTATATCTGTTAGATTGCGTCTACACAGACCGTTCCCCGTCCAGCGGTGCCAATGTCTGCCCTCCCTGCGCTGCTGCATGAATTTCCCATGGTGTTTTGCTATCTTTCCTTGCGGCCTTTTTTCGTTCGCTCGGGACAGTGTGTCAGAAGTGTAAAGGATGCCGGCTCGCCTCTGAACTCAGTTCCAAGCTGCAGAGCACGTTAGTCAGTTACACGGTTTCGATCGAAAGGGTCGAAACGAGGCACCTTTTCGCCACTTTTGGGCATTTGGCACTTCGCTGTCGCTGCTGTCGCTATCCGTTTCATCATACATGCCACAGGATCCCCTTTCCTTACTTTCTATATATACTCCGCTGCCTCTTTCTGCTTAATTAAGGACCAATGCTAACCGGCTGTTAATCTGTCGACGATGATATAATACAGCGAAAAGACACTGCTATTTAGAGAGCGAGCGACTGTCTGTGGTGGTTGATCCCGCCTACCAACCCGACCATCCGCCCGCACGCCCGTCCCCCAGCCAGCCAGCCAGCCAACCAGCCTGTCGTACTCGAGCCACCGCCCACCATGGCGACCGCAACGCTCACCCTCAGTCCCTCAACCATTGCTCGGACCATCACTCCTCCTCCATCTCCTCCTGAAGATTCACCGTCCCCAATGGCGCTCGCTTTAGCATCTTCGACTCCTCTCCCGATCCCTAACAAGCATCTGCCCACTCCCACATACACCATCACCACCAAGGTGCCTTCGTCGCCTGTCACCCCGCCAGCGTCACCGCCAACCGAGAAGGCAACCCCTCTCCTTCCCATCTCATCCATCCTTTACCCTCCCTCTGTCCATCAGCAGATATCCATCGAACCTCCCATCTACTCCATTGACGCTGCTACAGCTGCTGCTGCAATCCATCAGGCCGCCTGCCATCCTCTTCCCCCTGCCGACAAGGTCTTCCCGTGGCTCCACGGTCTGCATTCGGAGAATGCCGTCCAGCTTACGTTCTTCAGCGCTCGAAGGAAAATTCATCAAAGAACGCCACCGTGCTGGAGAGGTGTTACCGTAGTAAAAGCCGGCAGGGCACTGGAAAGTTCAAAGCTGCGTGGTGCGATTCATCCAGCCGAGATCCTACCAACGGCGCCAGGATGCCAGGGTTTCCTCGAGGTCGATCCCAAGGAGGGCTTCTGCGTCCGGAACTTCCACATCCAGACCGCCAAACTAGCTACCGTCTCCGACATCATTGTCTACGGCGACGACCGGACTAGCAAGGAAACCATCAAGAATATTGCCAGGCGGATCGCACAGGCCCAGGTTAAATACCGTAGCATGTATATGAGCCACCCGGACGTTGAGTACCCGCACTACAACACATTTATCGTCTCCAGTCCATTTTCCGAATTCGAACAGAATCACCCCGAACTCGTCGCTTTCGACTCGAAAGGTCTGGGATCCGGGTCCATCCCTGACTTCCCTTACCTTGAACGCCAAGAAATGTGTACGATGTCCCGGGCCACTGAAATCGCACACAATGTCTGGCTAGGATCGACAAGTGACAAGGAAGCTGTAAACGCCACCGGTCTCTTCAACATTTGCATCGAGTCGTGCGATGGATCCCCGTTCCCGACTGCACCGATGCTGCGACTGATTTCCCGCCGGATGAAAGACCATAACAGTGTTCAGGATATCGAGTTCCCAGCCTCTGGTAGTGTAGCTACCTCCAACTGGGCCAAGTTCGATATCGACGCTATCATCGATGTCTGCCGCTGGATATACTTCTCTGCCAACCCTATCATCATCAAGGACGCCGATGGCGACACCGCGATGGAAGACCACGACCAGGGCAAACGTGTTCTCATCCACTGCATGGACGGCTATACTGAAACTTCACTCTTGGCACTTGCATATATCATGTACGCTGAAGGCCTCCCCGTCCACGAAGCTTGGATCCAACTCCACCGTGAAAAGGGACGTAACTTCTTTGCCTACCAAACCGATCTCCAAATTCTCTTGCAAGCTCAGGCTGAGATTTTGAGAGCATCGCCGGCCCTAAAGAATGAAGCGGACGCCACAGCATTCATCACCCAGATTGCTGTTCCCAAGTGGGTATCGAAATTAGACGGATCGTTACCTAGTAGGATCCTGCCACACATGTATCTGGGCAATCTGTGCCATGCGAATAATCCGGACATGCTGAAGGAGCTCGGTATCAAGAGGATCTTGAGCATCGGCGAGTTCACAAACTGGTCTGCCGACGAAACCTCGGGATGGCCGGCTGAGAAGATCATGAAGGTTGAGAATATCCAGGATAACGGCGTTGATCCGTTGACTTGCCGACTTGATAAGTGTCTGGCCTTCATTGGTAAGTTTTCAAGTCAAGATCAGAGTATAGCCCTAAGGTGCTAACGGAGACTGTAGATGCTGGCAGAGAAGCTGGAGAGGCCACTCTTGTCCACTGTCGTGTTGGCGTTTCGCGGTCTGCGACAATTTGCATCGCTGAAGTCATGAAGCGGCTCAATCTTTCCGTTCCTCGGGCATAGTAAGTTCATTCGTTACCTAGAAAAATGAGTTTATTCACACTAACGTGAGTACAGCTGCTACGTCCGAGCTAGACGACTCAATGTCATCATCCAACCCCATCTTCGGTTCATGTATGAATTACTAAAGTGGGAAGAGGCCCAGCGAACGGAGAGCAATCTCGGAGTCAAGCGCGAGCTCGAATGGCCATCAATCGCACGAGAGATCGCACTGATGAATCGACCATATTCAAGATAGGAAAGATAGATTATCTGCCGCCGACCAAACGCGGCTACTACCGTTTGACCAGTACAGTTAAAACGGTGTATCGATGGTTTGAGAACACCAAAAAAAAGACATTGGATCATTATTATTTTGTGGATTAGCGAATAAGCGATGATGAGTTTCCTTTTTTCAACTTTTTTTGTTCTGTTTCTTTTCGGGAGTTTCAAATATTGGTTTTAATGGGGAATTTCTGGGATCGTTTTGTAGTTTTTCGGGGTTTCTCAGGAATGGACAGGCGGGGGGAAGCGGGTGCGGTGTCTGGATCGGGAACTTGACTGGGTTTCTTTTGTTGAGAGCTTTTTTCACCATTATCACTGCTGTCACCACTTTGTTTGATGGGATTCCAGGATCGCGGGCGTTGAATTGACAAAAATTATTACTGCGTGCACTGCTTTTTGTTTCAAAAGGTTGTTCTTTGCTCGGTCCTGCTATATTGGGGTAGGGAATTTGGAAAACGGGCGTCTTTCTTTTGTTCTGTGGATGTCACGCGGGTACTGTGGGCTTAAGGTTGTTCTTCGATATGGATATCATTACACATATTATCTTTTATCTTTGACCGTTTTTTAAACGATTCTTCTTGGTGCCGGTGGCTTTAAGTCCACGGAATTTTCAAAAAACAACTGTTTTTTTCCCCTTCAAGTTTATACTTTGTTTCGTATTATTATTTCTCTTCTACTTTGGATCGTTCGATTCTTACCTTGATATTACTATGGAATATTTTATCTTGCTGTTTAAATTTACCTTTTTATACTTGGTATAAGATTGAAGAGGTTTAAAACTGGCACGGAAAGAAGGGGAAATCGTTTTTGTATGAAGAAAATTTGAAAGGAGACTCGTTATATATTATTTATGCTATTTGGGTACATGCCGTTCATTGCTCGTCCTCCGCCTGGTTCGAAGTTCCGCTGTATAGATATATCATTGAGAAGGACTTATGATATAAATATACTTATTTATGGTATTTAACCGAAGAAGTAGTTATAGGCGCTGGTGGCACCGTTCTTGATGCCGTTGATAAAGCTGTACGCTGGGGTATCGCGGTTCGCGCCGGCGACTGGGTTGTAGTAGTTACCGTTGGCGTCGGTGTAGTCTTGGACGATGCCGCCGTAGAGGTCCTGCCATGGCTGTGGGGCTGGAGCCGCGGTGGCTGAGCTGAGGAGGAGGGCGGTGGAGAGGAGGAGTATCTGGGTGAATTGCATTTTGGAGGTTTTGAGGGGTTTGGGGGGGTTGTTAAGAATTTGAAAAAAATAGAAGGGTTTTAAAACTCGACAGGCCTGCCTGGAGGGGTTGAGAAGTGAAAATTGGGATGCTAGAATCTACCAGAGATTTAAAGCTTTGTTGGGGTTTTGACTGTTTGATGTTGATGATGATGGAATATTTGATTTGGGGGGTAGGAGGATGGTGTTTATATACACTTCGACAGGGCTATAGATTTGAGCTAAAAGCGTATATTCCGATTAGTGATGATATCATGATCTATCTTCGGTAACGGTTGCTTCAAATCGAGATCGCTCGATCCGAGATCAAATGTCGAAACCAGCTCCGAAGCGTAGTGAAGCACGTTTGAGACGGAGCTCATGGTAAAGACACTGGAGGTTCTACACCCCCTGCTAATGGGTTCGGCTCCACCGACGTTACTTGGCTTCGGATCGAGACGTATGGTCAAGTTTTGAAGTTTTTTTGGGGGTATATCGGTCTTGTACTTAAACGTTACAAAGTGGCTGGTGGCCACATACTATAGTTATTTCTATATAGCGCTAACAAATGCTAGTTGATCAACGGAATTCAATCGCGGAAGGTTGTGTTAGTCTGGCCAAGGTTGTGTTATATTGATATCTTGGCTGTAAATAGCTTAGTTCCAAGACTGGGACTAGTCTTAACTAGGGGGTGTACTATTCTCGGAAGAGGTGAGCTGTCATCTGAACGGGTAATTTAAAGCCGACGCTAGGCTTGATGTAGTATTAGTACGAAAAAACAAAACACTGCGCCCCGCGGTTTCTATAGTATGATTCGATATATAGCCATGGATCAGAAAAAACCCTTTTCCTTCAGAAAATGGACGTTTTGAATATTTCCCACAAGAGAACTTTTGGTAGTCTCAGGGAGCTATACAGCCATGGAAACCAATCCATGCGAACCCTGGTTTGCAATGTGACAGGTTTGAATAGCAAAAAAACGGAGACATCTTCAATCGATTGCAATATTGATTAGTGTTTCAGGGTGGACAGCTATCTTGTAATCATGTGGCGGTGAGCTCTAGTTTGATCCAATCGAAGCTAATAGTTTAGAGTCTGGAATAGCTACATGTTGTGATGTCAGCGTCAGTGTTCCCCAGTCCCCGATGC
Source organism: Arthrobotrys sphaeroides (assembly GCA_036971245.1). NCBI lineage: Eukaryota > Fungi > Ascomycota > Orbiliomycetes > Orbiliales > Orbiliaceae > Arthrobotrys > Arthrobotrys sphaeroides. The sequence goes on along the minus strand of JAJTTW010000009.1, from coordinate 902,564 downwards.
AAGCTGTCAACCCCGGCCAAACATATGGAAGTTTCAATATCTTGTACGGCTAGACACACCCGCTATACTTCTCGAAGCCCCCGTCGGCCCCGCCGGCGTTAGTGTTCAGTCAATCAACGTGCTTCCGTTTGAACTAGCGTCATTCCGTACTATTCTGCGAACATTGACAGCAGAATATTTGCAAGGAATAAGAGGGATTATAGAGGCTCGAGATGTATAAATACAACCCTTCATCCGACCTCGAAATACTTTTTTTTTATCATCATCAAACCATCAATTCACAACATCACCTCTCGGGTCTTCCCTTCCTCAACCACTTATCTATTAATTACTTCGGGCTTAAGCTGGGCTGGTACCGCTTGCTTGTTCAATTCTACAATCTTCCTCACTTTTTTTATTAACTACTTTATATTCAAATCGACCGGTCTCGATCTATCAATCGATCTCCTCCACAAAACCAACTTCAAAAAAACAAACTACACTCTCCTCACAAAAACCACATTCAAAATGCGTGTCTCCGCCATCCTCCTCATCGCCGCCGCCGCCTCCACCCAGGCCATCCCACTTCCTCAATTCTGGGGCTGGGTCGGTGATCACGGCGCCGATCTTGCCCTGGGACCCGCATTGCCAGCTGCGGAATTTGTCGGCGCTACTCCGAGCAGGATGCTGAGCGGAGAAAATAACTTCCCGCTCACGAACAACCAGTTCACGGTTGGGATGGGATTTCTTAAGAAGTTGAAGTTGAAGATCTAAATGAAGGGATGAATGGGTTTTGGGTTTGAGTTGTTCTTGGGTTTTTGAATTTGATGAGCATGGTTTTCTTTTAGTTAGTCGTCTTTAGTTTAGTGGGTTGAAGTGCAAATGATATACTTTGACGTTTTTACTTAAGATCTTTCGAATTCTTCTTTGTTCCCTGTGCAGTAGTCGGTTACTTGGCGCGGTACAATGATACATACGGTGCATTTATACGGGATAAAATCTCGGTGGCCATCTCATAGGATTACCGTATCCAAATGATCACAAACCTAGGCAGGAGGTGCCCGATTATTAAAATATTATGAGAATACGTATATACCTAGAGGCCCATGCTTTTTGAGTAGAATTACAACTGCTATATACATTGCTCCTAAATAAAATGATTTTCGGGTTCGGACCCAACCAATAAACATTAAAGGATATATTAAGTACTTAAAGCAACTTTTGAAAAGAAAGAAATCTATCGTTAACCAGATCAATCGTCGACTGCAATGCGTCGTAAAAGAATTGAATCCAACACCGCTAAAATGCAATTAAAAGGAGACGAGATTCCAACATCCTTCCCTCAAACCCTTCATGCAGCCAAAAAAAAAATCAAAAGCCTCCACCAAACTTTTCTTTTTAACCCCCCAAAGATCTACACACTTTCACTCTTCCCTTCTCCAGCTTCCCTCTTCAACGTACCATTAGATCGATCACTATCCTTCAAAGTCTCCAATCTCTCCGGTTTATCGTAAACCGAAAATCGCTCGTCGACCCTCATGACCGTAAACCACAGTACCACGAGGAACTCGAATGCGAAGTAGGTAACGTAGTACGCCGCTTTCGAGTGATACCAAGCGGGATTGCTCCGTAGTCTGGGGGGCATATAGACGACTCCTGCACGGAATCCGGCGCCGAATGCTATTATTGATATGTTAATATATGATACAATCCCATCTGCAACGTCGATAAGAATATATAGTATGGATTTGAAGTACTTACCCAAAAAGAAAGCACCAACCAAAATAATCACCCCTTTCAACAAAAACCCGTCGTTGTTCCTCTTCTCAACCCCCAAACTCGTCTCAACCCCCTTATGTGGCGTCAGCAACGTAACAGGCACGATCAAGAACGGTAAAAAGGCGATAATGGCGAGAGTCGTAACCCCGACTTTTCGAATCGTCAAGAATTTCTTCTGTAGCACCTGATCCTGTGTGAAGAACCCCCAGATCGTGGGGGCGATGACTAGTACGAATACACACCCGATTAAGGTATATATCGCCGCGAAGCCACCGTAGAATAACTTCCTCCGCTTCCCGTGTTCGACGGACGGGTGCCTTGCGCGGAAAAGTCGGTGGCAGAACATCAGGTTTAGGATGTACAGCGCCACTACTCCAGCGGCGTTAAAGACCTGGTTGGCAATTGCTAAATCCACGTTGTTTGGTTTGAAACTCCACGCGCTGCGGAGGGATAATGTGACGACTCTGGACATGGAGAAACCGATCATGAAGATTGAGAGTTTGAATTTGTGACCCTTTGAGAGGTTACCCTTGAAGATTCGGATGTTGGTTATGGCGAGGGTGAGGAACATTAGGGCGAGGACTAATGAGGCGGGGAAGTCGGGGATTTTGGAGGGGATGCCGCCCAGGAGGGCGATGGGCGTTAGGAAAGCCATTATGGCTTTTTCGTTTTATGTAGTCTGGGGACTGGTTTTTATGTTTTCTGGAGTATTTGTTTCAACGAGTATTTTGGACTTTGGGTGCTGTGACCCGCGGGATCGGGAGGGTTGTACAGAGTTGAGGATGTTGGGACCCGCGATAATGGATTCGTGCGACGTGGTGTATATAGTCAACCGACGAGAATATCAATTGAAGATCTTGTAACACTTGGGATTGCGGTAGAATTAGACTACGTCGATACCAACGTTCAACAGAAGTGTGCAAAAATTATAGCAAGTCGCAGTTGGCGCAGAATAAGTTATGGGAGAATGCTTTGAGGTATGAATATAGGTTATAAGGAAGAAGGCCAAGAGCAGACCACGATCCGCTTTTCCCGGGCGAAACCTCTCAATTTATGTAATCGCGCAAATCGGGACGATTCCAGATTTTCTCGATCTCGGGATTGCACTGTATGGTACTGTGGATAAAACTAATCTTTCGAGCTGCATGTATTAGTTTCTGCGTAAGCTTATAAGGAGAAAGAGGAAAAAAGCTAATGGGAATCGGTATCTGAAAGCATGACGGAACCTGGCACAGAGTACATAAATTGAATGCGAATTTCCTGCAGGGCGACAGTAGCAATAGTCCAAAGTTAGTTCGTCTTCACACACACATTCTCGTGCGAGTGGCGCTTTGGTGAGGTCAGCAGCCCATCAGAATTGAGGTCGGCGGTCGGCCTTTCCTGGGGGTTGACTAGCAGGGGTTCCAATTCTGAAAATGTCGGCCAATATAAGCGCCGACGAGCCAATCAGATCCCACCGGACGGTTCGATGTTTGGCCGCTTCCCCGTTTTGGAGATGTTTTCCAACACAAATACTGCAACATTCTCGCTATCAAAGTTCTTAAGAAGGATCGGTTAAGAGGCCTGAATCATGTTATCAAATTAATCGCGTCGTATGCATGATATAGCCAATGGTCAGGCGTCGGCGGTAGTTCAGCCGACCTTGCGATGTGTCAGCTTGCGGGTTTGCGAGTCATCTGGGACCCCGCCGACTTTCTCCGATTCTCCATGGATTCCAATGCCACTAGCCTTCCAATATCGTCGATATTTTCTTGTAGAAGTTTCGAGATGGCAAGCCACGCGGACTTCAAACGTCACCTCCATGCGCTGGCACCGCGAATACGAAATTCGATACTGGTGACTTCAAAACTCTCGACTACCAAAGAGGCGAGTATGCTATTATTAAATACTATAGATAAGTACTTATTATACCCAATACGAATCTGAAATATAGAATTCGCGTTCTGCTTCCCCACACAGTGTTGAACTTTTAGCCCTCATCGGAACGTGCAAGCCATGGACAAAAAAAGGGATACCAAAACAACCAAAGAGACACGAAAATAAGTAACCAAGATGCCAAAAAAAGAATCTCTTCATGCAAATGTATCTTATCAAATGATCCCACCAACGGTAAAGCCCCAATCCCTTACAATAGCAACCCGATAGTTGAAATCGATGTAAGGAAAGCAGAGAAAATAAACAAGGCCCTCCTATAATTTTTACGCCTTAACCTCGATAATATTATCCTTAACGCCATCTTTCCCGTTATCTCCACTACCGTCCTTATATGCCGTTAACCCCTTTCTAATCGCTAAAACATTATCCACAATCACCGCGTCTATGCCTTGAGTTGCTTGAATCTAAATTGTCCACATATTAGTACTTCTGCGAACACTCTGGTATCTTATTACAATCTGGAGGGGAAAGTTTTAACATACCTTAACATTCTCCGGATCGTTATTCAACGTCCCGTAGGTAACACACACCAACCCAGTCTCCTTAACCACCTTGATCAACCTCGGACACTTAACCAAGGGCTCCGCAGCCGACACGATCCCGATCAAATTCCACTGACTGGCGAATTTGATCGCCTCCTTCAACGAACTAGCCCGAATATCCGACATGAACTCGGTTCCTCCCTCAGTCAAGAACAAAACGGGGATACTTGGCTGCTTAAAGGAAGCCATAAGGCAGATATCGGGATGAAACGAGGAGAAGATAATATCTCTTCCTTCACCGTGATCATAAACTATCTTGAGAATCTTGTCAAGCCAGGTATTTAGCTCTATGCCTAGGTGGTCCATTTCCTCTGCCTGTGCTTCGTCGAGCATTGGGTATTTTAGTTCTATATTGAAGCCAATGTCCTTCGGAAGGTTTTTGAACACCCCCTCGAGGGTTTGGAAGGGTCCTTGGATTTGGCTGCCGCGGGTGTTGGCGTTGAAACCCTTGGTTTTTAGGGCTTTTGTGAATTTCATCTTTTCGAGGAGGTCCACTGTTCTGTCGTCACTACTGGAGCCGACGGAGAGGGACCGGAAGCGGCGGGAGGCGGACTTTTCACCGGGTTTGTCGGAGAGGGCGGGGGAGACGGGGCGGGATTGACCTCCTTGCTGTTCGCTGAGGTGGAGGAATTGTTCAAGCGTCAAGCTGTGAACAGGGACATCGATACCGGTTTCAGAGACGAGGAAGTCGTGATAGAGCACCGGTACGTGGTCCTTCGTAAGCTGGACGTCGAATTCAACGTACTTGGCGCCTAAGTTCGCAGCAGATATGAAAGACTGCAGCGTATTCTCCCCAAGTTGAAGGGATTTACGTCCCATGATATTCTTACCCAGTCCACGGTGGCCAATGATCGATGGAACCGTAAGGGTTTTCCAGTAAGTGTGGTCGCGGGTGACGCTCATGTTCTCATGGGAGAACGGGGTGATAACCAAGAACTCGAAGTTGACATAACCGATGACTTCGAGAGTGCTAAACTCGAGAATTGGAAGAGTGTGGCCACCTTGGAGGGCGACCTTGCCGCCGGCGTTCTCGGGACGCAGACTGTTCAGGACGGCCACAGCACGGCCGAGAACTTTATCATTGCGGCCAGAGTAGGTTGGGACGAGGTCAAATATCAATTTTACTTTTGACAGATCTGAGGTTTCGAAAACGAGAGGCTCGGTGAGAATTGAATCCTGTAGTGGGAGATCGATAATGTTCTCTTCACCCTCGGCACCCTTCGCCGAAACGACTAACGAGAGAGCGGTATCTAGCTGGGTGGAATGAGCTAGTGCGAGTGGAATTTGTTCAAGCTTCACGGGGTCGACCGGGGTTCTGATATCCTTCGATCCTAGGGTAACGAGAACCATAGCCTTATCCCGAATATACCTGTGGCCGAAGGTCTTGATAGGCTTGGTATTCGGGTGCATGAACTTCGCTTTCTCGAGTGGAGATCCGTTCTCAGCTAATGACCTAGACGGGGACGTCGATAGAGAAGATGCTGCCTGTTGGACGGTGCTAGCGTCGTCGGAGAGGTTGTCAGAGCCGTCCGATGGCTGGGATTGATCAAATATCATTCTCGTGATCTTGAGATGGCCTCTGAGAGTAGCATGTTCAGCAGCGGACCACCCTGAGGAGTCGAGGCGTTCGTAGTCAGCTCCATGTTGTAGCAATAACGCTACGACTTCCGCATGGCCGTGAACAGCGGCGGTGAACTAATGGTATTGAAATTAGTACCAGCTTCAAACATTGAATTTATACGGAAAGTCATACCAGAGGAGTCCACCCAAAAGCTGCTTCCGCGAACTCGACGTCTGCTTTCTGCGTCTCCGGCTCCGTCAAGAGAATTCTCGCGCACTCAACGTGTCCCAACTTCGCGGCAATAAACAGCGCCGATTCTCCGTTAGCATCTGCAAAGTTGACATCGACGCCGGCCTTCACCAGCAGCTCCACCAATTTCGGTGCATTGTTCCTCGTGGCGAGGCACAGCACGGCAGAAGACTTCGAAACACTCTTCCTCGCCTCAATAATCTCGGCAGGGTCTCCCTCAAGCTTTTCCGCGTCGAGCAGAATCTTCGTAGTTTTAGGATGTTGCCCGATAACTGCCAAATGAAGCGGTGCCAGCCCTTCGTTGTCCCACCATGGCGAGCTGTCGATTCCGGCTTTCCCGTCAATCTGCCCCCATTTGTGCATATACTCCGTCAATGTCTGACAGACCTGCACGATACCGTACTCAGCGGCGTAGTGCAATGGTATCCGACCATAAGCGTCTCGATCGGTCAAAGCAACCCTTAGAGTCGGTGGAAAATTCGCTAGCAAGTATTTTAAAACTTTGAAGATTCCGTCGAAGCTGCCGGGTAACTCGTCCTGTTCTTCAGGGCTCTCGAGGGGCACTCTAGTGACGTCCCCGCGACTGAAGGATACAGACAACTCCGAATAGTTTGCTAGGTTATTCCTCATCTTCGTTGACGTACTCCTTCCCATGGCCCTAACGATCCGATGTAGCAAATTCCTTTCATTGATATCCTCCGTATCCTTCAAGCTCTCCGTCTGGATGAGCAACAGGTCGATGCACTTGAACGCCTCAGCGTATGCAGCACGCTGCAATAAGTTCAAAATCAAATTCTGCGAAAACCGATCTTTCGACAAGTGCATATCCTTCAGCGCCCTATCCAACCTCTCGCTGTTATCGTTTTTGATCGAGACATCGAATGTCTTGAGGACTTCCTGGGAAAGACCGCTCACACCCCCAGCGGACGAGTTCTTGAAGGAGAGGTCGTCGGGCTTCTCCTGCTCGGATTTGCCTTTGACTTGGATCCCCAGACCGAGTTTTTCAAGCCATTCGTTTACTGTGCGTTCAGCAGCCGTGACTTCGCTGGATGCGGCGAACGGCTTGATGAGGACTTTGGAGTTTAGATAGCGTTGTTGGACTTTGACAGTGAGCTTCTTGTCCAGTCTGCGGAGATTTTGTTAGTGTCTTGTCCACTTTGTAGTCTCAGACTAGTCGGGTTGGTTGTTCTCTTACTTCTTCAGAATCTTGACGAATCCTCGTCTGTTTACGTCTACACCAAGCGACTTATCAGCACCTCACTCCCAATGACCTGAAGGCTCCTTCCAGAGTCTCCGTGGAACCTTCGTGGAACCTTACCTCCAAACCAAGCAATCTTCCTTAGCTGGCCTCTTAACTCCAACAGAACCTCAGCGTGTTCTTCAAGCTCATGCCTTGGGATGTTATCCGCATTCTCAAACTGCTCTTTATCTCTTTCTCCTAGAATCTTCAGTTTTCTGGTACAATCCGCCAGTCTCTTGTTGTAAAACTGGTCGACCTTTTCCAGCTCACGGTCGAGGGAGAATATGAATGCTTTGGAGGACGATAACAGGTATTATTAGCTTCATGGGGCGTGGTAAACAGGTATAGAATAACCTGATGAGAAGAAAAAGGGCTTACGAGCAAGATCTGGGTCCGTCTCATCCTGTGTGCTCTGCAGGATGCGTTTTATACGCTTCTTGAGGCCCTTGTAGTCAATATACGACGCCTGCCATTCCGGCACCACGTTACGATAGAGGCTAGATTCGAATAGACAGGTGAGTAAGAAGCTAGACAGGGAAATCGGACGAAAGAAACACTCACTTCTGTCCAAACTTCATTGTTTATGACAATCTAAGCTTAGGATATTTTGATATCTCTTCGTCTTCTTTCACTCCTCTCCTTTTTCGAAGTAGAGGCTGTAGACTCTCCACTCTGCACCTGTATCCTCCTCCAACAATTGTAACTTCGAGTTTCGGTGGGGACTATTTGACAGCTTCGCCTTCCTGAAACGATATATGATGTTTGTAGGGCCAAGAACTGCGACCACGGTTGGATGGCGAGTTGCCGGGTTTGCTCGGAAATATTTGATGAATGAAGTTTATTTTCTTTAACAAAAAAAATTAAATTCGTCTGATGTCGGTAAAAAAGACCGTTTTGTAAGTAAGTTGTATGGGGACTGGCTGTTCTTTCTTTCCCTCCTCGGCTCCTGAAGTTTAAGCTTTTGAGAACTGGTGGTCAAGAAAGGGTTATAAATGATCAAACTGCCAATGATGTCGTGATGCAGGGAACGAAATGGCCATTACGAAAAAAGAACAAGTTTTATAAAAGAAAAAGTAGTCAACGTGGGAGGAGGGGAGGGGAGATGTTCTAGATTTATCAGATTCCCCGGTCTTTTTATACGGTAACCTTCGCAGCACGTCCTTTCAACCTCCTCTCAAATATGTTAATTTTGGTATTACGCCGCGTGACTTCCTATTCTTAAACGTCCGACGTCCGAAAAAGCTATTGAGAGGAGTTCGGTACTCCCGGCCTTTCCTTTTCTTCAAAGTTCCCTTTCTCTTTCTTTTTCCCCCCTTCAAACTTTTTTTTTCGGGGCGGAAACAGTGGTTGTTCGAAAACGAATTTATTTCGCGGGAACTCGCCGACACGCACACAAAAATGATGGTGGTTATAAACCTTTCGACGGAACGCCTCTTTTTTTCAACTTCTACTAACCACCCCTGGCCCGATATTAATATCTGGGATTCCCCCTCTCTGACTGCCGGAAATATGCGAAATGGACCCTGAATAGCAAAAGAAGCTTAACTGCTTCTTTTTATTCCCGGATGGCGTTTTTTTCGTGTGTGCTCAGCTGATGCGGGCTTGTTTAGAAAGAGGAAAGAAAGTGGAGTTGAGTTAAGGTAAGCGGCGGTGAAGAGAATGTGATCATGCAGAGCTCTGGTTTTTAAGACATCGAGGTCACCTTGGGTATGAGAGAGGGTCGAAAGGGGGAAAAGAGCTAAGGTTAGAAGAAGGAGGAGGGAATTAAGAAGGAAACAGAGGGAGAAGAATAGTATTTATCAGCTAGAGCAATATATAGCAGCCCGAAGATACCCGAATAACAAGTTAGAACAAGCATCGACAGAGTTGACAGAGAAATGCATCACTCGAACCTCATGGTGTTGTTCTTGCCCCAATATGCATCCCTCCCCATGTTTTCGCACCAGGCAAATCGACGTGATTGGCTCCTCTAACGTGCCGAAACCATTGGTTCAGATGCATCCTCCTCGCTTGCTAACTGGGGGCTGGTCGAGAACATTTGCTATGGGGGACGCTGTGGGGCCCAGAAGCTTGGAGCTTTCAACAGCTTGCTTGTGGGCGACAAGGGTCTGGGAACATCCGGGGAAGAGCCACGACTGCAAGGGTAGCACAGCAGCTGGTATGCATGTCTGATTCGTTGATGCTCTGGATTTCTCGCCGGCTTCTCCCACGCCGATAAGGGAGTATTGAATATTAGAAATACCAACGGTAATGCCATATTGCCCCCAATGTCAGCGGTATTTCTGGAGAATGCCCATTGCGTTCATACCCGTTTGATCGGGAAAAAAGTCACACGATACGTGCACCAATCTGGCACTCCCGTCTCTTTCCATATTTTCTGGAACTGTGGTGGCGTTGACGTGAATACGTAAATGAGGACTAAACCTTCACTATCCGAAGCACGCTACAGCATACAAGACATACCAACGTTCCACCAAAATCCGGGGCGGGTCGTTTCAGACTTGAATTTCGAATATTCCCTCTATGTTCCATCTAGCTAACATACAAGCATACAACCCTCCCATCGCACATTTACCCTTCTATGAACATGGTAAAGCCAAGGAACACGCAAGGAAATTTCTGGCAAGTCGTATATGTCGGAGTGTGGGGGGCTCCAGGTGGGTTACCCCTGCATGAAGCTGTGCCCCCAACATTAACATTGATCAGTTTGACGTCGGCGTCATAAATCCGTAGGAACCATCAATAAGAGTCCAAAAGAAAAATTCACCCCAAGCATCCTCCCAAATAATATGCGATAGGGATCGATCTAACCCCTTCTTCTATCTAGCTTTTGCTTTCGTGCAATCTTCTCTGCCGTTCTCTGAAGTGCTGTCTTAATCTCTCCCTTGTCGAAAGAATCAATATCATAATAGTTGGGGGCAATATCCTAGCAGCCGCAACTGTCAGTTCCATCGCAAACTAAAGAAAATAAGACATAACCAGAAAGAGACTTACCATCAACCACTCAGGCTTGACACTTGTGACCGTTCGAATATAATTCTTCGTCGTGAGCACAAACTCGTTGTACAGGACCCACTCATTCTCCTGCCCTAGCATGGTGCTAGGGTGGAGGAGAACGTCTTGGTTATCCTTTACCGTCTTGTAGCTCTTCCCGGTAGACATCTTCTTTGCGACCTGCATAAAGAACCCTGCACATAACGCCTGGCGTATGTTATTATAATAGTTTCTGTCGTTGAATGGCGTGGTCCTCATGTCGACCTCCTGCTTTTCCATGATAACTTTCAGTTGATTTCGAACGTTGTCGGCAGAAGAGAGAGATCGGTAGGAAAGGAAGTTGTCTGAGCACCATCTTTGGGCGGCGCCAGCTTCTTGGGATTTGAAAGCATGGTAAACGTTTAGCATGGTGAGGTGGTCACCGTCGGGGTGGGCGAATTGGGACTTTGCTTGATCAGCTTCCTTGCGCTTATGATTCGGACGGACGAAGAGTTGGGGAACCGAGAGGAGGGAGGTGATCGAGAGGATTTCGCTGGCACATTGAAATTCCGAAGAGGAGATCAACATAACAGCAAGAGCTGGGTCCAGGGGGTATTCGGAGGCCATGCGTCCGAGAGTCGTCAAGTCACTATCAGCAATATTAGCACAAAAGCTTTATGAACGGATTCACAATATGTGATTCTTACCCTTCGTCATCTAAACAAGCAAGGTAATTCAACTCCTCAAGGGCTCGCATCATCGTTTCCGGAGCGGGAGGGTCCATGAAGTCGAAGTGGACCAGATCATCAATCCCCAACTTCTTCAATTCCAACACAGTACTAGCCAGGTTACTTCTGAGAATCTCGGGATAGGTCTGGTCGATAAGTTCCTTCTTGAAAGCATCCTCCGTGTATAGTCTGAAACACTTTCCGGGCCGGGTACGACCAGCACGACCAGCACGTTGCTGTGCGCTAGCCTTGCTGATCGGGGATACAAGCAAGGATTCAACCCTAATACGCGGGTTATAAACCTTTTGTTTGCTGAAACCCGGGTCAACAACGTAGACAATACCATCGATAGTGAGCGACGTTTCAGCGATGTTGGTTGAGACGACGACTTTGCGGCCTGGCTTGCCGCCGGCACGGGCCGGTGGAGGAGCCGGGTCGAAGATTCGCTGCTGTTGATTGGGAGGCAGGGTACCGTAAAGAGCATAAACCTTGAGTGGACCAGTGTCGTATTCGCGTTGCATCTCGTCTCCCTCAGCCCTTAGACGCTTGCATGCCTCCTCGATTTCCTCTTCACCAGTTAAGAAGAGAAGAATATCGCCCTCCGGCTCACTTCCGTGAATTTGTAGAACAGTTCGTAGGGCAGCCTCAACGTAGTCTCTCTCCGGTTCCGGTGTATAGAAGATCTCGACCGGGTGGGTTCGTCCGGGAACAGCAAGCAAAGGTGCATTGTAGTCGTTATCCTCAACACCGAAGTATCTCTGAAACTTCTGTGCATCCAAGGTAGCAGACATGACTACGATCTTAAGATCCGGCCGTCTCTTTGCGACATCCTTCAGCAAGCCCATCAGGATATCCGTCGCCAAGGTACGTTCGTGAGCTTCGTCGAGAATGATGCACGAGTACCTGCTGAGATTCGGGTCATTCATTGCCTCTCTGAGCAACATACCGTCCGTCATGTACTGCAGAAGCGTCTTGGATGACGTATTATTCTCGAATCTGATGTTGTAACCAACTTCTTCTCCCAGAACAACGTCCATCTCATCTGCTACACGCTTTGCGACGGACATCGCGGCAACTCTTCGAGGCTGAGTACAGGCGACTTTTTTCCCGGTTTCGAAGGGCTTCTCATCGTACAAGACGAATTGTGGGATTTGGGTAGTTTTTCCGGAACCGGTTTCACCGACGAAGACGAGAATTTGGTTGTTCTGGTAGAGTCTGAGGAACTCATCTCTGCAGCCGATGTTAGCACTAAACCCAGGGCACGGCATACGACCTCATCGAACTAGATGAAATATAGACTTACCTCTGAGCATGAACCGGCAGATCACGTCTCTTGCGTAAGATGTCAAAATATTGTTGTGACAGCTGAGAGCCAGTGAACGGGTTCAATGGGCCGTCCTCGGCTTTCTGAGCTTGCGCCGTGGTTGTCTGATGGCGAGTGAGCCCAGCAAACAAATCGTTGCTTCCTCTACCCCCATTGCGAGGGTTCGAAGCAGGTGAAGGTGCGTACATGTGAGCTAAGTACGGATTGTCTATGTCCTTTGTGGTCGCTGTTGTTGCGCCGTTGACCTTCGCCTTCTTGGTCGGTCGGTCGCTGTCGAGTACTTCGCGTTCTCCCGGCATAGCGAGAGAGGTAATGAGACGTACAGCCGAGCGGGACGTCCGACAGCGCCGTGATGGGAAGGTCGAGGTGGTGAGCTGGTTGGAGTGAGCACAGCGCGCTGTGAGGTCCTCCTATGGATGGCTTCTTCTCGGCGTAGAGGATTGAGATGACTGTGCCGAGACTGGAGGAGGTTAAGGATGCCGACGGACTCAAAGAAGCAGCAACAGACGCAATCAATGACCGATTGTATCTCTGGATGTCTCTGCCGGCGAGTATGTCGATGGAAACGAAGGCGATGATGAAGGTGAAGGTGGTGAATCGAAGGAAGAGTTCGAAGGATGGAAGTTTGGTCATCAGAAAAAAATTGGACAAGGTTCTCGTTCGGGCGCAGAGACAAAGGCTTGGCCACTGGCGCCTTTTAAGCCTCCCGTCCAACCCACCCCAGTTCAACTTCACGACTTCACAGCTTCACACTTTCAACTGGAACTTGTTAAGACTTCATCGGTATTGAATCTTCATGTCGGATCAGAAGGCCTTCCAGAAGACCCTCACTGCTGCTTCTTCATTCCTTCAGCCAGTTTTCAAACCTCAAAATGGTGGGTCATATTGTTCACACCTGAATATACCAGAGATCCTGCCGACTAACTCTTCACAAGCACCAAATAGACATCATGCTTCCATAATCGAATCTCTCTACCAAGCACTCCCCAAAGATGGTGTTTCAAATCCGCCACCGGCTGAAGTATCTTCTTCATATGTTATCAAATCTTCCAAAGTCATAAATTATGCACTGTCACTGCTCTCAACTCTCAACCGGACCGCGACCCCCAAAAACTCGTCGCCGGACGCCCTCTTTGCGCCTCGGGACCAACGGATAATACTCGGACTAGCAGATTTGATACTGTTAGAGGGTATATATCCAAATACCACGCTAGGCATTCTCCCACCGTTGGACAGAAGAACAAAGTCCTCAGGGTACTTTTCACAAATCCAAGCGGCGACTGCATCAATTACTCAGCACAGTGGGGATGGAGGAACCAACCACAATGTTGAGCTACTTGGGGCGATAGTGGATACTTTGCAGCCTATCTTGGCCACGGCATCAAATGAGGTCAGCGACGCCGTTCGAGAAAGGTTGCAGATGGACATGATCGCATGCCTTGGTGAGCTTGGATTTAATCCTAGTATCGGGTCTGATGCGTGGCAGAGGCGGTTTTATACTACTTTGGATAGGTATGCGTCTGACCACTTTATCTATCTTGCTATATAATGTGAATCCCTGTTAATATATGGTTCCAGTATCCAAACCCCTCTTCTGCTACCCCTCCTTGTACCCCTCATTCTCCCCACAACCCCGCCATGGTTCCAAAAACCGTTAACAACTTACCTTTCCTCCATCCCGCTTACTCGTTCTGCCGGTGTAAAAGATGAGATCACATTCTTCATCGATCCTACCAAGGAAATATCCACTCAACGGATAGCGTTGCAGCAGGCGTCGAAGCTAATAGGCTCCGTACCAGCTTCCTCAACCCCGGATCAGTATTTTTCAACAATCGCACCGCGGCTATTAGAGCTGTTAGATGAAGTTGGAAACCTAGCAACTGCGGCGGCAATCGTGATAAACGATGTATTCGAACGACGGAAGAAGAGTGTGGAGAAATATTTTTTCCCGGCTTTGTTACGTCCCTTGCGCCCGTCGAAGTCCCAGTTACCGTCGGCGGATGAGGTGGAATCTGGTGATATAATCACATTAACACAAGAAGAGGCCCTCGAACGAAGTATCACTCGAATATCTTTACTTTTTCAATCATCGAATGGACAAAGTTATTTGGCTTCACGGATACTGGATACCTTGGTTCTTCCTCTATGGGGTCTCTGGCAGTTCGCGGTATCTATCAAAGCTACTAGTCCGACATTAACCAAAATCCCGCAGCACCTTCTCACAGCTTACGTAAAGCTAAAACCCAGCCCTTCCGCTCTGGACGAAATAGTCCAAAACTTTGGCTACAGCGGAGACCAACACTGGGTTTTCACCCGAGGGGAGATGGGACAAGTCAAGATCGTCATGCGGGATCCGGAGTTACCATCAAAACAAATCGAAATCACGGATATTGAAGAAAGAACACCGAGTTTTATATCCCTAGCTCTCGCGGCAAACGACGATGCCTTTACAGATTTCTTCCTGGGGCTGTGTAGGCGTTGGTTAAACGGCGGGTTCACAATAAATGCAGAAGGAGGCGACAGAGCAGCGTTTGGGCTACTATTCCAATTAAAAGTTTTGGAGGGTATCCTAGAACATCATTCGGAGCGATTAACCCGACGTCCGGAGCAGGTTATAATCCTTGTCAAAGAAATTCTAGATAACCACGTTCGAGGATTAAAGGAGGAAAAGGAACGGATTGAGTCATTACAAAACCCATCGATGGATACGCTTGGCAGGATCATGAGCGGTGAACAAGATTTTAACGACTTCGTTCCAAATGATAACGGCGACGAAACGTCAGGTGGAGATGCGATCGGTATCGCATTGCAGCTTTTGAATTCTATCGTCTCGACATCGTTTTCGAGGACTGTGTCGGAACAGGAGAAAAAGCTACTATCGACTTTACAACCTGCGTTAGGCTACCTATCCTCCGCACCGGGTGTAAACCCTTCTATCGCTTCTTTAACAAGGAGTTTAAGTCTATTTATCTCGACACAGGATATTCCGCTATCCACCGGCCCTGCAGACGGTGAACCAGCACCCGTCGACGAGAAGGTGCTAAAACAAAAGCAGACGTTGCAAACTGCATTATTATACCTTCGAGATGAGATGGTACCGATTCGAGCACACGGGTTAGAGTTACTCAAAACCCTGATATCAGAACGAAGTCCTGTGATAAATGTCCAGACGATTACAAAGCTATTGATTGATATGTTACAGGATAAAGAGTCGTTCGTGTACCTTGGAGTTGTTAAGACACTCTGCGAACTGTCTGATAAACACCCAAGGACAGTGATCGGTATGTTAGTTGAGGTTTATGTGGACGAAAATGAGGTAATGGGGATTGATGAGCGGTTGAAGGTTGGTGAGGCTTTGATGGGGACTGTTCAGAGGCTTGGTGAGACGGCTGTGGGGAAGGTAGCGGAGGAGATTGGAAATGTGATGGTTGGGTTGGCAGGGAGGAGGAAGAGGAGGTATAAGGAGGCTGGTGAAGTAAAAAGGCAGAAAGAGGAGATGGAAAAGAGGATTAAGAAGGAAGGGGCTATGGATGAAGAGTATGCGAAGGTGTTAAGGGAGGCGAGGGTTGAAGCTGGGATTGATGGTGCAGATGGAAGGGAGCTTAAAAAGGAGGAGTTTGAGGATGATGAGCGGTGGATTTCAAAGGTTGGAGAGGAGGATTATAGAGTTAGGACCTCAGCGTTATCGGTTTTGGGGGTGCTGTTTGAGACTAATGCCACCGGTGTCCCCATGGGGATTACACTTTCCGCGGTAGAAGTCTCATTGAGGATTTTGGAATTGGAGAGGACCAAAGACGAGGCGACGGTGAGGAGGGCTGCCGTGCATCTGATATCTAGCATCTTGAACGGATTAGAGGAAAGAGGTACCGCTGAGCTGTTGAAGGTGATACCCCGGGAACGGCTTGAAGATATAGTCAGAGTTCTGGGGTATACCAGAGCGACAGACGACGATGGTCTGGTGAGGGAGCAGGCGGGTGTGCTCGTTGAAGCATTGACCGAGTAGTCGATATGGACCTGTTCTATGTATCCACGGAATATATACGCATCTCCGATGATTTCTACTTAGGATTTATATGTACTAGAGGAGATATTGGAAGGTATAAACAGGCGAAGAAAAGTGTAAAAGGTGTGGTTTAAAAACAAGAGAAAACATTCGCTTCTAACAAAGCTGTTTTTGCCGTTGAGTTTTTTAGCCTTCATTTTCAAAAGGTCTCACCAAGGTTATCTGTACAAGTGGGTAGTTTTTGGAGTTAAAGGCATGGCCTCTTAACCGATGACGAGGGTGTCATCATCAGGGAAGTCGTATGCAGGGATTTCTGTTAGGCAATATTAGTATTTTTGAACTTATGCAGACGGTAGGAGGGAGGATTCGGAGAACGTACCGAGATTCAGAGGAGCTGGTCCTCTCCTGATACGACCAGAGATATCGTAGTGGGAACCGTGGCATGGGCAGAACCAACCGCCGAAATCACCGGCCTCACCAATTGGCACACAACCTGTTGAAGTTCGTCGTCAGTATCGAGTCGCCTCACACAGACATAGTATATGTGTATATGTAGATATTTTATGAACCATTGAAGGGAAATAACTGACCCAAATGCGTGCAGACGCCAACCATAACAAGCCACTCAGGCTTCTTCACACGGTCTTCGTCGGACTCAGGATGTCTCAGACTCGAGATGTCAACGCTGTTGGCCTCCTCGATTTCATCGGATGTACGATGTCGCACGAACACAGGCTTGCCACGCCATTTGATAACGACCTAGGATAAAGTAATGTCGTTAGTAGCTGTCGTATGGGTGTCTAGGGTATTTCTGGATAGACTTACGTTCTTGCCCTCCGGTATGCTGGCTAGAGATACCTCGACCTTGGCCATGGCCAAGACATCAGCGGAAGCGCTCATGTTGACCAAGAAGTCTGTATTTCGGTATCGAATTTCGTAAGCGACCGAGTATATTATAGCGGCTATATAGGAAACCGAAGATGTTGGACGACATACCCTGCACGGTAGCCTTCGCAGAAGTGGCGGACAAGGCACCCAATGCTCCGACCATAACGTACCCGAAGACCTTATTGGAAGTCTCGGATTTCTTAGACTTGTACTTGCTGAAGTCGGGAATGATGGTCGTGGGCTTGCCGTATGTGGGAGCAGTGATCTCGCGACGCTGGTCGGCCTGGAGGCAAGCCGCGGCTGTCGCTCGGACGAGGGGAGTAGAGGTCGTCGAGGTACGGAGGAGTGACCGGGAGGCGGCCGTCGAGAGGGAGCGAAGAGCGGCCATTGTGAGTGAGTACGGATGGTAGGAGTGGAGTGGCAGAGGTCGAGCAATTGAAGGCCCTTCTTCGACAGGAAGGTTGAAGAGCAGAGTCTGTCGTCGTCGTCGTCGGTGGTCTGAAGTGGGATGAGGTCTTTCGCTATGACGGAAATATTTGGGTGGACGTCGGAATGCCGGTGGTCTGATTGGTCCAGCCTGTGGCGGGTCTTGGCACCCGTGCAAATTTACTGGCCACAATTTGATCAGACGCGTTCGGACGAGCTACCTCGGATTCAATCCAACCGATCGCGCTACACAACCAGACATCATGAGTGTATGTTCCCTTCCCTCGATGGCGACTATTTTCTGTGGGGGTATTCGATTGATGCTAATTGTCGTCTGCGATAGTTCCAACCCATAAACCCGCGGCCGATGCTGCAAGGCCTGTATGACAGATCTCCCGTCCCGACCTGGACCTTGATAGGAGGACATCACGAGAGCTGACGAACTTCTTCCTTCTATTGGCATATAGTATCAACGATCTCGTTATCGTCCGATTGAAGTGGGGCCAGACCGAATACAAAGGCCGACTCGTCAGCGTCGACTCATACATGAACATCCAGCTCTCCGAGACCGAGGAGTTCATCGATAACAAGAGCACAGGCACCCTCGGACAGGTCATGATCAGGTAGTTTCCGCATAAGGTATTGGTTATTTCAGTGGACCACGCTAATCTGAGGGTTCGATATAGGTGCAACAACGTGCTTTGGATCTCTGCCGCCAACCAGGATAGCTCGGAGGATACGGCGATGAAAGAATGAGTGATGTAGCATCGACTGCTGGCGGACTGTGATAAGCAGCATGGGTTTACGGACCGAATGAGGTGGAATCTATCGACGCTTAATTCTTTCACCAGACGCTATGATAGAATTCAAAGGGGCGGTGTCCGGCAACATCATAATTGGCCGAAACAGCATCTTCGGGGTCGTTATTAAAATGTCGCAATCGGAGAGGGCCAATATCATCAGCATCTAATAGACTCACATCGTCTGAATCGAAAAGGCGAGTACATCTGCCTTGAATGTTCAACGTCCGCATGTATCACGCTAAACGTCGTCTTATCTAAAAGTGACTGTATCCACGCAAACGATTCGGGCAGCGGTCAAATAAGGCTATATGCTATAATAGAGTTTGAGAGAATTCGCGGAGACACGCTTCTAAATCTGTTTCCCGTTCCTACATCTACGTATCGTCGTGACGTTTGGTCCCGTTACTGTCCTCTGAGAAACTGCGATCCGGAGTCCGTGTTTATATCTAGCTCGCACTCGCCGCCCGTTTTAGTGCTTTTACCCGCATCCATTCTAATCGCTCGTGTGAATGGCAATAATCGTAGTAACATGACAGAGGCATGGCAAACCTCTATCGAGTGATCCCTCTCAATGTCACCCTTTCTCTCTTTTTTTTTTTTTTTTTTTGCTCCACGTAAGTATAAGGCTAAACCCTCGGGATCCTGCACCCTCGTAAGATGCTAAATATTGAAACCCCAACCCCTCGCCGTTCCGTGTCCGCATCGCAGCCTTTTGGAGTTTTTCCGGTGCCGATTATAGTTCCCCTTGTCAGTTTCCGTAGCCAGCCATTAGCGAGCTCCCAAAGGTTCAGGGTTAACCTTTCGGGCGGGCCAATCTCCCACCAGGCTGTCGGTACCATCAAAAGCCCAGCCAAGGGTCCTCCGTAGCGGGCAACCGTCTAACTAGTCTCTTAGCCAGCTTCCACGCGTCGGCGCTGCAGTCAAGACATCACGAGACTGGTCAGACAGGCAGAACCCGGCCAGACCTCTCCAGTGTCCGGGAATTCCTGAGTTCTGAGGTACCCGTACCCAACGGGTAGCTTAGCCGATTCCCTCTCCTTCGATCAGATAAGAAGGGATACCACCCCGCAGCCAACTGGGTTCGTCTGATCTCGACATCTCCGTCACCTCATCATATCATCATACCCGCCATCCATCTCGAATGGTGGCGAGCACCGGCGACACGGGCATTCCCCTGCGCTTGGCCATCTGTTCAGCCGCGGAAGAGGCCTCGAGGGCCTTCTAGCGGCCGCCATATATCTTCTCCGCAAATCCAATACGTTCGTTGACGACGTTACGTTTGTTCGATCCGATCCGCAACCGGGGCTCCCAATCGTTTGGTGTTTGGCAGGGTGGTCCGACCCTCGCTCGAGCTCTCATCGGTTCCTTTGTGAAGGAGGGCTTTTTGCGAACTTGGTACTCGGGAACGAATTTTTCTTTCTCAACATTCCAATTTTTATATTCGATATCTTTATTCGATCTATCCGGAGTGTGTTATATGGTCTTATTCTCGTATATTCGAAAATCGTAAGTCGGTTTCGCTTTCCTTATCGCGATTCGCCGCTGGTGGGATTCTTTGTTCGGGTGGTGGCCGTAGTCGTCGAAGCTTGTTCTAACGTTGTGTCTGGTTTCGTCATGATAGTTCGAAGTGGATGGTAGCAGCGTAGCCGGCCTGCTTTTGATACCGTCGCATATTCATAGACCCACTAGCATTTATCACGGTATCCTCGACTTCTAGTATCGATTCTGGACTTAATATTGTAAGCCGGTAATTA
This sequence comes from Arthrobotrys sphaeroides, assembly GCA_036971245.1. Taxonomy (NCBI): domain Eukaryota; kingdom Fungi; phylum Ascomycota; class Orbiliomycetes; order Orbiliales; family Orbiliaceae; genus Arthrobotrys; species Arthrobotrys sphaeroides. Next base: position 882,380 of record JAJTTW010000009.1, on the reverse strand, counting down.
GAGTACTTAAGAAATCAAGTGGACGGCTCCGGATTCGCCTATAATATCAAATATCTCGTTCTCAGACAGCAAGGGAGCTTCTTTTCTTCCGAGTCCACTTCGACACCATCCCTACAGAACCTTCAACTACCAACCAGAAAAGCCTGCTACGATGATATACCGACTCGTGCACACTTGATAGCCAGGAAGGTATCTGTGTCAGAAAATAGACCGGGCCCCTCCCTATCATTACATAGCAACCTCGGCATCTAGCATAAGTAATTCGCATACTAGGCTAGGCCTTTCAACTCTCAACATGGCAACAAGGCAGGCAGAACCAGATATAGCTGACCTCATCGTCATTTCATCTTCTCCATCTCCACAACCTCTTTCGCCTCCTGGCAACGATCATATCTTCGACAACCCTGGATTTTTCTTCCCCGATCAAAACGACTTTCTGCCAGCAGCTAACCCTCGTGAAGTTGAAATGGAACGAGTACCGGCTCCGCTCCCTGAGCCAGAGCTCATCGGTCAAGACCAATGTCTCGCGACGTTGCTCAATATCTTTCCTGATATCGACCATTCCTACGTGAACCAACTCTTCGACGAAAACCTTCCAAACGCTCTCGTTCCAGGTGCCAACATGGTGGACCTTCTTGTGGAGCAGATACTAGAGACCGATGGCCGTTACCCGAAAGCCAAAAGGGAGGATCGCTCTGCGAAACGAAAACGAGAACGCTCCCCTGAGGAGATGACTGCTGAGGAACTCGACAACAAATACTCCAACGCTCACCACGGACGGCTCTTAGGGCCTGAGATAGACCTAGGGTGCGTAGTACTTCCTAGTTAATCCTGTTGAGGTGTATAGACACCTTCGTTTGTTTATCGAGAGCTAGTTTGTCTGCTCAATAGTGAGCCCAAATAATATGCTTTGAACATATCTCTCGTTGTCGAACTCACAAAAGGCCTCACTGACACTCTCTTCTCGGAGCACAGCCGTAAACTCCTCCGAAATGCATTTCCATTGATACCTGCCGCGTTCATCGATCAAGTGTTGGGTCGTAGCCGGTCGATCTATGGATCGTTCAAAGAGCTAGCTGAGGCTGAAGCACAGTTCGAAACCAGAGCGAGGAAGCCCTATAAAAAACTAACAAGAGGGAGAAGGGCAGTCGCAGATGCCTTAATTTCCCACAATGTTGACCAGATGCAGCCGGAAGTGTATGCCCAATTCAATGAACAATTCATGGCTGCCAAGAGGATATACGGCCCGATAACTTGTAAGTCTAAACGCCCTGCAAGCTGAGATCTGGAGGGCAAACGTCCTGCAGGCTTAGGTCTAGACGATAAACGTCCTATAGGCTTAGACCTAGAGGGCAGACGTCATGCAAGCTTAGATCTAGAAGACAAACGCTCACTAGCTGTACAGTCAAAGGCAAGCTCGAATCTGGCGCCATCCAGATTATCGACCTGGAGGCTACTGCTGATGAGCTGATTGAATGGTAAGATGATCCCGCCCTCATGAGGTCCCAACTGGTCTAATATACAATCCAGCGGATGTTGTTTCGGCGAGGTCCCAGTTGCACAGCTTACTCAGTGCTCGGATGGTCATCTTTTCTGCCTCGAGTGCGGTAGGCAGAATGCGAAAACAGAAATTGGCCGTCAAAAATATAAGTTGCTCTGTATGGATGGATCAGGGTGTAAGAAGGAATTCCCGCTGGCCGAGGTCAAGAAATTCTGCGACGACAAAATGATGGCTGTGCTGGAGAAGTTAGAGCAAAGAGACGTAATTATGAAGGTATTCTCCCACGCAACCCCCTTTAGCATATAGATTACCCGCTGACCACAGCGATAGGCCGGAATCGAAGGTCTTTCGGAATGCCCCTTTTGCGAATTTGCTGCAATAATGCCGCCGGTCGAGGTCGACCGAGAGTTCCGATGCATGAACCCAGATTGCATGCAGGTCAGCTGTCGACTGTGTAACAAAGCGACACACATTCCAATGACATGTGAAGAAAGCGCCAAGGACGAGAAACAAAGCCTCAGAAGGGGGGTTGAGGAGGCCATGACGGAAGCTTTGCTTCGTAAATGCGGGTACGGAACATGCACCTTCTGAAACCAAAGTCTCTTTACTCATGATCTCTGGCTAGGAAATGCTCCCTCCCATATGTCAAGGAAAGCGGATGCAATAAGATGTATGCCACCCTACTACCCACCGTGAAGTAACATTCTTTAACATTCCCTTAGTATTTGCTCCCGCTGCAACGCTATGAATTGGTAATATAATCCTTTACCCGATCGTATATCGCCGGGGCGTGTTCTAACAAGGCGAATAGCTATTTATGCTCCAAAGTGATCAAGGATTACCATCACTTCAACGACCCTGCGCGAGGCGGGAGGTCCGGCAATTGCCTTCTATTCGACAATAGTAAGGTTCCTTTGAGAGTATTAAGTTGTCTCTAGTGTAGTATTAACAATTAGTAGCCGATGAGCGACACCACAATGAGGTGCATGCCGCGGAGCAAGCGGCGATTGCAAAGATCCGGGCGGAGAACCCAGAGATCACGGAAGAGCAAATGCGGATTCAGTTGTCCCAGGTCGTAATTGACGGGGAGCGGCGCAAAATTGAGGAGGGACATAGACGCCTGGGGCCCAATGCCCCGGCGGCAGGGGCGGCATTCCCAATCAGAGTCTACCGACAACCTCAGGTCAGGCAGCCAGTGCCCCCCGCCGCCGCCCCCGGAGCTAATGGACACCAAATTCCTCCTATACAACAAAGACCTCAGGTAATATACCCTATGGCACCGGTACCGTTCCAGCCGATGCTGCAGGTCCCCGCGGCATTCCCCCAAGTCCCAGGATTCCAAATTGGAGTACCCGTATATCAACCACAAGTGCTAAGGAATCCTATGATCCAGGTTGATTTCCGAGGCCCAAATCCATACCTCCCCAGGTGGGGTATAAACGCTCAGCCAGACCCTCAACCATTGAATTTTTTCCAGCGAGTTGCGGGGATGATCCCGCAGAGGGGAGCGGCCCAGGCACTACCCCCCATCCCACCCGTTATGCCGCAACCGTTGGTCATCCCTCCACATATGAATCCCAACAACGGACCTTATGGGATGATGCAAGGAGTTTTTAATCGGTATGGGTTCCCCAACCAGGCCCAGCAACAACAACCCCAGGAGGGTCCCGGGTTCATTCAGAGAAACTTTGGTGGAAACCGGCTCGTCGCCAGAGGCCGACAGGCCGCTCGGAACCTTATGAACCAGAATCCGCAACTTGGCGCCGTAGCCGAAGCTAACGCTCCGGCCAGAGCTGCTGCTGCCGCCGCCGCTGTACAGGCTGAGGCTCCTCGTGTCGTTAAGCCCGCACCAGTACCCGTTTCTCCTGTCGGGCGCCGACCAGCAAAGATTGCGAAGAGAAAGTGAACTTCATCCGCGGCATGCTGTCTCCTTAACCCCCACCGCCACATCATAATCCTCCCACTCCCTCCTTCGCTTCTATTTTGATCGTTTTCTCTATGCTCCTTAATATGCTCCCGTTTTTAGCGTCTATATTTCTCATCCCTAGGCGGAGCTGGCGTTTTGTGATAGGGTTTTCCTTTTTTCCCTTTAACCAACTAACATCGGAGGTCGTTTTCTATCATTCAACTGCGTTTTCTCGATAAGGGGGGACAAAAACAAAGGGTGGTGGCTTATCTGCATTTTGTTAGGTTTTCTGCTGCTATTGATTCTACATTATCAAGTGTCACTTATGCATTATCTCTTTATGGAGCTTGTGTGTGATGCAAGCAAGAGAAAGGCATATTATATTGAGGGGATGACGCAGACGGGTGGGTGGTGTTCTGCATACTACTGTGTAACTTTAAGATAATAATTTTAATGCTTGAGAGGGGACTCTCTGAGCCGAATCTGTTTCATGAATTCACAGTAGACTTGGTATGTACGTAGGTCTGAGATAGTGGGGTTGGCGAGCCTTGTACCCAGATTGGGCGTGACTATGTATTTCGTAACTTTGTAGGCTTTGAGTAGTGGCGGGTGCCTAGGTACTTAGGTAAGTACTTAAGTATATGTCTGAATCATCGATCCGTACGTAGGTCCAGTATGAAAGTACATACTTACTTAAGTGCTACATGCTACGGCTCCCCGCTGGGCATAGTTATAAAATAAGGGCGTGGTAGGAAGCCGGGTTCATAACCTGGTAGAATGGGTTACACGAAACAGAGGAAGGAAGGAAGGAAGAGAGGCCTGAGACACGCTCGAATAATCGATGGGGATGATCAGATGATCATGTTTACCAGGTTTCACTTTTAAATTTATAAATTGATATCAAGTGATGCACGCGCACCATGTCTTAGACTGACGGTTGCCGTACAAACAATAATGCAGCAATAAAGATCAATCTTGAAACACTACGGTTAACTACAATTTTTAGGTTGCAAAACAAAATTGTTATACGTATCCAATATCTCTGACAATGAACACCCCAACTTTCATCCCTAAGTAGGTACCTAGGTAGGTTGGTAGTTATGGGTTAACGTTATAACCTCCTTTTTTTATATTCGTACTTAGGTGCATTTACCTCAGAGTATTAATAGAGATCTTCTTCCATCTGCGCACAAGCTCCAAGCTTTCGATCCTGCGTGATGTTCAGGGCTTTCAAGAAGAACTCTCCGGGCATAGGAACCGGCCCGCGATCAATCTCATCATACTCGTCCTCGTCCTCGTCCTCGATGCGCTGTTCATTCCAGTCCACTCTTTCGCTGTATGCACTGATTTCGATCACCCCAAGTGTCGACCACTCAAAAACCTTTGTTCTGGGGAACTCATATCGAAGGTACACGTATGGGTCGCTGACTCCTTGCAAAACACTAACTACTTTGGGCGGTGATGTCTTAACCACCGTCACGTTGCCGGGACGCATGGGACGTGGACCATCAGTGAAGGTAGGGATTGGCGGGAGTACAGTCGTAAAGTATTTGGGGGCAGGCTTGGATGAGGGGTAAGGAGGCCCAGGCTTATTCTTGCTCTCCGAATTCATATAGGATTCTGGATGAGTGATGTTTAGGATCACCATATCATAATCCCGGTTACCGTTTTTCCTTGGCTGTTTTGGGTCGATGCCGTTTTTGTAACCGCGGATTATGATGGTCTTCGCGCGAGCGTTCTTACGGAGACGGCCGGTAGAGGTTGAGGCCTTGCGACGGGGATCTGTTTCGTCTTCTGGGACTGATTCCCAGGTAGTGCCATCGGGGGCGCCAGCAGTAGGGTCTCCTGGGTCTCGAATGGGGAAAGCGAGAGTGATAGAGTTTAATGAAATGCTTTGTTGGAATTTATTGGAGTTATGAATGTAGAATCGCGGGGCAACCATGGCCTTTGTCACGTTATCCAATTCGAGCTCCTGGTCACCGCGGTAAAAGAGGGCGCGGGGAGTATATTTGAACTCGGTGGTAAAGTTTTTGGTGAAAGTTTTCCAAGTAACATTACCAGCTGGAGGGATAGCGGACGGTTCGTAGGAACAGATAGTGTATTTGAGGGCGTCGGTATACGGCCTCGAGATGTTCGTGGCCGGATCTCGCGAACCTAGCGCGCTGAGAAGCGCGGCCCCAAAGGGGAAACCTTTGGGACAGTTATAGGGGCGCCAGCGGGGGTCAAAGTCAAGCTCTTTGTACCGGGTGGATATAAAGGCAGTGTCATTGAGGAAGTTTGGTGGGGCATCGCGGAACTAGTGAGATATCGACTGTTAGAGACATCGTTAAAATTAAAAGCGTGTGTATATTAACTCGGATTCTGCCAATCCGCAAAGTCGGTTGTGGGAACGCTTTTAACTGAGTTAAGAGCAACTAGCCATAGTTAGTTTAAACGACTTACATGCAGAAGTTGGTCACAAAAGGAGCCTTTTCCTTGTTTGTCATGATGGGTTGACCAGGCAGATGCTTGATGTAAAGTGGCCACCGCAAAGGCCAAGAACGAAGTAAGATGCTTATACATGGAGGAAACAGATATCTATCCTGTGTGCTGTATATGACTGAATATTGCAGACGATATCATAGGGTCATTCCAAGGAGTATCAAGAGTATAGATTATTAAGTATACTGCAGCTCTGACATCGGGACACGGCATTGATCCCGGTGGCGGCGGTATAGAACACTATATGTACTGAAGTAGACATCCAGCTTCCCAGGTTATAACATAGGCCAACGAACTATACGCTGAAGCACCAGTACCATGAAACATTAAAGTTATGTTACCTAGCCCTAGATATAAAGCTCGCAACGCCCCTTTCTCGTAATGAGACTGATCTAGAGCTACAGATCGAGACATCGGTCTAACACGGAACGGACTCTAGGCACCAGAAACCAGTTGGTTCACAGGCAAAGACTGAACGCCCAAACGTGTCTATTCAACATAGCGGCAGTCTTTTAGCTAATTTTACTTGCGAGAAAGAAAATCTGTAGATCTGTCCAAGACAGAAACTACAACTTTGACGCCCCAACCGGTATCCCAATGCAACATGAATGAGAGTAGTGGCACAACCGTTTCAAAAGTGTGTTGGGGTTAGGAAAATCCAACACTATCACGTGATGGTCATCCAAAAGCGGACTAGCGTGTTCCGTCCCACCTTCGATGACGAATCGAGAACAACATCAATCTTCCAACAAAGTACGCGTAGCTTCAAGCTTCACCGGAGCTCACACTACCATTCTAATATTTACAAGAGCCACCACAACCCACTACAAACATATCACGTCCCAGATATGGCGTCCAATCCACTGGACCGATCAAATATCGCCAGGATCGTTACAAGAAGCCTAGGTGGGTCCGATGAGAACCCCGCATCGAGAGCCCCGCTTCGCAATGCAACTGAGGCTGTTGCGGTACTTTCACATGCGTGTATGATGGCTGTGGACTTCAAACTACTAGGGTTTGAGGAGGATGATAGGATAGGTAAGTTGTCTGCTCCTTTCATAGAATACTTTGTCAAAGGTTAATTGAAGCTAATTGTGCCTCCAACGTATAGATGATACAATCGACCAAGAGTCCTTGAAACCACTCCCATCACAATGGAACTCTTCGGCCTCGTCGTACGGGTTCCGGTACTCCCACAACCAATCTGCAATGAAGTTCCTATTGAAGATCAATCGTCTAGGTGGCAAGATTGTAATAATGGCTCTCGGACTGGGGGATGACAAAACTGCCACGTTGGAGGTTATTACAAAGGATTGGATATCGGAGTCATTCTTTTCCGAGGACACATCATCATCACCAGACTCTAAACGGTCTGTGGAGGAAGCATACATATCTCCTTCAAGGATGAGCGACCTCATTGCCACCTTCAAATCAAATATTATCCAGAAGTTAGTACCAGGATTACACAAACCGGGATACGAGGAGGCGGCAGAAGCGGTTAGATCTGCATCCGCCGAGCCTAGTTCAAGTCAGAGACAAGGAGGTAGTGGACGGCCTCCCCGGCCACCAGGGATGGAAGGCCCTGGAGATTATGATCCTTTACGCATACCGTCGAGGGGACCACCCAGGCCCTTCCGAAGTCCTGAGGACCCCCCCGGCTTTGAGGACGAATACGAGATTAATCGCCCTCCTGGAAACCCATGGGGCTTCCCTGGAGGTGGCTTTGGAGGCGGGAGTAATCCCTATAGGATTGGGGATGACGATTTGAATCCACCTGGGCTTGCTAATCCGTCGCTGCGAGGGCCATTCTTTGGAGAGGAAGGAGGCAATGGGATGTACGTGGGTCCTAACCATCCAATGTTTGGTGGAAGGCAAGGCGGCGGTGTTCCGGATCCGAGGTGAGTGATCTCCCTTGCTCAATATGAAAGCATGTAATCATGTATAAGGCTGTGAAGTGTATGATCTTTGCCACTGGAAATACTGACTTCGGGATACAGGTTTCCACCTGGGTCAAGGTATGACCCCGTAGGTCCCGGAGGGGGGCCCCAGGGAGGGTTTGGGGGCCCTCGAGGAGGATTCCCAAGGGGTCCAGGTGGCGGGTTCGGGGGGTTCGGGTCCGGTGACTTCATCTAACCCAGCCGGGTGAAGGATGCCTTATCATGGCACGGAATACGACAAAGACAGAAAGAGAGGGAATGGCAGTACGGAAAGGATTCGCGAAGTGGGGCGCCCTTCAGCACCCCCCCTATCCGTTCATTCCTCAACACAGCCAATCAATCAAAAAGCTCGACGGGAGGAGGATCCGAACACCGTAGATGCAGCAGGCTGTGTCATATTAGCTGCTTTTGGTATCAGTTTTAGTGTCTTGGATGTCAAATGACAGAAGCAAGAATGACCAATCGTTAGCAGGGGGTGTATGGAGCTTCCCGTTATCTGTTTATGGGATAATCTGTCCTTACTTCCTGGTTCGCCGTTCATGTGTCCAAACTGCGGCCTAGCAGCAGCCCTGTGAATAGGAAGAGCGAACGAGAATGTGAAAGGCGAATCGAAACAAAGGCAGATCGCATCGGTCAATACAATTGCTGAATTTCGAGCTGAACGCTTGCTTGAATGCCTGCTTGGTTTCTCTTGCAGCCTGCGGCCACCTGCAAATTCCAAACACAACTGAGCTATTATAATTGCGACAGCTTGGCACTCTGGAGGCCGTGCATAAGGAATTTCATGCCGTCTCAAAAGTTGGGAACATGATAGATCACGTTAACGCTTGTTTCCCCACTGCCTGTAAGGGCTGGGGTGGATTCTGTTTACCGGCGCTTGGAGGTTTATGCGTCGGGCCTCGAGCTCGAAGCAAGCCTAAACTTGCCAGTCCGCGCATTCAAACCAGAAATTGTGTTGTTGGACGGGATTACAACGGCTGTCTCAAAACCTCAAAAAGTTGTCTCATCAGATTCAGATTGATCGATTAGGAGACTAATCGATTGCGTACTAGTTGATGTCAAATCAAATTCGCATCTTAGAAAGCCACAGCGACGGGTCGAAGCGAAATCAAAATTGTTACTAAGGTTATCACGGTATTTGAGTTTGTGTTCTGTCAGCATGGCCGGAGTACACAATACTGGGACTTTCCTCTATTGTTGGACAAGGCTCAATTTTGACAAGTTGACAGGTTCAGCCAAATCGAACATTAGGCTAACGCTGATGCCGACTTTATCGTCACGTTGGTACTATTCCTGATATTCCGCATCTAATTCGGGGGCGCCTTATACGAACGGGAATCAACGACGATGGCAGAAGTTGCCTTTGTTTTACACGACGTACTATTATATTGGAGGCTCTACACCGCTCACAGCGTCGGGATAGCATCGCGTGTACGCGCAGCTAGCGAAGCCTAGGGCAAACGTTATGCTTTATGCTTTTCGGCGAACGATGAAACGGATTTGATCAAAAGCAAAGCGAAAGGTCACGCAGAATCATGTTTACTTGCGAGCGGAGTGGGCCAGGCCATCCAGGCCTTCCACGATCAATTATATCTATATACGTACTACGTCGACGATTGACTGGCATTTCGGATTAAAGATGATTCAAATAAATTGATGACATACCTACGACACTTCAAAGGGTAATGCGCATAATACAAGGCTTAATCCGGCCTGTGTTTCCTCGATCCTTGGCGGGTGTTTCTGGGTGTTCCAGAACTTCGGATCGTTATCGACACGAGGTGCCTGTTTCGTCGGTGCTGCGGCTCCCCCGCTTGTCTGGGCAAGGCGAATTGGCATCGTATCGGAAAACTTCTCGACTGGGGATCTTGTCATGACAAAGCTCCAACAATACAATGCCCCGACGCTAATGGAGGCTCACAATACAATGCCACTAGAGACGGGATACTTTCGGACGGCTGAGAATGGCCATGAGAGCTTGGTAACTTTTATTAGCTCCACAGTTGTGTTCCCTACGGTAGTCCTCCCCGACGAATCACATCACGCCGTTGAGAGAGGTATGATAAATTTCCTGAATCCTGCTACCCCCTGTCCACTTAGGCGAGCTGATGGAGACATCGTCGATATAGCTCGGTGGCTTATCAAGATGCATCGATCCCCACAGAGAAATTTGCAATTCCTTCAATGACGCCCGGCGATCGAGGAATTGAATGGCGATGCTTGCCCTCCCCGAGCTCTCGGCCTAAAATTCCTGAGAAAAACCATAATATCCAAGGCATTACAGTGACACCTAATAATAGTGGGTCGAGTGACAGCTCTAGCTCAGGCAAGGTGCGCAAAAGCTACCCTGCCCGCTTACCAGCTTGCATACTCGATGGCGTGTCTGTATTTCCCTCAATCCCAGTACGTGAGCACAGCACCGCGACAGCTGCAGATCGGATATGTGCACTACTACCGACCAACTCACACGGAGCGCCTATGTGGTATTGATGCTGCAAATCGGTATTTACGGGGCCGACGTATACCTGTGGGCCTGTAACACGGGTTTCCAAATATACAATTGGTGTGGATGGGGAACTGATCAAAGCGCCGGGCAGCTCTGTAGACGTCTACGAACAATGTGATAACTGACACGGACCATGATCACAAATTCCCAAAAAGGTTTCACGACCTAGCCGGTTTTCCAGGCAAAAAAAGGAAACAGTGCGTTCAATTCCTTCCCCTCTTTTATTTTTACGCTACACCCGCCGCCTAAAGATGGATTTGCTCTTGACTTTTTTCGTTGTGCATATGCATCACATGGATTGTTATGCAACAGCAGGGAGGTAGTGGGTGGGTGGATCATTGTTCGACGAAGTTACCAAAAATTTTCCCAAGATCTGACGCGGCGGTCCATGACTTGCGTGTAGAAATTTGCTTTTGCGTGATATTGGATAAACGGTTCACACGCACGGTTTTTTGGTGAAGGTACCAGGTACTTTGGTCAATTCAATCGCTGCAACACCCTCGTCCTGGTCATCGCTTTTACGATGTATGTATAATGCATACGTACGCTTAGCGGAAAAAAAAGTGAGGGGTTTAAAATAGGGCTTGTTCTCAGACGAGGGCCGGCCCATTGAGAGACAGAACATGCATACACGAGGGATATTTCTTTTGCTTTTGGCTCTTCGAATACCCTGGTTCGAGTTCGCAAGTCGGCTTGCGTATGTCGGAACACATCAACTCTGTTGTATTTTCTGATATCATGTAACATCCGCTAAGGGAGCTCCTCGGTTTCGGCCTTCGCCAGAGTGTTCCTATGATCTGGAGTACGAGGGACCTGCATCTCCAAGAGCCTCTGGGCCCCGGATTCTCGAAGATCTGGGAAGTTTTAGTTGTGTAATCCGGCCGGGCCTCGGGTTCGCTGATAACAATGCGTCCTCAAGGCTCGATTTTGCTCGACATGCCGCGATGAGTTCGAAGTCCGCAGTGAAACCAGCGCGGGGCAAGTTCTGGTTCGAGATCTCGAGACTATCTATACAGTCCTCTACTCGAATAATCCGAGAAACGTTAAACTATATCTAATTCCCATATCGATATCTATCAAACATTATTATGCATAATCATAAGTGAATATATCTATTGATCCAACTAGATATCCGATTAGCTATGCGACCCTTCAAGCTCGCTTTCGCCTCTTTTTCGCAGACTCCTCTAGCTCCGTCTCCTCAGCGTCATAGCACCGTTTCCGAATGCTTAAGACAATGCGGAGGTGTTTAATGGTTAGAGAACCATCTGGGCCCGAAAGAATCCGTGCTGTCTTGACCATGTTCTTTATCTCTCTACCGTTGAGATCGCTCTGTGCCAGTTCATCCAGGTCTTCGTCGCTGATCTCGTAAGTACCCGGTGTGAGGCGGGTTACAAAGTTGGACCAGACCTCCCGTCGTGCCGATACATTGAGGCTAGAATAAGGCAGGATAAGATCCGCTCGCGATCTAAACGCGGGATCAATAGCGCTGATTCTGTTTGTGCTTAGAAACATCAAGCCTTGATAGTATTCAAGGCGTCGGAGGAAGACTATGTCCGGTAAGGTGGCGCGTGATTAATTAATAACGTAACGAAGAGTTTATTTCGCGATATAAAATACTGGGAAGCCTTACTGGATACCAGTCCATTTCGTTCCATACTATCGGGGCCCCTGGCTTCGAGGAACACGTCTCCCTCGTCCAATAATAGGATCGCATCCCAAAGCCGACAGCATTCTAGTGCTTTTTCGAGAGCGGTCTCGACTCTATTTGGATCTGTCCCAAGATCACCCGCACTTAAAACGTAGAGAGGTATCCTACATTTATCGGCGGCTAAGGGTCATTAGCAAAACTTAGATCATTTGATTGCATATTCTAGTGTTCAAATTGTCTCAACATACCTGCCTCCGCAGTTAGGGTTTTGCCCACGCCCGGCGGGCCGCATAATAGTATAATTATTCCTTCGCCTGTATAATTCAGTTAGCTATATGCAGCCGTGGCAGAGTACTAGGTGTCGGGCATAATTAACAAACCCTTGTTCGGTACAAAATCATCGAAATGTTGTTTTCTAGCCCGGGCACGGTTTGCAAAGGCCATCACGAGTTCCTTTTCACCTTCTGGAAGGACTAGCTTCTCGTAAGCAGTATCGTTCCAGTCAGGGTCACGGAGATCATCGATGTTAACTTGGCCTATGAAATGAGGTGTTAATAGGATGGCCACGGATAACAATGGAAAAAAGGGTTTTGCCTAGGATACATACACCATTCTTTGCTTTTCAGGTCGAAACCCCTCACACTGGGGACCGTAAGAAGGCATTCCATGTCAGTTAAAGGGGACAAGTCCTCCTTCCTTTCCTTCTTTGCTGGCGGGTGAGAGCCCTCCTCCTCCCCCACTGATCCTTCAGCAGCCTCGTTCTCACCCGTGGAGCTGCGAGATAGCTGTGGAGCGACCTTATATTGGCATTTGTAATACGCATATGCGTCAATGATGACACGCCCAGAGACCTAAGCAGAGAGTTAGACTAGCGGCAATAAAATATCCTAAGCGGCGGATATGGTACCCGAGGGCGCTACCTACCGGTTTCACGATTTCTTTTGGGTCGAAATAACTCTCCTCAATAACGACCTTGCCCCCTGTACAATTCTTGATATGGAATCCACGAAGAGCGGCGAACTTTCGGCCTCGATCAATTATCCGTGTGCGCACCTCGGACTCATTAGGGATAAACTCTAGAGGAAAGGCCTCTAGTTCCGTCACCGAGCGCGACCCAGAATAATCATCGATAGTAACAGTACGTTCGGCGAGCCCACAGTAACTTCCATTCCAATCAACCTGTAGCAGGTTAAGTCGCCAATGGGCGTCGCGGTCGCCGCTCCAACTAGATGATTTCTCGACGAATTTGAGAGTACGAAGTCGGGATACAGATAAATTGCCCTCTTTGCCGGTCACTACCAAAGTACCCGGAGCAAATATGAGCCACAGAGAAGAGAACTGAATCGTTTTTGTTTCTTTTATCTTTTGAAAATCTGTGAGGTATGGAGAAATCATTGGCTTAAGCGAGTCACGAAGAAGCGCAACCTCGACTCTGATGGCATACTCTTTCTGTTCGCTGCCCGATTGTTCTAGAATCTTGTCCCAGACGTGAAAGAATGGTTTGAACGGGGGCGCGAAAGTATAGGGTGTCGCCCCAGAGTTCCAATCTGGGTATCCCGCGAAAATATCATCAAGGGATTTTTTCAAGCGGGGGCTTTGAACTTCGAGGGCGTGTGTTTTCCAGTCTGGTGTTTCGTCGTCGGTACCCTTGTGTTTGCAAAACCTTTGAACGATTGCGGAACGAGCGCCCTGGGCCTGAAGCCGCTTTTCCTCTTTGACCGGGTCATCAAAGTCGGACCATAATGGATCCTTATCCGTTGCATGATTGTAAAACCGCTTAACTTCACATTTTGCGCCAGCTTGATCGCGGTTCATCTTGATACCGTAGTTCAGAGCAGAGCCTGCGGTTTTTTTCCCTTAGGAATTTGACTAAGATCAAGATCAACTCAGGTACTCCTTCCCGTCGTGGGATCCAGGAGCTAGCTGTAGCTAAGCGATTAGACCAAGCAGAAAGGGCAAAGCTACCGAAGTGGCAGAAACGTTACCTGTTATTGGGAATCTAGAAGCGGTTGCACGTTGATGAGGGCTATTTTTTACTTAATAGCTGTGGATGGCCGGAGTACAGCTAGACTATGAGTGCTTAAGCTTTAGTCTTTCAGGTGGAACTCATGGAATCGACATCTTTAAATGAATGTATGACCGGCAGTGACGGGACTAGACTTGGTTCTCATTGCCAAGTAACTTTCAGGAAGGATTCAACACTCCAGTCATTGGATTTAAATAGCCACGGCCCTGCAAGGTGGTTTGGCGGCTCGAAATATCCATCCTGCGAGCTTGGAGCTGTAGGACGCACGGCGAAGCTGCAGGTGGTGGGGGAGGCTGATTTACGTATTGAGCAATTGAGCCAGGCCAAGGATATGCTTAGCATTGGGGCACTCGTTTAAATTTCGCCATGCGTGGGTCGAGGGTACCGGTCAGGATCGTGAGATCCTTATCTCCTACGAACGTACACAGCTCAGGTGTAAATCGATCCCTGACGTCTACATGGCTATTCGAACAATATTTACCGGTATTATATTTTAAACGACGACTACTTACTATTTCATATATCTACTTAAGTATATACCAACTGGTCTGGATGATACGGTGACACTTCACAGGTATAAGCAAAATATACGCCTCAGAATGGCTTCTGTCACCCCCCCTCTTTCCCGCGATGATTATGTTATAGGATGGATATCCGCTCTTGCCATCGAGTCTGCTGCTGCGGTCATGATGCTTGACGAGGAACACGACGAGATCAGTGTCGCCGAAGGCGATAGCAATACCTATTCCCTAGGAAGAATTGGAGCACATAATGTCGTGATGGCATGTATGAACGAAGCCGGCGGGCTTCCCGCCCACGTTGCCGCCACAAATCTCATGAAAAGCTTTCGCAATGTGCGGTACATACTCATGGTCGGAATCGGGGGTGGAATCCCAAGCGCCAAATACCAAGTTCGACTTGGTGATATTGTTGTCAGCGAGCCGACTGGGAAGTCTCCTGGCGTAGTCCAGAGCGACTTTGGGAAATGGGAATCGGACGGGTTCAACATCACGGGCTCTCTGGATCGACCGGCTGTGGGACTTATCAGAGCGATCGGGGTGATGAAAAGAGAACAGCTTCTTGGTAGAAGCAAAATTCACTCCTTTATCAGGCATCTCGAAGGAGGTCTTAGTGACGATGAACTTTGGAGGTATCAAGGCAGGGAAAACGATCCTATCCATATAGAAGATTTGAACATTCGGCGGAATCGAGCTTGCTCAATGTGCAAATCACAGCAAATACCGGAGGCATACATCCCGGATCCGAAAATTCATTATGGGACGATAGCATCAGGCAATCAAGTGATAAAAAACCAGACGCAGCGAGATAAACTCGGAAGCCAACTTGGAGCTTGTTGCGTCGAGATGGAGGCCTTTGGTTTGATGAATAACTTCCCCTGCTTGGTTATCCGTGGCATCTCAGACTATGCGGATGGGTCCAAAAACGACCACTGGCAGGGCTATGCATCCCTCACCGCGGCCGCCTATGCAAAAGAACTGTTACACCGGCTTCCCGTTATTGATATGGAGCGTACGCCTCAAATGGGCCAGCAACTGGAACAAGGTCGGTTAAAATATACTTTGGCTGTTAACAGCTGTTTCTAAAATCTAGCTATACGCGCGAATGCGACTATGGTAACACAAAATTATTACAACAGTTAGCAGTCGACTCGGCGGCATCGAAGAGAACATAAAGGAAATAAAACAGGACCGACAAGGTGATATATTGCCTACTAGTATACTACCCTTCACGAGATCTATTTCTAATATCGATACTGCCAGACCTGCACAAACTCAAGATCTGTGATTGGCTTTCTCCACTCCAGCCTCCAGCGAAGCATGAGGAAGTTCGGAAACGCCTTCTACCTGGTACTGGTAGCTCTCTCTTAGAACAATTTGAAAAATGGAAGCCGAAAAAGGATGATTTATTTCTGTTCGCGTTTGGCGCACCGGGTGCTGGAAAAACCCAGGCTATGTATGCGATGATTCCGCAGTTGGAAGAAATTTTCTAAAAAGTCGACCGATCCATGAATATTTTCGCTGACATGAACAGGTCGGTGCTCATTGATCACTTAATTCAGGCTTATCAGGACGACTCTCGAATAGGTGTCGCATACATATACTTGGATATGAACGACCAGAGCATGCAAACAACAGAAAACGTTGTCGGCGTCTTCACTAAACAGCTTCTTCGTGGTTTGCCAAAGGTTCCTCCGCTAATTGAAGAAACCTGGAGAAATAAAGATGCCAAAGGCAATCTTTCGATGGAAAAGAGGTTTGAGATGTTCAGCGACGTCTGCAAAAGTTTCGACGAAGTATTCATCTGCATCGATGCTCTCGACGAGCACATCAACACGACAGAACTCTTGAATTACCTTAACCCGTCGAATTTTAGGACAAGCCTCCTCCGACTGATATGTACAGGCCGTGAGCACATTCAACCGGTCGTTTCCACTATCATCGAAGAACCAGCCCTCCAAAGAATCCAAATTCGAGCTCAAGAATCGGACGTCCGGGCCTTTATCAAACGAGAAATCGACAACGCACGAAGGATAGGAGATCTGTTGATTGATTCCAAACTGGAAAATGAGATAATCCAAAAACTTCTGGAACTCTATGACGGAGTGTGCGTAACATATCCCTTACCTTCCCATTTCGTTCTCCCAGCGTCCTCGGTATTAATTTGATACAGGTTTTTAATCGCTGTCCTGCATATCAAACTGGTTCTCGGCGAAAGCGCGAATCTTGGAGAGAGCACAATAGCGGATTGCAGGAGGAGCCTCAACTCCTTGCAATCGGGCCTGAATGCAACCTTCGACGAAATGGTTCAGAGGGTTAGAAACAAAAACCTAGCGACAAATATTTTGAAATGGGTCTGGCTGGCCATGAGGCCTCTCACAGTGGATGAGCTTCTCCACGCACTCGCTGTTCGTGTGGGCGAAGATAGTTATAGACTGAACCGCGAGAGCCTCCACAGCCCAAAAACATTTTTAAGGTGCTGTTTAGGCATGGTCACAGTCGATCCAGAAACCCAGACTGTCCGTTTCTTCCATTCAAGTCTCAAGGATTTCTTTGACGAACGTGGCTCCGCTGCTGGGCAAACGCTCAAGGACGGACAGTGTGAAGCCGCCAGCGTCTGTCTAACTTATCTCCGATTTGCACCACATCGACAAAATCTTTCAGTCTACATAGAGGCGCAATCCTCCTTGCCCTACGAAGCCCAAGTTTTGTCGGAATACCCACTATCGGATTATGCGGCTTGCCACTGGGGCCATCATCTTCGAAATAGCGACCGGGAAAACGAAGCACTAGTCAACCTAGCCAGAGAATACGTTTCTCGCAGTTCGGAAGAACGGCATTGGGGTCATATACGGCTTTGCAAAAATCTGCTTAAACCGTACTACGGCACTTCGGAGGAGTCTTTTATTCTCTCGTTCTCTCAGTGGCACGTTATAGCATATTTCGGAGCAGTTTCACTTTTAGATCATGAGCTACCGACAACAGACGTATTAGATTCCAAAGACCAGAAATTTGGAAGGTCTCCACTGCTATGGGCGGCCGCGGGCGGCCACGAAGAGGTAGCCCGAAGGCTAGTGAAATGTGGTGTTGACATGGATGCGAATGACCATCAGAAGCGAACAGCCCTCTCGCACGCTGCAGCTAATGGGCATGGAAGAGTTGTACGGTTTTTACTAGAAACCGGCGTCGATATCAGCGCGGCGGATATCAGTGGCGCAACGGCGTTGCACTGGGCTGCATTGAAAGGCCACAAAGATATAACATCCACACTTCTTGGATATGGGGCCAATATTCACACAAAGGACGCCTACGGCGGAACACCATTGGCTTGGTCTATCGAGGTACCGAGAAATGAGGTCACCCGATATCTCCTTTCCTACCACGCGGAAGCCGAGTATTTATACGGCGCTATTGGGGGGAAGATTGAGGATGTCTTCTCCTTCGCCATCGGAAATGATTTCCAAGTAAACCACCTTAGGGAACTCTACGACGTGGTGGACACCAAGTATCAGGACGGCTTTGTGAAGGGTACAGTTGACAAATTTACTCAGGGCGTGATGATTCGCACCGTCCGGGATGTCCTTAATAACGAACGGTTGAAAAACCTGCTCGTTATTTTGAATAGCTTCGAATTCGTTCGGGGTGCTCTACGAGCAGCTGAAGACTGGGAGATAACGCCGCTGTCGCATTCCCTGGCTATACACAATGAACCCGCTGCCGAGTTGCTTCTCGAGAGAGTTTTCGACATGGACACCGTGGGCAGCGCCGGACGAACATCTCTCTCCTACGCAGCCGGGAGCGGCGTAGAAAAAATAGCCAAGGTTCTGCTCCAGAGGGGAGCTGACCCGAACACCTGTGATAGTCGTGGTCGGACGCCATTGTCATATGCTGTGGCGGGTGACCCGAGTCTAAAATATTACCGATCAACGTTTCTGCCGTATCTGGGGTTGGTGAATGAGGGGGAGGCTAGTGACCAGGAAAAAGAATTGAATGCGAGGTTGACAAGATTGCTTCTTGAGAACGGCGCTGATGTGGACAGGGCAGATATTAACGGGCGGACCCCATTTTCATACGCTGCTGAGAAAGGCGCTGTCGCAACTATGGAGCTACTTCTGGGCGAGAAGGCTGACCCCGATGCGAATGACAACGATGGTAGAAGTCCGCTATCCTACGCCGCCGCCGGCAAAAGGAAGGAGGCCGTGGAGATTCTACTACGCCGGAAAGATGTCGACGAGAGCTCTCGGGATATAAATAACCGAACGCCTTTATCATGGGCCGCCCAATCTGGAGAGGAATCGATCGTAAGACTCTTGCTCGGGGACAATGCAACTATAGATCTCGAGGATACGAACGGTGAAACACCGCTTTCTTACGCGATAGAGAGGGGACACGCAAATATTGCGAGGTTACTGCTAGAGAGGGGGGCCGACCCCTCGAGGAAGGATCGCAAGGGCCGATCGTCTCTCACAAATGCCATAAAACTGGGAAACAAAGATATCGTAGACTTGATACTTCCAAGATGCGATCTAGAATTGGGTCCCATGAACGACGAGGGTTGGACGCTGCTATTTTATGCCGTTGAGCATGGATACCTTGCAATAGCGAATACTCTTCTTCAGAAAGGTGCTGACCCAAACGCTAAGAGCAAAAAGGGAGAGGTGCCTCTGCTGCTGGCAGCCCGGAAAGGCCGTGCTCAACTCGCCAGCGTGCTGCTTGAGAACGGCGCCCAGCTAGATACGAGGCATGATAACGACATGACGCCGCTTTTCTCGGCTGCTGAGAATGGGCACGTCGATGTTGTGAGAACACTCCTGGCCCATGGAGCCGACCCGAACGCTCGGTGCGGTGACAACTCCAGCCCTCTATTCACCGCAGCCCTTAGGGGGGAACAGGACACGGCAAAGATACTTCTTGAGTATGGTGCTGAACTCGATAGCCGCGAGTGCGGGAACTTCGGTGTAACCCCTCTATCCGCTGCGGCGGCGGCGGGACACGCCTCAATGGTGAGATTCCTGATCGAGCTTGGGGCCGACCTTCATTCCGAGACGACGTTTGGCTTTACACCGCTATTTTTCGCCATGCTACGCGGCCATACCGCTGCGGTGAAGGTACTTCTCGAGTATGGAGCCAATCCATACCACAAGGACATGCACGGCAACATGCCATTATGCCATGCCCTACCTGTGGTGGAGAATTTGGAGATGGTTGAGACACTTATCTTGGACAAACTGATTGATTGGGCTCTCTACGCCGCTCAGCTAAAGTATGACCTTGGGATTTATATCCCTTCAGATGCCAGGGATCTCAACGGCCGAACCGCACTGTCGCATGCTGTAGAGGCGGGGCGTGATGATTTCGTAGAGTGTCTCGCGGAGGCTGCCGCCGTTCGAGAGATGGAGGATAAAACTGGCCGAACTCCATTATTTTATGCTGTCGACAGCGGAAAGGAATCAACAATCACCATCCTCCTGAAAGCAGGGTCTAATCCCAATCATAAAGACCGCAACGGCTCAACGCCCTTGTTGCACGCCGCGGCTGCTAGGAAAGAGAAGATGGTTCGCATCCTCCTCGACAATGGTGCGAATATCGAAGCAAGGAACAAGGAAGGGAAAACCGCCCTACAGATCGCGGCCGATGGTGATTTCTACGAAATATCAGAATTACTTCTGACCCGACATGGCGGCTCATACGACCGTCAGAACTTTCACCTATGCCAAAAGTGTCTCCCTGGCATTACTAGACAACGCGGTGTTTGGGCCACGCTGAGCCGTCTGGTCCCGACAGGCCCCGTCTGGGATAACATTCGGTGCCCAAGAGATGGTGCGACTCTTCCACAGACAAACCCTGACCTGGACGAAGTAGCCTCATTAGATACGTGCACACTTGCTGAAACTATACCAGAGGCGACCTCTGACCAGGATACTGCCGGCCAGTTATCAAGAGAAGACGCCAAGAGTAGAAAGCGACAAGCTCATGAGCTTGAGAATTCGAATGATGATAGCTATGAAAGTCATACAACAAAGAAGAGTAGGCTGGACGCCGACTCGGCATCTAGCGGTTCCCTGCCTCGATCTCCAAGGCCCGCCGTATCAAACTTCTGGCCGAAGTGGTGGCAGAAGGATTAATCTTGTTTTTTTTTTTTTTTTTTCCCCTTTTCCTCGCTCAGTTGATAATTTTGTCCCCAGCCCAGATCCTGAGCATGTCGACTTTTAGTTCCCTTTGCAAAGCAAAAACGTCGACAGCTGACTAAGTTTCGGGCCGTTTTCATTATTTTTAACTCGTTTATTTTTGACAAAGATGTAATGTAACAAACCAGCACCCATAGCTCTTCAATACCTTGCCATGAGCCCCCATTCCATTAATTGACACCGTATAAGCAACCGCTGAAAAAAAGTCTCATGGTCATAGGACCATCAATGTCTAGATTATGATGTGAAAGGAAAAGAAAAGAAAAAACCATAACAACAACCCAAATATTGAAACGTCTATACGAGGGCCTACTCCATTGCATCGATGATGCGGCCAAAACGTCGTTCGAATGCAAAAGCTACAGCGCGGTATTTTCTTCTTCCACTATCCATGTGTATACTCCGTAGAACCCACGCTGTTCCTAGCCTGAGTCCCGCAGACCCGTCTCCGCGCAAGGGTCAGGAAAGTCCTTTTTTTTTCTTTATTCGCGGATGTCGGCCCCCCGCGCGGGCGCATCGTCTGGATGTACATATGTTTCCGCGTTGGTTGCTCATAATTAATATTTCTCTAGCCTATTATCCCGGTGGAATCTATAATCTCGTATCTGCGCGTCCCCTAGATCCGATATGCTAGGACTTGATGCATTAATGAATTCCGACCCTTGGATATTCGGCATATCCCTATAGGACTTCCAAGATCTTCTTCAGGAGGGAAGGCAGGAACGAAGAAGAATGGGGGTCAAAGCTCAAGGTTTTCGGTAGGGTAGAAAAGGTGTGACAAGATATGGCGGAAGAGTTAAGACCAATTGGGTATTTCGCTGCAGAAGGAATGTAACACAGAGCAATTGGCAACTGGGGCTCCTCCTCGTATCCTCTTCACAGCGGCAACACAAATAATACTTCCGCCAGTCTAGTGAAGTTAGAAGCCTTCGCTCTTGACGCAGTAGACCCCTTTAACTTTGATACCCAGGAAGTTCCCTGGTCTATTTTGGGGGTCCACGTTATTCAATCGCAAACGCGAGGAGCTACATACGTATCTATGAAAGGATACGAAGTCTCTCAGGATTAATTATAAACTCGGTTATTCGGGATCTAGCCAGGGTGCACGGGTGCCAGCTCGTTGTGAGATACTTGCAACCCGCTTGGTCGATCGGGCTTCTGCGCATGGCTACGTATCCGGTGAGGGGGAAGTTCCGACTGGCTTCAATTCGAGGCCAAAGGTATGTTCTAACAGGCTGGATATGCGTGACTTAAGGAATTTCTAAATACAAGATTATGACTATGAAGATAATGAATGTGAATGTTGAAGCTACAATAATACTATATCTTAAACATGATGATGATGCTTTGCCTCAACGAGTGACCGTCTAATCCGGGGGGAAATAATGATTAAAATAGAAAAAGTAAAGGGATCACCCGGATTACCGAAAGGAAGAAAGAATAGGATAAAATGCACTCGAGGAATACGAATAAGTAGAGTAGTAGATATGAGATTGGCAAATAGGAATCGAAGCAATAGTTAGTGTAATAATATGTTTGAAACTTTCAGAACCTGGTTAGCCGTCCAGCTGCAAGGAGAAAGAATGGAAAAGTCAATGCGTTTGAAAAGCATTAGCAGTAATCGCAAGCGAAACACCAAAACGCCAACATAAAAAAAAAAACAAGATTTTCTGGGGAAGAAATAAGAAAAGACAAATTGAGGGTTTGCTTTACTGACTAAAAATAAGTAATATGGGATCTTTGCAGATACAATAAAGTGTCTCTTCTAGCAAAACGCCTGTAAGCAAAGGAAAAAGGAAAACATGTTTGTAGGTGTATGAGGAAGCGAGTGACTCCGGTGCCCAACTCCAAACACCCCAGAAAAGGAAGTTTTATGGCAGGAAGAGGAAAGAACAACAAAGCAATATTGGCTAGAGGGGCCAATTGACGGAGCCTCCCACAGAAACGCCATATAATGATACTTGAGAAAGCAAATGCCGAAATCATTTAGAGAAAAAGAAAGGAATGCTTTTTTCAGGTATGGGGCAAGCAATCAGAGATGCAGCGTCGGCGACCTCTCTAAGTCGACCTTGAAGGTTGGTCGGCTCATTAAGAGTTGGGCCTCCATTGGAGGACGGGCGCCGAAAGAAGATTTTCTGGAGCTGCTTCTCGATGAAGGATAGGATTTGATTGCAGATGGGTTTGGTTCGCGGTTCGGGATAATCGGGCTCCTTCTCTTCTTTGGTTTGGATTTTGGGAAGCCAGCTCGCTTTGAACACCCATCATCCTCGTGTCTAAACATATCACTGTTAACAGGGTGTGGATGGGTCACAAGGCTCGGAAGTTTTACCTTCGAAGGGTATCTTTTCTAGCAAACATGCTGTTACAAAGATGGCACCTGAACTCCTTCTTCTTAGAGTGTACCTGAGGGGTTGTCATTGTTAGCCAGCGATCGTATATAAGCTGTTTTTTTTTTTACACTTACACAGGTCTCATGTCTTTCCTTGTCGGTCTTCCTTACGAAAGACTTAGTACAGAGGGGAAAAGAACACTGGAAAGGTTTTGGGCGCTCAGGATTATGGGTTTCCATGTGCGCCTTGTAGTTCCACACTCTCTTGAAATGTTTCCCACACTGTGGATAACTGCAGGTATAGACAGCGTCGTCTGCAGAGGTAAACTGTCGCTTGGGTTTGTCACCACGGTTCCCGGGCATGGCTCTGTGCAAGGCCATAGAGAGATCTGAACCTTTTGGCTTAGTTTCGCTGTTTTGCTGAGAGCTTGAAGAATAAGAAGACGAAGATGAAGAAGAAAGCGCACCAGAAAGATTAAAAGAGTCTGAAAGGCTCTGAGCAGGAGGTGGAACTGAAGAGCTACCACCATCTATAGAAGGAGCTGGAGTATGATAATAGACACTCTCGTGAGAGAGTTGGTGTTGCATTGGAACACTTGCAATTGAGAGAGAGTTCGGGCTCATGCTGTAGTCGTCTTGAAAGGTATGAAGACTGTGATCTGGCGATGGCATATATACAGGGCCACTGGAGTGATCTGAGTAACCAGCTGGGATGCTTGCTGTTTCAACACCAGAGTATGAGTATTGAATTTGATTGTCGTGGTAGAGATCAGAGTGATACGAAAGCGATGTTCTCGGTGTGCTCAGATAGCTCTCTGGAGATGGCTTGAAAAGACTTCTCTCGTCCAAGATACCATACTCTTGTGGATCCTCGGAACCTGATGACATGCCCAATGTCGAAGTTTTTCGTTTAGGCATTCCAAAATATGCGTAGTCCTGAGAAAACGCCAGAGGATAGAGAACTTCAGCAGTCATGAGGATGTATTGAATGCTGACAGTGACTGCTAGAGGTACACTGACACGAACTTACAACAGCAAGTAAGCGGAGGGAGGAGTATGCAGATATATGTTTGTTTTGGGGTGTATGTGGTCTTCAAGCAGGTGGAGGTATGAATGTGCGCGGGTATGTGAATCTATACTCAAAAACAGGTGGCATTTGTAAGTAGGCGATTCATCCACACTTATAAGGGAAAAAAAGGTTTCACTAAGAACTAACCCTTCCGACTAGCTAACTGCCCATATATCCTATAGACACGAGATCTTTTCTACCTTGAGCAAGGCTTAGATGCTACCTGGCCATGTACATTCTTGTTAGTATATTTTTCTCTTAATCCTAGAAAGTCGCAAAGTCTGCGTATGGAAGGTTTGGCCCATGTAGCTTCGAACCCAGTGGCCCATGCGTTTCGGATTCACTCTTCGACGCATACAACAAGCCTCTCAGAATGTTGGGTACCATCTAGACTTGGGAAAGACTATAGAGAAGCATAGTCGGAGAGGAATATGGTATAGGTTTTTTCAGAAGCGGGTATTTTGTTCCCAGCCCGGGGTTTACTTACGAAACGGGAAGTTTGTGGATAGAGAGAGTATGTCGTCGACTTTTCGCCGAATGATCGAGAATAACACAGACCGGCGCAGCACGAGTGAAGTCTCGACCACGAGATAAGTGAGTCCTTTGCAAATTGCTCGTAAGGCAGCAGAGATCGCTAGAAAAAAAAATTCGACCCAAGAATTGATTCTAAAAAGCCCCCAACGGTGTGCGTTTCAGATCGTTTGCTTGATTCTGTGTTCGAGTAGGCTTTGAAGGGATAGGTATCGTGTTATATTCGTTGGATATTTCTCGCAGTGCCGCATATGCTTTTGGCGGAATCCCAGATTGGAAAGAACCCTGCGTCGTCTGGGCTTAAGGCTTAAGGGTCAGGAACCGAAATTCGAGCGCAGTAGATGCTATTATAGGAGTATCGTGGGAAAGCAAGGGATCCGTGGGGTCTATAGCAAAAATTTCAAGCTGTGTGCGTTTGAGAGTTGACTCCTTGATCGTCTTTGATGCTCTGTTGCTGTTGGGTATGGATGCACAAGCTACTGCTCCACTAATAACTTGACACGACTCTGCCGGTCGTTGTATGATGTTGTTGTTGACAGTTCTAGTTGGTCGTTTCGAGTCCGTGATACCGGTGCGCTCTGTTGGATCTGGTGTTGACGAGATTCTGACCGTAGGCGAATTCCCAACCGGGGAAAAAATACAACAATAGTCCAAACCAACAGTACCGTGAGAGTTATGTTCCCTTTGTTAGACTCGTCTCCGCCCAAGATATACTAGTCCGGTGAAAGAAAAGTACGATAAATGATGTTTCTTTCAGAAAATACAAATGTGAAGGATTTCCAAAAACGAAAGTATATTGACGGCTGAAAAGCAGTTGAAGCAAGATTATTCCTTGCTGGATCGATCGATGTTGGTGGAAGTGCTTGAAGAAAGGTTTAAGAGTTAAAAGGTAGAAAGAGGAAAGGATATGTCTAGAAGAGAAGTAGCCTTTTTTTGAAGTGGGTAGACTTAAGGCCTGTCAGAAGAGGGTGGGAGGGCCTTGATTGTCCGGATGTGGCCCTTATGTAGGCCCGTATCGACGAAGGGGGAAAGCTGCTCCCGTACTATTGTGTGCTAATACGCGAGACTTTATGTCCTGCTTGTTTTTCGTATGGGAGGGGTGCCATAAGATATCGGGGAGTGTATCTTCCTCCCGGGAAGGATCCGTAAGGTGCCTGATGCCGGGGAATGAAATCTAGTAAGGCAAATCGCCCCAGGGTGGGTACGATGAGATCTGCTGCTCCCCTGGTAAACCTGGTGGAAACAAGCCTCGACGTTCATGCAGAAGCCGTGTAATACTTCCCTTCCGGAATCCGGTAGGGCTTTGTTGAAACGGTACTGGGCTGTGGCGACCTGGAGAGTCTAGGCCGATGCGGATGGGGGGAGGGCCCCGTAGACTTAGCGGGTGCCCGACGTATAAGAGCGCTTCGCGTTTAGGAAGCCAATGTTGGCAGTGCCCATGTACAACGGTTTATGCGGTTCATTGTATGCATCCACAAAAGAGCTTAGCTGCTGGATTCCTTCTGGCAAAGCAGGTTCAAGGCAAAGTCGAAGCGAATAAGGGCAAAGCTCCCATTTTAAATTTCAAATGGCCGTTCGAAATTCGGCTTAACTTTTGTAAACCGTTACCTCTCTGGACACCACCCCATAGCGGCCAAGGCGCAGCACCCGTAGGTCGTGTTATCCTCTGAGCTCGTGCTTGCGGCTTCATAAGAAACCGGCCCCACAAGCTCGAATTCTCTATCCTGCATGGCATGCGCACTAAGAGAAATTATCTCGAAGAAAATTATCGACCCTTGGCTAGTCCTTGTATCATACGGTTACTGAAGTTTGCTACAAGCTCCAGGGATCTCAGGAAGGGGAGACGCAATGGCCGGGCTGTTTTTGGGTGTCAGAAACTGGATCCCCGCCCTGCAGCTGTGTGCTCGCTCAATCAGGGTAAAAGAAGACCATGCAGCAAAAACTCCAGTTCAATTTCCGCTCAAAGCGCAATTAAGCAAGGATGTTTTCGACGATGCACCTCAAAATGACATGAGGTGTCAAATTTTCGTGCGTCTAGTCGGGGTACCAAAGTCACGGGTACTTGTCGAGGGTACATCTCTGACTCCCTCGCGCATGTTTCGGACAGACTTAATTTAGGGACGGGTGGTCGGTATCAGCGGTAGGCGAACTAAGAAATGCGCCAGGACGCATCCTCGAAATATGTACATTGGACAGGGTTAGCGAGCTCAACAGAAGAGGAAAATCCACTTTCCAAGCATGCGCAAGCCTGCCTCAGAACACCGCTTGCGCTGACAGAGTGGGTAATGCCCACCCAATGTGCCTATCGTCATGCAAACCGTCGAACCAGGAATGCCGGGAGGGACGGGAAACCAATCAGTTAGTTTCGGGTTCTGTACAACGAGAGGTCTGTGTGGGGCCAGACATCTGTTCAGGTGGTCAAAGACATGGAGGACCGATCCTTACATTAGGCGATTTGCGCCTGCCGGCGGTACCTTGACAAACCTGTTTTACATTGCGTTCCAAGAAAACCCGCTAAAAGAGCTAACGAATCGCACCTTCCGCAAACCCGCCAATCGTCTATGGGACGGTTTCCGCCGTTGAAGTACACGATTTTAGGCATCCTTGGAGGATTGAGCCGATGTCGTAGTGGAAAAGTATTAAATGCCTCCCTACTGCTGAGAAATTTTTCGCAAAGACCCATGTTTTCAGCTTGTAAAAGGAAGGCCCCTTATGATTTGTCGGATCCGCCGATGCGAATAGGCAAGGAATCACATCGCGTTTTAGAAACGAATTTCCCGCGTGGAGCACATTGGAGTCGCTCGTGTAGAATTCCCGACTCCGCGCCGCCAAAAAGGTGGTGTGGTCCTCTGTTCACCAATAATCAAGCAGGGTTGTGAGGGAAGTCCGGAATTCGTCCGGCTCACAAATTGGTCGGAAAAAATGGTTGTGTCGATACTAGTCTGTCCCGACAGTTTGGTAGAGGTTGTCTGAGCATATAGCATCCTTGGAGGACTTTTACGAGCGATGCCCATTCTGAAAGTCACAGCAATTCTCCTCCTTGGCGTCATCCATGCATGGGATTTTCGATACGGACAGCATGCTCGGAAATGTGGCCACAATACCTACGGTTATCGATGGTTTTCAATGGCCAGCGGATTTGTTCAATAATTAATTGTGATATATTGGGCGGTGACTGTCCCCACACATACGGTTTGCACTTTGGGCAGATGCATGGGGCAAGAAAAGGTGTGTGGGTGTTATTATTAGAGGCGGTTAAAGGTCTAAGCGCCCAGTCCACCATACCCTGCCGAAATGCCTGCACTTGTCGTCTTGGTGCCCTCGAACCGGACGAGAGAAGGTCCATTCATACGCAACCTTGTGAGTTGGCGGACGGCACTTTCCCTAAATTTGACGAAGCGGTCGCTGACGCTTTCGCAGCGCCCTAGCTTGATCCGTTGCCCGGCATGGTCCATCTTCCTTAGTCTGGGGGTCGCATCGTCCTCGTTGTATTGTGAGATCACGACATGCAGTCAGAGTTTAATCGATCAAATGGCCGGTGCATTATCTATACGAGCTGCGTCCGTCAGAAAGTTCGAAACCGGATGAAAAGCTCGTTAAGGCAGACCGCGACCGCCTGATCAGAGGAATACGGATCGAACGATGGGTTGAGCCCAGGGCGCAGGTCGGGAGACTTGATGGGGTCATGACTAGGATGCATGGGGGGACAAGACGCCACCTCCTCCCAGGGGTGTTGAGGGTGTGGGAGTGCTGAGAACCGTCCTGATTGGGCAGTAGCCGAATCGGTGCAGTATGCACAGGGATCTGGGCGAGTTTGTCATGTTTCACAGGGCCGGATTTGCCTGTTTCCTTTTGTAGCGGCGCTTAAACCACACACTCAACTCATTCTTGAGCGCACAACTTGCGAATGAACTGCGTCGACATCTCGACGACAGGACAGCCGCCCGCTCATAGCATTGAACAGCTGATTTTATACAGCATCTATTACTTTATGTCAATTTGCTTGCTTTAAGCATAAAGCCTCCAAGACTGACATCAAACTGCAGCCTACAATATTATTCTTAACCGCAAACAATGGCATTCATGTACCCGCGACATGTCGCTTCGGTGCGCACTTCGAAAACGTATGCACATGCATACAAATATACTCAACCGACAATAACATTCTTCCTGGTAGGCTATTCTTGGCAGAATGTGAGCCGCACCGCTCTCGGGGACCTAATCGCAAGCTTGACATTTGGAGGTCCTAAATCTGGATTAGCGGCAGGTGTTTCCCACCCGCAACTACTATATTTAGTTTGGTCTCTGAGACTCTCTAGTCTCCCCGCCTGCCTCGCTCATAAATTCTGTCTGAATTCAATATTTTTCTTTAGTTAGACACGAAGTCTAATTTGGCTGACGGAAAGATTCGAAATGTGATTTCCAGTCTTCGCTGCCGGCGGCTCGTATTCCTCCATTCATCCCCTCGTTCCGTCGGATATCCTCGTATGACCCCCTCCCCCCCAACATTCTTTTCCCACATACACTCTTTCCTTTTTTTAACCACTTGCAGGTGCCTGTGAGGCCACTTCATACATGTGCATCGATAAGCCCCTTAACTTTCGCCCAATCTGGATGCTGTAACTTTGTAACTTTTCCGAGTCCCAGCATCATGGGAGGAGCTGGGGCTCCAAAAACAAGGTTGTGGATCTTACCTGTGCGACTAATGTCTGCCGCTCCTTGCTCACCGCCCCAAGCGGGCCTGCCAGCTAGCATATGCACTGCCATTTTTGTGAGCTCTTGAGATTTTTCTCTCGGATTTGCATTGCATGGGGCATACCGCAAAGGCCCTATACCTACCCACCTTACTCCTTCGAGATCGCCAGCTCGATCTACCGGGCGGTGTTACCCCCCAAACCTAGAAATTATTACCGACTGTGAGCCGTAACAACGATACCTTGCATCTCAAATCCTCGAGGAATACCGATCGTCTGAGCCGGTGGGCTCGCTAGAAGTATTGAGCCCCCATCCTCTTGCCGTCCACCCCCTCGTTCTAGCTTCTATAGGGATAGATGGCAGTGAGGCTTCTCTGTTCCACGTATTTGCTTTTCTTTTCAACTCCCGTGACTTTAATATCATGCAGCAATTCACTGACCCTTGGGTCATGGACCGGCATTGAGCGGCGGAAACCGTTCGTGCATGTAATGCGCAAATCCAGGGCAATATGAGGCTAACAATACCCTGGACCGTCAAAATTGAGGAAAAAGCACCTTCGCCGGGTATCACATTTCATTTCGATTCAAAACAACGTAGCGACATGTTTCCAGTTAATGTTTTCCCGCAAATATGCATGGCATCAGTCGATGCTGTGTAACTTTTATTTCTTAGTTATATAAACACTACATCTCATGCCATAATTTCTGTTAAGGGAGGTCTGACTTTGTGCATCGTGAATGCAATAAGGATCGATGCTATAGCGTCAGTCGCCTAGGCAGAGACGTCCTAGACGAGGTGCTGTGTTCAAACGACCCCGAAGCTCGTCCACCCCGGCCGGGTATCGAGCATAGCCTTAGTCATTCGACCCCTCCTTTCAAAGCCCCCAGGAAAAGAACGACCAGATCCCGAGGTGGGAGCCACCCCAGAGCCCATCGCCCCACGTGCATGCGGGGAGCTTGGAAATGTGATGAGACCGTGGGTGGAAAGGACTAGATAGAAATCAACAATCAATTCGGTAAATTTTGAAAGTTTTGACGAGGCACGACTCGGCACTGCCCATCCCCGCAGGAGCTTCGACGTTTCGATCATACCGAGGGTCATACCGACCACGCTCAGCCTTCTCCAAACTTGGCTAGGCGAAATCTTCTCGACAATCGGAATAAATTTCGACTAGGGAAGCGGAGGGAAAAAAAAAAAAGTGATATGGCGTGATAAACAAGTTTTCTCCATACATGACATCTACCTTTTTCCTTTCATCACTGCTGGTCAAGCATTCGGATGAGGTTAGAAAGGCTGAAACCCTGTTGGGCCCCCCTTGTTGTTTCTAGAGCCGCTGCGGCCGAGCGCCCAACTCCACATGCAAATCCAACAACGAGATCGAGAGAAGTCGAGACGAGACCGATTTCAAGTCCCAAAGATCTCACTGCCACTCGGTCGCTTCCTCGCCAAGCTTGTAGCTCGCTCGTATATCGGAGTCTAGCCGTGGAGACGGCATGTCATTGAGGGGTTTTTCTACTTCGATCAAGCTTGAGCACCGCACTGGGGCTTTGCAAAGTAATATTTGAATTCAGTTGAAATTATTCCAATTGTGATGGTCTGGGCGTTCATAATCCAACAACGCCAAGTTTCGTGCCAGCCCACCCAAACTCGTGTTGGATTTTGCAGGGCGAAACTCCCCAGCCTGAATCCGAGATCCGGGCTAACAGTTGACAGCCGTAAACAATTCGGGTTTGAGAAGAAGAAACGATGTTGATTGCTTTGAAGCTTCTTTGAAGGCCGGCCGGATTGCCCATTCTGTGCCGCTGAGAAACAGCAGTTTGCATCCAACTTTCATGATTGCTAGATATCTAGATACTATCACATTGTTCGAACAGCATACCCGTTGAACAATACTAACCGCCCGCTGCATCAAGGGTCGACGTGCTTTGACGAAGAGCAAGATAACTTTAGATCTCGAATTTTGTATGCAATCATATGTATAAAAATTGAAGGATGTTAATAGATCATGTCATTTTTCAGTGGTACCGCAGGTCAGGCTTGCAAGAAAGCATCGGATATGCGGGTCATTTCAGCGCACAGCGGAGGCACCGTCGAAATCTTAACCCGTTCCGGTACAAACTCTGCGGCACGGACGCTACACCGCGCATTCCGTGAACCCGGATTTTTTCACATTTTAGATAGCTAGCCAATAGTATTGCTCTCTGAATATAATATTATTGACGCTTGAATTATTAATTGACAGTTTTATTGCAAGGTTTTCGAGCTACGGACATGTACAGCTCAAAGTTTTGGTCGAGAATATGTCTTTTCTCAAAACCTGAGCTCAAACTCATTCGCTTTGCCTCTTGAGTGCTCTGCCGCTCACTACCACATTACAAGTCGTATGGAACTGGCACAGATAGTGCCATGTGTTTTCTCGTTTCACTACGTTAAATCGAACAATCAAGTAACTACTGTCCCACATGGCCACGGTAACCACTCATCTTCTTTGTCTGGATCCGATATCATTGTTCAGCTGCGTTATAAAGTTATTTTGATCGATGATATTATAATACGAATAATACCAGTATCTCCGATCCTCAAGGCTGCTAGGTTTATCCGCTAGCGCCTCTGGTGGCCAGATGCATGATCGCCCCCGAGACCGAGTTCACAAAAACCGCCACTGTGCACCACGTTGACGTCCCAGGAAAGCACTCGTGTCTCGTTCCCAAGCCTATCACACCCCCCTCAAGGGTTAGAAAGTATCTACCGAAACATTCGCTTCTCCGAATGCACAAGCCGGAGGAGCTAGTTGTCCATCGCTAGCGAAAGGAAACAGGTATCTACGGCAAAGCTGTCAGGCCAATGAATCCTTAAGGCAAACATCCTTCACGAATAGTAGCTCCCATTCCAGCATTCCTCAACCCGAATCTGCAGCCTGTACAGGACTGAATTGCGAACTAGGTACCCAAGTCCCCTGCGCTGACGTTTCTGAGTCAGTTCTGTCAAGTGCAAATTTCTTTCCTTGCACCTATCATGTTCACGCAGTCCTTCCTAGTCCGTCCGCATACCCCCTTGAGGGTTAGGTACAAACCCAACGAGGCCGTTAAGTTTTCCCACTTTGCAGATCGCCTCTTCTTGAAATAGCCTCACACTAGCCTGTCGGAAGCTAGATTGAACTGTGACGGTTAATTCCTTTCAAAGAAACCTTTAACGAAAGGAATACATACAGATGCATGCCCCCCTTGATACGCTTCGTTTTTCGGAGTATCTTCTATCGACGGGCCCGCGGATGGAATGGTGCCAGATGGGCCCTTAACCCCACCCTTCATCAATTCATATCCATTTTACATTCCCCGGAAAAAGCACTTCAAGCGGTTTAAATACCAGACCCTGAAAAACTTCCCGTGTGATGCCTATCATGTGTCTCTGATTTGATCCATCCGGCTCCAACTAGTAAAGATGATTCGACAGATGCCGCTTGATTGTTAATATCGACAGATCACATGTATTCCGAACTGACTGTGTTCAAATTCAGGCAACGATTCTTCCCCCATCCTGGTTGTCTTCCCCCGTATTCACCTTCAAAGTCTGCCTGTGCGCGCGTACACATACCCTGGAGGCAAACTTGGGTCTTCTGTACATGTACAGCTGTGCCAAACCGTTGAAGTTCTCGGGTGGTACCTACCTTCGCCCTCGCTATCCCAAGTCCGTTTTAACCAATACAACGGCCGCAAATCACAAAAACTCTCCTTCACTTCCCTTTAAACCTCCTGCTTAAACGCCTGCAAGACCCCGAACATGCCTGTTCAAACGAATTCTAGCCTCAAGTTCACCACCCAAGTGACTTATGCACGAATCACACATGCAGGATGTTGAGTAACCCACCATTGCAAGCCAGGCGGCTCTCCTACAGCTCTCTTGCCACCTTCCTCGATGGTTTATAACTTTGAAATTTGCTTTTGGAGACAAGTTTCTCTGGATTTTAGTACTATAGTATTCCTGGCGCGCTGTGACACTCTTCCCACCTGCTAGCAACCCCCTCCGAATCCTAGGAAATGTCGGAAGCAATGCACTTTGCCATCTTCACACTTTATTAAAGAAGATTTTATTTTCTCTTAATGCGCTCGCTTTATATGTTTTAAAATCCACGCATGACCATATGAATTTGGGGGCCTAGCGCCCTCTTAGGATCTTGTAGTGTCTCCCTCGTGTCACTTGCACCGGTCTATTACACGTGCATGCGCGCGCTGAGGTAGAAAAAGTAGCCGACTCTTCACCAAGCTGGCCGACGCGCCGCAGCATCATATCTAACTCGTGAAACATGTACAAAGAGCGGTGGTGACCCTAGCCTCGAATCCAGGCGCTCGAGGTAAAGGGTAAACCCAAGCAATCTTACCTTGTATACACATACGTATGCATACTAGTTACTAAGCTTTGCCTAGATCTAGCACGGGTATCTTGGAAGCTTAGCTACCGCTGGATACCCTACTTGCATGAAGAAGTGTCACCAGCCAACATTACTAGTGTCAGTTACAAAATCCATATGGCGTCCCTCACAATTGAAGTCGACGTCTTAGAATCGAATTATATCGATCGATCTGAACTGCTCGCATACTGGTCTATACAAGCTGTCTAGACTGTTGGGCCAGTTTCAGTCTACAAATATAAGATCTAGAACGTTCAACAGGCCAGCTGTATGATCTTCAGAATTAACTGGTTTCATACCTAGACGTCACAAAGTAGAGGGTGAATGAACCAAATTTATCAAACTAGGGGTAATGATGCAATGCTACGGAGTCTTCATCATAAAGATATTTCACAAGATCTGCAAGAATGGCCAAGTTCGATGGCGATGCATGGATGACCAACCGATGTGATTAGTTTGCTCATGTACATCAGTTCAAGTACCTCCGACCCGTAGCTCTCAACCATGACTCGTCCATGACATATATAACATTATCAACATAACTACAAAAAGTTATCACCACTCTAAAAAAATCCAACATTCTTAAAACCCTGTCTGCGTCGACCGACGTGACATCCTACCAACTTTGAATTCGCTTGGAACATCACTTTGTAACCAACCGCTAATTCCACATGGATGTGGAAGGACGCACATATGTACACCACACCAGCGGGGGTAGCTCTCAAACCTAATCCAAACTAACCGTTGGAACGTTCGAACTTCAAAGATCTATCTCAAGTACGTTGGGACAGCACTTCCACAACTAATGCACAGGAAATCCTTCTAGAACTTTTCGATCTGTAGCAAGATTACAACAAGTACGCAAACCGAAGGCGAGTTCTTTCACCTATTGTTACAAATCGAGACCTACATTATATCCAAACCTAACCGGTTTCTTTGCAATTGTGACGTCTGGGTACGAGACCAGCCGGTTTAGAATTCCCTTATAGAAATGTCCAAAAGTTGGCCGCCATAGTCTAGTATCCCCGTCAGGATGTTGTTAGTATCACGGGTTCCATAAATTCGAACTATAACAAACAAAAGCATCCAGAAACTGAACACAAACGTCAAACGGGAGGTCTAAAGCATCCGAATCCGAATTTATCCATGGATCCACGGTATCGGTGCAAATGACTTGCAGGTACATGGGGGAAATCCAAGCTAGCTAAGTTATATCACAAGCCAACCCTACAGTACAAGACTAACGCCAACCAAGCGTTGATCCACGGCCCCCGAGACTGACAGCCCCTAAGTTTATACCATTAGCAGGGATAGACGAGTGCACCTTTGAACGGGAAATACCGTGGACTAATAGATTTCGATCTGTCTTGTGTACATGTATATGTACCCACTCAAGTAGGTATGCATATGGGAGTATATATGACGGCGGAGGAAAATAGGAAACATAGAAAGGTTCAACGAATTGTGACCGCCAATTTGTAGATAATCCATACCACATGCCAATGCTAAATGGTTGTAAATGTCGAAAAAAAAAAATAAAAAAAATATCATGCAACCGAGAACGACAATGATGTAAATGTACACTCAACTACACGCTTCCCGCTAAAACCATCCGAACAAAAATATGAAAAAACCTAACTTCACAATCTTACACCCCAAAAGTTGCCATGTTTTACAGTCATACCTAAGTAACTACCCCTCCCTAACCCCCCTCTCCTTCCCAACCAACGCCGCAACCTCCTCGATCTTCCTAACCAACTCCTCCCTCAACCCCTCAATCTGCACCGTCAAATCCCTCACCGTCACAACGCTAGTATCCACATTCTCCTCCCCACCTATCCCATCTCCTTCGTCCGCAACCACATACTCCATATCCCTCCTTCTCGGCTGATTCGGCCACACAAACCCTGTCTCCAACGGCCCAGTCCCGGGTGTAGGCGGCGGTCTATTCCTGTCTGCTCTCCCAGAGGACCATTTGGATCCATTGCCGCTACTTTCGTGGTGGCGGTTATCACCGTGTTTACCCGCCGCCGCCGCACTAGTACTACCACTGCCCTCGATCAACGCTCCAACCTGACTTCTTAGATCTCTCTTATCAACCGCCGCCTTTAGACTACTCCTAAAACTCTTTTGACCGCCAATAGTGAACACCTTAGCCCTCAAGCTGTCCCCTTCCATCCCTCTCATCCGCTCGTAAAGCATGATAATAGCCACCAACGGGAAGTGTGTGGCTTTCAATAATTTGATTCGTAGGGCACGTAAATGCGGTGCTGGAAGTATAAGTCGTAACGGACGAACGGCAAGTGAGAGGAGATTAAGCGGCGGCTGGAAGTATGTCAGCCGTGATGAAGAAGTCGCAGATTCGAGCACAAAAGTGGAGAACATGAAGAGGTATTCTTCCCTATTTTGGTTGGTTCCCAAGGGTTAGCATAGGATAGAGATGTAAGATTCGAAGCACATCATACCTCGCGTTGCTCATCACCACCGTCAAAGAGTTACTAAGCAATGATATCAGTGAGGTTATGAGTAGAATATTCGTCATCGTAACAAATATCAACTACCATCTCACGATTAGCCATAATCCAAACCCTATTGATATAAAACCCGAAGGATATGAAGAACTCACCATTAAAGGCGCCCCCAAAACCGGTGAAATCCGCTTCATCATATCAAATCCCACATAGCTGCTCCCAAAGAACACCTTAATCAACAGCCACGTCATATCATCCAAACTAAACGTATCCCTCGCCAACAACGTGAACGTCGTCAAAAACCCCAGATACAAAATAACCACCAAAGCCAAAAACTTGACAAAGTCCTTGGTCATCTGCCGAAGAGCCGGAACCAACGTTCCAAAGAATGGCGTGAGCGAGAATAGCGAGAATATCCTTGGCAGCAGCAACAATGCCTCGAGTGATAACACATCGAAGGAGGTGTTAATCAAATCCGCATCGTGCTTCGCCAGTCCCACCAGCCGGAATATGAAGAAAACGGTATATATGATAATGATCAATATATCCGCCCAACTCCAAAAGTCCGCAGCGTAGAACAATGTTCCAGCGTCGGTGATCTGGCTGACCTCCTCGTAGCAAAAGCTCAAAAACATCACGTTCAGACACCACTCTATAACGCTGACCTTCTCCATATTCCTCTCCACCAGTACTCCATAGTACAACGCCAAGAAAACGACGTTGAAGCAAGCTTCGAACACCTTTTGGTACCGCGGAACGCGGAGACGGCAGTACGGATCCGCCTTCTTGGGATTGTAAAGCGAAGCCCGCTTCTGAGAATCAGTCCGAAGGTCTTGCCAGAAGACTATACTGCCATCCCAAATACCATTGACGACATTTTGAACAGTTCTCTGAGATAAGAACTTCTTAGCGTCGCATACAACTGCAAGTTCGAGTGTTGAGAGCCCAGCGAAAGTGTGTTTTGCAGGAGCACCATCGAGGTCGCGGGGTAGATACCCGGAAGATTCTTCAAGTAACGGGCTCGATTCATTGACGGCAGACGGACGACGGGAGTCCGAAGGTGGTTTCGAGTCATCGGGGATTTCGTAGCAGAGGTAGTCGATTACCTCGGTGAATTGGTTAAGATGGGCGCAGAACCGCCAGGCGACGATTTCAGCGGCATAACCACGGGATTCATTGAGCCCGCGATCATCGTCTTCGTTGGCAAAGATGGCCTTACAGCAGAGTAAGGCGGCAACGACCGCCGGATGATGGCAGTTCTGAGAAAGCGCTGTTATGAGGGGACGGAGGCGGCTGGAGAATGTTGTGGTTCGTAGTTGATCGAAAGTGAAGGGCGTGTCGATGATGTCGACGAAGTAAGTTTGTAATTTGTATATCTAGACCAAATGGTAACGTAATAAAGCGAAGCAACGTTAGAAAGCGCCATGGCTATTACGTAAATTATCGCAATCTCCACTTACCAGCTCTCCAAGCGACTCGTCGTGGCGGATGTCCAGGCCAGGTGCAACCTTCGTTGCAGCCGCAGCTACTGCAGCTGCCGAATCGGCCGATGGCATTTTAAGCGGTGTTATCGCGACTGACCGAGCGAACATGGTGATATCGATATTGTGGACATGGTGTAGACAGAAGATGGAAGATTGTGGAGAAAGAGGAGAAAGAGAGGAGGTTGTGGCTGGAAGATGTCACAGGACGAAAAGAGGCGGGTCCAGGCCATCGCATTGGGTTGGATCGGACGGCGGGGAACGCGCAAACCCTTCCGCGTCTGGCGTGCTCCCCGCGATATCACGAACATCAACCGATATCAAATTTAAAGTTGGAGAAACAACAGAAAAGAATGGACAAATGAACAGGAACGACAACCTGCTGTATTAGAATTTAATAGGTTGTCGCATGGCGGGGAATACGGATGACAGAGAAAAGAAAGGAACCCGCTAGATAATACAAATAGTGCAGAAGAACACAAGGAACCATGCAAGACGCCCATATTCGCCAGCAATATTCAAAATGATCAAAAGGGAAGAAGGGGAGAGGGGATAGAATAAAATGAAGCGCCGTAATGCAAACAAGTCGTATCGTATCAGCCGTCAATATGTACTTCCTCCTCGCATCTGTCGTATCATGGTAATATTATACTGCCGCCAAATCGCCTTTCAGCAGTTCCACCTGCATCATCTTCCTGATCTTTGGAATATCTTTCTGTGAAAAGCTCATAACACCCCCTCGGGCAATAACCTCGGCCGTCTTGCACAGAAAGACTCCGCAATCAACTCCGTTCCCTTGCTGCGGCGTTTTATCTCCCGGGTAAAAATCCTCCCATTCCTCGTCCTTAAATTTCTTTCCAACTTCTCCCCTCATCCACTCCCGCAGTAGCGAAATCGGGTCCCAATTCCCCGCCAAAGAGTCATAATATTCAAATCGCTTCTTCTCAACGTTAACAAAAGCCAAAGTCCAGTGGAAATTTCGATGAATCGGAATGATGACCCCAGCCAAACCCAAAACTTCCTCTCCCTGTGCGCCCTGACGCTTCGACCACCGTGCGACCCGTTTGTACCCTCCTTCTTTGAGAGAGGTGACGAACATCGAATTCATAGTGATCATACGGCGGTTCCCTTCTTTATTTGCCCGTTCCTTGATGAGGTGGATGTAAGCGTTGATGACCTCATCGTTCAGCCATTGCGCGCCGGTGAGTGTCTTCAAGTTGCGCGGGTTAACTGGGCATCCCCCCACAAGCCTCGCTTGAAAAAGCTGGTCACTGTGGTTTAGAAAATTGTGTAGTTCATCCAGCGTTTCGTCAGTTATAACTCGCAGAATTTCACGCTGTGGTTTCTACGGATCACGAAGGAAAACATTAGTAACCGTACCCAAAGCGTCAAGACTGGGATTATAGTCCTTACTGCGACCACTTTCATCTTCTGTATCTGCTCTTGGATGACCTTCTGCCTCTCCTGCATTTGCTGGTAGTTCTCGAAGCCATCTACTTTGTTCGCTTGAAGCTGGCGAATAAGAAGCATGAGACTCTCTCCGTCGAAACTATCCCCAGATGCCAGCTCCTATTAACAGTATTCAGTAAGTCAAAACTTTAGAATAGCGAATATGATCGAAAGCGCCCACCTTCTGCTCGAGCCACGGCTTTTTCTTTAAGGCCGTCTTCCTTTTCGCGTTGATATTCATTTGCTCGAGTCTCATCGACCTCGATGGAGTGAACGCTGGGCTCTGTCTAGATGTAACCGAACTTCGAAACGACGCTACACCGATAATTAGCCCATGGCCTCTCAAATCGTCACGAAAAAAAGTCCAAAATCAACATACAAGCCAACGGCCTTGAAGGTGGGCTGTATTGACTCGGCTCCACCCATCTAGACGGAAGTGAATCCCTAAAGGTCCTATGTGGTGTGGAGGTCTGTCTCCGACTCCTCAATCCGCTCACTGACATCGGCGTCGCGGACCTCTTGCTAACCCGGCTGCTTCCAAACATCTGATTGAGATATGAGAAGGAGCTCCTCGACTTCGGTTGCTGCGATGCCCGTTCCCGTCTGGCCAGTGATCGGG
This sequence comes from Arthrobotrys sphaeroides, assembly GCA_036971245.1. Taxonomy (NCBI): domain Eukaryota; kingdom Fungi; phylum Ascomycota; class Orbiliomycetes; order Orbiliales; family Orbiliaceae; genus Arthrobotrys; species Arthrobotrys sphaeroides. The sequence goes on along the minus strand of JAJTTW010000009.1, from coordinate 842,614 downwards.
CAAGCTGTTCTGACCCCGACGGCGCAGCGGCGGGCTTCGATGGCGCTGCCGATGGGGTCTGCGACTTCTGCCTCCATTGCGATTCCGCGAATGCGACCAACGACCCAGGCTTTGCAGTTTCATCATCCAGTGCCGAGGTTCCTAGAGTAGTATCGGTGGTGTTTGGTGTGGTATTTTCGGATGTGAATTTGGATCCCGTAGTATCGCTGCCCGAAGGCTCAGCATTCGTCAAAGCTTGCGGTGCCGATGACTGAGTCTTCGACTTTTGCGTCCCGCCATTAACTCTCGGCGTTTCATCCTCATCGAGTGGAGAAGGTCGTCGTCGTTTCCGAGAATTTCCTGCGAACATCGAGGTATACCCTGCATCCTGTCGCTCTTCCGTCAACTCATCCCGTCCATCTGTTCCACTCCTGTTGTCGCGCTGGTCACCAGAAAACCCTGCACCGAAATAAATCCATTAGCGACCCTTCCAGAATAAAAACGACAATCCGGAAGGTCCTTACACGAGGACAGAATACTTCTGAACTGCATTGCAAGCTCCATGATTAATATCGGCGAGTCCTCCTTTTTCTTTTGCTCTGGTGGCGATAACTCTTTCGACTCTTCTTTATTATCCTTCCCACTCCCTTCAGGACCAGCGCTATCGGAAGCCGAAGATGAGGTCGATGCGTCCGATGATGAAGATGATGCGCTGCTAGCGCCACTGTCGTCCAGCACCGTCGATACCGTCGTATTCGAGGATTCAGACATCTAAACCGCCCTCCACGGAATCGAAATCCTCCTTATAGCGGTCGGAAAGGTATGTTCAACCTCCTTCCTTCCTCCTTCGTCGTTTTCCCTTTCCTTCGATCCGTCCAGATTTTAATATTCAAAAAGATAGTGGCGCTGTAGATTTTCGCCGTCGGCCTCTTTATTCCATCCAAAAGAACCAACAATAAACCGACCGAACCAAAACTGCCAAGTATTTCCGCCGGACAGGAAAACGTACTGTCGCACGAACGGGGCCGAAGGGGCGAAAGACGGTGACGTTGGTCGATGAGGAGCCCAGATGTGGCTGACCCTGGGTTGGATCTCGTACGATCACGGGGTTTTTCTGGTTGGCGATTAAATTGTTTGATGATAAGGTGCAGCGCGAGGGGTTGGGAAATAGATATCGCAGGAGGTCGAGCAGAAGCCGTATTCAATTGAAAGGATCGCTGAAAGCCGTACTGGAAACCTATCGCAGGTAGAGAGAGGAGAGACGTCGGTGAGGTAGATAGCTATGATATCGTGAATGGGTGTCCGGGCGGGCGAAGTTGAGGATGTGAAACGGAGGGAAAGAAAGCTGAAGCGACGCTGTTTCTTGTTTCGCGTCCTGGAAAAACAACAGACTTTCAACACATGTCCGATAGATAGCCCGAAAGATGGCAGGTGGAGAAAGGAAGAAGGAAAGATATCCCATGGTAGATGGCAGAGACCGAATATAAAATCGAAGATAACGTAAGTCGCAGTTGTATATATAGCTGTCGGTGATTTCTCAGAATAGCTTCATTGGAGCGGAACTGCTTAACAATCCAGCTGAGCTGAGCAACAGCCAGGAACGCTGCTGTCAAAATACAACAGCTTCAACACACATCGTGGGTGTCTTGAGTCTGGCCTCCTCAAATGCATCTTCGATATCATTGATTCTATAGGATAGTATGTGTTAGCCAAACATCATAATCTAACCTAGATTGTTTGACTAGGTACAGGTGTATATGAGAAACTTCTGCTCGTGGAGTATAAGAACTTACCCGAAATTGATCGAGTCGATAGTTTGGCCTGAGATTCGAAGGTGCTTGAAAGGATATAGTAGAGAAGAAAAAGAGGAAGAGGGAAAGGAAGAAAGAGAAGAGAAGAAGAAGAAGAACAAGAAGAAAACAATGGAAGAACATCACAAACCATACCCCCACCCCTTCGACGAAGGCGAAGACGCAGCAATCTCCTTCATCGGCAGCCGCCGTCGCCGAGCCGTCATAGGTTCCATAGTCAACTTCCGAGACCGCCCCTCGTGGATGGACGAGCTTACCGATCGCACCGCAGCCATCGACTGGATAGATAAAGAGATCAAAACCCTCTCAAGGGGCAAAGAGAATCGCGGCCATCCGCACACCCATAAGCCGTTATGGGTGTGGATGCCGCCGGAGGACGTGTATGATGCTTTGATGGGGTATAAAGAATATGCATTGAAGTTGAGAGAGGAAGGGTTGGCGATGAAGCCCGAGCCGGATGCAGACGCGGTGTGGACTATGACTGAGGTTCTTGACGAGGAATGGAGGCAAAGGCTTGTCGATGGTTGGTAGCTATTTCATCTTTTATGCGCCGAGATTGATCTGGGAAGGGTTTAATTTTCAATTGATCCCTATCACAGAAGAGTAAAAAGAAGCAACGAGGGCTAACAGGATTATAAAATCTCAGCCGTCTCGACACTCCAAACCACCCCACTATCAAAACGGGGCTGGGCCTCAAAAGACCCAGACGAAAAGCATACATACTACCCAGCAGATACTCGACTAGTCGACCTCCTCGATCCATACATGTACCCCATAATCTACAACAAAACATTCTACTCCAAAACCCCAAAGGACCTAACATTCGAACCAGTCCCCATCCCCCCAATCCCCTGTAAACCCGAAGTCCTAAACGACTCCATCTGCTGGCTACCCACCGAATTCTCAGTCTCACCGGATGGGAAATCCACAAAGATCCACTCATACATCAATAACCTCACTTTACCAGGACAAGCGGAAACATTCCATCCAATCCTCGAGAGGGTCTTTACAAAACTCATTCCATTGCTTAACACCGTTTTAGCAGACCTAGATGCCTTACGCAAGAGTTATACACCGCCGGAGTCGTTTAGTGAAAAGAAGAGACAACTTGCGGAGAGACGAGTATGGGTTCCACCGGAGATATCTTCGTCTGATAGCCTGGAAGGGAAAACGCTCAACATCGTGACTCGCCTGGTGAATATCGAATTGACCCCCGAAAATCCGACCTACGATACTGAGGACTGGCACCTCGCCGGGATGGCCGTAAGTCTATAATTGTTCTATTCTAATTATCATATGAACCTAAAATTAATTCAAACGAACAGAACGAGCGCGTAATAGCCACAGCAATCCACCACTACTCCCAAGAGAACACCACCTACCCCCTCCTCCACCTCCAAAGAAGATACAGCTACTTCGCCCCCAGCCGCGGCGGAACCTCAATCGTCACACCCTCCCGCCCAGTCACAATGGAGGTAAAACCTCATTCACACCCCCAGTCATCCTTCACAGTACCAAACAACTAACCCACCCCCTATATACAAAGCAAAACACCGCCACCGCCCTCCCAAACCTCCACGAACACCGCATCTCCATAACCCTCCAAAACCCCACAAGACCCGGCTCCGCAAGATTCCTCATATTCCACATCTTCGACCCATACACTCTCCATCCAGTCCCATCAACCCAAAATATCCCACCCCAGCAGCAGACCCAACACCCCCATGAACAGCTTCTTCGTAAGTCCCCGATGGGTCGGGTGCTTCCTGAAGAAATCTTTCAGAAGATTTTGAGGTATACGAAGGGTAATACTGTTACAGTTGAAGAGGCGCTGGAGTGGAGGGATGCTATGTACCAGAGTACCATTCGGACAAATTTTGAATAATATAATACTAGTGAAGCCGTTGTAATGGCATATATATATATGGAAAACAATCGATGATATACCAATATATACTATTCATACACAATCGACTTCACAGTTATTACATCCAACTAAATTGATTCAAAACCCCAAACCATTACATCTCTCGGTGATTATATCACCCTCCAGCTACTTATCACATATAGTAGGCCTATCCCACTCAAGCACCGTAGAAAACTTAGAACACTTCCAAAAATTCTTTTCTTTAACCCTTCCCAAAGACTCCGTCCAAAGAAATTCCAAAAAGAAAAGATAGGCTACAGAATGAAAAAAGGGGGGGAACTATAGTTGAAACAGTAGTATACTGATGAGGTGGCAGGAAAACTCCTTCTCAAGCTCACAGGGTTAAGGGAATACATAAGATGTTTGTGTCATTTGGGGTAGAAATAATTTAAAGAGATCATGCCAAAAAGAAAGACGTATATTTAAAGGTAGATAATCGAGAGTAGAGAAGAAGGGAGTAGGAAAGACATGTCAGGGATATACTACGCTTCGTCAAAATTCCCATTCCAACCAAGAGGAAAGAAGGGCAATCTGCTATAAATTGCAATTCGAGCACCTTAGAGAAAAGGGAACACAAAGCTACTAGTATATTATATATACCAGCACTTAAAAGAGAATACATATTTGACATCTCCGTCCTATCCTATCAGCCATCAGCTTAGACGACAACCAGCAGTGTATATGAGGATACGAAATTTCGAAAATGAGAAGATAAACCGGAGATAGAGAGAGGATATACGACAGTAGGTTTGTAATAAAGATAGGGAGAATGATAGTTCATCATGGGTGTCATTAGATGCTCTGGCAATATGAGATATGATAAGATGCCAGTTAAATGTCGGACGAGGAAACATAGGAAAAAGAATAACAACGTCGGGTGACAAAATACTCCAACGCCTGCGAAGAGAGAGAAGAATAAGAAAGGCAACCAAAAAGTCTGAACCGATTCCAATATACAGCAGCAGCGTCCTCCGAGTATAAATGCGTAATGCTTCAGCTAGGGGGGAAACACAAGCGAAAGTGGCGCCTACATATGCAGTAAACCCCATCGCTCGCACCAAATCTCTCATTGTGGTGAAAATATCGTAACCTCAAATATCGCAATCGCCTCCCTAGAGGGCGCTTTAGGTCGATCGTCAAATGATAACTGTCCTCCTCTTCTTCCTACAGAAGCTTTCTACTCAATCAACAACTTCTTATCCGGCCCCACATAGGTCATCCCCAGCTTATGCAGCGCATTCCGATCCTTCGGTCTGACGATTATTGGAGACGGCAACATCGGATTATCTGGGTTCACGTATTTTGCATCGTTCGCCGCCTGCTCAATCGCGTCCATCTCTTCTTTGCAGCCCTCGTGGTCGAGCGGGCATACGACTATCCTTTGCCTCAGTGTAATATCCCTCGCCCCGCTAAATGTTGCCTAAAACGATCCTCCGTTAGCACCCGTCCTGAACTAGGAGGGAATAAGCAGCCGCTAATAGCGTATGCACCCACCTTAACAGTTAAAAAATACTCAATCTTGTAAAGATATGCTGTCGTCGTGAACCCCGAGACGTGATAGAGCGGGAACCCTTGCTTGTGCCGAGGTAGACACCCATCGTTATCCCTAACCTCCTTCCGTGGGAACAGCAGCGCGCAATGGGTCTGGAACCCCTCCGCCGGCAACTTCCTCTGCACATTTAACGTCTGCCGCTGAATCTTATTGATCACCGTCTTCGGTTCGTCGCCCTCCGGGTTGAACGTAATGGCCTCCTCAATAACCACCGAGATATTCCGAATCGACACCCTCTTCGCTTTCGACCAGTCGGGGTTCGGCGAAACATATATGTTAATCTGTACCGTATCGCCGGGGCCGTAACTCCACCTCGGAAGCTTGATACCGAGATTTACAAGGTGATCTGTCGTTTTCTCCTGTACTTCCTGGACATTGTACATCCCGAATGTCGATAAACTGTCGTACCGACACAGCGGTACGGGAAACCCGAACCTCTTCATCTCGCTATTATTCGAATTCCCGTGATGCAGCGTAACCACGAGTTCATAGTATGTTTCGAGGGTCCGGCTGGGCAGGGAGATCGTCGCAGGTGGTAAGCGGACGGCTTCGAATCCGGGCCTGTTGAAGGGGATGAATAACACGAAAGGAAAGTCCATGTATAGCATCTCCTCGTAGGGAACGTTTTGGGGGCACCGGTAGAGCATGAGCTCTTTGCCCACGAGGTCGACCCATTCTTTTCGCGGGGCGGCGAGGTGATTTACAATTTTGGTATCGGCGTGCGGGTGGACTGTTTCGCGACGGTAGAGACCTATCGAAGCGTACGAGATGTGGAAGGGAGCGCTGTGGCCATTCTCAGGGCGGATTTCGACTTTGCCTTCTATTCGCGGCTATTTTTTTTAAGTATCAAAGTGATGTCAGCCGGCGTTGTTATTTAAGCTATGCGACATTGTCTTGGAGGGTTTTAAGGTTAGAAGAGTAATGTGGTGGGGAAAACGTGCATACCAGCGTGGCCGAGATGCCTGGATATCCAACCAGGAAGTTGCTATTCGGCGGGCCACTCACTCTCACCCGTGCCTGTGTCAACATCGTAGGTGCCGTTTGTGGAGGGAAGGCGCCGTCAACTGGTCTTGCTTGCTCTCGCTCACTCTCACTCTCACACCCCCAGAACGAAAGGCTTCGCCCGGTTCTCCCAAGACAAGATACACAGCGAGCGAGAAAAAAACCAGAGGCCGTAAATTATGTTATCGGAGTGGGTGGTAGCGGATTGATTGGGAGCGAATACGGGACGTATGACGAGATGGAACGGATTCGCCAGTCGAGAGATTGGTAGGTAGGGAGGTTGCACCGCAAGGCCAGAAGGGCAGGTCCGGGAACAGCGACGAAGAGCAGCAGCAAGGACAGCCCTCCTCTTAGGGTCCCTGACCACCCGGAGAGGGAAATAGGGCGGCAAAACCACTATAGCCGCTCGCCCCGCTTCTGATCGCTTTTCAGATTTATTTTTCGTTCCGTCGTTATCGGCGGTGCCTGGTTCCTGAGAGGGGCGTGTACTGGAACGGTTCTTTGTTTCCCCGGTTTGCTACTGTTGAGAGAGTCGAGGATTTGGAAAGCAGGCAGGTACGGAGTATGTACTTTGGCCTGGTCGGTGTAAGCTATGACCAAGGTGTATTGGCTATCAGGCTGGTCGGTATTTGCTTTGTCTGAATCGGGCGAGAAGAGCTTAAAAAAGCTTATGAGAGGGATGGGAGATGCGGGGCAGCGAAAAAGGGAGAGAGCCGCGGTTTGAAATCAGGAGGGACCTTTGAAGAGTCGACAGGATCCTTCCAACGCCGGTGAGGGAGACGATGGCAGAGAGGCTTATATTGGGGTAGCAGTCAGGTACAGTTTTCCGAGGTTGCAGTTGGATGAGAGGGTGACCACGAGCCCGAGAGTAGCTCCGACGGGGATGAGCAGCTCAGCTCAGCTCAGAAGTAATTAGTATAGTAGTTATAGTATAGCGGTGACAGCGATGACATGACAGCTGTGAGGAGGAGGACGACGATGGGGGAAAAGTGGCGGGACAGGGCGATTGCAGCGTAATCAGCCGGGTGGGAACAGACAGTAACTATCGTGGCGGTCTCGAATGGATTATATACACCGGTGTATAATACGGTGGGCTCAGCCCTGACTAGCTCTGAGGAGGCTGTCGATACCTCTTGGGTAGTATTGGGATGTCTGCAGCATGTGCGGTTCATCTGCTGGGTAAATTAATCGGCCATGCACGAGCTCGAGCTAGGCCGATGCAATGGACGGGATTTGATGGATGGATGGATGGATGGATGGAGGGATTCCAGGCGAGGATGGACGACTGCTTGGCTTCTCCGACGATGCATGCGAAATGCTGCACGGCGCCGGCGGCTGAAACGAGTACGAGCTTGGTATTTAACGACCACGGCCGGAACTCGTGGAGACGAACTTGGTGGACGTGCGATGGCTGTCGGATTTGAAATCAGGCCGATGCGAAGATGCCAAATGTCAGATGCAGAGTATCATATCATCTGCAGACGGAATGCTGACATCGACCGGGCTAAATCGCTCGTGGAAAGTATGTCAGACCGGCGCAATTGGAATCGAAGGTTGTATTAATTATATCATCACGGACGGACCCGCCAGGCCCTCCACTTCTTATAGGTGAGTACTGATTTCAGTATTCGAGTGCGCACTTACGTCGCCCGTCGATGCCTGGCCCGTGTAATTGTATAAGTACTAAGTAATCGTGAGAAGATAACGGCAATGTACACCCTCCAGGCCCTCCCTCTGAATTAATTACAGTCGAAAGATAACGGATGGGGAATTAACAAGATGATGACGATTATATGCCCGCTGATATGCAATGCGCATGCGAAAGACGCACATGTGAAGTATGCAAACGTGAACTGCCAGAATATAAAAAGACTCTAAGTAAGTATGTACCCGGCATTGTCTCCTGCACCCCGCCCGCCGTATAAACAATCAACGGCCTGTATATAGCTGCCTCCCAAGCAGATGGCGCCGTAGTAGACTCTAATCCATCAGGATAACCATCATCATCAGCGTTATCGTGCTCATCACCCCCACCACGAACCCCTCTATTACCCACATCGTCACGTCCAGCTGTGGTACCGAGATGATGTCCTCCACAAAGAACTTGCTCAGCCGGTGTATGACCAGTTCCGCTACCCCCATACCGCTTTCCTCGTCGTATTCTTCCGCTTCTTCGGCCCCCTTCTCCCCTGTGGCAGTTGCACCATCCTCGGCCTCGACCGTTGTCGCACTTTCTTCCCCACTTGCCAGGACCGGTTCCGCTGCCCCTCCCGTCGCCGTGACTTCTTCTTCTGGTACCTGAACCGGTGCCTCTTCAATCGCTTTCTTAACATCCTCCTCCTCCTCTTTCAATACTTCCACAACTTCACCGCCCACAACCACCACCTCACCGCCCGCCACAACCGCGGCAGCAGTGGTAGTGGCAACATCCCTCTCCTCCTTCAGCATCCCCCTAACCTTATCCTCAAAACTCCTCACCAACCTCCGCCTCTTCCACGGCTCCAGTCCGACCTGCACGATCACAAACAACACCACATTGATCCCCATCAACATCCAAGTACCCCAAGTACTCGCCCGTCTGATCTTATCGCTCCACACCTGCTCCTCGTGGTACCGTGTCAAGATGCTCTTCGAAAGCAGACTGCTAGCGCTCTCGACCTCCTTTTCGACCTCGGTAAGCTTATTCTGGGCTTGTATCTCTGCTTGTTCGTTCGCATGGTCGGAGCGGTAGAGTTCGGTGAACCGTTCGAGGTCGGTGGGGGACCAGGTGTTTTTACGGGTGAGGAGTTCGTTGACTTCCTTTTGGGAGGCGGAGCGGCGGGCTATGGCGGCTTTGTAGGCGGCTTTGGCTTCCAAGACGAGGGATTTCGCGGTCGACAGCTTGGATTCTGCACCGGATATCAGGTCATTGGTCAGCCATTCTGGACTTTGCGATTACATTTGAATGTAGAGATCGTTTTATTTTATTTTAATTCTTTTATTTTTCATCTTTTGAATATTATTTTTCAGCGAAGGGACGGACATCAGATGTAATGACTACCCTGTAACTCGATATCCCTCTTCAACGCCTCAATGCCGGAGTACCCCGTCAAATCATTGATCTTTTGTCCGGCTGTAAAGATCGCGGCTTGCAGGTGATCCAGCCGACTGGTCAGGTTCTTGACAATGGACGACCGTTTCGATTCCTTCTCGGACGGCAATTCGGATTGACCGTGTGGTTCATTTCGGATCCGAGTGGTGGTGAACTGTCGGATTGCAGATGTAAACCGGACGGTAGCAGTGCTAGCAGTCGACGGCAGCGAGGGGCGAAGTGAGCGAGGGGCGATTGCGGGAGGTGGAGGGGTGTGCAGGAGGGATGTCAGGAGGAGGGGTAATCGTGGCGGCGGCATGGTCTTATTGGTGGTGGTGGTCGGTGCATTGTTGACGGGGGACGAGGAAAAGAAGGAAAGAGTTTCGGGACGGAAATTTTCGCTTGTTCCTGTTCCGGACTTCACTTCTTCAACCTCATCTCTTGACGTCCTCCCCACCACGGGATTCCATACTCGTCCACCGTCACGACCTCGTCGAAGAAGGGATAGAAAAAGCCGTCACGATGATAACCCGGAAAACCCTTCACTTCCTCTCCCGCCAATTAACCTCCTTCCTCCGTCCCTCCGCCATCCTAACCACCACCTCTCGCCCTCTCGCCATACCAACCACCACCACGATATCAAAACCCCTCACAGCAACCCCATTCAGACCCTTCACATCCTCCCCGCCCCTCTCAGCAACCTTCTCCCAAGTCCTCCGCGGCTGTCGCAAGAAGAAAAAGGCCTACAACCGAAAACCCGTCTCACCGCAGCTCACCAACCGTCCCTCCATGAAAGGTGTCTGCCTCCGTGTGGGTATCGTCAAGCCTAAGAAACCAAATTCGGGAGAAAGAAAAATCGCCAGGGTGAAATTATCATCCGGGAACGTGATTACAGCGTATATCCCGGGAGAAGGGCATAATATCCAGACACATTCCGTGGTCATGGTCAGAGGTGGTAGAAGTCAGGATTGTCCCGGTGTGAGGTACCATTTGGTCAGAGGGGCTTATGATTTGGTAAAAAGCTTTTTTTTCCTTTTAAATTGATATGGATATATATGATTTGTGTGGTGGAAGTATGCTAATATCAGTGTTTTAGGGAGGAGTGGGCAATCGTGCGACGTCAAGGTCGAAGTACGGAACGAAGAAGACCAAGACGGACTAATCTGGATGATACCCATATAATTATCGATTTCCAAGAGATCAAACTGTATATACAACGAATAGCAATTGAAAATAAAAGAAGAGGACTACTCTCCAATGCGTTCACCCCAAATGCGAAAGTAGCCCACGAATTGGCTGGCTAATGGGAGAACGTACTCGCACGGATGCGGCACCCCGACGGTAGGAAGCTGCCGTGTATTAGTCACACCCGTCCGATGGATGCGCAGCACTAGCCTTTCATACTTAGTTGCTTTGCCGAGATTAGCCTTGAATCCAGGCACTCGACGCAGAGCGAGATATCAAACCGCTTGATAGTATATCCATTGCCTTTCTATCAGCCGCGAACATGAGTCGAAGGGAAGGCAATTGATCAAATTATGGTATCGATTTCATACAGACGGCTGTCGAGCAGATAGCGGTTACAGACGGGAAGACTACAGCATTCCATCAACATCCACCTGTTTCCGAATGCGTAAGTAAAAGAAATTAAGTATTCATTACCCGCCAAGGTACTTTGATAGGTGAAGGATCAGTTCCAGACGTGTCAACTCTGCACCAAAATATAACTTGGGACAGCAATTATCCGAACTTGCCAAAAAGTTTAACTCGAGAATCAAGGTAAGAGCTGTTTCGCTACGTTATCGTAATTACGAGGAGCTCGGAAAACTAAACCAGGATATAAAACTATGCATTGCGCATGCATTTGAGTTCGAGCCGGCGCCTGTAGTCATATGTTGTCAAGTCGCTTTGCAATTGTTTGCTGCCGCGATATGCATATATGATTCACGGCTGCACATCAGAGCTTGTACAAAATTCCCTTCGCATCGCCCGCCTTAATATATCAGCCTCGAGACCGGCGTGTATAAATTACGCAAGAACTGCAGTAAACTATAACCCTCCGAGTTCATTGAACATCCCACCACCCTAACGTTGTAGTTCCATGGATCCAGGAAGGTTACAAGACTGGTTCCAGGACAGTCTCGGCACGTTTCAGGATCCCATAGAAATGGACATCCAAAATCCAACAAAAACAACAACGGGGCCCTCGATCACCTCCCTCCCCTATGAACTGCTCAGCAACATCTTCCGCAGCCATTCTCTGTCAAACTCAGACCTTACGAGCGCCCAGAGGACATGCAGACTTTTCAGCGATGTCATCAAACCTTATGTCAGCAATCATCGGAAGTATAACTTCCGCGTCGACGCCGTCGGACATCCGACGTGGAAACTCATCCGACGTCTGCTCAAAGAACCGGAACTAGGTGAGCAGATCGTTGAGATCACGGTCGAATGGGAGCGGAGGATGACAAAGGATGAGACTACTTGGACGCCTGATTGGGAGTGGACGAGGAATGAAACCGCCCGTCTTGACGAACTATGCGAAGAGTGGGATATCGAGGAGAAGACCAGAAAGAACATTCACCTCGGGAAAAACTCAGAGGCCTTATTGTTCCTGCTTATCTGGTTCACGCCGAACCTGCGATCCCTGGACCTCGGAGATATTGACATCAGAATAATTAATCAGAAGGGAGAATGGGATCCCGAGACTCTGTTCAAGGCTCTCGGCCGTGCATCCGAATGGAGCCCCCTACTCCAGGAACATCATGATCAAGCGGTACTCGACTGGGAAGACTTCTGGAAAGATTATGAGCCTAATTCCTATTTCCTATTCTTTTTCGAAAACGTCGACCACCTCCGTGGACTGCGCCGTCCAACCTCACCATCAGCATATTACTCCCCGCCGCTCTTCTCTGCGTTGAGGCCGGAGCCTGATTCCAAAGGATTCCCCGCAGGCCTTGTCGGTCTTCATAATTTCCGCAGCGGTTCCCTCCGTCATACAAATAGCGCCCCTTACCCTAGATTGGTGCTCCCTTTTTTCTTTCTCCCGAATATCAAGACCATCGAAATATTCCAGCTTCATGATGATATCGGTGGCTTTTATCCCAGAGCCACCCTCGAGAACCCACCCCTACCGGTCCATTCAACGGTGAAACACTTGACGCTGCGTTTCCAGCTACCCGGGAGCCCTAAGAGAGTATTGGAATTCCTGCGAGAAATTGCAAAACACACGGGGAACCTTGAAAGTCTCGTCATCAGCTCGAAGGAGGTTAACTTACTCAGAGAAGACGAGGTCATCAGGCGGGTACCAGAGTTAAATAGGGATACTACAGAGGAAGATGGGGAGATTGCGAGGCTGTTCTTACACCATAACCAAGCTACCCTTCATCCGTTCGAAATCGATATTAACGGGGGTGGGTTTAACGATGCCGGGGTTTACGAAAAGCTTGCAATCAGGCGTAGGCAGGTGGCAGCAGCACAACGGCGGTGGCGACCCAGACCGGCTGCTCAGGTCAAACCTGCGCCGCTGACAAATATTAAACCGGCAGTCCTCTCTTACTTGCTAACCTTCCTCCAACACAAGGATGTGTTTCATCTGATGTTGACGTGTAAAGCCCTTACGGAAACTTGCTACCGGAGCCTTTGGTCGAGATTCGCGTTTGGGGACTTTTATGGAGAAGGAGTCGAAAGCTATCGCTTTCTAACTGATAACCTTCCTTGGCTGTGGGGGATAGTCGATAGAACAGGGACGAACGGATTCAAGCATATTGAAACCCTCTCCGTCTCCGACAGTGTTTTCCGAGGCGATACCACCGTACGGTCGCTATTCGAAGTTCTTATGGGTGAAATTGAAAATGGGAATACTCCAGGACTGAAATCTGTCAATCTTAAGCTGTTGTCATATGGTATATATATCCCAATTTGCAGATTCTTCTTCCGCACCGCTTCATAACCCCAACATCTAGATCTGACCTTTCATAAACTATACACAGAAGTGGATCCCCCCGTGTCCAGAGATCAATGGGCGTCCGACAAGCACATCGCCAGCTCCATCGCATCCTGCAAGCATTTCCTCGAAACGATCAAGATCCATTCCGAGAAGCGGGGTCCGCAAGAGTTTGAGCTGAAGTTAAATATACTGGCCCCAAATAGCGGCCTCTTCTTTAGCATGTGCGACATCTCGAAATTGACGACTTTATCATTACACGATCCTGGTTGGATCCAGTCCCCGGGACAGAATAGCACGATCGAGAGAATTCAAAATCTCACAGATGTGTTCGTAGCTCTGCGGGGCCAGCAGCAGTTAAAATGCTTCACACTCCGCAATCAATTGCACTGGTGGGACGCTATTTCACCGATAGCCGATATTTCGCAGGAGCTCGACGCGCTACAAGAAGCTTTCCTGGGTCTTACGAGCCTGACATCAGTAACAATCAGCAGCTCCCCATTGCATCCGTCATTCCTCCTCCTTCCACCCCCAGGCGTAAGATGGTTGTCGTATAGTGGAGCAATGACCGCCGCATGGTGGCGGAAGTTCGCCAGTTACCCCTTCACAGGCGTGGAACACTTGAGCCTGGTGTGCGAGAACGAATACTCTGGGATCAAATTAGAGAGTGTGGCAATATCCGGACTAAAGTGGTTGACCATCGAAAACAAATCGGCTAGCTCCTACGGGTATCGTCAACAGGGTAGCATACCTCTATCGCACCCTACCGATGTTCTCGGTCTACTAGTGAAGAATAACCCTGGCCTGTCAGAAGAGTGTTTGCAAAAGATTGTGAGAGAAGAGAAGCACAACTTCCGCAACTCGGTGCGCGGTCTCACAGATGAAATCGCGAAACGGTGCGCTGATCAGTTTAAAGATCAAATCGAAATCGCGATGGGAACGTATGTGAAGGAGCTCGCTGTCGAAGCTGCGGTGGATAATAGATCGATACCGGACAATTTCTCGCTATATTTGAGAGACACGGCGGTTCAGCGGCTCCTGGAGCGTTGCGAGCAGGATATTGCTACCATGGTTGCGACCAAGTGTGCTGAGGTTATTCGGGGGCAGATGGAAGCTGACCTGGAGAGAACGCAGAAAAGGCTGGGGGCTGAGTGGTTGGATATGAGTGAGCAAGGCGAACATGCGGTCAAGTACTAATTACCATATTGTCTCTATGCCAGTGGGTGTATATTAGAATGTTTATGTAACAGAGTATAGAGCTATTGTCTGGCTGGTAGGTGATAAAGTGGGTTAGGTGCGTAAGTAACTTAAGTACCTCAGTATGAGGCACCTATAAATGAAATTCGGGAGTATCCTACCCCGCATAAGTACCTGTTTAAGCCCGTGATATAATGTATAATTCTTAAGTAATGAGCCAGAGGAGGGAGGGGTTTGAATACCTCTGTTGTAATCCAGGTTATCTGGAACTGGTTTTATAAAGTCTATCAAGATATCATCACATTCTTCGTATCGGTACCAAACAAGACTAAGAACTTGGAAATGAACGCCCAATTATTATCACTATACTATCAATAATCTCGTATCCCCTTCCGGTATCCGTTAATTCATCGTTACAAGAAAGAAAGGTGTGTCCCAAAAGAAATAGACAAGATTTTTTCCCCGGGTAGTTATAACAAGGAAAAACGAAGGAAACTCGGAGACAAAAAAAAAAAAAACTTTTTTGGGGGTCTCTTAGTTCATCTGGTACTCCCATCCCTTGGGCTTCTCCCATCCTCTCATCTCGAAGAATCGGGAGGTACACGAGTACCCCTTCCAGTCAAAGTTATCCTTTGGATTACAACTGCACTTGTATTTCTCACGGTCTTCCTCGCTGGTTGGGCAGTGGGTGAATGGGACGTGCCAGTAGCTATGTGATGTTGTTAGCTTCGTTTTCACTGTGTGGGGTTGGTGGAATTAGAGACATACGCAATGTTATCGAAGAAGTGGATTTCCTCCTGTTTGAGCATGAGGGCTGCACCGAGCGAGTGGACTGGCGCATCGCCCCATCGCTCGTAGAAGAAACCACCAGCCCTATCGAGATACTTGAAGTAATCTCTATAGGCGGGAGACCTTAGCCAGTTGAGTGAGCCAATTTCGAAGTTACTCCACTGCAAAGAATATTAGCTTGGGCCCTATAAGGCTGAAAGAGAATGAAAATGAAAAAAGAAACTCACGAAATGGCAGTTATTGTAGTTCTTGCCCTCGTCATCGGAAACAAATTTCATGCTGTTACCCTCAACGATGTGATGCGGGTACTCGGCCATGAACTTCTTGGTGGTTTCCCAGAGTGTTGGGATCGTATCTTTGTATTCGTACAAGCTGAGGACGAATCCGTATTTCTTCTTGTTTTCTTGCATGTACAGGAACGGATCGTAGTCGACATCGCAGAAGAGCTTGACGGATGGCTCGACACGCCAGTAGAACTCGTAGTCGGCAAGGAGTTCGTGCTCGAAGAAGAAACCGGACTCGAAACGGCACATGTGGCGGTAGGAGACGGAGTCACCATAAATGATCTTTCGTTGTCTCTGTATAACAAATTGTATTAGTTGGTTACTGTTTGAAAACTAACGTGTTTGTCGTTGGAAGGGATGTGTCCTTACCATGTCCTCGCGAACGGCAGCAGCTTTGTCCTGGTCAATCCACTCGGGGAAGCTCCAGTGTTCCTTTGGAATAAGGCCATACTTGGTTTTACCGCTGACGAGACGAGTGGTAATCTTCTTGAACTGTTCGTCGAACGGCTGGTCGTTCAGGAAGATCCAGTCATAGTTGAATTTACGGTTGAACCTGTCCTCGATGTGACGGATCGATTTGGCGATTTCCCAGGTGTCGCTGTTACGGGCTAGGGTGATAAAAGTAGCATTCGCGCGCCTTCCGGGTGCAGTTCCGGTGAGAGGGAAGTTGTTTTTGGAGTTAGGAGTAGTGCCGTGGGAGATGGGTGATTGTTCGTCATCGGCGTCCGACTTGGTGTCGCCGCTGCTGAGTTCGGTTTTCGGCAGACGCGGGGGTACTTTCCCGAGGTCACTGCCACCACCGGGAGATTGGATATCGCTGAGCGTAGGATTGTAATTTGTGGAGGAGCTGGTGAAGATCTTGTAGAGCACGGCAATCGACTATATTATAAAGAGCAGGCACAGGTCAGTCGAAGGTGTGATCTCGTGTTCGGATGCGCGTCTCTTTCATTTTGGTTTTTTCTTTTTTCTTTATCCTGCAAATTTAATTTTTGGGGTGGGAAGAACCAAGGGCGAGGTGGCAGTTTAGCCGTAAAAGGGGATAACAATGGGGATGATATAGGTAGGTCAGCGGTGCACGTACGAAGAAGGCGAGCAGGATGAACCTCAAGGTTCGGACGTTGGCGGTAGCAGGCATGATGGCTGAGGAAGAAGCGCCAGAGCTTCGACCCGAGAAGAAGTTTTTGTCCGACAGTTTGCCGGATGGGACAGTTCGATTGAGGTTGAGGTTGAGGAGAGGAAGTTTAGGTTAGGTTTGCAGCTGGGGCAAAGAAATAGGAGGAAGCCAGATCTCGGAAGGCAAGCGTGGGCCTACCACATGCAGCCAAGCTCCAGCCGATGTTACAGCAGAACGGTCGTCAGAACCAGGTAAGTTGACCAAGCACTGAAGCAGGTCGGGGTTGGTTAGTCCGAGCCCTAAAGGGGGAATGGCAGAGGAACCGACGTCGACGATGGACGGGTGGTGTATGATGTCTGATGTCTGATGTATGTATGTACGTGGTAAGAGAAGAGAGAGAAGGAGGGAGTGTGAGAAGAACGTGGGAGATTTAACAGCTGGGAGCCCAATTGACTGGCATCCGAAGCGCACTTTCACAACCACGCGACGACGGCGACGGCGGCGACGGAGACGATAACGAATGGAAGAGAGTATGTTAAGAGGAAGGGTTGCAATGCAGGCGGCCGTCCGGGGCCCTCGTCCTATTTATCATTGATTGCAGTTGCAGCAGCCCTCATATAACGCTGACGAGCAGCTCCTTAGCAAAGTATCAGGTATAACTCGAACAATGGCAAATCGAAATACGCTTTCGGTCAACGGGCCCTGCTCGAGTTTCGATTCGGCGTCGCAAGCTGCAATTGCTTTTGGCCCGCCTGAGCTTGGCCCACTCGCTTCCGGCCTTTAATATCACGGTCGACTGTGGACCCGGTCAGCCCCTTCAGCTGCGGTGCAAGTATTCCCATGCATTGTATTCCTTCCGTCATGTGTATTGTATGTGCGTGTATGCATGTATGTATACGCGGATATCAGGTATCATGGGCCGGATCGTGTCGAACGTGCACTATTAGGGGCAGTCGGGCCCATGGCGCAGTGGCACCCGATATCAATTTCAATTCTCCGCCATGCCCTGTGAGAAGTAGAGCATCGGTATGTCTATGCAGTCTAGACGTCTTTCTGCGGCCTTGAAACGGACAACCTTCCCGTGGCGTATTCGCGACCCCCGTCGGCGATTTTATTGATTTCCACGCCCCGCTGCCAGCCGGAGACCCATTCGAACCCCTTTTTCTGCTCGAGGAAACCTCAGACGGCCCGTGGACAGATATCCTGGAGCATTTGATCTCCTTCAGCATTCTCTTCGTCTTTCTCTTGCTCTCTTCTTCTTGCTTCCCTTGGCTTGGAAGCCAGACGGGTCTCGACGCTTTCGGCAAGGTTCAGGGCCAGTGCACTCTTTCTAGGGTCATAGTTATAGTTAGTTCTCCAGCAGGCCTAGTCAGCATCATGGCATTCATTATATAAGCACTTGCCGGAGTATGGAGTAAGTGCTTGTGTAGTTGGAGTGCGTCTACCCGAGCAGACCGTGTCCAATTGATGCCGTAGTGTCTGTCCTATCCGGCAGAGCAACAGTGACTTTGATGCCGTTCGATATACATAAGCATCTCATCGTCATCATCATCGTGCCGTAAAATCACCATCTTCATCATTATCGTCAGTAGCAGTGTCGTATTGTCTGTTGAGGTTGGCGATTAATTGGCCCGGCTTGCCTGTCGTCATTTGGCAGTGGCTTTGGAACTGCAGTTTTTTCAGCTGTCCAAAAACACCACCACCAAATTCACCCAGCCATCATCCCACCATTCGTCCCTCAACCTCAACCTCAACCTCTCTCCGCCCCTCCGCCCTTCTCCCCCTTCTCCCTTCGTCTCTCTTCCCTTCCCTTCCCTCTCCCGTAGGCACGTTAGTTCACCGTCGCTCGGCTTCCATTGCCTGCACTGCAGTCCAGCTTGGCGTCCTGTTCTGCTTCCCCCTCCTTCCACGCTAATTAACGAGCTTGCTGCCATCCCACCACGGCAGCTTCCCACCTTTATCTCCAGTTCAAGACTACCTGCTACGCACACCTGTCCAACCCTCACCGACGCTCACCGATATCCTTCCTTCCCGATCAGACCTTTAAGGTCAATCGACCAGCCTCCCGATGTCCTTCTTCGGGTTCAACACTACCCTGCCGAGGGACCGAGCAGCCCATGCTCCTCACCCGACACAGGCTCCGGGCTTCTCCCAGCAGAGGGACGCCTTTGCTGGCCTTTCGGGGAACGAAAAGGCCGAGGAAGACGGGTACGTTGGCCGAAAACCCTACACCTTTCTTTGCCTGGAGATAGAGAGATAGATAGATTCTCAACTACTGGCCAAAATTTTACCTCTTCGGAACGACCGCTGACACTCTTCTAGCTACGACTTCGAGGATACCTACGACGGCCTAGGTGATGAACTCGACGAAGGAGACGACGAGTTCAACGATGAGACCTTCGGAGGGGGCAGTGCTGGTATGGTCACATCCTTTTCGTACCATCTAGACCGTTCTAACTCCTCTATTAGCCGCCCCCGGCAAGGACTTCGATTTTTTCGGCTCCACCGCAAAGGTCGCCAACGCTATCAATGAGGAACAGCTCCTCTACGCTCGAGGACCCAAGAAACTCACCCAACCCACCCCTCAATCACACTACCAGGAACGTCAGCCAAAGGCCCCTAGCTATGCTGCTGCAACGAAGCCAAAACCGCAGCCTGCTCCCAAGCATCAGGTCCCAACGGAAATCCCCGAGCTGAAGCCTGAGATGTCATTATGGGCCACTACGTCGCCGGAAGCTACACCTGCTAAGAGCCGCTCTGCTCACGCCGCAGTGCACTTCCTTCACGTCGAAAACCAGGAGCCCCTTGCCCAACCAAACTTCACACAACCTGCTGCACCTGCTGCTGCACCTGCCACCAGAAAGTACAAGAGTTTGGAGGAAGTGGAGGCTGAAATATTGGCGAAGAAGCAGGCTAAACTCGCCGCTGCACATCAACCTCCTCCTCAACCTCCTCAACCTCAACTCCCTCCACCCACTCAACTGAACCAACAAGATGGTTGGCCGGCCCGACCCGTGCAAGGGTTCCCTCAGCATCCGCAGATGCCAATGCAGCAGCCGCCTCTTCAGCAGATGGAACTGCCATTCCCACCCCGGGCCATGCCACCACCTCAGCAAAACCAACGCCCACCTCAGAATGACCGAACCCCGGAGCATCTCCAGCGTGGTCCCGTACCCCAGCCGGGTGGACAGCTACCTTTCCCCCAGATGCCGCCTAACCAACAGTTCCAGAACAACAACATACCCTTCCCGATGGGTATGATCCCACCACAAGGACCGCAAGGACCGCAAGGACTGCAGGGGCCCTTTATCGGGATGCCTCCAATGCAGCCCCAGATTACGCAGATGACCGAAGAAGAGAGAGTTAAGTTCCTGGAGGAGGAGAGTAAACGGCTGAAACGGAACCACAAGATCGCGCAATTGGTAAGAAACCTTGCACTCTACAATTTTAGGCCCGAGCTAACGGTTCCAAAGTCCCGTTATAACGGTTTGATGACTCCCTCGGACAAGAACTTTATCACGAGGATCCAGCTCCAGCAACTGGTGTCGGTTAACGAAGACTCCTTTAATGAGGACTTCTACTACCAAGTCTACATGGCCATCAGAGCCCGGAATAATCCTCAACAACCCCTTAATCCGTTTGCCCAGACATATCTCGGGCAACAGGGTGCTCGGGGTGGTAGGGCTCGTCGCCAGGATAATCACCTTCTCCGGATGCAGCAGCAAGTTCAGCGTGCAGTCGCCGCTGCCAAGGCTAGACCAAAGGCATCGCAGCTAGTCCTCGAAGGATCTCTGGGAAAGATCTCGTTCAGCAACGTCAAGACGCCAAAGCCATTGTTGAGTATCAAAAAGCAGGATAGCACTGGTCTGGTGGAGCCGGGCCAAAAGCCAGCACACGCCTTTGCCGGTATCGACCGCAGGAGCATCTTAGCGGCTGCAGAGGATATCTATTGGTGCTTACTCGATCTTGATTCCCATGAAAGGAAACATCCTGGTCACAGTCTGACCGGCCAACAGCCGGACGCCAATGCAATTCAATGGTTTGAAGCTAGGGATGCCTTAATCGCGAAGTTGTGGAGATCGATGCGGATCATGGAACCCATCAAAGAGGGGTATGTATAGCACGAATGATTTCCGGCAAGGCCCTTGCTAACTCTCACCAGTCCAAACGCATTGCATCCTTTCATCGCTATCCTTTCCGTTAAGAAGGCAAAGGAGGCCATCCCCCGTGTATTCAGGTACATTGATTTACAGCAACGTATCACCATACTCACCATGATCACGATATCACTCGATCAACTTGACGTCATCAAGGACGGTCGCTACCCACCTGACGCCCTCTCACTCTCTAACGAGACAAAGAAGAAGATTGAGGGATTTTCGCAATACGTTCTCCCATCACTCCTCTCCTATGTGGGAGACGCGCAGCTCGACGTTATCAATGGCCTCCTAGGCATTCTTCTCGACCATGTCAATGTCCTCTTGCTCAGCCAGACCCAAATCGGTCTTGCTTTCCTTACCATGTTTACTAGCCGTGCGGAGATTATAAAGCAAGCTGGCCAGGCAGACGAACAGGCTGTGCTAAAATGGACACAGACGTACGATCGATTGTTCGAGACTCTCGAGGACCATTTGCTGGACATCTTCCCACCGCATGGAGCTCAGGTCGATGATATGTACGTGTGGCAGTTTTTGGCCAGTATGGCGGTCGGGGCGAATATGCAGCAGCAACAGAAGATGGTGTCAGCGGTCAAGTAGGTTTCCTCGGTGGCACTTCCCTGTGTATAGCTCCTCTCTAACAATTTGTTCTTAGGGACCGAGTCAACGACAACGTCCAGGCAAGCAAAACCTTACCGCAGGAGATGGGACAGCACAAACTGGCAAACACGAATCTGTTCCTGAGGGCCTTGGGGTTGGATATCGATGTAAGTTTCTCCTTTCTAGGACAGGACGCTTAGAAGCATGCTGAAATTTATACTCTTTCTAGCTTTTATTGTCGTAGTCAATCATCTCCTGCAGCATATGCCTCTTCGCCTTTTCTTTTTCCCTGTATATGAAGTTACGGAAAACGCAACCCTTAAAGTCAGGAAGGGCCGACCCTTGCTAGCGGCGGCACAGCCGTTGTTAGCCTTTGATGGGAAGCTACTCCATGCCCATATTTTTAGGCGGCATGGGTAGCAAACAAATGAAAGCTTTGTCATCTTTTTCTATCGAACGACTCCATGCTTTCGAATATATAGCTTTAGTCCTCTTTTTTTGTTTATTTTATTTTCACTTTACTTTGAAGTTTATTACCGTGTTCTCTTTGCTCATCTAGTTTTTGATTTCGATTTAGTATATATATACTTTGTTTCTCACACTCTCTTCTGGAGCTGGCAGGATCAAAATACAAAAGCGGTCTGGAATTCTTGACACCCTCTCTTCTCCTTCTTTCTCTTCTCCTATTCACCTTCTTTCCATTTTACTTTACTTCTTTTTTCTTGTTATGATATCGTCATGTACCGGGATACAATGTACCCAGCCCGGTTTCAATTTTTTTTAAAAGTAACGGCAGATGGGATGGAATGACGAAACGGGAGGCATCGAAGAAGATTGAGTGTGTGGGCGGCAAGATCGGATCTACAGACTGACGCATGATCATGAGGTGGGAAGGACAGAATTAACGGAAGGTCTTGGGAGGAATATCGATACGTATGGGTTATGCATTGATGGGGTGGAGATAGCGGTGTCGTAGGGGTAGTGATGGGTCGATTTGATATATTGATAGGTACCTGGGTGTTCGAGACTACGGTTGTATGGCTGTGGAGGATAGGAAAGGAATATAACGGATTTTGAAAACCCTAAGAACTACCTATGCTTGCGGTTGCTTCATGTCCTTGAGGAATTAGTAGGGGTGTATTTGTGGATCCGGATGGGTTGGAAAGCTGGGGTCTTTTTGGTGTGAACTCAACTACAAAAGTGTGATCTTATGGAAGATAGGCTTCGAGGTGAGACTTGGGCAGTCTTGTATAGGGTTCTGAGCTTCCATCTCGAGATCTCGCGGACCACGATTCGTCGTCCTAGACAAATCAAGTTAGAACTTGAAGGCCCATAGTATAAAACATCCGAACCATAGTACGTATGTTACTTGTGGGCTGGACAATCTAGTATTCTTAAATATCCGAAGGTATCTGGGCTCACCGAGTTTTCGGTAACATGGACGACGATTACGGTAACTAAGATTTCATGGCGGACCGGGTAACCATGCTTGCCATATGGCCGCGCGTGGTATTGGTATCCCGGAGAAAATACCCTGGCCTCAACTATACTGGACCTAACTGCACTCTGCAATCCTCTGCAAATGGGGGTGTAATCTGATTATGATACCCCGTTAGTACGAAAGCCGATGCCACCGATAGTACCGTCACGATATTGCCCTTGTGGGCATTTATCGAAACAGAATTATCACCGACTAGAAAGGGATGATGCTGATTGAATATTTTCAGTACAAAGCATCTATCGGAAAAAATTCGGCCTGCCCATGGTCATCTTGTTACAGATTGATAGAATCCCAATATGAAAGTGAGGCTATTTCATGGACCCCCTGCTGTTCCGCACTGGGCAAAACAACGAAAAATATCCAACAATTCGCAACTCGATACGGGATGCCGCAGAGTGCTGAGTGGTGTGACACTTTTCTTTGCGACTTTTTTCCCCTTCAAAAACTGAACCTTTCCTAAACCTCCCAGTTAGGTAAGTGACTCGTTACAGCACTTTCTAGAGCTAGAATTTTTTTTTCCTGCATTCTATCCATTATAGGTCTTAGATTTAATATTATATCGGCGGCGGCGGCCCAATTGCATGTTTTCATCCGCATGTGATGTGACTGAGCGAGGGAAGTTGCGCTGTTAGGTGTTCGGGGATTAGGCGATATAAGAAGGGTCGGTCGCCCCCCGTACAGTAGGCAAAAAGAACTCAAAATATTTCTTTAGGTATTCTGCTAGTTTTTCTTACCGCTGGGGGCCAGCGAACAAGTTTTTTTTCCTCTCCTTTTTAAAAATTGTTTTCTCTCTGCTCTTCTCTTCAGAACGGTCTGCTTCCTCCTCGTTTGCTTTGCGTCTACAAAAAGAAACCCCTCGTAAGTTCTGCTTATTTATGATTCAGGATTTTAATGGGATATATCTAACCGTGATTATTATCTTTAGGTCTTCTCCTTCTTACACTAGAAGAAAAAATACCTCAGCCAGGAACCGAAATAAACCCGCAACAATGATTGTCACCCGCGGAATCTCCTTCACAAACTTCTTCGTCGCTTCGTCGGCATTATGTTTCCAAGTCTTTGTCCTGTACCCCTGGCACAAAAGACTCGACGACGACTTCGATAAGCTCAAGCACGAGCATCTGAGGGTTTTGAAGACCATCGAACGGTTTCACGGGAGGGATGCTAGACTGGCTGTTGAGTTTGAGAAGAAGATTTAATTAATTCCTTACAGAATGAAGTGAGGAAGGGATCGCTTCTTGAAGGAAGAAGAGAGAGGGTATATCAGTTAAGGGGGCTACTGATATAGACGCTATTGTTCTTAGATATGCTTCTGTCGTCTATTTATACCCGATGTATACTTTATAGATCTAAGCGGATACTACGAGGGATACCGCAAGGATAGATCTCGGGGGCTAGGGGCGTTGGATTCGTGTCTTTACTTTGGCTTCTTTCTTGTTTTTTAGATACTCCATAGCGTTTAGAATTATTTTATGTTTTAGTCTTTAAAGATTGTTTTGTTCAAGCTTTCCAAATCATACTAAGTCAGAATATAATATGCGTGAGGCCTCGAGGGTTTGCATTAATTCACTCGTTCAGAATATTACGTCAGGATTCGACGCCTTTGGGGATGGTATTGGCTGGTTAATAACGCTTTAAAGCTATCATGACCTATAATAATCACCGGTTGGATCTCTCGTCTTCTCTTTCTCTTTTGCTAGTTCGGTCTCTAACTGTATATTTTACTAAATCAGATCACACGATCTATTCAAGTTGGACCGGATGGCCGGCTTCTTCAAGTTATCCGAGGCGTCTGTCGGTTAGGGAATGCAACGTTCGCAACACGATTGTTCCGCGTATCCGTCAGCCGCAGGTAAGTTTTTCAAAAGCCAACCAAATTGGCCTGTTACTTTGTGCATTTAAACTGGCGGAGATGTTGAAGCGAATTACATTTTTTTTTTCAGGCTACTCGGAGAACCATTCATACTGTACTGCATTTGATTCGGTCATTCAGAACCACTATGAAAATTTGATAAAAAGCGGACGAACAAGGAACGAATGGATGCCATATCGTTTTCAGGGTTTGGAACAAGAATTATTTGCTAGAATTGAATGCGGGGCAGTTGCATGGTGGCCGGGGTACCTCCGGATTAATATTACGGAACGGCCGGGAGATAAGTCAGTGGCAACCCGGGTTCGTATAGGTCGGTTAATTGGTAACGCCGCCCAAACGATGTCTCAGTCTATTCGTACAGATGTAGATTTAGGCCTATTTCTTATATCTACTCGATTATGGATCCTGCATATATAGTTTGAAGGGTCTCCGAGCCCCCCGCGATCTACGTCGTACGCCTACCGTCCGAACATACAAGTTTTTCCCGTGGGAAATTAATCGAAAGCGTTGGGGTTTCGTTTTTATACTTCTCAAGCACAAAAAAAATCCTAAGTTCTATATTTGGAATCCGAGCAGCTTCCGTTTGAACGGCCAACTAAGCAATATAGGGGGTATACTGGCTAGCTTTGAGCAAAGCTGAAGAGCTGGCACGTACATCGCTCAGACATGCAAGCAGCAGGGTTTAATGAATGGGATGACCGGTTGAATACTACTAGCTCTGTTCTCAAAGGCCCGTGGACGAGATTTGAAAGTTAAAATTTGCCGGGGAACAATGGAGTGGGATTCAACCTCTATGTCTAATCATCTAACTCCCCTTCTATATATAGTCTATGCCACCGACCGATCTACGCGTATCAACTCTATTTACCACTCAGCCTAACCTCCTCGATTGTTTTCTTCCCCTCGACCACATCCTTCACCCCATTCCAAATATCCTGGAAATCCTCAAACGTAGTATACGGCACACCCTCCCTCTCGCAATACGTTACCAAATCCTTCCCCTTCTTGGCAAACAGCAAATCCGTCTCCCTTGCGGCACTCAAATCGCTTACCCCGTCTCCACAGTAAAAGAAATGCGGTCTCCTTCCCTCTGGGTATGCCGCGTCATTGATGTACTTCTTGATAGTGATACTCTTATCATGTCCGAACCCGCTCTCTGGGTGTCGCCACTTAATCTTCCAACTGCCATCATCCGCGAACTCCGTATCATTCGCGTAGATCTCCAGTTCTTCAGCTGCGGTTGGGTCGTTGAGGTAGTTTAGAAGTAAGGCTTTGATGATGGGCATCATGCCGCTAGAGACAACGATTATGGGGATACCCTGGGATTTGCACCATTCGTAGAAAGGTTTGAAGCCTGGATCGAGCGGGATTTTGGATTTCAGGAGGTCGATGCATTCGGAGAATGGGTGGTGGATTGAGTTGAGCATTAGGGTGAATGCGTCTCTGAGGAAATTTTGGTTAACGATTTGGTTGTATGAAGGCGGGGGGTTTGTATAGTACCTGAAGTTTAGGCGGTCTGAGATCATTTCTTCGTTCATTCGTTCACGCTCTGCGCGGCCGAAACCTAGGTTGTCGGTCTATCCCCAGATATCGAACTTGTTAGGATGTTTAAAACGATACAAAGCTTATTACATGCATGACTTATGCATGGAGATGAAAACCGAGGCTCTAGTGACCATACCAGGTAATCATTGGCTAAAAAAGAGAGGAAATATCAGTCATAAGTTTCCTTTCAAACCGGATCTGCAGCATCCAAACAGTGGATACATACAATCAAGAGCCGTGATCGTTCCATCCCAGTCACTGAAAACGACCGCCGGGGGTATTGGCGCTGACGACATGGCGAAGTCTGGAGTTGTGCTGCGGGGCGAAAGGACTGGCGATGCGGATAACGGAAGGAACGGAAAGGAAGGAAAAGCACCTCAAGCTTCTATAGAAAGAACGTCTTATATAGCACCGCCTAGTACTGTGAATCCTAGCGCCCGTTATACCGTTAGCCGCAGAGAGCGCCCAGGTGAATTTGATATCTGCAAGGGCGCGCTCCGGCTCGGGACACCACCAAGAAATGTCTTGGCAAATGTTGTATTTTTTTGTGGTCACTTAAGCGAACCACAATCTTCGATTCGGTGACACACAGATTGACCCAGATTGTATGTGTCGACGACAACCACAACTGCAATAGCAGGCTCTTTTCGACTCCTCTTCCTCCTCCTTTCTGAACCCTACCGGTTCTTCTGATATCAGGACGATGGAGACCGACGGCTTAACCACCGGCTTCGACGACGCCGATGTCGACCTTTCAGACGAAACACAGGACTTCAGGTTCCTCGCCAACATCACCAAGTAGCTCTACCCAGCCTCTTCTATGCATAAAATACCTTTGAAACTAATTTAATTTGCCTATGGGATTCAGAAAAGGCGGTTCGATCCCTAAGCGTGGAGAAAAGGACTTTGAACCCGATGGCACAAACCTCCAGTCCAGCACTCTGGATGACAGCCGAAATGCCATGTTCGAGGCTCTCTCAGTGGAGCGATCACATACAAGGTACGTTAGAAACATCCACCGCTATATGAATGCATTTTATTGAACGGATATTTCCATCATCAGCAAAACACGAGCCACAGCAACCTGGCATCCTGCCCGGCGTCTCGCCCGGATCCACGAGCAACGCGGCGTCCTGTTCAAAGCCATGGGCCGCGCGGACAAAAACGGCACGATGTGGTTACTACCCGAGGAGTTAATATACATGGTGGAGCGCGGCAGTCTCGAGTGCTTCTACGAGGAAGAGCGGGAGCAGGATGATCTCAAGGAATCGGAAAATGAGTTGACCAAGGGCATAAACATCAACGTTCCGATGAGTGTACAAGCTGTTTATGCAGCCGCACTTCAAGCCACTGGCGGATTGGAACGGTACCAGGTATATGCGAACCTCAAGAGGAGTGGTTATATCGTCTTTCGCGATCCGGACGGGCAGTATGATGAGTTGTTTAGGAATGTGGGGTATGAGTATAAAGCACCACCACCGACAAGTAGAGGCTGGAAGTTATGGGGACTTGGAATATTCGGGTCGTTGTTTAATGGGGTATTCTGGGGAACCAAGACAGGGGACCCCTTTCGGTCGATGCTAGCACCTGGGGCATACAGGAGTTACGCACAGATGTACAGACGGCTAGCGATTCCGCGGAAAGAGGTTGCGTGGACACCAGCTGCGAAGGCTGAAGAGGCGGAGAAAAAGAGTAACCGGTTTGCCGTTACCTATCACGTCTGGAAACCACGTCCGAATTTCAAGAAGTCTGCACCGGGGCCGCCAGACTTTCGCGTCTGTGTGGTGTCAACGCTGGATACGAGGCTACCGTCGTTGGCGGAGATAGATGGATTGTTGAGAGATATACCGGAGGTGGATAGAGCGACCGCACGGCAGAGAGGACTGTACCAGGGGCTGAAGGATGGCAGAAAGAATGTGATTTTGGCGACAGTGGATTACGGCATTATCAGTTATATGAGGTTTTCGGATTCAAGATTTGGAGAAGAAATGCTGGAGGTTGATCCACCCGCAAAGGGGAAGGGGAAGGGCGGTAACAAAGGAGGGAAAGGCGGGGCTGCTGCGAAGGCGTAGAGCGTTTAAAATTATGAGAGAGGCCATTAGTGTATCGTACACACTTGGCTGTATACCTGAGTGTATAGTGTACAAACCCTAAAATATAGGCAATGAAAAGACTCTAGATCTAATTCTACTCGACCCGGTAAACAAGTTCAAGCTGCCTCATGGGATAAGTCTCGCCCCTCATGTCTCCAAAAAGTCCGCAATGGTCAATAACTCCAGTCCCATCTCCGCGGGAATCTTGAATTCCGGAACATCGCCATTATATCCTGAGTATTTGTATTTGTAGATAAAGTACTCGCACACCTTCTCCAAGACGGCGCCTCTATATATAGTAAATTGCGTTAGTCCTAGATACCGCAGGAAGTCGCCTACAAGTGGAACGAACCGCATCTCTTCGAAGTTTACGCAGTTCTCTTTAGCTTCGATATATCCGCCTATTTGAGGAGAACGTTGGTTTAGCTATTGCCCAACACTTAGGTATACAGTAGTATATCAATAGAGCGGATTTGATACATACTATTCTTGGTGAACATATTTCTTATCGTCTTCGACGCGAAAGCGCATTTCTTAGGTAGGACGAACTGTAGTTGCATATGCATATTTGATTAGCGATTCCTGATAGCGATGGGTAGAGACTACTACGAACCTGGAACCCATCATTACTGATGAGTGTGAGCGAACCCTCGTCGTCGATTGCTTCTGACATTGTATTCGAAGCCGTAGCAGTCAGTATACCGCGTGTTACAGATGGATGTTGTGGCGTAACTCTGTAATGCTTCAACGGCACCGCCAAACAGAAGAGTCAGTGTCGAATGTTGTTTGTCGCGTCGAGAACTACGAAATACGGCAATTTTAGACGACAAACAACATGCTTGAGAAAGTTTACAACAATATCAACCCATTTTTCATTCTTTTCCGTTTCGAAGAATGATCTGGGATATAAACTCGCAGTAATTCGAGTAAGTCAATATGAGCCATATATCCACATCTTCCACGATGGCTTCTCGATTAAGAATTTCTGTACATATCGTGCCCTCAGAAGCCATGTGCTAAAACATGGCCGACCTCCCCTCTTACATAAAATCCAAAGTCGACACCATTCTTGCCTTCCTAGCTGTTCCAGAATCGATCACAGATAATACAGACTATCTTTCCCTTTCGGCTATCCCTGCTTCAGATGCTGAGAAAATTAGGAACGCTTTGGTTAACGCTCCAATCCTAGAATCTGCGAGCGCAAGGTTCACCTATGATGCCGAGTTTCAACAGATCAGGGTCGTTAGACCGACGGCGGTGATTAATATCACGGCTAGGTGGCTACAATTGCAGGAGCAGGCGTGGAGAAAGGCTAAAATCCTGCCGGAAGTATATGAGAATGATATCACGGCCTTTAGTGGGGTTGGTACGTTACAGTTGTCATTAAGCCGTCGCGATATGAATTGAATTTCCTAACACAAGATCTTGTAGAATTTCGAAATTTCACTACACCCGCTCATTCGAATACAATAAAAACGCCGAACTACTGCATGATGCCCTGGACATCCATATTCCCTTCCGTCGCCGTAGAGACAGGTTATAGCCAACCAGCTACCGATCTCGAGCGAGACAAAGAGATATGGAAAACCGCGACCAACGGAGAAACTAAGGTCGTCATACTTACAAAGTTCTCAATGACCCCGAGGGAAACGGTTATGGCGGTTATCAGTTTTCATCGGGTTAACGGACAAGGTGGCGTTGGTACTTGTTCGAAATATGTGCGTATAACATCGATGAGGTCGGTATTTTATGGACAATCTGATCCGTGGCTTCTTTAGACGATATTTCCGCCCCCTGTTACGAAGATTGAGCAGAACTATCACATCTCGCTTGGAGAGGTTTATGGTGGAACATGCCCGGACGGTGTAGATGCAGACACGGAATTGACATTTAGTATAACGGAGTTAAGGGATATATGTCGACGAGTATTGATTAGTAGCGGCCTTGTACCAGACTAGCGTATATACATCCCATACAAATCCTGAGTAGTACTAGTGCACAATCCACTTGATGACGTCTAGGTACGAGACTAACTAGTACTGGTTATGCTGTAGATATCTATGTTGTAGCAGAAGAATGTCGAGTAGGTTCTGGAATTGCAAGTCTCGACGCTCGACTAGGACATGTGTTGCTGAAGTAAACTTGCAGTGAATATTAATAGTCCCCCAGCTATACAGCTACTTCTCACACAAGCTTGCTGATTCCATCGGAAAACACTTTTCATCTACTCATGCAGACTACCCCGACCTTGTCAATCGTCTCGTACACCAACTCCAACCTCTCAGTCTATCCCAAAACACAAATCCAACCTGCCATTTGTTCCATCGTCAGCAACATATACCACCATCTAGGCCAACTATCAAATTTGGAGACATCTCTCCCATGAGGTAAGGCCGTTCGACGCTAGCATTGGGGTACTACGCTAACGTTACATCAAACTATAGTGATCATACGGGACAGGCTCGACAGCCGAAGTCGTGGGCTGCACTACTCAACTCCAAACAAACTCATCCCAAAACGGCCCCTGAAGGCAAAAGTACCCAAGCCGTACCCGCTTTCAAAGAGTAAGTGATATCTCCCCGCGCTCTTCTATAAGCTCTATTGCATACAGTATTGGGTTAATGAGCTGTTGATTAGGACTCCCCTGTATCTCTATTCAGAGCCTGATTTGACATTGATCGTGGAAGGTACAGAGATCAATGTACATGAGCACATTGTCGCGGGACAATCGGACTTTTTCAAAGCGGCGCTCCACTGTGGGATGAAAGAAACCCATGAAAGACGAATCGAGATCCAAGAAATCGAGCTGGATACCATGATAGCAGTCTTAGACTGGCTGTATAGAGCCTCGGGCACACCGTCTATACGCAAATCCAACCACGACAAGCTTTCTTCCCTTTTCTCGGATGCGGCCGCCACCGAGCTGGTGGGCATACTACGGGCATTTGATTTCCTCCAAATAAAGCGCGGGATTGTTGAGTTTACCAAGTTTGTCGAAGACACCTTAGGGGATCTCACGTCGGACTGTTGTGTCAGTAAGCCTCAGACTGAGAACATTACCACGCTCTTCAGTGAAGTTTATAGATGCGGAGGTTCTATAAGCAACCAGTCTTTGTGCACAGTCTTTGGAGGAATGATTAGGAGTGGCTACCCCAAAAAAAACCTGAACAATCCCATCCTTACGCTGACGCAGGAGTTAAGAAAGGTGGATGACCCTGATGGAAGATGTTTCCGAGATATTTCTATAGCGTTAGCAGATCTGCTGCTACAGAATGTCGGCTGATCATTCAATCCAACCGCTGGCGGTCTCCAACTCATCACGAGAAAGCTACGTTCTGTCGGGAGGCTGCTATGGAATTCCGAACTACTCGCTTCTAGTCTGAGCTGTATCTACCTTCACAAGGGGAAAAGTTACGAGACTGGGGGAAATCCACCCCATAGATACATCAAATCAACAATATTTCAAATGGAATAATCCGAAGGGTCCTAAACACTTGATTGACAAATCCTAGCCTCTATCAGCGCCTGGATTTGAGGTTAGTCACAAAAATCTAACTTCCAAGGTGCATAGCTATCCACATGCAAAGATAAAAACAGCCTATAATAAAACCCCACTCCCCGTCCCCCTCCCCGGCGACGAAAGCCCCAAATCCCCCGCATCATCATCAGTCTCCCCTTCCAACTCCACCCCATCATTCAACTCCGAATACTCATACCCACTCCCCTCCCCACCAGCCCCTCTCCTAGCTCCACTCCCCCCACTAGCCCCACCACCCCTACCTTCCCCAGTAATAAACTTAATAACCCTAAAATCCTTAATCCTAAACCAAACCCACTCACCCGCCCCAACAAGCCACGCCCAAACCCTATCCTGCATCTCCGCCTCCCCCGTATCATCCCTCGGATGCTCTCTATTCTCAACTTTGAACTGATACTTCAACAAATCCTTCGGCGTGACGAGACCGCATAACCTTCCCCTCTGTTCTACGAGGATTACTCGGGGGCCCAGTTTTTTAAATATCTGCATCACGGTTTCTAATGCCATCCGTGGGTGGACGGTGATGGGTGTTCCGTCGATGAAGCGGCTGAAGTCTATTGAATTTGAAAATGAGGAGCTGGCGAGCGGTTGTTGGTCTTGGACTGGTGAGTACGTTGGTGCGGTGGGGTTTTCGGGGATGGTGAAGAAGCAGCGGGTGTTTTGTGATAGTGCTCTTTCTTTTCTTGCACGGTCTGTGGAGAGGATTACCATTGTTAGATGAGGATACGTAAAATATATGGCTTATAAACCGGGAAATTTGGACATACCTATCGCGTATTTCAACTCCGTACGGCTGATATACCCAATCAAAAGATTCGAAGACCTATCCTGAACAACCGGAAACCCACGGTAATCATGATCTTTCAACAGGTGTTCTACAAATCACAATCATCAGCAAAATACTTCCCCATACCCACAAACAAATCATCATCAATCAACATACCCAACTCATTCAACCCCATCCCGGTCGCCGGAATCACCGACACCCTTTCACTCATAACCTGCGACACAGGTATCCCAAAACTATGTTCCTCCTTATTATCCAAAAACGGGAACCCGTTGAACCAAATCATCCGATCCGCGATCCCGCCTTTTCCAAAACCGCTGCTAACGATCTTGGTAACTCCGACTACGATCATGGTGGGGAGGATGTAGGTCAGCGCGCCTGTCAATTCGAACATTATGACGACGACGGAGACGGTTAGGTGCATGATTCCGCTGAGGGCCGCGGCGGCGCCGAGGAAAGCGTATGTGCCGGGTGTGATACACTGTGATTTTATATATTAGTGATCGTTTGACTGGAGTGCGATAGGCGGAAGACGTAGAAACACACCGGAACGTCAGGCGCGCAGCTGGAAAAGAAACTTGACGTTGGGTACGCTTCGAAGAGGGCTTGTACTAATATTCCAAGCGTCCGCCCGAACGATGCACCAATCGCCATGGAGGGTACGAAGATACCGGCCGGGACTTTACATCCGTATGAGATTGTGACCAGGAATAGACGGAGGACCGTGGCTATCGTTAGCGACAGGACGTTCCGCCAGCGGTAGTCTGGACTGTGGGGAAAGAAGAGGGGTGGGTGGTCAGCGTTTTTATGCTTAGACGCAGGTACTCAAAATGTAGAACATACTCGCAAAGATGGTTATAATCCATTCCTTCGCATTCTCTGAACAGAATCTCCATACTCTCGGTCATGTCTATCCTCAAAAAATGGTTCGGGTAACACAATAACGCCGTCGCTCCAGCCAAAAAAGTAGCTTCAGCAACCGCATAAGATGTCAAGAACCGCTTCCGGAAAGCCTGAGCTCTCAGGTTCCACTTGATGACAAAGGCACCGTACAATCCACCAAATATACCAATGATGATATAAAAGATGATCTCGAAGAAATGCCAGTCACGGTCATAGTGGACCTGGAACATGACCAACTGTCCCGTGCGGAAAGGATTCATTGCCTGTCACAAATACCGCTCGATTAGCCCTCCGACTCCTGAAATATATATCTTCAGAGAGAAAAAGCGAGCATACCGACAACGTCGCCGTCGCCACCAAAGCACAGAAGTAACTTCTCCACATAGTTTTCAACGGAAACTTCGACGACATCTCCTCCAATGAGAAGAGCACCCCACCAATCGGACTACCAAACGCAACAGCCACACCGGCAGCCGCACAGGCCGAAAAGATTTCTCTCGTCTTCGATGCGCTCCGCTTATACTTCTGAAAAAACTTACTGATCACGTTCCCCGTGCAGACCGCATAATGTACGCTCGGCCCTTCCTTCCCGACGCTCAGCCCCGAACCTATCGTTAACGGTAAAGCGATAGACTTTATAAGCAGCGTCCAAAAGCCCAGAAAGCCCTTCATGACGAATCCTGCGATAATACATTTAATCTCCGAGATACCGGAGCCGGCGGCATATGGTGCAAAGAAGCGGACGAGGGTGGCGCTGATCCAGGCGAAGAGAATGGAGAATAGGATGTAGACGAGGTAATTTAAGCCGCTGAAGTAGCTGTGCGGGATCCAGTTTTCGCAACCTTCCCCTTCTCCCCAGCAGCAGAACTTCTCGTTGAGATAGAACCCCGTCCTGCAATGCCCAAGCTTGATATCCGACAGCCATTCCGTCACAATGCTCAAAAAAGCCGCATTCAAGCCAATACACGCACCTATCCCGTCCATCAGCATAAACCAAAAAAAAGAGTAACACCGTCGAAAGGGGCCCATAAGAACTAACCAACCAAGCTAACCACTATCCAGGCTTGCCCGGCCTCATAGGACTCCCATATCCTCTGTTTCCATCCAGCGCCGCCGGGTATAAAGTTACCGGAACTCCGCTGTTTTAATCGGCGTTGTAGCTGCGCTTTTGCGGCGTCTTGGACCCAGTCTATGTATTTGCTAGAGATTTTAGAATTACTTAAGCAACTTCTTGCCAGCAGCTCCTTTTAAAATCGAGATTGAAAGGGGCGGGAAATAAGGTAGCCGGAAGGGAGGTTTGGAAGGTGGAAGTACCTATAGTAGTGAAGTCCTACGAGATCATATCGTTAGCTCTGTTCAATATCCCCAACAAAATCCTAAGACTATCGATATGATAGATAAGAGCCATCATACTTCATATCTCCTGATCTCTTCGATCTCTTGTATATGCTCGCGCCGGTCATCCCTCGAATCGTGAGAATGCCGCCCAGCTTCCGCAGCCGATATCGCGAGGGACAGTCGGGAAGAGCGAGACCCCAAGGAATTGCGCCGTAGCGGCGGCCGCGGGGAAGGGTCCGGCATATGTCGTCAGGACGGCCTTGTTTACGCTGTGGCACTCATCCGCGAAGGTAGCCGGTGATATATGTTCTCGACGGGGAGGGAAGGATAGATAACGTTGGATGGGGGTTTTCTTTGGCAAGTTGGTGTTTCTTCGGTCGAGTTATGCGTAAGCTGTTCTTCCAAGCTTGGAATTTGTGCAGATGAGCCGGCCGCAGCTTTCTTTGACGACGCCAACCGAACGTGACGGACAGCCGTTCTTTCTCTCTCACTTCTCTTCAACCTCGACTTCAACATCTCCGGCTTCATCTCTATCGATCAATCCATATAACTCCCCGACATCCTCCTATGCGTCAGGACCGAATCTATTAACATCAAAACCATACAATGCCTTACAATACAAACCCCATCCCTCGAAAACGGAAGCAGGACTGGGATGGCACCTCCTACCTCCCGCGTAAGCCCCGGTCCTCCAGTTTCGCGCCCGCCACATGATACCCTCAGACGACCCTCCAAGGCTAACACCCACTTTTTAATTTTTTAAAAAAATTATAGTCGCCCGTGTCCGTAAAATCATAAAACTCGACGATGACATCGACGCTTGCACCCCGGCCGCTGCATTCCTGATCTCCATCGCAGCCGAAGAGTTTATCTGGCACCTGGCCGAGCAAGCACACAAGATGACGAAGGTTGAGAAGAAGCCGAGGAAGAATATTCAGTATAAGGACCTTGCCAATGCAGTTGCTAGGATTGATAATTTGGAGTTTTTGGCGGACGTTATACCCAGGACGGTCCCGTTTGGCAAAGCTTTGAAGAAGATGGGTCCCAGTGGCGGCGGTGGTGGTCGAAGGAAGAAAACTAGCATCGCTGATGCTCTGGGAACCTCAAAGGGGGATGCTACTGTCAAGGGAGCCATCGCGGATATCGATGGGAGGGAAGAAGACGACTCCGGTGGTAGCTCTCCTACCAGTGAAACTGCACGGCTGAAGGACCTGCATCTCTCGCAGCCGAGCGGGTCGGGAACGAAGAAGGGCAAGAAGTCATCTCGGGATCACGACGGGGATTTAACGATGCAATGAAGGGACGCTCATACCCTCTGGTGCCCGCAAAATTCCTAGTCCCTTCATCCCTTCTTTATATTATGGTCACGATGCTTTATGATACCCACGCATGCATGTCCAGAACGGCGCTTCTATCCTTTCATGAGACGACATGGTATAGATTAAAGGAAATAAATTACTCTAGTGTGATACCGCAATGCTCCTTCCGATGTCCAAATCAAAAATATATACAGAAAAGATGTTTTATATACAGTACGCAGGTAAGTAGACATGTATGTACTACCGGGGCTTCGGGCCTCGAGTTTCAGGTCGTAGAAGCTCGCGCTTTCTCTTTTTGAGAAGCGACTTCCAGACGTTCCCTTCATTGAGGGGTTTGAACGCCCTTATTGGCGTATTCTGCGCCGGCACAATGCTAGCCTTCTCATTGACCAACTCCGACACCTGGCTCACACTATTGTGTCCCTGTCGGGTGTCCCGTACAGGAAGTTCCATGGAGCCACTGTCGGATAACTTTCGTTCTGGTACATTTGTTTCTCCATCTTCAAGTTCCGACGTCGATGAGCCATCCTCCGCATATCCCTCTTCGCTAGCCGGCTCCCAACGCTCCATAACAACCCCTCCATCCTCTCCATTAGCTTGCTTCCAATAGACAGAGCTGTAATCCCTCCAAACCTCCGGCACCCTTGCCATCGACGCTATATTAGGCTTCTGCAGTTCCCACGGCTCCTTGGTCTTTACACCCGGGTTCCATAACTCCGTCCACTGCGGTGGGTCCGTTCCCTTCGGCACACGTTGACCTGATTCCTTCCCGACATATCCGTACGGCAATCCACGGTTTCTGCCCGGCCGCATCCATAGTGCTTCCACCGGCCACCGCTTCTCCTGAGCTACCGCTTTTAATCGATCCGCGAATTCGGTTTGTTGGCAATTGGCGCACAGCTTGAATGCCCAGTATAGCGCTCTGTGGTCGATATCCTTTGCCTCCTTCTTCAATAGCAGCATCAAGGCAGGTAATCCCCCCTCCCACATGTGTCGCTTCGCGAAATATCTGAGCTCTATGGCGAGTACATATATATCGTCCCTGAGACCTTCTTCCTGCAGCAATCTTAATCTTCGTCGCATGCCCATGAAGTTGCCTAGCTTCGACCAGCCGTTAAGTTCAGCGGCTCCGAGGACCGGGTTTTTGAAGTCGAGAAAGGTGTCCCTCATGATCTGAACCGCTCGGTTGAAGGCCTCGTAGTTGTTGGTGACGGTGAGGTATTGTAGTATTGCAGCGTAGGTGTAGGCGTTCGGTTCAAATCCGATTGCGAACAGAGTGGAGAGGATTATCCGAGCGAGGGCGGTCATACGTAGTCTCGTGAACCGGTGGAGAAGGATATTGAAGGTTTTGATTGTCGGTGCCGCGTCTGAGATTAGAAGGTTGTAGCAGACTTTGCTGACGATGTCCGGGCGTCTCTCTCGGAGAACGACTGCGAGGGCGTCGTCAAGGGCTTTGGAGTTCTGGTGAAGGTAGAACGGGAGGGGTTGGTATCCAGGTTTCGGATTCTTTTGGATCCTAGTGATGCTGACGTCGAGAGCCTTCTGGAGAAGGGCGAGATCGGATTCGGCGCCTTCATTTGAATTCCCCTTCTTGTAACCTGGTTTACCGGCGGGGTCCTTGGCTAGCAGTTCGGACAGAAGGAACCTAGACGTATCCTCGAGGGTTTTCGTAGACGGCCCGGCGCCCTTTACAGTGTCCTTGTTCTGGCTCGCCCTTTCCCTACGCTGCTTGTCGAGGATGGCGAAGAATTCTTCATCGGCCTGTCGGTCCCGTGGGGCTGAAAGTCGAGAATTCGAGCCCGGTTCGTCGAAGTCGTCGAAGTCGCCAAGGTCGTCCTCCAAGGAGCCATTGGCTACCGGATTGGCAACATTTTTCGTAAGCTCCGGCGGTATACTGACCCTGAGGCCCTGATCCGAAGGTGGTGACCTCGCTGTAGCGGTGGAAGTAGACTTGAACGACGTGCCGGTGGGCGGCCTCGAGGGAGCGTCCCGCCGGCCTGGTCCATCCCGGTATCCACCATCCGTAGAAAACGACCGTTTCGTGCTCCGATACCGATACGCTGCATTGCCAGAGACTCCGGCGACCGACCGAGGGTGCTCGTACCGGACAATCGCTATAACGAGGCCGTTGGAGGCGCAGTGTCGTGGGTCAGGTAGCTTCGAGGAGGGACGGCAGCAGCACCTTCGAAGCAGCGGTCGTCCGATGAGCATAACTCTGCATCCATCTCAGCCAAGGAAGCCTTCTCGCCCGCGGTTATGGGAATGGCACGACACCACCATTGACCGGGCGAAGCATCCGATGGCTCTCTTTTGCGTGTGTCCGTGTCGTTCGAGGAGCAGCCGTGGGGACGATGTTTTTGAGAGGAGTTCGAAGGGTTTTGGTGGGTTCCGGTCGAAAAATTCTACCCATGCCAGATACCGCCGCTAAGAGCTGCAGACAGCAGACCACTTTCCGGCCTTAACCAGATGTCGATACGGAAAGGCCGTTTTGACTGGCTCGGTCGATAGCGGGGCTCTGCGAATGATTACTTAGTTGGTACTTGTCATGATAGAGGATGGGTCATGTATGAAGTATCTACTTTGGGGCGTCCGAGAGCCGTTGGTAGGATGTGCTGTTATCGGTGGCGGTTCCTGTTGGCGTGTTCCGTCAGATCCACTGCACGATACACGATACCCTCAAGACAAATACCTCTGTGAATCCATACTTCCAAATACCAACCTTAAGACTACTTCAAATACTCTAATACTTCACAGGGCAAATAGGAAAGCGCAG
Source organism: Arthrobotrys sphaeroides (assembly GCA_036971245.1). Lineage (NCBI taxonomy): Eukaryota > Fungi > Ascomycota > Orbiliomycetes > Orbiliales > Orbiliaceae > Arthrobotrys > Arthrobotrys sphaeroides. The sequence continues at coordinate 803,516 of JAJTTW010000009.1, read as the reverse complement.
AGATGTCTGGTCTGAGCGTAAGACCGGCGCGGGAGACGCAGCGCATGACGAAGCCCAAACGGCTAAATCTGGGTGCCTGCCAAACACCCCTCCTCGAAACCCCCTTCCAGGCCATCTCGCTCGTTAACGAACCCTCCCGTCAACATCAACCTCGAAAGCAGCCGGACGGACAGACGGACCTCGCATCGCCTACTCACGCCCTTTCCACCGGCCGCCGAAGAATATCAAGAAGACGAAGAAGAGTAAGGAGAAGGGAAGAAGAGGAAGAAGAACCTCCGACGTCATCATGCCGACGAACGCCGACCGCCTCCTGCTGCTGGCCGACCACATCAAACTCTCCCTCCTCGAGAGATCTCGGGCCATCTCCCTCAAGCTCGAGCCCAATACCGCCGACACATACATAATCCAGTCGCTGGAGACCCTGCGGCAGGGCATCGATCAGATCGAGCAGGAGCAAACCAGACTCGAAGAGCACGGCGAGCTGTATGCACCCCTATCCATCCATCTCCAATCCAATATAAAATACAATACCATAGCCACAACCACACCTACTCGACTGATAAATGGACGATGGATGACGATGCTAACCGTGAATAACTAGCTCCTCGAAATCCCTCCGCGACCGCGAAGACACCCTCATCAAACTCCGGTCCCAGTATGAGGCCCTAAACTCCCAATTCGCCTCACAAACCAACGGCTCCAATGCATCCTCCACAATCGACCTCACGAGCGTCCCCTCCAAGGCAGGCCTGGACCCTAACTCTCTCCCTTACACCGACGACCCAGACCAACGTCCCCGTCATCACCGGGCAGCCAGAGGCCTTGCATCCTACACCGACGATGACTCCTCGACACCCGGAGACTCCCTCATGGGCAGCGGTACGGCAGATCTCACATCTTCCACCCGTAAATCCAAACAAGTCCGGTTCTCCGACGCGCTGGTGGATACCTCCGACATGTCAAATACTCAGATGTTGACCCTGCACCAGCGGATAATGGAGGAACAGGATGATACGCTCGACAGGCTGTCCGAGAGTATCGCCCGGCAGAGGGAGCTAAGTATACAGATAGGCGATGAGTTGGACAGTCAAGGAGACCTCTTGGACGACCTAGACGACGGCGTTGATAGAGCGCAGAGACGGATCACGGGAGCGAGGAAGAAGCTGGATAATTTCGCTCGGAAGGCGAAGGATAACGGTAAGTCGTTCCGGTATACTTGTCGTTTCAAATTAGCAATTCTAACAGCCTACCGCAGGATCAATGATTACGATAGCAGTACTAATCATTGTTTTGGTGCTTCTAATCGCCCTTTTGAAATAATCGCCCTCTCCGCGCTTTCCACTCGATGTTTGGTTCCCTTGGTTTCGTCACATTGGCCTTTTGCTACTAGCGAGTAATCACGGTTAGTTTTGGAATACCTACTGGGTAAAATAATTTATCTGCTTCTATATTTTCATCGCGGGTTCACTGGGTGTTCATATTGGTGTTTTTGCTGTGACTTTAGAGCTCGTCTTTGTATAAAGACTACTGTCGATTCCAGTTTTGTTACTGTAGATAGCCCATCCTTTTCTTACTCTTGATTAGATATAAATTATATATATCACATTCTTATCGTCTGTTCATTTATTCAGACCTTCATGCAAACTGTACAATCTCCACACTCTCCCACAGACGCAGGCAGAGTCCGGGAAAGAGGCGAAGCAAAAATCGATTGAATAACGACTTTGACAGAGGCAAGCAGAAGCAGTGTAGTTACAATTAAACGCCCCGTCCTAGCATTTTGATGAAAAGAAATTCCACCGGCGGTGATAAAAGCAAGACAGAGTTCTCCTCTTAATTAGAAATTTATCCCTTCAACCCCGCCTTCTCCAGCAGTTTATTCGTCTCCCGCTGCAGTTTCTCAATTTCCTCGCCCGTGGCTTTGATCTCTTGTCGTTCTGCTTTGATCTGTGTATACCCCGTGGATTAGTTATCTCCTTCCAAAACGTATACTATAAAACCATGCAGGGAAAAAGAAACCTACAAAAGCCTCAGCATCACTGGCTAACTCCTCATGCCACTGTCCCTTGCCTTCCTTCTGCTCCTTTAAGGAATCACGTTTATGTCCGTCAAGCTTTTCCGGGTCGTTTTCGTGACGGGAGGAGTAGGAGGAGTATTTGGCCGCTGCGTGCGAGGTTCTGGCGGCTGTGAAGGCGAAGGAACCGCGGGAGGTGGTTAGGGCTGGGAGGGTGGCTAGGCGGCGGGAGATGGTTGGGATTGAGGACATGGTTTTTGTATTTTCTTTGGAGGGGGGTTAGTGGGGGGGTACACGGGGTGTAAGTGGGTGGTTTGGAGGAGGGTGTACCTGGGCAATTGATTATTTGACGGTTTAATGGGTTAGTTAATCGACGGTCGTTTGAAGTCGTTCGAGTAGCACGGATTGGAGTGAGAATATGAAATTAATAGGAGTGAGAATGGGAAAGAATGATCGATTGATATGAAGGGAGAACAGTGTGATCGGAGGATATCGACGGGAACGAATTGACGTAATTTAACCGATCGGTACGGCCTTAAGAAGTAGGTTGTATATAAGAGAACCCTCGAATACTATTTCCGTGTATTCCTAACAGCGAATAGTATCACTGCTGATATAAATATAATAATATAATATCAATATCGATTGGATCTGATTACAATTGAAGAATGATTATAGAGAATACAGCATGCGGGTACTCTTTAAATATATTTCTACCGGATGTATTCAAGGAAAGATTCCTAATCACATTTTCATTATCAATCAACGGGCTCGTACAGGAATTCGGCCGGCCGTATTTAGTATAAACTGTTGAGCATGATATCATGGATAGAATATTTCTCTCCGAAGGCTGTCCTGGGAGGCTTTGTGACGTCAATTCCCACACTGTTAACGGCAGCCGGCCTGTTTCGGTAATTCTTGCAGACCTGGGCAACGCGGAAAATGCAACGTTTCGAATATCGGCAACAAGCCATATACTAAGATAGCGTACTGGCAGTTAGGAGGGAAAAAAGAGGTAAATGAAAATACTAGATATTTCAATAATCTATCGCCAATTTCTCACTCGACTGTATCTAGATAGCTCCTTATTCTACTGAACCGACAGTGACTCCAGTTTCTCTTCAACCTCAGAGACCGGCTCATCCACCAGCTCATCCCCATCCTCAAACACACCCTTGGCAACATTGGTATCCTCCTTAGGCCACACATGCTCCCGTTTCTCCATCGCAAAATATCCCTTCAAAAACTCCCAAGCCTCCGGGTACCAGACACGAACAGCCTCGGATGTATTAGCTTTACCGCTGAAATACCCCGGTCTATCGGTATCGCGGAAGTGGGCTGTAAATCCACGGTACCCCGGTTTAGGTACGATGATTCCGAGGATTTCGCTCTCTAGTCTCGGCTCGTAATTGTATGGGCCCGCGTCCTTGGACGCTTCTCCGTCCCCATCCGCGCCCTCGGGTTTTCCGAGTGGGCGTTGGAAGGCGATTACTTCAAGATCTGGGTGGGCGGGTGCATTCTGATGTTGTTCGTTTGCGGATGTGAACCAGTTCATCCAGTCTTGTCGGAAGCATTTGGTTGGGAGCGAGTTGTTGTTGTAGAGCTTGCAGCTGTTGACCAGATAGAAGGATTGTAGCTTGGGAAACTGTGCAGTGAAGCGAGAGTTAGACAGAATAGTAAATAATGCATGGAATTTGTATATAACTTACCGAGGGCGCCCAAGCGGTCCATGACTCTGGAGCGGCGACCGGGACTGCGAGATGCTTCAGAGCAGGGAACTGAGACAGCGTCTCCAAGTCCAAGCCTTCCTCCGAACGAATGGGGAGTTCGACCATTTTAAACATATCTTCGTACTCGTAACGCTTTCTCTCTCCTAGAGTAAAGCTGGTGTTTTTATAATTAATCTCCAACCAAAGTGTCTTGAGCGTTTCCGCATGACACTGAAGAGCCTTCTTAGAAGGATACCGCGCATTCGCGGTGGCATACGCAGTCCACTGAAGTGACTCCAGACGGCTCGGCATATTGAGCAGTATGTTCTCCGCGTCTTCTTCCTTGTACAAATTATCCGGGTTATCGCTGTGATGACCGTCGATGACCAAGTGCGTGAGCTGTGTCATGCCGGCTATGTGCAAGGCAAGGAACGTGGTAGGTGCTTTACAACTAACCAGCTCCAATTTCTTGAGGTTTTGGAAGGGTATTAATCTGAACGCCCCCGGTTGAGCGTCATCTATCAACGCCTCAAACACACGAAGCCTGAGATGCTCTAGAGCTTCGAATTCCGGATATTCTGGGTCATCTGGCCACATGGGCTCGCACTCGTCAAAGATATGACATTCCAGAGCCAGTGACTTTAACTGCTTTCGATACCGTTTCGTGGTGTCCCAGTGACGCGCGAACGCGTGGATCCATTGAGGAATTCCCCGGAACCCAAGCGACTTCAGATTTGGGAAATGTGGCACAGACCCGTATCGGATATCTGAGGTAGCTTCAAGATGCTTTACCTTGTCGCGATAGGATTGTGGTAGGTCGTCGAGCCTTCGCAAGGGTTCGAGAGCTTCGGATCTATACCGCATCAAACTCTAATGTCAACTATCCGAAGAAAGCGTAACAAGAAGAAATAAATCAAGCAGTTCATACTCTATCGATTCTATTTGCCCCGGATCCAAAGACGCAAGGAATTCAGAAAATATCCTTGGCGCGTCTCTCACCCCGCTAGAAATCGGGTATGATGAGTCGTGCTTGACTCCCTCGTAGAAGTGCTCCATCTTGATAGATATCTCTCGTATGAATTTCCTTGATTCGTTCAGTCGATTGTTCAGGAGAGAGTGCAAAGCACGGTTTGTGAATCCATCGGAATTGAACCGGAGGACTACGTGGCGGTAGAGAATTGGGGTAGCGATGACATTGAAGGCTTTGCTGACGAGGCACCAGGAGTAGATGCCGCCTATGCCTGGGTTGACGGCCTAGTAGGTATTGGATGTTAGTCTGTAATTCATCTGGGCTCTGTCTCAAGATCGATCTCGGTGTAATTGACGACAAAATATAGAGCTGAGGTCTGAGTGCGAGGGAAATGGGGTTATAGAGTGTAAAAATATCGACTTACTGGGACCCATTTGACAATCTCGCGTACGATCTCGTTGGGAATCTTGGTAGGAATCTCCATTTTGACTTGTATCTCAAGGTCAGCGGCTATTTTTCCGAAACAACTTTGGTTTGTATGTGCTTGATATTCTGCTGTCGAAATAATCGATAATATGGAAAACCAGAATTAGATTTCAAGGCTGCACGCCAGATCGCTGACTATATACTACTGCCAGAACCCTCCCGTGTCACTTCCGCACGCACATGATCCGAGCTCTAGATAACTCCCGAGCGGGGTAAAGTTACATTTTTCATCCCAAGTTCCGCTCGGGTGCGGCGTATGCCATCTTGACATGTCGACATCCTAGCTATTTTCCGCCAAAGTACGGGCGTAACTACAGATTTATTGTACAGACGTGCAGGGCCTATATAGCTAACGGGCAACTCAAATATACATATTTGCACTTTGGTGAGAGCTAATGGTAACAAGTTGGAGAGCTAGGTAGATTTGTCGGATTGAAGGTTACGAATTGGTAGAATGATAGCTTTTGCCTAGTCCTTGCCTAAGTGTGGATTCGATTTTTGTATAGTTGGGATAGGGAACTAGTTGCGAATCGCGTGAAAACCAGGAAATGCCTCTGCAGCTCCACTATGTTCTGGAAATATCAGTATTGAGGCTAGCTGTGTCTGTGGTTGGCGAGGTACTCTTGTCCATTGCGACGCCGCAACGCAGTAAACTTGAAAAAATCCAACAAAGTACACCCAATATAGACGACATGGAAATGTTAGAAACAATACCGCGATATCCTTATATAATCATGCCGCCTGGCCCAACAACGGCAGGTTGTCCACAGACAATCTGAAACAATTATCAACTATTTACGTCGTATTTATTTGACAAATGGATTCGAAATATTTAGCTGGTCTGATCGACTCCTAGCATGACTGATAGACCGCGTATCGATATGTATCTAGCAACGAAATCTACCATAAATACGAATCACTCATATATCCCACTATATAAACAATTTATGTCCTTCCTCTCAACTAAAAATTTTATCTTCTCTACATAAACCCACCTCCCTCTTCGAGCACCTAGATCGCGGTCGGGAGCTCTAGACACCGCACCGGACACTCACACCTATACGCGATGACGGATATACCGATATGGAGCCCCATGTTTACGCACAACTCCAAGATTTTATGTGCGGGTACATCCCAGGGCCGAAACCAAAACCGACAGCAATAGGCATATCGAAGGACCCAAACAGTACAAGGGGTAAAATATGCGCACGATCCATTCTTTAATGACAACTGTGGTGCCAATATAACTACTAAGTTCCTACATACGTTAGATGGTTTTATCTTCCAAAAAACCGAAAACACCTACGAACGGAAGCTATGGAAGTGTTGGAAACATCGAAGTTCGATTTAATATTTTCAGCTTCCCAAAAATGAAGATTCGGACATTGTCCGGTGGATTTTACCTCCGTGGTATCCGCGAAATCCTCCTCGGCAGATATGACGGCTTTGGTACGCGAAGGAACCTATCGTCCAACAATAGAGAGGCTACATGGACGATAATTGCATCTAGCAATTGCACCACGTCAACCTACAGTCAAGCCCGAGCTGCCTATATGACGACAGATAGGTTCTACGATTTATGACACATCTGAAACTGAGGACCTGGATTCGGTGATAAGATATTTAACTCACGGAAAGAAAATTGGACCTAGGCCTGGGGCTCTTGAACGAAAAGCTCGCCATCGCAATCGAAACCATCCGCCCCGACCTAACCTGGCTGTTCGCGTTTGAGCCGAACGATGGTGCCGTTGAAGTCGTTCAGCCGCCTTGCGGTGGCCATCTAGACATCGTTTCAAGCCTTTAGACAATTAAAGAAGAAGACGGGGCGGTAATAACAGCCCTTAAATCTGGATAGGAAATACCCGACAACCCAATCCCGAGGGTCAAGGTTGACATGCCGTTTCCGAAGGCTCATGGCAAAAACTCAATCAGTCCGGGAATTCAGCGGGAAAGTTCAGTTTCAGTGTCTCAGGCTCAGGATACACGACTGAATCAAATATGGAGAATTCCATTGACTGGGTGCCATCCGAAATTTCCGGAAACCGGGTGTGGAATATGGTAAGTGTCCTAATTTCTAAAGCGAAAACACCCCACCCTGTCTCGAGTTTCGTGAAACCAGACTTTGGCCTCTCACTCTTTACAACCCATGTTGTACAAAGGGCTTTGGGTACTACAAGTGAACGAAAGCTAATCTGGTTTTGTGAACGCATGATAGATTCGACCCCAGACTAATTTCGGGTATAGTCTGGGGTAGCTACATGGATTATTATCTGACCGAGGCAACCTTGGTGGTGCCTTAGTCACCAAGGGACAAGCGTACGACCTTTGGGATAAATGCGGAAAGGATTTAAGACAATTCTCGCGAGCGACCCCCAGACTATTTCGGGTAGCTAGGGAGATAAACAAAACTTCGTTGATTTCAAAAACGTCTACGCGCCAGTCGTCGGGGCCACTACTTTTCGATTTTTCTTAACCACGGCAGCAACAAAGGGTTACAAACCGATACAATACGACGCACAGTCAATTGAACAGCAGAAGACTGGGCAAATGCCTTCGACCGTCAGGTCAGCCTTTGCGGGTACACCATGGAGATTTGTAGCAGACCAAGATAGCATCTTTATGTCTGCATTCTGGGCGACCTTACACTCACGCAGCGGAACAAACTTAGCCTACTCAACAGCATACAACCACAGAAGCAATGAACAAGCTGAAAGACTAAACCAAATTCTGGAAACAATGCTAAGGCATCTCAACCCACATCAGAACGACTGGGTAAACTACCTACCAACGCTGCAGTTTGAATACAATGCCACAAACCACAAATCTCTGTCAATGTCGCCCTTTCCTAAACGGTGACATCGATTTCGACATTTGGCTTTCAACACCAGACCACATTTGGCTTCAAGGGTTCCAAGACCAATTTGGCTTGGTCTGGGGGTCGCCCTCCAGTCCATCTAGCTGGAAAGCCCTTCCTGCCCAACCGCAAGTGCCTGAAATGCTGTATCGAAGGTCACCTGGTTAAGGACTGTCCAAACTCAGACGGCCCTGACAATTTAAGGGTCGCTTTCCAGCCGGATGGACTCATTTGGCTTTCCCCACCTCCGCACCCGAAAAGTCACTTCTGGTAGCGGGCCCCGGACCAATTTCGGTAGTTGACGCCGAAAAGCGACGACTGCTGGCGACCCTGGAAGTCCGGTGATTAATCGGAATCTCCAGGTTATCAGAATGATAACCGCAGGCTGCGACCATGCGGGAAAGGATTATCTACCCTTTTCCGATCACACTGTATAGGGGCCTGTCCTAGCAGGGCTTGTATGTACCAAGAGCCTAGTCTGGTGAACACAAACCCTGGAGAGCCATCAATGCAAGATCGCGAAACTAGTACTGGCCGCATTTAAGAATTGCTTCACGCAATCTAAGACTTAGCGACCGGGGAACAGAATATTTCAGATGACCTAGGGATGGCGGAAACTGTACGGTCAGCCCCTATCGCCGCTAGCGATATATGCGATGCTCTATACGTGAAACGTTGTAACGTTGATATTATCGACTACATCTATACAGCGTATACGGCAGGGAGAGAGCTTACCGCATGCACGCGCATATGCGCATCGTGGATCAGAGCCTATGTACGTCGGCGTAACTGTACTCTGAAACCTTTAAAACTCTTATCTAGCTACGGTCGGTCATATATCGGCTCAGTACTCAATACCAAGATTTTCTTGGAGCAAAAGACCAACCATCCACTGGGAGATATATCCAATCGGGGATTGTACTACCAATAGTAAGCACGGCTGAAAAGCTTGCAGTTGATATTTTAATTTTATTCACCGTTTCACGAATAAATAGCGCGCGCAATCGAATCCCGGCCACATGCCGCATATTGTTACACAAGCTAGGCTGTGCAGACTTGTGGGCGGGGTATGTACCCGTATAGATACCCTGATAAGAGGTTTGGTATAACGTGAACGATTAGGACTTGATCTTATCGAGTGGACCCTGCATATCGCATCAGTAGAGCTCAAGTGCTTAGGATATGTAGGAAACCTAAAAATCCCAACCGGCGTTTACACTCCTCTTTTTAAAAAAGTTGTTGGCTGTAAGGATCAGCCATATTATCACGGCTGGTTGGTGCAGCTGCAGGTGAACCTCTTGGTTTCGTCCCAACCATATCCACGGGCGGATATGCAATCCTAGTTGACTCTCGGCCTACATGCACGCTTATTCCGGTTGACTAGCAAGGAAACTTCAAAGCGAGCTGGGCTTTGGTTAACCGAATATCACTTCGCCAGATAATCTCCAGTGCTTCAAGGCTGGCTGAGATTCCATAGGACCTAGCATCCGAGACCTGACCCGACCGTCGGAAGGTTAACTCGCGCGAGCTCGTTGAACTTGCCAATTAGACAACGCACAATATCCAACAAAATGCTTCAACCTTGAGGTCTCTGAGACAGCGGGTTTAACATCTCAGCTGCAAATAGCTATCTACGAAATTCCCGAAACCTCACACATGCCCATTAATTAAACATCTCTAAATCATGAGGTCTTCTACGAAACGGGAAAACCACCTAGAAAAAGGCAGAGACAAGAGCTCAACTCACCCTCTCCTTCTTCAGCTCCCAACCAATCAGCTCCGAAAAAGCTCATGCGCTCCCTCCCTTTCTCGGAAATCCAACAAAAAAATATCCAACAACAACCACTTTCCAGAAACGCCGCACATGATCACATCTATCCGTCCGTAAACGGGGTTTCCTGAGTCGAAAAAACAAATAAAAAGGATGCATCACAAACCTCATTCTATCAGAAGCTTCGAATATTCGATAGAAAAAGAAGAATAAGGAAGTAGGAAAAAGAAATGATAACCCCATGATGTCTTACGTTGTTCTTCGACGTAGCGCCATACACCCTAGTTAGTCCCTGGGTCTAAATATACCATTCCGTAAAACCTCGCATAGACAAACCAAAACCCGACAACAACGACTGTTTTACCGTCTCGACTTGCCGGGGTGTAGACGGTTAGCCGTCGACGGCGGGAATGGGGTGGGTTTTACCCCTGATTACTGATTTGTCCCCCCTTCGTTCTTTCGTTCTTTCTTACTTTTGGAGAAGTAGCTTATGCCTGGAAATGTGCTAAGTTTAAGGGGAGTACGGGGATAATGATGTGATTGCTTCTTGATTATTTCCAGAGTGGCGGGCTTATGCGCATTGCATTTAATGTATAATATTGTTGGAGTTTGTGACAGCGGATAGAGATTTGTTTTGTTACTTACTATAGTTATAACCCTTTTTTTTCTTTTCTTCGCTGAAGGATGCGTGTCATGGTACAGCGACCCGATTACCTGTGTTCACGATTACAAAAATTTTGGGTTTTGATGTTGGATTGTTGCTATACAACCAACAACGTCAACACTCATTGCGAATGCCTAAGCTAAGGTTTTGGATCCGCGGCTATGGAAAAAATCCTTTCTTTTTCTTTTTCTCTTTTACGATTATGATGCTATCTAAGAATTTTATCCTACAAGATCGATCGCGAACGGAGCTCGCCTTAAATCCCTATCTAAGGATCTGATGATCCAAAAACTCGGAGCTCGGGAAGGGGGGAAAGCTTGGGGAGCCCGTTTGTTAGTTTCAAGGATCGAGATCACGGAACCGTCACTCCACCACCATGCATCCCAGATTCCCCTTCGGAGGGAGGAAATCCTTGAAAGGCCTTCAAAGAAAACTCTTAAAAATCCTAGATCCTAGCATTTTTATACCTAAAATCTTCTGACTTGGTTTTTTTCGCTACCGGTTAGCTCCGAACTTCGATCTCATGCTGAAGCTCAGAAGCTCAAAGCTCGATCCTACCAGTAACTTCCATTCCCCGTCAGCTGATCATGACAGCAACAAAGACCTCCCCGACCCCAAGATCTAACGAAAACATCCAACCATCACTCGCTCACTTCCCAAAAAAGCACCTTTCGCCGTAAAAGAACAGTACATTTCATCTATATGCCGGTTGAATTCACACTTATCACCAAGACCAAAAAATCATAAATTAATACATCATCACATCCAATAACAGCATGACCCGTTGCCCCAACATGTTTCACTTTATCAAGTTTAGGTCGAGTGCTTTGTGATCAAGTTATTGGTCAATTGGGTGACCTTCCCGTTTTGATGAGGAGAGAAAGCTAGAGCTAAAAGGAGCTGGTGAGGCTTTGGGTGAGGTGGAAATAAGCTCTGGTTGATCCTGCCTTCCCTCCTTCACAGGGGGGCAGCCAGCTATGGAGGTATGACAGAGTCCTGGAATCCTTAAGTTTCTGAGACCTAGGCCTTAGTAGCCATGCAATTGAACTTCTACAATTCTACGAGTTCTATGATGAAGAAAGTAGGTTTTGATAAGATGCAAATTGGGGAGCGCCGAAGCTATTCTCCTCTTCAATTCCATTTCTTTTGAAACAAAACAACAAAGAAAAGAAAGAAACTAAGGTAGTAGTAAGTAAGAGTAATATAGTAGTTTGTAAATAAAAAAGATAACCATCCAGATTTCCAATGTTTTTTCAGAAGTAGTACAAGCAACGATCAAGTTAGCCGACCAAACCAGTTTCAAAAAACCATATGACACCCGCTAACGGAAACCCTTAATTTCCAACGGTACACCCAAAGATATAGGAACGGTAAAAAGGAAAAGAGGTGAGAAGATATACAGAAAGATGGAGAATTAACAACCCCCCCGTGGATGGCAAAAAAACAAAAAGAACCCAAATAGATAAAAAGCAAGCGCTCTGGTGTGTTTTCTTTCGATCTTTCGAATACTCCCTTACCCTTGGAACGATGACGATGTAAAGGAAAAATTGCTATAAAACACCTTTGCCCGCCCGTCTGATTTCAACCGCCCAACGTATAAACGCAAACACCCAGACCAATGTCGCAAATAAAAGCTTTGTACACAAAAAAGATAATGAGGTATCGCGTTAATACAGTAGCGGAAACGAAGTAGAAGGTGTAGTTTTTTTGGTGGGTGGAAGGGTAGAGAATAGAAAGAACTCCGGAAACAAAACATAGGAGATATCAGACTCGATCTATTTCGCCGGGATTTTTTTGGAGGGTAGTTTGGAAGCGAAGAAAAAGAGAAAAAGGAAAAACGAGACACCCAATGCTAGTTTCCAAATGTGATCTCCACGACACCTTTATGCTCTCAAAATCAGACGAGTGGCTGAGGGGTATGCCAAGAGAAGATAAAGGTAAGTGATACTTGTCCCTGATCTCTCATATGTACACATGGTCGAAGGTCGTCGGGAGGTCGCGGGAGGTCGCGGGAGGTCGGGTAAAGTGTATTAAAGGTATGTAATCGTCCAGAGCGAAGCCAACTCAGAGGGGTATTGTTTTTTTGTCAACGAAGGGGGTTGTTTGTTGTATAGTATAATGTTCCGTTAAGCCATTTCATCCGGTGCCCAAGTGTTAAAACAAAGGAAGAAAACTAGAGGTACGCAAAACCAAGCAGAGAACTCCCGATTATGACGAACCCAAAAGCGTCGAAAGAAAAAGATGTATGTTGAAATTTACAATGCGAGGTTTATTGATGATTTTATCACCAACTACCATCGGCGGGAGGAGTTGGTGTGGTGGTGAGGGCGCTGTGTCGGATGAGGGATCATGTTTGGTGGGCTGGAAACACGCATGCCAGTGGTCGGGTTAACGATGGGGATGGCATTACGAGTCCTTTGGGAGGCTTGCTGAGACTTCTGTTGCTGGTGATGATGATGGTGATAGTTGATGGGACCGCCGAAGGAAGAGTGAGAAGAGAAGGAGTAGGAGGAGGAAGCGGAAGAAGGTTGGATTTGATGCTGTAACGGAGAGCCATTTGGAGAACCGCTCGATAACGACGAGCGATCGGATCCGGAGTGAACGGATTGCAGCTGGAGGCACAGCCAACGTTAGCGAGAGATCCCTAGCAAAGCCGAGACTTGGACTTGTTCTATTTGTTGGACATACCTCTTCTTCCGATAACAGCGCCGGGCAGAACTCTAGATCATCGTCCAGGTCGAAGGACCTCGCAGCCTCGTAGCGGAAACGAGCGTTGAGTACTAACGGACTCGGTTAGGGCTGAACCTGAGAGCAGAAGGGATAGAAAGACTCGGATATCACCGAGTGTTATCCCCGAGGAAGGGGCGGAAGATGCTTACATGATCGTGTCTGAGCATGGAAGGAAGCGTAGGCGTACGACATGATGAAGTAGTTTATGTGTAGTGGTCTAAGCAAGGTATACTAAGGATGTTTATGTCGGAGGACAGATTTATGAGGACAGGGAGGGGGTGGGAGGGGAGATGGGGAGATGTTGGAAGCGATGTGATTGATAAGTTTAGGTCGAAGAGAAGGTTTGGGCAGGAGAGTTTTCACCGGGAAAGTGAAAGGAGATTGGATTTGATTATGCGACGGATTTAGAAAGGGGACAGATTGCGTTGTTGTGTTGCGTTGTTGGTCTTGTTTTCTTGTTTTTCTGTTATTTTAGAGGAAGTGTTGCGACGTAGATGCGATGCTGATGATGATGATGGTGATGATGTTAAAAATAACAGTGAAGATGTTTGATGATTATAAGGATTATGGTGGTGATGACTTGGAGATGTCGATGAGGGGCGAGGATGGATAGATAGGATAGATAGAGACACAGAGAGATAAAAAGGTGGTTGGGATCAGGATGGGTGTGTCGGGGGAGGCACGGAGGTTTTGAAAAAGTAAAAGGGGGTGCGAGCGAGCTGGGATTAAACTACGACGGCAATGCGACGGGCTGGCGGGCTGGCAAAATAAATACTGGACAGGACGGACTGGGAGGAGAAGAGGACTCAGACTCGGAGGAAGTGGACGGCGCACAGGTTTTATTCTGTTCTGCCCAGCCTGACGCCAGCCGGGGTGGGCTAGTTCCATCAGCCAGTCTCGCCCGCTGTGGTGTTTTGGGCTGGTTCTGGCTCTGGCCTGTCTCCGAACCACACCTGCTGTCTCTCTAGGCGACCTCGATGCTGCATGGAGAATTCAGAGGAATGGATCCAATTCTATTCTAAAACTAGACCTGCAGCACCTCTATCTCCAAAAGAAACGAGAAAAGGGTCTGTCCACACGGCGCCCTGGCTGGGTGGCCTGGATAAATTGGGATGTGTAGTGGCTAGGCATGGTCAGAGTCCGGTCGATCGATATCATAGCTTCCGGTACTTCCCTTCAGATCCATCGTCCGTAGACACTTCTCCAGAATCTGCTTCTGGTGCATGTACATCTTCTGCACACCCGATTCTGGCGGATGGGTCAGGCAACATTTAGCGCTGCTCAAGCACCGGCCCAACAAGGGTGATGCTGGCCCTCATACATGGGGTCCCGCTCCCAGCTTTTTCTCACCGGTGGCTGTATTCGATACACAAAGTCTACCCCGCGCTGACTCCCTCCACAGGTATCGTGGCAGGCCTTCCATCAGGTTTTTCAGGCTTTTCCCCCAGCGAATTCTGTGACCCATCAGGTATTTTGCTGGTACAATGTACCCGCAATTCCACGCAGTGGCCTGTTCGCGATGATGCACCACTCCTGCAGCATGACAATCATGGTACAGAACTAGTACTGGTACGGAACTAAAGACCAGGGAAAAATTCTTTTTGGGGAAGGTCTGGGTAAAATTCTCAGGGAGAAGGGGGCAAAGGGGGTGTGCGCTCCCCCTCCTTGATTGGCCAATCACCGGGGTCTGCAGAGGCTTGGCGCATTAGCTCGCAATGCAGCAAGAAACAGGTCCGGTGCCGGTCATTTGGCCAACTGTAAAATCGGACTAGTGCTCGGCCTGTCCTGCCCTGTCGATGCGGCCTTGACGGTGATGGAATCATCGGGTGGTGTGGCCTGTGAGTGGCGAAGTTGAAGCTTGATAGAATCCGGAGTGCACCGCCTGTCCCGACCGGGGTACGCTATCAAATACCAGCTAAGGCCTCCATCGCCCCTTCGTAACCCGCAATCTCGCCCGTTATGTCAGTCATTAGCGAGCAAGATCCAGAAAGCACAGAAAATAAGCTTCTTTCAGATAGACGTTTGTTGTGCGTCAAGTTGCGTGACAGGTAAGCGGTCACCGCCAAGTTCGTTGTTCGTTGGCAAAAAATGAATTCCTGCCACTGCAGGAATGTACATGTACACCTGTTACACATCAAAGGAGATCCACATCCGGTCAAATGGGGCTAGTCGAGACGAGATGGCAGGCCGCCCACCTGACCCAAGTCGTCTTATGCATGATCCAGATATCGATGTTCGGTGAAGGAGCGAGGCTCGAGGATAAATGGGATCTCCGAACTCTGATTGAATGTGGGTGCCGGGTCCGGGTGCTAAGACTTTTGTCAAGCGATTGCGACTCGCCTTTGAAGCGATAGTTGAGGCGACTTATGATAGCTGACGGCCCCTGATCAATCTTGCAACGCTTTCCTTGCCCAGTTTATCCGTGTACGATTCCCATGCATCGTAAAGCGATATCATTTCCTGCGTGCATTCGATAATGGCCTCCATCTCGACACCTGACTCCGCAAACCATTCACTCATCTGAGACAATCTTGCGCTGCTGAGGTTTTGAAGGTTGATACCGGATGCCGCGGATACTGCAACGTTCTGGGCTGCCGACGGCTGAACGATGCTGCCACCCGCTCCCGCAGCACCTCCCATCCCTAACGCTGTGGAACCTGATGCGTTCAAATTTGCCTGCGTGTGGATTGCAGGTCGGACAAACACCGCCAGAAATATGGCTGTAAAAGCGATGGTGTGTGGCGGATAGAGTAATATCAGGTCGGTGATATAAGAATCATTCAGAAACGACCATACAGCCATTATCTCATCCGTAGACAACTTCAGCGGCACTTGAACCTCCATCAAAGTCCGGTAAGGGTGATGGACGATCAGATAAGAATTTAATTCCGATATCAGGTGGAATTCACATTCCGCGAGCTTGGCGATGTCCTGGGGAATAAACTCTACCGACTGGATCAGCAAATAAACGTTTTTCGTTTAAACTTCGGGGGCGAGCCAGCCACGCGAGTTACGCAAATTGAGGAATAACTGTCGTACCCTGAAACAAAGTTCTTGCCTCGGTGACTACGGTTCTGATGTGCTGTGGACATTCCTCCATCTTGCACGCCAGGTAAACACAGGTCGAGAGCATGAGGTAGGGATTCGTGTCCCGTATCGAGACCTTGAGGTAGAATCTCTTGAGATATGTTTCCGCCGTGGCCAAGGGCTGCTGTCTAAGTTGGAGACGACGTGCCAGACGCTGTAGACCTGTAAATTTCTCAGATTCCGAGTTCCAGTGCGTCCAGAATGACTGGAAGTCGACGCCACATTACGGCTCGGTGGCTGGAGACTCACAGTTATGAAGATACAGTTGAAGTTGCTTCTGATCCGGGAGTGGAAAGGAAAGTCCCAGCCCTCTGACAGTATCTTCCTCGTCGAGGATCCTCCGCATGTCGGCAATCTTTTCTCGGGTGAGCTGCCAGTGCGCTCTCTGCGTGGATGTCCAGAAGTTTGCTGCCATGATGTGACTCTGAAGCCTGAAGGACCAGACAAGCTCCCTAGTTTGGTGTCTGCAAAGGGTATATCGATACTCTTGCTATCTGTATATAAGCCGGTAGGCGTATGTATCGGTATATATACCGCGCCGTGTCTATCCTACGCGCTGCAACAGTCGCGCCTCGGGTGAGAGCTTCTGCCGGTGTGTGTATCGGTTGTCGGTCCGCTGTGCTAGATATCGCTAAATCATAATTGTGAAATGGTCTGAAATCCTCCGGCCAAAAGTGCACTCAGAACGGGACCTAAAGCTGCGACCCGACACGACCGATGAGGTTGGAAGGGTTATTGGCGATAGTTCGTTCGTTTCTTCGGCTTGGCTCTGCACCTAAGACTTTGCGCCGCGTTGTTGGATCGAGTATGATATCACTCTGGCAAATAATTTTAGCACGGCAAGGCACCTGGACCTCCATTGAATCCATCATCGCATCTGCATACCTCCTCTTCACCCGATAGATTGATACCGATAGCGATATTTTCCAGAATACTCGAACGGACCGGAATCAGTTCTATCTCCTTGCGATAGGCCTCGAGATCCCCAAGACCCTTTGACGACATCCAGTTCCGCTTCGGGTCGGGTTCCACCATAAAACTAGTCCAGAATACTCTTTTCGGTCGACGTTCAGCTCATATTCGACATCTCTCTTCCCAGCTAGCCTTTCCTGCGACCGTATGCGCATACGTTATCCACGAGGAAGCTACGAATCGAATCGACCGCTCTCCACGTTTTCCCAGAAGCGTTTACCCACGTAGGCGGGGTTTGACTAAAAAGTAAGCGACGGCAGAGCACGCGAGATGCCACCGTAACTTGGCCAAATAGTCCTCCTCTCCGAACATCGATCAATCACCATCACCAAACCCCTTCCTATCAGGCGGTTGATCCTCATGACGAATACTGCAGGGGAAGAGCCGGAGCGAGCTAGGCGGGCCCGCTTGCTCAGGCTCTTCGAGACACTGGATACCCATAGAGAAGGCCAATTGGACCTCGAGGGCCTGAGGAACGGTCTGAAAAGAATCAACCATCGTACGTCTTTGCTGTGAAATCCACCACGGGCATCAGTCAAACCAAACTCCAGCAGCTCGAGTATCATAAGAATCCAGACCGGCTGACGACCCACCTTCGCTTTCTTCCTCGGAATAGCTCTTCAAAATGCCGATAAGATGCTCCAGGACTTGATGGACATCTGCGATACCAGTGGCGATGGATTCATCCAGTTCGACGAGTTTGTGGTCTTTATGGAGGCGACGGAGCAACACCTGCGAGGTCTGTTTAATGCTATCGATAGGGATAAGAACGGCCAATTGGATCGGTCGGAGTTGGCGCACGCTCTAGAGAGCAATGGCATAATGGTCGAACCGCATAAGTTGCAAGCTTTCTTCGACAGACTGGATAAGAACAATGACGGTCAGATTACATTTGAGGAGTGGAGGTAAGCTAGGATTAATATTTAAACAGCATGGGCAGAGGTGGAGGCTAATCTGGATGAATGCTTTGAAGAGATTTTCTCGTTTTTATCCCACAGTTTGGAGAAGATGGCATTGACCCGGGAATCAAAGCCATATACTCGTATTATCTAGCTACGGTGAATGTGAACCCAGAAGGTACAGTATTTCCCCTCGCCCCAAGCTTCACGAACTTGACTCCCTTCAGAAGCAATCATTCCCTCCTTCTCCTCCTCCTCCTCGATACAACTTCATCCTCCTCATTTCCCTTCCCCTCCTCAATCATATAATCCATCCAGGAATGTCCACTTTCATCACCATGCATCCTTTAATTCCCATCACGGACTGTACTGCCGCGTCTGGCGAACTAAATATGGAGGCTCCAAGGATTTCACTGACCAGCCGATTCTTTCGCCCAGGCGATGTGACTCTGAACGACGATTTATTTGAGAGCGTCGGTAAGCTAGCTCCCTATCTCGAATCTTTCTAGCACTTGGATGCCGATTAGAAACTTACCTGCCTAATCATAGGGTTCTTTCTCGCTGGAGGGCTAGCCGGAGTGGTTTCAAGAACCGCGACGGCTCCCTTCGACCGATTGAAGGTATACCTGATTGCCCAGACCGACGTCAGCGGGGCGAAAGACGCGGCGAAGACGGCGGCCCTACGGGGCGAGGTCGGAGAACTCGCAAAGACCGCCGCGCGACCAATGAGGGACGCTATTCGCGCCCTCTGGAACGCGGGCGGAGTGAGGTCATTCTTTGCCGGCAATGGCCTTAACGTTGTCAAGGTTTTGCCCGAGAGTGCCATCAAGTTCGGGTCCTTTGAGGTTTGAATACCCCAGACTAGTCAGTTGTACGGTATCATAGCTCTGGCAGAAAGCTAACGTTGCAGTATAGGCCGCAAAGCGTCTTTTCGCTCGCCTTGAGGGCGAGGACGACCCAAAGCACATCTCTGGTGCATCGAGGTTTCTTGCTGGCGGTATTGGCGGCGTAGTTAGCCAACTAGCCGTTTATCCCATCGACACATTGAAATTGTAGGCACCTCCCTTATATGGCCTAGAAGCGGCACCGAACTAACCAATATATAGTCGAATGCAATGTGAGATGGTTGCCGGGGGGGCGCGGGGGAATCGGCTTATTGCCGATACGGCAAAGAAACTGTGGAGGACCGGCGGTTTTTACCGCGGTTTTCCCCTCGGTCTCGTTGGCATATTTCCCTACTCGGCCATCGACCTCGGAACTTTTGAGTGGATGAAGCGCTCGTACATCACGGCGCGATCGAAGGCGCTCGGGGTGAGGGAGGAGGACTTCCAAATGTCCAACTTCGTGGTATTGGCGATAGGAGCGACCTCCGGTAGTGTCGGAGCGAGCATAGTCTACCCAATAAACCTCCTAAGAACGAGGCTACAGGCCCAGGGAACCGCCCAACATCCCCAAACATATACGGGGATGTGGGATGTGACTACTAGAACGCTGAGGCAGGAGGGGGTGAAGGGGATGTTTAGGGGTTTAACCCCCAATTTGATGAAAGTCGTCCCGGCTGTTTCGATTGTATGCAACCCCCCCAGATCTTTTAACCATATTCCAACTTCCAAGCTAACACAGGGTTTCTAGTCTTATTTGGTTTACGAGAACTCAAAACAACTTATGGGCCTCAAATAGAGTGTAATGAATGTGGTTTAGGTTTAGATACGACTTAGAATTAAGCGCGCATGCGAAGTGGGGGGAGGTTTGTTGCATGTTGCATGTTTCCGGATGCATTGCTTTTATGAATATAACTTACTGAGCGATTTTATTTTACCGTTATGACGATGACGCCCTTGCGGAACGATCAAAAATTCCTCTTGAAAGTTGGGTAAAATTAGATCAGCTTGACCTTGTCCCGGCCTTGATTGGAGCGTCCATGAAGATGCATGTTGTATCGAACATAGCCTGGTAAGCTTGTGTGTAGGTGAGGGGAGTGGTTGTCCCACGACGGTATATTCCGTTGGTTCTGCCCACAAATTGGCGGGGAACCTGGTCGCATGACATTGGAATCCCAATTCTTGATTTCACGGGATTCCGAACGACTGACCTCAATATACTGGGATGTATTCCCTTACTTCCCATCTAATACCACCCCTTGCTTACCCTCTGCTTCCTCAATCCACGTTTCAAACGCTAGAGCACCCATGACCAGACTCCGTACTGGTATGGTTCTGCTAGTACTCCTGGTCTTTGGAACGCTATCCCCTCTCCCACGAGGAGTATTGTCTTCCTGGTACTCAGATGCTATCCATACCTGTGGGTTCTAACAGTCTATCAGCATGAAGGACGAATGACCAATTATGACTGTTTGAAACATACTCCCTCAGGCGCCACTGCATCTTTCTTCAGCTCCATGGATACAGAAAACGTGCAGTCCTTCGGTAACTTCCCCAGCCTAGCGGCTGAGTACGAAAGCTTTGTAAGAACGGCTCTCATTTGTTCTTCCAAATCCACGAGGGACTCTACTACCACCCCCTCTTCATCCCCCTCTTCATCTGTCATTACAAACGGTGAATGTAAATCCGTCGCATTGACAACCGGGAAGCGTGATACATCAAAGACGAATCTTTCAAGCGGTTTGTTTGTAGGTGAAGTAATGTTAACTGCTACCAAGTCGACGGTGCATTTTAATAATTCTTCGGCACAAGCGTCGACTGCTTCTTGGATCCATTGGCAGACGAGCGGATGGCGGGATTGTCGGACTGGATGGTTGTATTTACGAGCGGGGATGAAGAGGGTTGAGGGGTAGATTCCGCGTTCGTAGAGAATAGTGTGGATGCTTACTAGGAGGAGGTCAGCGAAGGAGGAGATGAGGTTGGCGTAGGTGTCTATTGGTGGCATTGTGGAACGGAGAGTGGATGTCTAGGAAGGGGGCTCGCTAAGCAGTCGCCATCAGGGATTGGCCCGACCTGGTCTCGTTACACCAACAAAACAACACCACCTTGATGCAATGCGTGCGGCCTCCGAAGGCCCTCAGATCTGGCCAGCCGGCCTAGGTGCGGCAGGACCGGTTATTTGGACGGGGACCTGTACAGGAACCCCCGAAATTTAACTTTTTGAATGCGGCGTTTTAAAGTTTAAGAACATCCGGAATCGATACCCCGTTAGTTGCTTACATGCTTGTAGTCTGAATAAATCCCAGGGGACCCTGAATAATACTGTACGTATAGGATTTTGATGGTACCGGTTTTCGGGAACACCTTGAAGTCTTTATTATAAGGCGGTTTATATCACTTTTAAGGCGTCTCCTGCGTGCCTCAACAAACGCACGATTTCCTCTAAGATAATCGTAGTCTCGCAATGGATTATTTTCGTCAGGTTTCCATAACGATAAAAGGTAGGTGGTTTTGGAACTATGCATAGATTTCAATTGTTTGTCGGGGGATCTTTTGATTTTCAGAGATCTGGTAAATGAAGTTATATCAAAAATCAATAGTTGAAATTGAGGAAAACGTGATGTATGTTATAGATTCATGATCATGACAGTACTGAAAATCCTCTGAAAGGTAGTCGGATTATTACGTGATTAGCGTGCATGACCTGTAAAATTTGATTTTATATGATTTTAGGCTCTCAAATGCTGCATTTAAGAAGTTAGGTTTTGGGGATCCAAATTTTGTATTTTGTGATTCGTTACTGCACAAGTTTGGGTCCGAATAACCTCCCGTACCTAGCCCGCATTCTTGTCAAACCTTATCTTAGCAGTCGCATTCGCAATATTTCTTCCGACTTGGCGCGGCTGGGTTATAGCTGAGGGACGTCGAGGCTGCACGTTTTTGAAATTTTGTAGTCATCCTTCTGGATTCGACGCAGCCTTCCCCCACATGGCCGACGTACAGCGTGCACCACTTTACAAATCAACCATCCGGATACCCGTGCCTGCTATATAAAGTCTACAACGCCCGCGCGCCGTTATAACGCAAAAATTGTATTATTTAACTCAAGCAATATGTGGTGGCTTATGGCGTGCGCGGAACGATGTTGTTCTAGCCGATTGGCTGGGATTATTCACGACGGCGCGAGGAAGGTCGGCGCGGCGGTTGCCTGGAAAAGAAGAGTGCTCCCCATGCACAACTATCTCAGGATTGCGAGATACAAGCTGACTTGTGGGTATATATAAGTTACTCGGTGAGGCTGCTTTTCCCTTGTGAACAGACATCGGAAATACTATCTAGAATCTGGACCTGAACCTGCTAGGATTCAATCCGCAGCTGTAGAGTCGAACGGACAACAGCATTGAAAAGAAAATTTTCTTAGTGATCACGATATTTGCAGCCCGAGGCTTTCCTCGAAGCTTTGAATTTCTTTCGTTCTCTATATCTGCAAATACAGTCATTAGTCCGTTAACCCCGTCTTGATATCGATATTTCACTTTTTATTGTTCTAGTCGGTCAATCAATTCGGAATCAAGATGGACCCGGACCCCGAGGCCACCGACACTTTTCTATACGTCGTGTATGCAGGGCGTGGTGATGCCATGTACTTGGAATATACCACACCCGAAGGCAATCCCTATGACGATAGGCAACATCAGTTGGTGATAATAGATGGAGGCCCGCTCACAAAGTTTGTGTATTCATCGGGGGCCCAAGCCCCCCTACTACAAATATTTCATCGCCGCGGGTAGACATATCTGGAACAAGGGATGGGGGCATTTACAGACCTTTTCACCGGCTGCCATCATTAACTCACATCCACATGACGACCATCTGGCTGGTATACTTGGATTACTGGAGTCCTCTTTGGATACGCCAACCATGAATTTCAACGGTCCTTTCATCATACCAGCAAGTAGTCACAAAGATGCGGCACTGGTTGAACGCCGGCTGACCGAACCGGCTGATCCAAAATTCGAAATTTATGATGGCTCTCTTTTCCCAGACCTGATGCGTGATCCAAGGGTGCCCATGATTACATATCTGCGGGAACCGAAACCTCCAGATCTAGAGACCTTGTCCAGGACAAATTTAAATCGAGATTACACGGTCGATAAGAGCCCTGAAAATTTGAAAAGCATCCTGAACATGACCGATCCTGACACGAATATCGCAAAATCCTCTGTCTTTTTTACTGGGGACAGTGCTGGACACCTCATAGCGGGCCTCTTCGCTGGCACCAAGCCACACTTCGAAGTCTATAAAATCCAACATCATGGTTCTCTCCGAAGCACGCAAATACAAAGCGCCAATCTCTGTGTCCACTCGGACGTAACCTACGAGGTCAGATTGGCACGTCTTTTGTTCTGTGCCCTCAACGAAAAAGACTTCATGGGTAATCCCGTGGATGAAGGTGGCCTTGCAGGTATACAAGTGGCCGCGGAGCTAATATTCACCGATCTCAATTACTCGACGGATGGGCAGCGGAGGGGGTATACGGAGTGGCTGGAACAGAGATACAATAAGTATATTGCGGTTTGCCATGCAGGGCTCAACGGCGCTGTTCAGCTCACACAAGACCTGATACCACATATCCCACCAACGTTAGAAAATCCTGCTGATACGATGCGTAGATTTCAGTCAGCTCTCGACTCGTGTGATCCCAACTATCCCAAAAATGGGAAAAATCCGATCTGCGATTATGAGCCGTTCTTTTACAATCTACAAACCACTCGACACGGAGGACGGATAAGAATATGTTTTAAAAGCTGGTGGTTCACATGGCTAGATCCGCCGACAGTCAATGAAGAGTTCCTGGAAATAATGCTTGTTCGCCAAATCGAAGGTTTTTTTACTTCTTTTACTGCGGATGCATACGTTGTGAGTGGGAATTGGGTACACAAGCACCCTTCTCCTCCAACCTTGTTCGGATTGGCCAGGGCATTGCGGACAGCGAATAGATCCGCTCCACTCTATATGACCAGCCCCGCGTCTCTGGACCTAACGCAACTTCAATACTACGTCCAACTCTTTGGACAAGGAGAAAATCTAGCCACCCTGTTTGGGAATGGATGCCTTCGACTTCACTATCTCGCAAACGGGACTTTCATGAAGATATGGTGTAACCCTGGAATAGCCAATCGCGACGTTTGGGGAAGCACGGTACCTATCACCTTCACCCAAGATAACCAGTTTGATGGATTCCAGTTGGAGATCGAGCTAGAAAGGGATATGATAATACTACCCCCTCGGAAACCCGACCAGTTCTCAGAAGGAAACTATCACATTGCCACTAGTGGGGAAACGCCTAAACGTTACTTACGCTTCGCTTTCCAACTCCACGATGTGGTCGATTATCCCGGGGCAGGCTTCGGCGTTCTGGAGCCCTGGCTGTATAGGGAAGGCGACTTCAATACTATTCATGTCGTTGACCGTCACTTTGACCCTGATCAGCACCAGGGATGTGAAATGTTTACAATTCCGAAAAACCGCTATGCACCTTCATCTTGGAGACTGGAGTGGTTCCAAAGGTATCCATGGCCCAATGGCCAAGAAACAAGACTTTCATTCTACAACGTAGGTAATATCATCAAGGCATACCCCGTCGACGCGCCACCACCACTTGCCAAAGACGTGTATTTTCAGTTTGTACCAACCGAAGACGCTCTGAACGGGGGCCCTCTCTCGGAGCAAAAGAAAAAAGAAGCGACTCCAGCAGCTGCGGCTCCATCGACATTGCGAGAATACTGTGCTGCTGCAGACATCATCACTACGCCTGAATTCAGCGGTAAAGATTCGCTAGAGGCTATGTGTGGCCCAGAAGGTTTCGGCAAAATCAATTTCACGGAGGACTTCGAGAGATCTGTACTCGCCTATCCTGCCTCTCTTGATGGTTCCACGGTCACATATATGGATAGTGGCCTTAATCTGGTGGTAACGGCTGGCAAAACTCTGATAGATGCCCCGCCGGATGCAAGAATTCCGTTCGGCGGCTCAAGCTACAAGATCATATCAATAACCCTGGATCTCTCTTGGTCAGACGATCTGAGGCTTGCGGTGACATTAACGATAAATGCGGAAAAGGGCATCGTTATTACGGTTTCAAAGCAAGCGGCAGATATTGAGCACAGCAGCAGCCTCTATAGAACGTTAAAGTCTATGGGTGTGACTTCCGAAGGTATTGCTTCGATTACAGCGCCCAAATGCCTAAGCTTCTTTGTCGACAACCGTATCAAAATCTTTCAGTCACTGCGAAATGCGGCACCCACTTCATTGCTAATGCGCGGCCTCGCTCTCCTCAAGCCCGATATGAGTAAATCTCGCGTCGTTGCCCAATACACACCATTAAGACGGGTCGGAATCTCAAAAGCGACCATAGTCTGTATGCTCCCAAACGACTTCAACCCACAATTCTCGTTTGCAGGTATCGATATTAGTATCAAGGATATTACATTCGAACTCGAAGATGCGACCCTCAAATCACAGAAACTATCAATGACTGGTGGAGCCTTCTTCACCAAGGGCCCGAAGGTGTCATTGAATTTTAGGATCGACCTCGACGACAGTGCTTCAGAGATTACATTTTTTATTGGAGAGGGCAATTCGCTCGATAAACTCACACCATTCCTGTCGAAGGGGGATGCGATGAAGACGGCGTCGGTCCCGCTCAAGAAAGATGGTGCGCGACTGGGAGATATTCCGGTTTCTGCTCTTGGGTTCGCAATCGCTCAACCTATGAACGGACTTGGGGGCTACCGACTGTCCCGAGTATTTGCGAGCACGAGATTTAGTGACTGGAAAGATATCCTCCCAGAAGGATTTCCAACCCCGGCTGACGAAGGGGGGCTGTCATTTGTCGTTACCAATCCTCTCGATGACAAGCTTCGGGCTGTTGGAATTGATGTTGTGTTTCCCATCGTATTATCTTCCGACCCCTCACAGCGTGCAACAGCTCACCTAGCCGCGATCCCTCTTACGGATAGTAGCTTTTACGAATACCAAATTGCCCTGAAGTCGCCTGTGGGAATCACTCTAGCGAATCTAGCGACAGCGATCGGACTCGGGGATATAAACCCAGGCATCGCGGGGGCGATTCCCCTCCTCGGGAAGGTTTTGGAATCAGTCAGCATCCGCGAACTTGCTATATCCTTGGTAAAGCAGGATAGCAAATGGAGTTTTGAAGATTGGAGCTTGGACCTCACGATCAGTGAATTGGAAGTTTGGAAAGATTTCCTGACTATTAAGGATGCGGAAATCTCCCTGCAAAATATCAAGAACTCTTATATCGGGGTTGTTAATGGTAAATTTTTGCTCGCAAAGGCGGGGGTTGCGGTGGACGTGGAATTGCGCCTACCAGTGGATTCAGTTCCAGGTAAGCAATGAGTGTCCAATGATTCTTTAATTCGGTCCAGACACTTTCTCTCGATAAATTAGGATGAGTAAGTAGGTGCTAAATATTCAATTCGTAGGTACTATTGATATTTCGATACCGAATGGGTTCTCCGTCAAGGATCTCACAGATACTTTTGGCTTCGGTATCGCGGGCCTCCCCGTCATAAAGGATCTTTTCACTATCGCCCTTACCAGTGCCAGCCTTACGTTTGGGCAGAAACCTATAGAACCAACGTCTTACTCAACAACATGTCTTGCTTGGAGCTTTAGGTTGACCAAGGACGATTTGAAATTCGGAGATGCCTTTAGCCTATCTGGTATCTCATTGTATACTGGTTATAGAAGCGGCGGGCTTTTTGGAGCGCCTGAGGAAGACGAGTACTTGGTCGTTATAGATGCCGGCTTATTTGACGGATCATTGCAAGCCTCAATAAAGTATAACTCTGTGAGTGGTGAGCTCCTCGGAAACTTGCAACCTCTTCGTTTAGTACCACTTAGGGATGCATTCAAGAATCTTCTTCCTTCGTCAGTGGTAAACGTCTTGGATCCAATTATCGGCGACCTCCACCTCAAAGATGCCAGTGTTAGCTTCGATACATCCAGTTTATCCATCAACTCTTTCAGCATCAACCTTTCTAGCGACACGACGATCCCGGTCCAATCTTTCCGAATATCTTCATTATCCGTAAGCTATGTTGCTGCTCGGCCTCCTACGGATACTACTTCGACGAATCCTGCGACACTTCACATCCGTGTAACCGTCAAAACACCTGATGCGACTGTCACATTGGTCATCAGTTGCATCAGTACTGGCAACGATAACACCTTGGTAGCATTTTCCATAGTACCCGGCGGTCTGAAACTGAGCGGTCTGCTTAGTCTCTTCGGGCTATCACTCCCTGCTTTCGAAAAGCCTCGCGATAGCCCTAGCTTCGACGTTGAGATTAGCGAATTATCGGGCCTTCTCAAGTTGGAGACTATAGCTAGCGTTACAAAGGAAGAGACAGGTCACTCCGCTGCCTCCTATACGCTTACCCTTCAGTCTCTCAAGTTCGTAGCCAATTCCAAAGGCTCGCTTCCCATCATTAAGTCCCTCGGAATTTATTTGGAAGACATTCTCATCGACGTCGCATACGATAAGGAAGCCGACCCACAGTACTTAGTTGCAGTGAAAGGTTCCGTTCTAGTATCGGATCTAGCTGTGATAACTGCCACCTACTCTAAGCATATATATGGCGATCAGTTTACCGGTTCCCTGGTTCTTCACAGCCCTCAGCCAGAGATCCCGTACTCTCAGCTAGCAGGGAAATACATCTCAGACCCTACGAAATATCAATTCCCAAGCGGAATTGGCCTACCAGGTGACATATCACTTGCTACTCTGGATGTTACACTCCTCCTCGGAGAGTGGTTTGAAGTATCGGGGTATGGCGTCCAGAAATGGTCTAATTCGGATACTGGAGTCAATTTAACGTTAGCAAGCCTTGGTGGTGGCCTCCGAATCGAAAGGCTCCTATCTCCTGACGAGCCTGAGGGCGAGTTTATGTACAAGGCATTCATTATTGGAAGTCTATCAATGACGGCGTTTGCTAGTCCCGTCGACGCCTCAGCCAAACTGTCCATTGGCACAGCGTCTGATCCCGTGCTTTTAGCTACTTTGAAGAAACAATCTTCGACGACAACCGAGATTGCGGAAATCACGCATCAATTGGATCCCTCCACACCTTGGTTATCTGTTTTGCCGGACTCGAGCTACCAAACGGAAACACTGGCCTTCGATACCTCGGAGTCTGGTGTTTACTTGTATGTGAACTTCAGGAACACAAATATGACCTTTGTGCTCTTTGGAAATATTGCTGGACTTGGTTCCGGTGTCATTTTCAGCAAACCAAACCCGTCACCTCTGACGGGTCGTAGCTATTTCTTTTCCCTTTTGGTGACCCAATTGGGGCAACTGTGGCCACCCTTGGAGACATATATCGATCAATGGCTTGACTTCACACAGATTGGGGTCCAGGTCATGGCTTATAGCGGCACAATAGCAGATCTACGACAGGAAATCCGGACATTTGTTCAGATAGCGAACAGTGCAAATTTCCCTGCCTGGGATGTTTCGACTACCATGGTTGATGTCCCTCCCAGTGAAACTGTTCCCACTGGAACAAACTTCTTTGCGACGGTTAGTTTGAAAAATACGAGTGCTCTGGCGAGAGTCTTTTTGTTCAGCATGCAGCCTGAACTGCCGTCACCGAGCATCACACTATGGGCCATGATTGGAGATAATGGCGTGAACCAGACCAAGTTTGGGATCATCATCAAACAATTTTCACTATTTGGCGGCGCTCTTGCGCTCGAAGGGAACGGGATATATGCACTTCAACGACCCAACGATCCAGTGATAAATGCGGACGGGATACTAACGCTTAAACTTCCATCCTGCAACCCTATCTCCTTCACTGTGACTACAACGGTGGATAGCAACAAGACTGTTTTCACCGTTGAGAAAGGAACTACAGCAAGCGATGATCTTAAGCAGCCATTCGGCGGCATGTTTAATGTCACACTGACAAAGCTTACCATAGATGGTGTTATCCAGCAGGGGAGCGAGCACGGTCAAGTGATTACCGAGGCTTTATACACCGTCAGTGGTGCTGCCGTAATAGAAGGAGGCGTATCCTTGAGTCTTTCTGGAAGCATCATCTTCTCGAATGGGTCCCCGGCAGTCGCTACAATCACGGCAGCAACGCCTGTGTCCGTATTGACAGTGTTTGAAGGAATAGTTCAGCCCGGAGATCCTACATCTGGAAGTTGGCCCGCGGGCTATTTCCCCATCGAACTCAAAGACTTGATGATATATTACGCGCAATATGATTACCCGATCGGAGAACCCCATTACTACCAGGGATTTCATGCTCAAGCCCGAATTACTATCATGAATCACTGGTCGTTCCAAATTTCGATGAAGATATCTCGGCCCGGGGTTATCGTACAAGGCACATACATCGGCACGATTGACTATAAGTTTGTGAAACTAACGTCGCATTCGAAAACTTCGGACAAAGGACCCTCCGTATCCATTGATACAACAGCCGGAGACAGGGTAAATAAAGCTTGCTGCTAGCTGTATATTGGCATCATGTACAGAATTTTAAGCTAACTCTCGGGGTAGGTTACTTATGGCTTGAAAGCCGGTTTACTCTTATTTGATCTGCCGCAAATTGATTTGGACTTCGACTATGTCAAGGGATCCTCAGGAGAATCTTACTCTGGGACGGTTACTTATACTGGCGTTATATTGGGCGTCGAAAGGCCTTCCATCAAGTTTACCTACAAGGACGAACGCTTCAATCTGGAAGGATGGGAGATGGTAGCAGATTACGGTGAAATCGAAAACTTCGCCGAAGAGCTCCTGGAAGCCTCAAAGAATGACGGTATATGCAAGGAGCTTGTCGGTATAGCCTTTGATAAGGCTGTAACTTCCAAGTTTAACTTTGAAATGAGCACCGACGCACCTTCACGGCCCGGAACTATTATCGACGTCGTGTTCACCGGTACCTTCGATCTTTCTGTCTCGGGGTTGGTGGTAGCGACTGTTGACCTACCGTCAATCAGGGTTGGAATTCTAACGAGTTCTTCTGAGACCAGTCTGGCGAATAAACTTACCGAAACCATAGCGCAAAATATCGTGCCTATTCTAGTACAGCTTCTAAAGAATCCGGTTGCATTTGGAAAGATACTTGCTGTCATGGAACTCAAGGACTTCGCTGAGGAGCTTATAACAAGGATTTTCTGTCGCAACGTCAACAATGAGCAGGTTAACAATCAAGGAAAAAAGTTGGCAAATAAAAACTCGAAGGATATCTCCGACTTTTTTGAGTCTGCCAAGTCTCATTTCGATGCTGCCCAGGCCGCGGCAGGCTTGAACGAGCTTCTCGAGGCTTTGGGGTCGGGGATCACGGCTTTTGCGGGCCTGCTTGGGGTTCTGGGTATCTTCTTGCCAATGGCAGCGTTTCTCGTCAAGCTCCTGGTCGGTGAAGATAAGGAAATTTTGCAGAAACAGATTGACGACGCAAATAATCAACATGAAGAGGCTAAAAGGAAGAAGCAAGAAGCCATTGATTATCTCATATCCGTCTTGACTTTGGTTGGGTATCCAAATGCGACTTATACCCCGAGTCCAACAAGAGAAAATACCGTCAAAGTGGACTGGTCACAAGTCCTACCCAACAGACAAGGTTTTGATTATCAAGGGTTCAAAGATGTTACTTGGGGAGTACGGGTTGGCTTGTCACCGGAGCTTGATGATCCAGGAAACGTTACGAAGTTAGTCTCAGAGTTTACCTCTGTATTCACGGACGACGAATATATGTATACTGGATCGGTATATTCCTGGGTTCGAGCGACAGTCACAGTTGCGGGACAAACAATCAGTTGTCCTTGGCAGGCGTCTAACACGGCTTCCCATACTCCATGGCTGAAGCCACCCTCCAACCCCGTCTTTGATATTTCGTTAAGGGACAACCTCCATTGCACAATACGGGTACCGGATGCAGTTGAGGGGGTATATACCCTGCAAATTGTATCCGCTTCTCAGGATCGGACTTTGTCGTATCAAACCAAAGTTACTGCGAGCGGCACGGGCGATTTGAGTGCTGATATACATACGGTATATCTCACGGCGATAGACGGCCCTATCCTTTCGCAAGCCAAACTGGACTCCCCGGACTCTACACATCATGACTCGCCATATGTCTTGTCCAATACTTTACTCTCTCTACCGCCTCTTCGAGATCTTGCGGCTGGTATGACAGGGGATGAAATCGTAGTTACGTGGAACCAGCCTGGACCTATGGATCCAACCCCAGACTTTACCCTTCTTGTTCTCAAAGACGGCGTTGTAGATAATACATTCAAGTCTACGCCTGTTGTGACGGTACCCGGCCAACGAAAAGCCATAGTGTCGGGCCCAAACATCATAGACGGGGCGCAAGTAACGATTAGAGTTCGAGGGGAAGCTGGTCAGCCTGCAAATGGGGTGGTCTTTTTCGCGACCCTCGACTTCACTATCCACACCATGCCGACACTAACTATCGCTGGAACCGGTTCTTATGATGCACAAACTTCGACCTTACAACTACAAGCTACCCTGTCCAAGCCATTGGAGGTAATCACAGGGTTTAAGTTCGCCGTTGTGCTTAATCCAGCAGATGGTCCACCCCTGCCTCCAATATATCCAAGCACCTTTCAAATTGAGGGAACAACGGCTCGGATAACGGTTCCTGACATTGCGGGTCCATATCCTGCTTCAATCCAGATAGCTCTTGTCGACCCGAGCTCTGCCCAGGGACCGCTTAGCCCGCCATGGGCCTTCCCTACAGTTCCGAATGTGGTATTTAAGGGCGTTATTACGGCCAATTGGTCCTCAGCATCCATCGTTACGTCGTATCACGCAAGTGTTTTCGACACATCTGGTCAGGAGATAGGGAGCGATACTATTCCATCGACACAAACGTCATGGGCATTCAAATATATTATCAGTTTCGTGGCTAACCAGACCTTAAAGCTACAAATGATTTCTTATACTGGAGATATCCAAGGTAGCTCTGCCACGGTTACCTTCACAGTTCCGGGGGCACCGCCAGGGTGGGGAGTCCCCACTCTCATAAGTGATGAGGGACCGATCTCTCTGACTGGAGGATTGAGGTCCTTGAACCGGCTGCCCGGCCACACGATGGATATATGCTGGACATTGGCTTGTGAGTGGAGTGGAGTTAAGTTGGCGTCCTGGGATATCGATGGCCATGGCGCATGGAAGACTACTGGGCTTGCCAGCCTGGGCACCGTGATCACTACTGGTTCTAGTGCTACATATTTATCTCGTGAGAGCGCTCACCAAGAGGTTTTTTGGATCAACCGAAAAGGCTCCATCTCCGGCCGGTTTTGGCTAGAAGGTGGTGAAGGATGGCGCGAGGGCAGATATCCTTTTAGTGTCGAGTTGACCGCGAGCATCGACGGTGGTGGTTCAATAGCGGCTCATAGCAGAGACACCAATACCATGGATTTGTTCTGGTTGGCCCCGGATTTCTCAATCTGGTGCGCACGTTGGAAACCAATACAAAGCTGGGGCCAACCGTTTCAGGTTGTATCCCCCAAAAATGGGAGGATTACATCCTTAACGGCCAAATCGGTGGAGACATCGCGGATTGATCTTTGGTGGATAAACCCCGATAAGTCCATCGGCGGGGCGTATTCAGAGAATGATGGCTGGTACACTGCTTACGAGGTTGCGCCGGCTGATAGTGCGGAGCCAGGTACTCTCTGCTCGATATCTCTGCCGGCCAAAAGCCAGTACCGACTGTTCTGGGTAACTCCCGACCGTGAGGTCAAGATGGCGGTATCTACCAGCTCGAACTTTACAACCTTTAGCATCTCCACCATTGGGGCCCGGGGAAGTGCGAGCACTAGAAGCGCGATTGCACCGTAAATTTCGCCGATATCTGGTCATCTGTACATCTGGTGGCAGGGCTTCAGTGGCAACATCAATGGCGGAGTGCTCCAGGACTTGAGCGTACCTGCTACCGGTAATTGGACCTGCTGGAGGCAACTGGACGATGATGTTAGCAAGGATGGCTGGAATCAATTGACGGCGTTGGTCGCGACGCCGAATCAGAACATGGGGATTTTCTATTCGGGGGATGGGAATAATTTGTGGGGACAGCTGTGGGAACCCCCTTCGAATTGAGGAATATCAAAGGTTATATAGCTAGGTAGTGTTCAAGAGGGTGTAATGAAGTTTGTTCGCAACCAAGGAGAATATATTATAAATCTCGTCTGTCTGCGTGTAGAAGCCAGATATGATTTGTCGAAGTCGAGTGTCGTTTGTGAAGTGTCGACGAAGCTTGCAAGGCTGAGGCGAACGTGGAGGGGTAATTAAATTAATGTGCTCAACGCGTGCTCCACCATAAATAGTATCGCGAACTCTCACCAAAACATCCCACCCCACCAGCTCCACGCATCAACTACCAATCATCAATCACGACCCATCGCACATTCCCCTTCAATTGGGGACGTCTATCGCTTCCATTACGACATACTCGCCCCCTATCCGATATCAAAACCCACCGGGACTTGCTCAAGGGCTCTGCTACGATAGCTTCCTGAGCACAGCTTTCGGCTTGTTTACACTCAGCTTGACGGCCTGTCCTTAGGCGCAATGAAGCAAAAGTTAGTACGGGAGGTCTTTCACGATGCTCAACGCTATCTATCGGCTGCCAATGCGGCATTCCAGTGGATATTACTCGCATAGAATCATTCGACTTACATGTTGCTACCCGTATTCTAGAGTCCACTATCTCCTTACCGCCCTTCAGTCTTCCGAAGAAGGCCCGCGCCGTGCCGCGGAGGCAGAGTTATTTCAACTCTACTCTGAAGATAGTAAAGAACCGCCGTCCCGTTCTCCGAATTGCCTTCGATATACGCCTCGAGCCGTGCTATAAATCCCCGGATATATCTGACCCTGTTGGCATTTACAGGCTTCCCGCTAGCTCTTATCGAGATCGCAGGAGCGACAGATCTTGAATTTACAGGTAGACAAGCGGCTATCGTCTACCTACGCTCCTTTATCGATGAAACATGGACGCCTCCGTACGACAAATATACAGGCCCGCCGATTAAGGATGAAGTCAAGCACCAGATTCGTACTTCATTGTTACAACTATTGTCCGACAAGGAGAATAAGATAAGGGCTGCAGCTGCATATTCAGTTTCGAGAATTGCTTCATACGGTTGGTGTCTTTGTTGGTTAGGTTTGGAGACGGATAAGGCGATGTTCTGATGGGTGTATAGACTTCCCGGAGGAATGGCCTACGCTTCTACAGGATATCTTGAAGGCTATTCCAGATGCGACGGATGAGCAGCTACACGGTCTCCTTAAAGTCCTTACAGGTAGGGAAACCACGTGGGTCAAATTTGGCGTGTATCTTGTGGCTAATTGTCGTAGATCTCGTCGAGGATGGCTTCAGCGAGGACCAGTTCTTCCCGGTGGCCCGTCAACTTGTGGAGGTTCTACACCATGTTGCCATTTCCAAAAACGTGGGTTTGGTGTTCCGACGAGTTACAAACAACTGGGTAGATGAGCTAAGAGTACCAAATCCGTAGCGCCCAACCAATATTCGAAGCTTGGCTGTGCAGGCGATAAGATCATGCATCGAGCTTCTTGAGATGGTTAAAGATAGCCACCCAGTTCCGGTTGAACAGTTCGCGACAGAAGTTGTTGGAGGCTGGATGCCATTCTTTTTTGATACTCTAAAAGAGCCGTTCCTTCATTTGGCTGACACGGATGCCGAAAAGTACAATGGTCTGGTTACGCTGAAGCTGCAATCATATAAAGTTGGTGTACTGCCCCGACCCGTGATGATTCAATACTAATTCAATGGATAGACAATTAGTAAAATTGTCAGTGTTTTCGCAAACACGATGACGGAGTATATGCCCGACCTCTTCGAGATCACTTGGTCTGAACTTAACGGAACGACTGAGAGGTACGTCAAGGACTTCGTCGTAGGAGATGCTGATGGGAGACTCTCCAGTGTGGACGGTCTTCCATTCACACTAGATCTCCTTATGCTCGAGGAGGCGGATTTTCTACAAGTTTGCCTACGCGCGAAATCAGTAAAAGAGAAATTCATGCAAGGCATCCAGGCGAGTCAACAGCCACTAGAGCAATTGATTTATACCTCTGTACTTCTGGCTCAGATTACTGGGGAGGACGAGGGGCTTTGGGAGCTCGACTTTAATGTCTTTGTTGCGGAAGAAACGGCGTTGACGGCCAATTATACTGCGCGGACGGCAGCTGTCGATTTGATGATGGTAGGTTTCTAACTTGTCGGCAGCGAGAATAAAACGGCTTACATGGTATGGTTTTAGCGTCTGTGGGGCTGGCTACAAGCTCCAGTCTTGATCTCACTTGCTAGGTTTGCTGCGCAAGATCAGGCTAGGTATATACCAATAGATCACACCATCTGTCGTATTAGTTTCTACGTGACTGACAACTTTCCACCTCAGCTGGAAAACTGCAGAGGCGGCATTCTACCTCCTCGAACAGCTCATTGAGGTCGGTGACGGTGGAAACGTATTTGCCCAGCTTAGCCCCGAAATCATTTCCGGCATACTATCGAACCTCGAAAAAGCGTTGACACACGGTAAGTTCCACAAATCTCCTGAGAAGAAAGTGTCCGATGCTGATACGCGAGTAGAGAACAACTTTTTGAGGGCCCGGGGGTGGTTGCTCGGAAGTAGTCTAACCGGAATCCAGTCACATCTCTTCTCGGATTTCTTAAGCAAATTCGTACCGCTTTGCCTGCAGGCTACCTCGATAGATGCATCCGAGGTTGTCAAAATATCCGCTCTCCGGGCGGTTGAGAAGTTCGTACCAATTCCACGCCCTGCAGATGAGGGGAGGGGCTAACCTGGATCCTAGTATTGCGGAAAACACGAATAAAGACGA
The DNA here is from genome assembly GCA_036971245.1 of Arthrobotrys sphaeroides. Lineage (NCBI taxonomy): Eukaryota > Fungi > Ascomycota > Orbiliomycetes > Orbiliales > Orbiliaceae > Arthrobotrys > Arthrobotrys sphaeroides. The sequence continues at coordinate 767,543 of JAJTTW010000009.1, read as the reverse complement.
TATTCTCCGCTTCCAAGTGGATATCATTATGAGCATCGGCAATTTTCTTTCAAGCCAGAAGCCAGAGGAACGTGAAGAGATTCAGGATACATTATCTGTACTAGCGAATACTCTGAAGGCTACAATAAGAGTCGATCCTCGTATTGCTCTTGATCCTTCGGCGCCTATATTTCAACTCATCCTAATGCTTGGAGAAAGTGGGGCAGCGAATGTCTATCTTTCAAATCAGCTCCAAGAAATCATTGAGGATCTTACGGAAGGCCTTCCAGACGACTTTGTTGGGCTTTGCAATCAGGCAGTCCCATCGATAATTGAGATATTAGATCGAGATACCTACCAGGAGGAGAACCCTTTTACAAACGTGAGTATCGCTCTGTGTTAGGCCGCTAGCCCCATACACTAACAATCAGCTAGCTTGCCGCCGATCTGCTTAATATCATGCTCAAGAATGCATCAGGATCTTTGCCATCGGGTCTTGTCGCAACACTAGTTCCTCGCCTCGTTCGATTCCTCATGGTCTCAACGGAGACAGCCCTCCTCCAGGTGAGACGAATGATGATATAATATCCGAACTATAGGCTAATATGTTAAAAGGCTGGCGCAGAGTCTTTGAAATCAATTGCTGAGAATGATAGCGCGCAACTCATACAATGGTATGATTATCCAAACCTCACGCTTCTGCATAACCTATTAACTTATATTAGGCGCGATGAGAACGGTAAATCAGGATTGGAGCTAGTACTCCTAGTTATTGATCGTCTTCTTGGGCCTGACCTGCCAGACTCGGCCGCCCTCGAGATCGGTGGTCTTGCAGCGGAAGTCGTTGAGAGGGTAGACACACTTGAATTATCCGAAATTTTTTCTATCATACTGACATACGATAGGCTGCGCAAGAGCTAGGACCTTACCTCCCAGCCCTATTGAGTGGAGTTGCCAAGAGACTTGCCACTGCCACTGAACCAAATCTTATCCAGAGTCTCATTGTGGTCTTTGCAAGGCTGGTAATCAAGCAACCTAGTGATGTTGTTGACTTCTTGGCCACGAATTCTATCGGAGATAGATCGGGGTTGCAGGTTGTTCTCTCGGCTTGGCTCGAAAACTCGAGTGTTTTCAGCGGATATGCGGAAATTAAGCAAAAGTAAGATGATTTCTGAGATAGTGTGAACCCAGATCCTTGGAGATCTTCGAAAGCTAACTCGAGCCAACAGTGTTGTGGCTTTGGCGAATCTTTACGCTTTGAACGATCCTCGGGTCGCTGCCGTATCGGTACAAGGTGACCAGATTGTAGAGCAAACGACACGAATAATGACTAGGGCTCAAAGGAAGAATAGTAAGACTACTCAACTCCGCTGCAACCTTGAAACACCCTGGTTAGGGACCTATATTACGGGTACTGATTTACACTTAGATCCAATTCGATATACTTCAGTTTCCGCACCGTTGAAGATAATCAAGGTTCTCGTTATGGAGTTGGGATCCGGCTCAGCGTCGAATTCTACCTGGAAAGTCGATATGGCTGGTACCACTAAGGGCGCGATTGAGGAAACCGTCGAAGAGGATGACGGAGAGTGGGAAGATGACGATGATGTAATCGATCTGGGGAGCCATGCCGTCAAGCAAGCTCTGCTGGGGCTTGGAGAAGAGGACGAGAGGTCGACTTCGGCGATGAGAAGGGGTGGTGACGACGATACGCAGGTAAGTGATATATATTCTACGGGTTTTGTGGGAATGCATATGTAGCTGACGCGGATGGTGGGCAAGGCATACATCGTGAGCTTCTTTAGAGAGGCAGCGAGCAAAAATCTTGGAGGATTTAATGACCTTTATGAACAACTTACTGATGATGAAAAGCGGTCGTTATCGAAATTTGTGGGTTGATCATGTGGGGGAGAAGTATTGTTAGTCACGATGAACTGCATAAAATATAGTGTGTGCATGGACTACGTCCGATCATAGCAGAGATCTCAAGACGCTAAAGATCAATGTCTTCTCTTGAAATGATATGCCGATTAGGTATTTACAAAAATAATAGAGCACCTACAACCCTTTCTAGATTGCGGTTTAACTACTGTGATGGCTCGTCTTCCGAATGGTCGTTATCTTCACTATTCTTATAGGCAGAATCCTTGCGCCTTGACCGGACAGGGTCCCGATCCCTCGCATCGCTGTACTTTCGGCCTACATTACCACTATCTCGACGGGCCGCAGCCTTTCTCGAAGGAGGAGACGCCGAGGCTTGCGAGTAGTCGTCTTCAGCCATCGCTCCGTCCCTTCGCCGCCTCCTATCATCCGAACCACCGTAAGGTCCCTCGAGATAAGAGTTCCTTGAGTGGAGGGGAGCGTTTTCATACGGACTATTCCACTCATAGCCATCAGCCTCCCTGCTATACCCCCGAATTGGCGGTGGCGGCCGTGGGCCGTATCTTCCCCCCCGCGATGGAGGCGCCGGCCCGCCATACGGGGCCATTCTTGGGCCTGGATATACCTGCGGCTGCATCGGGCGTCCCCACGGCGACTGATGTTCGTCGTAGCTCCAATCGTCCGCACGGTAGCCACCGCTTTGGGCAAAATCCCTGTCGGTACTGTTGGTTGCCGCTTGCATGTACTGACTGAATTTTCTGGTTGCTTCCGCGACTTGTTTAAAGTGAGTATCATCGAGCTTCGGGCCGTTGTTGTATCGTCCTCTGGATAGGGCACGCTTTGAAGCCGATCCGCGAACTTTGAGGCTCATACCGTTGTCATCTTCCAACGCCCGGGTTTTTTGGTCGTCGGCTGCCCGTTCCTGTTGATACTCGTAGTTCGCTAGCGAGAAGGCAATTTGGAAAGCATTACGTATCTGCCGTCCATTCCATTTTTCGAATTCATCCGAGGTGTCAAAGTGATCCACTGCGAAGTTTAAGACACGTTTCTCTTCGATGAATAGCTCTGGAAGCTTTTCCTCCGATGTTTCTTGGAACTGGACCCGTTCTTTTTCCATTTTCGCCAGTCTCTCCACGTTCATTCTGAAGATTTCGATGGTTTGGTCTCTGTCGAGCGGTTCGTAGTAGAGGCTTATGTGGATGCGGGATTTGAAGGCTTCGTCGAGGTGGCCGACTCTGTTGGTGGTAAGGAAAAGTATCCCGCTGTAGTACTCTAGGACTCTTAGGAAAACTATTATACGATTATATATATCAGTGGCTGTGGAATATATCATGATATCAAGCATCTGAGGCCTGCTTACCTGAGACGAGAGCATTTCGTTTGAGGTCAGACTTTTCCCTTCTCGACAGGAATATATCTGCTTCATCCAGCAGCAAAACACAGTCCCAAAGACCAGCGAGTCGAAAGATGTCTGTTAGCGAGTTTTCAACTTCTTTCGGCGTGAATCCGAGGTCTCCGCAGGTTATCACAAAGAGCGGTTTCCGATTAGACTGTGCTACCGCCTCAGCAGTGGCTGTTTTACCGACACCGGGGACCCCATGGAGCAAAATGATTAACCCAGCACCCTTTCCGAGAATTAGGTCTTGGTTTGTGCGAAGCTTTTGACTCTCTTTCTGTATTTTATTTTTCTTGAAATGAGAGTCTACCAGACTCTGCACCAGTTCCTTGTATCCTGGTTTGAGTTTAAGGTCGTCGAAGGGATTTGAGTCCACCGAGATATCCTTCACGTAAGAAACATCTATTTTGGCGAACTTGCGCTCCCGAAGGATGTAGGCGAATAAACGTCGGGGTAGTAGAATGTATTCATTCTCGGTTATATCCGGGTCTATTCCGTTGAGAATCGAATTCAGGAAGGGATTTGACTTTATATACTCTTCCTGTTGACGCTCAACTACGCTGTCATTACGAAGAGTGCGCTCTTGGATCTCTTGTCTACCTCCTTTGGCATCGAGCCATTCATACACCACCATACTATCCTCACCGATAGGATAGTCATCCGGGTGTAGCTTGAGGGTGGCGTGCTCAGGTTTCCAGGAGGGGTTTGACTGCAATGTCTCTGAAAAGTCGACAATGACATCGCTTTCTACATGTTGCGGTAGATTGTCAAGCAGACCGTCTTTTGCTCCATTGGAATCATGAGCCATGGTCCACCCTTCATAGTAGAGATGCCGCCTTTCAATGCAATTTTGGAATCTTCTTCCTCGGTCTTTGAGTTCGGACAGGATAGATTCCGGTTGTTTGTAATAACGAATAGGGTATACCCCCAGTGACGTGATATCTTTTTCCCCAGCCCATTGACTCATGTCAAAACGCTTTGTGATCATTCCGTATCTTTGGCCGTTATAGTCGATGCTATATGCCCATACTGTGAATGAATTGCTCTTCCCTTCAATGTCATCTGGGTCGTCGTCGTCTATGTTTGAGCATGAGACTCCGTACACCATCCATATTGACTGATAGGTAGAAGAGCTCGGTGGCCGTTTCGCAGAGTCGAGTTTCTCAGACTTATGGGATGCGGTTGAGTGCCCCGAGGGACGCCAATATACGTAATCTCCGAGTTTGAACAGGTACCAGAGGTCGCTGAAGCGGATTTTACGACGAGTCGTTCCGTTGAATAGATTTGGCAAATGCATTAATTCTTTGTCGACGAATTCGACGTAGCATCTTAGATGTTGTAATGCTTCAGCGGTGTCGACATCTGAGCCTTCGATTCGCAGTGTTGCGTTACCGTCGATTGACTCTTCGTCTGATTCCTCGCCGGGGTCCACTTCGTCTGCATCTGCGACATCGAGACCCTTTTGCTTTTCCTGCTCCGCATTTTCTGGCGCCGATTCACCAGGGCCGATTTTCTGTTCTTTACTAGCGGCCCATTTCTCTTCCAGGGCACTTAGAAGCTGTTTCATCTCAGGTTGGTAATGGATGAATAGCTTGAACGGGCGGAAAAAGGTCATGGGTGTCGTTGAACGCGCAAAATCGCCATTTGCTACTTTCCCAAGTATTCTGAGAACCGGAATGGACTGTATTCTTATCCTGTGAATCCACCCGTTCGCGTTCACATCATCAGTTAGTGGTTTGATATTCCTTCTTGCGAAGGAATCTTTCTTGCGGCCTTTTCTCCTTTTCTCTTCCCGGTAGACCTCTTTAATGAGATCATCGCCGCCCCTCAGGACTTCGATAATATGGCGTCCGTCTTCAGACGTATACCGATTCTTAAACCGCTCGAAGTCCATATATTGGACACCTGGGATCAAATTGGTAGGTTCATTGCTATCGCTGTGTCGGCGAACCGGCCAAGGCCATGCATCAGGGGCTGTGGGGCTCGTAGCAGAGAAGAATGGCTCGGGAGGGTGTGGACTTTGGAAGTTTGTGAAAATGCCGAGGCCAGAGGGTACTATCGCCAGCGTCGGGTTAGACTGTTATTGAATTAGGTTGAAAGAATTAATCAAGATGTTTTAGAACTTACGTTTTTTTGTTGCTGAAGGAGAACCGTCGTTTTCAAGAGAATGTAAGGCACTCGAGCCGTCTGGCGGCTGAGGTAGAAAACTGCTTGGGCTCATCGGCGGTAGCCCAGATGCCATCTCTACTAATGCACAGATGTTGATATGAACTATGCTCGAAAGGCGCAAGCTAAAGCTAAGTAGCGGAACACCAGACCAAGTAACAGACCTTGTTTCAATACACAGATCCGAAAGGTTGAGGGGCACTAGTATCTCTTGGGCTAATCGACCTACCTTTGTTGTGCTATAAACGAACTCCGGATACAAAGCCTTTGTTTGTAAATTATAAATCCTAAAAAAAATATAGTATGGGATATCGATAATATGGAAGGAGTGTCCAGGCCCACGATTATTCCTGTGAAGAATTCAGGTCCACTTTTCCGGCACGGGACGCCCGCAGGAAAACAAATAATCGTGACTGAAGTTCAATGCACGCCCAAGCGTTAGGCAATTCTTGGGTCAGTAGGATCCAGATTCGGCACCATATACCGGAATGTCCCGCACGAAAAACGTCAGTACAGTTTGCCTTTCAGCCTTAACTCCTCTGCTGGCACACAATGGATCCAAACACTTCATTCTAAACATAGCGTGTGCATAATCGGACGACTTGTACCCCGCACCTTGAGCCTCATGACCAAATCAATAACCGATTAGACATGATTTTGCTCACAGTTTAGACTCGATGACTGGGAAGTTTTGGGGACGCCCTTGATTTTTTCCTTTTTGGATTTAGATTACTATGCATGATGCTTGGGAAGTTCATGTAGGTCGATCCGAATGTATGTGAGTGGCACAGACAGGTCGAAAAGCGTGGTCTTGTAACCCTTGCGAAAAGTGATATCTGTTGGAAAGTAGGAAAAAGACTAGCTTCACGGGCTAACATTTTAGTGGACGGGACGGAACGAAGTGAAGCGTCTAGGCTACTTTGGGCCGATAGTCTGCAGGGATGTGTGCGTGCAAAATGTATCCTCAATTCACAGGGAAGACAATGCCGACGAGGTACCTCTGTGTACACTTTTTGGCTTATTCCTTACGACAAGTATTTGGTCATCAAGATGCATAGAAATGGCTCATTAGGCGCCCGTGTGCGGCGTGATTGCTAAAATCGTGGTCGTGGCGGTGGGGGTACCGTATCAGGTGCCAGGAGGCTAGCTTTCCGAAGCTGGGGTCGGGTCTGCAATTTTGAGGGCGCTCCGTGAGCGTATCACAAACTTAGGCCCAATTCATCCCACTCGGCAGGCTGGGACCCTTAACTATCGACATAATCGTTCGTATCATGTTAGCTTTAGCACAACTGGATCCTTTCCGGATGTATGATACTGTAACATGAACAACACAGACGCTAGAAGCTATGTCGATATCACGGCATCGTTCATCGATAATGAGATGCCGAAGGTGCACCCGGCTTTCCGGAGTCCACCAAGGCTAGACAACCAAAGGGCTCAGTATAAGCCACCACCCGCATTCAAGTACGTAGCAACTCGCTTTAACTGCCAGGTTCTACCGTGGTAAAGTAATTGTGGATGTTTCGTTAATAATTTAGATAATAGAGTCCTTGAGCAGATACTACGGGAGCATTTACAACAAAAATTTGGATTAAGTGATCAGGACTTCTCGCTTGATGAAGTTTTGGCACAGACGAACGCCATCGGGGACCAATATGCTCGAGGCTCGAGTAGACCCAAGAAGGCGTGGTTTTGGCTTGGGGACCGAGCTGAAACGCTGAAAGCATGGCTTGAGTTTCTTCCCGAAGAGTACGGGCTTAATATTGTCAAAGCCGGATTTGGAGTTATACTCACGGTAAGCGTGCACATGGGCAATTTTACACATAGGGGAGTATAGATCGATCTCATAAAAGTCTTGTAAGCTAACTTTGCCTCCACCGAACCAAGATGGCACAGGAATCCGTGAAAAATAGAGACCAGATAGTCGATACCTTTCGCAGGGTAACAGACACGGTCTCTGATATTGAGATAAGCAAGGAGACTTTGGATCGGGACAAACTCATCAGAGAGAGTGTCCTAGATCTGTTCGGCGCGATTGCCGATATCCTTATCGAGCTTCTCAAATATGGCCCGAAAGTTAATCAGCGAGATTCCGACGAGAGTACTTCCCCTAAATCCAGGAGTTCGATATTTTCCTCCAGAGCCTCAAGGACGGCGAGGTCAGACAAGCGTGAGAAAATTGCGGATAATTTGGATGAGTTACTCGAAGCCATGGAACAAAAAGCGAGCCGATTGCAATCCTTTATTAGGAGATGGCAGGACACGACCCTCATGGATATCAAGAAGTTAACTATGGAGGAAACCCGCCAGGCGTCAGAGATACGTTATACCACCAAAACCGTCGAAATCCAGTCAAGGAAGATTAGTAAAGATGTTGAAGAGACAGGGTCAAAGGTTGACCATATCAGCGAAACGCTTCACCAAACGGAGTCTGATGTCAAGCATATCAGCGAGGCAGTAAATCAGCAAGGAACCCAGTTGAAACACATACAAGATCAAATAGAAAGATACGGAGAGATGTTTCGGACGAGAACTTCGAACCTTCCGCAAGAGGAACTGGATTTTCTCATGAACGAAAAACTGCAATACCAAGACTTAAACTCGTCGTTTACCGAATTCTTCGCGAAACAGGCGAGAAATAACATGTTTACCCTGCTCCTTGATCAGATTAAAAAGGGTTAGTTGAAACGAAGACTTCTTCTACCTATGTCCTTTAAAGAAAGTAACTAACTTTATTCTTAGAAGTATCGTCCAATATCCGAAGAGAGAGTGCAGCCGCCCTACGAAAGAATAAGAACACGGAATCGGCTCTCCCGCTCGAGGGTTTTATCATGCTCCTCGCATCTAGAGAAGACTCACAGACTGGGGAGATCCTTAGCTATGATCTTAGAATCGTCCTAGCCCAGCCCCACAAGGATATCAAGAGTATCCTCAGCAGAGTACAAGATTTTGACTCGAGGTCACAGAGCCAAGCCCAGTCAATGATAATAAAGGAAAGATTTCTGATGTGGATGTCAAATGAAGAGTCCGACATCTTGCTAGTAGATGGTAATCTCTCCTCATCTGCTTCGGACAATCTCTCCGCGATGTCACTTTTCAGCGCGACGTTCGCGATAAGTATGGCATCTATTCGCCCGGATGACGTATTCGTGCATTTCTTTTGCGGTTTACATACCTCAGGAAGGGATTGGTTTTACGGACCGAATGGGCTCATGCGGTCTCTCATTATTCAGCTTTTAAGGGCTCTCGACCAGAGGGGTGATCCGAATCTGAATTTCATCAACTCCAAGAGATATGTCAGACGGCTCAAAGCGCATGATCTGGATGCTCTCTGCTCCGCTGTTGAAGAGTTAATACTCCAGTTTCCGGCGAGGACTAACATATATTGCATCATCGATGGCGTCTCCGTATATGATAAAGACTACCAAGGTTTGTTTGAAGGCATGAAAATGGTTTTAGGACGGCTTCAAGACATCGTCCAGAATGATGAACTCGAAACGAATTTCAAAGTGCTGTGCACGACACCCGGCAGGAGTACCCGGAGGGTAAGGCAGTTGATGCAACCTGAGTGCCACCTGGATCTCAGCTCGAATAACTTGAGCACAAATCAAATAACTGAATACTCAGTCCGAACGAGTTTGTCGCGCTCTCCTCAGCCGCCACGGCCGCGGACACCAAACAGTATCTGGGATCAGGAAGAGTACCCTGAGCGCAGGGAGTTTCGATGGGATTAGTTAGCAAAGAAATATCTGACGGTACATTGACATGTATATGCTATAGGCAATGAGTTCTAGCAGATAATTAATTTAAAATATGCATGCCAGGAATTGGCACAGCTTCACTATGCCTACAAGTTGTAATATCGCGATCATAAGCTGATGTGTCGTATGTATGGAAGTACTGCTTAAGTATATACTTGTTTCGAAATTGCAATTCGAAGGCTTGAGCTACCGGTTCGGATTGGTTTGATTGCATTATCAATACGAGTCATATCCCAAGTGCTAGTAATTGATGCACACACAGTTTTTTGGATTTTATTTGCCGTATATTAAAGGACGCCGTGCCGTCGGGTCGCGTTGAACCTGGCATGCCGGCAGTCCTTCTATGCTCTTGAAGCGCCGGTCTAAGCTTGACGGACACACCTCAGGATCCTCGGAGTGGAAGGTGTATATAAACACTTGTTTCGGACCCTTTTATCTATAAATTTAACGAGAACCTGAGCTTCAATCTTACTTTGAATCTCGAATAACGATTTAAACGTATCACTTTCGTCATCATCTATCCGATTCGATTCCTTTAGTGTAAAACGCTTTTATATTTTGCCTCTCTTTTTATCCATAATATCAAAGACACTTCAGGCTCCGAAAACGAGCACAGTATCATTACAAGATGGTTGGTCGGTCGATTGCCATAGTCGGCGGACTGAACATGGACATGATATTCTCTGTCGACCGCATTCCAGACGTGGGCGAATCTAAAGATGCCATGTCCCTCGTTCAATGCCCTGGAGGCAAGGGCGCCAATACGGCTGTGGCAGCTTACAGAGCGAGTCACGTTAGACCAACTAGTACTCGGAAGGGCAGAGTCGGCGAAAGCAGCAGTAGCAGCGGGAGTAGCGCAGATAACATCCAGATCTTCATGAACGGTGCAGTTGGGACCGATGCATTTGGAGAGCAGCTCAAGGGGCAACTGGAAATCAACGGCGTCAATACTACCGCCGTGCGAACGCTGAAAGGCGAGGTCAGTGGAACCTGCTGTGTTTTCGTTGAGAAGAAGACAGGCGAGAGTAGGAATATGGCCTATCAAGGAGCAAACCTCAAATGGACGCCGCTTGAAGAAAACTCTGTGACCTGCTTCGGGTGCAATGAGAAACCAGATCTTCTCGTTCTTCACCTTGGGATTCCGGCAGAAGTGGTGGAGGGCGTATTGGCCACAGCCTCTAAGAAAGGCCTGGACACTCTACTCAATCCCTCTCCTGCGGTCCCGCTAAACAAAAGCACCTACAAAAATCTCACTCACCTGGTACTCAATGAGTCAGAAGCCGCCCTTCTCTCTGGCGAGAGCCTTGAGAATTTCAACGGACGTTCTGCATGGCAGAAAGCGGGGGTGTTTTTCATAGGGCTTGGTGTCAAAAATGTGGTAATCACGCTGGGAGCCAAAGGAGCCTTTTATGTGACACACCAAGGAGAGATTGGGCATGTGGAGGCAGAAAAGGATATTGCGGTGGTGGACGCGACAGGAGCAGGGTACGTAATCACTAATTTCACCTAAGCTACGAGTAAAAACCGGCTAGTTAATATTGAATCTTGCAACATTCTAGGGATACCTTTGTGGGAACGTATGCCGTGGGGTATGTGAAGAGCAAGCAGTCTGGGAGGTGGAATATCAATAAGGCGGTCAAACGGGCATGCAGAGCGTCCGCCATGACAATCCAGCAATTCGGAGCTCAGGAATCAATCCCCTGGTCCGATGAGATTGACAAATGAGGTACACAGGTACCACCATGTACAAGAGCTCGCCCGTATCTAATTGTGCCAAATGTTGCACGAGGGGGCCGATGGAAAGCGATGCATGCGATCTAGTTTCTCTTTCTCACCTTTTTGTAGTTAAGGGTTCCTCGGTGCCCCCCGACGGTTCCGTCCGGCTCCAGTTAACGGCGGGTCAGATTCGAATGGGACCAAACACAATTCCTTTGTAACCGCCCGTAAATCGCAAACGGAGATCTCATTTTCTTTGCTTTTGCTTGATATTGTGAAGTACGGGAGCTTATCGCATTGCATCCAAGAATAACTCCTATCCATTTGCGGGGTGGTGCCGAAGCTGCGAGAGCTAGGTCAGGCCCAAGCAGCATGGCTTTATATTCAGACTGATACTTCGATCGAGTCTTCCATGCGCACTCGCTGTTATTTGGAGACATCCAGCATCTAAAAAATCAACCAAGCTTAATACTCTAGTGTTTTTTGGGAAATTTTATACTTTTTGTGTTAGTCTCTCTTCTTCAAAGATGGATCCTGAAACCAAGCATCTTCTCTCCTTGCGTGCAATCCGAGAGAGGGCTAAAATCGTTTGGGCGGCGGCTCAGGCTGGAAACCTCAGCCATTTCGACCTTCACGAGGAACGCCTTGAGGACGTAGCGAACTTCGTCCTAGGCGTGATTGAGGTTAGTGGGCTTCGAATTCTTAGAAAATTCTATACTACAAACGCACCAGTTTCTGTATCAGCTTTTTGTTTTTAGTTATAATCGTTTAGAATCCGAATCCGAAGTACTGTACAGCTGTGCTAACTTCAATTTAAATCACAGCGAGACTTCGGCCCTGACAAGTTCGACACCATCCCACCCCACGGGCGCTGGCAACACTTTGAAGTCGGCGGAGTCCCTCGAATTGCCAACCTGATTGAAGGCTGGAAAAATCAAGGCGTGAGCGATGAAATAGAGATTACTCGCCGATTAATCGATCTCTTTTTCGTCTCCGTTCTTCTGGACGCTGGCGCAGGCGATGTATGGCGCTATGTTGAGCCGGACACACAGAACAAGTATGAACGCAGCGAAGGCATTGCGGTAGCAAGCTTATACATGTTCAATGAATTTGCCTTTACCACGAAAAAGGCCCCAATTGTCGATGGTAATATATCCGTTTGCTGAATACAAAGCAAAATCCAACAGTTAATCCAACAGTTCTGACACATTGGGATAATTTTAGGCCAGGGTTTGGTTAGTCTCAGTGCGGCTGCGCTAGCGGCGGGATTCCAATCATCTAGTAGTAACGAGATGCTTGGTGTAGAATCTCGTGCCGCGCTTCTGCAAAGTCTGGGAGGCTCCTTGCTAGCCCATCCTAAGGTGTTTGGAGAGGAGGGTAGGCCGGGCAATGTTGTCGGTAAGAAGCTATTCTCCTCGAAGTCTTGCATCCGCGCTGCCGGATATATTACTACAAGAATATCTATGAATATTGAAATTCTTAAGGCTTCAATTTCGCTTACAATCGGGTCCTAGATTACATGTTAAACTCGGCTGGGGAATCGGATCTTGATGTGCTCGTGCTTTGGGATGCGCTGCAAGAAGTCCTGATTCCAAGCTGGCCCAAGGATCGGACCACCGTCAACGGAGTTCCTGTTGGAGACGCTTGGCCATTGAGCACACTGCAGAAACAAGCAGCGACTACAACGGCCGGGATCCAACCATTCCACAAACTGACTCAATGGCTCACCTATTCATTGATGGTTCCATTTCAAAGGCTTTTGGGGAAGAAGTGGGCGAATTCGGACGCACTGACCGCACTCGCTGAGTACCGTAACGGTGGCCTCTTTGTGGATCTCGGAGCCATAACACTAAAACCGGAAGCTCTGGAGAAGGGATTGAAGGCTTCTGGCCAGGAACTTCCCCTCTTCGACGCTAGCGACGATGTTATCGTGGAGTGGCGCGCACTGACGCTCGGACTGCTCGACGCGGTTTACGAAAAGATCGTCGCCAGCATCGAGGGACAGTACAATGTGCATCTGAGCATGGCTCAAGTCCTTGAAGCAGGGACTTGGAAGTCAGGAAGAGAAATAGCCGCACAGAAGAGACCTATAACGAAGTCCAGCCCGATCCTTATGCGATCCGATGGCACGTTGTTTTGATTCGATGCTGGCTATACCTTATACCGTCTGGGTACATCTGCGAGGCTCTGATTCGATTGGAGTCGCAGTTGACTTTAGCACATCATGTAAATTTCATATAGGCTTAGACTGGTACAAGCTGTCGGCCGCGATGTTATACAAGACCTGGCGTCTAGGAACGAGACGAATACAAGACTACTGTTAACTGTGCCTTAGCTCAGAATTTGAAAGTATTTCGTGTAACGTTATGCATTCCGCTGAGGCAATACCAGCACAGTCTCCATTCTTGGCGCGAAACCGTATCACGTGATGTCGCTGAGTCAGCGAGTTTGTCAAACCAGCTCAAGCAACACGCGTCATGTGCTGTCGTCTTCGTGACGGACCCTCCATCGAGCTTCCATTCGATGACATAAACTCATCACCGCTCCTTCATGATATGGAACCTCCAAACGTCTAACACTTTTACGTATGACATGCTTTTGTTATAATGAGAAACGGCCTACCACTGAATTTCGAATTCGCTTTTGACGTCCACTAAAGTGCGAATCCTCAACTTCATTACCACAGTCGCAATACGCCCACCAAGCTTTACCGAGCTGCTACTAGCTTCAGCTCTTAAAGCATCAAAGTCGACGAGCTACCATATCCAATACCCTTGATACGCCTACATCATTAGGATTAACGTCCCGACGACGCAAACATGGGTCAAGGCTACTCCACCTCCGCGCCTTCGGCAGGCGCATTCAGCGTCGACACCAGCGAACTCCACGATGTCACATACGAAAGATCGATGGGCACATCGCGATTCATGAAATCGATAAGAGTACGGCATAGGGATGGCCAGCTTGTCGTCAAGATCTTTGCAAAGCCCCTAGAGCCGTTACCGCTCGACGACTATCGCCGGGAGATTCAAAGTACACATTATCCCGCCCACCCCGCATCACCCCGCCATTAGTTCGCCTTTACTGACATACCGTGCTTCTAGTGGAACGAGACATCGTCGCCGACATCCCAAACGCTTTGACGTACTCCCGGGTCTACGAAACGGATCGTGCCGCATACCTTATCCGCCAGCACCTTTACAGCAGCCTGTACGACCGCATCAGCACTCGTCCGTTCCTGGAGGATATTGAAAAACGATGGATAACCTACCAACTCCTCTGCGGTCTGCGAGATTGTCACGCAAAGGGCCTTCACCACGGCGATATTAAGGCTGAGAATGTCCTAATTACAACATCGAACTGGGCATACCTCTCCGACTTTGCACATTTTAAGCCGACATACCTACCAGAAGATAACCCTGCGGATTTCTCCTACTTTTTCGACTCCTCGGGCAGGAGAACATGTTACCTCGCCCCGGAGAGGTTTCATAGCCCCCCAAAGATCGTACAGGATAAGATCACGGATGCTATGGATATCTTTAGTCTGGGGTGTGTTATCGCGGAGTTGTTTTTGGAAGGGACGACGCTGTTTAATCTTTCGACGCTGTTTAAGTACAAGAGAGGGCAGTACGATCCGGCACTTACGCACCTGATCAAGATCGAAGACCCGGAGATCCGTTCGCTAGTTACGCATATGATTAACGTGGATCCGACACAACGATTAAGTGCTGATGGGTATCTGAGGCAGTGGCGGCAACGGGCTTTTCCGGATTACTTTTACAGTTTCTTGCATCAGTACATGAATACTGTTGCTGATCCGACCTCTGGGAGGAGTCCGATGTCTTCGGATCACGTGAACCTCGGAGAATGCGATAAGAGAATCGATAGGATATACCAAGATTTCGACAAGATATCGTTCTTCCTGGGCCATACCACCGAAAACCCGATACCAAGCTCGGAACTTCATGGAGAGATGTTTCCGGTGGCGTTAGATATTCCGAACTATCAGGCTCAAGGGCAGAGGCTGAATGTTCAGGCCGATGATGGGACTTTGATGTTTTTGACGCTGATTACTTCATCGTTGAGGAATACGGCGAGAGCGAGGGCGAGGTTAAGGGCTTGTGATTTGATATTGGCGTTCGCGGAGAGGGTGACGGATGAGTCGAAGGTGGATAGGTGTTTGCCGTATCTAATCAGTTTACTGAAGGATGTGGCAGAGCCTGTGCAAGTTGCCGCTGTGAAGGCGATCACTCAATTGGTATGTTGTAGTGAAGGCGTCCTCTGCGGCTACGTAGTACTAATCAGATCTATTATAGATGGAGCAAGTTAAAGTGGTCTCCCCGGTGAATGTATCTGTATTCCCAGACTATATCCTCCCAAATCTAGCCGGTATCACCGGAAATGATTTCATGGGAATCAAGCTCCATGGATCACTTGTACGGGCTACCCTGGGGTCATGCATGGCATCTCTCGCGGAATCAGCGTCACGTTTCTTGGATATGGCGCAGGCTTTACGAGCAGATGGGTCGCTACCGAGCGCCGACCCGCAGGCGGAACTTAGCGCAAAGATAGACGGGATGCACTCTTCGTCTTTCGACATGTCGAAGAACGACCTCATATCGTATTTCGAACAGCAAGCGACTCTGCTCCTCACAGATGGCGACTCGTCAGTTCGACGGGCGTTCCTACCTTGCGTCTCCAGACTTTGTGTATTCTTTGGGCGGAGCAAAGCGAATGATGTGCTTTTGAGCCATCTAAACACATACCTAAATGACAAGGACTGGCGATTGAAATGCGCCTTCTTTGAAACAATCGTGGGTATGGCTACGTTTGTTGGATCAGCAAACTTGGAGGAGTTCATCCTGCCGCTTATGATGCAGGCACTCACCGACCCTGAAGAGTTTGTGATCGCAAAGGTCATCAAGTCACTCCGACGAATGGCGAAGTTGGGATTGTTCCAGAAGAGCAAGACGTGGGAACTGATGACTACGGTTTCGAGGTTTTTGGTTCATCCGAACCCCTGGATCCGTGAAGCTGCTGTATCTTTCTTGGCGACGAGCTCTAAGTGGCTTACCAAAGCTGAGGTTCTGACGATTGTTGAGCCGATGCTTTTGCCTTTTTTGAGGGGGGCAATCAGCAATGTTTCGGATGTGGCACTGGTTAACAGTCTCAAGCGGCCGATTCAGCGGACAATCTATGATACTGCTGTGAACTGGGCGGGTGGGATGAATAAAACTGGATTCTGGGCGCGGAATACAAACTCAAGAGCCGGCGCATTCAGAGATTCAGCGCTCATGTCCAACCCGCAGGAATGGCAGATGGTGTTGGCGGAGGTGCAAGCTGGGGCAAGGAGTGAGGAAGATCGGGGATGGTTGCAGAAATTACGAAACTTGGGGATGGTGGAGGAAGAGGAGAAGTTACTACTTTTCCTTCGAGATTATGTCTACCGAACGGCTCAGAGGAGAGCTAAACCTGGGACGGAGATCACGCCTTCGATGCTGAATAACATAGTGACGTTGTCTTCATTGGATATCACGCCCCAGACAATATTCTTCGAGGAGATAAACGACGATAGGCACGGTCTCAGACAACAGCTGGGGGACGTGAGAAGGAACGGAATCCTGACGCAAATGTCGTCCGGGGCGGTGACTCCAAGGACACCGCAGGTTGATCGAAACCCAGCGAGGTTGGGGATTGATAATACGCTTGAGAGGGTGCCAACTTCGAGGAGTTTACAGAAAACACCGTCAAGTCTAGACGAGCGGTTGTCAATCCGATCTGGAGGCTCCTCGCATCGAGCTGTTTCAAAGGATGGGATTTTACCACCGTTCAAAGCTGCGAAAGCGGCTGCTTCAGTCGGTGTTGAGGCGCAGAATGCTGTAGGAAGTTTCCAGCCCATTTACTCTCCGTATAGCGAGCGTCAGGTGCAATTCCCCTCTCCTTTCGGGGCCGATACTTCTGGACCTACGCATTCCTACTCTGGTGGTGATCCGGACGTTCTTGGGTTATTGGACAATATGTTCCAGGATAATTATCCTTCGGATATCGCGGAGTTCGGTCCCATGATTGTGCCGGCGACCAGAAGGCAACCGATTAAGAGGAATACCGGGAGATCCGCGGCTGGTATATGGAAGCCAGATGGTGGTCTGGTTGCGCAGCTGAACGAGCATACTGGAGCCGTGAATCGAGTTGTAGTTGCGCCGGACCATACGTTCTTCCTTACTGCTTCTGACGATGGAACGGTCAAAGTATGGGACGCGAAGCGGTTGGAGAAGAATGTGGCGACGAAAGCTAAGGGGACGTATACGCATAGCAATGGGGCGAAGGTCCAATGCCTTTGCTTTGTGGAAAATACGTATACGTTTATTAGCGCAGCCTCCAATGGGAGTTTGAATATTGTGAGGATTGAGTACGGAGGGAGCAGGAAGGCGCCGAAGTTTACGCTGTTGCGGGAGTATATGTTTGGAAGTGGGGAGGTGGCGACTTGGATCGAGCATTTCAGGGCTGGTGAGCATTACATATGGATTTACTTGGTGGATACTTTGCTAATTTTGTGCTAGATACCACGTCTATTCTGATGGTCGCGACGAATAGGGCACGCATTGTGGCGTTGAATCTTCGCACGATGAGCGAGGAGTACAGTCTATCTAACCCGGTGCACCACGGGACACCGACTTGCTTCCATATCGACCGCAAGCACACTTGGATGCTGGTTGGTACTTCACACGGCATTCTAGACCTCTATGATCTTAGATTCCGACTTCGACTACGCTCCTGGGGTCTTCCCGGCGCTACGCCAATTCACAGATTACTCGTTCACCCGTCGAAAGGGAGAGGGAAGTGGATATGCGTCGCGGGAGGGAGCGGACAAGGCGAGATTACGGTGTGGGATGTGGATAAATGCCAGTGCCGCGAAGTTTATCGTACCACTGGCGAGCTCGACGCCGATAAGACTTATGAACCGTGGAGGGTTGACGACGAGACCCCTGACGCCGTATTATCCCGATTTGCGAATCAGATCTTGGAACCCAGCGGGATCGTTAGTGTTGACCGGGGTGTCAGAGGTATCGCTGTGGGACTCGATGCGCATCACGATGAGACTAAAAGCGGAGCGGGGTTCTTGATCACCTCTGGGTCGGACCGGAAGTTAAGGTTCTGGGATCTGGGGAAGGTTGAGGCTTCGGCTGTGTTTAGCGGGTTGGATGCTGAGGAAGGAAAGCCTAGCTATGTGTTCACGCAGCCGGTGCCGAATTTGGCGGTTACGACTGAGAAGCCGGCTGTTGTGAAGGATTCGAAGAAGCATAAGGGTGCGAGTCGGCCGTCGAGGTCGACGGTTATTTCGTTGCAGCAGCAGATGATGTTGAGGTCGCATTTGGATTCGATCTTGGATGTGAGTTTCAGTTGGCTTCCCCGCTCAAGTGATTTAACATGATTCTAACGGACTTGTTCTTATTCTAGGTTGCTATCTTGGAATTACCATACGGGATGGTCATTTCTACTGACCGTTCTGGGGTTGTGCTTGTTCACCAGTAGCTTAATAGATAGATGATTCTCGTGCATATTGTACATATGATACCCACTGGCGTAATGAGGAGTCCTCTGCCACAGTGCTGGGGGGACGCTTGAAATAATATATTAGGAATCCTTCAGGATCCCTATGATAACAGACCATATGATATCTCCCCATCACCCTTTCATCTCGATATCGTCCGTAGACGCCAAGATGAGGGTTCCGTCGCGTAATTGCTTCTCCAATCGCGCAACTTCCTCCAGTGATTTCGCGTTCCTGATCAACTCCTCCAGATGGAGCTTCTCGCTCCGTGTGTATGATGTTTTGAAGTTCTTTTCACCACGGGAGTCGCCGGACGAGACGTCGAAGTGACGTGATTTTACGCCGAGAATCTGTATCATGTTAGTATTTTGTTTTATTATCAAGGTGGGTGTGATGTTGGGATGGTGTACCTTCGCGGCAACAGGCGACGGGTCTTCTTCTGAACCGAACAGCTTCGCGGCTTCCTTCCTTTCCGCGTCTTTCACCCTCTCGTAGTCCAAATATCTGACAGTCGGACACGTCCAAATGACCCAAAGTCTGTAGTTTTCCTTCCTGGTGACCGGGTTCTCTGACAGGACGAGATGGACCAGATTACTCAGTTTCCCCAAGGGGACGAGGTCGACTAGTTCGGAGAGGTTGTTGTTTTGGAGGGCTATGCAGTATAGGTTTGGGACGGAGGAGGCGAGGGTTGGTTGGATGCTTGAGATGCGGTTTCTGGCGAGGAGGATGGTTTTGAGACGTGGAGAGAGGGGGAAGTTTCCGAGTTGTTGGATGTCGTTGTCGGTGAAGTCTATGGCGTCTTGATCCTAGTAAATCAGCGAATGGGAATGGAGTTGTGGAACTCGTGTTTAGCTGGGTTGATTATCTTTTTGGGGGTCTTCTCTTCTCGAGACTATTCTTTTCTTTCTTTTGACTCTTTTTTTTGTCTTCTTGGGTATGGGATGTGGATTTTGTGGAGGGGATGTGCAGGACGGGATGTGGTGGTACCTTTGCGACACCGAGGTTTTCGATGATTGGGATTTTATGACCTGGTGGATGATGGTATGTTAGATATGAAGGTTTATAAGGGGGGGGTATTCGTAGACGGATAAGTAGATACCTCTAAGGTCCAGCTCTCGCTCTTTTAACGGATTGAGATACGACGGCGAGTCCGCCAGTAGTTCTGCTGAAAGACGCATCTTAGGGTGTATGCGTGCGAAGAACCGACGGGTTCTTTCGAGGATTAGAGGGGACTGACGTCTCTAAGGGAGCAATTGACCCGTGATTGCTGCTGATGAGATTCTCGTTGAGCTTGGTTGGGTCGTGTGATGGGTGTTTTGAGTGAGTGGTGATGGTTGATGAGTGGTTGATGGTGAAGGTTGCGGCGCCGAAGTCAAAGTGGTGGTGAATTTTAGTGTGGTTTAAAGCAGGTGGCCCTGCACGTCCTCCTGCTGAGTCAGCCGGGTACTCCTGGTGGAGCCAAAAAACAAGCACTCCTTTGACCTCAGATGAAGTTGTTGAGTTAGCGTCCCACCCAGCCGATAGATGCAACATTATGACAACTTCTGCGCTCAAACGGTACCGATCCAATAACCTCCTTTCTATATCCTTTGCTGTATAAATTTTTTTTTTCTTTTCTTTTTCTTTTTTTTTTCTTCTTACTAACTCGATTCTAAGATTTAGTGGTGAAGGTTGGATTTGGTGATTTGTTGCATTTTTGGCAACACATCTCAGCATCTATATCATCTCAACTATAAATTGTTCATGTTCATTCGAATCCGTTCATCTGATTTGTTCGTTCAGGCACGGTATTCACGGGGGTTTTCTTTTTGACTATACTTGTGATGGCCATGGTACTCCAGCCAGTATTAGGTAGATAATTAAGACTGATCACAGCAGATATTCACCGTGCGATCAAACAGCAAAAAATCACCAATCAGAAACTATCAATTCGTTCCATTTGCTGGACCCACAGCAAGTGGATGGCTAGATTATTTAGTTACGGTTCGTGCTTGGTCTTGCGCAGAAAGCTTGTATTATATCAGATCTGGCTTACATTTCCCCATACTGAGAAATATATAATAGCCAGTTTTAAGGTCCGTGGTACACTTGCTCTGTGACGACGACAGCAGCCTCGCGGAGCGTCTGTTAGGGCCACACTTGCATACACACGCACAAACATGCCCAAGTAAGTACTAGTCTAGAATAAAGACGGGTGTGAGTCCAAGTAAGTACTTAGTCCACCTATGAGATGAGGTCTGATCCCCTCGACCCCGGCGACGTTCCAGGCCTGCATGAAGCAATATCCGATTTCTGTCGGAATAGGTCTATCCCCGTTCGAATACGGAACGTATAACATATACCCAAGCTAGGAGCCTTATCCCATGGTTACTCCACTATCAGGGTGGGTTCCGTCTATAAATCAGGATAACAGACCCAAACCAGACAGGTACTTATTCACACTTAGAACCACTCCTCGATCAAACCTTGCGATCTCCCTCACGCACTTCCCTCACCGACGTTGATATCTTCTTTGATAAGCAAATAAAAACCACATTTTTGTTCCTACTTCGACTAAAAGATGTCGGCGCAAATCCGTCAGATGCTCGTCCTCGGTGCCACGGTTTACAAATTGGATGAAAACGGCGCCATATTCACTATGGATATTCGCAGGCTTTTGGAACCTGATTTTTTCAATATAGCTGGAATTTTCAAAGCCAAAGGGGAGAAGGAAGGGAGAAAGGCTCTTACCACCCACTTGAAGAAGACCGCTGAGGAGGCGCTCAACTATGGTGGGTATAAAGAGTGGTCTGCTAACGTCATCGAACGCGCCAAGTTCGAAATAAAGGCATTCGAGGATATGGAGCAGGGGAAGGATGCCAGGGCTGAATCCAAAAAGAGAGTTCAGGAGGTCATCGACAAAGCCCATATTAAAGTTATGTACCGGAAAGTTGTCGGGCCAAGAGCTATAAGACAGTATCGATCAGAGGCGCATATGGAGCAGCTTCGTGCAGAGGCGGTTCGCGAAGCTGGACATAGTGAGGATGCGAACGGTGCTGAGAGTGCCATAAAGAAGTTTGATCAGGCACTTCTACAAGTTAAGAAAATACAAGAAGAAGGAACCAAATGGCAGTCGTATTCTGGCATTCCAAAGATAGATAAGATATTCCGAGACGAATCAGCCGTTTACGCCGTGTCTTACAGTAACAGCGGGACAGTTCTCATCAATCTCATCACCAGGTGGCGTATAAGCGCCAAAGGGAGGTGTGACTTCGCGTATTATCCAAGCCGCAGCTCTCTGGAAAGGGGGTGGTCGGAGTCGGAGATGAAAAGGCATGAGGCCGGACGGAAAGATGTTTGGATGAGGCTTGATCTCGACACCAACGAAATCAAATATATTCTCCCCTCGGACATGCAACATTCATCGGACGAGTCCAAATGGCACGCAATGGATCGTGAGCAAAATTTCCGCAAGGACGACGTCAGCCTCATCAACCTCGTTGGGGTTAACTGTGGTGTCCGCCATGTTGGGAGGTTCGGTATCAACGCCATGACCAATGACCCTCCGGCCTCAACGAAATATCGCGTCCCCGTTCCCAAAAGAGGGGAACTTGTTCACGACCCCGTTTCACACGACCGTGGCAGTTTGACCTCCGACGGTTGCGCGACCTTATGGACCTTCTGTCAACGTCTTTATCTCGGGTTCGAACAACATGACCACAATAGGAGGACCACGCCGGCGCCTATTTACGACGGGAAAGTATCCTTGTTTTGTCATTCTCCCGATGGCATTCTTTTCGTATGCAATCCAGATTCAAATCGTATCGAACACGCAAAGATTCCGGGTTACACACCTAGACCTAATGATCTGATTTTGAACTGGGTTGCCGTGAAGTGGGGTGAGGATGAAAAAGATGTGGCGGGCAACAGCGTCACCATAAAAGCTGCGAAGGGAATGGCGGCGAGCGAGGCCGCTCTTGTCGTTCACAACGGGTTTACTGTAATAAAGATTTATCCGACTGCAACGATGGAAGGCCATAACAAGGAGTGGGAAAGAGGCGGGATGTAGAAGCTTCTCTAACCTGTTATATATATTACCGGCCTACTCAGCTATTTAATGGTATTGTTTGGTTACCGTGTATTGGCTACTGTGTATTTGGTTTTATATAGTCGGTTATATATATGGAGCGTTGAACTGTGCTCTGTTCTGGGGTATATATTAGGTATCAATTCAAGAACTCACAAACCTTGGAAAGGCTACTAAACCGTGCTTTTCGTTCTTGATCAAGTATATTTGATCTCTACACGAATAATAGTAGTTACCGGGTAGTAATATCTGCCTATATAAACGTATACCGCAATCTGTGGAGTATGAATCTGTCGAAGAATACTGTTTGTAGGCAGTCCGATATGTATACGACCTCTACGCCCCGCTTTCTGATCAGAAATTTTGAATTAATTGAATTCGAAACTAGCATGGCCCCTCTCAGCGGTGAGCTTTGAAGTAAGCTTGATACATGTCAGTTCGGCCTTGTTATTCGTGATATCGACTTCGTATGTTTCTGAGATTCCGTCCGATCTTGGCCGCAAGCCAGATGCAGTTTAGCTGCGTTGCTTTTGTCGAACCTTAACAAACTGAAACCCAAATTTTTTTTTCCTTCTCTCTTCTCTTCTCTCTTGGGTCCCACCACCCCGCTGCCCCTCCATCCAGCTTAACTTCACGATCTTTTGAGGGTCGCTCTTCTTATTCGGTACTTGTCCACAGCTCTTTGGGAGGTTCTTGAAGCTATTTTGTTCAGTTGGATCTAATTTCATCGTCGTCCCCTGGAATAGAGTTGTCGAAGCTACCGATAGTCGCAAGATAGAAAAAATAATAGCATATCCAACATGGGGTCTGAGGAAAAAATCACAGTCGGGTCTGGTCCCGAAGCTGTAGGTTCTTATAACCAGCCCTTCGATGCAGTGAATTGAGAACGTAAGCTAAAGAGTATATTATTCCCAGGTTTCTGAGCTTTTCGATACCGTACTCGTATGTGCCTCACACGCCGCTCCCCGAAAGAACCCAGTGAATACACCTATGAATAGTTGGTTGACAGTCGGCGCTGGTTTTTATCTTCTATGACGATAGATTCTCGATTTCGGGTAGCTACTTCTCCGTCTATATCTCTCACTATTTCCGAATCTTGTTTGCGACATAGAAGCTAAAAGGAACGGCATTCTTTGATAATACAGCTCCCAGTACAGCCATCTGATCACCAGGCGGCTCCGAGAAATCAATGTCTACGCCGAGATGCTGCCGTGCACTCAGAAAATTGCGGAATTGACGTGGAAACCTAAGGCTATTATCTTCTCCGGTGGACCTTACTCCGTCTACGCTGAGGGTGCTCCTCACGCCGACCCTGCGGTGTTCGATCTCGGTGTATGTTCCTCGAAATTCCTGAATGAATAGTGGGGGTATTGATGCTTGCCAGGTTCCAATTCTCGGTATCTGCTACGGTTTGCAGGAGATCGCGTGGCAAAGGGGCAAGGATAATGTTGCGGCGGGTGAAAAGAGAGAGTATGGAAACTCGACGCTTCGTATTGAGAGGCACAGTGATAAGGCTGCTCATGTTGACGCCTTGTTTGATGGTGTTGAGGATGATACGAATGTTAGTGCTGAATACACAGTGTGTTTCCCAACGACACTATCTAATGAAGCGTGTGATATATAGGTCTGGATGTCGCACGGCGACAAGCTCTCGTCTGCACCTTCGGGCTTCATCACCATCGCCAGCAGCCCGAACGCTCCATGGGCTGGCCTTGCGCACGAAGAAATCCCGCTTTACGGAATCCAGTTCCACCCCGAAGTTACGCATACCCCGTTCGGCAGCAAAATCCTCGAGAATTTCGCTGTTAAGATTGCGAAATGTCAACAGAACTGGACTATGGAGGAGTTCATCTCGAAGGAGATTAAGAGAATCCAAACGATCGTTGGGCCGGATAGTCATGTCATCGGAGCTGTTTCTGGAGGCGTCGACTCCACTGTTGCCGCGAAGCTCATGCATGAGGCTATCGGGAACCGATTCCATGCCATCCTTGTGGATAACGGCGTTATGAGACTCAATGAGTGCGAGCAGGTCCTGGAGACTTTGAACAAGCACCTTGGAATCAACTTGACGGTTGTGGATGCTAGCGATGAGTTCTTGGAGAAGTTGGCTGGTGTGGAAGATCCGGAGAAGAAGAGGAAGATTATCGGCAATACTTTCATACATGTGTTCCAAAGGGAGGCTGAGAAGTTGACTGCTGGCCATGGGAAGGATATTGATTACCTCTTGCAGGGGACTTTGTACCCCGATGTTATTGAGAGCATCAGCTTTAAGGGACCGAGTCAGACCATCAAGACACATCACGTAAGTATTGATTTTTCTAGAGTTGAGATCTTATTGGACCCAGAAGCTAATTAGGGTTGTTAGAATGTCGGTGGTCTACTTGAGAACATGAGGTTGAAGCTCATCGAGCCTCTCCGCGAGCTTTTCAAGGATGAGGTTCGAAAACTCGGTACCCTGATGGGTATTCCAGAGGACCTTGTCTGGCGCCACCCATTCCCCGGTCCCGGTATCGCCATTCGTATCCTGGGAGAAGTCACCAGGGAACAGGTCGACATCGCCCGACGAGCGGACCACATCTTCATCGAGGAAATCAAGAAAGCCGGCATCTACAGAGAGATCTCACAAGCGTTTGCGGCTCTTCTACCTATCCGAGCTGTCGGTGTCATGGGTGACCAGAGGAAGTATGACCAGATAATCGCCTTGAGAGCCGTCACGACCACGGATTTCATGACGGCGGATTGGTACGATTTTGATAGCAAGTTTTTGAAGCACGTGAGCAATCGGATCGTGAATGAGGTGGATGGTGTTTGCAGGGTTCTCTATGATGGTGAGTTTTTTTCTTCTTTCGCTTTCTTACATTGCGGGGGCCACTGGCGCTTTCCTGATTTCGTCGAGTGGGACTAATTGCGTATGCCATGAATCTAGTCTCTCAGAAGCCACCTGGTACGATCGAGTTCCTGTGATTGATCGTTAGATGGGAAGGAGGTAAAGTGCTTTTCTTGTTTAGATAGAGGGAGAGATATATCCAATGAACTAGATTCGATACCCTCCCAGTACAATTCGGTCCCGGTGCGATTGAAGCCGTCTGAAGAATATTGAAAGCTGAAGCCTACTCGCATCCACATGATATCTGAAGCAAGAGTAGCCCTGGTAAAACCCCCCCAAGCTCTTTAAACTAGCACCGTTAGAATCGCCAAAAGAGGTAGTTGGTAGAATGCAATGGAGCTCCGAAAGTGTTCAAGTGTCGTCGACAAGCGAATGCAAAATGACCGAGGTTTTTTAATTCCAGCTCAAGAGCCAAGCCTCCCACAAACCCAACGCTGTCCGACACTTCCTCACCGCTCTCTCTCTCACCTTCTCTCCTCCCTGCCACCCGACGACGACGACGACCAACCCTCAGCCTCCCCTCCCTTCCAGCCGTTATCGCTGAAGTCACATCATGGCCAAGCCTCTATCTACCGGAGACCCGGATGCTGGTCTAAGACCCCACGATCACTGTAATTGGACCCTCATTTCCGTTTGTTAAGCGATCCGTTCTTCATCGATTTACCATCATCATCATTCGCTGACAGCTAT
This sequence comes from Arthrobotrys sphaeroides, assembly GCA_036971245.1. Lineage (NCBI taxonomy): Eukaryota > Fungi > Ascomycota > Orbiliomycetes > Orbiliales > Orbiliaceae > Arthrobotrys > Arthrobotrys sphaeroides. The sequence goes on along the minus strand of JAJTTW010000009.1, from coordinate 741,449 downwards.
CTATCTACATGTACCTCTCTGAACAATAGATAAAATAAGGCTTCCGAAATGGAGATACTCGCTGCGACAGAAGTTGCTTCCGCTCATAAGATGGGAGACACCTTATCTGGCTTCCATACAGGTAACTTACCGACCGATTCTCTCCGCGCGGCTCATAATCCACCCCGCCACATACCGAACCAAGCCCGGGTCTAATAGGGATCTTTCCATAGGAGTCGCTACGTTCCGATCCTCTCGATACGTACTTTGCGATCACTGCCAACCTGGGAACTCATACATTTTTTATGATCTTCCTGCCGATTTGCTTCTGGTTCGGGTATACTGAGTTTGGGAGAGGGTGTGTGATTCCGCAGTGTCATTTTTGGGGCTTCAGGCTTTTATGGATGGGGAGGTGCTGACCGGGAGGGGTAGATTGGTTCATGTTCTGGCTTCCGGTGTCTTCTTTAGCGGGTTTATGAAGGATTTCTTCTGGTACTATCATCCTTGACCCGGTATTATACTGGGATGGGATCGATCGGATGGTTAACGGCTTTTGGCACCAGTCTCCCTCGACCTCTATCCCCACCGCTGCATCGGATTACTATGGTACATATCTACTCCGACAAACATTGTTCGAGGGGGGCGATGCAAGTGGCTAATGGGTAATAGTCCGGTTCCGCCGCCCTCGAATACGGTTTCCCATCAACCCACAGCACAAACGCCGTCTCCGTCGCCCTCTACTCCCTCCTCATCCTCCGCGATAACCCTTCGATTCCGGATAACCAACGGCTGATCTATATCGTCCTCGCCACGCTATACGCGATATCCATCGTTTTCGGCCGAGTTTACTGCGGTATGCATGGGTTTCTGGATGTGGTTGTTGGGTCTATTCTAGGTGTTATACTGGCGCTCGCGGAGTGGGTTTATGGACCTACGACTAATCAGTGGATTTGGTACGGAACTTGGGTTGCGCCGGTGACGATGACGTTGGCTATCCTTGTGTTTGTGAGGATACACCCTGAGCCGGCGGATCCGTGTCCGTGTTTCGATGATGGGGTTGCGTTCGCGGGTGTGGTTATTGGTATTGAACTCGGACAGTGGCATTATTCGAAAACCTCGTTCGGGTGGAGTACCCCGGTCCCCGCGACGGTGCCGTATTCGTACGAATCCCTCGGTCTGTTGATGACGCTGACAAGGTTCGCGATGGGGATATTGATAATCTTCGTGTGGAAGGAGGTTGCGAAGTCCGTGCTGTTGAAGTATTTACCGCCTCTGTTCCGGTTTATCGGAAGAATTGGACTGGTGCTTCCTCGAAGACATTTCATCGATGCGAGGGAGTATAAGAGCGTTCCGTCGCATTTGCCGGATGAGACGATTCCGCCGATTGGACAGCTGCCGAGGATGATCAGGCGCGGGAGGTCGGATAGTGTCGGGCCTCAGAGCGCGGCGGATGCGTATGAGACTCTGGCTTTTAGGGAACGGAAGAGGAGGGAGAGTTTGGGGCAGGAGGGGAGTAGTCCTGGGTCCAGGTCGCCGGTTAGGTCGCCTTTGGGGCAGGATAATGGGAAGGCTGGCGGGAAAGGTGGGTTGTTGGGTGTGTATGTGCAGCGGCAGCAACAGTCGCAGGAAGAGGAGGAGAAGGCGTCAGAGGAGGCGTATGAGAAGCAGGAGAGGGAGATGCTGAGTCAGATTGAGAAGCCTAGGGTTAGATATGATGTGGAGGTTGTGACGAAGTTGTTGGTCTACGGCGGTATTATAAAACTCCGCTGCCTACCCTTGTGGATTTTGGAAACGCTGACGAAAAATATTGATAGGAATTGCATTTTGGGCTGTCGAGGGTGCTCCGATTCTATTTGAGCTGGTAGGGCTTGGAGCCGGTCTGCCGGTTGCCGATAAATAAAGGGTCGGAGCTGCTGCCGGTGGGGCCCGCCGGCGGGCGTTATCGCGCAGAGCGAAGACCGGTATATCAGAAGTACTGAAAACCCTTTTTCCAGAATACTTTTAGAGGTGGAGATGGTTTCCTTTTAGCGGGTATGAGATGGATGTATTTAATTATTGAGAAGAGGGGGTAGGCTACAAGGTGGGGAGGGGGTGTACATACGACGGTAGGTACTTGAGGTAGGTAGACGACATACTTTCGACGCTTTTCATGTAGGTATAATGCTGTTACCTTTGGTTTTTCCTCTTACCATTAATACCCAATTGACTTTATATCGCGATTCAACCATGAGATTCAAAATCTTAGATCTGTGAAAATGATTCTATACATGTCTATATACATCTGCCGCAGCATGATCTAAAAGGATAGATATCGATGTTGATGTATCAATATCTCCGATTAACTTCGAAATTCTCGAACACGAGTACACGGTTATATGCATGCGCATATACCTGCCGAAGGCACTCCAAAATCACTTTTCGCCTTCCAACAGCCTCTCAATGACTGCCTTGACCAGCTCCTTATCGGCCTTGGGCACATCCTCCACCCTCTTCTCAGCCACGGCTAGACCCTTGAATTGATCGGGAAGCACATCGTCGAAATTGTATCCATCGATCCCGTTCAACGCCAGGTCGACGGCGTGGCTGAACTTCGCCGGATGGGCGGTTGACAGGCAGATCTGGTGGACTTCGGTCCCGGAGGATGCGATGCTCCTTAATGCTGCTGTAACACCGACGGAGGAGTGTGGGTCTAGGACGTATTTCGAATCTGAGGATGTATAGATCTCGCGGATGGTTTCGACGGTCTAGAAAAGGATTTTTGGACCTTGTTAGCTAGAGTGTTTCTTATAGGCTGGGTAGGAGGAAAGATACTGACCTGTGAATCGCTGACCCTCTCACTTCCAAAGTCGACCTTGGCTTCCTCAAGCATGCCGGGTGTTACGCTGAACCCCCTTTCTGTCTTCAAAGCTACCATCATCTCCTTAACCTTCTGGCTCGCCTTCTGTTGTCTAGCGCTCAAATCTTCGTCCGGACTCGTCTCCTTCTCAAACGCCAAATACCAGAGTAACCTCTCAAAGTTACTTGATACGAGGATATCCATAGCAGGGCTCAAAGTCTCCTTCACACCGAACGAATGAGCCTTAACACCGTCAGCCGAAAGTCCGCCTTCTGCATCCTTCCCAGACACGGCGTGAATCTCATATGTCCCCGACTTCCAGAAGCGGTCTAGGATATCGTTTTCGTTGGTGGCGACTACGAGTCTTTCGATCGGAAGACCCATACGTTTTGCGAAATAGCCCGCTAGTACGTCGCCGAAGTTTCCGGTGGGGACGACGAATCGTGGGACGATGAGGGGTTGGTCTGGGTGTGCCTTTTGGAGGGCGAAGTAGGAGTGGAAGTAGTAGACTATTTGGGCAAGGATGCGGGCCCAGTTTATGGAGTTTACGGCGCCGAGTTTGTGGAGGGCGTTGAAGGCTGTGTCGGCGAAGAGTTCTTTGACGATGTCCTGTGGATTTTGGTTAATAAAATATAATCTCTATATGAATTTGGGGATTTGGTTTAAGGAGGTTATCTACCTGGCAATTGTCAAATGTCCCCACAACGGCGAGGTTGTGCACGTTCTTGTCCAGAACGCTGGTCATCTGGGCCTCCTGTATCGGTGAAATCTTGCCCTTGGGGTGGAGTATGAACACCGAGATGTTCTGCTTCCCTCTTAACCCGTAGATTGCCGCGCTGCCAGTATCCCCGCTCGTGGCACCGATGACGGTTAACGATTCCTGCTCCTCGGCGGGTTTTGAAGCGTTCCGCCGGGAGAGGAAGTACTCGAACAGATTACCCACGAACTGAAGCGCGACATCTTTAAACGCGAACGTGGGCCCGTGGAAGAGTTCCAGCAGATGTAGGTTTTGTGATTTGCGGAGGGTGGTGAGGGGTGTGATCTCGGGGACGCGGAAAGTGGAGTAGGATTTCTCTATTAGGGTTTTTAGGTCCTCCGACGGAATTTCGGAGGGGGAAATGTAGAGGGAGAAGATGTTGAAGGCGAGTTCTTGGAAGGTCTGCGTCGACCAGGTCTTTTGCCAGTCCGTTGGGAGGGTGGGGATGGCTTCGGGGATGAAGAGGCCGCCGTCGCTGGCGAGACCTTTGAGGACTGTGTCTTCGAAGGAGAACTAGGTGTGAAAAAGTGTTAGTTAGGGTAGGGTTGGGTAGGTTGAGGATTTGGTTGGGACTTACGCCGGAGGAACCGCCGCGGGTGCTGAGGTATGATCTTGAGGAGGCCATTGCGATGGGGTTTTTGGGGGGATGCTCTGCGACGGAGGGGTTAGCGGGGTGAATACAAGTGCAAGTGTCGGTTTTTGTACGGGAAGGGTGCTTACGGTGTCAATTGATTGGTATTTACTCCTTGCGATGCCGATGGAAGCTAAAAAGGAAACTGAGGTTGAATGAAAGAACTTCCGGGTTATGGCGCCAGCTACTTATATAAATAAGAGAGAAGAGTATTTTGCCTTCGCGCGGGTTTAGCGGCGGTCGTTGTTTTAACAATTTAGTCGGCGTAGCTCGATCGAATGGTGTTTTGCCGAACCGGAGCACCGCCAAAAGACAACGTCTGCACATGGGCGGAAGCATTGGTCCGCCAGACCGCTGCGATGGGCCCTGCAGGGCTCCCCTGGTTCGGACAGGGGATTATGCAGGCGGAGACTAAGTATATATATAGGTGCTCTAATCGAATATACTTCACTACCTTGAAATAAATCTAGAACATGAACAGGGCGATTTAGATAAATTTATAAGCTATAAGACTGCGGGTACGACCCCTATACAGTTACTCCGAATCTTCTGTATAAGATCTAAGTGAATCGAATTTAAATTTAATCTTTTTTATGTTAGGTTTGACTTTCTTTCTCTACATTGGAACAAATACCCTGACCCGTAGAACCGGCCGCAAATGGCTCCATGATAGTGCCAATCGTGTGCTTATAATCATTGGGGAAGGGGGTACCGCCTGCTTGTGAATGCGAATTCTCGATCGTAAAGGTATCGGAATCAGTTATTCAACGAAAGGGATAGGACCAATGCTGTGAGAAACAAAACAAGGAGAAGGAACTGACATAAAAGAGAAAAGAAGGGAAAAGAAGAAAGAAGGAAACAGAGCAAAGAAGGAAAAAGAGAGAAAAAAAAGTCTAATCACGCTTCTGTTTAAAATTATCCAACATCCCGCGTTTTTGGTGGAGGGACCTTAAAAATCCGAACACTTCCTCCCGCCACTCGGACTGTCTGGCTCTTCTTTGAGCCCTTTCCTCCGCCTCCGTGGCCTTTTCCGTGACCTCCATTCTCTTTATTCCTATCTCCGCTTCCGCGGCCTTGTATATTTCGTCAGCGAGTGGATGCATTTTCTACACATAGAGCAAAATTGGCTTGCGTACGCATATACTGAGGCTTCTTTTAGCCTCGTCGATAACCTTCCTTCGGAAGGCAACCTTGAGGCCGAGCCACAACGTGAGGCCCGCGCATGCCAGTGAAACAATTGCGGTTACAATAAGGTGCACCCATTTCCGTGCTGCTATCCCCTAAATTACGGCTCCCGTTAGATAATTATATACCAAGTTTGAGCCATATATACTATATTTCCATGAAGTTGTCCTGGGAGGGATGTAGGATGCCTCATCGGATTGGTATGAGGAGGATTCAAGTGTATTTAAAGAAGCGGCACGACGTCCCTAGAAGTGATTCCTCTAAGAGACGAAGGCTAGAAGGATTCTGACCAATTTCGAACATGATGAGTCTGAACAGCCACATTACGTCTTTCCGGACCCTGGATGGGTCTTTCAAATAGGGCATCGGGTTCAGCTTTGCAATCCAGCTCATTCTGGATTTGTTTTGCGAGAGACGATATGGTCCGGATTTCGGTCGACTGGTGGTTGTTGATGGTAAAGTGAAGGGATGTCCGCTATTTTAAGTGGTGATGGGATGACGATAGCGCCGAGGTATGAAGAAGGCTACGGATAGCTCGAGCTCTTCACAGGTCCGGACCAGTCTCGTAACGGTCCGGACGACCTTCATCCTCTACAGTTTGTGTTGGGTCGCAGGTTAACGGTTGCGAGGTAGTCGTTGAGTCGGAGCGAGGTGTAGTTTGGCTGGATAATTGGTACGATTGATGATTTCATGGAAATTAGAAGGTTTTTTTATATCCGCCATTTCGATAAGTGATAATAAATACAATTAATTTTTGAGAAAAATAAATAAATAAAAAAAGATTATTGGCAGAATACCAAGCGAAGGGTCTACGGTCTACGGTCTATACCCGAAGCATATGCTTTCAGTACCAGCGTGATCGATACCGTACGCAGAGTGTAGAGAGGTCCATGCTGTTCAGCGAGGCCGTGTTCTTCATTATATTAGTCAGCAATCAACCACCACCATCTACTAGCTACAGTCGTTATCTCCACACCTCCTATGCCTCTGCCTCTACCTAGTACCCGTCTATAAACTATAGCTACGTGGTACCCGTGACCGGTTCTGGTTGGCCAGACACGAAAACCAACAAACGATCACAGCCTACTTGCTAATGATAGCAATTTGAATTCCTCAATCAGGATACGTATCGATACTTGCTTACTTAGTACTACTTACCCAAGCAGCCCTGTTATATTTGACCAGCTCGGGCTTCGAATCCAACTGAAGTATTAAATTTACAACTCCCGTAGCACCACGAATGATACAACTACCTAGGTACATGCTACAACGCCAACGGTCCATGCAGCGATAGAATGAGAACCCTCGCAGTGGCTCGAGCACTAGCGGCAGAACGGGCCAGAGAGGAGGAGCAAAGACAATGCGCGGACCCTCAACCCATCACTGTTCGACTTCTTGGTAAACGGGCCAAAGGCCATCGCAACTGTTACTATGCTCCGGCGGTTATTACCACGATAACGATTCAACCGAAACAGGGGGAAGCCTTATGGTGGAGGCAGCTCAAACTAAAACTATGTTTTGGGGATGAGACTGCCACGGCGCTCTATAATCCACAATCACAAGAACTCTTTTACTTAAAACCCCACGAAAACGGCGAGGAGATGACGTTTGAAGATATCGACCGCCTTGGGGAGGAAGGAACGGTCTGGCATGTGGTGTGCCGGGAATTTATGTATCCGGAATCCATGTTCTCGTTTTGCTCGATCTTTTTCAATTGGAACCCGCGCAGGTCCACGAGATGGGTGCACATGCTCTGCGCTTCGATGTTATTCGGCTCTTTCCTACGTTGGTTACAAGACCGACAACGTGGCCGTCGGTCTTAGTTTACGGGTTGCTTAACCGGGCACAGGGGCACCGATGGGCAAATGAAGTCTTTAGATCGAGCGCTAGATCTGGCAAACGATAACGGGAATAGCTGGCAATTGGGTATTCTTATCAACGCCCCGAAGGAGAGCAAATACTTACCTGACCTACTTGGTACCTAGGGGGTCCAAGTAGCTACATACATCAAGGATCGATTGTCATGTGCCTAGTGCTCCTTAACGGAACCGTACCTATATTTTTAACTTCTATCAAGAAATTTTGGTAGATACGGTTTCCCATCATACGATTATTCCATATTCTCCTGCTTCCTACACGGATTACCTAGTTACTTCCGCGGATCAAGATCCAATTATATAAAATATAATATTTTGGTAATCAAAAGCGACCCTAACACGCTACTGGTAGAGACTATCAAACCCAGTAAATATACAGACCTTTACTGGTACTAGCAGGTATCACATATAGTACGTATACTTGTGCGTGCCCGTGCAGTACCATGGTACCATGGTGTTGCATGTTGGAAGTTGAATACGGCTCAGTAACCAATCAGCTTGTCCGCCTTCCCCGCCAAGTTTATCCCGCCGTGTTGGTGATATGAGGTTGTATAAATATAAATCCTTCCTACGCGTCTACTCTGAACTGACCTGTTTCCACAGATAAACCCTGACATCTTAACTCCTGGTCATTTCAGCGATAACTAAGCTATGGGCACCACGGGAAACACCCTGGCATCTCTCCCCCTGGAGATATTCTACTGCCTGGTGGAAACGGCAGACCTTGACGTCTTTAGCCTCAGGCTGACATGCAAGGCTCTAAATACGAAACTTCGAGAGATCCACCTGGACTCTATCTATCACACACAAAACATCTTTATGACCCCGATGTTTTTTGACACCCTCTTAAAGGTCTCTACGGATCCGGAGGGTTTTACCGAACACCTGCGAGCGCGGCATCTTGTGATAAATTATCAGGTGCCGCAGGTTAGTAGAGTGGGGGGTCTGCTGGGTTATGAGGATGTACTCGATAAGGAAGAGGTAGAAGTTTACACCGAGATAGAGTACATTGCGTACGATCACGGCGTAGGCGCGCGCGGGGTCGAAGACAGGCGGTACAAGTTACCACTCGCAGCCGTGATTTCGCTCTTCCCTCGACTGGAATCGATTTCCTTTCGGTCCATAACAACGGAATTACTGTCCCCGTTCGAGTTCAGTTTGTTATTTCCTGGTCTTGGGTTCGGACCTGGGAGGTTCCCTTCTAGGGGACTGAGGGAGTACGCCAGGGACTGGATGTTCGCGCGCTCCGCGCCCGAGTTCAACGGGATATGGTGGAAGGTTCTCAACGCCCTTAAGGATACGGCTGCGACAAAGATCCAGTCGATTGCGATAGAGGATCCGATTGGGGCGCCGACGCTAGATATCAACGGGTTCGATGTGCGTCCTACGATCCCGGGTATATATGTCCCACCGATTACCTCCGATTCCTTGGTGAATAAAAGCTGGTTTGCGGACCCGGCGTTTCCTAACCTGCGGCGGTTGGAGCTAAGCTTCAACTCGGATTCTGGTCAGGAGGGCTATGGGGGCCTCTGTCAGTGGTTGGAACATATAGGTGGTCGGATCGAGCACCTTTCCCTGGGGACCTCCAGCTTCCTGAATTCGCGATCTTATGGCAATGCTCGACAGATAAATCTATTTACGTTCCCAACGGCCGTGGGATTACCGAGTCTAAGGGTATTTGATGTTTCGACCGTTGCATTGGATTTCAATAACCTCAAGGCTTTCCTGCATCGATCTCGGGCTACGCTGCACACGGTATCGATCTCGAACTGTTGGTTCGCGGCCGCCGATGAAACGGATCTCGACGGTGCGAGCATTTGTTTCCAAATCCTCAAGTTCGTAGGGGATAATCTGGGCCCTCTCCGGTTTTTTCTACTCGATCTCGAAACCATAGGTTTCGCCGTGACCATGACGGTGGACGGGGAGTGGGCATCACCGTTCGCAGATAAATGCAAGGGGGTTTTCAGAGCTGGTATTGTAACTCCTCAGCTGCCGCCGCTGAAAAGATTTGTTTTGGGGGATATAAAGAGTCTGCTGGGTTCGAATACCAGTGCTGGAGGGTTTTGGGAAGAGCTTGCGTTTTTTGAACCCCAGACGTCGAATTTGGAGTTTCTTAGCGATTGTTATAGTGAGGGCCGCAGCTCGGACTTTGGCTCTGATAGTGGTGGGTCTGGTGATGAATATGTATATGAATCACCTTATGAGTCTGAGGATGAGTATTGAAGGGAGAGTGTGTATATGGCGCACGTGGGACCGGTTTTGACATTGTCGATAGTCTAGCAATATAAAGTATCTTAATTCCAGGGAACCAACCCCTCTTCCTACCCCCTTTATCACAAGACTATCGGTATCCTTAGTAATATTGCAAAGGGGGCCATAGTTATATAATATACATACCCCAGAAATTACCGTACGGGTTTTTGATGAGTTTTTGGGAATACTTTCAAGACTCTAAGGCGTTTTATATCACCCTTAAGCCGTCTTAATTCAGTCCGACGTCCTCAGACGGATTTTCCATCTCGAGAAACACGCGACTTCCCCTACGGTATTCCGATGGTCTTTTCCAATCAGGGTCCACTGCAGCACCCGGCGGCGGGTTCTCATCTAAATCATCCCCGCTTTCGCCTCCATCATCCTCCTCCTCATTCGTAAGATCTAAAACACCCCCATTTAAATCCGAATACGGCTTCCTCCACCATAATTTCACAGCACCCTTCTCGTCCTTAGCAACCCTACAGCTTATCCTAATATATTCAGACGCCCAGATAGCCCAATGCGGCTTCCGTCCAAACTCCACCTCCTCCAGATTTTGCATGCCACCGGCAACCAGATTTCGGACGATAGCGTTCAACCGCCGTCTTTTGTACCTCTCGCAGTGGAAAAACGTCATGGGCCAGGGTATCCTTAGCCGCACGAGCTTTCGCATCCCCTTGAGCTCCGAGTACTCTGAATCAGCCGGTTGAGAATCATCTCCGAAAAAAGCCCGGCCGCCGCTGCTCACCCGCAACGAAAAGTTTTGTAACTTAGGACAGCTGTCGGCGAACCACTCAAGGACTCGGGTGGGGTCCGAAACGGACAGGCCCACGTCTCCCAGGTGAAGATTCACGAGGTTCGGGAAAACCACCTTTTCGAGACCGCCGCCGTCGCCTAAACGGAGGGAATCCAACCTCAGATGCATCGTTTTCAATGTTTCTGCCGAACCCTCCGCGAGGAAATACTGGCTGGAAGTACCCCGGTACTGTGGTAAACTCAAACATCTAACGCACAGATGAAATTCTTCAAGTGAACTCGGACACCATTTCGCCATATCCCCGGGCCCATGACGCAACTGCGTCGGCCCCATAAACTCACGACTCCCAACAGACAACCGCGAGTATAATTCAGGATAAGGCGTCCGGACCCTATTCCCCCTCAGGGCGCTTTCAAAGAAGGAATCAGGTCGAACTTGCATCGTAACTTTCTTGAGATTCGGAGTCGTTGATATTTGCTTGCATATTGCGGCGTAAAAGTTGTTCCATGCACGCGTTGGAATTTCGAAGTCGTAGTCCACGAATATGCCCGTGATACGGGGGAATAGGTGCAGGGATTGTAAACAGGAGCTGACGCTGTCGATGACCACCTCGGCGGAGGGGCTTTCTCCAACTTGCTTGTAGAATCCGTTGTACCATCCCAGAGTTACTTCGCTACAAATAGTTTATAGGCGTTAGAGGAAGAACAGGACCGGGTTGGCTTATGGAGTATGTATAATATACTGACCGAACGTGAAACCGGCTAGAATACAGCGATCCGCCCTCTGCGAAGGCGGCCACGGAACCCGGGCATAAAGCTACACTCCAGAATATGAACGGGAGGGAAACATCTCTGCAGGCTTTCGAGCATACGGAGAACTGCTTAACCGCCGTGGGGCAGCTCGAAAGGTGGCGTAGAATCTCATTGCAAATTTCTCCGGGTAATGTGAGAATAGACGGCATGATCGCGATTAGTTGATTTAGAAGATTATGGAATCAAGTTGTGCGATGCATATGGCCGATGGGAGGTATAACCAGAAGTGGCGATATATATTGAGTAGTGGTAAAACTGAGTCAGATCCAAGGGACCATATATGCAACTCACGAGCGCGGGCTCAAGGTCCTTATCAGAGGTCTCGCGATTAGCCTATCAGGGCAGAGGAAGTCAGGGCCATTGGAACTCGACCTGTAAATCGACGGGCAGAACGACAAAATATCGGAAACAAACCGCCAAATAGAAATGAATTGGTCTACTCCATCAAAGTTCAAGTTGCTCATAATATATGCCAAGCCAGCCCGTAATCCAACAAAATCAACACGCTGCTGCATTTGTGCCAATCAAACCTCATCCTTCCTTTTTGCAATCCATCATGATCGAGATAAACCCCCCCGGTGTACAGCAGATATCTTCGTCTTCCCTCTCTCATCAAATTTTTTCACCCCGCGGGGATTATAATTAGACGGTTCAGGATAGGGGACGCGCACCCACTCGAACGTCACAGGTTTAAGAAACTCCACATCTTCCAAATATCCCAGCCCAGCGGCAACCAAGCTTTGGACCGAATCAAATAATACACTCTCTTGCTCATCGGCCCTGCTCCAGCCCCCCGCCTTCGGCCACGGTAACCGCGCTGTTTTCAATTTCTGCATCGGCAGCAAGTCGCCGTAAATCAGGTTCGTACGGTCGTTCAGTACATCTTCGCCTTTAACGCGGGTTTCCCGTGCATCCAGCGAGAACGTTTGAACGTTCGGACAACTCCTTGCGAACCATTCAAGAATCTTGCTTATACCGTATACACCCCCGCTGATTTCTATTTCTGCATCCGTGAGGTTGGGGAATTGGATCCTTCGCAGGTCACCACCGTTGGTATTGATTTCTTCCTCTTCGTCCTTTTCATACCCGAGGAACAAGTCATACGCGGAGATTTTCAAGCATTTGAGTGTTTCCGTGGAGGCAGTGATAGGGAATTCGAGATAATTTACCCCCGAGTACCACGGTAGCATCACCATGAATACCGAAAGCTTCGCTTTCTCCAAATACCTTGGATACGAGACGACATGGTCGAATTCCGCCGCTTCGCGACCCATATATTCCTCTCCAACGAACTCACGGATCTCCCGGGCCAAAGCGGGTGCGATCATAACTTCGTAAGCGTTCATTGGTTCCATATCAAATTTGATGCTCTCCGGACCTATCGCCGGTTCAAAAAGCCCTAGGTTGTCTTCGAAATTAGTCGTTGAGCCTACGAAATGTGAGAGTACCAGGGTTTTAAGGTTTGGCAGAGATTCTGTGATTCCGTTCCAAATTGCGACGTATAAGTTATTCAGAGATATAAGGGTCCGGGATTCAAAATAGTAAGAGACCTTGAGGCTCCGTGCGGAAGAAAAGTGGTGCAAACGCCGGACGCAGTTGTAGGCATCGATTATGGTTCTTGCCTCGTCTTCCTCAAACGACGGCTCAGGCAACACAACTGTTCCATCTGCAGCCTTAGGACGTCGACGAGTTCGCTCGGCGACCGCTCCCTCTCGGTAGAGACGAATATGAAGCTTCCTGGACAAGGTGGCTATAATTAACCGGTGGACTACAAAGAAAAGGAAGATGGATTGCTCGGTCAAGCTTAGAACGCTCTCACACTTACCGGACGAAATGCGCGTGCGCAAGCGAGTCACTTTCCGCGAATACATCCACGGATTCCGGATCGAGAGTCATTCGGGAGAACAAGGCCGGAAGAAGAAGGTCCCGACAAGCCTTCGAACATAGCGAGAACTGCTTGAGGCTAAGCCGATCAAGGTGACGGACGATCTCATACCAGACCTCCGCTGGGGCAGATATACTATATGAAGACATCGTGATCTATAGATCTAGTGGCTAGTGGGTGTCCGGTCCCGTTGGCTTAACACCGTGGATGTAATTTTGTACGTGATCCTGTTTGACCGGAGGTATTTAAATTTCGGTGACCTCGAATCAAAACCCAACTTGAAGCTGAAAAATCTAAAACCTGAACTGCAAACTTGTTGCTAACTTAACTACTTAGTAGGGGAAATCGTGCGTTTTGGGGGACAGGAAATCCGCCTGAAGACTCAATGAAGATGCCTGAAGGGCGGTATAAACTGCCTTGGAGACTTAATTGAAGGTGTTCTCAAAAACCCATCAAAAACCCGTACAGGGCCCGGGCTGTTAACTAGCCTGTTACCCACCTAAATCTCTAGACTAGCCACTTAGCCAGCCAGCCAGACGACTTAAGTACTTAGTTACTTCCTACAAAGCTGCCACTGGGCATAAAAACCACCTCATATTATTATAAAATCTATAAACCCGGTGTAATTAAGTTGGATAGGCCACTAACTTGAAGATATTTTCTCTACTGCATTTACTTCCATAGTGGTCTAAGTCTTGGTCGATTAGCGATCGAATCAGATACAATGAAGCATACCATCCCACCGAAAACCGGGTCATCCTCCAAAAACCATCATCTCATAAAGTTACAACCTTATATTCGATTCTCTATTATATAGCCCTAAAGCGCTACAGCCGTGGCACAAAAAGCAGCAACGTCCAGGAAAAAGTCCAAGTCGAAACATTCAAAAAGAACATCCCATAGAACCCTTCCGACCTCGCCACAAAAATACTGACAAAATCAAGTAAGCCACGCACTCGAGAAATCCGTTCTGAAGGAAAAATGAAGAAGAAGAAACCAAGGCAAAGGAGAAAGAAAAAGAGAAAGAGGAAAACGCACACAAACTACTAATACACAGAATGCGAAACAGTCATCAAGGGAGAACCCACAATCACCCTTCCCAAGGCATTAGAATGGTAAAAGAAAGGAGATAGAGAGAGAGAAATGGAAAACAGCAAAAGGATAGGTATAATTTGGTATAGGGTGCTTTCAAAGGCTAAAAAAGGAAACGACATCGAAGGAAGAGTGGAAGATAAAGAAAGGGAGAGAGAGAGAGAGTAAAAGGAGACAGCTATAATACCGATAATAGTCATGATCCGTTAGACAAAAAAATTCCGTGAAAGCGCTAGCTCTTTCTATTGAAGAGAAAAGGAGAAGTAAAAAAGGAGGAAAGGGTAATCGCAAAGGGATATCAGCAAGCAAAACGACAGCTAATCTCGAGCAGACTGCTTTTTCTTTGTTTCTCGACAAGCGTATATACATTATTGATTAGTTGTTTATTAACTGCCGCGCGCGCAGCCGTAATCTATCAGAACTCTTTTTTTTTCTGGGTGCGGCTCTCTGCAAGCAATGTGTGAGGGGTGGGGAGTTAATAGCAAACTAAAGTGGGCGTTCTCGGTGAACAGAAGTTACCGTTTGGGCTCCAGAGTGGGATCAGACCCAAGATTCCTTCGTGATGCGGAGGAACTGGCCTTCTCATTCACTTCATCTGAGCTGCGGTGTTCTCCTTCGGGTCCACCGAATTCTTCTTCGCTTTCTCGCTCGATTGTCGATTGCCAATGTTGTGGTAAGCAAACACACACAAGCTGTCACATAAGTCAGTATATATAATCCCACAAGTGGGTCGAAGCAAAGGTACTCACAGGGAAAGCCTTGACGTCTGCGCCAATTGTAGGGTCGTTAAGCTCCGGATCCGTCTGAGCAGAAAGGCCACTGTCCCGCTGCGATCTCCTCTGCACGTAATCCTCTGCCCGGCCATTAATGCGGACACCAGTAGCCCAACCGTCATCCCAGATACCCAGCACCCGGAGCATATCCCCTCTCTCCAATTCAAACTCGTCCTTAGCGCGCGGAGCGTACGCCCAAAGGGTTGCCACGTCGTCGCCAGGTTTGATGTTATCAGCCGAATAATAATCCTGTTCCCAATGTTAGAATATCATAAAATTGTCGATGGGCGAGAGGGACCTACTTTGAACGCTGGCAGCTGCTCCGACTGCGAACTGCCGTTATACATGGGCGAAGAAACACCACCCCGAGCATCCGACATCGGCGAATTCATCGTATCAAGCATAGATCCACTAGAAACGGAGACGGTTCTAGCGCCTCTAGGCGGTGGCATCAATGCCTTCTCTCCATATGGGGCGGGAGACGATGAGCTATACCGTCCACGCCCGCTACGTGCTCCCCTAGTCGATGGTGTTTGGCCGGTCTCGCTCGAGGTATTGTTGTTCTCCAGCGCAGACATCCTAGCAATTCTTGTGCTAGGCAGGGCTTCGTATCCCTCGTTCCGGCCACCAGGTTGGTACACCATCTGGCCTTGTTCCAAAGTTCGTCGACGGGGTGATTGTTGATTAAAGATCGAGCCTTCTTCCTTGCCGCCCTTCTTCTTTCTTCGGACCAAGCAGAGAGCGAGCAATGCGATCAATGCGACAGCCGCAATGGAGCCGATAGCAATACCAGCGATAGCACCACCTGATAGTCGATTGTCACCGCCTGATCCAGGGGCACCCGTTGCGGTAGCGGTTACAGTCGTAGTGAACAGAGGGGGCAGCGAAGTCGTCGGAGGCAGCCGGACACCGTCGCACTCGCTAAGGTCGACATTGTAGCAGCAAGTATCAGTCGCATTAGGAGAGCTTGTGCCGCAATATGAACATAGACCGGGAAGGTTATTACTAAAAAATGTTAGTAACGGTACAAACTAGACAATCGAAATTCGAATGACATACTTGTAGCCGCAATTACCGCTCTCGTTTTCAATAGCTGGTATGCATCTCCCACTAAGAGAATCGACTGGCAGGGCACAGATCGTAAAGTCGGAGCGAATTTGATCAAGCTTGTCGGGCCGAGTCGAATTACAGGTCATAGGATCGGACGCAATAATCTGTTCGCTAGTAGCGAATTGTGCCTATCCAACGCCTTAGCTTTACTCTATCTACCAGTACTCGGCCGGACCATATAACTTACGCAGCTGTCGGCACAAAGCACAGCCGGGGCATCACCCGAACTACACGACCCTTGAGCCTCCTGCACCATCCGGTTGCAAAGATAGCTGGTCGTGAACCTGGCATACATGCCCGAGGTATCCGATAAATTGAGACCGGTGCATCCGAGAAGATCCTGGTATTTTGTTTGCACATATTGATCGGTTATGTATGTTGCAAATTTGGTGTCGAAGTCCTGGGCGTTGGAGACGAAGGCCAGGAAGGGGCTATTTTTCGCATCGCCTAGTTAGTATTATTGTTTCCCTGCACCAACAATCTCCCATGCATGATAAAAACACATGGCAGACTTTTAATATCTTTTCCCCAACTTACAAATTCCCTGTACTATCGGTAGACACAGACGAGCCATTGAAAGCCGAGCAGAGGCGAGAACCGGAAAGCGAGATGCAGGCTGCAGATGTCGATGCTGCACTTAACAGGGCCGCAACGGCCAGACGAAGAGCCGTGGGCATACTATCCAGAACGGTGACCCGAGAAGACGACTTGAAAAAAAATCACGGAAAATCAAAAGTCTACGGGTCAAAAACAGAAAAAAGAGAGGAATGGTCGGTATCAAAATAAAAAGCCGAGGAATCCGTGGAAGTCTTAAAATAGTGAATGTGGGTAGCAGCAATCAGTACCTGAGGCGACGAAAGCGGCTAGTCGAACAAAGAACAAGCGTCGGCAAGTTAAACGATCGTAAGCAGCCAAACGTTAACGGGGAGGTTGGCGTGTTAATGGCGGAAAAATGTCGTCAAAGTACCAGCGAAAGAAGCATCGAAAAGCACACAAGAAAAAACCAAAAGAACGGCTTGCTGGTACTTGGAAAGAAGTGTCGTTCCGGGGAAGGTCGAGAGGGGGGTCGATTAGACTAGGTTATTACAGAGTTCCAAGGTCGGGCGGCCTCGTCGATGGGTGATGAGGAGGAGGAGAGGAGGAAGGCTACGGAGTGGTTGGAGTGGATGGTTGACGTTGTCGATGGGAATTGGCAGCGTGTTGAGACATGCCCTGCGCAGCCTGGTGATCGATCCGTCGCCAGAAGGAAGTCTGCTAACCGCCTGGTCCGAGAACTGTCTTCGATTGTCTTCTTTCTTGCCCTTGAACACCCGTCGCACTCTCCAGAGGAAGGATACGAACACGTCGATGGTCGGGAGGGAAGGGAGGGAGAATACGGAGTCAGGATGGATGGATGGTGGGAGAGCACGGAGGGAGATGATGGGGGGAAACCCGATTCGAATGCAACCCTCAGCCTCTCTCTCTCACTCGCTGCTCACTCTCTGTTGGTCGCTTCACGGCACTCACTCAACCGGTTCCTGGTCGGTTCTGCTCCTCGGATCCCTTTCCGGTATCAGGGCTCTCCTGCGTGCCTTCCTTCTCGAGAGACTGGGGGAGGGACAGACAAATCTAGCTATCGATATCGCCCTCGACAAAGCCCACAGCGAGCCTGAACGATGGATAAATGCCCGGTGCTGGAAAAGTCGACGACCCCTTTTGATTGGAGGCTGTCCCTGACAGAGAGATGATAACGTAGGGAAGGAATAATCTCGCAGTCCGATTATTTCACTAACGTACTGTGATCCCTTAGCAGGAAGTGTGTGGGCCTCGAGGCTCCATCGCCCGGGATCATTGCTATTCGTTCCTGAGGAATATTAGGGACAAGCACTTCAATAACGGCCGCCGCGCTAGATGTCACCGCGTTCAAGGGCTAAGCTGTTAGCCAGACTGGTTAGTTTTCCTTTCCGTTCCTGACTCTTTACCCTCTCCCTCAAGGAAATCCCTGCCGGGCATTCGTGCTTTACGTGCCGTCCGCCTCCCTTTTTTCCCCTTTTACCGATTGTGCCTGGATGACGGATGAGCTTTTTTGATTTGACAGAACCGCGGATTCACAGAAATTGATTGCAAGTTTCGAATTGTCCCACCGTTCGAGCAGCGCAATTAATTTATTCCCTTCTCTTTTCATGCTGTGCGCTTCAGAGAGATTACAATACACACTGACTGCTTTCTGCAATTGACGGTGATACACACACACGTATTTGATCTTATTTTGATTCCCTCGTCTCATCTCATTCGTCTCATCTTTTTTATTTTTGTTAGCTCACATTTCCAGAGTGGCAGCAGAACGAAAAGAAGAAAAACAAAATCTCGGTCGTTTAGAAAGGCGCGCGGGATTGCCTTGCAAGAAAAAACCGCAGAGGCCCGGCCTGGTTTAGCTGCTGTGAGCCATGGGGCTGCCGAAATGAAAGGAACGTGCGAGCCCAGACTAACGTGCGAGCTTTGGTTATCTTGCCCCATCCAGCATAGCCTCACACTGCGAAAAGATCCGTTGGATTCCTTTTAAGCATTTTTTAACATTTATTCAGGAACAAGATACGAAGCTCTGCCGCATGGGTTTTCCCGAACGAAAAGGAAAAAAACAAGATCATCAGCGTTCGCGGACGGGTTTTCTGTCATTGCAAGGGCCGGGACGTGAGATCGAGCTTCCGTTTTCTGAAGAAGTTGACAGTCTGTGTGTGTGGGCTGTGGCGCTTGTCAAAATGAAGAGTTTATTTTGAGGCTGGTGGCGCGCCACGAGATATCCGCGACTTCGCGTACCTGGAAATGAGGAGAAGATCTAGATCTTTATTAATTTACGTTGGGATGCGTAGCATATCTTTGAGGGATAAGGATTTTAATCTAATCCAGTATATCCCCCATTTTACTTCAACAGCCCTCTCCGAAAACCTGGGGTCAATTGATTCGAGAGCGCTGCGTCGGAAAACATCAGATATCCGGACACACAGATACCGAGAAATTTCGAAAGAGAGCGAACTAACTTTTAAACAGTGGGTCTACCACGACCCGGCCACGGAACTCTAATCCCTCCTGTCAATCGTTAGCGTTCTCGTCATCTGTTCCCCCTCGTGGATCCGTGATCAACGAGATTAAACGTTTAAAACCCCCCCGCCCATGCAAAACGTTGTACCTTTTTTTCTCGGAATCACATCCGAGAAATGATTGAGATCTTCACGGCCGCATGGGCTTGTTTTATTTTCAACGGAAGTGCGGCGTGCAGTTCACGTGCACATATCTTTTTTTGGCCGCGCGCGCGCCGTTTATTTTGGAGTTATACATATGTGCTGTGACATGGAGGTGGCGCACCTGCGTTCAATTTATCGTGCAGAAAAATTACGAGCAGGTATGTGGGCCACGCGGGACCAATTTTGCCAAAATGCAACGTGATATCCACTTGGCTTCGAGAGGGGGGATGAGGGGCAAACATTTTATTTATGAATTCAACGTCAATATTGTCCGGACCCCACCGAAGATGTTGATATATTTAGTAGATGGCTTTTTGTTCATAAAAAATAATAAGATAAAACCGATATATACCCATATAAACCGTCCTCCACACACACACACACCAAACCTCATTGCATATTAATATTGCACGTCTTGACTAGCTAAGCCAGCCAATTGGCCAACAAAAGCGTCTGATTCTCTTGCGTATGGGTTATGAGTTTGTCGTTTTGAAGATACAGACCTCCCTCTATATTGCAATTGCTTGATAGATTACAGAATATTAATATATATCATGGACAATATTAATACGTACACCGCAGCCCGATCCGGGGAAGTAAGAGACCCCAAAGGCCTTAAGGTAGCCTCCTAGGTACCGGTATGGGCATGTAGCATTAAAAAATAGCCTAGAATATAAACCCTACATATAGTTCTCCAAAACCCCCCCTTTTAAGTATCATCTGCGACCCGAGTTTTAGCCCGCTCAATGTAATTTTGGGAATTGGAATCGGAATTAGAAAATGTATATCCTCTGGTGTAACATGATGCCATACATCGATATCTCAGCCAATAGCTAGAAATGCGGCGTACAAAGTAGGTAGTTACCGTAATACCATTCCACCACATTAAGACCACAATCAGTGAGGCACTCACAGAATACCCGTACGTGCTGTTACATACCTGCGGCACCACACTGCAGTACTGCACCTCAATATCCAGCACAGGATATACACAATATCACAATCACCTGCAATCAATACACCCCCCCTCCCCCGGTATCCCCCATCCATCCCCACCCGGGAAGCCCAGGAAACCCCAGGGAACTAACCCCAGATCTCCCTCACCAATTAATAACACACCGACCACCCATTCCTTCACACGTTACCTGTGCAAGACCAACCTTACCTCACACAGCATGCGCAAGGCCAACTCATACGTACTTAAGTAATCAGAGACCAATGAAGTACCCATGGACACGATTGTGACGGCGATTTGTTAGATTCCTCCATGAGGTAGGATTATGCAATGTTATGGTTTGGGAAGACGGTGGCTTTGGTTGTGGTTGGGTCGATAGTGGGGGAACACGTAGACTTGCAGGATGTAAGACTAGACTGGTGGTCGTGTTGCGGTATGGTATGGCGGTGGGTATCGGTGTCACTATCACTATCACTATCACGGTTTGACTGGTACTATCGATAGGTTTGCGGGGTCTGATTGGTTTTTTGTGAGGTATTTGAGGTTGTAATGGATTCTGTTAGCTTTTTTCAGAGCTCTAGCTCTAACTTTAACTTTTAGCTATAGCTATAGCTTTCAAAGCTCAAAAGTATCTTTCTCCGCTAAAGCTAAAAGCTAAAGCTGGAATTTAAACCGAGAGCCGTCGACAACACTCTTCTAAGCTCCACAATTTGTTGCATTTTTTATAGCTTGTCGCGAATTGAATTCTGCTTTCGCGCGACAGGAAAAAAAGTTATCGTCAACCTTCAACCTTCAACTTCAGCTCCATCTCATCGACCAGCTTCATCAGCATCGACAACCACCACAATGGCCAACCTCCAAGAACCCGAAACCACAATGGCCACCTCCCCCACCACAACCACCACCACAAACCCCTCCAAAAAGCGCTCCAAAAAACACCAACAAACCACATCCCCAGACGCCGACTCCTCAGACTCCGACTCATCCCACACATCCCTCCTAAACATCGACTTCGAATTCTTCGACCCCCTCCCGCACGACTTCCACGGTCTCAAACTCCTCCTCCGCCAACTCTTCGACGTCGATTCCCCGCTACTAGACCTCTCATCCCTAACCTCCCTCCTACTCTCCCAAAACCTCGTGGGATCAACCGTAAAAGTCGATGGCAGAGAAGGGGATCCTTATTCCTTTCTCAGTATTATAAATCTTCGGTTACATGGTGTATGCCATCACCCCCTCTCTTCCTATAGTTATCCCTATAGACGGTATGCTAAAGTACTTATTTTATAGGAAACCGAAGGAATCCCCCAACTAACAACCTACCTCCTCGACCGCATAACTTCAACCCCGCTCCACGACACCCTACAAAACTTAATACCAGACACCACAAAAAACCTAGCAATAATCCTCTCAGAAAGATTAATAAATATGCCACCGGATATTTCCCCTCCCGCATACAAAATGCTATTAGAAGAAATATCCAACGCCGTCGAAGACGTACGTCCCCTTTCCCCCCTTCTTATCTGTCCCCCCTAACTAACCTTTTATTTATATATAGGGAGAACAATACAATTTCACCCACTACCTCCTCCTCTCAAAATTCTACACCGAATCCCCCTCCACACTACCACCTACATCCCCCCCTCTCCGCCCAAAAAAACGTACAAAACCCTCCTCCTCCTCTAAATCCTCATCAAAATCAATAACATACCCCTCCCACCCCGAAGACAACCACTTCACATCCACCCTCACAGATCCCAAAAGATCGGTAACATACACCTACAAAAACCAACCACCCCCGGAAATCGCGGATTCCAAAAGAGCGTTTCAGGATGTGGGCGTTATTACAAAGGGTAGGATGGTGTTGATGACTAAAGAGGAGTTTGAACGGGCGGTGGAGGTGATGCAGAGCAATTAATTCTTTTGGGTATATTGGATGCTATTTTTATGGGTATCCCATATTCCGCTGGATTGTACGGGTAATGATGACGATGTATATGTACTATAATCTACCACCATGCATACTTAGTAAGTACCAAAAAAAACCAAGTAAACCCGCACCAAAAACCAAAACAAAAATCACCAAACCCCGCTCGCTCAAAGCTATAAACCGTGAGAAATAAAGCGGGAGAGAATAGAAAGACCTTCAAAATATCTATATACAAAACTTCCATGCCAGATGCACGCGGTCTTTCATCATCGCCATCGTCAATAACCAAAAAACTTGTCGTAAAGGCTTAATCTAATGTACACTCCCTCCCCAAAAATACTCTATGTATACCTCCCTTCTCCCCCACCACGAGGGACTAGTCTCGCACCGAGACTTGCACCGAAGGAAATAATCAACAAGTCCAAACCCCCACAACACCGTCCCTCCTCCCCTCGACCAAATACCCTTCCTTAGCCCTCACCCTATCCACAACCGCCGGCGTGCTCAACCGATCCTCTTTCCCACCCTCAGCTCCCGCTCCGCAATTCCAATGCCGTCCCTCGACTCTGTCGTAAATCTTGGCGTAGTTCTCACCGGCAGCGGAAACGATCCTTGCGGCGTCGAATTGCATCGATGTGATCGGGTTTTCGTAGGCGAAGGCGTCGGAGATGGAGCCCGTGCGGAGGTCCCAGATCTATTTTTATATTTGTCAGTATGTGGCTTGATGAGGATTGGGAAGTGGGGATGCTCACCCGTATACTTCTGTCCATGGAGCCGGTAACGAGGTATGTATCATCGAATTGAAGAGCAGTAACAGGGCCGGTGTGTCCGACCAAGGACCTGTGAACCTGTCCACTCCTCACTGTACAAAGTCAGTATAAAATATATAAAAACGACTATTGGCTCGGGGAATACATACAATCCCAAAGCCGAACTAGACCGTCAGCGGTTCCGCAAGCCAAGGCGGCGTCGAAACACTGCAGGGCACCGACAAAGTCCGCCTCCGCCCCGCCCAGATTCGATCTACTGTTCGACCTTCCGAGGCTGGCAAAGCTCCACCCGCTGTCCTCGGATGCGGGGTTGCTGGATGCGGTCCATAAGATGTCCAAAGTCTGCACGCACCGGCCGGTGGCGAGATCCCACTGGCGTAGGGTCTTGTCCGCGGATCCGGAGACGAGGGTTCCGTTTTGAAAGTACAGGGCGGTGACTTCTCCGATGTGGGAGTCCAAGGTGAGCAGGTGACAGTCTTGAGTTCCGGCGGAAGACCTGGGTTGCGAGGAGATGGCGGACATGTCGTCTTCGAAGTCTTCCTCCTGGTTGGACTGCGGGCCCCGCTTATGGGTGACGCTGTTCGAGCCGGGGAGGGAAGCTCCGTCGGTCTTTCCGAGATCCCAGAACCTGATGGTGGCGTCGGTGGAGCCGGTGGCGACGTAGTTGTCTTCGACCTGGAGGCATTTGACGGAAGCGTGGTGACCTTCGAGCTGGCCGAGGCTGCGGCCGGAGTTGAGGTCCCAGACGCGGACGGTGTCGTCGAGGGCGGCGGTGACGAGTTTACCAAAGGGGAAGTCGAAGTCCAGGGCAGTGATCACATCGGCGTGGCATTGCATTTCTTTGATCTCACTCCCGGGTGGCATGTGCTCGTGGAGGATGGGCATCGCCTTTCGCTCTGCATTGGGGTGAGCGAGCGAATCTTACATATATATAGAGTATATATCTATATACCCAAAGAAGGCTAGGTACTCACTCTGGCGCTTCCTTCCTTTAGGGCTGGGCAGTTTTGAGTAGATGCTCTCGGACATGAAGCCGCCGGCCTCGGCATCCTCGTTCTCGATGGGAGAGCCACCTTCCTCGACCATGTCGTACTGGATGTCCTCGATTTTGTTATCGAGCTCGAGCACTACGTCACACCGATATTAGAAACGATATAATACTTGTGGAACGTGAGAGAGAGGATTTACAGTCATGCTCGAGCTGGGTTTCCTCCTGCTCAAGCTTGGCGAGCCTCTCGAGGACGACACCTCTGATGGAACTCAGCTGAGCGATCCTACGGTCGATTTCCCTTATCTCGCCGGAGGCGATGCTCTTCCTGACGCCGAGGAGGTCGAGTTCCTCGTTGGTACGGTCCCTTTCCCTGGTCAGACGGGTGACGGAGTTCGGACCGCCGGCATCCTCGAGGAGGTTCTTGCCCTCGCGGTGTTTCTTGGCGGCAGCGGTGTCAACGGAGGCCTTGAAGCCCTGGAAGAGGGAGTAGGAGGCGTCGGGTTCGGGGATGTCCTTGAGGAGGTCATCGGGTAGGAAGGTCAAGGCTCGGTGGGAGATTTCGGTGGCGGAGAGCTTTGAACGGACGATCTCGGAGGGGGAGGATTTGGAGAAGGAGAAGACCTTCCTCTGGATGGAGGGGCGTTTGAGGTCCTTGGATACTTCTGACATTGCATTGTGATAGTGGGAGCCGGGGGTGAGGGAGTCACCGAAGGGACCTATGAGGGAGCCGGCGGTGGAGGAGACTTTCCGCGAGAAGGAGGAGATATTGGAGTTCTGCAGGGAGCCCAAAACCGATAAGCTTCTGGCGTCCCGGACATTGTACTCGAGCTTGCGAGCGGAGACCATTCTACATATTAATCTTTCCAAAAAATAAAAATAAAATAAAATATAAAATAGAATGATATAATATACGGAGAGTATGTAGGTACTCAGGTATACAGCAAATATTCTATTTTATACGGGAATGAATGGATCAATCCACACCCGAGGAAGGGAAGACAATCCACACCCGAGGAAGGGAAGAAGAAGAAGACCAATTGCGGGGGAAAAGGCAATTGGGAGGGAAAGAGAGAAAGGGGAAAGGAGGGTGGAGAGGGAGGGAGGGAGGCTAGGCCGAAGATATATGGAAGTTATGGAAGTGGCATGGTGTAGATGTCAAACGGAGAAAAGAGGGAACTGACCGTGACAGCTGTCAAAGCATTGGATAGCAGGGAGGCATCGTCCTCGGTGGGCGGGTGCGGCGAACGTGATGTGCTCCTGCCGGGGTCTCTGCTGGCGCTCCTCGAGGCCATCTATCCTCCAGCGTCGATGTCCCGGGGCGAGCCAAGAGGGTCGGTCGATGTGAGAGGTGGGAGGGTGAGGGTGATGAGAGAGAGGATGCAATGCAGAGGTGGGTGAGCTGGACGGTATAAAAATTTGATCTGGTCGGGTGGCCGAATGGAGGTCGTTCCCGTTTGACAGGCCGAGGTACCTTTTACCGTATTACCCTGATCCTGACTAAGCTGCCTCACACTTTATAACACTACCAGGAGTGTATACTTCCTATTCTGTACCCTTCCCATCTACTGGATAAGTACCTGCGCACCCGGTATCTGTTCGATTGTTATTGGTCTAAAATAATGTATTTATTGTATCGAATGCGGCAGTGGCATGGCATTCGGCCGCACAGCCCGGCTGTCAGGTCAGGTCAGGTCTACTGTCAGGCTGTGGCTTGAAACGGCGTTTGACAGCAGCCAAGAATATTAATAGGAAAGCGGTTGTTGTGGTTTCGCTTCATTTCATTTCAAATTTCCCGTTCGTTTCCTTCTGTTCAAAGGCTCAGCCTCTTTTCCCTCCTCTTGAAGAATATATGTACGCTCCTTTATCTGCCATTCTCTTCCTCATCCTCTGTGCATCTGTTAGTTGGTCCTGTAATAGAGTAACAGTGTAAGAAGTGTATGTGTGTGAAGTGTAGAAACGGTTAGCCGTCGCCTGGTAAGCCCCCAAACGGGAACCCTCCCAACCCCCCTTCCCTTCCCATCTCCACGTGGACCCGGACACTATCCTCAAATCACTTTCACCCTCAACGACTCCGCCTTTCTCTGGCACTGACACTTACATCTTCTGCCCTCGACAGGTCCTTTTTATATATCATCGTTCCGGTGTTATTCGATTTTATTTTGTTCTATTTTATTTTATTTTTTATTTTATTTTATTTTATTTTATTTCCTTCCCATTCAATTCGCAATCACACTCATCGATCAGTCCATCTCAGCCGCGCATTGCATCCATCAACACCGACATCGACATCCCACGGCTTCTATTAATAACCACCGTAGACAGTCATAAAAAGCACCCCCCAAAACCTCCGGATTGCTCTTATACTCCTCAGAAAATAGCACTTCTCGGATCCCGGCAACTCGTCGACGACCAAAAAAGGGTCTCCTCGGCAGTGCTCCCGTTGGCTAAGCCTCCAACGAAACCGATTACAAAAATCTCCAATTCCCCTTTCCATCATCGTCCCCCCAAATGACCGTCGAGGAATCCAACCAGTACTCCGTCATCGTCCAGAAACTCCCCATCCTAGACCATCATCACAACCATCACCATCATCACCATCCCCTGGATATGGGCCAGAATGACAAGGCCTTCAACCTAGGCTTCGGAGCCGCCGTCGAACCCGTCGCGGTCAGAATGTCCAACGACGCCCACCATCTCAACCACGCGAACGGCTGGCCCGCATCCCCGGCCACTCCCAAAACCCCCTCCTCCAACGGCGACGCCAGGACGTCCTCCCACCTCGAGAAGCGCTCCGAGGAAGGCTCCATCCCCATTCTGGCCACCACTCCCGCCTCCCCCAACGGCACCACCACCGCGCCTCCTCTCACCCCTCCTCCCGCTCACCAATCCTCCTCCTCCAACATGAACATGGCCGCGTCGTCGCCGTCAAACACCTCCAAGACCATCGTCGCGGAAACATCCCACCTCTCCGCCTCCTCAGCCGCCCACAACACCTCCCCCAAACGACACTCCTCTCCCATGGCATTGGAAGCCTCCGGTCTACCCCCCAACGGCCCCCTCATCAAGCACCGTCACACCCTGCAGGTTCCCAAATCCAACTCCGGCCACTCCAGGCACAACCCCCTCCACAGCAGCGCCGGAATCCTGGCCACCAGCAGCCAGTCCGAAGACATCCTCCGCGACAGGGACCACATCGCTCCCATCCACCCGGCCCCGCGACGGGCATCCATATCCCTGGGAAGACGTCCGACGAGGTCGGTTCACTCCGACGTCCACCTCGACGAGATCCCTCAGGATGAGGATTCCCAGAAGTGGACCGAGGCCATCCGCGCCAAGCGGGCCAGCAAGCGTAAGAAGAAGGAGGAGGAGGTCGAGGATGAGGTCCTCGTCGGGACCAAAGTCGACATCAACCATTCTAATTACGTTACCATGTACAACATGCTTACCGGCATCCGTTTCGTCGTAAGTACTTTTCCATTACATATACACTATTCAGCAATTATGTGTAGAAACTGACGGGATGTTTAATTTTTGCAGGTCTCTAGATGTAATGCCAAGATGGACAGGCCGTTGACGGATGCCGACTTTGACGCGGCGCATAAATTCTCCTTCGACATGTAAGTCGGATCCTGCCTCTCTAGCCTCGAATCCAGCCGGTGAACTGCCTCTTCCGTGTGGCTGTGTGCAGGTGTGTCCGCGTAAGGTGAATCATGTTTTAACCTAACCCGCTTCCTTCTAGTATGGGTTCGGAACTCACACCGTCCGCCAAGTACGACTTCAAATTCAAGGACTACGCCCCCTGGGTCTTCCGACACCTGAGGGCCAGGTTCAACATCGACCCCGGTGATTACCTGATGTCCCTCACCCACAGGTACATCCTCTCCGAGTTGGGTTCCCCGGGAAAGAGCGGCAGTTTCTTCTACTTCTCCCGTGACTACAAGTACATCATCAAGACCATCCACCATGCCGAGCACCGCTACCTGCGACACATCCTCCGGGACTACTACAACCACGTCACGGAGTACCCCAACACCCTGATATCCCAGTTCTTCGGTTTACACAGGGTCAAGATACCGTTCGGCCGGAAGATCCACTTCGTCATCATGAACAACATCTTCCCCCCGCATAAGGACATCCACATGACCTTCGATCTCAAGGGGTCCCACATCGGCCGGGAGTACAAGGAGGTCGGTCCGGAGGAGAACCCAAAGGCCGTCCTCAAGGACCTCAACTGGGAAAGCCGCAACATGCACCTGTGTCTGGGCCCCAGGAAACACGAACTCTTCGTGGAACAGGCCAAGGTCGATGTGGCGCTTCTGCAACGCCTGAAGATCATGGACTACTCCCTGCTCGTCGGCATCCACGACATGCACCGGGGTAACAATGACAATCTCCGAGAGAAGAACCTCCAGGTCTTCCAACCCGGCGCTTCCGCGAACGAGGATATGGGTCCCCATCCGTTGACCAGGACCCCGTCCAGACTCGAGACCGCCAAAAAGCGAGCCGAGATGAGGAAGCTCATCAACAACGAGGTTCCCGTGAGTCTTGGTCACAGCGATACCCCTCTCCCGCCAGAGATGCTCGCCAGGGCAAAGTAAGCAGCCGCTCCTTTTTTTCCCCTCATATATTGAGATTGATGACTAACAAGCGCTTGATAAATAGTGAGCAAGGGCCCCGAAGCGTATTCAACGGGGATGAGCATGGGTTCCGCGCCACCGATGAAAACGACGAGCCAGGGGAAGTTATTTACTACCTCGGAATAATCGATTGTTTAACAAAGGTACTTTTTCTTTTTCTTTTTTCCTTTTTTTTTGTTTTTGACATCGCATACCCTGCTCATCGGGATCACACTGACGCCTTGTTTCCCGTAGTACAACTTTATCAAGCGGGCGGAACACTTCTGGAAGGGTCTTTCGCAGGACAAGACCGAGATATCCGCTGTACCACCCCAGGCCTACGGCGACAGATTTTTCCGGTACATCTCGAAAATCATCCAGCCTGCTAGCGCCAGTGATCGTGGAATTCCTCGGGCGGCTCCTCGCGACAACGACAATACAGAAAACCCACCTTCTACGGAATCGAGCACGCCTGACCGCGCCCGATCAAACGTCAGGTCGTCATCAACCGAAAGACCGAGCACAACGATCTTGCCCGTCGTTGAGGAAGTCGGAGAAGGTAGCAGTGGCGCCAGAAGTCGAAGCAGAAGCGACAGCCCTGAGACCACCCACCACCAGTTACATCACCAAACCGAAGTCCCGGACGTCCAGGCCCGAAGCTAAAGGTTCTAGAACATCCGTTTTCTTTTTTTTAAAGTGACACGACGACGTACGAAGTAGTAGCCAACCGTCCTTTCCTTCGGAACATATTCCCTTTGTTATTATCCTTTTTTTACCCCGAAGTACAGTTCCGGGCTTCTGGATTCTATACATTTTTCCTTTTTTTTTCTTCAGCTTGCTTTTTTACTTGAGTACGATTGTACTACGGGGAGGATTTGCTTATCTATTTCGTTGCGCAATGCGGTTTCTCGTACAGCTGACTCGCTTTTCGTCACTCACGTTCCCCTGCTCCCCCGCACCGTCCTCCCGTGCCTTATTTTGCTATCATCGGTTTTTTTCTTCTTTTTTACTCTCTTAATGCCCAAACGCTGGGACTGGTCAAGTACTTCCGTGGATTAGCTTTCTTTTTTGGCCGTCTGTTCTGGAATCTGTTGGATATTTTTTGGTCGCCTTTTTTTGAGCGTTAGAAAAAACCGTCAACTGTGGTCTACCGTTAAACCGAGCAAAGCAAGCAGTCCTTGCGTTTTTCCCTTTGCGTGCTTACTACTCTTTTTTTTTACCCATTCTTTATACAATACCTTTTTCTTTTGTAACTTTATTATATCATTTGTTTAAACCCTTTTTTTTGCGGAAAGCCTTGTGTTTTTAGGCGGAATTGTGATGAAAAGGGTGGTTAACGAGGTTGAGAAGGGGTTGTTAGCTTCTTTTTTTCGTTTCGATTTCCTTTTCGTCTTTTTCTTTTTATTTTTCTTTTATTTTCGAATTGGACATAATAGATGCTCTGTAATATGTACATAATACCATGCCCCCGCCCCTATAACCCCCGTCGACTGAATTATTTGCGAACAAAATCATATTTTTTTCATAACTCTGAAAACGTTTGGCTAGATTAGGATGGAGGTTTTGTAGGATGGTATATATACGATGCTTTATAACGTTAGTCTCGAAGGTAACGGTGGGTACTTATATATATGGCGTATATGTGTACTTGAGACTGGGTAGTCTCTTTTTGTCTTGGACCCTGGGAGTTGAGGGTTACGGTGACATATAGAAGATAAGTGAGAGTTAGTTTGTGGGCTGAGGAGATCTAGAAGGAGCTCAGGAGGAGTATATATATAGGCCTACCGTAAAAGTTTTTCATGGATGTTTCAGGAACACCGTTAAAAGTCTTTAAGATAGTTTATATCAAACTTCACAACATCTTCATTTCAGTTCGGCACGCAGGCGGATTTCCTGTTCTCTCCCTCCTGGAAAAGCACGATTTCTACTACGATATATACCTAGCTTACCTGGGGTGGGGTGTGGGGACGATACATCATGTATGTATATACTTAAGGGGTTTGAAAGTGGTAGCTTGCATGGGTATTATATTGATAATGGTTGTAGGTTGATGTGGGTTTTTTGTAATTATAAGTTGGTTGGATGGACGATTTTGGTCATTGGGTGGTTTATAAGGGTATGGTGTGGTTAAACTTGGGGTTGATGTCATGGTTTAAATTTAACTAGGATTATGAAAATTATATGAATGGTTATGCGGGTGTATTTGTCAATACACACTTTTCTTGCAGAGGTACGAGACTTAGTGATTTAGTATTTGTGATGTGAACGAGATTTGTATTTTTTGGGAGAAACTTCGTTTGTTAATTCTTATAAAGAGATTTGGTATCATGGAGAAATCAAATAGCTGTAGCTGGAAAATGAAATTTAAAGAGAAAAAAACGCCAGGGTACGTGGCATACTTCGTGTGTATCAAAAGGAGGTTCAAAAGATTTTTAGGGGATAGGATTAGGAGACTAAGGCGAAGAAGAAAAGGGCTCCGTGAGACGCCATAAAAAAGTGAAAAGCAGGAACAGAGGGGTAGTAGGAGACGCTGGATTTCAAGGAAGCAATCAGAAGAAGAGGAAAGAAGAAGGAGAAGAAGATCGAGGACGTTACGCAAGCATCGCAAGGTCAGCGGCCGGTTTTACGAGAGAACAAAGAACCCATCACCACATCTCACCCAAAATACCTCATAAAAACCTCCCAATTCCTCTCCCCCTTCCCATCCGCCACCGCGAACAGCACATTCCTAAACCACCCTTCAAACTCACTCCCCCTGCCCAACAACAACTCCTTCCAAATCTGACAAACCTCCTCCACGGGGTTCTTATAGCTTCCGCACCCGAAGGGGCTCAGGCATATATCCGAAATCCCCTGGTACGCCGCCATCCTCAACACCGCTCTCATCTTCTCCCTCTGTAATTCTCTTTCTTGAGGGAAACTATACGCCAGTCCTGTTTCATCCACCTTTGGTCTTCGAACCGGTGATACGCTGATAACGCTGACGGACCGCCATTCCTTTTCTTCCCACATTGCGTAGTTTTGTTCCGGACCACCTCTTATCACCGCCACTCTGGGGGAAAAAAGTCCCCCACGCTCAGGTAACGGGTAATGATGCGGCGCGTGTCCTCCGTCCGCGCCTGTTACTAGAGTTTTTACAAGATTACTCCGTCTAGCCAACGCTTCTTCAGGCGCGAATACGGCCCCCTGCCATAATCCCCCCGGGGTTTTTTCGTTCGCGGTATTTAGTACTGCAACCTTTTTGGGACGACCGAGGCGGTCGGAGGTTTGCATGCTTAAGGCTACGTCGACGGGGTCGGAGGAGGCTACGACGGCTATTCGGGGCCAGTGACGGTCTGTGAAGGGACCGGAGTGTGGGAGGGGGTCGGTTGATTCGTAGTAGTAGCTGTAGGATTGGCCGACGCTGGCGGAGATGCAGTCCCAGAGATCGCGGGTTTCGGCTGAGGCGGAGGAGGCGCGTTGGCGGAGGGTTGGCATTGTGGGTTATTTTATGTTATGGTAGGGTCTCGTAGCCAGACTTGTGTAGAGGATTGGGTATTCGGGGTGGTGATATGGTGGGGATATGTGTTGAGAAGGCTGTTGGATTTCCGAAAGTGGTAATTTTGGATGGGTTGACAGGGGGTTGAATTGGGAAAGATGCCGAGACAGGCAGGGACAATCCCCGGTGTTTGGCGGTGTGATGTCACCGTGCTTGAAGCGCTATGTGTTGTTTCAGGACGCGAACTCGGCGAGATCTCCCCTCCAGGCGAAAGAAAAGGCGACCTGAAAAGAAGGGCTGTACCTGTTTGGGGCGGTCTGGGCTTGGTTTCTGGCGTTCGTTACTTCGATCGGTAATATTTTAGGTCCCCAAGAGGAAAAAAACTCGTGACTTTTCGATGCGGGTGGATTTTTTTTGGGGTCGTTCGTTTAGGCCGTGGGAATTGCTAGCTCGGGCATTGGGATCGATGTGGCTAGCTTGGGCGGTAGGGTGTATGCAGCTTCTTGCATGTATGACGAAGCTTCTAGAGGGAAGCCTTGCTAGGTTAACTTTTTTTTCTCCTCTTCTCTTTTCTAGGTCGAGACCCTCGGTTTTTTGATCCTTTAGTAGGGGTTTTTGTCGTGACTAGGGTGGATGGGATATTAATATTATAGGAGGTTTTAATAATCTTTTTGTATTAATCTATCGGGGTATCAAAAAAGACTTGGGGAGTTAAAAAGGAAACCGAAAGTGGGGTATTTGGGGTTTTTTATAAGATCGAATGAATGTAGAAGAAGTATAGGTCCTCCAATTGAATGAGTCTCATAGAAAGAAAAGAGTTTAAGTGGTTGGAGTGTTTTTTTCACATCGATAGTTGATCGGGGTGTTTTATGGAAGAGGATATAGGCGAGGCTCGATTCGCGAGAAGGGCGGGTAAGTTATAGTCGAAAGAGGGAAATAGAACCTTTTGAATAGTAAATATTTTCGATCGAGATTGCCAAAATATTTTATTTTAGGGTTCGTAGCCACTTTTCTCTCTGGTGGATCGATCCTTCTTTGCAATGGGGACACGAAAGTGGACGTCTTCGCGGGTGCTTTATATATACCTTCGAACAAGTTTTTTAATCCGATCCACAGGAACCTCAATTAATATTAAGACTGGGGCGTTCCGAACATGCACTCAACCCTTCTTCTTTCCTCCTCCTCGGCCTTATGGGTAACCCCCCCCTTGCCTTTCGTCACGATACGGGAAGAAGTCTCCAAGGGTAGACTTGAATCACGTACTGTTCTTTTTTCTTTTGTTTTTTTTTTTTTTACTTTTTTGTTGAAAAGGCAGAGATCCCGTCCATGGGCCCCGATTTGTTCGTTTATGGTTCAGATCGTCCCGGATATAAGAGGCCAGAACCCCGTTTCTCGATACGGGAGGGGAGGGGGGAAGGGAGTAGGCTGAATCGAGGTTTTTTTTGTATTTTTTTTCTTTATTTCTATTTATTTTATTTTTATTTTTTCTTTTATGGGGTCGCAAGGTGGGTATCTTTCGCTTTGCATGATGATATCGATGGGTGAATGGGTTTTCTTTTTGGGGTCCTATAGATCGGGACAGGGGAATGGGAATGGGACAGCTCCTGGTTACTTGACTGTCTGTGTCTTTCGTGCAAAGTGGAGACCGAAGGGAACCCCAACGGGAAAAGCTCATAAAAAGAGGAATAAATTGCAACAAAGGGAAGAGAAAAGGTTAGACATGTGTGCGCTAAACTATGGCTAAGGTACCGGAGTAAGTCGGTGTACGTGTTCTGGCGGGTGTTCATATCATCGATCGCAATCGATTGCGAACCCTTTCTTCTTTGGGGTGGGAGCTGAATAACCATGTGTGTGTGTACCATTGTTCGATTCCAGCTCGGTTTTTGGTTTATAGCGCTTACTTCTTAGCTTGCTTTGCTCTCTCTCCTTTGACAAGCTAAAAAGGTCGGAATATGATACACTTCGGACCAAACCAAGCATCCACCGGCCGGGTCCCTATGATAATTTTACCTTTGGGCCTAGGTAATCGATCCACCATGTCGGGAATCGTACCTAGTACAGCACTTTTTTTAGTCTACTATAGGCCAATTGGAAGGGTTTCCTTTCTTTTTTCCCTTTTTCACGCTTGTACTTTTTTTCTTCCTGTTCGTGGTTCTACTAGCTAAAATGTACTTTTAGACGTATTTTCGCAGCTGTGGGTTGGTGGATTTTTGTACTTTTTGTGCGCTGTGAATTTTTTTTGTTGGTGAAGGAAAAAGTGGGTCTGGATAATACCCATGGATAACCAGGATTTTTTGGTCCTCTTTGGAACGTTCTGGGCCTTCGACCAAGCACTACCGCACACAGGTCGTATTGTTGCCCAGAGGAGGGGCGTTTTCGGCGCCAGGGAGGGTTATGGCTGTTCGTAAGGTGTACTTTTTTTTATTTTTTTTCTTTACTCTACTGGGTTCGGTAGATGGTGAATCGGAAAAAAAAAAAGAGGGTTTGCTTTCGCGTTAAACTTGCAATATAGACCGAGGAGATAGATGGGTTTGGTTGGAAGAGAGGGAAAAGAGAGACATACAGATTGCATTTTGTTATACATGGGCCTGCTATACGCATGTGTGTCTGTAGATGTAGAGTGTACCTGGGTAGCATGTATACTAGCTGGGAAGCTTTGTTTCGGTCATTGAAGCCGATTCTTTTCTTTTACATCATCGCGCGCGCTGGGTTTGGAGCTGCTGCTGCTGCTGCTGCTGTACAAAGTTGCCTGTGACTAGCTACCTTGCGCCGACAGCTCGGGTTTTCTTAACTTCTTAGACATTTATGTATGTATGTACTGTGCGTCACATCCCCATCTCCCTGGCATAACTTTTTGTCTACGTAGCTTCTTCTTCTTCTTCTTCTTCTTCTTCTTTTTTTTTGATAAATTTGCGAAAAGAATGGTGACGTTGGGAGAAAGTATCGTCGGAAAAGTCACTTGATTATGCCGGTTATGCAGATGTACTGTGATGGGTTTCTAGGTTTGTTTTCTTTACTTTTTTTTTTTCTTTTCATTGGATCTTTTCTTACACTCTTTTGGATCTTTTCTGGCCCTGGCGTTTGGGGGGTCCACCTGGTAAACTGGGGCTTTTCCTAAGAAAGGTGTCGACGAGGGTTCTTAGCTATGAGGCTTGTTGATAGGATTTTTTTTTTGTACAACTTTATTTTTTCGTAGGATCGTTTGGAGCTTTGGTAATGTCATGACTTTGGTTTGTACTAGATCTGGAAAAGGTAGTTGAGAATTATTTTTTTCTCTCTCTCTCTCTTGTCTCTTGTCTCTCTTTTCACCCTACCGGTTTCTTTCCCGACGTTTTGTTTTTCAAAAGCCCTGGTGTCTCTGGTTGTTCATGCCTTGTGATAACGATGTTTTTCACACGCGTTATGTCTGAGACTTTTCGCCAGGTAATTTCCAAGTGTCGACGGAGAGAGAGGGGAAGTGAGAAAAAAAATGAGGAGGTCGTGATCACGGGTTATAATATTATTTTATTTTATTTTTTACTTTAATTTTCTTTACTCGATCGATATTGTAAATTTTCCGATCGAGGTGGACTGTGTACGTGGTGTTTTTTTTGTCTTGCTTTGATACGTTATTTCCCTGGATCACCGGGGATCTCGTCTTCCCGTTTCCTGTCTTCTTTTTTTTCTTCGCACAAACGGACGGAACGGATAGAGATTACTCACGTCAGCACAGAAAAAAAGAAACAAAGAAAGAAAGGTGTCGATAAGAAGGGGAGTATTCAGAAAACCCCTGCAAAAGAGGACAATCGTGTGAAGGGGGGAGAGAAAGACACAGGAGAATTAAACGGCAATAGAAAGCGAATGGGCGGATGTTACAGATGCACTGGCTACCTACTTTCACCTCTTTTTTTTTTTTTTTTTTTTTTTTTTTTTTTCATAGTTTCTACATATAACAAAAGGGCTTCTGCAGTGTCGATTATATTCCTATAAAAGTTTAGAATGGAAGAAGCTTAAGCTTATTGCTTACAGATTTGGTACAGGGAGGGAGTGATGTGCTGGTGTACCTCGGTATATGATGCAAGGACGCATGCTGCGGGATATTCGACCAATTAGGTTGATCGGAGGAACCGGAGGTCACAGGTCCTTGATTGATTACGTCGAAGGGAAGTAGAAAAAAACAATCAGAAACAGTTATATATCACGGGAAAAACAGCAGCGGTACTGGTTATGGCGTGGTTTTGCTTGTCCTTGAGATCCTATTGGGTGGTTAACTGGGCTTGATGGATCCACCCCGTAAAACAGCAGAGAGTTTGAACTGGACGGGAAATACTTGTGTCTTAAGATCTGTGTGGTGGTGGTGTGGTGGTGGTAGTGGTGGTGGTGTGGTGGTGTGGGGCTCACATGGAGGTGTTGCAACCCAACAGTAGACGAGATCTGGCGTTAGATGGGATCTCGACCGCAGTACCCGAAAGCCTGGGTCCAGATAGGCGAGAGGAGTGAAGGGGTGAGCTTGTACTCCCTTCTCCTCTCGCACACACACTTGCCTTAGGTTTTTGGTTCCTATGATGTAGTGGGAAGACGTCAAGTTTTCTTTTTTGTTCTGTTGGTTACGTGCATGTCGTCACACGCCAGGGAAGCTTGGGGAGGAGAGCGAAAGGGCTTCGAATGGGTTCCATTCACCGGGATGTTCCTTTCATGTCATGTCCCCCGGATCGCGGAATCCCCAGCTGAATTGTTCAAGGGCCCAGGCCCGCAGGACCAAGGGGACGGCCTAGAGCGCCACGGAACGCAACACCCTTTGGGAGAAGTCGAGGGAAAAAAGTCGTAGCCTTGGAATTTCTTTTTTTTCCTTTTTCCTGCAGAGATCACGAGAAGGGAAAATGGTGTTTAGGCTCGATCATGACAGGCGCGACGGATTTCGGGGCTTGAACCTTCCAACTCTCCTTCTTTCTTATTTTTTCTGCGGGCGCCTCGTGTTCAGGGTTCTCTTGGCATCTTCTCTTTTCTCTTGAGAGGTTTCGTCGATGCATGTTTCTGACAGATAGACGCTCTTATCTGCACTGTGCCGTTCCGCCCTCTCCACCGCCCCCGGCACTTATTTGGCTCCTGGGTTAATAAAAGAAGTTTGTCGTAGACAAAATGGCTTAACTAACTCAAGTACTCTCCGCCAGAGACAAAGCAGTGCGATAGCGAGAGGATCTTAAGACGGGAATTATGTGGGCGGGCGACGTACGTCGTCGCGGTACGGGTCTATCAGACAGGACTTTGTATCATCTCACCGTTCATGCCGCGTCTAACGTCGATCACGGGTAAGTACGTAACCTGCTCACTTATCGGAGCGTAATCGTGGTTTTTGTTCTGCTCGGGGAGGTCGAAGGCGGGCTGTTTCATATGGAGAGTTTTTGTTCGGCTCCACTCCTTTTTTTTTGCTTGGACGACCTCAAAACTTCCAGTTTGAAAGGTCCCATTTTGCACCGCGCACGGGTTTGGGTTTTGGAGGCTCTGATTCGTTCCGGGCGATACATCCGTCCGGTTCGTTAGGGGCGGTTTTTCTTTTCCGTTCTGGAGGCGTTTTTTGTTATTGGGCTGGATATATTGAATATGCATATCAGAGCTATATCATCAATTGGCTGGGCAGTTGCAATCGGGATCGTGGGAACAGCGAAAGGCCGGACCCAGACCCGTCGAGACTAAGGACCTAGACAGTTAGACCGGACATGTCATCCGTACATACATAACACTACCTGTCCATTCCACAGAGGCGCGCGAAGAAGCAGAAGGAGAATTGGAGAGAACCGGCTTAGGTTGGAAGTAGAATATGACAGAATCGGAGGACTTGCATCTATCACATAGTTTGGGCGTGTGATGGATCGCTGGAATAGGAATAACCTTCCGATGCACCTGGACAGATACGGGTTTACAGGTTCGAATCTGGAGAGCCCATTTCCGTCTCCATCGACCTTGTCCAGGTAATTTTTTTCCCTGCAGCTAGTGGGAAAATGCCAGGCCGTCGATTCAAGGCCCGTGTGATTGGTTCAATCGGGACTGTCTCAGATCTGAGATCTTAGATCTATACTTATCTAACTCTTCTCTGTCTGCCAAGGGTCTACCTGGGTCTTTGGGTGAACCCCCTTGAGCAGTTGAGTCGATAGCGATCATGCAATGTGCGTAAGGGGACGCTGTGATCACGGCCGTGATGTGTATTCGTGAGTGTTTCGTGCATTAAAACTGGCCAGCTTTTGCTTTTTTTCCTTGCTCCGGCTGCTCTTCCGTTCCTTTCTTTTCTTCTTTTGGTCCTAACCGAACGCCCAACAACGCAACCTGTTTTTTCTGCTTTCTGTCCCAGTTTTAACCAAACTTTTTCCTGCTCTTCGTTCGAAGAGTTTCGAATATATTATTACTCTCTCTCTCGCTTTTGTTCCTTATCGATCCCGTATATTAGGCGGATCTATAGCAGCGGGCAGCGGAAGGGCCTGCGGGGGGTTGGTCCGCGTTTTTTTCAAGCCACTGATGTAAGTTTGCATCGCGAATCTCCGAGGGAGCTACAGGTTTTCCCTTCGAATGGCGACCCGGCATATGGGGGTGGTTCGACTCCACCGCGCACTGTAGTTTCAGGGTGTGAGTGTGTCATATCGACGAATGGGGGTTAGGCGTGGGTGCGTCGATTGATATCCAGTCGAGTCGGGATGAATTAGACCTCGCTCTGAGCTGCTGGCTGTGTGTGAAGCTCCATGCGAGGTTCGATCAGATCAAGTCGGATCCGATGCATTTACTTTTTTTTTTTTTTTTTTGTTTGCTCTTTGCAGCTTGCTTCGGCATCGGACGGAACTAAGCTGCTTCCTAGCTACTAGCTAGCTGCTAGCTACCACTCTGGATCAGGAAATGTGCTCTTTCAGTTGATCCAGCTCCCTTCCTTCGTGATCGATCGAAATGCAACTGGTCCTGTTTTCCGATCCGATCTAGTTCCATCCGATCTGGACCCTTTTTTAATCCTACCGCGATGCACTGACGGTCGAGACTTCCCGGGAACTACTCCACATCCGCCTGCTAGCTCTTTGCATCTGAGATTATAATTGTCTTTCGACCCTTCGCTTTCTTCTTCCGCCCCCACCCACATCCCCTTCGCACATGCCAGGGCGTAAGGCAGGAATGCGAGATGCAATGTTACTTCGCTAGCTATCCTGCCGAGGATATCCTTGATATCAGCTTGCATTTGCGAGCTCGCGGCTATTTCCTTTTCCACCGATTGATGTCTGCAACATGTGGACTTTTTCTCCGATGGGGATGCGCCTTGCGGTTGGATATAAGCTTTGTTTGGGTATGGTATCCCACCTTTCGGCCGTAAATCGGCCGCGCGAATGCTGGGCACGATGGAGCGGACGCCGGAAATAGAAACCTGGAGCTCCCTGTGGGGTACTAGCTATCTCCGTGTGATATCGATCTTCGGATCTGGTGAAGCTGTATTTGGACATTTTCGTTTGATCTGGCCTCATTGTCGTTATCATCTTCGGTTTTCTTTTTTTCCTTTTTGTTTCTACCCCTTTGTCCAGTTGAGCCGCAGGTTATGCATAATACCCCTTTGGACATTGCATACGACCGGCATGTACACGTGACGAGGTGTTCGGTGCCTACGGGAACTGATAGCCGATGCTTTTTCATGTTCATGTTTTTTCTAACGAGTATATCATAATTCCGCATAGAATGACCGCCAAACCGCAATTATCCTCTCTCCTCCGGTTAGGCACCCGCAGCCATGGAACTCAAACTATCTACCGCCGCAGCTTTTACCGACCATTCTCTGTGAGCAGAGTGGCGCAGGAAGGGGGTAATAAGTCCGATGGATCCTCTCTAAGGACTGCTGCCAAGACAGAGAATACCGCCCCGACGACCGTGCGAGAGCTCCTCCTCACTGACAAAGATATCAAAGATCGGGCGGTGGTTAAAGGATGGGTTCAGTCTGTGAGGAGGCAGAAGGAAGTGTGCTTTGCAACTGTGACGGATGGGTCGACGGCGCAGACCGTGCAGGTCGTGACGTTGCCGGAGCAGGGCAAACAGTGAGTGGTCCCTGGATGTATTGTTTCAACCCTATGATTTGTGGGCTTGGATGACTGAGAATGTCTACTGCTGTCTAGTTTAACGATTGGAGCTGCTGTCAAGATGACGGGGTCGTGGCAGGAGTCTCCCAAAAAGGCCCAACAGCGAGAACTGGCCGCCTCGGAAGTTAAACTACTGGCTGAATCTGACCCGAGTGTAAGCTATATATCCCGATAGACCTCTGGATGTGTATTCATATCTCATACTTACTGAACTTCCCAGACCTACCCCCTTCAAAAGAAATCCCACACATTCGAATACCTCCGCACAATACCCCACTTACGTCTACGTTCCTCAACCGCTCGCTCTTTATTACATCTCCGCTCTACAGCCCTCTCTCAAATCTCAAACTACTTTAGTTCAAACTCATTCGTCCAAGTCCAACCCCCCATCCTGACATCCTCAGACTGCGAGGGTGCCGGCGAAGTCTTCTCCGTCAGGGCCGGTAATGGAAATCCATTCTTCAGTGATTCGGTATATTTAACTGTATCCTCACAGTTACACCTCGAAGCTATGGCTCTTGCTATGTCAAAGGTGTGGTGTATGTCTCCGACTTTCAGGGCGGAAAAGAGTGATACCGCTAGACATTTGAATGAGTTTTATATGTTGGAGGCGGAGATGGCGTTCGTTGAGGGTGGGGTTGGTGAGGTTATGGATACGGTTGAAGGGGTGATTAAGAGTATTGTCCGAGGGGTGGTGAAGAACGGGACTCTTAAGAAGGATCTGCTCAGCAGGAAAAGCGATGATACTGCGCTTGTTGAACCGGATGCATTGGAGGAAAGATGGGATAAGATTCTTAATCTGCCTTGGAAACGGATTACATACGACGAAGCGATCGAGGGACTACAGAAAGAGGTGGAAAGACAGAAGAACGTCGACACCAAAGGTCTTACGGGGTCGGATAAAGCGCGACGGGAGAAAAGTTTCAAGTTCCCGGTTGAATGGGGGTTGAATCTACAAAGTGAGCATGAGAAGTTCCTTGCCAAGTCAGTTGGAAACGGAGCCCCGGTGTTCGTGACGGACTATCCGAAGCACTTGAAACCCTTCTACATGCTACCGAATGAGAAGGATAAAGAAGGGAGGGAAACGGTAGCTTGTTTCGATCTTTTACTCCCAGAGGTTGGGGAGATTGTTGGGGGCTCTATGAGAGAGAATAGATTCGAGGTGCTCGAGGAGGAGATGAAGACGCGGGGGATGAGTGATGAGAGTATTAGGCAGCTTACATGGTACCTGGAGTTGAGGAAGTGGGGGTGTGCGCCTTTGGGAGGGTTTGGGGTTGGATTTGATAGGTTGTTGGCTTATCTGGGGGGTGTGGAGAACATCAGGGAGACGGTGGCGTTTCCGAGATGGTTTGATAGGTGTGTATGCTAGCCGATGAGCTGGGGAGTCTTTTTCAAGCCTGTGCGGTTTGGAGATTTGTATATATTTGTTAATATGATGACTATAGTAGGAAAATTAGCCTTGAACCTGTGGTTAGGCGACCGAGGCGGAGTAGTAGGTAGATTTGATACCGTATCAGAGGTGGGCTACTCAAATACTTGATTACTCAGTTGCGCTCTAGCGCCGGGGGTGGGAGATAGTAGTTTTGGCTGGTGTTTTCTAGACCTTTCTAGCGTGTTTAGTAGGATCTAGCTCCTCTCTACCTTGTCTATCCACCTTTCTAGACCTATCAACCTACCTCCTACTTCCTTAAGTACTTACGTAGGGGTCAGTCTATCACATCACCAAACACCACCACCGCCACCACCACCATCAACTTTTACTGTACATATACCTCTTAATACCAGTATATACCACGATCCACTATTTCACTATTCCAGTTACTCTAGCTGACGGTGCCGGCGGAGCCTCTTATATATTGCGACTTTTTATTGAACGCGGAAGATCTTATGTAATGAGATCAGCAAATCTACGACATTTGAACTAGAATGCTTTCCAGAGATGGGAAAGGGTTCATGATTATATATACCTCTATAAATACCGCCTACTTTCCCCCGGATCAAGGCTTGGGCCATGCTGGGAACAACTATATGCAACCTACCGACTTCCGTTCGGTAAGGCACGTGTTATGACCAACAACTCGATCTTGATCATACGTGGTGCTGTCGATAGGTAAGTAGGTACTCTGGGCTCTATTGGGGTAGTTTTAAGCTAACTAACGCGGGCGGTTATCAGATCGAGGTGTCCTCGTTCCAGGATGGTTCCATGTTATCACATCACCTATCGATTTCCGCCGAATTCAATCCTGCCTCAAAGATGAATACTGTTCTCACCCTCGCGCTATGCGTCATCTTCGACATCTTCGTCTTCATCGTCGAATGACAATCTTCGTATTCGTCGCCGTTGTTTTCATCATTGATTGATCGCTGGTTCGCTGGTGAGCGTTACTTTCTGTCCTTATGTCTAATATCCGCTTTCCAGGCTAATATATATCGTTAACGCGTTGTCTCCAC
Organism: Arthrobotrys sphaeroides; assembly: GCA_036971245.1. Classification (NCBI taxonomy): domain Eukaryota; kingdom Fungi; phylum Ascomycota; class Orbiliomycetes; order Orbiliales; family Orbiliaceae; genus Arthrobotrys; species Arthrobotrys sphaeroides. Next base: position 699,015 of record JAJTTW010000009.1, on the reverse strand, counting down.
AGCTTTGATGTCGGTCAAGATCCCAAAATGAGATGCCCACTTCCAGTGGCCAAAGATGGGAGTAGACGTCCGGAACTACGTTGCTTGGTGCCGGGACTGCGCTCAAAGCTTCGGAGATAGAAGTTTTGGAAAAGCTGATGTGGAGGCATGCCGGCCTTTTCAACGATTTGCCGGGCGTAGTAACGGAGAAGGAAGAGAATTGGCGTTGCAAAGTCAGTCAACCATTTATATAATCAGCTAGCTAGAAGGCTCGCCAGCTGATTTCTGTTGTCATCCAGGGTCCGCGAACTTCGCGACAATGGAAGCTCTGGCACCAGTCGACCAGCAGAAGAATACTTACGATAATCGTAAATATATTAATATCTGGAGTCGATCACTAGGATCTCAGGAGCAGTGTTCAAGTCTCTAGACGATCAAAGTGTATTGGATATGATCCTGAAGCTGAAATGGGGGGATTCCTGTTCGGTTCCAAGTGGACCCGGAAAGTAGTCTACTTTTAGGGGAAACCGGCGACTTTTGGCCGCAATAATGTTGGCTGGGGAGGAATGATGGGGCCTCGTTTGTTATGGCTCTTCCTGGGAGTGGCTAGAATCATTAGGCCTGTCGTATCATGATGTTATCCCGACGATGTTGGTGTTGATACGATGGGTTATACTGCTATGAGGTGTGGAAATGAATAATGGGGTTTAGGTACACCTGGTCCGATAGGTTTATCACCGAACTGACAGATCTGCCTGCTACAGAGCTTGCAGTGCATTATATACCAACTAGGCACGATATGCTGCCTGTCAATGCTGGCCAGCCACTTTATAGTCAAAAACAAAAGGACTGGTTAGACAAGAAGATTCCCAAAATGCTTGAAGCCGGTATAATAACGCACTGTACTAGCCCTTGGGGCCGAGTTGTTGCCAGCGTCTGCAGTACAAGACTAGGTTTTAGGGGGAAATAGTTTTTCTTTTAAATTTATATATAGTGGTAATAAGTATATATAATAATATGATTCGTTGCTTCTAGATTCCTTCCTAAGCAGCCAGTGACTCCAACTTCTCCTTAATAACGTACATAGTAAACAAAGCACAAGTCCAGTCTTGTATAAAGAAAAGCATTCCGCAGCAAAATTTCCATTCCTCAAACTCTCGAACTCCCACCTCGGATATCATCATATCCTAACCAACGTGGCTAGCATCATGCATGGTGCACTACCACGCGTTTCGTCCACATCTTGGACAGAATATAGTCCCAGACCACCAGGTCTTTCTGCAATATCGACAGGTTTGTCTATATGCATGTTGGTCTCCGCTTCTATCAATTCGGTCCCCTCCACCGCAGCATCGGCACTTCTCTCCGGGGTTGCAGCTTTCGTTGCACCTTTGGCACCACTCGGAGTGTCCTCGTCTGCAGTTGCAATCGGACATTTTGGTACTAGTGGGAAATGGGGGGTTAGATAATTATGGCTATTGGGCTGACTGTGACGGAGAGGAATGACAAACCTGATGGTGGGAATAGGACTGGGAGGGTATAGGTTGGTAAAGAGGAGATGGGGATGTCGACGGTGACGAGCGACGGAGACGTCTTAATACGGGAGGATCTGGCTAAGTTAGCTGTGACGAACGATTCCAATGGCCTTATCAATGGTAGCGGCGGACCTGGTAAATAGGTATTTAACTTGTGGAAGTAGTAAATGTTTTGAGTGCTTATGTAGGGAATGATGGAAGCGTGAGGAGAGTAGAATAGCGACTGAACAGAAGGGAATTCTCCCCTCCTTTTAAACAAAAGATCGGATGAGTTCATGAAGCATCGTGCTTGTCCATTTGACTCATATCCTCCAAGATTATCCTACTTTGTGAGGTGTCAAGATCATCCTTCATCCCCATATGCCCCATACTCAGAGGGTAAGAAGCAGCGGGGCGCACTGTGGCCAAACTCATGGTAAGGCTTGCGGGTGTATGTCAGCGAAGCCTATGATGTTCTACGTGGCGTACAACTGGCATTCTTAGGACAGTTGGTTAGAATCGAATTTTAGGCTTTCTTGAGACTCGAAGGTTTAAGGTCGCCGGCTATGGGGCATGTTACACAGGCGAGAAGTGAGGCGGAGAATTTAGGCGAGTTGGATGAGTTTGGTTAGCTCGTGTTGTTTAGGACTGGGTACGTGGACACAGGCAAATGCGTACGCGTACGGGGCGGGGGTATGAAGGATCTATCGATGTATTTGTTGGTTGTCTGGCGGGAAACTTCGGTAGGACACTGATATTATAATTAATATCTTATAGATGACGTAGTATTATATAATAATTCTAAGTCTAGGATTCGATAGGGGGAAATTGGATATTTCGAGGCATCCTAAAGTACACAGTCGGCGTGTTTCACGAGGATCTGAGGATGGCGAATTTATCGGGCAAAACGTTAAAACTTCGGAACGATATCAGCGTACGTAGATATTTATATCTTTTACCGGTGGTGTCTTTAGCGGTATCGAATAGTTAGCATGATGGAGCCGTTGGCAAGGCATGTGCTTCTCGATATTTAGCGGAGCTCGGTTGTGTACCATTGATTTTCTGGAGTTTAGCGGGTGAAGTTCACCCGTTACTGTCACTTTGTGTTGTTTGCTTCACTCAGTTGTTGGATTTTGACACTGAAATGTGTTGCGGATCCTTCCGAGGCCAACCAGTCCGCGAGAAGGACTAGGCCTGAAAATATTAGGACAGTCGGCTATGGGGTTCCGAGGCGGGCAGGGACACATTCGTATGGACCCTAGCCCATTTGTACTGAACCCAAAAGAGCCTTGCTCAAAGCCTTCAGGAGGTTTAAACTACAATTGCAAGTGGCCGTGGCGTCGACTCTACCAACTTTTCTGCTAGCTTGATCCTACTTTCATTCCTTTGTTAAATCGTGGGGCCGTTAACAAGTATTTCTGGGGCGATTTGGAACACAGGTACAGGGCGGTTCGTACGCAGGTCTACGCATAGGTGGTAGGGCGGTTCACAAGCTTACTGGTCAGGCCTTACCTAACTGTTGTCTCTGTATTTTATTATTAAGTACGAAAGGCTGTCCACCGGTTTTCGTTTCCACGATGTCCAGGGCTTACACCGACTTATTCAATTGTAGGGATATGTATATGGTGATGCCGTCGGAACGCTTTTCGCCAGAATGGGTAAGGTTAAAAGGATAAGTTGACCACTGAAATAAAGATATAGGTATGAGCGAGGAAGATTGTCACCCGACCAGGCCTCCCATGTATTTTTTTTTGGCTTTGGTGTCTCATCACAGTGCTGCAGTGGAATGATACAGAATGTTCAGGGATAGGACGACATGACTGGGCCTTATACCGGATATTTCGTGGTCGGCTTTCTTGTTTCGCCATTGTTCTCTTCATAGACAGCGATAATCGCAGAGGCGGTGTTTTTATAGCTTTTAAGTACCCGCCTACTTGTTATGTAATATATATTGTTAAACGCTCGAGCATCTCCTGTCGGGTTCCATCTAGATCTTGCGCGGTTGTGAGTTCGTCGGTGCGGAACGGACTAAGCTGTATCGAGGCAACACCCGACGCAACAGCAACGCTCTGGTGACTCAACGCCGTTACTCGACTCAACCGCGCATACCTGCTCAGCTGATGAATGGGAAACGCGAAACAACGTGACTAACACCATCGAAACCTATGAGGTATAAGAACTCTCCCGCTTCCCTTTCTTCTACTCAGACACCAACTCGGGCGCCGTTCACCATACCGTTGAGCAGTTGGTCCAGCTTATAAACCGAGCGACAAGTCGGAGAGACGCTCGGAGCCTCATCAACAACAATGTTCGTCCCACCGGAGATTCTCCTCGGTATTCTGGAACACCTGAATACGGATCGTAAGACATTGCATAGCCTCCGGCTCGTCGACAAGTATTTCTGTCACATTGCTACGGACGTTCTTTTCGGAAATTTCAATGTGCACTACGGCTACAAGCATTCTGTGCCTCAGTTGAGGGCTATCATTAGGTCGCCGGGGCTCAAGCCATATGTCAGATCCATCGATTTGCCGGCTGAATCATTTTATCCGATCGCTAGAAACTGTATGTTCGTCCACAAAATAAAACTAGCATATAAGGGTATTAATCTTTCGGCTTAGTCAAGCTATTGGGTGACCGGTATAGATTTGCATGGTCTCGTGACCTCTCAGAAGAGCGTCCAGGACCGGAGCGTCGAAATTGCTATCAACAGGAGACAGATATGTCGAACTATCGCGGGTATATGGAAGTTCCTACAAATCGTAAAGCGAGATTCAGCTTCTCCGTCAAACGGTATTCAAATGAATATGATATGTACACGAAAATCCTTTTCCAATTCTTGGAAGGCTGTGTCAATCTGCGAGCGATTCATATTTCGACGGGATTGGGCTACGATGCTGAAAGATCGGATGCATGGAGTTCGATGATTCGGACTGGAGTTTTTCCTATCTTGGCAAATTGCGGGATTAAGAAGCTTCGGATATCTGCAGCATCGGGCGACTGCCTTTTAAAGATTCTCGACGGGTACGAAGATGAAGCGGCGGTACAGGCTGGCAGATTACCAGCGTTTCCAAGGTATTACTTAGACTGAGTGTCCCCTCGATGCTAGGAGACAGGCAGATTTGCAAAACTATAAGCTGATATACTTGTTTTAGTGTCAACTCACTGTCCGTAACGGTTCAGCACGAAACAAGGGCGGCCACGATGTATCCATACGATAAACGTGCAGCTAGATCGAAGTGCAATGCACAATTGGGCGGTCTTCTTTCTACCATGCCCAACCTCACTGCTTTCTCGATCTGTAACACGGACATAGCGAGACCGGTAATTGACATACTACCGACTTCGTCTGCATATAAAAACCTTACATCTCTCAGCATATCCACCGTGTCGTTGACCCAAGAGGTGCTCGGTCACTTCAAAACTTTGCTCTCTTCCGCGCCTTTAATCACGGATCTAACACTTGATACCGTGGTGCTTTGTCCCGAGGTAGACCTCCAAGTGGAACACCACCCCGAAAAACTAGTCCCTGACGGAGAACCGGACGTAAACTTTCCTTTTATGGGTGGCTTATTCGGACCTACGACGGACGTACCGACCTATTCAACTACCAACATACCGGCTACGGCAACCTGGTCACATGTTTTTGAAATGATCCAGCAGAAGCTCCCCAAGCTCACTGACTTTTCTTTCAAGCGCTTGATATACGGTAATTTCAACAACGACGCCGGTGTTTTCGTCAGTGTTGTTTTGTATATACCGGTCCAAGACCGCGACGACTACAACCGGAAACACTTTGAGGCCTTCGCAAAGGATACCTGGGATATGGAGTTGATAAGCACATCTGAAAGCGACTATTTGGCACTGATAAATATGAGACGGAACGTCAATGAGAAGCGGCGGAAGCTTGGGTTACCCGATCTGAAGTGTGATAATACATGGCGGGGTTTTGGGAAGAGGGACTCTGAGGTTGAGGCAGACGTTCTGAGCGACGACGTGATACCTGGCTTTGGGCATAGGACGAAGGATGGACGGATTATTAGACTGGAATCTTTTGAACCGTGGGGTTGGTTTGGTCGCGCAAAAGGCTATTCGGCTTCGCTTCGTTATTGCTGAAGCTGAATATTAATGTTGATAGATCGGTTTATAAACTTTCGTTCTTTTAAGTTAGGTACTCTAGTTACTTAGCAGAAGCCTGTTTAAATAGGCTTGTCTCAATTCTAATACACTTCTACCACAGGCTTAGTGACTATAGTGTTTAAAAAAGTAAATTTAGAAAGTAAAGTAGCTAGTAGATAATTCAACATTCGGCATATATATCTAGCCACATACACTCATAATATGTATTACAAGCGAGCGTCGTCGATGTATCATATCTTATACAATTGACCAGTCTCGTAAGCAATTGACTTGAGTTTGGTACAGCGCTCTCTACCCGTGTCGCAATGGAGAGTTCTCAGCCTGATGTGTTTAGTCATTGAGTCACCCAACGCCGTATCCGAGAGGTCCATTTTCGAATTCCTACGGACCAAATTGGTATCTATACCCGATTACACATGACGGCGTGTCACACCAGAAGAGCATATAAACAGCCCAAGAACCCCGCGCTATCATTTCGCTCCTCAGATATCTAGATACCTAACAGTCAACGACTCTCGAAAATGTTGTATTTACCCACGGAAATTCTTTACGAAATCTTTAAATACTATGAGCGCGACGGCGATAAGAAAACTTTAAAAAGTCTTCGACTGGTCGATAGACAATTCTCTCAGATAGTAACACCATCATTTTGGAGAGTTATCGATGTGAAGCTTCTTAATGGGATCAAGAATTCCATCCCTCAGATGAGGAAGATAATCGATACGGAGCTGCGTTCCTATATAACGTCATTCTGCATAACACCAGTGTCATTTTGGCCTCGGACGCGGGAAGATTGTCGTAACTGTGCGTCCTGCCGTCCCACTAATCGGTTGCAATGCGATATTAACGTCAGTTCGAATGAGTAACTTTAGGTAGACATATATTCGACTCATACTGCGAAGATCCAAACAATGTGGAATTAAAATTCAACCCCAAAAAACCTAGGTTCAAGAAAGAGTTAGATTTATATCTACAGACGGTGATCGAGTTGGTGGAGAGTTGTCCGAATCTGAGCAAGTTTAATATCCGTGTTGATTCGATCATCCGGAAGGGCGGGGCTGGGCGGGAAAAGTGGTGGGGTCTGATGTTTGTGGAGAGCATCTTCCCTGCGATCGCGAAATCGAAAGTCCAGGAAATTTCTATACACGGCAACGATGATAGGTGTTTGGACCTCGTCTTTAGCCAAGATTTGTTTTACTATAATCCTGCTTATGGTGGTTACGGTCGTGGTTATGGTTCTGTTACTGTTTCAAAATTCATATCGTTCCCCAGGTATGTGTGTGTGTGAATTAAGACTCCACACGGCTCCTCCAATCTCGCATAGACACTTGCTGAATATATATGCTAACCCACCCGATGTCGAAATGGTAGTCTGAAAACATTGGATATCAAGGTTTTCTGTCACATGGGAGCTGGCGCGACCCAGGAAATATTGGGAATGAAGAAAGATACGCGAGCCTACTTTTTCGACGGGGGCTATGATGATAGGGATCCTGGCTATCATCACCAGGATTTGGAGTGTATTGAGAGCTATAGTCGGAGACCGGATATGCTTCGTAACCGCACGGGAGGTTTCTGTTTTGTAAAGTACCAGCGAAGTGAATAGCTTTATTGTATCTAGAGATCTACTGATAGCTATCGATATATCTCTCAAGAGAAATTTAGAAAGTACATACATTTGAATGGGGCCGGTACGGCTACTGTGCATAACTGTATCGTCGGACGGTTCGCGAGAAAGGGGTGTAACCATGAATATATAACTTGGGGTTCAAATTTTGTTCTGTAAAGAGATATTGTTATAGTCCAGTGCAATGGAGATTATAAGATTGGATAGGCCGTTCTTCGATTTGCGAGACGAAGGAAACGACTCTCAATCCAAGACTACTATATTGCGTTGTTGCCGTTGGAATTTGGAGGAGCCACGTGCAAGGCTGCCATACATGTAACGAGGTATCGACGCGCAAGATCCTTTGGATCCGTCACACTGGCTGGCCTCGGGAAAAGAAATCGGGGAGAGAGGGAAGCTTCGGTCTTAAAGGTCTTAAGGGTACCCATACCTTCTTACATTTCAACAGCACATACTGGTCTTGTACCCTTCCTGCGGGAGTCGACAACACTGTGGTCCGCCAGAATCCCACACCTCACAGTTCAAGAAAGCTAACACCATGTCGATACCGGTGCCAACGGAAATCCTTCTTGAGATATTAGGCAAGCTAAATCGGACGACACTGTTCAATGTTCGACTTGTCAGCAAGAAGTTTTCCGAAGTTGCGACGGATCTTCTTTTTGAAGAACTGAGTGTGCATTATGGCCTTGATCGATCTATCACCCAGATGAGGGGGGTTGCGAGCTCCCCTTTGCGCCTTCACGTGCATTCGCTCTTCCTGCCAACCGAGTCATTCTTTCACCACAGCAGCGAAGGTATGCAAGCTCCCGTGTTACATCGTATCCCGCTTAGTTATTTAGTTAGCTCTGATTTCTAACCGAGAATTTCCTCGATTAATCCTTGCTTGTAATGCATGGAATAGTTGCCAATAGTGTGCATGCATGGTTTCGTCGTCCAAGAGAAGGCCATTCGCATACCCAGAATCAAGACACCAGAGATTCACCGCATCCTACACCATGGGTAGACTTTGATGTTGTTGCACAGTATGAGCTATACTCAGCCGCGCTCATGGATCTCATAGAGGGCTGTGAAAATTTGAAGAGTGTCCATATTGCACTATCAGACAGCTGGGCTACGAATAGAGAAAGGGTGAAATGCTGGTGCTCGATGTTCCCGAAGATCGTTTTCCCAAAGATCACACAGAAGGGTGTTACAAAGCTGGATATATCGCTACCATATGTTCGATCTGCCCTCCCGCTACTTTCGGGGTATGGCGCAACGTATGAACCAGCGTTGCAGAAGGTAGTTGGCCAACCTACGGTCTTTCCAAAGTATGTGCATTTGGGTATACTCTGACCTTTGAAAGCATGGTAAATATCAACTGACTTTTTTGTTTTCGCGGCAGCATCAAAACTGTTTCGATAGAAGTCCACTCGCTACCTTCAGGACACTCTGTAGAGGATGCAGAAGTTGAGATCCGAATGGACAAATTTTTGTCCAGCATCCCAAACCTCGATTCCTACGAGATCGCCAACCGCCTTGTACAGCCTCTGGCTTTCCCGCAGATTCTACCACTTTCGGGGACAAGATCCCAACTGACGCATCTGCTCCTCAAAAGCATTGATCTAACAGATGAAACGTCTCCGAAATTCACAAGCCTGATTGCCTCAGTACCTTCATTGACGAATCTAACGCTTATCGGCGTTCTTATTGAATTCCCACTCGAACCCAAAAATGAATACCTCCAGGCTGACAAAATACCAACGGAGGACTTTAAAACCCCACTCAAGACTACCTGGACCGACATATTCCCTGCTATGCTGGCACACCTTCCGGACCTCAATCGTTTTGCATTCCGACGCCTCATGTATAGTTACCGCGGAGGGCCGAGGAGGGGTAGGATTGGCCTACTTCTACCAGCGGACGGGAAGTACGAGAACATTATGCTGGGGAATTTCAACGAGATTGCGAAGCATGACGTGCTTATCAGTCCTTATGAGAGCGATCATGTAGCATTGGAAGAGTTTAGAAGGACTATAATTGAAAGGAACGAAAGAGCTAGACCTGGTACGACACGCCCAAAGGGGTGGAAAGAAGGGGAGGCTCGGCGGCTGGCGAAGGCAAAGTCCCATTCTTGTTGGCGTGTTATTTAATATGCATATTGATATTTCCATTATGGCTTTGCTATGAGCGGGCCCACTTGGTGCCGCTTATCTTTCTGTGAGGCCAGCCAGCTGCAGCTTGGTGACAAATACATACCCTAACAAGATTCTGTGTTCCGGATATCGATCCGTGAACCGAATTCCTCAACTGCGGAATATGCCTGAGCTTCAAGTGCGGCTGGAGTGTTTTTAGAGCAAGATACGCAATGTTATTCTATCGACCAATTATGGTAATGCTAGGCTCAATACCAAGCCGACTTGGCTGGGAGAAGTTCACGATAAAAGAGGAGATTGTTGGACTGATAGTCGATAGGTTCTCGGAGCCTCGTCTTGGCCTGCAGGTCAGTCCGCACACCATCGCTTAGCGAGCAAAAAGGTTAGCCTTGCTGGATTGAAGACATACAGATGGGGGGTCAATAACTGGCAAGCTCACAAATATATATATCGGTGTGCCGATATTGAGACGCTGTATGCACCGAGAGTTAAGAAAGGATTCGGTTGTGTTCGGTTTCTAAAACGAACTGGACCATATCTCGAAATTATGGCTAATCCTGATCTCGTACCAAGGGTTAGCCAGGGGACTGAGCGAGCCATAATTACTCTGTTCGGCATTGCAGGAGCTTTGCTGTTAGCCGCATACGGTTGCGGTACCAACAACGGCAAGAAGGAAAAAAATCCTCGCACAAGAGGGCCCCCGAGGAGGCCTGACCAACCTGTGGCAGAGAATGCCGAGACTGAAGGTGCAACTTCGGATCACCCAGCGGCATCAAAATTAACACGGGCCTCGGGGCCGAATAATTCTGAAAATGTTACGAGACAAACCGAAAACGTTGATGAAGGTGATGAGATACGCCCCGTCGTATCAGGGCTTTCGCAGGCGAGGGAAAGTCAACAAGAGATAGAAACGGGGGGTATCGACACTCCAGGGGGTAGCGGAGCAAGCGGGGGAGTCGAGGTTGAGCCAAAAGCTACTAAACCTACGGAGACAGGTTCGTAATGAGATATACCCCGCTGCTACCTATACCTTTACAAGAAAATATATGTGCTTCGCAATGGGGTGGGACACTCTATAGAGAGCTTAAACTGACAGAGATATACGTTTTCAACCTAGTTATTCAAGTAACTGAACGCGAGCAATCGTTTGATTTTCAATATCAGTATCCTGTACCAAACTGGAAACCACTGGTTCTCCGGCCCTGGTTTATCGGGTTCGTCACACTCTGCCATCTAGGACTTCTGTCAGGGATAATTTGGATAGCATTCGCTCGAAGCCCTCGGCATGATCGCTATATTCGCACATTCAAATGGCAAGAGGGTGGCGCATTTGGTAATTTTTTCCGGTGGCAGTTCCTTTTCTATCTCCCACATATTCTTCTAGGCCTTACGTGGGTAAACATCGACGCCCAGGTTCGGCGAATACTTCCATATTCACTATTAGCACGCCCGGGAGGTGCCTTGGGACACGAAAGTCTGTGTGATAGTGATGGGAATCTTCTTGTAATGATGCCGTTCATTGCGCTCTCCAGGAAACGACCAGAAGTATTCCTGTCCTCCACTATCGCCGTAATAGCGAGCCTGGTCTTGCCCACGACCGCCGTCCTCATGTGGGAATTGAAGCTTCCAGATCTCGTTGAAGCATATCCGGAGTTGAAACCTGCTGGTATATATACTACGATCGGACTGACCGTTCTGGTGGTAATCCTCGCAGCAAGCCTGATCTGGAGACTCACTTGGAAATTCAAAACCGGGCTCTATGATGATTTCGATAACCTAGCCGGCATTGCGGCGCTTATATGCGATTCTGATGGTATCCTCACAGCCTTCCAAGGCGCTTCATTCCAGGACAACAGGACAATCAACAAAGCCCTCAAACGCAAAAGGTTTTACTTAAAACATATTCACGCAATCGATCCGGCTACAGGGAACCAGGAACTAAGGTATCAGATAGTCGTTGGACCGACCTCCAGGCCTCTAGAACTTGGGCTCGCCAACCCCGAGTCGCAGACACTAGAACCGCTAGGGGCTCATCCATTCATCCTCAGTTTTGCCTTTGCATTCCTGGTCGACATTGTACTGGTCACCCCCACGGTAGCCCTTAGGGTTGCAGTAGATAGAGAACTCAACTGGAGCCCATCACTAATTAAAGGTCTCGTCGCGTTTAATTATTCCGTCACTACGGCTGCACTAGGCGCTATCTTTAATGCATGTCTTACCATGGAACCTTATCTCGCACTCCGGGGCCAACTCCAGATGAGTCGGACCTCGAGTGCCTTATACATATCGGAAAATCTACGATCACACAGCCTGATAGTCTCTGTAATCTTGGCTCTATACACGCACTGCATAATATCGGCGTTAACCGGGCTTCGAGTCATTTTCCTGACCGTTACCTCGGCAGTCGTCCCGATTTGCCTCGAACTGTTTTGGAAATTAGTACTCATTGAACGTCGAAAACCTAATCCGCGGGCGGTTGAGGGAAGCTTTCTTGTCAAGCTGGCGAATGGTCTAAACGGTTGGTTATGGGCTTTGTTCGTTATCACCTTCATCGGGTTTTATATCCTACTATTTGGCATATCAAGGCCGGTTATCCCAAGGAATCCAAACACCATCGCGAGTAGAATAGCATACTTGGTCCACAGCGAAAAGTTACTCTCTGATGTTAGAGGATACTCTATGGGCACGATGCAGCGGCTCTCAGAACGCATCATAAAATGTTCATTGGACGGAGGCCACAATTATGAGTTCGGATATGTCGAAAGAAAGGTTGCAAGTCGCACGGGCAGGAAATTCTATGAGGTTGCTATTGAGAGAGGCCCGCTGCACGGCAAGTATACCTATCCTGAGCTTCAACCAGAGCCCGAAAGGCGGAGCAGGCAGGTTGCAGAAACGGGAATAGAATGGTATAGATCTAGCCATCAGGCGCGTGGGGCAGGCAGAACCCAAACGACAACATCGAGGTATAATAGCAATAGCGGGGTCGGAGGTGGAAGGAGTACTCAAGAGCCAGAGCTGCCCCCGCAAGCACTGATACTATCAAGGTGGAAGTAGACAAGTGTAAAGTTTTTAAATACAACCCCTCTTCAATCGGGCTAGGCTATGTATGCTAATTATGGACTAATATTAGTTCATGATTGATCTATGACAAATTTCAAATGAAGTAGGGTTCAGATATACATATGACGTTTCTAACTCGTCAAAGTTTGGGAGTGTATATCGTTTAGGTATCACAGATATAGCTGTAATCTGCATTGAATTTTACCAAAAGCAATGGCACTCGGATCACAGACATTAGATATTACAACGTTAGAATAAAAAAGTGTTTGGTTTCATTTTGCTGTTGTATTTTTCAGGCATATATACCCGCCTCACGCGTCTTGTCAACTGAACGTCCTGGCAAGGACAGTTGACGTCTGGTGCATAACTCCTCGTATTAACAACGCTCTCTTTTACGAATTGACCACATACCAGCCCGTCGTGCTAAAGGCGGTACCGTATTAACACGCGTATACCTATATACGTATGATCCTGCCCGCAGTAACCTCCGGTTACGCCTCCTCTCATCATCCATCAATCGGATCCTTGCAAACACCAAATACCGTATACCGCGGTTCACCATGTCGTTGATACCAGCACCAACGGAGATTCTCTGTGAGATAATAAACATAGTTAAAACGGATCGTAAGACGCTATGCGCGCTCCGCCTCACCAACAAGCAGTTTTATCAACTTGTAACGGGGATGATATTCGAAAAGTTGAACGTGCACTACGGCCTCGACCGGTCCACCGCCCAGATGAATGGTCTCGCTTCTAGCCCTTCGGTACCATCGCTTGTCAAGTCTCTCTGTATTCCGAGTGAATCGTTCCTCCCTCTCGGGGACCAGTGTACGGCATCTATCATATACCCCCCGCGCTATTGAGTTACGTCTCTTAACCAAGCTAGCTAACTGCTAACACATGTACAATCTTTAGACCAATTTTCGGATCAGTTCAAATTCAAGTGGTCACAACAACTTCCAGAAGGCCAGCCTTACAAGTATGAGGTCGGGCCAGTAGCCTTGTATGACGGCCCACTCTCGGGTGAACCGGGACAGGTCGGGGAAGGGTTCGACGAAAATAATGAGGAGTATAGAGAGCAGCGTGGCCTCTATCGAAACTCCTTGGTTGAGCTTATAGATGCCTGCACGAACTTGAAAGAGGTTCATATTGCCGTGGGGATGGGTTCTAGGTCCAAACGGTTTATGGCGTGGGGTTTCCTGATTACGAGCACATTCCGAAATTTATCGAAGGTTGGGGCCAAGAAATTGGTGATATCAGTTCCGGAGATCAGAGCATTCACGCCGCTATTGAATGGTTATAGTAGTGAAACGGTTCTTCCAAGGTATACGTACTAGGCGCCCAATTCCTCGATATTCTAAGCTAACGACGCTTGTTTTGGGCAGCCTAACGTCCGTCGCAATCAACGTTCACAACCGAGGCCTGCTAGTCAGCCCACGTGTGCATACGGAAATGCGGATGCGGGTAAACAAGTTTTTCTCGAGCATTCCGAATCTTCAGTCCTACGAAATAAGCAATGGGCGAAGAGAAATGGAATGCGGGCTACGGATACAGCCGCCACTCCTTCTACGATCCAATCTGACATCACTCGGTCTAAATTCGATGCATTTTACGAGCGGCGTACACGCAAACTTCACAACCCTCATCTACACACTGTCAGCACTGAGAAGCTTGTCGTTGGAGTCTATCGAAATTGAAATCCTTGACACCGAGGATCTTGCGATTGCCGACATGCTGGTGACCTCGCCTCCCATAAACTGGACGGATATCTTTACTTCCCTACTACGGAACCTGCCGAACCTTGTCGAGTTTTCGTTCAGGGGCCTTATGTATAATAGTTTTCGGGACGCCGATGACATTTTGGGGAGAATCATACCAGTTGAGTTGGCGGAAGGGTCTGATGAGGCGATGTTTGAGATAATTCTCGGGGAAGAAATTATCAGTCCTTATCCAGAGGATTATACAGCGCTGGCAGATTTCAAGGAAAGGATCAATACAAGGCGGGGAAATCTCGGGCTATATTGCCCAAGCCGAAAGGTTGCCGATGGCGTTTCTGCGTCGGAGCGGTATAAATCGTCGGAATGGAGGTTCTATCCCTTGTAGGGAGCTGGGGAAGCTGGTTCATGAAATCTTGAATTTGGTAGAATTCTATCGAGCCCGGCGCCAAACTGATTATTACTGGAATCACACCCTTCCGGGGCTCTATTTTAGCGCACAATGGGCGACGGCGAATTTATCTCTTTTTCCTAGAGTAGAATTGGTCTTGAGGTAGTGTAGAATAAAATCTCAAAAGCGAAACCTATGAGCGAAAGCTAGACTGTGTTACTATGTCGTATTTTGATACCATCCTTTCGCTAACTCGACACGTACGTGCGCGCCACCATAAGCCGGGAGACTTGAGTTAAGCCAGCATATACCATTAACCATGTCGCTCCCAGTACCGACGGAAATACTATTGGAAATTCTACACAAGATAGACCGCAGCACGCTCTGTGATCTCCGCCTTACTAGCAAAGATCTATGCCGAGTCGTAACGGAGGTTCTATTCGAAGAGCTGAGCATCCACTATGGATTCGACCGTTCGATTGCTCAGATGAAGGCTATAATCGATGCTCCACCACCAGTTTCGAGGCCTTCGGTGCGGCTCTGCGTCAAGAAGTTGTTCCTGCCCAGCGAGTCGTTTTTCCCACGCGCTGAGACATCTTGTACGTGCATTTTGGGAGCCAGTCCAGTCAGATCTTCAATCCTAACCACCGCCCGTTTGGCTTTCAGTTGGAGCCGGCTCCCGAGTTAATCATGAAATCTGCACAATATAGTTATGCTCGGCAGACCGTTTATTTTCGAATGGTCTCGCCAGCTTCCAAGGGATCCCAATGACCATTCATGCTTTCCGGCCGCGAACCCAACCGACAATGCCATAGTGCAGGAGCAAGTGAACGCAGTCAGAGCCGGAGTCTACGCCGAAGACCTTAAGGACCCGGACATAAAATTTGACATAGGTGTACCTGAACATATGACGCAACTCGAGACGTACGCCGAAGTTATTTTGAAGTTGATGAAAGCCTGCGAGAACTTGCAGGACGTATGCATCGCTATCGGGTGGGGTTGGAGTTCGGCGAGGATGAAGTATTGGATTTACACCGTCACGACTAACGCGTTACCTGCTATCGCGGACCGGATGAAACGGATGAAGATATTGGCGCCGAGGATTCGGTGTGGTTATATTCCTATAATCACGGAATATCTATATTCGACGCCATTCAAGGGCATCTGCGAGCGAAAGGATTTTACAAGGTAAGTACGGCGCAGAAAACACACACACAGTCCTATACTACAGTTGTAAATCCACAGTCTTATATTGTTGTAAAGCTTTGGGATTTTGAGGAATAGGTTTTGATTGAATGGTGCGCCAGTGCTAACTTCCACCAGCCTTGCGAGGCTTGAGCTATTCGTTTATTTCCAAGAAGATTTTCGGAAATTAGCAGACGAGGGAAGGGTCGCATGCGCAAAGAATCAGATAGAGACCTTTCTTTCTAGCGTCCCAAACATCGAGTCTTACGCAATCTCTAACGACCACCTAAACGGCTTACCGGGGCCTCGGATCTTCCCGCAAATGTCCAGGTGTAACCGATTTACCAACCTCAGCTTAACCAGCATATTCTTTTCTGACGATCAGAACAACTCCGCCTTTAACGATTTCGTAGTAATGATCACATCGCAGCCACTTCTCACACGTCTCAAGCTAGACAACATTGTATTCCATCACCCGAACACGGGGCGCACTGCAGCGAAGACCTTTGATCCTTCTAGCAACCTTCCGAAACCGACGGCTGAAAAATTGCCTTCTTACATATTCACCGAACCACCTTCGATGAATTGGGCCAACGTTGTATCAAGACTCAGGAAAAGCCTTCCGAGGCTTACGGATTATAGGTTCAGACGGCTTATGTATGGGAGATACCGCAAGAATAGCGCGACAGGGGGTATGATGAGAGTTATGTTGATCGTTCCTATGGGAGGGAAATACGAAAAGATCACTTCTAGAAACTTTAATGAGCAGGCGAAGGGGAATGAGTTGATGAGTCCCCAGCAGAGAGACTACAGCTCTGAGTTGATGAGTCCTTACCAGAGAGACTACTCTGAGTTGGAAACTTTGAAAAGAGAGGTTCATAGGCGGCGAGGTACTACTAGTGGGGAGGGGTTTAGTCCCTGTCGTATCGAGGAGGAGACAAAGGCTGGAGACTCTACGGACAGTGAGGGGCAGAAGGGTCACCTAATGTGGCGTTTTATATGAAATCGCGTCACTCAGGATGACATTGCATCCTGCGCTGCTTGGTATCTATTTGCGTCAATGGGTAGGTACAGGTACCTCAGCAACTGAACTTTTTTTTTGCATAGGGTTAACCTTGGCCTCTCGGGTAACAGGATCCGGATCGTCAACGCTAGTGCAGAGCCAAGATATAGATCCTCTGAAGGTAGTAGGTGGATTGTAGATATTAATAGCGAGAATTTTTGAATCGGTGATATATGCGCATACGTATGGTCCTATGGTTTTGGGCTTGGAAAGCTCGCAGAAGTGATGTAATATATCTTACATTATTATTGATCATGGTACTATAGCTGGGCAAGACCTATCATTTGCCGGAAAAGGAAGTATAGTCTATCGTAGCGTCTACTGTGGAACGAGACAAGTCCACTGTACGGAGTATGGCATGCAGTATTCATTACAACTTCTATTCCAGAAGGGGAACACGATCAATCCGCCGTCGGATCGTCCTTCGATTTAATCGGATGATAGAATGGATACCGGGTATTTGAGAAAAAAAGCTTAAGGCCATGTGGCCGTCCGGATCCCAAGATACGGTTCTGGAAACTCAGCCGGCATCCGTGCCAATATCTCGTCGAGATGCCGGGCGTCGCAATCATCTCCACTTGGCACGTAAGTTTTCGCACCGAAGAAGGAATATAAGCTTCAGGGTACCCCCCTTCAAGCTACTCTTAGCGCACATCATATAGCGGCGCTAAAAAAAAAAAAAACACCCATCAGTGAGCCTTCTAAGCCGATTGGCTGCTTTAATCTGACTATTCTGGTCGACTTTTTTGGTTGATACGAAAGGCTTGGATAGACTTTTCAGTGTGTAGACGCCGCCAACGTCATAACGGGAGACGCTAGGTGTGGCATTTTAGGATATAGCTGCCGTTTTGAGTTGTCGTGTGGTCCGGTTTGGTGCTCGTAACACAACCGGAAGATCGGCTCAGTCCGAAAAACAAAGCATTTCATGTCAATCCAACGGGGACAACTCCTGACAGAACGAAGTCAGCGAAGTTGGCCACGTTGGGGCGTAATTATGGCTGGGGAATGTCGTATTCGTAATCACAAGAACGGAGTCAAGATATTCTAATCAAAAAGGAACAGCGAGAAAGACTATATTACTATAAATGAATTCCAATTAATTTGCGCATTGACCGTCGAAACAAAAAGCGAACAAATGCGGTCCTCAAACGGCCCATGGCAATTCTCAGCTGGATTCCCATGGACGACCCGAGAAAAATCACGCAGCCTTCGCTTGGGCTGGATGATTGGCTCGCAGGACCCCAGGTAAGCTTAAATTAGCGTGGCAGAGCGATCCGCGTGTGGATAAGCAAAAGCCAAGAGAAAGCCAAGATGGAGTCCGGAATTTGCCCTTTTCTCTCAGCAGTGCCAATTTGGACATTGGTACCCTTTTTCTTCGGAAGGAAAGCAGGATTTGCACAAAGACCTCTCGGATGGGGGTTTTCTGCTGTTCTTTTTCTGAGGGGTCTTTCGGAATGGGATTTGCTCCGTAGATCGGTCTAGGGTTTTTGATTCCAAGATGGCGATTAAGCTTTTCCAACGGGGTTAGGATTGGTAATGAAGTTTTTTTTTTTTTCCGTTTCGCTCATGCTTGGTGAAGAGTTTTGGAGACTTGGAGAAGTTGCATGTATTTTCACCTTTGAATCATTCGATAAAAAAGAAATGGTGCCGTCATGCGTGCGGCATATTCTTTTCCGAGTAACCGGCCCCGCCCAACCTTATCGAGGCATCTCGAGGATCGAAACAGCTAAGGCTTGCACCACTTTGTTCCACTAAAGGACGAAGAAGCGAGGAAGCTTACGTATATGGTGTGCAGTCCAGAGGTTTAGGCCTGCTCGCTGGGTCTTGGGGGCAGGAGGGCAGACAATGAGCGGTGGTCGTCCCACCTGGCTAATTGCTAATTGGCAGACGGGGCACAGCCTTGGGGCCAAGGGCCAAGAAGTCCGCCCAGCGGGATCCTTGGGGAAGCTGGGACGTCTTGGGGTTCCCAATGATCGTTTCGATTTTACTCAGGACCGATATCCGATTTCTGTTTCTAATTGCGGTCATCCCTTTCGGTAGATGAGAAGGTACGTACCGTGGGCAGTTACGTATGGATATATGCGGGCGCGCGGAGGGCACGGAGGACGAGCACTGGAGCCATCGACGGAAGGGAATGGTCCCGAGACGACGTTATGCCATGAAGAGAGCTGCGAATAAGGTTTGATGGCATGGTTTTTAACCTTAAAATCGTGTCTTGGACTTGGGAGGAATGAATCCTGGGCGGGCAGTTTCTCAGCTGCCAAAACTAGCATCCGAGAAAAGCAAAGGGCGCAGAAAGAAATAAAAATCTTGCGAAGGCCAAGTGCCGTTGGCTTGTTGCTGGCTGTTATAAGACCGTCGGACAAGAAAATTGCTGATTCTTGGCTTCGATATTGCAGCGAGCGAGCAGAGGTTTATTAGGTTAACAGAGTCAAGCCATATGGTTAACATACTTTTTTATGCACCATCGACGCTGAGTTTAATTTGAGTCTTGCTCTTTAAAGTAGTTTTCGATTTCGAAATCTCCTTCTTCCTCTTCTCTTCTCCTTCTTCTTCTTTCCTCCTCATACCATATACTCCCCCTTCCCAAGGTAATGATCGAATCGAATCAACCTCCAGCCTTGGTCGTCTAATCGCTTTACCCGGCTTCGTATTATCCAGTATTCCGGACCTAGTTAGTTAACCCCAGCATCATCTCCAAGATCTGTCGTGGGTATAGATATAGTTTGCCGGCGGACTGGGTACCCTTCCCTTCTTTCCCGAACATCCCACTCTCTCTGCCGATAGGACATCTCGAAGTTCCATCCCATCGTCGACCTTCTCTTTCTTTTTTTTTACCTGCCTCCAACAGAAATTAGCTGCAATCGCGCCGCGCCGGGAGCTTTAAAAGACGCTTTGGCAAAACGCCCGTAGATTAACGGCTGGCTCCTGGATCGATCTGCCCACCACTTTGCTCGTTCCTGGTCCTGGACTAGAGCACCCAACATTCCTCACTTAACCTTTCGCTGAGCTGTAGTGGTGGTGGTGGTTGTTGCTTTTTGTCTCTCCGCAGTGCAGTGCAGTGCAATTACAATTACTCTGCTGCTGCTACCGGGTTTTGCTTCAACGCTTTCCCGCCCACCACATCCACCGTAACATCCACACTCACCCTCGCTCATTCCACACCTCCACATCCTCAGACTCCCACCGTTGGACGTCCCGAAGTGGTGATATCCGTATATAACCATCGCCCACCCCTCGACGACCGGTGGCGTCCACTTGCATTTAGCCCTCATCTCTTCTGGATTGGACTTACCGAAGCAGAGCTGTCGAACAAGGCCAGACTTCCCCCGGTCAGGTGTCCATTTTCATCATTGGTGGGAGGCTACGAATCGACCTAGGTAAGCAGCTAGCGGGCCATAACTGGCCTTTCCCTTTCTCTTCCAGCCGTTTCTCTGCGTGGTTCCACATGTTCAAGTATCCAGGAGGACTTCTCCTGCTTATTCCCATACTACGCAAGATAGCTGCTTATCAGCCAGCAGCTACGTTGATTGTCAGGATCTGGGAAAACCCCAGCTGCTCTGCTTTTCTGAGCACAAATGCACCAATTACTTCTCACTAACCCTAAATTTCCCTAGACTTCATTGTCGTCGTCACTATCTCACCCGGAATTACCCAGGCAATCCTTTATATATATACCTATTAATAAAAAATATAATCGTGGAATCGTTACGATCCGACGCCGAACTGATTACCTATCGCCGATACACCTACTCGGAGGCAGCGACGATGGAGACATACCATGGGCTGGTTCGCTCGCCTATGGATGCGATAATACTGTTCGAAGCGTGTAGGCAAGGCCTGCTCCCGCGGGTCCAGCGTCGGTTATCGGAGAAAGAGCGGCAGAGCATAAAATCCGGCAGCATTTTCGTTTGGGATGAACGAGAGGCCGGCATGCGAAGGTGGACCGATGGGAAATCGTGGAGCGCGAGCAGAGTTTCCGGCAGTTTTCTGTGCTATCGAGAGATGGAAGGGAAGCGGGGTGGGGGTTCCACTTTCCCTTCGATGCCACCAACTCAGAACGGAAAGTCTCCGGATCATGGGAGTGACAGCGATTCGGACAACCGCGATGGGCTGGCTGAGGGTTATCGATACAAGCCGGATGGGCTGATGAAGCAGTCGTTCAGCATTACAACCTCAACCAATCAGAAGCTTCATTTGATCAGCTATTACGCGCGATCCCAGAATATGGGGGAGTTGAAGCAGCCCTCGACAGATCCCCAGCTCAAGCACATTATTCCTCAACCGGGAGTGTATCCCGAACAGACATTATCGGATCCAGCGCCCCAGCCGGGTATGCATCAACCTTTAAGTATGCCACCAGGCCAACCACCCATGGTCGTCGCGGCTCCCAGATCGATGCTTCCGTCACCGTACTCGAACGCTCAAACTCCGAATCAGCCGCCTCATGGTCCCCCGGAAATGCAACCACCGCAGTTACCCGCCGTCGTTCCTCATTTGCAAGGATTCGGTACGGTATCACCGCATGCGCCCAGCCCATACGGTTGGCCGCCCAGCCCAATTTCTACACCTCCGACCAACACCTTCCCACAGAGTAACGGATACCCCCCTCAGGGCCTCCCAGCTCCTCTGACGAGCCCACCTTCCGCCAATATCGCAGTTACAAAGGGGCCCTACGATCCGGCGCTAGCGGCTTCGGGTGGATACGCCATGATGGGATCTCCGCTACATTATGAGCAGGCGCATCCAACATTACAACCCCTGCAATCCCCGCATCCGCACCGACCATCGATACCTTCAACTATACATCTGCATCCTCCGCAGACGTCGCCCGGTATTTCGAATTTCCACCACGGTCCACTGCCACTGCTACCGCCGGAGAGTTCCCGATATTCTTCACCAGCATCGAGCGCCGCCACCGGTTATCCGAGTCGAACACCGCCACGACCAGCTGATCCATGGGAGCCTCCACCGCCGATTCTTAGCCCCGTTGACGGAAACGCAGCTTCCTTGGATGTGCAGGATATTCCGAACGAGAAGCTTGGATTTGGAGAGGACGCCAGAGCTCTCAGGCAGCTTGATAAGACCTTCATGAGGGTTTAGTTTGATTTTGATGTGATGGGTGGCTATTTAACGGTTTTCCTTTGTCCGGTGCCTTTCTATTATTACCGATACGGATGTGATTTCAGGTTCTTATTCAGGATGATACGAGGAAAAGGGATGGATAATTTGGACAGACGGGATTGATGGAGGGGCGGCAATCTGATCGGATGTTGGGGTTCATCCGAGATACTTTGTGCTTTGTTCTCCGGTCAGCGTGCAAATGGCGTTAAATCTCTTTTTTTCCTCTTATACACGATTGTGCTGTCATATGTTTGGATTTCTCTACTATCTTCTCCTTCTATTTCGATTTCGCTCTATATTTCAATATTTCCTTTGTCTACGGTTCAATATATCATGGTGAACTTCATTTCCTTTCATCATTCTACCACGGCTCGGATTCTGATTTCTTTTTTTTCTGTCGTTTCCTTCACAGTTCTCGGATCTATCACGTTTCTCATATTACTTTCTATTTGCTAATTCTACAGGGCGTACAACGTGTTTCTTCGTTTTTTCCTTCTTATACTTTATACTCTACCTACGACCCCGCTTCCTTCATCTTAAGTTATAATATCTTACGGCGGGAAGGAATCATGTATTTGTCTTTTTCAACCAAGGCAAAGTCAGCTATAAAATTGAAAGTGTTTACTCTCTCTCTCTTTTTTTATATTAAAATCTTCTCTTCTCTTCTCTTAGCCACTGATAAACGGTTGTGGTTGGTTTCAAATATTTTCCTATTACTATACTTTCTTTCTAGAAGGGTGTCTTTTAGCCCTATCGATATTCTATTATGATATCATACTATTCTTATTATCGCTTTCGATTGGCTTGGGTACATCGTTATCGCTTGATACAGAAGTACTGAGGTACTGATATACTATGGGTGTGTATTGATCTTTTGCCACCACGGAAGAATACAAGTACTCGTATCTAGACTACTCTTCACCTATCCACTCCATGATCAAGTATCTCTCAAAACTCTCCAACTAAAATAAAATTTTTTAAATAAAAATCAATCAACCAAATCATCACCGCATACTCAAAGTACCGTATACACCACCGTTTCGGCGTCCGTGTTGGACCAAGACCTTGTTGGACCCCGGTCGCAGGGGGGTACTCGGAGTCCCCTATTAATAATCTTATTTGATAGCTCGGGCTGGGCAGAACTTTCCGAAGAGACAAAACTAAATATAACTTTGTCACCAACCCACCAAACGGCATCGTCGTTTCTTCACCACCGTGCACCCTCATCTAATCTACGAGTTTTGTTCGGCTTTCCGGTTTATCTATATTTTATAAAGGGATTGGTAGTAATTTCATTGGAAAGAGGAGGACCTTCCGTTTCGACAGCTTAGCCTTCTTTTTTTCCGCCTTCTCGCTTTGCTTTGCCGACCTGCCTTTCAGCTGACGACGATACCTGATCAAGACACCTAACTAAACCTGCTCTTACCGTACTCCTTCCTCCCGACGAACAAAAAGGACATCATCAAACCCTCAAAACATAACCTAACAAACCATCCAAATGCCGCTATAACCACTTCATCCGCCATATCCCGATTAAAATAAAATAAACCCACACGGAAAACCCCTACCATGGCCCGGCGCCGTCGCGTCCGTCCCGCATCCGCCCTCGAATCACTATCGCCGCTCTGGATCCTCTCCCAGATCATCCTCCTGCAAACAGCATTCTACGTGGTCGCGGCAATACTCTTCCTCTTCACGACGCTGGTGTTAGGATCAAAGTTCTCGCTGGACCTGGTGTTCTCCTGGGTTCCCTTGCAGGCCGATAATGCGATTGGATGGACGTTGGCGATGGTGTGGGTTTGTAATAGTTTGACGAAGTATGCCTTCCTCTTAACTCCTTTATAATTTCAATGGAAGATAGACTAATGGATTTTTTTTTTTTTTATTTATATAGCGTAATATCCATCACTCTCCTCGTAATCCGTACAAAATTCGTCCTCGACTTCGCCTTAACGGTCCATTTCATACACCTGATCATTACATCCCTCTACTCCCACTCTCTACCCTCGAGCTGGCTCTGGTGGGCCGTACAGGTCGGGTCTAGTTTGATAACTATTTCCTTGGCGTCATGGTTATGTCAGAAGCGGGAGTTGAGGCCGTTGAATTGGGGTGGTGGGGCTGCGAGGGGGAGGAGTAGGAGTCGGATTGTGGGAGGGAGAGAACAAGGGCAGGGACATGAGATGGTGCCGTTGAAGGGGGATGAGGAGGTTCCGTGATCTTTTGATACTTTATCTTGGGAGGGGGCTGTATTATATTGTTATTTTGGGTTTTTGGTTTGGGATTTATGTGCTTTCTTTGCGGGTGTGGGGTTTTAAGCAGGCGTTTTGCGTGTAGGATGTTTAGGCCCTTTTATGGGTAACCTGCGTAGCTAGCGGGGTTTCCTACTCATCTCTCGAGATTTTCTATTTCTTGTTTATAGATTTTACTTACGGCTTTGGCTTATATTTTCGATTCGATGCATTTATCACAAGGGGGGTCTAATGCCGAGGTGGGGATATCAAAAGATGACGATTTCCTCGCGGAGAGCAGGAAGGAACTGATATTTATAATGATGTACATATGTACCCAAAAAACTCCGCCTTCCGATGCTAGTCCCGAATCCAGGTGTTCCAGGTGTTCGAGGCAGAGTTCCTATGCTAACTTTTCCGAATTCAAATGCGTACTCATACACCACCACTTTCCCCCACCCTCATCAAAAATCCCTAAATAACCACCAGCAGAAACGTCCTTCAACTCCTCTTCTTCGCCTTCGCATCACTAATCGCCCTCCCAACCTTCTTCTCCAAATCCTTAAGCGGCAGGGTCACAAACTCACCTTTATTCCTCCACTCCGCCTGACCGGCCGCGTACTCCTCCAAAGCCAATGGTTCAGGCCTGGACGGCGGTGGGTCTGTAATCTTTGTGATGAGATAAGCCGTGCTGGCCTCTGCTATTCCGTAGATTAGTATTCCGAGGAGAGGGATACGCAGGAAAGCGTAGAATCCGATGCCGAAGCCGAGGAGGAGACCTTGGCGTTCTCTGAACCATTTTTTCTTTTGGGCGGGGGTGAAGGGGATGCGGGAGAAGTAGGGTTCCAGCTGTGGACCGTTAGTTTGTGTGGTTCATAAGGTCGTGAGAGGGGTATACGTACCAACGTTCGGACTAAACTCCTGGAAGCGTGGTAGGCTTGAAGTGCGATAACCATCTGCCGTCTGGGGACGAATAATCCGGCGATGAAGACACCGATGGCCGGGCCGATACCCACGGCTGGGTGTAAAGACCAAGCGCTGGCGGCGGGGAGGACGAACATGCCGGCCCAGGGGACCATGGAGCTTACGTAGACTATCAGGGAGATGATGCCCTTTTTTATCATCTGTTTTATGAACTCAGTTTGCTTTTGAGCGATGCTGTTTGCGAGTTTGGAGGTTGTTGATTTGGTGGAATCACTGGAAGAAGGCTTTGGGGATTGTGAAGAGGAATGGGGGGTATTGTTCTTTGGGTAGAGAACTAGGTTTTGATGGTAAGGGGGTCGGAGGGTGGATGGGTTTTCGTTTTGGTGTTTTTTGAGGTAGGTCTGGTCGACCCAGGAGAGGGATTCCATGAACCTATTGGTATGAATAGTTAATAAGTGAAGATTGGATATAGTGGGTGTGTAGTGGGTTCACATACATCTCATCCAGAGCATCTCGTTGAAGTCTTATGGTGAGCGTCATGAGGAAGAAAGGTATCTGCAGGACATTCTTCTCGAGGAACTGCAGACCCTTGATGATCCAGTCGTCCCATGCTTGGGTTTTGAGGTCGACGAAGAGGCCGCTGAAGGTGAGGAAGATTTTGACGCCGAAGATCTGGATACTATTAGTATATGTACGGCGGTATATGCATAGAATCCGGTTGTATATCTATGGATATGTATGGGAGAGAGGATTCGTACGGGAAGGTCAACGATGAGTCTGAGGAGAAGACCGGCAGCGACGGCGAGAGCGGCTTTCTTGTAGTGCGTGCTACGGAAGAGGTTTGGGTTTTGGAGGGCTCGGTATGCTATATATCATTGTCAGTAAGGAGTGTCTGTATCTGTAGTGTATATTGGTACTGTGATGCATACCGCCGACGACGGTCAACTGTGCCCCGCGCAGGATGAGGCCGGGATCGAAGCTTTGGAGGGAGTCGATGGCCTTCTGCTTGAAGACCTCGGGGGTCATGGTCGTCTTGGACATCTTGGTTGTGGTGATCGATGCCGGAGTGGAGTTAGTGTTAGTGTCTAACCATTGAAAGGGTGTGTATTCAAGGATCCGTCGGTGCCGCACAGGACTACGTAATCGCGTGCGCATGCCGCATTGTCGTCAGCCTCATCGGATATCTGCCGCATCTGGGCGCCCGAAAGTGACAGCCGAAGGTGCTAACCGCTTTCATCTGAAAAAAATATATCCAACCAGATCCCACTCTTTACCTTGTACCGGGTACCTCCACCACTGATCCGTATACCGGCTATTGTCTCTGTCGCCGCCGCCGGGCTCCTGGTTTGTTCGGCCTGGTTTTGAATGGGCTCTCGGTCGCTTCTGGGCTAATTAAGCACTTCCTCGGTCTTTGAAACGTCTCGAAGAGAGGGAGCTCGTGGAGAAGTGCCATGCGGGTATCGGGACAAACCGCTTCGACGACCTATTCAATTACCACAGTCTCTTCCTTCGTTTTATAGGGTCCTCGGCCTGGATCCCGTCTTCCGTTCGTTTTTCCGTCGGCTTGGGATACACTCAATTGAAGGATACATTAATTGACACACAAGATACTGGAGGATATATTGACTACGGTACATTCCACCATGAACGCCCACTTACTCCGTCGCTCGGTCCTCCCCGTCATTCGAGGTAGAGCGTCGACATCTCCATGCGTCCTCTGCTCCCATCACTTACAATCCACCGTCCCCGCCACCCCTTCCATACTCCGGAGGACCCGTCTCCCCCAACGGCGCACAAACACAGC
The DNA here is from genome assembly GCA_036971245.1 of Arthrobotrys sphaeroides. Lineage (NCBI taxonomy): Eukaryota > Fungi > Ascomycota > Orbiliomycetes > Orbiliales > Orbiliaceae > Arthrobotrys > Arthrobotrys sphaeroides. The sequence continues at coordinate 672,126 of JAJTTW010000009.1, read as the reverse complement.
ATGGGCAGCGACCCTAAACAAAGCCTCAGAGCTCGTCGCCGAAGCAGCTCCATCCTTCACTCTGAACCCGGCCGCCATAGTCGCCAGCGAAATGAAAATGTTGACGAAGAACATCCAGGACCTGTTAAGTTCCGGTCATCCTTCACTCGACAAGGTCGCGAAGTATTACATCAGGAGCGAGGGGAAACATTTAAGACCCTTAGTAGTCCTGTTGATGGCTAGGGCGACTTATAACTGTCCAAAAGCCGAGGAAGATGAAAGGAGGAGGGATAGCATATCAGCCACGATCAATGTTCCGATTACCAGTCCGAATATTCTGCAGGATTTCAACCCGTCCTATCCCGATGTCGACGGTTCTATAAAACCCATTGTGGACGCTCAGACGCTTTCCAGCGAAATCGCGACACAGATCTCGCCGTCACAGAAGCGGCTGGCAGAGATCACGGAAATGATCCATGCCGCGTCGTTATTACACGACGACGTTATAGATAACGCTGAGGCTAGGAGGGGGAATCCATCCGGGAACCTGGCGTTCGGAAACAAAATGGCCATCTTAGCCGGTGATTTCCTGTTAGGGAGGGCATCTGTTGCGCTAGCTAGGTTGAGGGATGCAGAGGTGGTGGAGTTATTGGCCACGGTTATCGCCAACCTCGTGGAAGGCGAGTTTATGCAGCTGCATAACGGTACAGAAACGATATCGGAAAAATACTCGCCGTCGGCTTTTGATTATTATATTCAAAAGACGTACTTGAAAACTGCATCCTTGATATCTAAATCATGCCGTGCGGCTGCTTTGCTGGGTGGGAGCACAAAAGAAGTGGCGGATGCGGCTTACCTGTACGGGAAGAACTTGGGACTATCGTTTCAACTCGTGGATGATCTGTTGGATTATACCATCACATCCAAAGATCTGGGGAAGCCGGCGCAGGCGGATTTGAAACTGGGATTGGCGACGGCGCCTGTGCTGTTTGCGTGGGAGCAGTATGAAGAGCTTGGGCCGATGATTAATAGGAAGTTTTCGGAGGAAGGGGATGTTGATAAGGTACACCTTTTCTCCTAAATTCTTTTTGATTTAATAACCTCGTTTACTAACGGCGCTGTAGGCATGGGCGATGGTCCAGTCGAGCAATGGGCTGGAACGGACAAGAGAGTTAGCGGAGAGTTTCTCGAGAAAAGCAATCGAAGCAATCAGCATATTCCCGGATTCCGAAGCAAAAGAAGGATTGGAGCAGATAGCTAGGAAAGGTCTCACGAGGAAGAAGTAAAAATCATTTTGGATCTGCGATATATATCGCCTACACGCGAAACGTGTCTACGGGACAACCCCACATTCCTATTTCGGCAAAACCTTGTGCGAGTAGAAAGTAGGTACTTCAGGGCTATTGCACGCATGTCACCGGAGGATGGAACGTTAAGGGTGGGACGAACAATATCTTCATGACTCGCTGTGATTATCGAGGTTGTCGTATTGACGGGAGGTTCGTTTGTGTGGAGGGCTGGGTAGGTCTAGCACGAGATGTTGGGGACCTCTTTTATTTTGAACATATACTTAAGTATTTTATACTCCTGCGTACCTAGCTAAGTACTTACTTACAGATTTTCTTCTTCATCATCACCATCTTCCTGGATTGTATATATATCTTCGATGAACAAAACTACTTACATACTTGATACGAGTCTCCTTTTTTGTATATAATCGTATTAACATTTTTACCGCTACTGCAAGTAAGAATTAATTCAAGTACGCAGCTAGTTTACGAGATAACAGCTAGCTGCATGCACTTTATTCTCGCAGGTCCAGATGCGTCGGGATCTTAAATTTGTTAGTCTAGGTGCCTAGACTAGCCGGGATCGGCAACAGCTTCGACTCTACATGTACAAATCAATTAACAAAATATATTCTCGAGTCTGGAATATATCAACTACACCAACATCTTGAAATGATTGTTGGCGGTTTGAAAAAAAATTAGGCGCGTAGCAATTCCACCAATTGAAACCATCGCGTTGGAGGCGGTGTTAGGTTTGGTTGTGGTTGAACTCAGGTCCCTGGTGGAATGTTCTAATATTTGGTATCTGTTGGATTTGCTAGAAAACTCTATGGATCCATTCTTCGGGGTTAACTGAAAGTTGCAGAGTTAATTAGCCTTCGCGCTGTAGAATTCGAAACTTGACACTTAACGGTCGGGGCAAGGGGTGAAGTTATAGCCAACTCGCGCCTGTTGATGACGACTCCTTGATGGTGCCTTAATGCTAGGGGGGTCCCTTCGTACCTTTGTCATCGTTTGTACTAGTTGTAGGTCGGTTGTTTTTTCAATAACGTACAACTTGACTACGTGGTTTTCTTGTCTACGGTTTCAGAATTCAACAATGTTAGATTGTTGGATAACTTTTGCGATATATCACGCGCGCGGCATCTTCGAAGCCAGATCATTGACTATATTATGGATATCGCCTTATTGGCACTGGGGCCGAATCGATTAAGATATGATTACAACCTCTATGTTCCGAAATGTTATAGGACAACTGAGCTCTAGCTCCGAAATCATATTAAGATGAGACGTAGGAGAGCTCGAGAGGGCCTCTGGATTAATTCATCGATCTAGCTAAAAATAATACAACCGTGGCATCTTGTCTCGAATCCTTTTTTCTTTCGTTTGGTTTTTTTTTTATTTTTATATAACTGGGCACGCAGCACCTTCCCAAGCCGAGATTCCTCGTCTCGATTTGCGACGACTCCGTAACCGCGATCGATCCCATCTGCCTCGCCTGCAAAAAATAAAACAAAAGGGCAAAAAATGTATCAGGGAACAATCCTCCCACGTCAGATTCGCCTCATCGCGGCTTTGGTATTTATCCTCGCAGCGGTACGTTTTGATTCGATCGCTGCCGTACCGCTTGAAAATACGGACGGTAGCGGTTCCCCCTCTGTCTCTGGTAAAGGTCCGAGTAATATCGATTCCTACATATCACGAACCGGCAAGTCGTGTGAAAAACCATTTGAGTTTGATGAGGAGAAGGTGTCCAATAATATTTTTGAAGACGGGGCGTCCGTTAACCTTTGGAAAGTCCCATGTGTTTATCTTCCCAAGGATATATTGGAGTGGTTGAAGAGTAAGGGGTATTGTACGGATGGTACTGGTATGTAAAGAAGGTCGAATTTTTTATACATGCATGTATAAAGGTTTTACTCGATAAAAGCTAAATCTGTTATCTAGAAAAGCAAGAACAGCAGGATAGCTTGGTTCCATCTCAGGAGCTTAGGCCAAGAGCTTGTAAGTTCTAGATATGATATCACTACGCGGTTTAGGAGTACTAATTCATTGATTTAGGCTGCCTATGTTTTGAGCCCGACACCGACGACCCGCTTTGCGAATGGTACAATGTGCACCCTAACGGAAAGGAATCATCGATCTATTTGGAGAACTATCCACTGCCGCAGCAGTCTGATTTGTTACAAGATGAGGTAACACCTGAACCCGATCACGATCCGAAGGGCACAGTCGACCCAAGCTCTGCACCTGTACACAACCTTAAAAAACCAAACTTTAAACGAAGCACATCTTCGAACTCGTCAACTAGCACAATAGAAACCGACAGCGAACCAGCGGCTCAAAGTTCAGTCGCAACTCCCATTCCGACGGATAACTCTCAAAATACAACGATGACACCGTTGAGCCCCACCGACCCCCCCGACACGATGAGCGCCAGGGCAGGTCGACCGGGCACTTATTACCAAACCGATGGGAGGGTAATATGCATGAACCCCCTGGATGCTATACTTCTCGTAGAAAATAACAGAAGCATTGAGCGTCACGGCTTCGATGACACCCTTATCGACCTTCGGAGGTACGCAGGGGAGTGTCAGCATTGTGTCTGTGAGTTCTACTGGGATAAATTTCTGAGAACCTTTACGTGGAGAATGGCCCCGAACAAACATACGGGATATTGCAGCCATGCTTTTTGGGTGGACGTGTGCAATGACAAGCTAAGTATGTGTATCTTCCATCCTACGTTCCATTTGTTTGTTCCGGTCATAATTACCGCAGGCAGGTAGGCAGGCCTTATCTCGCAAGAAGCAGGCCGGGTTTGGGAGCCAAATATTTCAATTATGCTACCACCTACTACAGAGAGAGAGGAAGAAGAAGAAGAAAATAATAAAAATTCAGGATTGAACTAAAAACCCACTCTTTGCACAATTACCATTTTAGAATGCCGTTGCGATGAAACGATAGCCGAGGCGGGATCCTACCAACTTGAACGTGACCCCAGCCAAGCAAACTTCAGGAACTCACCAGGCATCCGAGGGTGGCTAGATGGTGTGCCCTTCGCCGATGCTGTTGAGCCACCGTTGATAGAAGATCTACCAGAAGACGGCCCCATTGCGGCGCTCGATGCCCCCGATCAGGATGCGGACCTCTATTTATCAGGCCCGGACCCTCCGGAGTACGAAGAGCTTCTGCCGGCCTATGAACAGCAGGGGGGCCCCCCTCGCTACGGTATAAGAGACGTACGGCGAAGGATATGGAACTCCGCTCTTCGAGCGGTTTTTGGGACCAATGCATTCAACGAAGCCAGACGTAGAGGTCGGGGAGGCAAGTCGCCTTTTAGCTTTTTTGGGCCCACTGCACCCGGCAGTTTCAAACGCAGGGGAATTGACACGGGTAAAGACGATCCAGGTAATTATAAGCAACATTGAATGAATATGTAAAGGAGATTTAATTCTAACTTGGAAACTCTTTTAAGGTCGAATTAACAGAGATAACTGGGAACCTTTCAAGTTACCGAATCAACTATTGTTATCGCTATCTGTTGTTTTCATGATTCTCGTTGTTGTTGTATTTCTGTTTTATCGCTAGCCTGGGCCGGTTCCGGATGTCACGTGTAATACCAAGTTACCTTTCATATCTACACTTCACTATGCTTGCTAGACGCAGGATTTATATTTGATATGCTTATTGTAAATACAATAAATAAGAGAGGCCAGTCAACCAACTTATCACTAACTCGGTCCAGGAAATAATCAAAATCAACATGGCCAAAACTAAAGCTTTCGCACAGGTGGGCAGAATGCCAAGTACAAATTCATGCCAAAATACAACAATGGCAACGCAACCCTAGACATCTGTCCCGACTCATTCAATCAGCGCTCGATTCTCTCTCTTCAGGAAGAGGAGTAAAAAAAGTGTGTTACAATCAATCGACTTACGTATATGAGTTTTAGCCATCTCTCTTGTCCCTCCTCTCCTTCCAATTACGAATGTGTCCGACGAGGATAGCGATATCGAACCTTTCAGCTGCAGCGAGAGCGGCGTCGTAGCAGTTCGGGTGAACTTCCAGGAATAAAGTGGTGATATCGATCTTTTTCCGGTAAATAGCTTGCTCGAGCGCGGATAACTCCATGGACTCCGTCCAGTTAACCCAGATTTTGTGTATTGCATTTATGTTCGCGCCCCCGTCGAGTAAAAATTTTATAGTGTCGATGGTATCGTCTCTCGCGGTTTCAAGAGCGTGCAATAGAGGTCGACAACCAATTAATTCCGCGCCTTTTACCGTTAGGTATAGATTTCCTCCTACCAGAAACTTTACGCAGCTCAAACTATGAACTGTGCTCCAGTCAATGAGGGCGGCATGGAATTTTTGGGTTTCTGCATCATGGAGATTGCTCCAGGCTTGTGTTCCGAAGGGAGATCGTAGTAATAGCTCCAGGAGGTCTGTTTTACCATGGAATACCACTTGGCACATTGAACCCTTGGCCTCTGGGCCATGGAAAAGTTTTCGGATGGCTGAGTATGGGTCACTGTTGCCCGCAGGTCCGCCGCTTGCGAATCCGTCATCATAACCCACGAGGTATCGAATGACATCCAAGGAGTTCTTGTAACGGTCATCTTCGATTTTTAACTTTGCAGCAACTTCCACGAACGGCCAGAACAAACTTTTTACAGTATCGTCTTGACAGGTCTCTAAGATTCGACCAGCTAGTTCTTCGAGTCTATCCAGGTCCTGTAGGAGTACTAAGTCCACTTGCCGAAGATTGAGGATTGAGATTCTCGTCTCCCATAGATCTTCGATTCTTTGATAGTCCTTCGACTCTACGGCAGTTAGGAACTCCAGGGTTTTCTCCTCCTTTATTTCCCGTTTCTTCCTCAAGAAGAGGGCTTGGTCTATATCGGGGTTCCGTGATAACACGAAATTAAAAAGTAAGGCCTTGTCAAGAGAAGAGCCAAAGAGAGAGGCGTTCGGTCTCCAAGCCCTATCGCTGCCACGGGTTTGCAAACTTGTTCCAAAGTAGGATCCGAGCGAGGTTTACCCTTGTCCTTGGAAAGCTTAGCCTTCTCGTGCAACGAATGCTCAAAGTCGATTTTTCCGTTGATATCAGCTCCGGAATCTAGGAACGCCGCCAGCAGTTCAATGTCATACGGTTGGCTGTGTTTCGGGCGATGCCAGAAGTGTTCCCAGATCGATGTCCATACTTCGGTCTTGGATGGATTGACTCCGAGTCTAAACGCTGCCTGTAACATTCGCAATGAATTCCGGAAGTCGGCTCGGCCCAATACCCGTAGTGGATAGTCGAAGTCCAGGTATTCAGCCTCATTTCTAAGGTATCCGCCAACGGTGAAGCTATTTACTGCACGGCAGAGGTCGTTTATGTCAGCTCCAGGATTGGAATACTTCAGATCCAGTATTTTTATGGCTACGTCGGTCATATTTCCTCGGGCGCTCCCAAAGTATAAGACCAGTTGATCATTAAACCACGAAGGGTGACCGTTTTCTTCAGGAAGAACCCCCAAAGCAATTGCCTCTTGTGCTGCCCCATCCAGAATCCCACTCAATACCCCTGGTCTGAGTAGGCCTGCAATAACGACAGAATTACCATTGGAATCAGGCCCCAATCTCAAGAGGGGCAACCAGTCAGGGAAAAAGTATCGCAGCCACGTCAAAGTTGCCCGACTGTCGCCTTCCAAGATGGCCGCTAAAAGCATATGGGTCGCCCCGCGAGAAAATCCTCGGGCAGAAAGCGACTTGATATGGTCCTGATGGTTCGTGAATAGTGGGAGCAAACGGTACTGTATTGTCCACAGGCTTGAAGTCTCCATCTCGGCTACTGTTATCTCCGTAGGATCCCACAGCTCGAAGAATGGAGTCAGATTACCATGTAGGGTCTCCTCGTAGCCAGTCTGTTTACCGGACAAATGTAAGGTTTTGCAAGCGAACAGTAAGGTCTGCGCCTCGAAAACCGACCTCGGCCGGGCTCCGAAAGATTGTAACTGCTTTATCACAAATATTGTGCTTTTCGAGTAGTAGCGACTCTCAGCCGCTCCCGGTTTGGGGTCCCAAAACTCCGGGTATTTGGAGAAAAAATCCTCATTCTCGGTGGTAATGAGAGCGCTGTAGGCGAGGTTTCTGACACATCCATCGAGGACTTCGTAGAGATTTAAATCGATTTCGGGGTGCTATTCTCTTATCCCAAGTATAAGATCTTCGTCACCCCTAGAGTAGAGGGTTGGTAGAAGGCGGCCGGAGAGCAGTCGGATAGAGGCAGCACTCTTTGATAGAAACCATTTAAAAGCGGGCCGAGGGCCTGACATGGTGTTGATTTCGTTGAGCCATTTATGAACTTCGGTACGCCAGCAGTTGCCGTTCGAAAGGCGGGAGAGAAGAACGTTCATGGCTACGAAGGCCGGGTGGGCTGTCACCCTACTGACCTCAACCGAACCCTGGCCCCTAGAAGAGATTGAGAGTTTTTGAAATCCTTCAAGAAGTGTCTTCTGGAGCCTCTCCGTTGGCAAAAGGTCCACTACCGAGGACGTTATCAACGGTCTTGCTTCCGGGGTGAACAATTCATCGCTGGGAGGGCTAGAGACTTCGATGGCCGGACATGAGGCTATACTATTGGCCTGCATACGGCGCTTCCTTTCTATAGGGTACTATCAGGTCAGTTAAGACTAAGTCTCGCAACAATGATTTCTGACAAAAGTTTTAAGGCGGGTCGTAGTAATATTGGCGGCGTTATGTACTTTACCTTCCCGTCTAAAGATCTTTTCGGTTTCAGAAAGCCGGCGGAACGCCCTCTCCGCGGTCTGCTTCGAAAGGATGGATGTTCCCTTCAACACCATTACAGAATCCGATTTTCCAGCTTTATTCCGCAATTCCATGTCTAAATACGCCTCGAGCCATTCCTCCTGACGCGCATATTTTCTGTCACCGTGTTTTCGAACAAGGTTATAGTATTGATTGTAGCTAGTAAAGTATTAACGTGATAATTTGAAATATACGCGGTGGTTATCGAGAACTGGTATCATGGGAAGCCGGAGAATGCGTATACATACGTAGCGTTAATGTTGTGATTTTCCTTGAAATATCTCATAATCTCGGGCAACTTCTTTTTTTCAATATGGTATTGGTTCAATATTTCATCCGTGTGCTCACCAAGCCGAGGACACGGCGGGCTTTTCTTTCTCCGGCTGCTTTCCGAGGTCATATTGCAATGCGGTTACCTTGCAATTGAGTGTGTCTGCGGAATATCAACGACGAGTTGGGCACGGTTGGATATTGGCTTCGATCTTCGGTAGAAACTGGGAACGAGAGAAGAAAAATGATACTTCCGTAGTATTATTGTGATAAGTCTGATTCCGAAACTAGGTAATACTTCGGATGTTGAGTTTGGTTGTGGGATTCATTGGGATATATATCATGGGGTTTCCCTGCTTTTATATATATCCCATTCCTTGGTCTTCGGGATCTCAAACTGGCGATATCAATCGGATCAGTGGTGTCCATGTTTACCACCAAGCACTTAACTAAGCCTTTAAGTAAGAAGGACTTAATTCGTACCTGCGGATCCCAAATCCCAGGCACACGCCAAAGTTGTCGCGGACCAATCAGCTCATTACAAAGTTGCTCTCGACCAATCAAAACCAGCACTTTCAGCCACTCGTGCCAGGCGGGAGCAAACATGGGTCAGCGGCCAGGCAAAACCCACAACAAGCACCACACTAAAACTCCAGCATATATATCAGCCGCTTTTCGGATTCCGAATATTTTCTTTAGTCTAGATCTAGTTGGATATGCAACTATCGATTCATGGCGACTTTGGATACCAGATTTAGTAGCCTTGGCCAACCCTCCACGGATCTGGTTCGGTTCAATAGGAGCAAAATGCCTATATAAAGAGGACGTGAATCCCCCTATGGATGGATCTCAGCAAAATTTCAAACTATCATCAACTGGTACACCGATTCAGTAACTCACATAGGTGGTAGATTTAAGGTAAACTTCTCCATCAAGAACAGAAATGAATCAAACGGTGTCCCTAACAACCAATCTATCTATATTCGTGTAGATACCCAGGCTAGTTCGAGCATCTTACTATTCATTCAAGTTTCGCCGGCGCATTGCAGCGTACTGTGAACACCAGACCAAGATCTGTTGACTTCAAAGCGTTATACTCCAAACATTGTCAGCGGTGAGTGCCCCCTTCTGCTATATCGTAAGGCAAAAGCACCACAGCGGTTCAGAAAACAGATATATACCGATATACCAGCAGATTCTAATAACTTTCATCATAAACAGCGTTACATAGCGAGATACAGCCCTCAAAATGCATCTTGTTAGCCGCTCCAGCAAGAGACGTATACCTCTCGGGGTACTCATCGCTATAATATGCATACCCTGCGCGTTCATATCTATCTTCGTATTCTGGTTTATACGGCGGATACTCAAGCATCGCATTACCAGTTCTCCAGAAGAGACGCGTACGGAATTTTCAATGTACGGAACCCGATAAATTGCGGTACAGACCCACGTGCACGCTAGCAGAGTCTGCTGGTCTTCAAATTTGCATGGTTGCTAGGTAGAGTTCAAAGGAGGCCGCTATATTGAAGTGGAAAGGTTTATATTGGAAATTTGCAGATGAACTCTTGTTAGGCTGCTGATAAACTGAGATTAAGAATTAGTTTTGGTCTCAATTTAAAGCCTCCCCTACCGATATATATATTAACTTAGATTATACATCAAGCACCAATGCAGGGGATATCGCTTGAGGCTTAGACGCTCGTTCTTTTTAGGAAAACCTTTGTACCTAGTATTACATAAGTAGTTACATTTAATATTTTTGGCAACTGATTGAAAGCTGAATTATTAGCCTTTAGATACATAAGTAAATTTGAAGAACTGTTTCTCGAGCTCGAGGTCAGCTATTAGTGTGGCTGGTGTGTGCGTGCGCGCGAGCCTACGTATATTATTGATGACAATCAAAATTGTAATATTAAAATACAGGATACAGGCTTAGAGCTTAGGCCATAAAATATTGCGCTGTCTCGACGGTAGCGCATTGTTAGAGACCGATACGATATTGTGTCGGTATCATTGCCGCGAAGTTAAATCTCGTAACGGATTGTGCGGCGTCGCTACCGATGATTCATAATGTAACACAAGATCCCAGCCCAACGTCAAAAGCTCAATATCAACCTCTCCATTCCCCTCCATCCGCTCTCTCCATACCACCATCATCACCTTCAACCCTCCCAATCCCAGCTCCCAGCCTCCAATTCACCGACCTCATCACCTCCCAACCCCGCCGACAATGACATCCGACCAAATCTTTTTCGCCAGCATCCCACCCTACAAATCCCGCTCAAAGCTCTCCCCGCCCACCGTCGACCGCTGTCTGACCCATTGGACCGCAGCGCTCCACACTCTCCGCCACCTCCCCGACTCCGATTTCACACAGCAAACAACACCAACCTCGTCGTTTACAAAGTTCCTATCGTCTTACATTCTCAGCGATGAACTGTCTCAGACGGACGATTGGGTGTACCCCTCCAGCTCGACGTCAGAAACAACGGCCACAGCAGCGGCAACATCATCCACAAAAGCAAAATACATCAACCGCTCCCTCCGCCTGTGTATAAAACGAGCCATCAAACTCAACACCATAGAATCCATAATCCCCTCCAGCAGGGCATACATAAAACTCGCAGCTCTATTCTTCGCCGAAGGCGGTTCAAAACCGCTGTTACGTTCGATATGGACCCACAAGGAATCCATCCTTGTTACGGCGACGAAGGAGCATACGAAGTACATATCCACTGTTCTCGAGGATATAGCTTCAGGAAAGGAAACACCTGGAACACAACATATTGCTCTACTGCAGGAACTATGTTACTTCATCATGGCTGTGCCGGGGGTGTCGTTTGAGATATTTGCCGATGAGGGGTGGCTTGATAGCATGGCTGCTGCATATTTTGCTCTTTCGTCTCTGGGTGGTAAGAACGATGATGTTGTAGCAAAGGTGCTGGAGGAGATTCGTCGGTTGCAGTTTACTATTATCATGGCTAGCACGCAGGTGGATCCTAAACGGTACTCTGCTGTCATTGATTTCCTATTCAACTTCGTCGCAGGCGCGGAGACGGATGTTCCGAGGAGTTCATATATCACTTCTATTGTTTCTCAGACACCGCTGTTGGACCGATTAACCTCGATTGATGCGGAGGGTTATACGAACCGCTGGTCTACGATTCTCACAAAGCTTCAAAAATTCGAAGATGCGTCATCAACATCATCACCATCATCGAAAAGAATACCAAAACTACCCCGTCGGAAACAATCTACCAAGAAAAACACAATTGATCACACACCATCAACGACAGACATCTCCCAAAAACTCGCAGAGCTCTCAGAACTCTTCCCCACCACCGAACCATCAATCCTAGAAGCAACCCTCGCATCCACTAACTACGACTTAGAAGCAGCCACAATGACCCTCCTCGATAACTCAATCCCAGGTTCAAGTTCAGCACAACCAGAATTCATCCCACAGCCCCACATCCCAGACATAGACGAACTAGACACCCTCGCCGTCCCCATGGACAGATTATACATGGGAAAACGCGACAAAGGCACAGCCGACAACCTCCTACAAGACCGAACAACCGCTCCATCAAAAGAAAAAATATTAGCGGCACTACGAGCGTTCGATTCAGACGACGATGAAAGGGATGATACCTACGACCAAGACGACGTTGGAGGAGCGGTGGACACCACGGCCGGCGACTCGGAAGCTAATGGCAATAATGTTGCGGCTGGAGGAGCCGAGGAACGGGCGTTGTATAATGCGTTAGTAGGGAACCCCGGTGTCTTCGCGAGGGATGCGAAGACCAGACGCAGCGTGGAGAGGAAGGAGTTGAGAGAGGCGACGGGGATGAGTGATGAGGCTGTTGAAGGGTGGAAGATTATGTTGGATCGAGATGGTGGGAAGAGGTTACGGCAGTTGGAGATTAGGTTTTCGAGGGAGAGTGAGGTTGGTGTTAGTGGAGGTGGGCAGAGTGCCTTACAGAGGACGGCGTATAGGAAAGGTGATGAGGAGGGCGACGGGGAAGAAGGAGAAGGGAGTGGTGGAGCCGGTAGAGGGGGGTATGGTGGACATAGAGGAAGAGGTGGGAGACGGTTTGCGGGACCGAATGATAGGAATGTCACGGGGCAGCAGAAGGATCATTCAGCCGTTGTTTCGGATGGGAAGGAGCCATATGTAGGAAAGAGGACGGCGAAGGCGAGGGGCGAACATAATAGGAAGATGCAATCGGCTGCGAGGGATAGGCAGAGGACTAAGAAGATGGGGAAGGGGATGGGCGGAGGGGTGTAATCCGAGTCATCTACAAGCTCGATTGAGGGACTGAATTAACACTTGGTTCTCATGATAATAATTAAATTTATTAAGGAGTAGTACTATATTCGGAAAGGATATTGTATTGTTCCACCGATACCTGAATCTTGGAGAGAGGCAAAGGGCCGTGATATATCCATCACATCTACAAGGAAAGGAAAGGCTAATATATCATCCACCTCCCAAGCATCAGTAACAAAATCCGTAATAAAACTGAGTAGAGGTATTTGGTAGAAAAAAGAAAGCAACCGCCATGCCGTTACAGAAAAATTACAAAGGTCGTAATACATTAAAAGAACTGTTCTTTTCAAAAATTTCGAAAGAAAGAATCAATGAAATGTAAAAGGAATAAAAAGATATATAGCGCATGCGCACCCAAAAAGAATAATCTCGGGATGCAAAAAAGATAGAATCCCATCAAGAGATCCCATCTTCCCACCCGATTTTGTGTTTTAAAAAAGAATAATAACTTTGAACTCCCCCTCCGTAAAGGATTCATTTCCGCTAATTAAAACCCCACCCATCCCAACAAACTTTTATTACGAAGCATTATACCGTATCCTCTTAATCCTTGGGTCATACTCATCGTGCATATCCGCTTCTATTGGTCTTCTAACCCCACCTCGCGGGGATGTCATCCCTCCCGGGGGTCCTCCTAGGTTTCCCAAACCGGGGGCGTATATTCCCGCTGAGGCGTTCAGCATATCACCTTCAACTCCACCGACGCTTCCTGGGTTGCCATACCCGCTGGGTGGACCGTTCTGTTCGCTGAACGTATAGTCTCCGCTTGGGTGGTGTCCGTGATGTGGGTGTTGCTGGTGAACGCCTGGGTGGGGATGTTTTACTCCTCCACCACTCATGGTGGATGAGGCGGCCATACCGCCTACGGAGCTGGTGGGTGTATTCTGCCCACCTCTTCCGGTGCCGTCGTCATCGTCATCGTCGTCTTCTTCTCTGTCGTCTGGGTGGGGGTTGCTAGGGTTGTCGTATTCGACTTTTAGGACGGGGGAGGTGGAGGGTGCGTGCTGTGGTCGTGGTTGTTGGTTGTGCGGCGGGTGTGCTGCTCCTGGATGGTCGGATTGTGGGATGTTATTTGGGAACCCGTTGGTGTTTGTGGGTGGTGGTCCCGGGTTTTTGGATGGGTCGCCGTCGACTTGGAGGTGGCCGAGCCATTTGTGAAGGGTTTGGAGTAGACCGTCGCGGGTGAATGGTTTTGGAAGTACATCGATCATGCCTTTTTGTTTATGTCAGTATCATGGGTTTATTTCCTAGCTAGAGATCTGGAGATGTTTTGGTGGGCTTACCGCAGCTGAAGTATAGGTTTATATCCGTGGTTCGGATATTTGATGTCATTGCGATAATTGGGGGATCTTTCATGTCTGGTTTCTCCTGGCGGATCTGACGGCAGGCTGTGGTGCCGTCGAGTTTGGGCATAACGATATCCATCAGGACTAGATCGTAGGGTGGGCTCAGCGGGTCCTTGAATTTTGCAACTCCTTCTATGCCATCGCACTAGTTTTCATATATCTTGTTAGTAAAACCACGTTTTAGGTTAGGAAGGAGGTTTTGTATAAACTTACAGCATAGGATGGTAAGCACCCCACGGCCTCAAGAAACTTAAGACCGATCTTACGACAAGTAGGATCGTCTTCCACCAGCAAAATATTGGGCGGCCGCTTCCATTGTGCCGCAGCTGCGCCGGAGCTCTTCTTTTGTGTCCCTAACGGACGCCGGGGTTCCTGTCTGAAAGTAGTCGAGATCTGGGGATCTGTGGCGTGTAAAGGAACTCCGGACTGCGCGGCCGTGTTTCCGAACCCGCTGAGGTTTACGGTAGGATTGACACCGTTCATACCGTTGCCGTTCATTTCTAGATACCCATTTGGATTGCTGTGCTGCGGCGGAATGGGCGAGGGATGCATGAATCGTTCGGCATGTTGGAGCGGCGTTGTGGGGTGGTGCATCGGCGGGGGTGGGCCGTGCTGGGGCATCGGGTGCGCCATCAGTTGGGGGGAGACGTGAATTGGGATATCATGTTCTGGGTGATGAGGGTGGATCGAGGTGGGAAGAAACCCGCTATTCCGGTAATCATCTGGTTAGCATCTGAATATCCCGAAATCCTCATTCTTTCATTCTCGGGAGGAGACAAGAAAGATAGAGCTGAAGGGTTAAGGAAGACTTACTTGCCATTCATAAACCTCATCTGCGACAAGACTTTGTGATACGAATCCTGCAGAGTAGCAACCTGCGAGTGCAACTGATCCAGCCTCGACTGAAGCTTCGCAATGATCTCTCGCGTCTCGTCTTCCTTCGGCGGTTCCTCCGAATCCTTCTTATTCTTTTGCGCCGGTGCCTTTCTTTTGATGCCCTCTAGATTACCGTCGTTTCCGAATCGGAATTGAGGATGTACGAATTCCCACGCTTGGTCCTGTATTATAATCTCAGTACTTCGGTCCAAACCCTTCAATTGAACAATTTGAGCAGGGTATCAATCTTACCCCATTCTGAGCAAGGCTCTCATCTGTCGTCCTAACTTTGTGGAAGTCGTATTTGTTCAACTGGCGGACGAAACTCGCAAAGTTGCTGTGCTTGAAGTGCTGCGGCAGTACGTTCTTGGTAAACTCCGCATTCTACGTATTTTACCAACCGTTAGCAAAACCGAAAATCCCACTTATGCGTATAACCAGCGTCAAAGATATAAATACCAGGAGATACTTACATCGAAAACGATAAAACTCCCACCTGTATCCGACCACCTGACGACATGCGAATGTTGTTTCTCCCCTAACATGCTATATAAATCGACAATCAGTATCCAAAAACCGTCCGTGTGACCGACGAAAAGGTAGCGTCGAATAATCCTCACCGATAAAGCTTCTTCACAAAATCCGATCCATTCCCCGTCGTTATAGTAGATTTACTATTATCCCCGTCCATGTTTGCAATATCCTAGCCAAATCCGCTATGTATGGGGTAAAATATCGAGCCCTTCCGTTCCTTCCCTCTTTTGTTCCTCCCGTGCTTAGTGTATTCTTTTTTCCTTCGGTTCTCTCGGTAATGCAATGCACGATGTATGTACACCGCCTTTTTTTCCGGATCTAGTTTGAACCCGGCGTGGTAAGTGTTCGAAACGGCACGTGGTTGAGATCTCGGAAACCGAAAAAGAAAGAGCCGCAGGTCGTGGGTATGATAACGTGGCAGGTGGTCGATAGAAGGGTTCCGGACCGGTCTCGAACAGTTTCCGCTTGTTCTGTGCAGATTCGAAAAAAAAGAAGAACCCGGGTTTCGTTACGTATACTCCGTCGTAAAAAGGATATCGGGATCCCGGTTGTATCTCAACGGGAAAAGGCGAGTCCGAAAGGGATTAAAGGGTCCCCGTTAAACGTCCGACCCGGGATAAAAAGAGAGTCGGTACAGGTACCTCGAACGGAAAACTCAAAACCTGGAGTGAGCTCCGTTCGCTACTTCGTAATCCCTAAAACAGAGCGGTATCCACCCGGAAAAAAATGTTCCAGATGTTCCTTCGAAAAATAGAAATCTGGGGTAAGTGAGTATATATATAAACCACGTTTCTCGAAAAAGCCAAAAAAAAGAAGAATGCACACAAGTCAAAAAAAGAGAATTGGAACCACAGAGAAAGAAGTATCAAGTTGCAAACAACTTTTTTATCCTTCTCGGTAACGGCAATTCGGAAGCTTATCGCGATGCAAGAAGACAGTCCAATGAAGGGAGTGGAATAAGGAAAGGATAGTGATAATTGTGGTGTGGTGGCGGTAAATAATTCTCGGAAGCTTAACCTTCTTCGAGGCTCCAAGGTGTCGGCTTACTGGTGACGTTCGGGGTACCCTTTTGGCGCGACTACCTGGCGACGGATCGGTGAGAAAATGACCACGCGGGTGCGCAAAGGGCAGCTCGAGGACAGGAGGAGCAGTTATGTAATGATTGGGTACGAGGAGAAGGGGAGAGAATAAGAGAGGCAGAAGTGAAGGCGGGTGAGGTATGGAGAGAAGCAAGAGATAGCTTAGGCAGCTGCTCTGGCGAATTCGGATGGCTGGCTGGCTTCGTTGAAATTGAAATGCGTCGATCGTCGAGCAGCCTTTCTTTTCCTTCTTTTCCCTTTCCTTTTGAATTCCCTGTTCAGAAGAAAGTATCTCTGCGATCCCGTTTGGAAAAAAAAAGTGGGTTCTGTGATAAAAGTGAAGTCCTGTTTCCTTGCAAAGAGAGCTCTCGCGAGGATGGAAATCGACACTTCGCTGCCTCGTATGATTCTTGGTCGACTAGTATAGTGCCAAGCGGGACGGATGGGGATGGGCTATTTCCCTTCTTTTCTGTCTCCAAAGGACAGCGTGAAGACGGGAAGGGAATCCAACTGTTATCCTGCTAACTCCAATGGTCTGACTATTCCCGTTGGAAGGATACTTGGAGGTTGCAGCTGTTCAAGTTAGACCTGTTGTCGCCGACATGACCAAATACCACCGGAACTCTAAAAAAAGAAAGGAAAAACTCTCATACACGTAAAAGAATGGCTTATCGAACGATCATATAAAACCCGTATCGAAGCTTCTGCGAATAGTAATAATAATAATATAAGATATAGCGAAAAAGAAAAGGTTGGCGATATGACGGAATTGACAGTTCACACACCCACCAGAGAAAGCTGTACCCGTCTCGAAAAAGCGTTCCGATACCGTGGGACAGCGGGGAGGCAAGGCGCACGGTGGTCTGTCTGCTTCTCGGGATGACGAACAGACAGCAGCAAGCAACCAGTTCGAGCGCGAATGCAGCAGAAAAAAGAAGTTTTCAAGGGGGGACCGCGGAAAGCTAGCTATCATGTATGGGAGACCGAGAACGGGGTAATCGAAAAAGGACAACCACGATAATTCTTTACCAAAAAATGATGAGGCGAATTCTGCCGCGCGAAACTGCGTCAGGAAGGATATAGAGATTCCTCAGATGCTCTGCTTCTGCTTCCCTCAGAGGATGCATAGGACGCCGTTCGTTCGTGCGAACGGGTAGGCTGGGAAGGGGAAGGGAAACTCGGCAGGCGGTTCAAGCAAGCCTCCTCGCTCGGCTCGAAAAATCCGAGGACAGATACTATACCGTCCCCCTCTGCCCAACGTTGATTCCAACAGAAAATTGTATCCGACGAGACAAATCCGCGACAAGATACCTTTGGAATGTCCTGCTGCAAATGAAAATGCAAAATGACCACGGGGCCGGACGGTAAAATAATAACATAGAACTGGATAAAACTGTGAAAAAAAGCGGCCGCAAAGGATAGGAATGCGGATAAGTGCCAACAGTAACTGTTCTGCTCCCTCCGTAGAAAAAAATCGACCTTCTACTTACCAATATCGACGGTAGGAAGCTCGAAGAGCACCCGGCAGCTTAGCAAAGCGTGGGTTAATCGATTATGTGATTTGTGAGTTGAGGAAGGATGGGAAAAAAGGACCAGAAGGCGAGGCCGGTCTAGAAGCGGCCCTTTTTAATACAGAGACCCTTGGGATAACAACCTCTGGTTCCCTTAAAAAAGCCCACAATCAGGAAATCTGCAAGGAAAGGAGATTTCGACGCCAGCGGAAAACCTAAGGGTCGCAGAAGAGGAACAAGCCAGGGATTGGAATGGGCATGGGTTCAAGCGGTGGGGTGGGGAACACCAAGACCCCAGACGTAACCACCAAATCTCTTCTGCTTTCTCTTTCTCGCTCTCTTTCTGATATAGCATTTCCACCGCCATCTTTCCTTTTTTTACTCGTTCTCTACCGCTTCTCTATTTCCAGTTAACACGGGCCCCTCCAAAGAAAAAGGAAAGAAAGCACGGACTTTTAGCGTACCAAGATCTCAAGCATGCTTCGACATGACTTTGATGATGACTGTATATTCCGTACCTGGACGAAATCCACTGCCCGGTTCGTGCGTGTGCGCTCTCCGCTTATAGTTTGTTATTCGGATTAACCCATTCTCGTCATATTCTTTCCCTCTTTCGTCCCTCAGCTCCGAGCGACGCCGCGCCGTCATCGTTGATTCCTTTTCTTCAAAAGAAACAAAAAAACTCCGTCACTTTTAGACTTCATGTGCTACCCGTTCACGTCCATCTGGAGAGAAAGGACGAAAAAGAACATATCGCAAAAAGAAAGGACCTTAAGGCAGGTACAGCATTGTGATCCAGGTACAAGAAGGGAAAGCATGGGGGTGGCCGGGCAAATGGTTAGTGTACGGTACACTTTGTTCATCCCAACCAGATAGCGAAATATGCTTCCCGATCGCTGGGAAGGAAAAGAAAGGGGGTTCTGGTAAGTTAGGAATACATAGCCATGATCACGAACCCGAGCGGAGGATGCCCTTCACACAGAGCATTCGAGTCAAGCCCTCCCCTTCGAACTTCCACAGGCATCTTCCCAGTCGAAGAGGGCGTTTTGGTTTTGTAAACCCGCCGTGGCCCCTTGGTTCCCATTTCGATTCGCACACACTCGATTACCCAACTCGCGGTTAACGGGTACTACTTTGGACATCTAAGTGATTATCACCGTATACAGCGAAAAGCAAAATCTACAGATGTGCATTCGTCCATGAACCCTTCCCTTCATGCGCTCATATCTTTCAATGCAAAATGATCAGAAACACCTACGTAGACCCTGACTAGTACGTATACGTCTTCGGATCTTCAAAAACGTTAACATCGATATTCATGCATAACATCAAACCCCCCCAAAAAAACGCGAACGGTCATGATACAGGTTGAAGCTAAAAATTCCATATTATCACGCTTGAACAAAAAAAATAAAATAAAATAAAATAAAAACCCGCATACCTCGTGCGCGCAGTTCGTTCGTTTATGTAATGCTTCATGTATAACCCGCGCCAGGAATGCCAGTCTTGACAACGGCCAGCCGAAGCAGACGTTCCATGATTCGATTACCCTTTTTCCTTTCCTGATTCCCCGACCAATGAGCGGCTGCGGGGTGTTCCATGAGACCAGATTTTATCGACCTCACCTTCTTTTTTTTTTCTTCTTAATCCTTCTTTTCCACTCTTTTTATTCTTGAAGAACACCGCATCTGTGTGTTCGGAGATAAGTGGACAGGACGAAATCTGTATGGTTGTGTACGATAGGCCGGTTGGATCGCTTTCGCCTCTGTGCGCAGTATCTACGAAAAGGAGAGAGAGAGAGAAAAAAGAAAAAGGGAAACACTCGTACCACTATTGTACCATTATATCGCCGGGTTTTATTCCCATTTACCATCGTACCGTGACCTTTTACAACCTACAGAGAAAGCTAAGAGATGAAGAGCCGAAACCCGGGTTTTTCTTCAATCGATCGTTCCACCGGCGTAGATAATCATACCATATTACATCGATCTTATTGCATAGAACGAAGTAAAAGAAAAAGAAAGTGAGAGCTAAAAGTGAGATCTCAAATACCACAGGATCTATAAACCTTAATTATCTAAGAGAAATCGCGCGGATATCACAAGCTCTGCAGCTTCACCTGAGAAACTATCATGATTTCCCGCATCGTCGCGGAGCCTCGCTTATCGACGCGATAATAATTCGAAGGAGTGGGCTCACAAACCACTTTTCATATTACAATCCTGAAATAATTGTAATAATCATCTGTCTACTATTAATTAACCCTCTTCCTCTATAGCCTACCTCGTTACAGATAGATTTCGATCGGGATCTTGCAAAAAAACCAAATTGACAAGGGTCGAGAGGGGGAATATTTAACGAAAAGAGGTAAGGAAAAAGTGGGGGAATACAAGAGTGGTCGACGGTGTGAACCTGTGATCTTAGTTTCCATGCTCTAATCGAAACGAACCCACCGTGTCGATGCGGGATCTCATATCCAGCCAATTGGAGGATTCGGGCTCCTGTATTCAAGTTGAGGGCGAATTTGATCCTGTCGGTCTTTTGCCGTCGTAGAGGGTTGCGATATATATCTTCGACGTGTGAAGCTATGACCGACGAGCGCACGCGCCGCGGTTTCGGTAGATAATTAATTATATACTTATATACCCTCTCGCAAATGTATACATTAAACTTCAACTTTTTCTACCCAGCGAAGCCTTCAGAAAGAGAGAACGAATAACTTCGCGCCCGCAGCTTCAATTTTTGCAAAGGAAACCCTTCTCTTCTCTCGCACTCGAAAAGAAGGACTTCCACCGTGCGCTAGCGTGGACCGGCCCAGGGCGCCGTGGATGGAAACGGCATCGATGACGTCGATCGGCATGGACGGCCCATGTCCACTTTTGCCCAGCCGCGTCTTGGTTCTCCCGCTTGTGTCTTGCGGGCTCTTGGCTATTTTCCTCCGCACCCTTGCGTGGTGGAAAGGACTTGGGATATCGAAATTATAGGCACGGGTTGGTCAAGAATAAAAAAAAAAGTTATGAAAATTGAGGGGTGATAGATGTCAGATTCAATTGACGATGGTACGAGGGAAAGTGTAAGATTTCACGATATAGATACCGCGAGTACCGAGAAAAATAAAGAAAAACCAGTAGGTATAAAACCCGCCAATATTAACATTACACAAAGATCCTCCCAAAGATAAAGCTACACCATCCAAGCCAACTCGTCTCGACACCCCCTCATCCACATCCAACCATGACAAAATGAGGCGTCCCCCTCCTGCACCTGCCATAAGTGGGGACTCTCGCGCAGCTGCACGGCGCAGTTAAGCTTCATAAATAACTTAAGCTGGCGAGAACAATCCGAAATTTTTTCAACAAGAAACAAAAAGTAGTCTAGTCTAGTCCAGTCCTAAATCTAGCTCCTGCGAAGGCGCCTAGGCGATATATACGCTTTTCGTTTCCCCCTCATGCAATCACCTCCTGCAGATGTATACTTATCATTATCACTGAGCTCTCTATTACGTACTTATATATATGAAGTATACAAGTACCTTAGCGAAATATCAGATTTCTAAACCTGCAAGCTTGGTGGCCTAGCTATAGCTATCAGCAGTACACTATAGACCAGCGTTTCAGATACCACCCTGTCCCCCGGTCCCGAAGCCGTTGTTACCCCCACAGCTATATCGCAAGTGTATTCCTCTAATCGTCATCATATTAACCAAATCTCAAGAGCCAAACTAAGCTACGTGCATAGATTAAGTAAGTACTTAGGTACTATCGATGTATGTATCTATATCAAGAGAAGAAGAAAAAAGTATTGTAATATATTCCTTTTTATCCTCAGAGTATCTGTCTGCATTATCACACCCGACGCAATAAAACAAAGAATCCTATGAACCGTCAGAAGAGAATTTTAAAGAAGAAAAAAAAGCCACATGCACACCGCTCCAAATCCCGTCGATAACCACACCTTAAAAACCTACTTCCCCAATTCGCAACACCGCTCCTCTAGAGCTCTTCTAAAACAACCCTAGAATATCCTCATTCTTCATCTGTCCCCTCTGCTGCTGCTGCTGCTGCCCTTGCGCAGGCGGCGGACTCGTGGTTCCCCCCAAACTCATCCCTCCAAACCCACCAAGGATATCCATCTCCGAACCCCCCACATTCCCCCCTCCATTCTGCACGCTCCCGTCACTCCCAAAAACGCCTAGCAGATCATCCAAATTATTCGCAGGCTGCTGAATCCCGCCCGGGTTCGCGGATAGTCCCGAAATTGGACTCGCAACCCTGCTAGTGTCCGCCGAATCCACCGCTCCGAACGGATCATTCGAAGGGGTGGATGCGCTGGCTGGTGCTCCGCCGTCGAAGTCGATGTCGAGGAGGTTCTCCACGTTGGTGACTTTGCCGCCTGATACGGCGGCGGCGGCTTGGATGGGGTTCTCGCGCGCGTTTTGTTGTGCTTCCCTGTGGGTTTCGGAGAATTTTTGTTAGAAGATCGAAAGGAGATTAATTATTTCCCCGTGAGGGGCGGTATCACGAGGGGAAAGATGAGATGATGCTTACTCTAGCGCCCTCTTCTGCAGAGCATCTGCACCCGTCCTTCCATGTCCAACAAATGTCTCTGGCGGCTTGTGGTAAACCGATGCGAGTGTGGAAATTTCCGAAAGTAGTTGTTCCAACAGCCCAGGTGGTAACGACTTGATCGTTGATGTAATCGGTGGTTTATCCGCAAGGATAATCGTCTGCCGTTTTTCTCATTTCGTTAGTTTTTTTTTATTCCACCCGGAATATCTAATCGTGAAGCCCATCCATACCTTCGCCAAAGCCGGATCGTTCGATAACAACCGCCAGTAGATGAACGCCCGATCCCTCAAATCCGGATTATCGCTCTTGGTGGTCACACTCTGCAGGACCTTCTGGACCAGTGCTTGCGTTTGTGGTTTCTTCAGGAATAACTTGACACCGGCGGTCAAAAGTTGGAGTTGCACCTGCGTTTCTTCTTCCTCGAGGCCATCGATGAATGTCGATAGGATTTCGTCCGCGTTATTGATCTTTTCGGCGTACTCTCCCACGATCCATATTAACGACCCTCGTGCGCCGGGCTCGTCGAGTTCGTCGAGGGATTGGCACAGTTGCGGTATTATACCCTCGTAACCGGGGTATTTACGCAAGATGTCCTATTCGGAAGTTAGCCTAACCAACAAATCCCAACTTCACAGCCCAAAGCAGGAATCCTGTGTACCTTAATCACAACAATGGCCTCTTGCACCACGTAATTGACTTTTGTATTAATCAAATCCATAAGGACGTTAACACACTTATCCTTCGCGCTCTCGATCTTGATCGCGCACTGGCCGATGGCTTTCACCGCTCTCCTCACGAAGTCCATATCAACTTCCAGCGCGTACTCCTTAAGTTCCATGAGAAGCTGATCCACGTTCGAATCATTGGCTATCCGGATCATGATCTCGAGTTTCTCAAGCTTGACGTACGGCGGATCGTTGAATTTACAGAAGAAGACCCGCATTTCTTTCGAGAGGATGTCCGGTTGCTTTTGGAGAAGAAGGTTGATATTGCGGAGGGCGACGTATTGAACTTCCGGGGCAGAGGATAGCAAAGTGACTGTTTACGGAAGTTATTAGCCCTAGTCATCCTTTACTCTCGTAGGCAATGGCCATGAGCATACCGAGCGGCGGCGCCATCTTCCTCATATATGTTTTGACAACCTCGTAGTTCAATCCCTTCATATGCGCAAAGACCACCTTGATAGCGGAGATAACGACGCTAGGGTTCACGTGCTGAAACTGCGGGACGACTCTTTCGCATATATGTTCCATCTCCTTGAGATCCGTAGTGCGGTACTCGGCCAGCTGCGTCAGGATCGTAATCCGACCCCATCTACCCGTAAAACTCCATCAGCATCGCCCGAAATCAACCGAATAAAACGGCGAATACTCACTCAGTACACTCATTCAACGCCAACAACAACTTCTTCAAAACCGCGGGAGTAATAGCCAGCGCTCCGGTCTCCGGCGCCGAATGCATGATCTCCGCCAAAGCCGTTACGGAATTCGCAACGACCATGGGATTCGAATCCGCGATCATCTCCTGCAGTTGCTCTAGGAATCCGTTTTCGAGGCATAACTGTGGGTTCAGATCGAACAACTTGGCCACGCAGATAGCCGCCGTCTTTCGCACGTAGGGGCTTTCGTCCTGTATACATCCCAACCGGTCATTAGATAACCCTGTTTTCCCATAACTTCGAACATGGGAGGGTATATACCTTCAATGTCTTCCTTAACGGCTCCTCCATATAATCCACCATCTTGTCCACCCTAATACACCCCATAGTCCGTATCGCCAGCGCTCTCACAAGCGGATTCGGATCCTCGGAGTCCTAAACCATAATCACAGTTATACATCAGCCCATAAATTCCCACACTCCCCATTAAATCCGTTCCAAATCTCGTTGAAATTGGTATTATGTACCTGAACAAAAGTATTCACAGCCAAAATACACAGATCCGGATGACTCTTCGCATAATTCATAAGGTAAAGGTAGACGAGTTTCTTCTGGTCGAGGTCCGGGGTGGCGATGTTCTTTAATACGTCGGGGAACAGCGCTGAAACGTCCTTGCCGAGGGTCATGGCCATGATTGTTCGTTGGATTGCATCCTTTCTGTTTAGATTGGTTTCTTCGTGTTAATTGAGTTCCGGGATTACGACTTTTTTGTAGGAGGAGAATTGATTTTTTATATCGTGAGGGCGGGGTGGGGGGTGTGAACCTTTCGTGGGCGTATTGGGATACCTGTTAATGATAATAGAAGCGTTAGAAATCATGGGTATAGAGTATACACATTTTGAGGGCCAGCGAAGAGAAAGAACCATACCAATCCACTCCGTAACTCAAACGTTTCTCCTTTCCTAGGAACCTGGAATACATTCCGAATACGATTAACCGCCATCATCGCAGCTGTGCCCGGCGAAGCTGAACGCTCGCTGGGCGGGTAGGGTCAAAAGGGGGGTTTGTGGTATTCGGTGTCTTTAGGAAGGGATTAGAAGCCGGATCGCGGTCGCGACGGGGTGGTACGAAGGAGTGATTGGGTATTCGATGGAGAGGGTCGATGTAAATGTCGTGGTAGTGCACTTTGGAATCGAGACAGGTTGTTTGAAGTGTGTGTGCCTTTGCTTCGCGAAGCTGTGGCAGCAGCTGGGTAAGCTATGGCTGATTAGATTAGATTAGATCGGATTTTCTTGGCTTTTTTGGAGGAGCTGAAAAATCCAACACGGATAACTCCTTTTGAACTTCTAAGCATTACTCATGCTTCGGTGTCGTTTTCGACACCATTCCGGTTACTTGTTATAACTCCAATATCACTAAACGGCCCGAAATACGAGCTAGCTCTGCTGTGGCGTGTATTATAAGGTTTAATATCTAAAGCCAGAGATGGTATGTATCAAGAACCGGCGATGTTGAATATTCTCCTACTAACATATGCAAATGCATTTTCCAGGCGTCCCTCCCAAACCTACGACGCCTATTCGCAAACGCCAGAACAGAGACCGAAGAAAGCTCTTACTCCAGGTCTGCTGTAAGTTCCACATGTCATCCTAGCCCACCAATAACTGAAAACCCACGTCTTAGCCATTCTTAATCACTTAAGTTGACAAATGTGCGTATCTACAGTTCTGGAATCTAATCCTCTTCGTCTCATCCATCGCGGTGTTCAGCGTCGCTGCGCAGCGGATGTCAGGGAGGATGGTGGGTGGAGCGGGAGGTGGTGGCGGTGGCGGTGGGAGGTAGTTAATTGGCTGGGAGGCGGGGTTATTCACTATCTCTTTGATTGGTGATGTCTATGGGGTTTTGGTTTGCCTTGTATGTACAAATTCTAATCCTTGCGCCGGTTCATGGAGTTAATCTCATGACGGACGGTGGCCCTCCGGATTTATAGAGGGCGGGTGGTCTCTTTGGGCGATGGCCTACTCGGAGAATGTACCGATCTGTGGTCTCCCTCCCCGCGTGTGGGCAGCATATCCACGGAACCTAGCGGGATACACCCATGTGCTCGCAGAAGCCAGCTGCTCTTCTTAGCCATGTAATATGTTAAAGCAAGAGATGCTCATGGACACCTCATGCCTTTCAAACGACTCCCAAGCTCCCAACAGCATCAAAGGCCCTGCCTTTCAACTCTCCTCACCAATCAAACCCCCTCACCTCCCGGCCAGCACCCCCTCCCCCCTCTCCATAATCCCCTTAACCTCCCCATCAACCCCTCTCCACCGTTTCAAATACCCCCTAACAACCTCCCACTCCCTCACCGCCTCCTCCCTCTTCCCCGCCTTAACCAACTTCTCAAGTCTCTCCGGTGTCTCCACGATATACCTCACAGCCTCCTGTTTCTTCCTGAGCCTCTCCTTCCTCATCGCCTCCGGCGTAGTCGACGGATCGTGCGCGTGAACATTCTCAACCAGTGATGATGATACAGACGCTATATGCGATATCGCCGGTAATAGGGTAGTCGTGGCCGGCGACATGGGTTCCATATTCGATCTCATCTGGTATAATTCCAAAAAGTCAGCCCCCTAAAAAAAGAAGTTATAAAGGGGAATATAAGTATGCACCCACACTCCGAATAGTATCCGTAGCAGCAATCAACTTATTATAATTATCATAAACCAAACTCTTCCGTTCCCCATCAAACCCTTTGATATCATTCACCAGTCCATTCTCAACCTTTAAAAGCCCCCGAACACCTTGCGTCCCCACCAATCTATCCACACACCCAGCTGCATCGAACTCAGGTCCATCCAATTCACTGGACGGTAATAAAGAAGTATAACTCCCGGTGTTTACCACCTTCTCACCCTCTCCATCAACGGTGGTTACATCACCACCACCAACACCGTTGGAACTAGGATGCGGCGACCCAGAACCTTCCTCATCCCGTCGTTTTAACCCATAAAACTCTCTTAACGCGCTACGATTCCTTCGTTGCGACGCCGCTGTGGATGATTGTCGGACCGAGTTGCCGGCTAATGGGGTGCCGGTGTGGGATGGGAGGGATGCGAGGGAGTGTAGGGAGTCTGAGGAGAGACGGGAGTGTGCGACTGAGGAGTCGAGGGATGGACGGGAGGAGGTTGGAGGGGAGTTTATGGAGATTGTGGGGGTGGAGGTCATGGTTGCGCGCGGGTTCTTTTTGGGTGATGTGGTGGTTGGGGAGTGCGACGGGTTGGCGTGTCGCGGGTGAGAGAGCTGGGGAGCTTGTGCGGGTTTAAGGTGTCGCTTAAGCTAGCTGCCTCGTAGCTATCTTATAAACTCAACTGTATAAGTACCGTGTACTGGTACCATGGTAACAAGCAACTTGTTTTTGTATTTAAGTTCGATCTTAGTCTCAACCCAGTGTTGATCCTACATACCTAGAAATGTAATCATATTATATATCCTACTTAAGTACGTCAACACACCTCTCTCTACCTCCTACCTACCTCTTAGCTACTTAGCTACACCTCACTCTCAACCTCCTCCTCCATCCACATCCACAATCAATACCTAGGTACCTAGGTACTTCCATCCCAACCAGTTCCTCACCTTCACCTTCACCCCGGGACGTCTTCATCATAGTCGACGCCCGGAAGCCCTCTTTACCTGGAATGGTCTCCGGGGAGTGATAATGAGCCCCGTTGGTTGGACGGCCCTCCAATACTCGGATCACTTGAGAGAGGCACTCAATCACAATAAGATATATCAGAGGACATACGACCTGTACCGACCGATTTATAATCCGGACATCGACCAAAACCTGTCTACCAGGGGGGGAAAGGCCTGGAGCTTTCCGAGGCTGACGGCACAAAGATAGCGTGGCTTGAGGTACTAAATTTTCAGCTCAATACAGAGAATCTTTAGCTTATTGCTAAACAAATTGTATTTAGGAGGGAGGATGTATCCCAATGCCTGCCTGTATAGTCAGCCGGGTGCCCATACTGTAAGTGATGCCTTTTTTGGTTTTGGTCTTGTTTTGAGTTTCCCCGATCTGATATATATATTCCCACAGCTGTGGCTCGAAGTTGTCTCCGTATTGGGGGGACCGTCCATCCACATCCGTGTTCTGGACGACACGGGGTCAGATTTCTTGACACTGAGGTTAAGGGACTTGACTCCGTAGTGGCATTTGTCCCTCGCACAGGTTAGGTGATGATACCGAAGACGCCGAAATGTCAACCGACGATACCGTACCTAAGATGTCGATATCCAAACGGCGAACGGCCAGATCACCCGCGACTCGTCCCTGGTTTAGGCGCCCGCTTCTGAGCGGGCTCCTATCCAGTTAGTGTCTGGTCCCTTGCCTCGAGGGTAATCATCGAACCTCTCAGATTCGACCCGACTGTCCGGGTACTGACCTCCCGGAAGGCTTTTACCGTTGTACGGCCCCGTTGTCTTTGATGGCAACAGCATTTGGGGTCCGCAAGACCCACATGACTAGCATCCTGCCAACCGTCTGGTGTATGTACTATCTTTCCCCCCTGCTTGCTCTTTTTCCCTTTTTTCATCTTCTCTCTATTGCTAATTCCGAGGGTTCTCGTATCAATAGCTAACGTTACATCTCGATTGCATCCAGGCCAACGTCTATCAAACTGACAACCAATGAGCGAGGACTGCTCGGAAGGTCCGGGAGGGAGGGAGGAAAAAAGTGTAGACAATATACCTGGGGGCGTAGGTGCTTCGGTCCGTGGATCATAGACAAGTGAGCTAGTGAAGGATAATTTTATCTTGCACTAGATATCAAGAGCCACCACAGCTATCTCGGTACCAGTTAAGTTCTAAAGTTATTAGGAACCGACGATGGCGGGGGCGTCGAGGACGCCGAAACCGATGAGATACCAATTAAGTTCTAAAGTTCCTATTCACAAAGAGAGTGTATTGAAGTTCATGAAGATAAGAAATATGTAATAATGGTATTTAAGTCTCGTAAACAAGAAAACGCCATATGAACAAGGCTACCCAGATCACATCTCTGCTAAAGCTGTCTCGGAAAAATAATCAAAACCCGCAAATGTTGGTGCTTTCCGGAAAAGGCTCGTGAGAAAAAAGACAAGGTTTAAAAGGAAAAAAAAAACAATGATACAAAAAATGATGAATGTATCCCGAAAAACACCATGTATTTACACCATCCAAGATGCTGCTAAAACAAAACCCAACGGATTAGATGAATAGGGTAGGAGGAATCGACTGGGAGAGGACGTGAGCGTGAGAGATAGAGGCGGTGAGGCGAGGAGTCGCTTAAGAGGAGGGCTCGGTTGGTCGGCTTGCTGGTCTGCTAGTCTCAACGTCCGACCAGTCTCCTTCCTCGCTCTTCTTGCTCTTGCTGTCGTCCCCTTCAACGTTCTCCGTTTTGATCTCTGGGACCGAAGCATCCTTGGTCTCGTGCTTGACGGTCTCCTCAGATACATCAGCTGCATCCTTACCAGCGGCCTCACCGGCTTCCTTCTTCTCATCTTCTTCCTCTTCAGCGATACCGTCAAGGAAATCCTTGCTTCGTCTCTTCTTCTTCCTGTTGTAGTCGTCCTCGTCGTCGCTCTCTTCGTCATGGTTCAGGATCTTCATCTGCTTCCTCTGCTTCAACCATTTCTGACGACGCTGAAGGAACTTGGTACGCTTTCTCTTCTCCTTATCCTCGGACTTCTTAATGTTATCGAGTTGGACGTCGAGCCATTCCTGAAGTTCATCGATGGCGAGCTTCGGATCTCTCTTTCGCGGCAACAGGAAGTTCTGGACCTCAGCGGGTGTGAAAGTACCCTCGGGAACCATGGCGGCGAATTTCTTGGCCAGCTCTTCGATTTCCTGCTTATGAGTTGCCTCCTCTGCGATTTCCTTCTCGGTCTTCTTCTTCTCGGCTTCCAGGGCGAGCGATGACACGTTTTGCTTCTTGCCGGAGTAGAGTTGGATAAAGATCTGTTCCAGGACTTCGTGGTTGGCTCGGCCGAACTCGATTTCCATGTCAACTCGACCGGGTCTGATAAGAGCGGTATCCAAAGATTCTCGTCGATTGGTGGTCATGATAAGAACACGTCCTTCAGCGGAACCGACACCGTCGATGGCGTTCAAAAGACCGGAGAGCGAGACGTTGGACGGACGACGCGAGTTCTGTCCCCGGTTCAAAGCCTTGTCGACTTCCTCGTCATCCTCGGAATCAATGTCCTCATCATGGTTCATGCCGTACCCGTAGTCTCTGTCGACGTTTGCGGAATCCACATCTTCCAACAAGACGATGGCTCGGGGAGGCAGGGACATGAAGAGTTCTTGAACGTAGTTATCGTGGAGATTCTGAGAGCCGAGGGAGAGGATGAAAAGCTTGAGGTTGAAGGCACCGGCGATAGCGGTTGTCAGGGAAGTTTTACCGGTACCGGGAAGACCGTAGAAGAGATAACCGCGACGGTAGGGAAGACCTTGCTCCTGGTACCAGGCCTTGGTCTTGGGGCTCAGGTATTCAGCGATATCGGTGAGGAGACGGTTCTTGTCCTTGAAGGTCATGACAACGGAATCGAGGGAACGGATCGGACGGGTCTGGGAGGCGGACCAGCGCATATCGTAGGTGTCACATGTGTGGAGGACGGTCTTGTACTGCTGCTGCTTCATGAAGAGAACACGGCAATGAGCGAGGAAACGGCGGAGGGCGAGTGGGTTTCGGCCAACGGTCCAGATATCGACGGTTTCATCATCCGGGCGAGCACCCATGCCGTTGTTGTTGTGGGTCGGGGTGTGCTCGATCGTTCGTTCGATGATGAAGAGAGTCTTTTCGAAGAAGAAGTAGTGCTTCTTGGCGGATGCCGGGATGAACTTGAGCTTCGGACCGTACTCGTCGGCTTGGACGAATTCGCTGTCCGGGCGGTTGATACCCTTGAACGTGGCACCGTCGTAGAACATGGCCTTGTGCTTGCGTGGGATGGTATCCTGCTGGGTGCTAACGTGGAAGAGACGGGAGTCCGTGGAGATCTCGTTCCTAGCGAGGTATTCCATAACATAGTCGAAGGATTCGTCGTTGGAGCGAATGTGAGCTTTGGAGAGGAAGTAGGCGGCGAAGAAGTTCATGGCCTGGTAAACCATGTTGAGGAAGAAGCTGTAGAGGCCGGTGAAGGAGTTGAAGATGGTCAGGAGCATGCCGACGGTGATGAGCATGGAGGAATCGATCCCGTATTGATCGAGCAGACGCTTGACCATCTCCGCTCCGGGGATGGAAGCGAGAGCTTCATCGCTCTGGACGGGTTGGCCGCCGTTGGCTCCGAGGCCGGGCATTTGGTTGTAGAGGCCGGCATTGAGGGCCATGGAGGCGGGATCTCCGGCGAGACCGCCCATGAACAGCATCTCGAGAGAGAGACGATGAGGGAAAAATTGATGGAGCTTTTAGTGGGGATGGATGTTCTGGTAGACGTAAGATGAAGACGGAGTGAGCGTTGAAGGATATATCAGACAGCTGAGGGGGGTTTTGAGGGTGTTGAGAGAGCAAATTTATGCGGCGAGGGACGACGGAGAGATATTCGCAGGGCTTGATGTCGGAGGACTGTAGACGGAAGGTGCAGGCAGTTTAAATATTTTTCAATTGGACAGGAAGGATCCAAGCTCCGAGCTGGTCGACGAAGGTAACCCCTGTCGGATATAGTTAGAAGGACAAGGGTTTGGGGTGTAGGCGAGAGTGAGAGGCGAAATGGAAGGTTTCCAGCCGGCCTTCCAGATGAGAGCTAGTTTTCCAGCGGTCGAATGGCCCCTGAGGCTGTGCACGCGCTATGCAACGATATGATGATGGTGATGGCGATGATGATGATGGTGATGGTGGTGGAGGGGAAGGAGGGAAGGAGAGCGGGAAGGGAGTTGTTAAATAGAGGGAGGACGGGTCCAGACGTCAAAGCAGTCTTCTGGACAATCGGGCGGTCAGGGATGATGCGTCTGAATCGGCCTTCCGATGCACCTCAGACGGGACACAGTTCAACAAACAAAGAAACACCAGCACGGATCCATCCATCTACGGTTCACCCACGGATGCGAGCGTGTAGTCATAAAGAAAGAAACAAAAATAAAAAAAAAAAAAAAGAGAGAGAGGAGAGACTGGTGGTGCGCCTTAATCGATCGAGGGTTTTAGCTCGACTCCAAAACCGCAGGACGTAACAGAACCCAAAGACACCCCTCCACCTTGGTCGTGGGCCCCTGTCCGGCAGCCCAAAATCTGACCGCTTTCGAATTTCTTTTCCCTCTCTCCCATGTCTGTGACTCAAGATGATTGATGACGATGGGAGACAGAGAGACGGGAGGCAGTCCTAGGACAGAGTATAATGCAACTTGGCTGAGTAACAGCGGGATATATCGATATTGCAATCGCCATTCGGTGGTTGGATTTGAGCGACGGTGTACAGACCGATATTACCATTCATTACCAATGCCCGCTCCCCAATAGACGCCATCGAAACAATATCCCGGATGATGTCTTCTCTGGCTTACTTTTTATTTTATTTTTTTCTATCAAAGAAAAGATTTTTATTTTTATCGATTGTGCAGTCTGTGACGGAGCAGGGGCCTCCACAGAGACCCCGGTTAGCGCCACTTACCCTCAACCTGCATGGTCCAAAACCAGGCTGGGCAGCGGGGCAGTGACTCTTCTTTTCAGCCTCGCAGACCCTCTCGATGTCGCCAATTTCCATTCCATCCGACGTCTCGAGTGTTCCTAAGACTAGGGTTCCTGTGTTGCGTATGACGCGAATATCCGGGTACCAGCAGCCGGGTCTGCGGCTTTCATCCACAGTACTTCTTAGTACTGTATTGGTAATGAAGGTCTATGGGTGCATTTCCCACTTCCTAGAAAGCCAGCCTGCAGTGTTTAGTAATGCATATCTTATATGTTGTGTTTCTCGTGAATCGACCCGTCTACACGAATATCATATATTCTAGGGTACTTCCAATAGTAAATATATATTCGGATACACGGCAGAGCGTATACAGACCTGTTCCCTATCATGTCCTATGGGTATGATCCGAACTGTTGTATAAGAATGTGTGGCACGTGACCACCCGTCACGTCAACAACGCGTCGCGGGTTCTTGCTCATCCACAACACAACGCTGTGACTCTCATCCTCGCCGCGTCTTCAGTTAATCCAATTCAACCTCGGCCTCAACCTCATCTTGGTCCTCGCCTTCCCGCTCTCTGCTCCCCGATTACCAAGCACCTACCTCATTTTACCTTTGCTTTTCTTTCGATCTTCCTCTCGACTTCCTTCTTGCTTCCCGTTCACCTCGAATTAGCCTCCTCGCTATCTGCCTTCATCAATTGCCATTGACCAAGTACCGCATCGACCACCATGAGCAAACCCCTCCCCGCCTTCCGCTCCCCGCTGACTCAACTATCCGAGAACCGTCGTCCCTCTGCTACCGCCACCGCCACTTCTACCCAGCAGAAGCTGCTCCGTATCAACTCCACTCCCTCCAATTCTCCCATCTTCAAACCCTTCAAATGCCCCGGATCTGCAGCTCCCAAGCGAGAGTCTGCCCTCCCACCCCGTAAGCGCCGAAAGGTCAACTACGCAGGCGCCGATGGGAATGCCGAAGACGGCGAGGTATCCTGGACTGCTCCCGGTGCCGTTCTAGCCCTCAGAGAAGCCAACAAGCTTCCCACCTTCAAAGTCAAAGACGCAGAATCAACCTTCCGCTCAAAGTTTGCCATCCCCTTCATCGACAAGACTCGTATCAACAATGACCGTCCCACTATCGCTTTGGGAATGCGCCGTGGTGCGAATTTTGTACCCAAAGCGCTTCATGACCCCGCTGGTGAATTCGCCATAGTCCTTTACGACCCCACTATCGATGATAAGAAGGAGGAACCTGAGGAGGCGGTCCCGAGTGCTCCGGAGCCGGAGTCTTCGGATAAGTCTTCGAAGGGGAGACCGAATAAGAGCTTGAACGAGATATTGGGAATCAAGAAGCAGGATACCAGTGAAATTCCCAGGGTGGCCGTGGTTATCGACCCGAGGTTGGCGAAGGTTCTCAGACCCCATCAGATTGAGGGTGTCAAGGTAGGACCCGAATTAGCACACCACCATTCCGAAACTTGGTTCGGATGAGTCTAACTTTGTGTCCTTAGTTTCTGTATCGGGCAGCAACTGGCCTTATCGACTCGAAGGCGCACGGATGCATCATGGCAGACGAGATGGGTCTCGGTAAAACTGTAAGAAAGAATTATATTTGCCCGTTTGCATTTTTGGTCGCTGACGTGGAGGATAGCTCCAATGCATCACTCTTATGTGGACGCTTCTCAAGCAGTCACCCGAAGCTGGGAGACCTACCATCCAGAAGTGTGTCATCGCGTGCCCTTCCAGCTTGGTCCGCAATTGGGCCAACGAGCTCGTAAAATGGCTCGGGGAGGGCACCATCAACCCCTTTGCGGTCGACGGTAAAGCGACCAAGGAGGAACTCATCAGCCAGCTCAAGCAATGGGCCATCGCCTCCGGAAACCAAGTCGTCCGCCCCGTCCTCATCGTCTCATACGAAACTCTTCGTCTGTATGCCAAAGAGCTGGGCAACACGGAAATCGGTCTCATGCTGTGCGATGAGGGGCACAGGCTGAAGAACGGGGAGAGTTTGACGTTCACCGCGTTGACGGAGTTAAACGTCAAGCGTCGTGTCATTCTGTCGGGAACACCGATCCAGAATGATTTGACGGAGTACTTCTCGCTGCTCAATTTCGCGAACCCAGACTACCTCGGAAGCCGTGCCGAGTTCCGCAAGAAGTACGAGATGCCAATTTTGCGAGGGCGTGACGCGAATAGCGACGAGAAAACTCGACAGAAGGGAGACGAGCGTCTGCATGAGCTCTTCGGTCTGGTCAACAAATTCATCATCCGACGAACCAACGACATTCTTTCAAAATACCTACCAGTTAAATACGAGCACGTTGTCTTCTGCGGGCTCGCCCCTTTCCAGAGGGACCTGTACAATCATTTCGTTACCAGCTCCGAAGTCAGGAAACTACTTCGCGGCGTCGGCTGCAAGCCCCTCAAAGCTATCAATGTCTTGAAGAAGCTGTGTAACCATCCGGATTTGCTCGAGCTCCCGGACGACTTGCACGGAAGCGAGCAGTTCTTCCCGGACGGCTTTGTGCCGAAAGCCGCCAGAGGACGGGACGGGCGATACGTCAACGTCTCATACTCCGGGAAGATGCTTGTTCTGGACAGGATGTTAGCCAGGATCCGACAGGATACTAATGATAAAATTGTCTTGATCAGCAACTACACGCAGACTCTGGACGTGTTTGAGAAACTGGCGCGTTCGAAGGGGTGAGTGTTTAAAAATCAGACGGCTAATAGTGCGTGACTTCGGACTAACGACGAGCTCCAGGTACGGTTTCCTTCGACTTGACGGAACTATGAACGTCAACAAGCGCCAGAAGCTGGTCGACAAGTTCAACAATCCGGAGGGAGAGGAGTTTATCTTCCTGCTGAGCAGCAAAGCCGGAGGATGCGGTCTCAACCTGATCGGTGCCAATCGGCTTGTCCTGTTTGATCCCGATTGGAATCCTGCAGCCGATCAGCAGGCTCTCGCTCGTGTGTGGCGTGATGGCCAGAAGAAGGATTGTAAGTTGAACTCTCAGGTTTACGAGCACGGTTGTTTCAGTGTCTAACTCGAAATGTGAAAAAGGCTTCGTCTACCGCTTCATCGCTACCGGTACGATCGAGGAGAAGATCTTCCAGCGCCAGTCCCACAAGCAGTCGCTCTCATCGTGTGTCGTGGACGAAGCGCAAGATGTGGAGCGACATTTCGGTACCGAGGATTTGAGAAAGCTGTTCGAGTACAACACCAATACTCGCAGCGATACGCACGATACGTTCAAGTGCAAGCGATGCAAGCCTGACGGGAGGCAATACGTGAAGGCGCCGGCGATGCTATACGGCGATACCAGCACGTGGAATCATTTTGCCGGGGACGGGATGGGGAAGATTGAGGATTTGCTGCTGAGGCAGGAAGGGGAGTACGGAGGGGGTGAAAGGGTCGTGAGCGAGGTTTTCCAGTATATAAGCCACTGATAGCGATTGGGACGTTTTCGCGGTTTCTTTTTCTTTTTTTTTTCTGTACACTATCTGCGTTCTACATATATTTCCCTCTCTTTTTTTTTTTTTTTGCTTTCGTTTTTGGCCGCTGCACAATCTTCCTCTGAGATTCGGTTTTGGTTTGTTTGTGGGGAGCGAACGGGCGAACGTGGGTTTTTGAGATACACCGTTTTCTTTTCCGCGCACGCATCTTCTTCACGACCAAAGAACTTCCCTTTTTTTCATTACAAGCTTGGGGGGCAAGAACATTATTCCTGATCGTTAAATTCTCAGCTGAGGATTCTTTTTTCTCCACCTATTTCCTGGGAAGCTTGTTTTTCTTGAATCCCAAAATTGGGGACAGCCAAAATACAATATTATGGACGCCAGGCAGGATCCGATGTGCGAAAGCCGATGAGGAATAGCTCGTAAGACGAAGAATGCCTAGCTGGCGGACAGGACCTTGAGGCGTCACGCTGGGAGTCATCGATCCTGGCCGGCATGAGACCCTGGCCCTGTGCTGGCTGCGGGATTCACCAACGGTGCATGAAGTCGAGTGGGAGCAAGACATGTAAATATTAATACCTTGACACCGGACGTATTCAGTCTCGGTAATCATACAGAGTAAGAGCAAGAGAGAAGAGGGGCAGCTTGTATGATCATTTATAACCGCCGGGCGAGCCGTCCTTGAGTCTGTCGTGATATCACATATACTTCCTCGTCCAGTACATAGAAAGCAAGTAAGTGAAGTGAGCTGTCTTACAAACCAACCCAAACCACCAAACCACCAGAAACACCATCACCAGCTCACACTTCCCCTCTTCCTCTGTCCGTTAACTTCCCATCTTCACCATCTTCGCCTCATCCATCCTACCATCTAACCAAGTTACCCAGTTCTGCCATCGGCGTCTGATCTATCGATATCCCCGCTGCCTTTCTACCGCATCTGCTCCCGCTCGCCGTCCCCACTCAACCTGGCTTTGGCGTGCCAGCCTTCACGTGGTCCTCCGCGAGAATCTGATCCCAGCCCATCTTCACAATCCCATCTTCTTGCTTGCCATCTACTCCATCTCCATCATCCTCTTTATCTTCACCTTCATCTCCACCATCACCACTGCATCCCGCCAGCTTCATCATCCTTCCCTTCCCTCCCTCCTCTCCATCCCTCCCCTCCTCCTCCCTCCCCTTCCGACTCTCCCACCCCGGTCCCTAGATCTCCTCTCCTCCTTCCTTCCCCGGTGTCCTTCTCCCCTCTCCGACGAAGCAAGGTTCTTCCATCTCCACGGAATAACCTTGTCCTCGTCCCCTAGCCACCCACCACGTTTCCTCCTACCCGGAAACGAAAGACCTCTTCGGCGGCAGCTAATCACCCCGACGACCCTATAGACGGAGCCGCCGACTCCCACCCGGAACAACCTCACTCACCCTCCCAAGTATCCTTACAATCGCTCGCTACCCAACCCGGCTCTTCCACAAATCTAGCCGTAGCTGAGGAACGCCCTTCCAAACGATCCCACTCCTCCACTTGTATCAATCCACCTTTCACAGGTCACGACGATACCGACGAAGTAGCTTTCTCACCGGCATACGACGCCCTCATCGAGAACGAACCCAAGGGCAAAATGTCTGAGATGAGCGAGGACGAGTTTCTCTCGGGGGGTTCCGAGGACGAGTTTGGAGTGGACGAGAGCATGGACAGTGGTAGGTTATCTCGCCTTTAGCTCACACGGCCGCTAGCTCCCTATAAATTCCACATATTTTCTAACTTTTAATGCTTTGAACAACTGCAGATTTCGAAGAGGAAGATGGCACCCAGTACCTCGATGACAAGGACGATAAACCCCAGAAGAAGGCTTACGAAGTCGATTTCACCGTCCTGACCGAAGCAGAGATAAAAAAGGCCCAGACAGACGCCGTTGATGAAGTCTGTGCTATCTTTGCCCTGTCGCCGGAGAATGCCGCTGTCCTTCTCCGTCACTTCAAGTGGAACAAGGATCGTATGATCGAGCAGTATATGGATGGCTCGCAGAAATTGCTCGAGGAGGCCGGGGTTGATCTGACGGGACTCAACAAGCCCGAGTTAAAGAAAGTACCCGGTTTCATGTGCGATATCTGCTGCGAAGACGAGGACAACCTCCAAACCTTCAGCTTGAGGTGTAACCACCGATACTGTGCGGATTGCTACCGCCATTACCTG
Organism: Arthrobotrys sphaeroides; assembly: GCA_036971245.1. Lineage (NCBI taxonomy): Eukaryota > Fungi > Ascomycota > Orbiliomycetes > Orbiliales > Orbiliaceae > Arthrobotrys > Arthrobotrys sphaeroides. The sequence goes on along the minus strand of JAJTTW010000009.1, from coordinate 633,852 downwards.
AGCCAGAAGATCAAAGAGGAAGGAGAGGCCATAAGAATACAGTGCCCGGCCGACGGATGCAAGGTTTTGGTTGATCCGAAGTCGATTCTGATGTTGGCGGGCGTCGACGTTCTCGTTAGGTGAGTTTGTTATCATCCGCTCGGTTTGTTCTTCAAGCGGGGTGACTAATACTATCTTTTGCAGATACCACGAGCTCCTTAATCGGACTTACGTGGAAGACAGGGAGAACCTGCGATGGTGCCCTGCACCGAACTGCGAGTTCGTCGTCGACTGCCCGGTCTCCCACAAGCAATTGCACGAGATCGTCCCCACGGTACTCTGCGAGTGCGGCCACCACTTCTGCTTCGGGTGTGGTTCCAACGACCACCAACCCTGCCCTTGCGGCCTCGTCAAGAAATGGCTGAAGAAATGCGAGGATGATTCTGAGACTGCCAACTGGATCTCGGCTAACACAAAGGAGTGTCCGAAATGCCAGAGCACTATCGAGAAGAACGGAGGATGTAACCACATGACATGCCGAAAGTGTAAGCACGAGTTCTGTTGGGTCTGCATGGGTCCATGGAACGAGCACGGAACCAGTTGGTATAACTGCAACCGTTACGAAGAGAAGAGCGGAATCGATGCGAGAGATACCCAAGCCAAGAGTCGCGCTAGCTTGGAGAGATACTTGCATGTGAGTATATATCGATATATATCCCGAGAAGATAGAGAAGGTTTTAGAGTGGAAGGCTAATGCTCTCATCTAGTACTACAATCGTTACGCAAACCACGAACAATCTGGGAAACTCGACAAAGATCTTTACATTAAGACTGAGAAGAAAATGACGATGCTCCAGTCTGCCTCTGGTATGTCATGGATTGAAGTTCAGTATCTCGACGCCGCCTCCAAGGTTCTTCAGCAGTGCAGACAGACCCTCAAATGGACGTACGCGTTCGCTTTCTACCTTCAGCGAAATCACTTGACCACGATTTTCGAGGACAACCAGAAGGATCTGGAGATGGCGGTCGAAGCTCTCAGCGAGCTTTTCGAGAAGCCCACGGATCAACTGGCCAATATCAAGGTCGAGATGATGGATAAGACCGCCTATGTTAGCAACAGGCGAGTTATCCTGTTGGACACGACTGCGAAGGGTCTTCAGGATGGAACTTGGGAGTTCACGGTTGAGTTTTAAGGGATGTCTGGCATATCGGGTATATGAGATCTACGTGAGGAGGACTTTGTGAGCGGACTTATCTGTTTTTTTAGAACGCGATACTGGTTTGCCCCCCTCTTTTTTTTCACTTAGTGTTTTTTTCCTTTTTTTTTAACGATCATGGAAATGGTGATGCTAGTCGACGGTTCTCTTTATTCGCTATGGGACCTTTCTCTCTCTCCACGTCATGGATTCTCTTCTCTTCCCGTCTGTATGTCTTCTTTTTTCATTTTTCTTCTCGAGTGTTATATATAGCTTTTTTTTTTTTTCCTTTTCGGCGGATTATCAGGACGGTATTACTCTACTACCACTACCACTGTTACTATCACTACTACGACCATTAACTATTACAATGGAATACGGATATGATTCATTCCAAATGCTTTTTCGACGTGTTCGTCCGGGATGTTGGTGACATGGGCGCAAGGTGATGACGTTCGGACGCAAGGATCCTGGCGTCGCGTGTTGACCGCGTGGTAATTTTTGAGTCGCAAAATAAAACACCAACGAAAAACTTCTTTTTCTTGCCGTGGATATAAAACCTTCAACCTTTAGTTTTTACAAACGGGGCACATCAAATTATTACCGATTCGCATATCCCAAAAAATACCACCTTTCGCTCATTAATATTTTTCAACAGAGAGGAGGCTTGTCGAAATGAATACCGTCAAATCCACCGTTTCTCGGTGCGCGGGGCGGCGCACGGTTGGATCGTTATCCCGCGACATCGGAGTAAATCGACTTTTTTCCATACCGGAAACGACGGCGATACAGCACCAGCAACAGCAACAGGCTACGATGATGTTATCGTTTTTATACCCACCGGGTGCTAGGAGGTGTTTGGTTTCTCATGCTCGAGGGGGTATGAGCCGACAACGACAACGATATGGGTGTTTGAATACACCATCTTCTTCGAAGGATGTTATTAAACGGGGGTACTCGACCAAACCACCACAAGAACAATCCCAACCGTTACCATCGAAGAAATATAATCTAGAACAAGCATCACCGGAGCCATGGCAGTATCTACTCGGACAATCAACCGAAGAAGAAGAAGCTAGTCTTCGCCCCGCCAGGATTGAAACTCCGTCGTTGGAGGTGGAGCATGAGCGGTCTTTTCGGGGTAGGGATGGTGATGGTGGTGGTGGTGATGGTGGGAGGTATAGAAGGGGATCAGGGGCTTATGATTATAACCCCAGATCTTCTAGACCATCTTCATCATCATCATCGTTTCCTGATACCCCGAAATCCTTCTCTCATCGTCGGGTATCGCATCAACAACGGGATAGGAACAGTGAATACAAAACATCGCCGAACGATGGTGTGGCGGAGGATATTACGCTTTCGCCATCACCGAGGACGAATATGACTGAGAGGGAGAAAGTTATATTCGATATGATCTTTGAGAAGCTTTTGCAGAAGACTAATTCTGGTAGTTCTGCTGCTGGTGGGGTGTTGGGAGGTCAGATACCCCCGCCGGGGATACCGTCCAGGAGGTTACTACAACACCAACATTCTCGTCCGTCGCCCATGGTTTCGGCACTTTTTGAAAGCGCGGTGGGACCGCAGAGCGGAGTTGATGATGAGGTTTCCTTTGGACCGGAACGGATGGGCGGTGATGATGATAAGCTTAATATGGAGGCGCTTTTGGCGCGAGGTGATTTTCCGGCTTCGTTGAGGTCTGCTGCTGCCGGGAAGTTGGGGTTGAGTAGGAAGGCGGTTGGGTTGGATGATGATGAGGTGGAGAGTCCGGAGAGAAAAGAGGAGTTTGTGAAGTTGGAGGGGATGTTGGAGTTGTGTGGGAATGATTTGGAAGTGTGGGAGTGGCTTGATGGGTATATTTTCCCTATGGCATCGGAATCGGCTTCTTCTTCGAATTCATCTTCGGGGAGGAATTTAACAGGCAACTACCCGAAACTTTTGAAGGCGGCTATAAACCTCCTCAGAACCGCATACGAAGACTACCCAGCTTGCACCGCGGTATTCGAAAAGATTAAACAGTTAGGTCCGGAATCATACATCATCGGTTGCTCCGTCGGGGTTTACAACGAGATGTTGTTGGTTAAGTGGAAGGGGTATAGGGATATGACCGGTGTGCTGGAGTTGCTTGAGGAGATGAGGGTTAATGGGGTAGATGGTGATGAGGTTACCGCGGGGATTGTGGCGGATGTGCTTAGCGATGTTAGGGTTTTTGAGAGTAATACTTTTTTACCGGGGACGGTTATGGTGTGGAGGACTGAGGGGGTGTTGGAGGGGAAGGAGAGGTTGAGGGAGATGATGGGGGAGATGGTTAGGGAGGGGGATAGGAGGAGGTTGGTGATGGAGGGGGTGGAGGTGTGAGAGACTTATTTTTGTGTATATAGTGGAGATGGTGGTTGTGAATGGGAATACACTCCTCTTGATGTTTAATTGAAGTCGTTCATGTCGTTTGTAGAGCTAAGGAATTCGTCTTGAAGATACATAATTGATATCCGCGCGATTCGTATCAAAGGTGTACGATATAACAGTGCCGCCCAGGAAACGCCAGATGCAATAATACCACCGCTAATCCATAAACGATACGAGTTCTTCCCTTACCTTGAATACCCCGTCGAAATCAATTACCCGTTACTACTAGCCCTCGGCCTCAACTTCGTAAACGGGTCGTACAAACTCCTCGGCACCGGCATTCCCTGCTGCTGCTGTCCTTGCATCTGCTGTTGTTGCTGCTGCTGCTGCTGCATAATAGGTTGCCCTTGCATCTGCTGCCCTTGCATCAAAACCGGTAACCCGCCGCCTCCAGATGAATACATACTCCCCACGCTCCCCACACTCGCGTAGCTACTAACGCTGCCAGTGGCACTATGTCGTCCACCATCTATCCTTCCCTCCCTTTCACCTCTTTCACCTCTACCAGCTAATGGACTAGAAACTTCTCGATCATTTGTAGTAGCGCTGTAAGTGCTCTGTGGAGTTCCAGGACGGGCACTCATGCTCCCCCTATCCATCCGTGAGAATTCAACCATCGATGCTGCGGATTTTAGAACTCTTGAGGGAGGTGGCGGGAGGTCGTGGTCTATCATCGGTGTTGAACTGCCGCTGGTGGGGACTAGGGTTATCGTTGACCCCATGTTTCCTATCATTGGGTTGAAGCTCGGTAGTAGGGTTCCTATACCCCCCGATGTGCTGGCAGGGACTAAAGTACTTGTGCTACCGCCGCCCATGATCGATGACGCCGACGATGATGCGTATGAAAAACTTCCGGCGGTGCTGGGACGTTTGCTGCCATCTCTGCTGCTTGGGGCGGTTTGAACCCCCCCTACTCCTCCCATACCAAATCCCAATGGTCCCATACCACCGAAGGGGTTGGAGGTTGTGGGTGTTATCCCACCGGCGGCGATACCTATACCGCCCGGTCCGACCATATTTTTGATAGCAACGCCATCGATCAGGGTTTTGAAGTACTGTTCCGCGGCTTTGGAGAATGAGTAGTCCTTTGCGTACCAGCCTTCTCTGTTCCTTGAATCGAAGTTTGCGCCGCGGTCGATGAGGGTGCGGATTGCTTTTAGGTGGCCGTAGGCTGATGCGTACTTTTTTATAATTTAGTTTGAAGGTGGGTGGGATAGGGGATTTGGGGGGTAACGTACGTGAAGCGCGGTGTTACCGAGTGGATCTATCGCATTGATGTCTGCTGAGGAGTCGAGGAGTATCTGGTTTGTATCAGCATCATCTTCATTACTATATCGTGAGCGTGTATACACACATTAATATTCGCATCATTCCCCGCCTTCGCCGCCATCATCAACTACCCAGTTTAATCAGCCATTACCCCCCATATACACTCCTAGATATAAAAAACTCACAGCAGTCATCCCACTCTTATCCCTCCACCCAACACACCTCTCAAACTCCGCCGCCAAATAAAACACAACATCATCAGCGTTCCCATCCGTACTCCCACTCGCAACCATCAACGGCGTCTGTCCATCATAATTCCTCGAAATCCCATCCTTTTCATGTCCAGCTTGTACCAAAAAAGTTACAATATCCGTTTGTCCGTGTGAGGCGGCCAAGTGTAACGGTGTGTTTCCGTGGTCAGATGGGTCGCAGAAGGTTAGTGAGGATGGGTGCGAGATTAGGAGACGTTTGAGGACCAGGAGGTCGTTGGTTAGGATTGAACGTTTGAGACGGGTGCGGATGTCGACCCTAGGTCCGGTTGGGGTTAGTAGTGGTTAATGGGAGGGTGAGGATGGGGGTTTACATTGTGGATTGGATGTGTGATGGTTTGATATGTGGTATAGTCAGGTTATGTACATTTTGTAGCGATGTCGAGGGTGTGAAGGGATGGAGGAGGAGGATGTGGTGGTGATGGTTGATGCTGGAGCTTATCGCCTGCCAGGGGTGGAGGTTAACGGTAAATATAACGGCTGTGGGTCGCCTGCACGCCAAAGCTTAAAAGCAAGCTCCACCGCGCCTGCATGGATTATCCAGAACACACTCAGGCACGCGAATATAAAATATAAATTAGAAAGAAAGAAAAAATATAAAGAGTAGAATTTTAGTAATTTTATTCTTTTTTGCCATCGAATCGAAAGAATCACAGGGAAACAACAGGCAGCCGCTAACTAAAGTATACCACAGGTAAAGAAGTATAAAAAGGGTAGTAGTAGAGTAACATAGAGGTACACAGAATCCAAAAGAGAAAGAAGGCGTCGTCGTCATCACGAAAAGAACAAGCAATGAGAAAAGGTCATCCAGTGCAACTTTTTTCGCGGACTCGGAAGGTGTCTGGTGTAAGCAGTAGCTGTAGTTGTAGTTATATCAGCGGTAGAGAGGGGGCAAGCAGGCAGGGAATGACTGTGTGAGAGAGCGCGAAGAGCAGGATTCCTCATGAATGTACTCATTGTGAAATGGTTAGAATGGAATAATCACATTAAATAATAGGCCTGCTCATCGGAAGAAGCGTAAGGGTTCATAACGGTCGGTATCAAATAAGTTTCGCCTCTTTGTTCCTCCGGTGTAAGAAAATGGTGAAAAAAGGAGGGGGTAGTGGTTTAGGAAATGGCCGAGTGGGTGTGAGTTAAAGTAGACTGTCAAGTCTTGTGAACACGCTTAAGCAAGCAGCGACAACCTGTGAGAATCCCGTTAGCAATGCTAATATCTATCCATCCCTGCCGAGTACATCTTCTGCTTACCTCCAACTGCAATTCCTTATCCTTGTTATTGTTAACCTCTTCCAGGGTTTTCTCCCCCAGATTCTGCCCCACGCTGCCCGAGGTATTCGTCGGTCTCCCGAACGGCCATTGCGAGAACAGGTTGAGCAGCTCCTCCACATACGCAAAAGCCCGTTCCCTGGCATCGTACCCGAGCGTGGACAGCGCGTTCTCCAGGACGTTAGCCGCGTAGGCAGCGCACACCATCGCCACGGTTCTCAGGTACCTGAAGTCCATCTCGTCCGGCAGGAACTCGGTCGCGGGCAGGGTTATCGTTCTGGCCGTGAGCATCGTCTTCGCGCGCGTCCGGATTTCGGTTTTGGCGCCACCGTCGGCGACCGGGTGGGTGGCCATGTCGAAGAGGAGGAAGTTGCGCTTTTCGGTACGGAGGATGCCCTTGTCGACCAGCCCTTTGGCCAGACGTTCGCGGACTTGTTTGAGCTGGTAGCCGATTTTCATGAGATTCCATGTTTCGCCTGTAAACATTATTATCGTTTAGTCATTCGAGCCGTCAATGTATAAAATCGCGTGAAAAAAGTAAACTCGAATCGCAGAAATCAGTGAGGGCATACCGCTCATCAGATCTATCCAAGAGCTGACGCTCATCTTCTCGCTCGCCTTCATCATCTTGAGAGCCTCGTCCAGCAACACCTCCCCGGTAAGCGTATCATCGATGACCTCGATCAGCCGGTCAGCCAATGGGAACCGCCGCCTGGACGCATCTTTCTGCATGCTGATTCTTCCGCGGAAGGCGAGTTCTATCACGATACAGCCGCGTAGCGCATACGAAATGTTGTCGTTCCAGAACGATAGGTATCCCTGCACCCCTCGCAGCATTCCATTAGCGACTCTGATTCCGTGTTTTAAAATCCTCCACATTCAGTCTATCAAGGCAAGGATGTGGGATAAAGGGAGACGGCTTCAAGGGAATGGAAAAGGGGGGTAAGGAAGACGAACCTGCTTATCCTTCAACCCCAGGAGTAGCACCTCCTCCATCAACGTCAGCTTGGGCTGCTTGCTCCGTTCCTTGCTCTCGCTGATATCCCTGGGATCGAAAAAGATCTTGTGGCCGCCGTCCTCGGAGGTGTAGCTGGACGTGCCTTCGGTGGTGGAAGGGACGGGCGTTCTGGACGAGGATCCTTCGCCGGCGGCGTCGCCGTTGGCATTGGGTGTGGTGGAGGTGGAGGCTCCTGCACCACCGCCGGCGCCGCGTCTTCGCACGACGGAGGATGACATTAAGGATTAGTTTATTATCGGGTGGGTTTTTATTTTACTTTTATCTTTGCTCGGTCGTGGGATCGTGAAGGGTGGTTCCGGTGATGGTGGGCCGTGGTGGTGGTGATTTGGTGGTGGTGGAGCTGGACGGGTGTAATTAAAGCTGAGGTCAGTTGGAAAGGGGAAGAGACGAGAAGCACGACTGCGGTGCCGATATGATCTGATCGGGGCCTCGTAATTAATTAATGCTCGTTTCGCGAATCGAATGTCGGGATTCAAATGGAGATGGCGTACTGCGGATTAGAAGGATAGAAGACGAAGACGAAGATGAAGGAGAAGAAGTCAGCACTGGGGAGAAAGACAGAACAGAAGTTATCGTCTACAAAGAAATTAACGTTGGTTGGTTTCGTGTCAGGTCGGTTTCTTCTTGACGGTCAGCTTTCCTTCCCTCGGACAAACAGACTTCAAATATATCCTCCTCAAGAAATATCAATACTCGGACGTACGTAAGAAAGAGAAAAAAACGAGAGGCGGAAGATAAGCCCCTTCCCAGGCATGATTTAGCCAATTCATTCATCGACCGTTCTCATTCGTCTGCGAGTCAAAATCCAGCTAGCGGGTTTTGCACCGCCGCCGAAGCAAAGCAGGCAGAGCTTCCAATGGAACCTTACCGCACCCCCTGCTGGGAACTCCGACCCGACTCAGATGGCCCGTTTTGACAGGTGAGTTTTATACCGTGCTTCGATTGGGATTCCGACGTTTCTTCTACGATTCCTTCCTAACTAGACGTTCGAACGCATATAAAGTCAATGCTATACACGGCCAGGTGGTAGTTTATTTTGCAGGTATACGTACTTCAAAGCACCGTTATAGAAACTCTATTTGCATGAGTGTTTGCTGACAAGAAGGGGGAATGGTACGCCATAGGCCGTATATTGTATATTAGACCCGAAGGGTTTAATACCATCTTTGCACAGTCCTCTATATCTTCTTAGAGGAGGAATGTATGCTTCATGATCATATAATATATATCCGACCTACGCAAGCCCATTCGCTCTCGCCCTTTGGCGAACCGAGGGCTAAATAAACGCATCTAGAATCGAAATATGCTAGTGGATAGACGTAACAGCTATAGCCACGAGATTTTATAAGATTGCCATTGAGTAATATATCCAAAGGGCTCGCCATGTATGCATGGCTCTATACACCAAATTTATCGACATCCATGCTCGCGCATGCAGCGGTGAGTATATCTTTCAACTGATTTTCATGTTGATAACTACTTAGGGGATAGATTCGAGGTATAATATTAGCATGAGCTTCAAGGAAACGTTATATACCCAAGTACTTCTTATGTTGGTAAGTACTTACGTACGCGTACTTACCAAGCCACAGGAGGGGTGTTTTCGAACACCATTCCAGTCCAAATTATAGGGCAATCTTTCCTCTCAATACCGTTATAATACCGTATTAGGAACTGATACCGTATTGATACCGCATCTGTATTAGGTATATATACCTACTGTGCTAGAAGAGGGGGGCTTTTGAAATACCGTTCTAATCCAAAGTACTTACTTATATATACATAGCAAGGTTTGCTCCAAATATTGCAATACACTATTGTAATACCATATTAGAGCCCAATATTGTATCGATACCGTATCGATATGAGCAGCAGTTCTTAAGCTAGCTATACGTAAACGGGGCCGCCGAATAGTATATATCAATTCAACAGAAGTTCGAATTCTAAGGCAGGGGAGCTCGAAAAGGTGGACTACAGGAACTAGAGCAACCGTATATAGTACTTCAAGTAGACCAGTTAATTAGACGGCCGAGGATTGGTTCTATTGCGACTACATATTTTCGAAATTCCACCAGTCTGCGGTACGTACTTATATATACCGGTCGTACATCGATAATCCGGTTTAACTCATAAGGCTGCTCGTACGTATACTTCGGCGAGTAATGCCAAGTCGTTCCATGACCAACGTCGGCATGCATGCTTGCGCTTGGTCAATGGACTAAATACAGCTAACGAGAGTAGATTGAATTCTGATGTGTATTCGTACCGGTACCCCGGTACAGACATTGGCATGCGTCGAACTAGAAAGATTTCTAGTGGTAGAATCCTGCCAGCCTGGTACATGATTGGAGCGAAGTCGCGAAAACATCCACCTGGGGGCGGGGATATATACTTACTGAAGTACTTCTTAGGATTTAACGTAGAATCAAGAATGCGTCCGAACGGAAATCTATTAAAACGCCAGATCGCGCACGTCGAGATGCATCTGACAGATAGACTGGCCAACTCTAGATCTCCTCTGAACTTACATATCCATCCAAATTAATAACGTATAACTTCACGACACAAATATACTACTACCTCAAAGATGGCATCCTTAGAAGGACTCTCCAAATCACCTGAAATACTCTTCCTCATCCTCGAAAACCTCTCGAGCAAGTCCCTCTTCTCCCTCCTCCGAACCTGCAAATCGCTTTATCCCGCATGCTATCGCCAACTCTGGTCTGCCCTGGTCTTCGATGACACGAGTTCGTCGATGTATCCCGGGAGAGGGATTAGCTACTATAGAGGATGCTCAACGATTGAGAGACTCATAGAAACGCAGGGGGCCGATACTCTCGGGTTCCAGCACACCGGATTCCTGGGTCTCGGGACTGCGATGTTCAACTTCAATGTTCGTAACCTGGGATTGGGGAAACAGTTGGGGGAGTTGCTCGAGAGTGGCAAGCTGGCTCCCAGAAATGTTAAAGTGAGTTTCTGTTGTCTCGGTGAGTAACAAAGCAGCGTCTCCACCATGCCTTGCATATATATATTTATATGAAGTGTATATATGCATAAAAATTGCTTTGGCCGGCAGTTACTGCTTCTGGTCGTGTATTAATATGCTTTCGATGCCGGCGTACTTTAGATGTTCCGAGGGACTACAAGAAGAAAACGGTGCAGGTGCTTCTCGGCTTGAAGAAGTATTGCGAGAGCAAAGCGTCCAAGGAAGTCTCTATAACCCTCGGGACAGAAATCGTCCGCTCACTACCCGACCTCTTTGACCTGGAAAAGATTACGACCTACAGCTTATATATATACTTTCACGAGAGCCAGAGAAGAAAATGCTGGACGGCAAATGACTACTCAACTAGGGAACATATCGTGGAGCTAACGGGCGTTCTTGCCCGCATGGTCAACCTGAAGTATTTCTCTTGGAATACCAGCGTCTATGAAGCGAATACGTTTAAAATCTCCGAGATGTCCGAGGAGCTAGGGGAACTTCAAGCCGTGTTCCTAAAGATGAAGCATCTTAATTCCCTAGTCCTTCGGGAGTACCTTTTTCATCCATCATTCTTTCTCATTCCGCCTCCCACTGTCAAGAATCTTGAATACGGAGGGGATGCCTCACCTCGATGGTGGATGCAGTTCGCCGCGAACCCTCTTCCCGGTGTCAAGGATCTAAAAATCCACGCACCACAATATCCGCGGCACTCCAAGATGGAGAGCTTCGTCGACGACGGCGAAATGGATGAAAAAGTCGATACTCTGGTTCTAGGTGATGTAGCGGTAACAGGGCTGGAGAGTTATCTTGTTGACCGCAATGGCTATCACGGGAGCACACTAGACCTATACGTACCCGTTGATTTGGAAGAATGCATCTTTCGAAAAAATAAAGGTATCGGACGAAGCAGTTTTCAAGCCGTCGCCGAGAGACGGGCACTCAAGCTTATCAGCACCTGCCGGGCAACGTTATCAAGTAAAATAATGGATTGCAACTCGGTGATGTTGAATACGTACACCGGACGGTTTGCAGAAGGGGCTCAAGAAGACTCTCAGGAGCTTACTCAAGAGTACAAGCGGTTGTGGAATGAAGGTCCCAGGGTCGGGAGTTTTGAAAGCTGGAAGTCCGGAAAGAGGGATGCGCAGAACATGGTTAGTAGTTGTAGGCAGAAGGTTCACTCTGACCTTGAAAAGTGCCTACAGATAGTCGAACATGACTATACCAGCAGGCTTGCTTCGGGGGAAAAGCTGGACGGAAAAGATTTTATGAAGGCTTGCCTTCAGATGCTTTTCAATCCGAGGGACCTGCAGGCGAGCGCCCAAAGATGGAATACCGGAGCACTTCAGGCTAGCGACCGTGTGCAACCTCCCTCAGACAAGCTGAATGGTGGACTCAGGAAGGACGAGGATAGACTCGTCAAGGAATACACGGAGAAGTTTCTGGATGGCGAGGATCCTAGTGTCGAGGTTGTCACGGATGAATGGTCAAGGAGGTTAGCGGAAAGGCTCGACGAAGAGGAAAAAGTGGAAAAAGTGGAAAAAGTGAACAATTTCAGGGGCGGATTATATACAGAGGACATGTTTTTAAACGACTCGGACGATGAATGAAGCTTAAGACTGGTAATCAACCCTCCTTGGCCTCACAAAGCTTAAAGTCTTCAAGCTTCAAGGGGTCGTTCAGTGGACAACCTTACCACCTTATATCACACCTCAATTCTTAGATCCATAGAATACCCACACCCCATTTGCACGCACCCCCTTCTTCCTCTTCTTCTTTTTATTCTTTTGGATTCGAGGCTAGTACTGTCTATTTTTCTAACCACGTATGTACATGTCTACGAGAGCTCTTACTGTAAAAATGGTGCGCGGGCTGTTTCTTCTTCTTATTCCTGTAGTTATCGCTTAACCATACATCGAAATTCTTGAGTTAAGTTCCCTCGATGACCTTTGGTGTTCGAATTCTTCCTGTAGTTGAATTGGAGGAACCTGCTCTAGCATTGAGGCAAAGACGTTAACACTGATATCACATAAAACCTTCAGTTGTGTGTTAGATATAAATTTGTATTAATGGACCCACAGACAGACTGAATACCTCCACTGTGAATTACATGTATACAGAATCTTGATTATAATTAGCGACGAAACGTCTTGTGTAGTAAGAGAGCTTCCGAATATATCATATATCATCAAAAATATCAGCATATGAAATCTTGCGATATAACGCTATTTTGTGGTAATATCTTAGTACAGGCTTGTGAACCCTCGACACTCTGATTCCCAACGCTAACAGGTCCTCTCGGTATGAATTTGGAAATCAAAATCGAAAACACGGGCCATATACTCTAAATTCTCTATTTGGGCGGGGAAACGAAGGGAATGTTTGGGTACTTAAGAGGCCGGGTACGCCGGCAACGTGCGTACCTCAGTCAGCTGTGCTATCGTTACAACTTCCATCACAATTGAAGGAGATGATAATGAAAGGGCGGGAAAGGAGATCAAAAAAAGAAAATGTGATGGTTAATTCGTTATGTACAGTTTCATACATAGGCTGACCGCGTTTATATTCGCAACCTTTTTACCAAGTATCCCGTCTCTTCTGCTCTGGTCCTTGGGCCACTCTCGTCCTAACTCTTCAGCGTCGTCGTCCTCCGGAATTACAAAAAGATAGGTATTTATGCCCCCTCCGTTTCTTTTGAGTGATATGGCCTCAGTTGAGATTGTAAATGACATTGAGATGGCCTCACTGCGTGGCGCTTATCAGAGGGAAACGGGTCCATTTAGACGGCTATTAAATGGTTAACGCGGTTAGCTTGATCAATTCCATGATATATACGTTTAGCAGGCAGGGAGTAACTCACCACCTGGCTGGCTGGCAATGTAGTCAACGGCTTGACCGACTGTTACAGCGCATATAAATCGTTAGATATATATTATCAAAATTGCAGCCAAGGCTACAGCTACACGGGTATAAGTTGCATACCGCTCAGGATAGCATCGGCTTCCTTATCCGGAATCTCGACGCTGAATTCCTGTTCGTATGAAACGTTCTGATTAGCAAAATTCCTACTCGCTTTCGCTGTAGAATTGATATGAGGCATACCTCTTCAATGGCCATAACGACTTCGACGGTATCGAGGCTATCCAAACCAAGATCGTTGGAGAAATGAGAAGTCACCGTGATCTTTCCTCGTTAATTCAATTCCGTCAGCTATCCATCCATCATCTAACCCAATTGGTCCGAATATCCATGTTGGAGAAACCAATAAATACCTTGGAAGGATCGGTAATCTAATCCGCCAGAACATCAGTTAGCATTGATTCATCCCCGTTCGCCATCTACGCGTCTACCCCGCCATATACCCCTCCCCCACTCTCCCGTTACCCCGAAATGGTAGATAAAGGAAAGAAAAGGCGTAGAGCAGAGATCTGAGAGAAACCCACCTTGTCGAATCCCTTCAACAATTCCACTATCCTGCCCTCAATATCTGCCTTCGAAGGTGGTCCACCCGACGAGTAGAATCGTCCACCGAACACCATCTTCGGCGCTACCGACACCGAGGGGAATATGGCCGGAACACGGACACCAGCGGACATAGCTGGCCTGAACGACGAGGTCAGCAGACGGGAGGACTGTCGGAGTGCTGTTCGGAGCATTGTGAATATTATTGTTTAAAATTTGTTAACAATTGAGGTTGTCGAAGTATCTGATATTGGATGGAGGTTGATTGATGTAATTGGCCTTTTTGGTCGAAGCGGGATACCGATGAGCTCGAGAAGGGATTGGGTAGGGAGAAAGGGAAGAGGAAGGGAAATCGGGGCTATTCCAATTCGTTCGTTCGGCCTGCTCTTGTTCGTTCTTTCTCTCGTTCGTTCGGTCTTTACAGTCCGGGTTTTGGCTTTGTTGGGTTTTCGGAGGAAATTTCACACCTTCGCGGATGCTGTGGCGGTATCTCTCAGCCACTTTGGCGGATTACATAAGCACGTCCAAAGTGTGGCGTTGGTTTTCTCGTTTTATCCGCGCGGGAAAAAATTTCTGGGGTTTTTTAGTGGTGATGATTTTTTCCCATTCGATATTTTTGTCCCCCTCGAACTTCATCGTCTTTTTTTATCGACATTCATTGGTCGGCCGCAACAGTGACAGCAGCAGTCTACATCGCGTCTGTAGAATAAACCTGCCAGTGTAATCGCGATACCTGGCGGATTGCTCTTTTACCTTCTTTTTTTTCTTTTTTTTTTGTCGGAGCAAGCATTGATATCGATATATCTAAAGCCCTACCATCATATCCATCATGAGCGAGAAGGACATCGAGGTACGGCGCATTCCATCTCTATAAGCTCTTACCCATCTCAATATACATACATTCATCCTAACAACCTACAATCTCCATCAGGACCGATTACGGAGTCATGCGAAAGCATTCGACAGCCTCTTGAACCTCATACCTGCAAAACTCTACTTCACACAAGATAACTCTGTACGAGAGCCTCATCCTCTATCGTACCATACTATAGAGTATCAAAACTTACAAATATTAGGACCAATGGAAAAAGCGCAAACAGACAAAAGAAGAATCCCAGGCCGCAAAACGTGCCAAGCTGGACCCGGACCAGGCAGTTACCGTCAAGGAGGTTGAGGAGGAAAGAACCAGGGAACGCGCTGAGAGGGAGGAGAAGAGACGGAAGTTGAATGAGGATGGGGTGCCGTATGAGACGAAATCGCAGATGAAGGCTAGGAGGAAGGAGGAGAGGAGACGGGAGAGGAGGGAAAAGAAGGGGAAGGAGGGCGGGAAGTCGAAGGCTGAGGAGAAGAAGGTTCAGACGGAGGAGCAGGATGACAGCGGTGATGACGATGAGATGGCCGTGGAGGAAGTGGAGAAGATTCCGACACCGAAAAAGGCAACTCATCCGCCGAAGAGTCCGTCGAAACAATCGGCATCTCCAAAGAAGGAACAGCACCACCCCGCAAAACGGAAAGATATGAAGGTCAACGGTGTGCAGCTCAAGGTCAATGGTACGGAGACGACTGGTAAAGCCTCAATTATCAAAAAGCCTACAACTCAGGCCGACGACTGGAGCGACGACGATGACGAGGAGGTGGACATCACAGCGGACATGGACGAAATGGCGCAAGACTCCCCCGACTCAGATTCACAAGACAACGACTCGGAAGCCTCAGACTCAGAAACCGAATCAATCCAAAAGATCCCCGGGCTCACCGCAGAAGAACCCATGGCTACTTCATCTCCCTCTCCAGCCCCATCAAACACAACCGACACCTCCATCACCCAAAAAACCCTCGCCGAAAAGCTAAAAGGCTCAAAAGACCCCCTAGTCCAGCAACAACTCAAAGAACGCCTAGCAAAGCGTATCGAAGAACTACGTCACGCCCGCAAAGCAGATGGCGGCGAAATCCCCCGCACCCGCACAGAGCTCATGGAACAACGTAGGAAACGTGACGAACTACGCAAAGAGCGAAAGAAACAGATGAGGCTACAAGCTAAAGTTGAAGCCGAAAAGGCAGCGACATCACAGTCTACGACAGATGGCGACAACAAATCGCAGCAGAAGTCTAAAAAGTCTAATGGTGTATCTACGGCACCGGCGAATTATACGTTTGGAAACGTGGACTTTGAGGATGGAGATAAGTTGACCGCTGATCTGGGGGCTATTAAGGCTATCGGGAAGAAGAGGGGACCGTCGGATGTTCTTGGGGCGCTGAAGCACGCGGAGGCGAAGAAAGCGAGGTTGGCGAGTATGAGTGAGGATAAACGGGCGGATATTCATGAGAAGGATCGGTGGAGTAAGGCGTTGAAGATGGCGAGCGGGGAGAAGTTACAGGATGATGAGGGGTTGCTGAAGAAGTCGTTGAAGAGGCAGGAGAAGGCGAAGAAGAAGAGCGAGAGGGAGTGGTTAGTAGCCTCTTTCATCCACCATTTCGCCGTGTGCTATGTGGCGATCTTGAAGGTCTGGATATTTTGTGCTAACTACACTTTTTTACGGTAAAACAGGAAGGAACGTAACGCGAGCGTCGAAAAGTCCAAAGCCATGCGGCAGAAAAAGCGTGAAGCTAATCTTGCAGCACGGAAGGAACAGAAAAAGGCTGGGAAAAGCGGGAAGAAGGCGAGGAAGGTGCCGTCGAAGAAGTCGAAGGGGAGGGCGGGCTTCGAGGGAACGGGATTTGGAGGCGCGGGAAAGAAGAAGAAGTGAGAGTGAGGGGCTGAGAAACCGGACTCGTTCAAGGCTGGTGACCACCCACGCGCCCCCTTCCTTTCGCATTCGTCTACGATTTGGCGGGTAGGCTTGTTATGTTTTTTCTTCATCTACTATTGCATACTGTAAAATAGAAAGGGATACCCTTCATTTCTGTTTTTTTTCTTGTATATTTTGGATTGACAAAATATTCATTCTCGATGACAGATATGCTATGAGCTACGGGACCTCTAGATCAACTGCGAGGTCGCTTTAGATCAGAATACGTGTCTACAAGGCTTGGTTCGACAGATTTTGATCGATAACGGTGGTGCTTGCAGCGGATGGGCAAGGCTTCCGACGCGCACCGACGTTTCAAAGGTCTCGAGACGATAATGATCTACGAGTTCCAACGAGCAACTGCATGAGATGCAGCCGCAGATGCAGCAACATAGGCAGTCAAGGACCGAGCAGGAGCAGTGGCGGTTTAGTCATTTACAGCATATGACTCCAATATATCGTATCGCATCTTACAGTTCACAATGGGGGTCAATGGGTTAAACCGCAGTATCAAAAAGCACAGTCTCCCCGACCCGAGAACGAAAGAAGTCAGAAATCTTCCGAAAGAAGAATGAGCATCCGACGGTGGGTACCATTACTGGAATTTTTTTTTTCTCACCTCTCTGAGGAGGTGTAGTGGTTGGTGTCGTGGTTTAGTGATGTTGCATGTTGGGTTGATATACGGTGTGGGTTTTTTTGGGGGGTGTGGTTGAGGTGGTTGGGCCGGACCGTGTAAAGTTAACAGCTGTTAACAGAGCACATCATATTCCCCCGGCAGCTCCGCGAAAACCTGCGTTCATGCATGAGGAAGGGCTGGTATTTCTTTTTTCTTCCTGTTTCTTTCGAAGTCCTTTTTTTTTTTTTGTGATACCGTGCGAGCGAATTTTTCTTGTGAACTTCCGTTATGTCTCAACTCAATCGTTGCATGTTGCATATGCACATTCCAATCAATATCCCCACGTCTCGCAGCTAGAACGGACCGTCTGTGGGTTTTGAAAAGGGAGGAAGAAGGTGTGTAAGGGTGGATATATAGCGTAAGGAAGATAAGAGCGTGAAGGTTGGAGGCTGGTGTGGGGGCCTACGAGAAGGGCGATAGATGAACCGACAGAGAAGACCGGGATATATTGTCTTGAATCGTGATGGAGATGAGAGGTAAGTAAGTAGGTACAGAGGGCATCGAGTTTTCCACACCCTCAATAATGCACTGCACATCCAACTGTGACAAGGGACTCGTAGCAAACAGACAGGATAGACGGTGCATGCAGCCTACCCAATGGCGAGGCTTTAATATGTTAAGGGGTGAACCTTGTTCGGTGGACGAGAGGTATTTCGTTCCTAAAGGCAGGTCGTCAGCTTTGATATCATCAGGGATTAGGATTTTTTTCAATCCTTTTTTTTTTTTTTTTCTGTTCCGTTTCTTGTCCCTTGGTCTTGCTATTGCACACTCCAGAACAAGTTCTGGTCATGTAATAAATGGTGATAATTTGTCGGGTTTAATGAGGTGGCAACTGCACGATGCTATCCGAGTTCGAACCGGACCGGTGGGGGAATAAGTAAAAAAAGGCGGGTGGGAGCAAGCTGCTCGAGGTGAGTGGAGGCTAGATCTTGACACCTTTGCTTCTCAGAACGTTGACGACGTTGTAGCGGGCGTAGTCAAGGTATTGTCCCACACGGCCGACGGTGGACCCCATTGACCTGCTGTCAGCAAGCCTCTCGTCGAGGAAGGCCCAGGTGTTCGTGAAACGGTCGGATTTGTCTTTGGTCATGTAAACCTCTATGTTTGTCTCTCAGCGTTAGCAGTTGTCCCGACCACTAATGTTATTTAAGATATTCTAGAAGGAATGGATGGAAATCTTTGCCGGCGCCTGTAGAACGACCATGAAGATAGAACGTCCGGGTCTATCCCCGTAGGTACGTGTATCCGCACACAGGAATGCAAATGCATGGGTCGGTAACTCGTTCGCTGTATGGACTCCGATGACGGGATTGGATGGGGCAGACGGGATGCAACGAGGGTGAAATAAGATGAAGGGAGATATAATATGCAAGTCATAAAGTAGCCGAAAGTATACGCCACAGGCGTTACGAGCGAAGATTGCCCTATGGATACCTTAAAGTACTTGAAAAACGGTGAAAAGTCCACTTACCGGTTGCTGCGTATATACCGGACAAGATACCTCGTTTAGTATACCAGGATACATCAACTGCTGTATCTCCCGCGATGTTCCACATGGTATCTGCTAGGCTAAATAGTTCGGATGTCGATGATTGTAGATTGGTTGGGTATTTCATGAGGGCAACTGCCTATGCCGGTTGAAGGTGAGAATATGCATGTTAGCTAAGGTTGATGTTTGCAATAGCGAAATAAGTAGTTTAGAATGTTTGCCTCGGGTGAAACATTCATTACCTCTGGCCAACGGCGTATGATATCTTTGTTCTGTTTTAACCGTTCGATGCAAAGGGCCCTGATTTTGCTGGTAGCGCCAAACTTTGGGTTTGTGGCCTGTAAATCCTTCCATTCCTCTGATTCTGAGAATTTGTTTAATCGCTCTCGTTGGGTGACCAGATGATACTTTACAATATCAAAGGGGCCTTGGGGGAATAAATTGGTGGTGACATCCAAGTATCCTGTGTCCTTGACACCCGAGAGCAGGGCTGAATCCGTGAAGCCCTGGGAGGGTACGTGGCTCAGGGCAGCCGATAATATGGCGGCCTGTTCGGGCGTGTATGAAGCACTGGAGACGGTGGAACCTTGACCATGGTTCAGTCGGTGGCCGTTCAGTTCATTTCTCGAGGTCTGAAAAGTGGGCGGCAGCTTCCAGCGAGCACCAAACCCTAGGAGACCTTGCTGAACGAGACGGTAAGATGACTTTGAGGCCATATTCCTGTAATCTAAAAGTAAAATATTAGCTCTGCACAAAGCAATTAACATGAGATCCATCAGGCCAAGGAGTAGTACCTAGTAGGTAGTAACCTGTCTGTTTGTTCGAAGGAGTATGTGAGATGAGAATCCGTTTAATTCTTTGTTTTCCTTCTCCAATGGGTTCGGACGTGGGGTTTGGTATCAAAGGGAAAGAAGCTTTCCGTGAGATTGCGCTTGCATGCGCATGCAGTTGTGGGATTTCCTGCGGCAGGGTTGAGGCCACTCGGAGATGAAGCGGATAAGGGTCCTTGAATAATCTCCCGGCTTGATCCACACGAATATATCACGGCTATGATATCGAGGATGCCCAGCTACATGGCAACTTCCCGGCAGCCAAGTCCTTAGTCTTCAACGACGATTGTCGAGTGCTTCGGGCCGCTATGGATATCTTACCACTGTCGTGAAGGTTGGAAGTTCGTAACCTTTTTTCTGTTTTGGGAACATCAGACTAAAAATTTTAAGTGTTGCGGCCGACGTTGTGCAGCCTCCAACGTAAACCTGCATCCGACCTTGGGTCTAGGACGAGAGGGGAAATCGAGACCTTGCAGGCCCGACCACGAATTCACATCATATGATACGGTAACTATCGATAGTAAACGGCAAGTATAACATACACGGCACGCTATCATGGCATGTTAAACAGACAACTAGATGGCCGTGAGCTGGGATGAGAAATATACCGCAGAGCTAGGGCCGTGTATAGAGACATTCCATCCGGGCTACTTTTTTTTTTTTTTTTTTCCCTCCTCTCCCTTCAGAGATTGATATTGAATTCAATGACTACATACAGACACAGGTCCAAAGCCACATCCCAGCGGAGTGGATGAGACGAGGCCCCAGAGGCACTGGTATCCATGCTTTTCATTTTATGCTTGTTAATTTCTAAGGGGTCTCCAGCCGTCCAATCAGAAGATCAGTCCCATATATCGAGGCCCATATTTCGAAACCCTACAGGCTTCACAAAAGGTTGAAATCTTTCGATTCAGCTATTGCAACGTTCAGATATAGGAGTCCGAGAAGCATAATGTTAGTCGTTGGTGCGATTTGGTCATAAGTTAGGCTATATGATACGTAAGTCTGCTTGTACGAAATTTTAATGACCCAGGGTTCGGCTGCTTTAAATTTCCGGCGATGTTAAAAGCGGTCGCTAATTGGTCTGGCCTAGGCTATCAAACAAACATGTCAGACGCACGTTCCTGACCCCGGTCTGTCTATGTGCTCCCATGTTTCGACGTTTCAATCCTGTGGATCGAGTTATCCTCTATCGGATTACGATCTACTCGGCCCAAGCTTTGATTTCCTGTTCATCTCGACATTGGCCAATTGGGCTTCCAATTTCCTGGCTCAGCTGATCATGGGGTCTGTTACAAATACGATCAGGCCTAGTCAACCGCACTTCGCGACTGAATTGCGCACATGTTACGTCTTAGGAACAATGCCATGGAGTTTAATCACAAAAAGAGAACACGGACGCACTGACTCTTTTTTTTTTCTCCCTCTCATCTCTTTGTTTCCTCGATTCTTCTTTCTTTTTCCGGGTTATGGATCCTTGGATCCATATAATCCTTGAGAAAATCTTGTGCTGTGGGCCATCAGAATGCGTGATGCACGTGTGATCACACAAGTCACAAAATGTTATCCGCCTTAACCTCGACGGCATATATTGGTCTCCTTTACGACAGAGATCCATTTCAACAAGTTTTCTTTATTCTGAGATAGACGCCTGCAAGCCACCGACTCTGGCCATCTGGCGCATCAGGGAAAGAGAGTGTAGTAGAGGGGTGGGCAAGGGTCAATGCCACGGGTTTGGCTGGCACCACCAAGCTTGCAAGCCTGCCAGGTTGCGCCCGCTTTGTCCTACCGAGGCCATTGTAGCCGCCGATTGAACAAGAACGTTGAACCCTGGGCCTTAGGGAAACATTTTTTTCTCCAAATCGAATATCATATTTGTCCAAGGCATCGAAAGCGCTCATATTGAGACATCTCCGTGCACCAAGCCAACCTTACACGACTGCCTCGGCTAAATAAGGTTGAGGGTGTTAGCATGAGCCCGCTGGCCGATGTCAGATATCATATATTGGTGTAACGTGTGAGGATTTCGAACCTCCATCTCGGCCGCCCAGGATATAAGATTGAATGGAAATTTAAACTTCAAACCGGAAGGCATTTACCGGTTTGAGGGCCTCTCAAGGAGTATGTGTGTAACACTGTTAGTTAACGGTCTAGACGCTTCCGAGTGCTTGCGGGCTGCTGTAAGCCACGGTCCTTTTTATAATATTAGCCAGATGATAACAGAACTTGGATGCACTATTCCTTAGTGCTTTCCTGTAATCAGTGCATTAGCCCTCATCAATTTGAATCCCCACGGTCCGTGAGGTGGGTCGTCCTCTGTCAGGAATAGGCAGGACGGAACGGCAGTGGAGGTCAACTAGCTCTAACTAATGACCACGATTATGATATAATTGATAATCCTCGGAAATATCAAAGGGAGTATACCCGAGACCATTTGTCGGTTTGAGAAGAAATTTCTGCTAGGCCGGTTTCGAAGGATTGTGCGATTGTGATTATGGTTTTTCAGCAATCGATGGACGGTTTTAGCCTAGTAAGATTATAAGTTATTCGACGGATTCTGTCGCTGCGACGGAGCCTTATATATGAGAAAAAAAATTATGACCCTCCTGCTGTTAATATTCTTTTTTATTGCTCCGGTGGTAGGCCGTGCATATCGACTGCAGGCGTATGCACAGGGATTCCCGTCCATTCGGAGGAGGTTGGCTAAATTTCTTCTTCGTCGAAGTCCCAAAGTCAGATATTGGTGCTGCTGGCATAACTGGAGCATGGGCATATATGCGGTGTAGCGATGAGAAACGGATGTGGTCTCCAATTTCCAACTCTCCAGCACACCACCCCTTCCCATCGCACCCCCGTCCGTCCACACACCCTTTCTTCTGCACACCCATGAGCTATCGAGAAAACAGTAGGATTGCATGCTGCCAGTCGAGCTTACCTCCTTGTACTGTACTCCGCACAACCGACCTGACTAAACACCGACCTGGCTCGACTCAACCTCCTGGTGCACCACCCTGTTCCATCCAAAACAGAAAGGACGATAATGGAGATGCATGCTGTATGGATGCCCAACCCCCCTTGTTCCCCACACACATGTGTCGATGGCTGTAGCGTGCTGGTGCTGGTTCTGGTTCTCGCTGCTTACCTTACATCTCGTCGAGCTATCACGCTCCCTAGTCTTGAAAATCTCTACATGTGCATCGGATACGCATCTGTAGCCCAGCTGTCAAATCAGTGATCAAATCTGTACTTGGTCCCACGCCAACGGATAGCCTTTTTGCCTTCGAAAGGTCGAGGACAAGGAAAAGAAAAAACACCCCGTGCTTTGACTTCGCTCGTTCACTGCCGCGACAACCGTCCTTTTGGATCCGAGTTCTTGCTCGGCGTGGCCCTCCAGCGCATGCTACATGAAAAAAGCTGCAGCTTGTGCAGAGAGAGAGGATATCTCCACTTCCTAAAGACGAATAGTTTTGCCATTTCGTCATCGAGTCCCCGAGTTTAGGACGCATTTGGCTCTAATTGGCCATCGCCAGTGGCCCTCTAAACGCGAAGGCGAAGAAGGCAGCTGAGAAGCAATATTCGATTTCGTCAAGCCATTAATCCTTGACCCAGGGTGGTATCGGTCAACAAATTTTTGACCCGAGGAAGAGGTTCGCCCGGAATTTTGATACAAACCCACCCAGGGAAAGTAAGTCCAACAGGAAAGCACCGCACCAACATCTCTTCGAAATAACCATCCTTCATCGGGCGTAATTCCACTTTTAATCTTTCGTTCTTCCGTTGAGCGAATCAATATTAGCTTATATTGGCACCGAGCTAATCGAGAATCGTTCATTTAGTATCTGGTAGACGTTCCGGAATCGCTGCAGCGCTGGACCTTGAAGCGAGATAGCGAAGGCTCGTCGTTCAAGGGCTCCCGGGTCAATTACTGGAATTATCTGCCTTGAGTCGAGGCATTCGGGGTAAATTGTGCTTGCTGCAGCTCTCTTTTACACTTGCAGCACTTAACCTGCATTTGCCATTGATTGGTTTGGCATCTGGAGCCCGAGGCTAGCTCTTCCCTTCCTCCTCGGCCTCAACCTGCAAAGC
Organism: Arthrobotrys sphaeroides; assembly: GCA_036971245.1. Taxonomy (NCBI): domain Eukaryota; kingdom Fungi; phylum Ascomycota; class Orbiliomycetes; order Orbiliales; family Orbiliaceae; genus Arthrobotrys; species Arthrobotrys sphaeroides. The sequence continues at coordinate 610,137 of JAJTTW010000009.1, read as the reverse complement.
ACCCAGAGGCCCGCCTGAAAAAAATTCCCGAAACATATTCCTCGCAGGTACCTGTACCTTACAAAAACCCGATATTTCTTCTATCGAAAAAGAAAAATCCGAGCCAGCAAACGGGGGAGTACAGACCGATACGAGCCGTTATACCCTTGTCGCATCGTGTTACATGCACAAGTAGAGACAAAAAACAAGGATTTCGTCCATCCTCCTCCTGCTCTCTGAAAACCCATCTTTTGGGGGCAGCACCAGGGGAGAGACTTTCTGGACTCGATAGATTTGAACTGAGAACGGCATTTTTGTCAACCGAGAATCTACATACACTTCGACTATACTTCTCACCTCTTAACGCTCCTCTCCACCGGTCCCCTCCGTACAGCGACCCCCGAACACTACCAATACCGCTCCCGGAGCGATCACAGATCTCAATCGAAGGAGGGTAAAAATTTTTTAGGGTGGTGTCAATATACTTTAAATTTTTTCATTGACCAAGTGTTTAAAAAGCACAAGATGGGTTTGCATCCCCCTTCCTTCCAATTGCATCTTACATAAAAGAAAGCCCACAGACGTATACCCTTGACGCCTCTTGTCTCTCTTGTTCCTGCGCGATGCAGAGCTTAACCCGCTAACATACATCTTTTCTTGTTTGATCTTTTGCAGATACCTCGAGTAGCGGAGATCATAGGGCCGCACGCCAAAGCGTAAGTCAGCAAGAAAAAAAAAAAATCCTTTCTCCAACATTTTGGCATTTGAAACCAAGCACATACGCCTCGCCCTTCCACGTTTCTTATTAAGACTGCGTTTGCTTTGATATTGCATATGCTTCCCACCCGTAAATCCGACTTGACCACAAGACCTCATTCACAAGACCTTATGTCAGGTACCACCTTGCATTCCCAATGGTCAGTATGTTCGCACGAAAGAAGAAACACAGGCTGCAAGAGGGCTGTTGCCAGGATGAAAAGGCGTCTCCCGTTCCCGATTCTACAGTCCGGGTCACGTTATCCCCATAAGCAAGCATGGCGTTCACTGCCGTCTGGCCGGAGTATGAGATCTGTGGACGCGGAGAGTTGCACTTCAGATGATTGGACTCAGCCCTTTGAAGAATTATCCCCTTCATTTATCGTTGGCTTTATCATATCATATTCTAATCTTCTCTTATTTTCTTAACGATCTTTTCTTTTTCACGTCTGTGTATCCCTTACCACACCAGGCTGCGCTGTCAGTGCTCGCCAGGTGCCCTGAACCAGAGCCTTTCGCCTGTGGGCCTTTACCCTTTAAGTTGGTACCTGTCCGCGGTGCCTGCCGTTTCGCATGTCGTTCCCTTTGCTCGACCCTTCAACAAATATATAAGCCCTATCCTTTTTTTTTCTTCTTCCAGGTGAAGCCCTTGAGCAAATAGCACGTTCGTACTACGTAGCTTTTAACGTAGCTGCTATAAAGCTCTGGCAAAGAGGAAAAAATTTTCCCTCGTCTACTCCCATCCTCTCCAAAATTTCAGATCTCCCATTTTATTGCTTACGATTCCGCAGCCAGAACGCCGAAACGGGTAGCCAGAACGCTTCCTTGGTGAGACAGATACCAGGAACTCAGAGACAAACCCTAGGAAGAGGGACTGGACGTTATCGCTTCTTTCTCCTCGCGTATTTCTCAAGGTGTCCTTTGCGTTCTTCGGTGTCGTGATCCGACTGTGAGGATTAAGCGGTTTGGGAGTTGACTCGGTCACATTGGTATTATACCCGCCCCTCTTTCTTTGGTATCGTCCGAACACTGCATGATATGATATCTATGATGTCTCGCCCCCTCTCAAGCTCTTTTATCACACGTTATGTATGTTTCATCCATAGCGACGCCACTGCCTTTTGTCTTAGTTGGAAGAGAGTTCTACGATACTCCAGACACTATCACGACTCGGGAAGACGGAAGTCACGGGCTTTGAAACCAGCTTTCAACACTGGCTATATATACGGTTTGTGGCGGCTGTTTTCCCTTCGGTTGCACACGCATCCTCCATACGCGCCCTTCATACAACTATGAGGGGGGTTCGTTTGGAGGGCGGCAATGTCGCCTTGGGGGGTCCTTTGCTATCCTGACATCGGTTTCTTCCTGTTCTGGCTCGATTCCCGACCCATCGTTTGGAAAATTCCCGAGGATGCAATCTCCCGTTTTTATGACATATATCTGGGGTTATATTTAACAAATGGTACCGCGACGGTTTGCATGGCTCATCCCGAGCGGGCGGTTGGGGCGAGGCGAGCTCGAGTTCGAGAAGAGTGGACGAAGCTGCAGGATATGGAACGCCAATGTTCCTGTCCCACTTCTTTCATTTCATTTGATCTTTTATTTTATTTTTTTCCTTCTTTGCCTTCTCATATCCTTTCTCTCCCGGACACACACTGCCCCGCATTCCCTTTGACGAGCGTACCCGTTGGGTCCTTGCAACCGTGGTGTTTTGAGCGGAGGATGGTTTGAACAACTGATGAACTGTCTCGAACTCCTTCGCTCGGTTTCACGCAGGGCCTTTCGGCGGTTGGTGAACCAACATGGACACTACGTACCTACTACTACTTTACTGGATTGGGAACGGACAACCAACGGATGGTGAAGGGCATGGGCGATTGAGCGAGTGAAATTGGAGGGAGATACCTGGACAAGGCCATCCATCCACGGCGCTCGTCGAGAGTCTACGCCTGGCAACACCCAGACCACATCTACGACGCTGGACGTTGTTGACCCGCTACCCGCGTCACACGTCTGTCAGGGCCTAACTTCCCTATGCAACATCACACACGGATATCTACCAGAAGCACGTTTCGATGAAGCGGTTTTCAGTGCGGCCGTCCGGACGTATAAAAAAAGCACAGGAGAAACTGTTAGCGGCAGAGAAGTGTGTTGGTGTTGTGTGTGGTGGTGGTTGGCTGTGAGTTCGGCGCTTTGTGGGGTCCAATCTGCGAGACCGAGACAGGATGGAATCGAATCAGTCCGGACCCGCTAGTTCCTCCGCCTCTTTGTTTCTGATGACGGTTGACGGAAGCATCTTGAGGGGGTCTGGTTTCCCGTGTAGGCTTTCGGACCCCCACAGCCGGTCCGTGGTCGATTGGAAACCGTTATCGGATGTAATACGGAGCCGGGTCTACCAAAGATCGAAGCCTTCGTGGACTAGATCCGATTCCCCCTTCAGCTCGTTCTATTCCAGTTCTATTCCTCTTTGGCGTCTGTTCTGCCGGGGTCGACGGGGTCTCATCGACCGATCGATTGGAGAGAACATTACTCTGTTATGTCCTCATGCCAAACGGCCTCACAAGCAAGGAAAGGACAAAGAGCGTCAACAGAGGCCAACATTGCTGCGGGGCCTGTTACCTGCTCCCGTCCGAGAGGCACAGCAGCCGTTATATTTATATCTGCTCGGTCTTGACTTCGTTAACTGCCGTTTTTGTTGTGTCCGTTTTTCCCCGTCCTTTTTCTGGAAAAAATAAAAATAAATCAGAAAAAAAAAAAACCCACCCGACCGGTTTGCTGGGTCCTTCCCTCTTCCGCTGATTCATCTCACTTTTCCATCCATCTCTTCCTTCTCCATCCTCCTGGACACCTCCCTTCAACCTCGTCCCTCCACCCTCCCCTATCCCTCTCGTATTCACATCGCTTCGCATCGCGTGTCATTTTCTGAGGAAACTAAAATCACACCCGAGATATCTTCCCCATAAATGCCAACCATGCTGATTGAAGGTTCCGGTTCGTCGTACCGACAGCGCGACAGATCTCGCTCGCCCTATCGCGAACGCAGCGCTCGGAGCCCACGACACTCGCGCCGACGTTCCTATTCGCCCAGAAGCCGGTCTCGCAGTCGGGACAGAGACGACTACCGGAGGAGATCAGACAGGTCACGGAGTCCTATGACCGGGAGCGGAAACCAAGGAGGGTATTCTGGTCATCACGGTGGAAGAGGAGGTCCACCGCGCTCGTTCGAGGATCGCGCCGCTGCGAAGGAAGCCATGATGCAAAGCGTTCGCGAAAGCTCTCAACAGGACCGACGCGTCTACGTCGGCAACCTTTCTTACGACGTCAAATGGCACCACTTGAAAGACTTCATGCGACAAGGTACGGGGTTTCATCTTCCTACGGTTGTACAATCGGTCGAAAGGCTGTGTTGTATACCTCGCTCTCTCTCGCTCTCTCGTTATCTCTCTCGCTCTCTCGTTATCTCTCTCGGGAATGAGAGAGGCGATTCGGGCATCATTGGCTTTGATCGTTCGTGCTTGCTAACTGGTCTCGTGCCACCACCCTACAGCCGGCGAAGTTCTTTTCGCTGATGTTCTCTTATTACCGAATGGAATGTCGAAGGTGGGCACTTGAAAGAACGCGGGTGTTCTTTTCTTTCACAATGGTTTTCTTGGTTATATTAAATATTTGGATGTGGATTTTGGATTGACGGGGTCGGACTGGACGTCCATGGGTATTTGTAGGGATGCGGGTAAGCTACCTCTCCTCCGATGCACCTCCCGTCAATTCGATCGTGGCTAATTGAATCCTCCGCTTTCAGAATTGTGGAATACGCTACGAGAGATCAGGCTCAAAACGCTGTCAACACACTCAGCAACCAGAACCTAATGGGCAGACTAGTTTACGTTCGAGAGGTATGGAGGAACTTTTTCTCTGGCCGGATAATCTGTGGATGACGAGAAAGGAGGCGCTTTTTTATTGTCCTGATGATGAATCCGGAGGTCCGGCGTGATGTGCAGGGGATATGATGGTTAAGGCTAAGATATGTTGGATTAGGATCGCGAGGCAGAACCGAGATTCACCGGACCTCCTGGTGCTGCAAGGACCGGAGGACCTGGCGGTGGCGGCGGCGGATATGGAGGTGGTGGCGGCGGCGGCGGATACGGTGGTGGTAGCGGAGGCGGCGGTTACAACTCCAACAACTCTATCGGTGCTTCATCCAGTGGCGGCGGCGGTGGCGGCGGTGGAGCTGGTGGTGGAGCTGGCGGCCGCCAGATCTTCGTTTCCAACGTGAGAGTTCGCTCCGATTTGATGGTGCGCATTTGGTGGGCTAACAGAAGAATATAGCTTCCCTTCCATGTCGGATGGCAAGACCTTAAGGACATGTTTAGGCAAGCTGGTAGGTTGACTGACGATGTTCTTCATCGAGGACCTCCTAGCCTCCCGAAGAGCGTGGAACCCCCGAAATTGGAGCTAATATTTAAGTAGGTTCTGTGGTTCGGGCCGACGTACATGTAGGGCATGATGGACGCCCAAAGGGCAGCGGCATTGTCGCTTTCGAGACCCCAGAGGATGCTAGGAATGCTATCCAACAATTCAACGGCCATGACTGGCAAGGTCGCGTTCTCGAAGTTAGAGAGGATCGATTTGCAGGGAGCACACCATTCGGTGGTGGCGGTGGTGGCGGGTACAGCGGACGTGGCAACTTTGGAGGATTTGGAAATCGAGGAGGTTTCGGAGGCCGCGGTAACTTTGGGAACAACCGTGGAAATTTCGGAGGCGGATACGGTAACCGTGGGTCATATGGCGGTGGTGGTGGAGGTGGCGGCGGAGATTTCAACACTCCAGCTGCCCAGCCAAACCCGTTCACTGATTTCGCTACTGGCGGTGGCGACAGAGGCCCAACCATCTTTGTCCGAAATGTAGGATGACGAAACCTTCGTTCCCGGGAGATGATTGAACGCTAACATGGTGTCGATTTAGCTCCCATGGTCTACGAGCAACGATGATTTGGTGGAACTGTTCACCACGATCGGTAAGGTCGAACGTGCGGAGATTCAGTATGAGCCAAGCGGTCGCTCTCGTGGAACCGGTGTCGTCCAATTCGATACTACCGAAAATGCCGAGACAGCCATTTGTGAGTTTTGCCTTTCCGCCTGGTGCTTATTGAGAGAATGTACTAACGGGGGTGTGCTCTGCTAGCTAAATTCACTGGCTACCAGTACGGTGGCCGTCCTTTGGGACTCACCTTCGTCAAATACACCAACGCTAAGGGCGGTGATGCTATGGAGGGTACGGAGCAAACTATGTCACAGGACCAGATGCTGTGAAGTGGATGTCTTTTTTAAAAAATATTCTTTTTGGGAATCGATTGGGGAATCACAAATTGGGAAACACGGTCTAACGGGAATATATATCGATAGGGGTCTTAACGGATTTGTAAAGAGATGGCAAAGCTTGCATCGCGAACTTGGAAGGGACGACGAAGAAGTTTTTCGGTGAATTTTTCGCTCTTCGAGATCCTTTATCTTTCCCGTTCATGGTACTTTTTTTTTTCATTACAGAATGTCGAAACGCTTTCACCTCTCTCTCCCTTTTTATGGCCGTTGCTTTTGTATCGACGCTGCTCACGTTGTATTACCGTTCGCATTATTATTTTCCGGAGGCCTTTGTTTATTTCGGCAATTTTTAATTTGCCGGTCTTCAATCCTCCTTTTTCACTTAAGTACTTTCCACGGATGGCGGATACCTAAAGTATACGTCGGGCTTGTGGAATTATTCTTCTCTTCATTCAACCTTGCTTCTTTCTCACTCCAAATGGGTAAAAGCGAACCGGGATCGAGGAATGTGACGAAATTGACTACGCTTTTTTCGATCTTGTTGGGGTGGGTGGATGCTCGGGTTTTCATTCTTTTTATATATTCATGTTACTCTCGCAAGTGGTCTGCATATACGTGCGTCTGTTTTTAGTCCAAGTGGTAATTACCTAGGTCGTCCTTAAGGCTTCGCTAGTCGGGCTGGTATAATATCATTTTTATGCGGATAGAATGGTTTTGTGGTGTTTTGCAGATGCATATTTATATTGGGGAGGTTTGAGTGTCGGAGATTGTGATGAGTGATAGGTATAGAGGTGATTGGCTAGGCACTGTGACAGTCCGATGAGGTGTGCATGTGGGCTTTATATTATATGCCAGCTGTTGGACGAGCCTGGGCAGCTATTCAGAGGATTGATAAGCTTGAGTATGGTATGCTAAGGACTTGGGCAGCTATAAGAGTTGGTCTTCGTTCCTGTTTGAACCTGCGTTGCCATCTGCGGTCAAACTCTCCGGTTTTTTATCAATCGAGTCCTTTGATCTGATAAACCTTTTCACACTTTCCTATCCACCAATAGATCCGATATCCTTACATCTTCAAGTTGCTAGTTCCGATAGCAAGAAACCATGGCCGAAAACACGGGGATAACCGCCGAGATCCTTGAGGAGACTATTCGACATAAGTTGGAGGCTACATATGTTTCTGTTATTGATAATTCAGGTTTGTGATCCCCCTCTTTCTCTCTTGATATCTTTGGGTTCTTTTGGTGCCGTTGGAAGCTTGATCGTGCGAGCTCGGTAATTTTTTTTTTCCTGAGTGTGTGATATGATGCAATATCCCACACCAGGTTTACTTTGTTATCTTATCAGATCTTGAGCGATGAGGTTTGATTCACACAGGTTACACGATTTTGGTTTACTGACAATCGAGTTTATATGCATAGGCGGCTGCGGGCAAATATTTGAAGCTGTTATTGTGTAATTTTATCCCCCTTCCCCACTATACTATTCCTTTTTTCTCTACTTCTTCAAAAAGAGGGGAATCGGATCATTGATGTTATGTTATATTATGTTGTTACATTTTAGATCCCCACAATTCGAAGGCAAGACGAGTCTGGCAAAGAGTCGGTTGGTGAATACGACGTTGAAGGCGGAGATTGCGCAGATCCACGCGTGGTCGAATAAGACTTATACGCCGGCGCAGTGGGAGAAGGTTAGGGAGAAGGAGGCGGGGGATCAGGCGTGATTTTTGGTAGTTGGTGGAACGTTGGACGATGGGTTTGGGGGTACTTGAGTCATGCATGATGGTGTCAGGCGAAGCTAAGGGGCGCGAGGTCATACGACTATTAAGCAGCTAAGCTATGTTGGTTATATAACCTGGGGATGGATGTTTAGGATGGGGTTATGGCAATGAGGTTGCGTATTTATCTTTTATTATATTTGATATTTTATAGGTATTTGGTATCGATGTCTTGTATTCACTGGAGTATTCGTACGGCCACTGGTTATGACATAATGGACAACCGCCCAGACATTTTTCAAGCGCGATAGTCGAAACTAACCGACCGCCGATACTTAACGAGCTCCTTCAAAGACTCCTGCTCGTTCGTGTGATGGGCTCCACTATCCCCACGGTTCTCTTTTTGTTTTTTCTTTCTTTTCATCGGATTCCGAGGCGAGACGGCAACTGTTGCTGTCACGGGGTAAGAAGATGGGGAAAACCTTCAAAAAAGTAATTTAACGCGCCGCTTGATTCTGTTGCTTAAAATTCTGGAGATAGTTTAAAAGTTGGGGTACCTCTCCTCTTGATCACGAAGATTCCCTTTTCCCTTGCCTCCGAGCTGTTATGTTAACCTTCACGGGGTTCAAAAGTCTGTTTTTTTTCTCTTCCCTTTGTCCGAAGCTAGATTTCTGGAATTGTATGTACTGTTACAGAGGTTTAAACCAACGTCAAACGTTAACTACCTCGTGGCTATGAAAAACAACGTCTGCTGACGGGAGATCTACTTTCTCTATTTATTACTTATAAATACGCTCTCTCTTTTATCTCTTCGACAATAGCCCTTCGGCTTCTTTCCATCTATTTTTCGGCGCGGATTCCTTCTTTTTCGAACGGGAGTAGCTAGTAGCTACAACGGTCTTTCCGAGGTCGTGGGATTTTTTTGGGCACCCATGCACGCAAACTAAAAAAGCCAAAGCGACAAGAAGGACGGACGATGCATGCGCAAGGTTTTGACCGAGTACCCGAGTGGCCCGATAGAACGAAAAGAGACGGACGATAATCGGGTAGCTAGCTTGGAGCTACCTATTAACTTTTTTTGAAACCTTGGAATCTTTTTTTTGCGGGGAAAGGAAAGCTAGCTTGAAGTTTTCTTTCTTTCCTACTTTTCCTGGGGAAATAAATACATTCTCGAACGGGGAGGAATTAAATCATGGCGGACTTCATCGCCAGCTCGATAGCCGGCAGCGCAGCTATTGTGCTGGGGAATCCAATCGATGGTACGGAAATAAACCGTTTTTTTTGTTCCTGTTATGCAGGGTCCAACAACGGTCTCACAGACCCCAAAAATACCACGCTGACACGAACCACAACCGTGTTGGTGCCATAAAACAGTTATCAAAGTCCGTCTCCAAAGCGGAATAACCAGCACGCCGTCCACCGCCGCAACCTTTGAAACCTGGACATCTCTATTCCGAGGTATAATATATATAAAATAACCTCAATCACCATAGCAAATATTAGAACCAATTGAATGTTAATAATTATAAAAAACAACAGGCGCAGCAGCCCCAGTCCTCGGCAACGGCGCCCTCACCGCCCTCCTCTTCGTCGGCTACAACCGTTCCCTCGAGTACCTAGAATCAACCCCTTACCAAGACATAAAATCCCCCTCCCTCACAAACGTCTGGATCGCAGGCGCCGTCTCCGGTCTCGCGTGCTTTGTCATATCCGCGCCTACAGAGGTTATAAAATGCAGGGCGCAGGTGTATACTCCTCTCATCCAGACTACTATCTCCCCTACCACCTCCACAATTCCCCGGGGTATTATCAATACCGGTGGTAATAATACCACAAGAACAGCACCATCAAGCTACCGCGTCGCCCGTCAAATCCTCTCCACAGCCGGCCTCCGCGGTCTCTACCACGGCGGCCTAGTAACAAGCCTACGAGACAGCATAGGCTACGGCTGGTACTTCTACGCCTACGAAGCATCAAAGAACTTACTAGGACTAGAAAGCGACACGGCTACATCTCTAATCGCAGGTGGGATAGCAGGTTGTGTAACCTGGGCTAGTATATATCCCTTAGATGTGGTGAAGACTAGAGTTCAAACGCAGGGGTTGGTGGATGGGAATCCCGGAGAAAGGAATGGGTTGTTAGGTGGGAATATTAATAATTCGGGGAAGAGGTATGAGATGGGTGCTTGGGAGCATGCGAAGGTTATTTGGAGGAGGGAAGGGTTTAAGGGTTATTTTTCGGGGTTTTGGTGGTGTATGGGAAGGTCGTTTTTTGTTAATGCTGTGCAGGTATGGATTGATTTACCCACCTTGACTTTTAAATTTTGGTATTGTGAGATGAGTTTATTTTGCTAATGGGTGAGAGATGGGTTAGTGGGCTTTATATGAGTATATTATGAGGGCGCTGAGAACTCAGTCGGCGGATAAGGCGTTTGAGGCTCGTGAGCAGGAGTATGGGTATTAGATTCTGAGGTGGGCAGATGTTCTTTGCAGCGCTTGGTTCTCTTTCTCTGTTTTGATCCGTTCAATTGCATGTCGTTCTTTTCTGGTTCTTGATTATAAGATTTGGGAGGCACTATTGTTTCTTGAATCGATACCCAAGGGAGTTCCGTTTGCTTTCAAAATCGTTAGTAGATCTAGAATTCTAGAAACTGAATTATATATAAAGTTGAATTTTACGGCTGGAAAGAAGATAAAATTATTTCAGTGCAACACCATAATAAAAATTCCATTTAATGCATGCTTTCTAAAAAGAAATCCCATTGAATACATGCCTCCGTAAAAACGCCTGCTTGAACAAGGTATATTACAAACATGTACAGCCTGCTATGATGTACGATTGTGAAGGATAATAACAAGTCGATGTTGCTGACTCAGTGCCCTCTCCGCAGGCACTTGAGCCAACCTAGGAAATTAATAATTATAATTTTCGGATACCCATGGTCTCTTCCAGGGTTGAGTAATGATGCTTTTGTTTTTGCGAAATATGAAATTCGACGGCCGTTTCGCCAACCTTCGCTAGCGCTGTTCTCGTTTTTTAAGTCCAAAGGCAGACCTTACCACTCGCCGTACCTCCAACGATCCAGTCCTGGGTCGGGTGGAACTGCGCAACCGCGGGTACGGCTGTGACGAGTTCATCACCCAGCTGGCCGAGCTGGTCGCCGGATTCGGAATAGATATCGACGAATCTGTTCATGTTTCCGATGCAGAACTTTTGAATACCGGTGGGGGATTGCTGCCATTGAGCTCGAAGACTGGTAAATATTGTTAGCATTACAGGAACCTTTTAGCGGGCTGGAATGAGAAAGGTTGAGGCTTACATAGTAACCCATCTACCTGTCTGGTTATTATGTTTAATAACCGAACTTGGCTCAAGGCTTTCCAGAGTATGTCCTTCCTTCCATTTCTTGCTCTCTCCGAAGTCGAATACCTTGACCGTATCATCGTAACCCGTCGTTACGACCTTTGAGTTTGAACTCCAGATAGCACTGCTAACTGACAGCCTTGATTCGTGTTCGGCGACCATGTGAGGTTTGGCATTTTCTCCTCTTCCGACGATCTTTCTCAAATCCCAGATCTTCATCGTTCTGTCCAAACTGGCGGTTGCGGCGAACCAAGGGTTTCGAGGGTTCAACGTGAACCCTCCAATCTTCTTCTCATGGCACTCCCAAACCGTTGCCCCGGCTTTTTCGCGGAGATCCTTGCGGCCGAGGTAGCCTGTGAGTGTGGAAAAGTATATGATATTTGGGTCGTAGAAATCAAGACCTGAGATGGCGGCGTCCTTGTGGAGTGATTCCTTGGCATCCTCGGCAGCGAAGATTTCTTCTGATTTGTGGGCGATCAAATCTAGTTTTCGGATTGAGCCATCGTAGGAGGTTGAGTAGATGCTCTCGGCGCTGTTGGGTGCGAAGGAGAGGGTGGCGATTGAGCGGGAGTGGAGTTTGAAGGTTGAGATGTTGGGGATGTGGGAGAGTTCTTCGTCGTCTTCATCTTTGATATAGTCCGGGTTTGGAGCTGGATTTGAAGCATCGAAGATGCCGAGGTTACCGATTTTGTCGCCGGCGAAGACGAGGTGCTTAGCGGTTGTGGGGTGGAATGCCATGCAGTAGATTCTTTCCGGGGTGATTTTTATATCTGTCGTTCATTAGCACTGGCACTGACGAATTAAATGATGATAGTAGTAGGAGTAGATATAACATACCAACAGGCTCAAACTTCTCATGCAACTGCAATCCATTCATCTTCTCCCTGATCGCCTTAAGATCGGAATTAGTCGTCTTGGATACATCGTCATCCGTAAATGTTCGTGCATAGCGTTCGCCCTTGACATCGGACAAGAAGTTCGTAGTCCGATCCCATTCTTTCCCAGGAGTCACAATATCTGACAAGGAAAGCTCCCCACCAACCCTCTGCCTCTTCGCTCTTTCGTAATCCTTAAGCAGAGCTTCGTCTGCCGCTGCTTTACGCTTTGCGACTTCGGAGTCGGCGGGGATACCCTTCAATCGGGAGGAAGTGCGACGAGGGATCAATTCATCGGGGACTTCCTTTTTGATAGTTACAGCTCGAGAACGCTTTTTGGAGGAAGATGAGGCGGAGGGTTTTGAAGATGAGGCACTGGCGGACTTTTTGGACTCTGTGGCGGCGCGGAAGGAGTTTGCGGCTTGGGTCAGCTCGAGCTCCTGCAGCAGTTTGCGGTTCTTCTCGATGTTTTCAAGGCGTTGGCGCTCGTAGTCGTTATCCATTTTGGGAAATGGATTTATAGATATTATTTATTGAAGGATGTACGGGGAGTCGGGGGGTTAGGTGGGTTGTGCGATTGATGAGGGTGGTGAAGGTGAGGAGGGTGAAGAGGGTGATGCGGATGAGGGTGAAGGTGAAGGGAGGGATGGATTGGATTTCAATCAACGCGGTTGGAGCGTGCACTACGCGTTGGTGGCGGGACCACGCGTTGGGTCACACATGCTTAGTCAGCACAGCGAGATGATAACGTTAAGCTTCACCTTTGCCTTGCACTTGAGCTGCTTACGATATCAATAGATCTATCTCATTGCCTCGATCCATCGAGATCAATTTTTATCATATTGAGTAGAGCCAAATGAAGAGTATTCATTGCATCGACTACTAAAAGAGTCCCGATCTCACCGTGTGGCTGCAACACTTTAGGCAACGTTGTATTTCGAACCACCTCCTCCCACGCATGTCTGGACCATTAACATGAGCTGATATTAACATCACCGTGCAGAAGAAGAAGAAAGACTGGAACGGCATAGGTCGGCTGGAAAAGACCCACAGATTATGCAGCCGGCTTTCACGGGGGGGGGTTTGAATGCGAGATCCCGACTTCCGCTGGCGCCATGGCACCAATCAGCAGTCGAAGATTCGAAATCCGCTGTCAAGCGTCCACGCGGTTTGACAATTGCATTTGCGGTGTGCATATGATCGGGGAACGGCCCTTCGAAAAATGAATTCTTGAGATTCAGTGAATAGGATGTGCGAGTGAGTATATGTACCTTATACAATCTGGGTATCTTTCCAGCCGATAGGTGAAGTTCTCCTGGATGGAATAATTGCTTTGCGGTTAATTACCACGCCGTCCTGTTGCTTCCAGCTGAACAATAGCTTGTCCATCAGGCGTGGCGGTTCAAGTAGCTCGACCCCCCAGTTAAACGAAGCTGCATATGCACACCGGCGGCACAGCGCTTCATATTGGCTATAATCCCTCTGCGACATTTCGACCCCTCTCGAGTCTCCAAATACAAAAAAAAGGAAAGGACGTTTATCGTCCGTGCTGTTAGAATATATCTGCAAAGCTAGACCCCGCCGACGACGGGTCGGGATGGGGGAAAGAAAGAAAAGCCAAGGCAGCAATTGTGGATACTTGAGGAGGAGGCGGCGTTTTCAACATCTGCATTGTTACAATTGCAGATGCAGCGTCTATGTTATCGATCAGCCAGATCAGAATGAATTATCATTCTGACAGGTTGGAGGTTTCCCTTTTCCCAAGAGGAGATGTGTATAAATTCTGATCAACCCCGCCTCTGTGATGATTTGAAATTGACTCTCGAGTTTCTCTCTTTTTGATAGATAAGTTCTATTACTGAGAGACTCGATTCATATATCTTCACAATCGTCTTCAATCCCACCGTACTTCCCCATAGAAGGAAAAAAATAAAAAAAAATATGATAATAATCCCCTCCCACCCCGTTCAAATCCTAGCGGGCCTAATAGCCTCCTGGATCGGTTTCGTAGTCCTCCGTTGGATATACCGTCTATCGCCTCTGCACCCTCTCGCGAAGTTTCCAACTCCCAGCCGCTGGGCGTGTATTTCGGAATGGTACCATTTTTACTGGAATTGGACCCACGATGGGCAACTTGTGTTCAAGTGCAGGGAGTGGCATGAAAAGCTTGGTAAGTTATGGCTAAATTGCTTGTGCGTGCTTAGATTTGAATGAGATCTGTGCATCGTACATCGCAGCGGCGATACCAGGTTCTTTGCAACGCAGGGGGGTCGGCAACGCATAAATTCCAACAAGTTGTCGTGATTATCGAGATATTGCTGTTGTCGATATATAAATTTACGGAATACCATACCATTGCATTAGCTTTAGAAAGCCATAAATCGTAATCATACTAACATGAACCCCCCACAGGCCCAATCATCCGCATCGGCCCAAACGAACTCCACATCGACGAACCCTCATTCTACAACACCCTCTACTGCTCAACCTACAAATTCCCCGTCCACACCCCAAACTACGACTGGCAAGGTCCCGTGGACATGAACATGGCAAACCCGGACGCAGCAGCGCACAGAGCCCGCCGCGGCCTCATGAGTCCCTACCTATCCAAACAAAGCATCCAAAAACTCGACGCAAACATCTGTAAACACGTCAACATCTTCGCTGAAGCGATCAGTCCCACACCCAAAGTTCTTTCCGGTGAAGATTGTGAAAGACTTGAGAAGGAGGTTGTGACGGAACCTGGTGATGGGGTTAAGGTGCTTAATTTGCTGAGAAGGCTTACGGGGGATGTGATCAGTGAGTACGCGTACAGTGAGACGTTTGGGTTGTTGGCTTCGGATAAGAATCTTTGGTTTATTCAGCCGATTGCGGATTCGATGGAGATTTTTGTGCTGTTGCAGTTCTTTTGGCCGGTTACGTGGGCTATGGCGTCGATTCCGAATTTCCTTTTGAAGACGGTGGTGCCGAGGGAGTTTAGGGGTTTTGCGGAGCTTGAGTGGGTATGTTTCTTCATATCTTCTTTAATTGAGTTCACGGGTTGTCAGGGGAACTACCACGACGAGAACGACTGATCATGATATATATTCCATATTTCGTCTGCGATGTTAGATGCTCACGGAACAAATCGACGCCTTCATCCGAAACCCCGTCATATACAAAGCAAAAACCACCCACAAGACGATCTTTGAAACCCTCGTGGAAGGCGATAAGGATATAAAACTCTCCAAGCGCGCTCTGGTAGGCGACTCCATGACCCTCATCGGCGCCGGAACAGAGACCACGGCAACAACACTCGCGGAGGCGATGTACCAAGCGTGTAAATTCCCACAACTTCAGGCACGGCTGCATGAGGAACTTGTCAAGGCATTCCCTGGCGGACCACATGAAATCACTTTTGCGAAGGCTGAGAAGGTTCAGTATGTCATTGCTTTCCTTAAGGAGACGTTGAGGACTGCGCCGCCTATTCCCGGGAGACTTGCGAGGGAGGCTCCGAAGGAGGGGGCTATTGTTGACGGGAAAGCTGTTCCTGGTGGGGTGAGTACATCTTCTCGTGCAAAAGCAACATAGGTATCTATCCGCGTTCTAAAGGTTTACTAATTTGGTGGGGGGGTCCCGGTTCTTAACAGACCGTTCTTTCCATGTCCGCGTACCTGATGCACACAAACCCAAAGATCTACCCGGATCCCGAAAAATTCGACCCAGAACGGTGGATGAACAGCGACCCCGCCTCACTGCAGGAGAGATACCTCGTCCCATTCAGCAAAGGTTCACGAGGGTGCGTTGGGTTAAAGTAAGTTTATCACGATATATATCTCCTCCTTCTATCCTATCAATACAGCCGTTTACTAAGCGCAATCACTCGCTTCCCACAGTCTTGCATGGGCCGAATTGATCACTACCCTTGCGGCGACATTTAGAAGGTATAAACTCACTTTACATGCGGATAATACCAGAACGGATGAGTGGGTAGATCGGGTTGCGCGGGTTGTGCCGGGTGATTTCGTTATTACTACTGAGGAGTATGGCAGTTGATTCGGATATTCTAGGAAAAGGGTGGGGGTTATGATGTGGATAGCTCTAAGTTACGGTTAGATGAATTACGCTATTACAAGAGTCATCTCGTAGATCCATAAACCGACTGCATACTTGCAGGTACTCGGGTTAGTGATTATGCGTAGCTACTCAAGTACTTAACGTTAACTAGACGTCGCACGTCCGCGGGTACTGCTATGACTGGATATCGATAGAAGAGCACACGCAAGGGGGTTATTATTAATTAATATTAGGTTCAGATCTCTGCAAAACACCAACCATAGAACAGCGTATAAGTCCCATATGCCTATTCCAGAACGGAATTGTTCTAGAATCACATTCGGACTGCAAGCTCATTCGCTGGTTCCGCCAAATTACGAGATCTGGGTCTGGCAGTTTTTGAGGGGACACCTGACTAATTGCGCTGCAGGTTGGTTGGTTCGTTACCATTTCGACCTGTCTCACAGGAGAAAAAAAGCAGCTTCTGAGGCGGCGACGACCCTGAAGTGTGACCCGAGAACACCCCCTTTCCGCTTATTTTTCGTCCGATCGAAAGGGTCCAAATTAAGGCAAGAAGCAAGTGAGGGGGATCCGGATCGAATGGTTCCCTTCCCGCGGCCACGCCGAGAATGTCAGCATGCGAGATTTGAACTTTAGATCCAGATAGGCGAGGTTTCTCATGCGGAGAAATGCAATGGCCGCGCAGTGCAGTGAAGGGAGGTGGATCGGTACGCAAAGGCTTCAGCCCCGGCTGCAGGTGCGGGTACCGATGTGTACCTCGGTGTGAATGTTCTCTCATTTGATCGAGCCCGATCCCAAGGGAAAGGGCCAGACGGTGGCAAATCGACAGCCTGCAGCTGGATACGTCTCGCGCGATGCATTTTAAAGCATCGTGTGGGTACGGTTAACGGTTTTTATATGGTTTCTGATGATGTGGACCCCCGAATCTCTTGGCCCCCCTGTTGGAAAGCTTGCCCATTGCAGGTGTCAATCAACCGGTCAAGGCTCACGGATAAGTTGCCTGGATGGTTTTAGATTCGGAGCATCGCGATGAGGGGCAGTCGTGTTCTACGTCATTCTTTTGTAGTTTCGAGATATCGCCTTAGCGCATGCGTATACGCGTCCAGATCAATTAAGTTACTTCAATCTCAACATTGACAAGTATACTATCACCATCACCGCATTATAGTATTACTCCCACATGTACGCTGCTGCACGCTCTGTGCGCTAGTTGGATTGTATGCAGCCACCGCCCAGATCGTATAAAGACCCCTTCGATTCGAGTGAATTGACTTCATGAACGGCCATCGGAAAGTTATAGCTGCGCTGATATACCCCAGCGGTCTCGGACCCGTCCTCCCTTGTAACAATTCCAACGGTTCAAAACCACACTCGATCGTGACCGACGTTTCGGCTTAAACCAGCGGCGGTGGCTGGTCGATGCCTTCCACATCGCCCGATCCAAGGCGTCGGGGAGGCTGCACAAGGACAGGGACGCCCTGAACAAGGGCCTTACTCAGCGGCTGCGCGGGCCTTCTTTGGGCCCGTCAACGTTAGCACAGCGCAGCAAACACTGCACTGCTCTCGATTCTGGGAGTCGAATCGAGAAAAGGTCGAATCGATCGCTCTTCAGGAATGATACGCAACTTAACCTGACTAACTCCCGCTGCACTGAAAGGAGGGTCTCGAAAACAAAGCCCCGCTGTTCGTATTTCGATCTCTGCCGTCGACGTCTCTTTTTCAATTTATTCCTGCAGCAGGTCCAGTCGCATCGAGTCGAACTGCCTGGCAAATATTCCAACGCGGAACCGCTTTCTCAATAACCCTCCTCTTAAGATCTTGAGCTCAGTCCGGTCCCCGAGCTGTGCACGCTGAGAAACCTCTGTAGGGGCGCACCCGGATTTTAAGTATTCGAACGTACGTTTTTCTTTTCCTTGCGAGTGCATGCGGGTGGCGGGACAGCTTTGGGATATAGCTTTTTGTTAATTTGGGCGCCCGATCTCTATGCCTTTTTTTCGTTTCGTGACTTCACCGCTGAATCGGCTGCAGAACTCGTCTTAATTTTATCATAGACCCTGACTCTTTCTGCTTCTAGTCCACCCCCCCTCGACCCGGATCTCTGGCTCTCTCCCTCGGACGAGACAGCCGCCTGATCGTTCTTTCGAGGTCTCGATCCAGAGACCACGTTCCGGCTGCAGCTGTTTTGAAGCAGACTCGACTCGGCATGATATCCCCGTATCAGAAAAATGAAATAAAACTGTCGAGTCGATATCAGCCCAGTTAAGGACAGCTCCTGCATATTGCTATCACGGGCCCGAGCAGTTCATATTATTATACACCAAACGGCACCACGTTGAGGCCGGCAAAAAGGGCACCCGTTTGTACTCCTCACAATCGGAGACTTGTACCCGGGTGTACTCGCTCGCTCTTCCTCTTTCCTTCCCTCGGAATTTCCCCCCTCTAGTGCATTCCTTCTTCTGGCTGCTGTTCTCATGCTCAACGACGGCGTCTTGGATCTATGTGCTACTTTGTGAGCCGTACACACCGCCATCCAATAAAACTTGCAGAGAGGTAGCTTTGGGATCCCCCTCAGACCAGATCTCGCGGGTGCACGACGGGGGTACCTCGGACGACATCTCGGTTTTCAGATTGCGAGGCCAAACCGTTGCATCGATCACTGTATAATTGATTCGGTGGATCGCACTGCCGTTCGATCCCATCCAATCGGTTCCGCTATCTTCGACAATTGCGAGACTTCGTGCGCATGCGTGTGGCAGAACTGCAGAGCTACCCCTCACCTTCTTTCCTCTCTTTCTCTCGACGTTCACCTGGGCCTTTTGCATCTTCCGAGCATCGCCGTTTCAACCTGCGCCCTCCCTCGTCCGAGACATTACCTCCGATCTAGCTCTGGATCGGTCGAGTCCTCCTTTGGGACCTGGTAGTTTTAGACTAAACCTACCAAGCTGCATGGCCCAGGGCCCTTTTGGTCCATTTTTATGCACGGCAACCCTTCGCGACCTTCGTCCACGCCCGAGCTCGTCCAATTGATCGAGATCTCGGGAATTCTGGCAATTAAACTAGACTTCCCAAAAGGAATATAGTTCTGATCCACCCTACCTCCCGCCAGCCGTACCGCTCGTCCCGTGAGAGTAGCGACCTAGTCGCTTTCTGTTAAGGGTGCATACATACCCGGACCTTCCTCGTTAAACGGCCCTTCCTCGCGCAAATAAGCCTCTTGACGAGTGGAGAAAGAGAGGGAGGGGGTTCACTAGGCGCCTTGCAATCCTGGCTCGTCTTACCTGTCCCAGGACACGTAGCTGCGAGCTTGGGAACTTCTTTCTAAAGTAGGTATATACGCTAAAGACAAGCCATTCAAGGATTTGTTCCTTCTTTTACCAAAACTATGCCTGTACCGCCAACGATGCCGGCTTCAAGGAACTCGACGCTCAAGACGGAGCGGACTCATGAGGAGAATCAGGAACGGTAAGGGATATAATTTCTATTTTTGCGCAGCTGGATTGATTTCCTATCAAAATTTGCCTCCCCTCTCTCATAAGTCATGCAGTATGCTGTGCTGCATGAGATTTCACTTCTGTCTTTCTTTCTTCCCTTTCTTCCTTTCTTGCCTCTTTACCCTCCAAAAAATATACCCCGTTCATGCAGCCTTCTCAACCACTTTGTTGTCTTTTGACTAACATGCATCTACCTCCGCGTTGCACAGTGCGTATATCGCGGCCTCTCACCGGACGGATAGAAGCCTGGAGGCCCGGATGGAATCAGCACGGAGAGCCTCTGAGATCCATAAACAACGAACTGGAAGGCATTACAAGATCACAGAGCAAGCCGTCTTAGCAGGAGAGGTCTACATGGACGATGAAGAAGAACTTCCAGCGGCCTATCAACAATTAGATCAATTCCTTAGATCGGACTCCGACGAGTTTAGAAGAAAATTGGTGGATTACCTGACAGTCAACGTCGGTCTACGGCGCGCACTATCGTCAGCAATCGAGGAATCAAATAATGCGAGTGCCAGTCATGCTGCTGCAGCGCAGGCGAGGGGGTCAATCTCAACATCGTCAGGTTTTCAAGAAGGACACATGCTCGAGAGCGGTATCCACTCATCGCCCTTCTCCCCGACGGTCTTTGCACCACCATATCAGGGTCCAGTGGCATACACTCCAGAATCATCGAATCCACCAACCCCAACGATGACAGTCGCACATGCACACCCACAAGTCGCCATGCAGACACAATTTCAACCTCCAATAACGCCCCACGGAACGCAATTCCACATGGGCCCCGTAGGACTGGGCACGCTCCCTCCGCACTTCTATCAAGGCACACACTTCGTCCGAAGACAGAATATGCCGACGGTCAGAATCCCCCAACAGACAACCATCGGTATCGTGAACCAAACTCCACAGAGTGCATCTGCTACCCAAAACCCATACTACTCCACCGTTCTCTCACCGGAGCAATATCAAGCCTTAAGCCAGAGCCTCTCCCAACGTCGTCCTTCAATCAGCACAGAAATGGCAGGAAGCCCCAAAAGCGACGTATCAGTCACATCATCCTTTCGAACACCTCAGAACCCTACAACACCATCAGTCGGCACGGCCGCCGCCGGCGGGTCCCCGGAGCCTTTACTAGTGAGGAGAGCATCCGTCCCCAGCAAGATCCCGGAATCACCGCTGCGGACGTCAACGTTCAGCCCACATCTACAACAACAGCATCTATCAAACATCAACATCAACGTACCCCGTCCAACCACCAAACTAAGAACTCAGGAATCAGGTAATCTAACATTACCCATCAGCACATCAACAGAAGTAAACACCCCCATTTCAGCCACCAAACGCCGCGCATCAATCGACCTAACAGTCGACGAACCACCCCAAAAATCCGTCCGAGTAGACAACAGCCCAAACGCCACCACCACCACCTCACCACCCTCACCACCCCACCCCCCAACCATCCTCCCCGAAGACCCAGACTTCGACCTCTTCGACCTCTCCCTCCCCCAAAACACCCGAGACATCCTCTACGGTCCCGGCATCTACCTCCCCGAAAACCCCACCCTCTCATACCTCACCACCCCAACCACTTCAAATACCCACCCCCCACCAGTTCAAAACCCAAAACCCACACCGACAGAATCAACAAATACACTCTACAACTTCTCAGATCCAGAACTAGACCTCAGCGCCCAATCATCATCAACAACCTTCGACCTAACCTTCCCAAAATACAACACCTTCGACCAGCAATCCCAAAACCTCGAAGATATGTGGCGGGACTACTTTATCCAACGAGGTATTCGACCTCAGCATGCGAACACCGGTGATCCAGCATCCGAAGCAGGAGGAGGAGGATCAAATATAGATCCCGGAGCATCATAACCCAATAACTCACCTATCATTTTCACCATCAACACCATCTAATACCCATCTCCAAAATATCATTACATGCACATCATCCCCAACCCCCCAATTAAACCCATATTAAGCAACCTTTCCTCAATTACTAATCCTCACATCCCACATACCATCCTTCATCTACCATCTATCATCATATTTTAAATTTTCTTCTACCATCTGCAATTCATGTACCAGGCGCACACATCATCAGGAAGGAACCTCACCGGCATTTTCAAAGCATAATCATTTCAACTTCTGTTCTCATCATTCCATACCTCAAGCAAATCTATTACCACGAATCACACCCCCTTGTAAAATATATGTAAAAAAAGAACAAGGGAGAACCATATCAAACTTATCTTATCCTACTAGTTTCACTAATCCTACACAAGCACACCGAATAACTTATAATAATATAATACCAACTTTTCAACCCCCATCCGTATACACAATACCAGATGAAGGGCGTAATAAAAGGATACTACCCAAAGCCAAAAACAACCAAAAATAACCCACCAAACCACCCCTCAAAAATATTTTTCTAAAAAAAAAATAATAATACTTAATAATAATTATTCACAATTAACCCGCCGGTAACGCCGTAATACAATTCATAGAAAGCGTATAAAACCCCCCACCTCCTTCTCTGCCACGGTACCAGAGCTACTCATAAAAATTCATATCAAAAACCTCCCTCTCTAACCCCCCTTAACCTCAACACCCCCCATCGAAACATCACCACCAACAGGAACTCCATCCCCTTCAGCACTAGCAACTCCCTCACTCTTCCTCCCACCACCAAGATCCCTACAAAGCGCCTGCATCCAATCAACCCGGTCCTCCCTCACATAGACCAAAAAGTACGGTCCACCATCGGACCCATCCTTCCCTTTCCCTCCTCTGAAGATATCTTCCTCGTTAACCGCCTTCGAAACCGTAGTGTCGTTGTAGTTTCTCCAGATCTTATTATCAAAGTCATAAATATAGATCCAGTAGTGGCCAAAATTAACGCCGCCTGTGAAATAGAACATACGATATTAGCTTTTCGATCATGAATCAAAAGGAACAGGAAAGAAGGTTGTACACACCCCGATGCATGAAGATTGAATGAATCCGATACCCATACCTCCTCAAATCAGTAAACTGCTGATTCAAGCTTCCTCTCAACTCCTTAACCCTCCCATCAATATCTACCCATCACCATTAGCACCAAACCCCACAAAACCACAAAAAACGATGAATAAAAGGGAAGAAAACTTACACTTCAACTCCGCTTTGATCCGCTCCTTATGCTCCTCAATATCCACAAGCAACCCAGGCGGAACAACAACCAAATCATCATCATTCTCTTCCCCAAGGATATTATTAACTTCCTCCAAATACCCTTTGGTGGCATCTAACGCATGCGGCAACGAAATACCCTCAACCTCGACCTCCAGCTCCGCTTTCCTCTTCTCAAGCTTCTCGAGCTCAGCCTTCCACTTCCAACTCTGCTCTCTCCTCTTCATCAACCCATTATCCCCCTCATTCTCGCTAGGCGCCATATACCTGTCCATAAAGATCTTCTCTCCAAACGTCAACGGCGCATTACTCTTATAACTCGACTTGGTAGCTCGATTAAACTGCACTCGCTGAATCTGAATTTGCAAAATCGATGGCAAAGCGGTAATCGAAAGATACCTCCTCGCGAGCTTCCCTTCCAACTCAACAACGGACGCATCGAAATGCCCGTCCATGGCAGTATAGATATCCCTCCCAACCTCGCCGACATCGATCATCAGATTGGCGAATCGCTCCTCTTTAGTCCTCCTCTCCGCTGGGCTAGAAAACTCCAGAGTCTGCCGAGTCTTTCCATAAAACATCGTCTTGATGATGTCCAGCTGCTCTCCATCGTCTTCCTGTCCCTGTCCCTTAAGCGCCGCCTCGAGCTGGAACATGACGTTTTCAATGCACTCTGTAACATCCTGCTGTCGCCCGAACTCGTAAGACTGCGACTGCGAGGAAACCACAGCGGCAGCCTTCTCCTTAGGCCTAGGTGGGATCGGTGGAGGACGGTCAGGAATAGGCGGGATGACCCTCATCCCATCCTTTGCAGGCACGGCGGGTGGTGCGTCATCCATATTCTCATCCTCGATTTCCCTTTGCAACAGTGGGATGACACTACCCTCATCATCGATACTCATCTCGTCCAAGCTTGAAATGCCCCTAGCCGACTTCGGCGTGGGAGCGAGTATCGTAGGTCCGGTACTCTCCTGTTCCTTTTCGACCGATTTTCCTTTATCTTTGACATCACCGTCTGGAGCCGTAGCACCGGATTGACCATCGACTACTATGTATCCCTGGTCTTCGTATGCAGGCGGCTCGTTGTTATCACCTATGAGGGTGATATCGCTCGATTGGTCGTCAGCGTTAACGACGCGGAGTCTGGGTGGATTGTCGTCGATATCCATGGAGAATGGGAGAGGGTCCTCTCGGAAACCGGGTGGTAACAATGGTCCGATGAAACCGGATGGTCGTTCGTCTTCGAAGGCAACGGATCGCTTCCGAGTAGATGGATCGTCGTGAATGCTATTCAAGGCGAGCTCTGAAACGTCCTTTTCCGGTCTGACGTACGTCTGCTTGCTTGTCATCATTTCGCGGAACAAGCGTTTGAGGCAGTGGGTTACTGGTAGAGAGTCAGTTTGCGCCAGCTGGTTAGGAGGGGTTAGCAGGATTGCCTACATTTCTTCGCACGTTCAATCTCAGTAGGCGTGACCTTACGGCCGCCAACTTGCTTCCTCTGTAAAAGGTCCTCAGATACTTCATCTTCCTCGTGGTTGTCGAAATCCAAGATCATGTCTCGGAGCGGCTTGATAGTGAAGTAGTATTGCAACAAGCTGTTGAGGTAACATGTGTTGCCGGTATTCTCGAGCCCAACCGGCCAGTCAGCCATGCCGTCAGTGAAGAGCAGCTTGCTGCCTGTTTTGATGTAGTGCCTGGAAGTGAAGGTAGTCAGTTTCGCTGCAATCTGAGAAGGTGATGATGGAGGGAGAGAATGAATGAATGATGAGGGTTTACTAACTCTAAAGGCCTGCTCTGTCGTTTATCCGCGATGACTTTCAAGGCGCTCTTCAAGCTAGTCCGGTTATTATGATTTACTTTTGTCTGTTTCACACGCGAGTTGATCAGCTCACGTTGTCTTGGAAGATTGCGATGGCGACCGAGATGGGACGGGATTTACTACCTCATAATAGGTGACGATGGTGTCGTCGGACATCTGCCCGTTGACGTTGAGACGGAGGAGGGCAGTGTCGTAGTCCATCAGCTCGAGACCTTGGTCGTAGGAGTCGCACATGCTTTGCAGTTTGTGGTTTTTGCGGTGGTCTGCGATGACTCGCAGGGCCGTCCAGAGGTTGGGTGCGTCGTTGGGATTTTCGTTGAGCTGGTAAGGTGGTTGTTAGAATAGAAGGATTTTGTTGACGGATCTCAGGAGTGAAGAGGAGGAAGGAGTGAAGTGAAGTGAAAGAAGGAAAGGACGAACCTGGAACTGGAAAATGTTGGAGATAAAGTCGGCGTCAATGTCGGACCCCATTCCGGGGAGTTGGAGTTTGCTATAAGCTTGCTGCAAGTCCATCGTAATCTTCTTGGACACGTTGACGATGGTCTCGTTCTTCAGGGATTTCCCAATCGTCTGGAGTGCCTCTCTCAGCGCCATCTCCTGCCTCGGCGCATCACTCAACCTCGAATGGAAGTTCCCAATGATGAAATTCTCATCTGTCAAGTTGGTCGTGATTCCCAACTCCCTGTATGCATTCCGTACATCGCTGCTGGAGTACTCGCCTTGGGAGCGGAGGGTCACAACTTGTAGCTGGAGCTCCTCGCTTTCGCGCCCGGTGGCTAGATCGCTGATACAGTCGAAGTAAAAGGGTGCATTGAGAGGGTCGCATTCTTTTTGACGTTGGTAGGCCCAGAAGAGGAGACTGTCTGCGAAGTCAGATTGGGCACCCAGGCTGGCGTACATCCTAAATTATTATTAGCTAGGGCTTGTGATATTTGAGACCAAGGATTCTTGACGCCTTACGGGTGCTCTAGCAACGACAGATCAATCGTAATACGTCTGGCAGTGGTCGGGTCTATAAAAAGTCAGTCAGAATAAACAGCCCTCTATCCAACTTTCGAACAGCAATGAGGGGTCCCTACAATTCGCGGATCCAAGCAACTTCTTAAGGTCTGTGTCCGCTCTCAACGGCTGAAAGGAACTGGCATCAACTGCATCGAGCCTCGTTAGCATTTCAAATTGGGACACATCTCAAGGGAAAAAGTTCAAGGCCTGCTCACTATCATTCTGCGCCGTCAAGATCATTAATTCAATGTCCCAATCATCGAACACCTTTGCCATCTCATCCTGCAAAGGTATCCCGTTCCCAGGTTCCTCCGGCAAAACCGGGGGAACATACCCTTCCTCCTCGATCGCGAATCCCAAAATCGCCATCATCTCATGACACTCATCGCCCAACTGCGTGAGAAACCTCGTATTAAATCTAGGAATATTCCTACGCTCCTTCCGAGCCGTGACACCGCCAATAACCGTCCTCATCGTCTTAAGCACCATAGCCGGGGTAGGAACCGCCCTAGAAATCGGTTTCCGATCCCCTCCTTCTCCGGGATCGATGAACAACTCAGGACGCCTCTCCAGCGCAGCTTTATTCCTGCTCCAGAGTACCTTGGGGTCCGTCAGGAGACTTCGGAAGTTATCCGTTATCCTCCTGTTCTTGAACGTAACCGTAACGCTGGTTTTACACCCGGGGTTGGTACAGTCGAAGTGTCTGACATCCAGTTCACCCGAAGATTCCTCGGTCCTATCCCTATCAACGAAAGGACCGGACTTGACAGGATCGTAACGGAAATGGTGGAGCTGATTCTGGTTTGTAGGACAGGTGGAGGATACCTCCGTGGTATCAGCGTATCGGAGGCAGATCTCAACGTGCTGGCGACAGTCCCGGCAGACGGCTGCAATGATGTGAACGGCATTGGCTTCGATGGGGTAGGAGCGGTGGGTGCCCTGGTTGGGTTTGAGGATGAACCGGTGTTGGTGGCCGGACCGCTTGTACAGCTTCCCGGGCTCCGGTTCGTATTCGGGAGGGAACGAGGAGAGAACGTTGATGCCTGGGTTGTAGGGGTTGTAGGTGAGGATGTCGGTGTAGAGACGAGGGGAGGTCTTGCCGGGGCCTTGACGGGGCGCCGAAGGGCCGGTGGAGGTGGCGTTGTCCACCAGCATGTTGGTACGAGCGGGATTAAGGTCGGAACGGATGATATCTGATGTCGAAGTGATTGAAAAGGAGGTTTTAGGATGAATTGTAGACGCGACGGAAGGACGGGCGGTTGGAGTCGGTGATGTTGGTGGGGAGAGAAGGCTGTATATGTAGAGTAAGTTGAGAGCTATAACACTGGCGAGAAGCTGGAGCAGCAACGGATATCGTCCAACGTCTGCAGCGATAATACGGTATAGAATTATATAATAGCGATAGTGATGATGGTAAGAGGTGAACGGAGTGAAGTGAAGCTGGAAGGAAAGATTAAGATTCCAGGATGATGGTGGATGGAAGGATGACGAGGCGGGTTCGCGGCTCTGCACTGCTGCAGCTCTGCCTGTCCGTGGCAAGCTGCGTAATTGCCCGCCAGTACGCCATCCTATCCCGTGCTAACCACCGCCGCGACCTGCTGATGGTTGCACAGGGTAGGGAGCTCCGGCATGTTACAGCACACACCCCGATCTATCCAGCATGTACTACTCTGCTTCTCATTCTCACGAGCTCACTCCTCAACAGTAGCATTTTGATCTATCTCGTGTACTTCAATCGATTCCTAGTTCGCATGGTGGGCTGTCCTTATCGATAGCTTCACCGCCAAAGTGTTGCCGCGTTGCAAGCGAGCCAATGGCGGCAAAATGTGTTGTCGTCCGTGTTGCGACGGACCAATCAGCATCCGTCCAAAGCCCAGCCAATGACATCCGCCGGGCCTTCACGACAACCTCTCGACAATTCCATTCAATTCACGGGACACCCAGACGGACACCAGCACAGACGGTGCACCCCCCTCCCACCCCTCATCGCCGTCTACCGCTCAATGCCCACCACCCACACCGATTCCTAACCCAATTGACCCCATCGGTCGCCCTCGCTCCACCTACCAGTCCCACCAAAACCTCATCCGAAACCTCACCATGCCGTCCGATACAACCTACCGCCCTCGGGACGCCGTCACCAACACCACGAATGCCGTCCTGTTAAACGGTGCAGCGGGACTCCTCGTCTCCGGTGTGCAGAACACCCTGGCGAAGGAGAACCGCGGGTTATTCGGCCTGTTCACCAAGACGGGCGGGACGATTGCTATGTTTGGTTAGTCCACCCTCCTCTCTCTATCCTCCTCGACGATAGCTCGGTGTTATTATATGTATACTACCAGTGTGGAGGATTCTATATTGTATATCAAGGGACGCATAAACAGTTGAGAATTTAACGAAGAAACGCTAACCCGCCGTCTTATACTACAGCTGCCGTCGGCGGAACCTACGCCTTCATCAAAGACGCCTCCGCCAACCTACGAGAAACCGACGACCCCTGGAACGCCGGCCTAGGCGGTTTCTTCGGCGGAGCACTCCTCGGAATCCGAAGTACATCGAATCCCCCTTCCACACGTTACATAACCATGCTAACCCACTTAAACAGGCGGCAGAATCTCCTACGTCCTAGGCTTCGGCGCCGGTCTATCAGCCCTCCTCGCCTCCTTCGACGCCGGCGGAAACCACTGGAGAGGTTACAAATGGCGCGAAGGGTTCGTAGACGACGTTGCACGGAGGGAAGAGGTCAGAACGACGAGAAGACGGCCGTACGAGGAGACCATTGCTGAGATCGGGGAGGGCAGAGGTAAGTTCTTCCTCATTTTATAACCATTAGTACCTTTTCGGAGCGTTTGGTACTAACGAACTGACCGGGGATAGGTGTTTACGGCCCCGGATACGCGGAGAGAAGAGCGGCGAGGTTGAAGGAGAAGTACGGGATCGAAGTGCCGACGGAGCATGAGAAGCCGTATGCGTATTAGACGGGTGTATATTGATCTTTTCGGACGGGTTTTGTACATATTTAGTCTTTGTATTCAAAAGAGCGGTTGTTTTTTGATATATGGTAAATACTACAAGTCTATACGGCTATACACCGCATTCTATCAAAAATTCGATTTCCAGCGCCAGAAGCGCATAAACACGCGACTTTGAACCATAAATCTCCATATCCCAGATCCTTCCTCCGCATACACTCCCACAGATATCTATCAACCATGGACGAACCGGCCACAGATCCCAAACCCGCGTTCCACAAGTCCTTCACATCGGACATCAAATCCCTCGAATCCACAATCTCAACGCTCCCGACCCTACGCGGTAACTCACAGCAAGACGCCATCTCGCGGGTGTTATCCAAGATCAGTGAGCTCAATCATGATCTGAAGGAAGCGTCGAACTATCTTCCGGGGTACGACCAGAAGGTTTACTCTGAGGTATATAACACCAAGCCAATATTTAAACTAGAACAAGATGCTAACGATAAACAGCAACTAAAAACCATCACAGACTCCCTCGCAACCGCCAGAAAATCCGTCGCCCCGCGGACCAGATTCTCGTTCAAAAACCGTCCTGCCGCGTCGTCCCCCTCATCCTCATCGTCCACCCCCGTAACCCCACCACCACCATCAACCTCACAACCCCCTCCTGCCCCCACCTCCGCAACAACATCTACCACAGACACCACAACAATCCTCTCCCTCTCCAACCTCACAAACAGCATAACCCACCCCGCACCCCCCTCAACCCCTTTCACAACCCTCTCAATAACAACCATAACCTCTTCAATCCTCATCCTCCCCTCAATCCAAGGTCCAGCGCACCTAACCTCCCTTTCAAACTCCATTATCGTCCTATCATGCCACCAATTCCGCCTCCACGATAGTCATAACGTAGACGTTTACCTAAAATGCCGGAGTAGACCGATTATTGAACGGTGTAAGGGTATTAGAGTTTCTAAATTACCGGCTAGGTTTGGCGGTGGAGGTGATGAGGGGGTGGATATGTGGGATCAGATTGATGATTTTAATTGGTTGAAGGAGGGGCGGGCGTCCCCGAATTGGAGGGTTTTGGGGGAGGGGGAAATAATAAAAGATGAGGTTTGGGAGGAGATAGTGAGGGAGGGGGTTACGGTGGATGATGAGGTTGTTAGGGGGGTTTTACCGGGGCTGCAATAGAGGAGTTAGGTTATGTAGACCAGCTGTTTACCAGTTAGGGTGGCTAGATGGGTTTGGTATGTACAATAGGATATCTAATATACGGGATATAATACAAGAGGTACCGGGTAATCCACCCGAGAACTTGATGAAACGGCTTCAATGCTCCCACCTGACGAACCCCTTCCAACTGTTAAGATACGCCATCAACCAGTTCCTCTTGGGCGCCTTATCCAGTTCCTCGACCAGTCTTTTATAATACTCCGGATCAAACCCTGGTTCTATGAGCTTCTTAACCGGGTACTAGCCACCTTATCAGCCTTAATTCCACCATAAAAGGGAGTTTAAAAGAATACCTTCTTCTGATACCGGTTATTTATCAAACCCCTCAGCACGCCCCATTGTTTTTCGGGATCACTGGGAGGGTGGTCTTTGTAGACTATTAAGGTGGGTGGGAGTCCGTCCTCGATCTTTGGACGGTAGGGTTCTGGAGCTGGAGCTGAGCCGAAGTCGGATTCTAGACGGGAGGTGAGGAAGGCGGGGAAGTCGAGGTCGCGGCGGATGTAATCTTTGGGCCAGAGGGAGGGGATGGGGGTGAAGAAGGCTTTTTGCTATAAACGACGGTATATTAGAGACCGAGTGGCTATCGGATGTTAGAGGCGAGGACGTACGACTGCGCGGCGGGACATTATTGTGGGTTGATCCTGTGTGGCCGTGGAGACCGGATGTTACATGGTGATGTAGGTCGAAGGGGATTGATAGTAGTAATTGAGGTTGAGGTTTGGAAGGTCCGACGATATTGATTTGGGGGGGATTTGCTTTTTGCTTGGCAACGCAGAATTCGTTTATCGCGTTTGACCAGGGCCGCCCGCCCATTTTTAGCTTTAAGGTTGGAGAATAAGCAATTATCTGCAGCCAACTTGACTCCCGGGAGACCTCGTATATTACATCGGTGATGCTGAGGGATATACTATTGACAACTACTTGAGTAATTGGTAGTATATTGGAGGGGGATGCTGTGGGATGTTTGGTGCCATTTGACGGTGTTTCGGAATGGGCCGAGGGAGTGAGCGTGTAAGGTGATTCTTGCCTTCATTGTAATACTACTTAAGTATCTAATAAGAGAGTGCACTTGGGTACTTCTCAAGTCAAGAGGTACTCGGTCGTGCCGGGTTTTAGTTTCAGATAGATAATAAAATCTCTGATTGATCATGATCTGAGAATACCCCGGATCAGGAAGAACACCAGAAGTGGATTCAGGTGCATGGGAGTGGTGGGAATGCGGACCCCTGCACGGGCAGCCGAGCAGACAGACAGAAATGTATGCCATCCATCGCATACCCGATGGAAAACGAGCTGTGTCTGGTCTGATGGGATTGTTAAGAGATTTAATTGCTTGTTCTGATATCTTTCTGAGGAATAACGTTTGGAGGAAAAGGACCGCTTTGGAACTGCCCTTTGATTTGTGATTGCTGGATCGATTGATTATACGCTTCCTTATATATGCTATACTCCCCCTTTGATTCCCTTTAATCCCTCTTTCCTCTTCTTCTTCTTCTTTAATGCTTCCTACGCCCCGATTAGCTTTTTGAAGTGGTGTTTCTTCGACCTTAAACGAGACTGCGGGAAAAAACTCACATCCAAAGGAAGCCGTCGAGCCCGGATACTTTTTTTTTTTCTGGTGTGGGTTTTTTTAATACGAACGGAATTTAAGAGTTATAACAGACGAAGCTTAAAACTGAACTGAAGCCCGAAAACTGCCATCGCCAACCGTCCCGGCTAACAATCTCCGTCGTTGAAGCCGTTTCGACATCGCCATCACCACCAATTATCATCATCACCACCACCATCATCATCATCATCATAACTCTCATCCATCACAACTCTCATCCACCACTGTCAGCCACCATTATATACACACACACCCTTCTCTCTGATCCTCTCCCCCTGGTTAACGTTCTGCACTCTCGCCACCACCATTCACGTGCGATCCAATATATTCCAGAACAGTTCCCTCTCCTCTCCCTCCTTCTAACCGTCCTCCTCCAACCCCCCCGCTAATATAACCTCCCATCGCGTCTTTTTTTATATCTTCTTGTGCTTTCGTCTCCACCCGGCTCCCTTTGTCTCATCCCCTCTTTTCCTTTCTCTCGCCGTGTTTTCCAGTGATGTCTGGCTACGATGGCAGTCCCGGCCACAACCCTCGGCATCAGTCCTCGCCGTACCCTAACGGCTCCCACGAGCCCTCCGCCATCGTCGTGAGCCCTCGCTCTGCCGCTGCCGGCCCATCCTCGTCTCGACCTGCAGGTGTGTATACTTTCCTTCCTCCGTTTCCTAGTTTGGCCTACCCCATACATCCCAGCCCCTTCCCTTCTTTATCCTCTCCTCCACCACCCCTCCTCCCCGTGCATCTTGCTCAGGTACCTCACCTCACCGTGGCTTGCTCGCATCACCCTACCCTACCCTACCATGCCTACCTCGGCCTGCCACCTCTCATCCACCCAACCGACACCTCCACACCGGCTCGGCTCGCCCACTCACAGGTACACATCTGCATCAGCATATCCGTGCTGATGTGCTACTTATGTGATACGCCTCTGCGATAGTGGTGGCGAGCCCGATTGCCCTTTTTGTCCCAGCCCGTCCTGCAGCTTCCCTTCCCTTTCTTCCCTTCAATCCCTACTCCTCACCTCCCATCTCAATTCCCGGTACTAACCCTGATACCCCATTCCCTCCCATCTATCCTTCCATAATTCCTTTCCCTCTCTCCATCCCTTTCAATCATCGTCATCACCCTCCGATCCTTCTCAAACCCAATCATGCCGCGTCGTGCTAACACCTCTTTCACAAAAGGGACTCGTTCCTCGGGCCGTTTCAACGTCTCCGACCTCGTCGAATCCGACCCGGACGCGCCTTCCAAGTCCCTCAAACGCAAAGCCTCCCCGGAACGCTCCTCGAATGACTACTCTCCTTACCCGACCCCCGACCACCTTCCTTCCAAGCAGAACCGCGCATCCGCGTCCCCCGCCCTATCAGCCCTCCTCAACGGTCCGTCCCCGCCTCTCAGGCCCACCCAGGGCTCTCCGATCACAAACCCCCCTCCGGCCCTCACTCCTCCGACCACCAATGCATCCCTCAACATCGCATCCACCCTGTCCCCGCCTCAACCCAAAGCTATCACCGAGATAACAAAATCATCGTCCAATGCCTCGAAACGCACCACCACCTCCGCCACCTCCGCCCCTGCTTCGCCGAAACCAGCTCCGAGGAGTACGGTGCCAGTCGCTAAATCCGGTGGCCTCCTCGCCGGCGCTTTCGGGGACGTAGCATTGGGTGATGACGACCCGGAACCCTCCGTCCCCACCGTGGTGCTCCAGATCTCCCTCAACGGGGAAACGAACAAATACATCGACGTCTCCAAGCTAGCGGAGGAAAAATACGGCTGGGCAGCTTTGAATCCGCGTTTGGCACGCGCGAAGCTCCGTCCGGACGCTTCGGGGGATGAGGCCATGATGGATGCTTCGGAATCGGAGTCTGCAATGGAAGACAAGCTTGCAGGGGCAGCCAGCGATGCGGGATTGAGCGGGTTGGATGGGAAGGACAAACCCAAGAAGAGGAGGAGAAGGGTGGATGAGTATTACGACGCCAATGACCCGTTCATTGACGATACTGAGATGCTCTGGGAGGAACAAGCTGCAGCCAGTAAGGATGGGTTCTTCGTATACAGCGGCCCGTTGGTGCCTGAAGGGGAGAAGCCGCAGATTGAGAGGTACCACCCCCCATGATATACCTGTGCGTGTGGATAGAAGCTAACATTTTCTCAGAACCAATGGTGGCCCACCCAAGCGAGGCCGTGGACGCGGCGGGAGGGGCTCAGGGATCGGCCGCGGCGGTGGGAATGCGGGGAAAGCCACAGCTCCAAGAAAACCCCGTGTCACTAAGGCTGTCAAGGAGAAAATGGAGAAAGAAAAGGAGGAGAGGGAGAAAACGGCTCTTAAGATGGCCGCTGCGGCCGCTCAGACCGGTGTGCCCCAATCGACCCAGGTACCTCGATCCGTTGCGGTCTAGTACAATGCTGGGATCGGTGGTGGCGGTGGCAGTCGATGAGGCTGCCCGTCTCTGTGTGCTTTCGCCCTTCTTTTCATATCCTCAGCGGTGTGTTACTTTCATCAATTTTTCTGTGTCTTTCATACATCATGGGATCGGTCCGTTTTTTCTTCCCCGCTTTCTTTCCTTCTGCATTGTCCGTCATGTTCGGACTTAGCCCGGAGGTCGCTACTTCTACTCTTGCCTTGTTCGTTTTTCTTCATCGTCTGCTTCATATTATCGCTCTGGGACGACATCAAAAAACTCACTTCATTATGGCGTTTTTTCTTCATTTCCCCTTCTCTATTGCTATTATCCCTCGGGCCATCACCGCTGCCGTCATGTTATGATACTGTTCATAAGGGATCGCTTCACTTACATACTTTCTTCTCTGTCCTTTTTTTTCTTCTTCTTTCTTTTCTTTATCTGGCGGGGTAGTGATGGACAGGGTATTCTATTTAAGTCATCATCATCTTTACTTTTTCCTTTGTAGTGGTTTTCGGGGTTTTCATTTGTTTTTTAATCCCGGGTGCAGTGTTTAAGTTCTTTTATCATTTTTATTAAGCTCGTGGAGCGGTAAGGATTTTTATAACTTCCCGTTTTTTTAGTGTACATGGGGGCGTATCACTGGCCTTTTTCTTAAGTTTTCTGTTCTTTTCCGAGTTTTTAAGTGGTTATGGTTTATAGACTTTGTTTTGCTTGACTAGCGGTTTTTTTTTATGGTTGTGTATTTTTCGATGGTTAGTTAGGGTAGGGAAAAAAGTAATATGGAGAGTTCTCATTTTTTATTATCAAGATAACTTGTTAATACAGTAGTCGGTATAAAGGTTCGTGAGTAGGATGTGTGTACTTGTGTAGTATATAATACATTGTCCTCCATGGATATAATATAACCCCGACTGTAGGTTAGGTTGTAGTCTAGTTGAGGGTGGGTATTATACCGGTCTATCCTTCCCAACTCTGTGCAGGAAACACCGCCATGCCCATTCTTGGTAGGATGGGTTGTCTCTGGGGTCGTCGAGTGGGGTGGGGGTGGGTTTGGGATTGCTAGTGGCGGTGCTTGTGGAGGGGGTTTTGGTGGTGTTTTGTAGGTTTGGCTCGTTGATTGTTAGGTTGGTTAGGGGGTTGATTGGGAGGTCTTCTTGGTGGGTTATGGATTTGGAGGAGTTATCAGGTGGTGGGGGGTGAGGTGGGGACATCGTTGGTTGTGAAGAGGGGGGGTATCTTTGTGGTTTTTGTTGTAGGTGAGGTTGAGGTTGATGTGGAGAGAGGGTTTGATAGCGGAATGTTTTTGAGAGGGGGTTAATATAACTCGATTGGGGTGATTTATGTGGCGACTTTATGTTGTACCTCGTGGCTGTTGGGTTTGCGTTGCGTGGTGTTGGTGGCGTTTTTTGGTGGTGGAGGTTGTGGCGCGGGTGGATGGGGCTGTAATTAATTCAAGTACGCAGCTGGTTTACGAGATAAGCTGTCCGGGTACCACGATGCGCTTTTGATATTATATGTGCATGTATAAATGCACCTTAACAGGGGATTCTGGGAAATATCCATCGCATCGATTCCTTTCTTTCAAACCTAGGTATTTGGGAAAAGTAGTTCCCAGTCTGGTTATCCCGTCTCTATCACAATATATATAATGGCCACCAGCATCCACCACCTCCCCCCCGAACTCCTCCACCAAATCCTGCACTCCCCAATCCTCTCCCCATCGGACGCCTACAACCTCCTCTTCGTCAGCAAGCACTTCCACGCCGTAACCTCACAATCTCGCAGCTGCAACTTAACAATAGACCACCCCTCCCACTCTGTCTGGAAATTCGCCAGAACACTGTTAAACACCCCCCACTACGGTTTACAAGTTACATCCATATCCCTAACCTGGAGCCGCAGAAGAGCCGGTGATGATGGTCAAAGGGTCAAAATCTGGGAATGGACTGACTCCGAAAAATCAAAAATCTTGGAAATATGCGATAAATACAACATAACACGGAAAACCACATCTTTGATATTAGGCGGTGTCAACTCCGAGGCTGCGGTCCCTCTGATCCTATGTTTTACCATAAAGCTAAAATATCTGGATCTGGGAAACCCAGAGGCGGAGATTATTGCCTTCGATGGACAGAGTTCTAAACGGTTGAGGGGGAAAGCTAAGGAGGTTATTAAGGCTTTTCCGTTACCTGATGGAGACGAGTATATCAAATTCGACGATGATGATACCGATAGGTATCACACCAGCTGGCTGGGACGTTCTGCAGAATATTGTCGGTATACGAAAAGGTTTGAATCGAGGTATCATGGATTGTTCTTCTTTGAGAATTTAAGGTATAGAATAGTTGGTACGGACACGGTGGTTGGACCAAATCTTCCTGGACTGGAGAATTTGGAATATTTCTCCGTTGGTGCGATTGAAGAATGGGATACGGCTCCGGTGATGGATTCTGCGGCGGTGAATCCGTGGGGGATATACCCCATACTCTCACTACCGAAGATTAAAGAGGTAAAGTGGGGTATGCAGGCTGGTAGGAAGGTTGTTAGGTATCTTTCTACTTATCCTACTTTTTCTGTGAAGTTTGGTTCGGTGGATGATGATGATGATGGTGGTAAACGGTCTTTGAGTTTGAAAAAGTTGGTGATATATACTTCGGTGTTTTCGAATACGAAGTTTGAACCGAAGGTTTTTTGGTTTGAAAGTGTGGCGAGGCTTACGGGGAAGCTGGAGAGGGTTGATGTTATGACTTGGATCCGGAGGGGGGGAGTTTGGCGGGGAGGGGAGGATGTTGAATTGTCCAGGGTGAGTGATGGGCTTGTTGCTGACGGGTTTTTACGGTGGAATGGGGGGTTGAAGCGGGAGGATGTTAGGGTTAACGATGTGCTCGGGGGGGATTGAAGCGTTATTTAGATAGATAGATACCTGGTAAAGAAATATTACAAAGAAAAAAAGATGCATGGTACACCGTACTTGGTCATCTAGCTATCCTAGCCGGTAAATCCACAGGCAAACCCCACCACATCTTCCCCTTCATCGGCAGCGTCTGCATCAACAACTTCTCGTACTCCCTAACCAACCTATCCTGCTTCTCCTTTTCCCACCTCTTGATCATTATCTCTCTATAACGCCAGTGTTCTTCGCAGTAGCCGTATATGCTGAACGAAGGGTTCGACAGCGGTGAATCGCATGCGCGGCAGGATGTTTCCACGGGTATCATCGTTTGGTCGGAGTATATTATCGGCTTGTTGGGTGGAGAATTGGGATTGTGTGGTTCGTGGGATAGGATGAACGGGGGCCCTTGAGGTGTCCCGTTGTTTGGGTGCTGGGATGTCATGGTTGATGCGGTGTGTGGTTGTTGGTTTTTTTTTTGTAATTTCGTCTGTGGAGGGGGAGTTTCGTAGTGGAGGGGGTGTGATGAGGTTGTGGGAAGAGCGATGCCTTCTTATAGCCAGATCGCGATCACAGTGGTGTATTTCGGCCTAGTATTGTACTGTACTTGGCCGATCGATATGATAAACCCTCAGTTACCCGCCTGGATTCAAGGCTATCACTTATCGTCCATAGCAGAAACGTGGAACCCGCCGCTATAACGAGGGTCAAAACGTGGGAGGCCCGCTTAGTCATCCCAGTGATCTGCGGGAAAGGAAGGGTTTGTATACTCCTAATATATAATATAGATGTCGCCAGTACTGGCGTGGAAACTGGGGGTTCTATGGTAAGCCTTAAACGGCTTTCAAGCAAGCAGGTCGCGTTAGCTAGGTTGTGAAGCATCATACTATGGTCTAGGGATGTCAGCAAAGGCTCTACAAGGCCTTCTACAGTATCTGCTGTGCTGGAAAGAGAAGTGATAACAAATTAGGTAGTCCCAGATATCAGATAATGTGCTAGAAGAACAGTGTTTTTAAATACCAGTAATCTGATCTTTCAGGAAACCTTCCCCGTCGATACCATTGTATAGCATATTAAACACTAAAATATCGGGTTAATCCGGTGGTATGTACGACAGAAAGAAGTATTCACTGCCGCATTGTTGCCGTATCAATACCAGATTGAGATATCGGGGGCCAAGATCTTGATTTTGTGGTTCGCGAGTTTTTGACATGGCGTGGGAGTAGGGGATACGAGATAAGAAGGTGTTGACATCTACCGGCGCGCTGTTTGGGTAAGATAAGGACTTAAGCGATTGGGTTTTGAGGAAGCGATTTATGATTTTATCAGTTTTTCTACATGTTCAGCTTGGGTTTGCATCTTTTTCCCTCGCATTGTGCTGTTTTGATTGTATAGAGCTCGGGCCTTTAGAGGCTTGATATTGCGTTGTAGATGTTGCAATTTAGGGCCCCGCGATTGGTTAGACTAGACAGACCCCTGCCATCCATGGGTACGAGAAAGGATCCTTAAGGAGACATAGCTGTGATTCATATCCTTTCGTTTTTGCAAACGGGACATCATGCAACCACCGACCCAGGCGCGCCTAGGCGTTGAATGATATGATATGACATACAACCGTGCATATGTTATATTCCCGTCTTCGCAAGGAACCAGCTAAATCGATGATTTTCTCCGTTATGA
Source organism: Arthrobotrys sphaeroides (assembly GCA_036971245.1). NCBI lineage: Eukaryota > Fungi > Ascomycota > Orbiliomycetes > Orbiliales > Orbiliaceae > Arthrobotrys > Arthrobotrys sphaeroides. Next base: position 571,783 of record JAJTTW010000009.1, on the reverse strand, counting down.
AACGGAGTCCAGATTGCGACTTGACCGGTTTAGTGGCTGATATCGACTTTATAAATAGTCGAATGGATGCGTCGTACCTCCCTTCCTTCGATTGTAAATTCGACTAGTTCAACAAGCTTGAAGGATTTAAACACTTTGAGCGGCGAATGCAAACTCTGGGGTTTATCATTGGAATATATATACGGTATTTAAATTACGAGGAATGGATACATCAAAGGACTTAGGAGGCAGCGGTCGGCTGCGGGATGTGCCAGAGGTAGCTGCGAACCCGTGGTCTCTAAGCAACTGGAGAGAAAGTTTCTATAGCTAACTGTTGAGCTGAACCGGCCGAAGAAACAGTATATCCCGATTGTCCCCAAACAATCGGTTACTCTGGCGGGTCAGTTTATATTGAAGATTCCGGCAGAGATCCAGACCATTATCTTTGAGTCGGTATGTTTCGTCCTTAAATGAAGTTTTTGTGAGATACACCTGGAGCCTGAGGTCCTCGGGTCCTGGCATCAAATCTGGGCGCTTGATACGGATCTGGAGTTCGTATTTGTCTGGTCTTCACGGGACGTTGGGACTGGGATCCGTCCTGAAGATAGATGCACCTACAACGCATGCCGTTGTAAAGACCTTGAAGGTCTTCGGACGGGATTCGAGGCTACTTCGGGCGAGAAGAGGTGCACTTTGAGCATCTTTTTAAGATAAAAAGGATGGAAATCAATAGAATCGTTGGGTCTGAGAAAAGCCGCAATGAATGATTGAGGAGTCTGAAGTGCTGACATGCAAATTCGCGGGAAACTATAAACAGTGCCCGGATGATAGCCTCAAAAACCTCCGTCTCACGAATTCATTGCTATACGGGGCCGCCACCAGCGCACTCTTCCGCAAATTCACGTTGGATATCTCTCTACACACACCGCAGCCTTTCAGAAAAAAGGACCCCCGCGGCCGCCTCTACAGCGGCCCTCAGCCTCCGAAACCTCTGAATGGGAGGAATGAGATGACAACAGCCGACCGCGAGAAAGCGTATTTGAGGGTACAGGCGCTCGAGGATGCTCAAGGTGACTCGAATGAGCTACAGATGTTGTACGATAATGTACAGGAGCTTGTGGTCAAGCACTATGATCTGTATGAAGGATATCCATCCGAGGTTGATATGGATGCTGGTTGGCCGCGGTATTCTAGTTGGAGTATTCGACTTTTACAGGGGTTCTTGGGAAAGCTGGTAAAGTTACGGTCGATTGAGTATGTCTCCGGAATCGGTTCCTTGGAGTGGAATGAATGAATGCTGACTCGGTTCGGTGGTTGTAGTTGGGTCATGCCGGCTGATAATTTGAGCGTCGCTGTGGATATTCCTTCCCTTGCGGCTACGGTAACCCGTATGAAAATGACTTGTGAACCGGACGTATATTGGTATGGTGGACCCGTACCGGTGTCTTCGTTGATAGGGTTCCGATCTCTCACGAATTTAAGCCATCTGGATCTCAAGCTTACGAAAACCCTCCACCTACAAGGCTTTGATTGCCTTCCAAACCTAACCGACCTAAGTCTTGAGTGTATGGACAAAGAAATCAGTATCGTAACGTTCTTCAACGCTCAAACGGTACCGTTCAAACTCCGTTCTTTGACTCTTAAGAACGTTATCAGCGGCTTGGAATTCCCGGATGAGATATTCCCGCGGTATCTATCGACTCTTCGGACTCTTCATCTCATCGCTCCGGAAGAAAAAATCGACGGCGGCCGCTGGAACCAGACCTCGAGCTCCGATGCGGGCAAAAGATCCATCTGGACGCATCTGATGGAGAATGAAATCTACCTTTCTGATATCCGCGCGTTTGGGCACTCGTGGTCTCTATTACAATACCTGGAGTCTTATCCACCGTCCCGTTCTGCACTTGAGTCCTTGGAGCTTGAGGTCTGGGAGAAGATGCCGAGTGATCAATTTTCTCCTGAAGTATTTGTTCATGGGCTCTGGAAAAAGGTTGTTCCGCTGCATACGAAGACTTTAAGGCACCTGGGGATCTATCCGGAACCTCGATCTGAGAGGCAGGAGTGTAACTATCCTGAACACTTGACGTCGGACCAAAAGGGGGATTTGGAGAGAGCGGTGGCAGAGTACCGTCCACCAGAGACGGGGCTTTTCCAGCTGACTGATGAGATTAAGATGCTGTTAAAACGGTGTGAGAAACTGCAATTTCTAGCGATGGGGAGTTTATCATTGGATGGTACTGGGGAGTTTATCCGCTTTGCATTATTCGAACTCCCGCGAGGTCTCAGGAAGATCGCATTTCATATGCACGGGTGGCGAGAGAAAATTCTCGGTTTTGACATGATGGGCAGGGTTTACGAGGTCCAGAGGAACTCGGAATATAGGAAACGCCTTATGGCCGAAACCTGGAATTACGAAGGAACATGGAACAGCGATGAGGTGCTGGATGACTGGACTTGGAAAAGGCTTCGTATTGATCTTTCGCCTTTGGAGGAAAATTGGTTTGTACGTGGGAAGAATGAAGGAAATTGGAAGCTTATGGATAGTACGCTTGAGAGGGAGCTGTGTGATAAACAGTATGGAGCGGTGAAGCTTTGGGCTTCTAAGAAGGATTTGACTTTGGAAGGGGATGGAGAGTATGATGGAGAGGCTGTATATCGGGCTGCCGTGTCGAATCATAGATTTAAGCCTCCCCGCGATATATTGGCAGAGCTGGCGGCCGCGAAACAAAGGAAAATGGTGATGCTAAACAGAAGTCTAGGTTAGGGGTTTATACGTTTGTGATAAATATTCGATGTTATGATTCATGATCAGCCGTTCGTTATATTGATGGATGAGTTGGTTAATGTATGTGCGCCATCGTGAACTGAATACGAAGCCTTATATTATTTGCGTTGAATCGAATCTTTATCGTCTAAAATGTTATCCTATAGCCCGGCTCAATCCTCCCTTGCATACGATGTATAAAGTCATTTATCTCGTTACGAGTACGACTATACTAATCATCTTCATCTTCATCATCATCGAGAAAAATAGGACACCGATCCGTGGACCCAGAACCCTTTTTATTTCGCCTAAGCTTCATCACCTGGTCTTTGAGCTCCGCCAAAACATCAGAACAAGTCTCCAACTGCTCCCTCATCTCCGAAAATTGGTCCTTAAACTCCTCAACCTCATTTTTAAACCCCTCTATTCCATCCGCCAAATCAACTTTATTATCCACCGCCTCTCTATACTCCTCAACTGCGTGTCTTAAATACTCCATCTGAGTTTTATATTCCTCGGCTTCGCCTTGAAATTCCTCAATCTCGTCTTGGATTGAGAGGCCTCTCATTTCATTTTTGAATTGTAAAAGTTCTCTACGGAGGAGGTGGACTTCTTGCCTGAAGCCTTGATTCTCTTCTCGGTATTTTCGTACGTCGGATTTGAGACCTTGGATTGATTCGAAGCAATCGCCTAAGAGCTTTGTGAAGGCGGGGTCGACGTCGACTGTTCTTCTCGGAGGGGGTGCCGGGGCGGGGACGACTTCTTCTTCTACTTCTGGAGCATCCGCTTGAGGCTCAACGGCGGCAGGGGCCTTGGGGAAGTGAAAGTTAGACTATTATCTCGCTATCGCCATCTTTAATCTATGCACTTACTTCAGCGCCTTCATTTATAACTCGCGGAGTTGTATTCTGTGCCCGCGTGGTTCTTGGTTTCACAGCAGCGGCCTTCGGTTTCGTCACTTTAGAGGCGTGTTTTGCCGTTCGTGTGGAGCCTTTGCGGGGCATGATTGTTGTTGAAAGTATTTACGGTCTTCGAACTGAACTATTTCCGTCGACGTGGTTTTGCAAAAAGGGTGCGGTAATAATATACAGGAAGAAGGGGGGAAAGAACCACAGAAATAATGGATTTACATCCCGCCCACCTCACAAGCTTTTAAAGCATCACCACCGCGGTACCGTCGCGTCTCATCACTTGTTTGCTTACGACACGTCGGTATCTGTGTATACACCGGGGAAGACGGCATTCTCTCAGGTAACTGATAGCGCGGAAATTGGATTTTTGTCAAAGCACGGACTATTTTTTTTGTTCCAATAGGGGAATTTGGCGGATCGGGACCACTTTCGACACTAATCACTAGGTTGAGAGCCAACGCCCTGTTTATCTCTGTTTCTGCGTTGCGGATGTTGCAAGTTTCGAAGCGTTCACGTGATTAATATTATAGCACGTGATTTCGTGGACGTTGCACGTGGACCGAATTTCATTGCCATATTTGGTCCTTCAAATTAATTCTGTAGCCTCTCCTATGTACTTAGTACTTAAGTACTTAATGTATAGTGCATGTGGTGAACAAGTGAGAGTGTTTTAATATCAGTTTTGCTATTTCATCTCAAAATACCACTAGGTAAACGTCAACTTGTGTCTGTCTGTGAAGCCTTTGTCCACCACTACAGTGGAGGCACGCCAATGCGGGCGTTAAAGCCGTCATTGACAGCCTAGCCGCGCCAGTTGAGTCTTCGAGGCTTTGCATAGCGTCGTCAAATTCGGAGGATGGATAGCTCGCTAAGCAGACACTTCGTAAATTATCGTACACTAAAACTCTGTTGGTAAAGGACCTCAATCGGCCTTCCACCGTTCCCCACCACCTCTCTGCCATAACCACAGAGCTTCTAGGGCGTAGTTCTTGACACCCAGATGGGGACTACCCTCTCCGTTCTTCCCGCCATTTCCGGCTTCTTGTAGACTCTCCAAAACTCTGCCGTCGTGTATACACCGCCAGAGTGATTGCTCTAGCGGTGTATTTATCCTCCTCTCATTCTCCCTTTGCGCCCGGGCATCCTCCTGTGCGCCGCCGCCATTTGTAGGTGGATCTTCCAGTTCCTCGTTGGACTTGGAGTAAGATCCTGTGCCGAGGCGGTAGAGGATTCTCCCGAGTGTTTGGAAGGCCATGCATCGCTGTGCCGGGAAGCTTGAACGTGCGAGATGGCTTAGCTCTGGGATTGTGTACCCTGCACTTAATGGTGAATCGGCATGGTGATGCAGTCCTAGATGTGCAGGAACCTCTCGGGATTTTCGAGGTGGTAGAAGGCGTCCTTTGAAGTCGAAGCGGATGGAAGATGGGAGAATGGATGATAAGGTGGGAGCGTAGAGCGGGTCTGGCTCTGCGTTCGAGGGGGGTACCATCCAAGCAAGCTTTTGGGGGTCGACTGGGAGGTTCGGGAAGTACTTTTGGTGGAGATGGGCGAGGAATTCCGGGGAGTCCGGGTCCGGGTCTGGTTCTGTGGTTGAGGGAGGGGCCTGAGGGAAGTGGACCTTTATGGAGGGAGGGAATGCTGATTCTGGGATGTTCTCGAGGTGTGAGGGCGTAGGATTCGATTCTGGAGGGTTTGACGATGACGATGACGATGTTGGTGCGTCTATAGAAGCGGAAGCTTTCTCTGTGGAGGACGAAGAAGCAGAAACTGTAGCAGGCGGTGCGGATTCCTTCGTCGATTCGGGTACTCTGATGGGTCGTGAGGTCTCAACATTGTCGTCCAGTGATGCTCTTTTCAGGAACATCTGAAGAAGCTCGGGACTTAGGGAGTCCATAAGCTCCTGCCTTTCGGCTTCCCTCTCCGACGATGTCATGCTGGCTACCCTCTCTGCATTTTCGGCACGAATCGATGACATTTCGTCTATCCGGCCATTGTTTCCAGCAGGGTTTGTGGACCGAGGAACCGGTTCGTACTGGCTCGAAGAAGCAGCGGCATTTCGCTGTTGCCGGAAAGCGGATACACGCTTCCTTTTTGTGTGAGCCGGGAAGCCTGATGAGGATTTCGAAGGATCGAAGGTGGGTGCGACAGGTGTCGTCGACGAGACCGTCCGTTCGGCGATATCACCGATCAGGCCGTTGGAGAGGGATGGAGGGAAAGTCGAAGCCTCTCTATCTTCGTGGACGGTGTCATCGAGATCGATGTTGAACCGGGTCCCAGCCGGCGGAGGGGCCTCGAAGTCCATGGTTGGTTGATAGATGGTGGATGGCTTCGGACGAATTGAGCACCGTCGGCGAGACGAGGATTCGAATGTCCGGATGTGTTGCGTGTGTTGCGTGTTGTGCGTTGCGGAGGGTGTTTGTTCTGGAATGTGCCACTGTCATTGGCCGTGTCAACTGTCAGCAGCTGGCGGATGCAAATGACCTGCAGCATCATATCTCATATCGTATCATATCATCCCTCGACATCCATCGCATGGGCATCGGTCTGGGAGGGGCAGTTCTGGCGAGGAGCTGAAGGCAATTAATAGTTCATCCGGCATTGTACATGCACATAAGACGCATCTATCTATCTGAGAAGACGCTTACCGTATAGCACGGTAGTTATAGTGTCGGCGCTACACGGCGGCTTGTCTAACTAATGCAAGGGCCTGCCATCGTCAACCCGTCTTCGCTGTCTCCCCTGAAACTAAACTCCGAAGACATCTCCGGATGAGATTACTAGCCATCGTGATAGTCTGCATTTGAAAGTAAAAAGAGACCAAGTTGTTGGACTCGTAAAGGCATACGTAGTGCCAGAGCGAAGCCCAGGAACAGAAGGTTCTCCCTTTTTAGTCAGCCTGGCTGCTGCGGATTCGGTTCGCTGTGCTTCTTGGCACCCTGGTTAAATTCCCATCGTCCCATCCATTCATTCAACCATTCATCTCCTCCGATAGGTATCTCTCCTCGAATCCACGTCCACGTCCCTTGAATCGTCCCGACATCCACCGATATCTTCCTGTCCTCTACAGTATTCGCTCCGGGGACAGGTTCATCTGCTGCGTTTTCGACTCCCGACCGACCGATCTCTCGACCCGGCCGGCGTTAGTCCACCGAAGAAGGGGGGCTTGCCACTCGTCATCATGGCTCATAGATACGCAAGAGTACGCCCCCACCGCTTCTCCTTCGCCGGTTCCTAAATGGACAAATTTGTTTCGGTCGGAAGTCCGTGGCTAACATCTTACAAATTGCCTTGCAGGTCGACACAGACGACCGCGGAGACTCCCAACCTTCCGGCGTACCGAATTCCCCTCCGCCGTCCTTCCGATCCCGGCCGGAATCCCCAGTCTCACCCATCGAACCGACCGAGAACACCGCTCTCGCTGATTCCTTCGATTCCAGCGACGATGAGGACGACGACCTGAGAAGTCACAATAGGGGCAGGGGGGTGGCACAGGAGACGGTGCACTACGAGAGCGCTTTGCCGTACATCACGCCAACGCCGTCATCTTCTACTCCAACACCGCAGCCGACGACATCTACAAATTCCAGGCGAGTGATTGGAAATTCTGGCAACGATGGAGTGTTTGCGAATCTTAGTGCGAAGCCGTCGGTTGGAACGGAAAAGCCACTTGAAGAGCACCCACCGGTATGTCAATTCCTCACTTGCTGCGTTTCAAGTAAACGACGTGAAACTAATATACATGTTGTTTTCGTGCAGAGCTACGAACAAGCCGCTGCCGATGCGACTCCTCCGTACTGGGAAACCACGATCCTTGCCCCCGGAATGTCCCCGGATGAAGTCTTCATCGATGGTCTACCAGTCGGTTCCGTGTTTGCCTTCGTCTGGAACGCATTAAGTACGCACCTTCCGAAATTACTGTTCCCACTCATGCGAAAGTAGTCACTAACAACGCTCCTAGTTTCTCTGTCCTTCCAATTTATCGGCTTCCTCCTCACTTACCTTCTCCACACTACACACGCTGCCAAAAACGGCTCCCGAGCGGGTCTCGGTATCACCCTTGTTCAATACGGCTTTTACATGCGCGGTTCGGCCTCCGACAGCCCAGCTCCATCGCCGGACGGCCCTGGTACTCCGGAATCTACACCGTCGGATCCGAATTCGTATGACTTTAACTCCGGCACCCTTCCCACCGATGTCGCCGCTTCCGCTGCCGCCGCTTCCTCCTCAGACACGATCAGTGGGAATGAGTGGTTTAGCTATGTGCTCATGGTTGTCGGGTGGTTTATCCTCATACGGGCGGTTGCTGATTTCTTGAGGGCGAGGAGGACGGAACAATTGGTGCTTGCGAGTCCGGATCGGGGCCTCGGTGTCGCTGTGATCGCGGAAGGCGAGAACCCTGATCGGTCTGTATGATCGGGTTACCATGGGACATTGCACATACTCGGTGTTAATATCTGGTCTTTTTGATTTTGGGATCCGGGGAGGTGTCTATCGGTTGCATTTATTCGACTCACGTCTGGTATTAAACTCAAGAAGTACACCTTACCTGTGTGACTTTCTCTCTCTTTATAGCATTGGCGGTTGTGGTTTCGGTTCCTTCCCTTTGTTATAGGATACAGTCTGGCCCTTTTTCCGTCGCTCGTCTGCTACACAACACCTCGTTTTCCTTTTCTTACAAACGTGCTGTTTTTTCTGTATACTTAATTATCTTGCTTTGCTACCTACGGGCGTTCTTATTATTCTTTCCGTTTGGATAGTATGCAGCTGCGGGGGAAGTCTTCTCCACTATTTTTATTTTTATTTTTTTATTTTTTGGCGCCTATCAAGAAAGCTCTGAGATTAATTGTGTACAGAAATTATTCTTATATCAATATCAGAGGAATCGGCCCGCCAAATCAAATAAACGCTTTCCAGTCGTAGGCAGTCTAGTATCTTGAATCCAAGCCGTAGCTAGGAAGGAGTATATTCAGGGCGGTTATACGTTGTCGTGTCAATGCGGGGAGCCGTTGGATGGGGTAAGATTGTGGTAATGATCGTCTCAAAAACAGTTTGAAGGTCGATCAGCGAGATGACGTCGACGAACGCCACAGTTCGGGGCCATGCGCTACACCGCCTAGGCCGATGCATGACTCGAGAACGTCGAACGTCGACGACATCCATTACTGCTTGTAGCTGAACAACTTCCAATTATATCGGATGAGAAGCTTTGTATCCACTGATTTTATAGTTTACTCTTACCAACCAGCGACTCTGCTCTCCCGTCTTCCAGCCGCCCCGCTCTCCATCACGTTATCTTCTGGTACCCGTTCCGCATCTACCACCTCCGCTCTCGTCCGGTGCTCACGGGTAACGACTCGTATACCACATCCATACCGCCATTCGGTCTTCCGATCTACTCCTCCTCGTCAGATCATACACTTTACCACCCGTTACCCATTCTCACAACGCTCCAAAATGTCCTGGCGCAGCTCCGGAACGTCAAACGCGGAGTTAGTGGAGAACATGAAGCGCAATGGGTTGATTAATAGTAAGGAAACTTATGAGGCTATGAAGAAGGTGGGTTTTACGACTCAATACCATGGGGAATGGATATGAAAGATGAATTACTGATTTGGATTAATGGATGGGAAATGGTGTAGGTCGACAGAGCGCATTTCGCACCATCGAATGCATATCAGGATGCTCCGCAGCCGATTGGGTATTCTGCTACTGTGAGTGTTTAATTATAACCTTATGGGATTGATATCGCAGGGTACTAACGTCGTTGTGTAGATATCGGCGCCGCATATGCATAGTCATGTAATATCACCTGTCCCTTTATACACGGACTTTTGATAACGAAAAAGATTATGAAATCAGGCATGCGAAGAAATAATCCAGTACCTCAAACCCGGTGCTTCGATATTAGACGTTGGGAGCGGAAGTGGGTATTTAGTCGCTGTTATGGCGCATATGGTACTATACCCACCCTCTACACGTCACAAATGATACCTAACATCATAAACGCAGGTCCAACCAAACGGCCGGGTAGTGGGCATCGAACACATCCAAGAACTCGTCGACCTCTCCATCAAAAATCTAAGAAAGGATCCGGTTCACTCGGCGTGGTTGGATGATGGGACTATAACTATTATCAAGGGTGATGGGAGGCTGGGGTATAAGGAGAAGGCGCCTTATGATGCTATTCATGTTGGGGCGGCGGCGAAGGAGGTGCATGGGGAACTTGTGGAGCAGTTGGCGAGTCCTGGACGGTTGTTTATTCCGGTCGAGGGGAGGAGGGGGTATGGAGAGCAGGCGATTTGGCATGTGGATAAGGATGGGGATGGGCAGGTTAAGATGGAGGAGCAGGTTGGTTTATTATTTTTTATTATTTTTATTATGTTTTGGGGAAGATGCTGATCGATTGGGGATGTAGTATGGTGTTATGTATGTGCCGTTGACCGATAATCCGTATGAGAAGAGGTAGGACAGGGATGCTGGTGGAGGGGCCGGGTTTTTGAAGAGGGAATGGGAATCAACGAGAATGGATTATGGAACCACCTACGTCTGAAATTGAGAAAGAAGATTGATATTTTTCTATTGTAAGCAGGAGTCTGGCGCTGGCAGTTGCATGAATTGGAACATCTGAGGGTGCCGGTGCCGAGGGGTGCTGCGGGGTGGGAACGGCAACATTTTCGGCCGGCGTTGCATGGCTCGACGTCAGAAAAGCGAAATTTAATGTCGATAGGGAAAAACCCCCAAAAAATCAAATGATTTGATGACAGATAAAACCTGGCCCTTCCCTTCCGATATACGGTATTACCGGTACCTGAGACTAAAATAAATCCTATCGTATCGTATCATCGATCACCCGAGCGAGGGAGCAAAAAAAAGAGGACAGGTAGATGGGATAGGCTCATTCTTCGTGATCGCATTAGATATTCCGATTGGTTAGAATTCCAAGGAGCGATTTTTTTTCGAGAAGTGCGACGGAGAGGTAGGCTAGTTTGAGCTAAGCTAGTTGGCTTGGGCTGGTATGGAATAATGCCTCAATGTATACGGTCATAATATACCCAGGGAACTTTTTTTTTTTTCTTTCTCACGGGATGTATACCTTGTCCGCCCCAGCTGCTGGTCGCGGTCGCCTTATCTTGGAGAGGGATATATAGAACAAAAAAAGATGATTTGGCGGGAAGAATAGAAATTCCGATGCTATATATCGGTGAAGGGGTGGTCGAGATTTTTTGGGCCTTTTGTCTTTTATAGACTTACGTATATTGTTTGATAGTCTCAGTAAGCTTCGTCGGCAAATAGCTATAGACTCCCTCGCAAAGCTTGAACGGCGCCGACGTATTGGAATTGGGCTGGTCTTGATCATTTTGGGTATCGGGATTTCAATTAGGTTAGTGATGCTTTTTTTTTCGTATCACGATACTTCGATTTTCGTCGTTTTCCTCCGTTTCGAAGCATTCGCTATCCTCCGGGTTCTGTTTTTTCTTGAATCTACGATTGCTTGCACAGACCACGCAGATTTCAGCTGCACAGTGCTCGTTGCGTAATGCTGCATGCAGAAAACAAGCTCGGAATGAGAGATTGGGCTGCATACTCATATGGAGGGGTAATAATGGGATGTCAAACGGGCGAAAGCAATCGAATGGAATGCTTGCACGTCAGCAGAGGAATATATAACAATATGACCTGAGGCGGACGTGTAGCTTCGTATAGGGAGCTCTTTTCCATCCACCGTCGTTCGTTTCGATCGTATATCACAAGTTAGTTCTAGTTATCGATACCGGTGGAAGTTTAATCTAATCCGAGCTAAGCTTGAGCTCGACGTTGGCGGGGTGCGGCCATTTCATTCGTCAAATACGTCACTTTGTGCAACACCAAAAAAACAGCAGCTCTCCCCGACGATCTGGCTGCTCCCTGTGTATCCTGAGACTACCTGGCAACCGTGTGGCTGACTCTCTTCTTCGCTGGACTCCAGACCACGATCTCTTCCTACTCTCATACCACATACTATCTTGGTACACGGTTACCTACTTACTCACCGACCTTTACCTACTACCCACCCCTCCTTCGACCGCTCGTTTAGTAGAATAGAGGTTTAAATTCCCTCTACCACATTCATATACAAAGATGTCGCTTCTGTTGATATCCAACCGGTTGCCTATCACCGTGAAACGAAGCAACGATGGCACGTACGACTTCAGCATGTCCTCCGGTGGATTGGTCACCGGTCTGTCCGGTCTGGCGAAGACCACTACATTCCATTGGTTCGGCTGGGTTGGACGCGAGATCCCGGAGGATGAGAAGGAGCTTGTGGCCAATAAGTTGAAGGATGAGTATAACGCTGTGCCGGTTTACTTGTCGGATGATTTGGCGGATAAGCATTGTGAGTTTCCTTCTTTTACTATTATTGTGTGGTGGTGCTGTTGTTGGTGAGGATATTGAAACTGACTTGATTGATTGATTCGTAGACAACGGTTTCTCGAGTATGATATTCCGAACTATTGGGTTAAAGACGGTGGAAATGTACTAATATAATCTTGAAAAGACTCGATATTATGGCCCCTCTTCCACTACCACCCCGGTGAAATCTCCTTCGACGAGCCCGCCTGGATCGCCTACCGCGATGCCAACCGTCTATTCGCCAAAGCCGTCGCCGCGGTCGTCAAGGAAGGCGATCTGATCTGGGTCCACGACTACCATCTCATGCTCCTCCCCGCCATGCTCCGCGAGGAAATCGGCGACAGGATCAAGAACGTGAAGATCGGGTTCTTCTTGCATACTCCGTTCCCCAGCAGTGAGATCTATCGGATATTGCCGGTCAGGAATGATATACTTTTGGGGGTGCTGCATTGTGATCTTATCGGGTTTCATACTTATGATTACGCTCGGCATTTCTTGAGTAGTTGCTCGAGGATATTGTATGATGTTCTCTCTTCTTTTATTGTGGGACTGGGGATTTACTAATGATCCGGTGTAGAGGTCTGAATACGACCCCCAACGGTGTTGAGTTCCAGGGCAAGATGGTTTCCGTCGGAGCATTCCCTATCGGTATCGATCCCGATAAGTTCTCGGAGGCTCTGACGCAGCCGAAGGTTATGAACCGGATTGAGACGCTGGAGAAGAAGTTCGAGGGTGTCAAGTTGATCGTTGGTGTTGATCGGTTGGATTACATCAAGGGAGTTCCGCAGAAGCTACATGCGCTTGAGGTGTTTTTGACGGCACATCCGGAGTGGATTGGGAAGGTATGATACGGTTGTTTTACTATTTTTTGATAACAGGCATGGTACTGATAATGATTTAGGTTGTGCTCGTGCAAGTCGCTGTTCCGAGTAGACAGGATGTTGAAGAGTATCAGAATCTCAGAGCTGTGGTGAACGAGCTGGTTGGCAGGATAAACGGAAAATTCGGTATGTTTTATACGATTCATGAAGCTTTGAAAGACTATATTCTAATATAGTACCCTTGAATCTAGGAACCATCGAATTCATGCCCATCCACTTCATGCACAAATCCGTCTCCTTCGACGAACTCGTAGCCCTCTACGCCGTCTCAGACGTTTGTCTCGTATCCTCCACCCGCGACGGCATGAACCTCGTCTCATACGAGTACATCGCCTCCCAGCAGAAACGTCACGGCGTCATGATCCTCTCGGAGTTCACGGGTGCGGCGCAAAGTTTGAACGGCAGTATCATCGTCAACCCTTGGAATACGGACGAACTGGCGACAGCGATCTATGATGCTATCACCATGCCTGATGATTTGAGAGAGGCGAATCATCAGAAGCTTTATGGATATGTGACGAAGTATACGAGTGCCTTCTGGGGAACGAGTTTTGTGAACGAGTTGACGAGGCTTGCGGAGGCGGGGGCTGAGAAGGACGCTGCTGCTGGGGAGGAGGGGCAGAAGGAGGAAGGTGTGGCGACTGCATAGATGGGACTTTTTTACTTGGGAGAATGGATGTTAGAATGGTAGAGGAGTGTGCTTTTTGTTTCTGTTAATTGGAAAAGTTATATTTTCTTAACTTGGGTGGAAGCGTGGGGATTTTTTGCCTGTCGATTCGTTCACTGTGTGTTAAAATTTTGGAAGTCTCTTTCTCCCTCGCGGTGGCTTTTCACAGTGGCATTAGCTATTATATACTCCTCTTTTCGGTTGTAGTACTTATTCGTGGATACGGTCGGGTGTGAGTGTGTAGCTACTAGGTATGTCACAGCCGGCGTGTAACCAGGTATTCCATTTATACCAGTACAAGCGTATCACATTTCGTTATAACATTTAGTTATAACTTGGTAAGTTACAATTGTATATCCAATTTATCGAGACTATGCAATTGATCATTTGAGGTGTCAAATATGTTTCGCAAATCGGGCGTCTCGGACGAGCCGCCCCGCCGTCGTTGTAAATGGTTGGATAATAGTATTCTATTTTGGCTACCACCCCAGTCGTGGTCGCAGTCGCAATAGGAGCTATAGTGATCAAGGATATATCGATATGCGGCCGCCTGTCATATATCGTTCTTGCATCTTGAGAGCACCAACTATTTTTCTGCTCTAATAAAAATCATCTGGGAAAGGGCCACCGCGATATTGATACCTTCTACTAGTATACTAAGGTTTATATCAAAGTGAATTGGTTCCTATATAGATAACGAACTTGGAGATATTTTTTTCTATGCTATGAGCTGTTATAGGCTGTAGCTTAAGCTTCGTGTCAATCGGGTTGTAGCAGTACGGAAAGCTGTTTTGTTGACCTTGTGATACAACAGGGTGGACTTACGTGGGCTGCCCGCCATTATCTTCTCGACGGCTATGCATGCCAGAACGCGGGCATCGCCCCTCAGCTCCACAATTAAAAGCTGGAAAAGCCCAGGGTAATCCTTGGTTTTCCATTCTTGAGCGGACGGGTTTGCCAGCCCGAAGCTGCACGTAAACCGCCTAACCTGAACTAAAAGGCACGAACTTCTGGATTCGATAACTTTACACAACTTCAACACTCGAAAAACCCCGCACTCCGGTTTCTTCCACTGACGTTTTAGCATTTTTAGCAAGGTATTTCTGTTCGGTCGATATGGATTGGTTGAATGCCATGCCTTTTTGCACTTATGGCGGTACAGGGAAACGGGAGGGTTACATGTCGAGTTAGGGTCTTGGGAAATGGTCGATGAAGTACGGACGTTTAGGATGCACACCAGACGTAAGTGCGCCATGGGGGTGGGATGGCTGGCGCTATCGTGTCCTCGACCCTCCTTCTCGAAAGTATTTAGTTATCGCAGGAGAAGCTTCGAAGAGATCCCTCATTGTCTTTGACCTTGTGGAAATCCCTCTCAGCAACCGCTTCGGAAATTCGAACATCCAGCAATTAGAATCTTTGTGAATTAGATATCTATATATCCAGAAAATTGACACTCTATACCGACAAGATGCCGGGAACCTGTATGCAGCTATTTGGCGGTGACGATGATAACAATGCATATGGCCGGGTTCAGCATTTGGTATGTTCCGTTATATATACTTAAGTACATATCCGTGTTATTATTATATATGGGATGGTGTCGACCTTTATAAATCATATCAAAGGCGAATAAACCAAACTCCGGATGGCTAACACATTATTGCATTCGAATTTTTTTCCTATCAGATTGTTACCCGGCCGAACATGTGGAAAGTCGGGGCGATGTTGACTGTATCATTCTTCGACGGCCCCAGCTCCAGTAGTAGGCCAGGGCCACTGAATGAGCTCACCCCCCAAATGCGGTATTTGATCGAGTTTTACGCTCGACAGTGGGAGAGATGGGCGAATCTCAGGTTTAAGTTCGTCAAAGATGATAACGCGAATATTAGGATCACTACAAGGGATAACGGTAAGAGACGCATTTTTTTTTACCTTTGTCAATGGTGCGGCAGTCTAGGATTAGACGGTCTTATATTATATACTAACAAAGTATACATTTAAGGGAGCTACTCTGCCGTTGGCAACAATGCATCGAGTTCGTGGTACAATGGTAAGGGAACGATGAATTTCGCTATAACCGATAAAAGTAACGTGGACTACTTCTCCGGCACTGTAATGCATGAGTTTGGCCATGCTATCGGTTGCCAGCACGAGCAGCTCAACCCTAATGCCCATTTCCACTGGATCAAAAAGAATGTCTATAAATACTTCGCAAAATATTGGGATGAACCTAGGGTGGATAACAATTTTAACAATTTCGAGCCCATCACCACGAAAGGCAACGAGATCACCGAGTGGGATAGGCATAGTATCATGCAATATGGCATGGAGCGCGACTGGACGGAGGAGGGGTATCAGGTCCCGGATACGACGGTGCTGTCAGAAATGGATAAAGACTGGATTGGGAAGCAGTACCCTTTCAGTGACGAGCCAAGTCAGTCCCTTGATATATACCTGGGGGATCCCGGGAAGGGGTTTCTAGAGCATATGCTGATCTAAAGGTTAATAGTCACGGGTTCTGGTGCGGACAAGGTTTCGGAAATAACCTCGTATGCCGTTGTGGAGGCTTACGAGTATTTGAATGCGAAGATGTACCTCGTGAGTGGTTCCCCTAATATATCATCTGGGAAAATAGTACCCAACGGCCTACTCAAAGGAATTTTCTCTGACCATTGTCCCCCCTTCATTCTCATAGACTCTATTCTGCCAATCCGACACTCACAGCATCTACAGACTTACTTACATGTTCAAAGATGGGAGTCCTGTATTTTTGGACCCTGATTGGGAGAGCGAGCGTATTCCGCTTCCACTCTATGGCGCAGCTGCTCCAGCTCCAGCTACCCCCTTGGCTACGGTCCGCAGTACCCTGGGTAACCATCATCAGGTCATACAGTTGTTTTACCTCGATAGGGAGGACTATATTCGGGAGGCCGTGTTCGTGAACAGAGAACTAAAGGGCATGAACAAGCTAAACGTCAAGGTAGCACCATACAGTAGGCTTAGCGCCATCGGCTGGCAGGGAGGAGATGTGGAGCATATCAGGTAAAATGCCATTCTGTCTAGTCTCATATCTAGGTTATCAGTGATACTAACTTGAGGCCACCTAGACTTTACTATCAATCCAGTTCAGACGGCCCCATCCAAGAACTCCCCGGAGTTGTTAGCTTTAACAACAACAGCGAAAGCACCGTGACCACCTGGAGCAGGGGAGCTCCCATCGACATCGGGCTTGAATTCCCACTCCGAGGTTCAGAATTGTCATTCGTGAATCTAGCATGGGATAAACCGGATATCCGGGGATACTACCAAAACACCGAGGAGGAGATCAGGGAATGTCGTTGGACTCATGCTCGCAAGAGATGGGAGGCGACCCCGAATTGGAAAGTCTCCGAGGCAGAGTACGGCGCTGCTTTCGCGGCCATGGTATGGGATAAGGGCAGGGAGACTGCCAAGCCAATACTCTACTACAGGGCTGGAGACAGAAATGGACCCAGTGACCTTGATTATATCTACAAAGCCGCACCAGGACCTGGTCGTTCTACGGCGGAACAGTTCTGCTCCACCGGAGTTGCTCAGAATTCCAGAATCGGTTTCATTGCGAGCGACAGTGGGTACAGATTGTTCTCCACCGCGGGAGGGAAGGTCACGCAGAGAGTCTCCCCTGGGAAAGGAAAGTCCTTCGAGGAACCAAAAGATCTTAGGTTCGACTGGTCATCGAATTTGGGCCAAGGTGGACATGATTCTTGGGGGGACGATGTTATTGATGAACCTGAATTGGTGAAGCCGGGTAAGCCGGGGCCGCCTGCGGTAAAGAAGGGACCATTTGGTTGGTAGAGTTCTATCCCAATGGGAGGCCCTGATGCGATTGAAGTCTTGAACCTCAAAGGAACATTATATATCTAGACCATCACACTAAGGACTATGTAGCTGGCAAAAATACACATTATAACGTAAACTTCGGTACTTATATACTTTGAATTATATACAAACATACTTGCTTGTAGAATCACACACTGCACTGGTCGACGAACTGCCGTTTCTAATATCGTGTCTCGAATTTTGTGAAAGCCCCCCGAATAATACAAAAGGGCAAGTTGCCCGGCCAGAACTTTTGATTTTGGATGGATAGCACGAGCCGTGCTCAGATACCACGTCTGGCGCTGGTCCTCGCTAACTTTCGAATTCTAGTATGAAAAACATATCTATCTGTTGAAGCCTTTAAGACTGAAAATTTGAGCCGGAAAGAAATGAAGCGGTATCATGATCTGATCGCAGGATTCCTATGTATGCAGCATGCAGCAAATTCAAATGCATGACAGAACACCTACAACCAGGCGAACCACAGACTGAGAAATGCCAAGGCGAGATACTACAAGATGGCTTGATGAAATAGTCATTTTGAATGACCAAAACATGTTAACATAGATTCATATTCACGCCATGAACGTGATTGCAAAACCATAGCGCCGCCACCAAATTACAGCAGAACTCGTATGCGCGTATACGTATGCGATGGGAGATAAATTTCAGGATCGGATCTCGGGGTTTTTCGGGGGCTTCAAAAGAGATGCCCAAATGCAACAAAAACCGGAGTCATCCACGTCGACTGTACGCGATGCAACTAGGCAGGTCCAAACACAGCTACGGCGGCGGCTACGTCCTAACGCCGTTTCGCCATTTGAAGCTCTGCCATTCGATATCAAGTATAACCTACTAGAAACGATTGGAATCATCGATTATCATGACCTACTTTCTCTCGCTCTTTCGTCTCGGGATTATTATCAAGTTTTTATGGAACACAAACACACGTTAACGCGCATGGCGCTCTGGAATGATGCCTTGAATTATCGGGAGGAGGTTTTCCTTTTGGCTGCTCTACGTGACGATTTGTTAAACCCAGATCGTCGTGTCTCCGTAGGGGAAGCGGATAGAATTGAGGACTCGTATGCCAGTTCTGTTGACAAAGAAAACGGTTCTTTATCAGACCCGTGGTATTATGGGGTCGTAAGGCGGGGAGGAGTGGAAGTGCAGGACGAGATTGTAAAGGATCATTTGATGGCTAGGCGGTTCGCTGGTGTTTTTGTTAAGAGAGCTATGTATCTGCGACTACTGCGGCTACTGGAGCAGGGGAAAGTCGAGGATAGTAAGGGCAAGAACATTTTCAAGAGTATATTGGGGGGTAAAAAGGATATCCACCTTCAAAGACCTAGCCAAAGAATGGAGGAGTTATACTCCGATGAGCCGCGCGCGACGGCTTCGGAAAAGCGTAGGATAACTAGAGCCTTATATCAACTCTCAACTTTTGCTTTGATATTGTACTCGCGAAGTCGGGCTCTGGGGTCGGCGCATGATACGGAGGGACTCAGGAGGTTTCCGCAGTGGGGGTTCTGGGAAACGAAGATGGTCGAGATGCTTCTCGTTTGGCTTGTCAAGGAGATTGCTAATCTTACTAATAAGCTCTATGATAGAGCTATATGGTGGTGGGCTTTTAGTGAGCGCTACCCAGGCGAGATAGGTGAGATTTGACATCTGTACAATTATCAAAATAGGGCGGGTTTTAGAACTAACTTTTGCGGTCTAGACGTTGGGGACTTTAACGCCTGCGGACGGCCGGCGCCTCCTGAGGACCACGTAATGGGCTCACTACTCGCCTTGCTAGTTCACGAGTTTCCATCACATGCGGCGGAATGGTTAGAATCTTTCCCCCCAAGCTCAAGCAGGTTGGATTGGGATCCGCCACCAGACCGCTTTGAAGCTATGACCACGTTCACCTCAAAATTCGAGACCCAGATCGAAATTGGCACGTCATATTGGATGACGTATCGATGTCCATTGTTTACTGGGTATTCTTTTGAAAGCGCAGATGTCCCTATGATAACGGCTAAGCCGATATGCGTGGAAGGGAAGGAAAAGTTCGAGTATATATCTAGATATCTGGATCAATGTTCATTCCATACGGATCACTGTAGTACCTTCGAGGATAGTCAGGCAGTCGATCTATGGGCAATAGTTTGGGATAACTGGAGGCTGGAGAGATGGGGCTACGTTTTCCCCGTGATCAGACCCTTCGCAGTCGCATGATCAATTGGCTCCTACGGACTCTGGACTGTTTCTAGGTGCCGCTGAATTATACTTTCTAGTTAGAGATTTGGAAACTCATATATTTATTAATATTTCCCTGGTAGTAATACTGTCTGACAAAGTTATACCCAAAATCATTCGAGAAAAAGAAACTCGTAACAAGCTAACTAGTACGCTTTTGCACACCCATGTCATGTCAACGCTACAAATCGATGGAAAGAACACCCTCCTCGATCTCGTTCCACAGCTTCTTGAAGATATCCTCCACAAACTTCTTCGCATCACCGAGCGTAAAATCTGTCTCAAAGTCCACTCTCTTATTTGCGACATCACCAACAATTCTTGCAGAGAACCGACCATCTCTATGCAAGGCGCCCAATTGTGCAGTCATTATAATAGTCTCAATGTCAAACAAGTTACCGAGGGCTTTCGCCGCCCATGCTGCAATTCTAAGGCCGGTCTGAGAACCCTCTTCGGCAGCGTCCACAGCTTTTCGTAGAAGGTCCATATCCCCAACATTCTCCTTCGCGAGCTTCAGTGCTGTCTGCGCGGCTGTGAAGGCGATGTACTCAGCGGATTGCATAAGCCCATCGACGGCTCTCTGCAACCCAGAGAGCAAATCGTTGGACTCTTTGAGATATCTTTCCAATACGTCCTCAGCAAGCTTCCAGAGTTTCAACTCATTTCCAGCGGTCTTAGTGAACTGAAGACCTTGTTGAGCGCTATCGACAAGACCGTTCTGCGTAATTATCACGCCCTGCAGAGTTGCAGTGGCAGCATCGATGGCAGCCCTGCCGGCAATCTTGGCGTCGTTGAGAGCATCGCTAGCAGTCTTCATTGTGCTTGCTGCGAGTTGGTACCCAGGTCCCTCGACAATGGCTTTTGCGGCCTTGAGAACCCCCAAAGCAGTTTCGAGCACGGCCTTCTTGGCTGTCAATCTCAGTGATAATCCGGTTAGCTTTCCGTCAAATATGCAAACGAGTTCCCGGAACTGTTAAATGCTTACCCGCATACTCAGCAGCAAGTTTGGCCAGTTCGAGACCAAGTCTAATCTTATCGAAAGGACCGGCTCGGTCAACTTGCCGTTTCTTATCATCCATTCTCTTCTTCGCATTTTCCGAATCCGCTACGCGACCGAGTTAGCGAAGGATATTATAGTAACTGCAGAGAAATTTGCTTACTTCTTTTCTTGTTGACATCGTTTTCCGCCCTCTCGACATCTTTGACGGCATTACCGAATCTACGGTTCATGTCTTGTTCGGCATTATATAGTGTCTGTTGTTTGGAGGCGATATCCCTATCGACATCTCCCTTAGTCTTGTCGAGTGTCCCTCGTGCCTTGCCGATCTCTGATGCGGCCGTGACTTGTGCCTGCTCAAGCTTCCTAGTTGCCCTATCGACAGCGGCATCATATTCTTCCTTAGACCTTCTGACATCCCCAGCCAGCTGGGTAATACGGAACATTTGCGCAGTCTTTGCGGTGTAGAAAGCATTATTGACACTGTTAGACTTCGCCTGCCATGATGCTTGTGCGTTCGCGAGATCCGCCTCTGCTGCCTTAACCCCATCCGCAAATGCCTTTTCAGCACGAGCCAATGCTGCCCTAGCTTCGTCAAAGCTCTGGGTAGCTGCATATTGGGCTGCAATGAACTGGGCGTTAACTTGGGCCATGACATAATTAACAATTTCCTGTTGCATCTTGGCCTCGACGTCGAATTCGACGGCACCAAGGCCTTTCTTTGCGATGGCACCCTTGATCTTGGTGCTTGCTTTACCTTTAGCTGTCATCTTGAAGAGGTCGCTAAAGGTCATTTCGGCATCAAATTCGAGTAACATCTCTCCTGCGCCTTTCTGGGCGGCATTCAGGTAAAGACCTGCGAGGAGTGGTCCAATTTGTGCTTCTCCGTCGGCAAAGATTTTGTGGGTAGTTGCGTTCATCTCGATGTCTAGGACCAGATTCTGGCCTTGGCGGCCATGAACAGACAATGGGCCAAGCTCGAAGGCATCCAAGGCGCCCTTAATTGCTACACCTGTTATACCCATTGTGCAAGCCATTGAGGCTTTCTTGCCGAAAGCTACTATAGATCCGCTGGCAGAGAACCCTGGTGGGAAGTATCTTGTTCCGATAGTAACGCCAGAGGACATATAAAGTGACACCTCCTCAAAGGACAAGAAATCTGAGTCCGGTTCGGGGATATCCAACGTGGTGACCTTGCGGGCAAAGTCTACGATATCATCGAGACCAACGTTCTTCACACTGCCGCTGATGAGAAGTTCACCAGGATTCTCACTGATAGCGAGGGCAACTGCGGCTTGCGTCTTTCCAAATTTGATTCCACCGGTGATAGCAAGACTGCTCGGGGTTCCGGTAGAGAAGAAGACGGCGTAAATGATGCCCATCTGCAGAGCTAGGTCTCCAATCTCGAGTTGATCGCTGATACCAAGTGGATTCTTCCAGTAGCCCAACATTTCTCCGTAGCCTTTGGCGCCGAGCATATCAGCGTTCAAGCCAAACGAAAATTGGAGAGGATCAACCTGGTTGGGGACGATGAGGTCGAAGCCAGATTTGAGAACAAGGGCAGGGCCGTCATCGGTGAGTCTAATGCCCATTGTGAATGGTGTGGGCCGGAGATTGGTGTTCTTCATGACCATCTAATCCAAAAACTCATTCGTTAGAGACTGGCTTGAGGTGATATATTGGAAGTTCAGACTTACCACGGCATTTTCATTTGGCATTAGAATATCCAACCCTAGCATTCCACTGCTGTAGAACGCCTTGAGCGTCAGAGCTGGATTACGAGAGCGAGTTAAACTGTCAATCTCATCAATACTATCGAATGCAGCGAGGAGCTGAACTCCCTTCGTGACCGAATAGTTGTAGGTATTGAGGAAGCCAGGTGGTGCAACCCCATTGCCGCTGCTGGCCATGAACGCAACGTTCCTAAGACTGAAGTTGAGGAAAGACCCTTCAAGTCCCGGCAGAAGATCGCTGGCCTTAATGCCATTGTCACTTTTGAGCTCTCCGTATACAACCCAGGTCTTTTCAGAAGTGCCCACTGGTCCAGGAGTAGAACCCGCGGTAGGTTTGCTAAAGAATAAACCAGCAGATATTTCCAAATCACTAAAGGTGACAGTTCCACTAATGGAAAAGCTGGCGGGCAGCGGACGGACGACGGCATTTGGGGAAGCGGACTTTGACGCTGACAGTGGGATGGTAATGTTGATAGCAGCTTGCTTGAGCGTAACCTCGCCGATTTCGACGTTGGAAATGGCGCCGGAGATCGAAATTCCAGCTTTGCTAACCGCAATCCTGGCGCCTGCAGATGTATAACCATCGACAATGACGGTACCAGCCAAGACAATACCGGTAATACTGGAAAGCTGGAATTCGAGATCCTGGAATTCAACTTCGAAATCTGGCTCTTCCAGATCAATGTTAAACAGGTTTTCTACAGCATAGATGAGATCGTTAAGTGTGAAATCCTTTAGCATTGCTGTAAGTTTTGTTTCGGCGGGTTCATGGTATCCCGAGATGAAGAAATCTGTATCACCGAAGTTCATCAAAGCGGTGATTCCAAACGAAATATTCTTCATGTTAGGATTCGTCGTGGGGACCCGTGCATGCATTTCGACATTTTGGATCTAAATGAGAAGGTAAAGTGTCAACAAACCGGATGTGAATATTAAAAGGTCGGGAATACTGGAAACTTACATCAAAGTCTATGATACCCAGGGCATCCTCCCAAGGACGATCTCCAACCACGTCGAGATCGAGGGTAATGAAACCGAGAGACTGACGAACGACGAGGCTCATCTCCAACGGAGTGACGCTTCCAGGAAGGTGCACAAGCGCGGTGCCCATGAAGCCCCAGCCAAATCTCCATACGTCTCTGGGAGTAGGGACCTGAATCAAGTCCCTGGAAGCAGTGAGCTGCACTCCGAGTGTCACGACTTCGAGGCTGCCAATCTTGACTGAAACATTCTCGAGCATACCCCAAACATTAAGGCCTGGGGGATGTGGGATCTTGGTCCACGTTGGAGCATTAGACACAAGAGCTTTCATATGCAAGGCAGGTCTAGTTTGCCCGAAGACATCCCTGAGAACGTCGCTGACTGGCTGGAGAGGGCCACTGAATACGACGTCAGTATCAAGCCAGAGCCCCGGAGTTATCGTAGGGGTTAGGCCACTGACGTATTTCAGTTCTACATTTTCAAGCTGGATGGCATTGAGGTCCTCGTTGTCCGCAAAGGATGGGATAAGTTGTCCCAAACTCAAGGAGTCTCTGACCTTGACATATTCTTCAACCCAAGTGAGATGAGAAACCGCTGTGCCATTGTTAATGTAGAGCCTCGTCCCTGGGATAATACCGAAGAGCCTCTTCAGATTTCCACTGAGAACGAAGCCCGAAGGCAAAGCATTGCCCGCGAGGAACTCCTGGATTTTGTCAACCGGGACAAAGGCTTCCTTGCCGTTCTCGTCAATGTATACCAAAGCTACATCGGAGATTTCAGTCCCGTTGATATCGAGAATAAGTTCTTCTTCTTCAGCAGCGCTGGCTTGTGCGGTGATTTCGTTGAGAAAAGTAGCAGCTGGAAGCTGATCCGGAGGAATAGATTGTGCAGTAACGACTGGAGCAGCCGTGCTCTCGGGAAGGAGTGTAACTGGAGGTTCTGTGCTCGTGGCTAGCAATGCATGAATTGCTGGAGTAAGGAATATGGATGTATTCTTCTCGGGAGCAACATCTAATGCAACGGGCATTGGGGAGGGGACAACCGCTTCTATCTCAGCCATGGTTGTTGGTTTGAATTAGGAGAGTAGATATTAAAGTACCAACAAGTAAGACTCGTAACAAAAGGGGATAAAAGCGTATAAGAAAGCTAGAAAGGGAATTGACAGTTTTTATTTAAATAAGTTAGGGTATTTTTTTGAGAGAAGAATTAGTTTGGGGTCGTGGGATGATGGTGATGATCTGGGGTAGACTCGAGGCCAGGGGCTAGTTATATAGGACTCGAACATCGATTGACGATAAAATATCATGAGCGCTATGCGACTTCTCGTTATACACACCATGATTCCACAATTGCAAGCCATTCTCGAATTTGCCAAGGGAGTAGCTGAAAACCAGATTGTGCTGTGGAAGCATCATCACACCCGAAACGGAAGCCAATTGATGAGCTGCATACATACAATGGTAACCAGAATTCGAGCCTTCGTGTCAGAAGAAGAAGAAGAAAAACGTCAGAGGGGGGCTAGGATCGAATCGTGAGCCACTAGCGAGCTGAAAAGATTCCCCAGCCCGATGGGGTATATCGCATTGCATGCTACTACACTCTAAATCGCCCCAATGCGGGGACGATACCGACATGTCAGGTTGTTCAGCTGGCCCACTTAAGCCGGAGGGCGCCTATGCGCGGACGTCGGGCTATAGCGACGTGAATTTATAAAACGCCAATTGATGGCCTTTAAAAGTACCGACATATAATAGCTCACGAACACGTATTCCAGCCTCGTGAGGCATTGCCGAGGTAAATAGGGCTGAAGGAAGCTGCACTTTGAGGTCCCGGTTGGCGAAGGTGGAGTCGACAGGGACACCGCGATAATGCTGATGCATGATGAAGTTATGTAATTACGTTAAGTTATATATACGGAAAGTCGACTTGGAACTGTGTTGCGTGACAGGCGGGATGTCGAAATCAATTGCCCTCGCCCCACTATCACTCGAATATCTCGCGATTCCGGCACAGGCCAATACATAAGCCGGTCGAATATAGTCACTTGTCGCACGGTTATAATATAATGTTCCTCTACATTTCCCCGCAAATGAACAGGTTTGTGAGCCTGTTCAATTGGCTGCATTGCATTAGTCGGCAGCAGACCCATTAATTTTCGAAATTTTCAACTCACTGATTCTCAAGAGCTCGTCGAGAGCCGCCTTCACAAAATACCACAACCCACACGCAACTTGCACTTGCCGCTGCAATACAATCTTAAATCCTTCGCTTTCCACTTCTCATCGAGGAAGCAATCAGTGAGGCTAGGATGCGAGATCCTATCTGGCGTCTAGAACATGGAAAGGTCGCAGTTCCGAACGCTACGGCGCGGCGGGAGATCGCTTGTGTTCCCCTGCCTGGTGAGACTTGGACCCACAAGGCTGAAAGCTCAGCATGGCATGGGGGAGGAACTCCGAACCAAAAGCTCCAGACGGCTAGCCTGCATGAGCAACTTCATTCTGATTGGATCCGATTTCTGCACAGAAGCCCCTGATGCTGGTATGCGGATGGACGTGCTAAGAGGCTGACCGTTGTGGGTAGGTAATATATGGTCTCATGGCCATCGAGCATAATGGCAATGTATTGGATATCGATTTGAAAAGTCCAGATACTCGCCAAGTTTACCAAGTACAGGCTGAATTCTCCACCTCGCAGCTCAAGTATCCGACTTGCATTGCCAAGGCAAATCAGTTACAGCGCGTCGACAGTAGATCTCGACATTCTCAGACTATCGGGCCGCCATGGAGCCAAGGCATAGGGCTGAAAAGCATTCGTATCTGAATTTTCACAAAGGAAATAAATACATTGAAAACGAAAAAGTCAAATTATGATCATGTGGACGCCGGTAGTTGATACAGGTTTATTGCATGCGCACAGGGTACCTTGGTTGAAATTCGATAACATGAGCTGCTTCCATTAGTTGACACAATCGGCGTTCACGACAGGTTATTCTAGCCTGTTCCAAAGAATTATCAGCTGGCGCATGCATCAACTGGCCAGGTCGATGTTATGTCATGCAATCCAGCCGTATGCTAAGGTTGTGTCCTGCGATGCATTGATCATGAATGAGCCGGCTGGTCCGCAGGCTAACCTGGATGACGATATCTAACGTTGATGTGTAATGATGGTTGGATACACGGAACGGCCGCAAGTCGCTCTAGTCATTGCCGCGTTAGGATCGGACTCTCAATCGATCAAGCAATTACCTCTGTATGATTGGGAGCCATGATCATGAGAAACAAATCTTCCCGTTCATTATCAATGTGTAGAACTACCGGTATCCCTAACCGACTCTTTTTTTTGCTTATATATTTCGTGAATATCCTCTCCTCCCAGGCTTCAGCTTATCCTCCTGTCACCCGTTCCATCTTCATCGAGATACAGCACGCCAACCTCAAATCTTCAGACGCCTATCCCAAACACACAATATATTTCCACTCTCATATTTTGCTATCTAGTTCTTTATTTTTATCTATTCTTTCACTCTATTGTTTGGTAACCTCCTAAAATATCCATCATGTCCGCTGCGCCTCCCGATCCACCCTCACCGGATCCTCAGCAGGATGACCCAGCCGCAGCTGATAAAGAAGAAGAAGTTCATGAGGATAATGAATTTGTCACTTGGATTCCTCATATCGCCACCACAGGCATCGAAGCCCGCCAAATTCTCTACAAGCTGGCCAAGAAAAGCACGGATAGCGATGCCCAATCACAGCCTGCTGAGATCCCGAGCCCGTACTTCGTCGCTATCCGTGGAGAAGACTTGTTTAAAAAAGGGTTTATGCCGGTCGAAATTGACCAGGGTTTCAAGGATACCGTATTCTTCGTGGGCATTTCAGAGCTCGCAGCGTGCACTGGGAATCGGACGAAAAAAAATAAGCGGACAGGAATTGCAATTGAGGGTCATAGCAAGCTGAGAGCTTATAATATTGACGGTAGCTCTATGGTCTCCACCGCACAGGTTGCATTCGCACCGAATTCCTTTGGTAAGTTTCAAAGCATGGTAGAAGAGATCCGTTGGGAAGTCTCCCTGAATCAGGAAGCGTTCGATGCAAAACCTGCCAATCCCAGTCGTATACTCCTGGGCCCGGCTGCCGGATTTAAGCTTCTCGATATGACAGCTGGATCTGAAGATCTTAAAGCTTTTGATGCCTATATCCTAGGCCTGGCGGCCGCTGAGCAAAAGAAGTTTAAAGATGGCTTTGTCTATACCACATCGAGTGCACCGGACCCAAAACCGTCCCGTAGGTTCATGTGGTTCAAGCGTGTGGCGGATAAGTCACCCTACCCAGAGAGCAAAACTCTGGCAAAAGAAGATGGTCTCTACGTTCGCCTAAACATGGCGGACTTTAACCTCTCCACACTCGCCACTGGGCACGTTGGAGGGATTCCTAAGCGGTGCTACATTGAGAAGGAACACTTCAAGTCTATCTGGAAGGGAACAACCCGTGAAGGCGAGCTCCTCGCTGTCGGTGGGTCAATAAAAAGAAACGCAGATGACGAAGCCCAGCAGCCTGGCAGCAACATCAAATGGGAGAGAGAAATCGAGGGTGAAGATCGTGATGTCGAACGGCTCATCTATTTCAGAGATGATGTTGGCAAGGTCTGGGCTCAGATGCCCAGCGCAAAAAAAATTAGTACTTTCATGTATTATTATGTGAGAGGAACTACGCGACCGGACTATGGGAAGGGCCGATTCCCGCGAGGCGTGGATATGCCGTCGCCGCCTCTAAGGATTCGGATCAACCAGCGAATCGGGGATGACGTAAGATATGGCCCAGGAGACAATGGGGAGCCACGCGATAAACTCCTCGATATCTTCAAGAGAGCCAAAGCGAATGGCTCCATGAAAACTGAGTTTTCATTCTTCAAACCTCCATCGGAAATGAAGGATATCATAGCTAAGGGGTATACTCTGGTATGTCTGTAGTATCTCATCATAACAAGATTGAATTAATGGATTCTAATGACCATAGCTTTCCCGTTCTTGTTTCGGTGACTACGATACCTATATCGAGAATAACACTTTAGGAGAATACCTGAACCCAAGTGTCACCGAACCGCGACAGGTGCCTGGAGATGTCGACGAGCTTATCGCGAAGCTAGGCGAAGGTATGAAGAACCTCGCGGCGTTTAACAAAAAAGAAGGGAAAAATCCACCAGAATATACGGACTATACCTCTCAAACAACGAAAATAACCGCCGCGAAGATTGATGGAGCATATAAAACGAGGGACACGGCCCGGACGCAAGGAGCGGTCATGAAGGGTGTATCTGCCACCGATGTGAGTCAAAATCTTTCACATGAATGAACCAGGAAGAATTGTGTATGCGCTGACCGCTCAAATTAGATTGCCAATGTGCTGGGTTGGACCCCGATGCGGGGAGACTCCGTAAAAGGTTGGGAGAAGCAGCGCTTTTCCATGGCTGAGGTGATGAATCCTGTTAATAGATTGAGTTCGCAATTGGTAGAAGCTGGTGCTGACGCTTTCCTCGGTGGGCAGTGGCTTCATAGGTGCGGCTACGCCTACGGAGGGCTTACAGATGACGGCCCAGGGTCGAGTCAAGTGATAGAAAACCTGGTTTTCGGAACTTCCGAAACGAATAGTATCATGACCAGGCATGCATCCCACCAGCCTGTCTCCTTAGATTCAGCATTGCTAACCTAGTGGATTTGATACAGATACGAAGATGTCTACCGCAACGCCATAATTCGGGAGAGAACTCTTTATCAACAACTCAAAACGATCTTTCCCGAAGCAGACCAGAAAGATTCCAGCGTGGAGTACGTCAACGGAGACCTTACCACCTCACTTACCGATGGGGGCGGCAAGATGACGCTCAAGGATGGCACATACATAAGGGACCCTCTTGCCGTACCAAAGGCTGAAATAACTGGTCCCAAGGAATGGACAAATATCAGCAAGCGGTACCCATGGCTTTGCAGTGAACTAACCTATGAGTTCGGCTTGGATAAAGAGAGTAAGATGTTCAGCATTGGTAGACAGTGGACCACCCATTTCTACCCATTTGATCGCTTGTTCTTCACCAGGTTGGAAGCAGTCGTCGATGATACCATATGTTTAAGGTTGTGGGAGATTGCCATTCTTAAGGCCAAAGAGACGGCAGATAAGGCGAATAGGCCGCCGGCGAAAAAGGGATACACCGTAAAGACAGCGGGCCCGGGGAGTAAGGACTCGGACGCGGAAATGATAGACAAAGAGGACGAGATGGATACTAGTTGATTACTAGTTTGCAAATTTGGTGGATCTGGTGTTTAATATGTACAATTGGCTTGTATTCAAAATGCAGGCTAAAAGCGCATACACGCTGGGATACTGAATGTGTAGATTGTGTGAATGCAATGGAATATAAGTTTAGGTAGTTTTCCAAAGTCTTGACGATATTTCCATCATACCATACTGTACCGGTCTAGATTCCTAGATTCAACGTGTGGAATTACTGTTGTGTTAGCTCTTGAATCGATGTAAATTGTGTTCAACGAGACCAGGTTACGAGGCTGAATCGATGTGTGGTATTTTAGATCGATCTTGCGTTGTGACCGCCCAGCGAATTCGAATTCGCTCGATTCACCTCTCGTCGGTGTCGATTGTTTTCGTGCCAATGCGACTGCTTTAGCAGAGCCCGTTGAAGCTCGAAAGAATCACCTCAGCTGTTCCTCCCACATGCCTCAGCGTAAGAGGTTATAGAGTGATATTATATTAGCGCGGTCCTGGGCTGCCTCGTGCTAATTATAGGCCTGCTGCGCACGCGATTAATCACAGCAGGCGCCAGGCGATGCATGCAGTGTGCCTTCCAATGACATCAGCGGCCTCGCCCCTCGACGAGAAGAGAAAACACACCCCGCGATAGCCTGTAAAGTGGTTAGAACGCAGGAGTAGCAACCGCCGAGTGCGCCCATTCCGAAATCCTGAATTTTATTCCCTGAAGTGGCTAGTAAGAAGTCGGTAGCCCAGGTTAAGGGTAGTTGGCCTCTGAAATCTGCAGGCGGGCAGGTCCAACCCACTCAAAACAACACTTCCGGCCTGAATTGCCTTCAACGCCTTCAAGTTCACATCATCCGACTCCAAACGATTAAATTACGGCCTCATCTCCTAGAACATACGCCCAGTAACAACCTGCTATCCGTCCCCAGGTCGCACTATCTAGGGGGCTCTCTATCCCTTCTCTCTCTATCTCTGTCCCTCGGGATTCTTCTCTCCCTGTTCATGGATACGTCACCTCTCGCCACGGCATACCGATAAAGCCATGAGAAAGAGCAGTGCCACCGTCCTCCAGAAGACCTACGACCAAACATATCTCATTTGTTCGACCGCTATCTATTTCGAATCGAAAGACAACGAAGATGAAGCCCTTCGCTGTTGGAGGGAAGCCCTTCAGTTGATCCAGTCCTACGAACGAACCGCCGCCGCTAGGAAGTCGTCCGCGTCTAGCAATCTATCTCAAACCGAGAAGGCCCTGATCGAGAGCCTGGGCGACCTGAAGCTCCAATGTCTAGATCGAATAGACACAATAGAAGTTCTTAAGCTAAGCAGAAGAGAGGAGGAGGAACAGCAAAGCCTATTCCGGCATTACAATGGAGGCACGAACTCCCCGACTGTCCCTCAGCCACCATCCACGTCAGCTGCTGGACCTGCATCTGGGGCTCGAAACCCGCCTCCGTACTTCTTCCTAGGTGAAGAGGATGATGCTGCTAGTCTAAGGCCACCGCATGATAGGCGACCGTCCGGATCTAGCATCAATACGTCGTCGACTTACAACCTGGCTAGCAGTTTGCCCCCCAATGCTGCCATATGGAACGGTCGAACGAGGTCGTCTAGTCCTGAAAAGAAGAGCCTTCTTACGACTCTACGAAACTCCAGTGGTGGGTCTAATAGCAAATCCGGACAGCGACGTCACAACCCTAAGCCTACTAGGCAGGAATCCGTGGCAGCAGCTGCTAGGGCTGCGACTCGAGCATGGAGTGGTGGGAGACCGCATGATGGAATGGGTCGTTCGTTACCGGATAGGTCAACGGCGACATTGGGTTCTCGCCATTCCGCAGAAACTTCAACCATAGATCTCATTCGCACCCATTCGGATGGCCAACCTCAGTCGCCCGTATACACTTCGATACACAATCTCCACACGAGCTCGTCGGCTTCGAATATTGGTAGCTTGCCGGCTTCACGATCTGCCCCGGCTTCTTCGATGATAAGCCCACCAGCACCACCTCCACCACCGCCTATACCACCTCATGCGACCCACCAACATGGCCACAACGAATACTTCCCGGACCCTTCCCAGTACATAGTTCCCCCACATGAATCATATTCGTATCCACCTCCCCCACCTCCCCCACCTCCCCCACCTCCTCCACCGCCCCATACTGAGCTGTATGGACAAGCACCTGCATACTCACCGTACCCTGCGTACCCCGATGTATCCAACCTGAGTATCTCCGCGTCTCCGAACAACCGTGCAGGCTCATTCGCAGCTGAGGCGCCGGAACTTCCACCACGGTCACCCCCTCGCCCTGAAAGAGCGGCGCCTCCACCCCCGCCGAAGAAACCGTTCATTCAGGTCCCGAAACCCCCAACCCCATCTAGCCGGCTTACCCCGGAGATCCGAAAGGCACCCGGGAAAGAAGAAAGCCCTGTCGCCCCCCCCTCGAACCGAAGACCATCACAGGATTTCAAATGGCCAGCAAATCCGATGACAAATACGAAAACCGAACCGCCCCGGAAGCTATCGCCTGGTAATGAAAAGCCTCGGAGAGCAGTCAAGTACGGGACGGCCCGTGAGCCAGGCGAGAATCCAAAACCAAAGAAGACAGCAAAGGCAACTGAAAAACAGCCAATTTACGAAACTGTGGGTTCGCAGGACACCACAGAGGCCAGTCCGGAAATACTAGAAGACGATGCATGGGATAAACGTGTAAAGGCTGCATTGAAGAGTTTAGATAAAGGCGTTGATCAATCTGCCGCAAAGCAAATCATCAACGAGATTGTGATTCATGGTGATGAAGTTCATTGGGATGATATTGCGGGGCTTGAAGTTGCCAAACTCGCGTTAAAGGAGGCTGTTGTATACCCGTTCCTTAGGCCTGATCTGTTCCGTGGTTTGAGAGAGCCCGCAAGGGGTATGCTATTATTCGGGCCCCCTGGTACAGGGAAGACAATGCTTGCCCGAGCAGTGGCGACGGAATCCAAATCGACATTCTTCTCCATTTCAGCGTCCTCTTTGACGAGCAAATATGTGAGTTACATGCTATTCGATATTGGTATTTGATTTGGTGCTAACCTAGAGGATAGCTTGGTGAATCTGAGAAGCTCGTCCGGGCTCTATTTCAACTTGCGAAAGCACTTGCTCCGTCGATTATCTTCATAGATGAGATTGATTCTCTTCTGTCCAGTCGGGGCGGGAACAACGAGCACGAGGCTACGGGACGTATAAAAACCGAGTTTTTGATCCAGTGGAGCGCTTTACAACGTGCCGCGGCCGGGAAAGAGGCGAAGGGTCCAGATTCAGGTGACGCGTCCAGAGTTCTAGTACTTGCGGCGACAAATCTACCGTGGGCAATCGACGAAGCCGCCCGACGAAGGTTTGTGAGAAGGCAATACATCCCTCTTCCGGAAGGGCCGGTGAGGGTCCAGCAATTGAGAAATTTGCTGGGGCAGCAGAAGCACACACTTACAGATAGGGAAATGCGGCAACTAGAAGACTTAACCGAAGGTATGTACCGTCTTTACTACCACTAGATTCTCAAAAAGTGTGCTAATAGAGTCTCTAGACTTCTCCGGATCCGATATCACTGCGTTAGCAAAGGACGCGGCTATGGGTCCGTTGCGGAGCCTTGGTGAATCTCTCTTGCATATGAAAATGGAGGATATCCGACCTATTATGCTTGAAGATTTTAAAGCAAGTTTGAAGAGCATTAGACCAAGTGTGAGCAAGGAAGGACTCCAGGAGTATGAAGATTGGGCGAGGAATTTTGGTGAGAGAGCTGCCTAACGGCATTACAACGGGAAATCGTTCCTCAATTTAAGAGGGCTCAGGACAGATAATTGCTAGGTCATGAGTTCGATTTAGGATTGTTTCTTTCTCCCCTCTACTTTGTCTGCTTTTCCGCGGGAGTTCGTTCTTTACTCTGGCACTTCATCGTTATTAGCGAGCGAGTTACTATACTATAGCTGTTTGGGTTTTGAACGTTTGCGAACTGCGTTTCATCATGGCGTAGACGGACAGCGGCTTGAAGAATCAATCTTGATATGGAGGACACAATTGAACATACATTGGTATTTACAACTCTAAGTATAAATGCGATACATCGTCACCGGCCTTACCAACATGAAATATATATACAACCAGGATTCTAGACGAAAATGCGATATCCTAGAATCCGGCCACTCCGACTTCACTATCGCTATAGTTCAGCCTTAACAGTTTCACCAGCAGCAGCAGCAGCAGCAGCAGCAGCAGCAGCATTTTCGGCCTCCTTATCCAGCCTATGCTGCTTCCTTCCGGCTCTAGCCTCCCATTTCGCTTCTTTGTTTGCCCTCCTTGTCGCTTTCTTCTCTAGCTTCTTATCCTTCTCGGCCTTTATTCTTGCGTCCCGCTCCTCAGGAGTCTCTATCGGCCTCCGCTCCTCGGTTCCAAACGGTGAAATGATCTCATATACAACGTGTTTCTTGTGTTTACTGTGTTTTAGGAAAGGTTGGATACGGACAATGTCGCCGGCTTCGCAGGCAGAGTTTTCGTCGTGAGTTAAGTGGTCTTTCGTATGATGGAAGTACTATATCGATGTTAGCCTTCATCCTCGATCTGGGTGTATATGGATTCCGCCTTAGTAAGCTTACCTTCCGTAACTTTGAGTTCCAAACCGGCGATGGAACGCGGACTTTGATCATCTTGGGCATTTTCCCGGCGGATACGACGACGCCGACTCGGGTGAAGGGTTTGGTGGTTGATCGTGCGGCGGCTTGGACCGCTGAGGATGAGACGCGGAGGATGGTGTTTGGGATGGCGCTCATGGTTGGGGAGGGAGGGCCACCGGCCCTGGTTGGTCTTTTGAGGAGCTTGGGAGAGGTCTATGCCGGTATTTCAGGCCATTGTCGGCCGCAGATGTTGAGGTTAGGTGGGACGGGTTTCGAGGATGGAGTTCGGGAAGCTTTGATGGAAGGTTTGGCGCAAAAAAATTTGTGTTGGGCGGTGCCTCATTTGTGGTTCCGACGGCTGTGCGGCAGTGTAGTTTGTATACGAGCTCCTAAGCCTCTGAAATACTGTATCGAACTGTAATAGCGGTGGTGAATACATACCTGCAAAGGAATTCCTGACTTTAGAGGTGTCAATTGAAATAAACTTAGCTCTCTATATCAAATCTCATCAGAGATCTAGATCTCAAGACCCCAATATATCCTGCGGCAAGAATAGCGCGGTGCAAAACTGCAACAGAAACAACACGGCGAGACACATCTTCTACTACGTCGTAGGATTTTGGATCGAATCGGATGCAATTTCATAAATTTTGGGACTAACTTCCTGAGAATTTCATCCATTGGCTCATAAATACAGTACTCCGCCCAAAACGTCATTAAACCGAGAGGGGTTGTGTATATTCACCCCTATGCAAATGTACTTTTTAAGAACTGCTATCGACTCAAATACTGAACTCGCCCCCGCGGCCCGCATAAATGCCGATATAAACTACCGAATCATTAAGAACAAAAGAAATTCGTTACTTAATCGATCAAGGGTCCCCCGGAAACCCATTGTTGATTAACAGTTCCGTTCCAGCTATCACATTATCCGGCTTTATGACACCCTTCAAAGCTTTGCTCAGTATATACTTCTTCATCGCCGCCGGATCCAGCCTCAGCTTTGGGTTCTTAACCAGCTCATCCGCCATAATCCCAGTAACCGCAGGACAAGCCATAGAAGTTCCATCCAAACTTGCGATACCGGTAGCGTTGTTGTTAAACGTACTAACGATTGAGACACCAGGTGCGTAAACATCCACACACCTTCCAAAGTTAGAAAATGGTGCCCGGTTATCGTTTATATCCGTAGCGCCGACATTAATGATGGGAATTTGTGCTGAGAAAGCACCCGGTGAGAAATTACACGCGTCGGTACCGGAGTTCATGGCTGCGACTGAGACGTGCATGCCCGCTTGAATTGCCTTTTGAAGAATCATAAAGTCTGATTGCTGAGGTGGTGCGGTTCCGATTGACATGCTTATGATGGAGCCCATGAAGTCTGGTTGCGTTTTTCGTTGGTTGTGTCGGGTTATTGCGGCGTCGATGCCGGCTACTATGGCTTCGCCGTTGACGCCGTTAGAGTCGCCGACTTTGATACCCCAGATGTTGACGTTCTTAGCGGCACCATAGTGGAGTGCGGCAATGGTTCCAGCACAGTGTGTTCTATCAATAAGAGGGATGTAGTTAGCATCGGTGTACCTTATATATGGATATATCCATAGCAGCAATGGAACTAGGTATAGGACTCACCCATGCCCAACATCGTCGTCGACCTTCCCAAAATAACTAAACATCATCCTCGCTCTCCCTTGAAACTCCACATGGTCGACATTGATACCTGAATCCACAACATAAACATCAACCCCCTTCCCACCAACCTGGTCAAATCTATAATTATACTTCAAATCCGTCGCCTGCCTCCCCTTCGCGTCAATCTTATGGGCACAGGAAACCCTCTGCAGATTCCACGGTGCATTTCCCTGTTGTATCCACATCTGCGCTGCCGGAGTAGTCTGTCTTTTCTCCAAATCACCCTGTTCCGCCGACTTCGGCGGGAGATAAGGCTGCACCTTCGCACTCCCGGGCACAACAGCCCACTCCCTCATCTTAGTCTTCTCCAAACTAATAATCGAAGGATTCCCATCCATAGCTTCCGCATCCGACTCTCTCATATGAATCGTAAACGCCCTTAGATTTTTTCCAAAAGTTTTGATTCCACTAACGTCGTAACTCGTCATGTTGAAACTGGGGTTGCCGTGCATGTTCACGCCCATCGAATGAGTCTTTTTCTTGCTCTTTGCGGTGTCGAAGCCCATTTCGTCGAATATTTCCCCCCATGGTCGCTTTTCGTCGTCCGAGAGGATGGCGATGTAGTCGTGGTATGGATCGTCGGTTGTTGCGTGGATTGTGGTTACGGAGCCACTGCTGTGGCCGGGGGGTCGCCATGGGTATTTGTATTTCGTAGATGTGGGTGCGGTAAGGACTGTCGTTGCTATTATTAAAGTTGTGGATAGTAATGTGAATGTCCTCATTTTGGTAGTAAAGCGTGTGTATCGCTAGAATAGAACCAAGTCGTTGAATCTCAGAGTCGTTGAATCGAATCCCAAGTCAATATCCGTAAGGTAAAGAGTGAATTCAGGGTATCATAAACGGAAATAATTTCGAATTGAAGAGAAAAATAACGGAAAAATGAAGGGGAGAGAAAGATTCGATAGATCCAGCCTTAAAGAATGCACCAGCTTGAAATTAATATTAATCGCACAGCGATATCAGTCCTATCAAAGGAAAGAAAGGAAAGTTACGACGACCAGCGTGGTGGTCCAGCCAAAGTAAAAGGAGCGGAAAGATTGGTAACGCAGCCGTAACCCTCTAGAAGCGCCAAACGAGAGGGAAGGTTGGAAAGTATGAGGATCAGGAATTAATAAGGAAAATATAGATTCGGAGCTCGTTTCCCATTGTGTAGAACAAGAAAAAGCCCGGTCCAGCTTTGTAGAGGGCGGTCTGCATTTTTTGTGGCGGTCTGTTGCGTGTGAGACTGGCTTGGGGCCGCAGAGTGGAACATTGCTAGAACTGCTGCATCGATTCGAATTCATGCAGCTGTCAAACGGAAGCGGGGAGTATCAGGAAGTATTGGCGTACTTGCAATTCGTGTCGACTTGTACTCAATTTACTTAGTAGTATTCAATTATAAGTTTACTCCGATCGATTCTCCGTGGAATTCATAACTATTCGTGAAGCTCTACAGTAAATTTGTCAAAGTCGGTTGTACACGTACGCGTACCGCCAAATTGACAGTGCCATTCTGGCCATCGTTAACCGATTTTCGAACTGCGACGTAAAAGAACTGCGGACCATTCGATATCTCCACATCTCGCCTCAGATAATCTTTAAAAAAAAAAAAAAAAAAGATTTCGAACACGGAACAAACTTCGTACAGATAGATTTCACTGCAAAATTCCGGTTGCGCCATCTGGCAAAGAGAATCGTCCGATTTTTGGTTTTTTTTTCCTATCGATGGCAGACATCCTCGAACTTGAAATGTGTTCCGGAACTCAGCGGGGGAGGGTTTAGGTGTGTCGCGGCCTTGCGACGACCCTGAAACGACGCTACTGTTTTCGCTGCACGAACCGGGCTAGTGATATCATGATGCAGCATCAAGAATTTGGTGAAAATACAAGTCCAGGCGAGTCGAATAGATAAATTCAATTCAAGAGCAAATTAAGATGCAGATTTGTTCACTACACCGGGTCGAACCTACTTGGGGTTCCTATCAGTGTTCTTGGCGATTTTTATCTCAGAAAAATGAGTTAGTCTAACTACAGGCGCAGAGATGGCGAGCTGGCCTAGCTTTACAGTGAACAAACCGTTTGGTTTTTGGTGTGCACATATATATCCTTTGACTCTCGCTGGTGATATTGGTCATTACGTGGACAGTGCAAAACCCAGGTCCATGACCTCGAAACGAGAGCCGCTACCGAAATTGCGCCGAGTGGCAGTGATAGAGGTTTTAATTTTGGTAAGACCTCACAAAAGTCTTAGGTTCACCGCCTCGTCTATCAGTCAAGTCCGTTATGCAGCTTAGAGAATCGATACAGCTCGACAGGCTCGCTATATCTTGCTAGCCAAGGTTCCAAGATTTTCTTTGCTACGCTAAGAGACGTAGCTTCGATCAATGTTTCTACAATAAGGAACAAAGGTTTCTGCAAATATATACATCGTCCCCTTCATCTTGTTTTAATGTGTACATAAAAGACAAAACACGCTCGTAAAACGGCACATATCTGTAGACCATTTCCTAGATAGGCTATGCTAGAAAAGGATCTTGTTTGAATCCTACCTATCTATACGGGGCATCTGCTCTGATAGCGGCCGCTAGTTCAGGTTCCCATTTGTCGCCGTTGGATAGTAGTTTCTCCTTGTTGTAGAGTAACTCTTCGCGAGTTTCTGTAGCGTACTCGGCATTGGGGGCTGAATAATTAAAGATTAGAATGTTATGAGCAAACGTTTGGATTGGCAGCGGCTTACATTCAACGATGGCATCGACGGGGCAGCTCTCTTGGCAAAACCTATAACAATATTTAGCGACCTTCTTACCAAAGGGTCTTTTAAGGATAAGGGAAGATAAACGAACCCGCAATAACTACAAATGAAACTCGTTAGTATTATATCTACTATCAAACCAGGACCAATACGGCTTTGAACTACTCACATGCACTTGGTCATATCAATATCATATCTCGTCGTCCTACGGCTGCCGTCCTCTCGCTCTTCAGCCTCAATTGTAATAGCTTGAGCAGGGCAAATCTAGCGATTATATTAGCATAGTCTCTCCATTGTCCATTGACAATTGAACCGAGCATACCGCTTCACACAGCTTGCAAGCAATGCACCTCTCTTCACCAGACGGATATCTTCGAAGAGCGTGCTCTCCACGGAAACGGGGCGAGATGGGGCCCTGTTAAAAGCGTGTTAATAGAGAGAATATTGCCTCCCACGCCAGGTCGTGCCGGCGTGTGTGAGGGTTTGAAATACCTTCTCGTATGGATAGAAAATAGTATAACTGGCCGTAGAGGTCGCCAATTAGCATTCAAAGCCCAGATAAACAAGTTAAGATAAATCCTGCAGGGAGTATACACTTACGGCGGCCTGAAAAACTGTTCCAGCACAACATACATCCCTCTGAATGTCTCCAACATCAGGAAGTATCGTCCAGCCCTATCCAACGCCGACTCGGTTTCACCCCAACCGTGCTGTCGTGGCAATCTGAAGGTACGCGTGCCATGCCCTACCGGTGGATGTGTGATCCCCTTTGACTGCTGGTCTTCCTGAGGTGTGGCCAGCAGGCGTCGTGGGGTGGTGGAGAATGTTCGCGCCGGGGTATAGAGTACGGAGACGGCGCTTCGTCGGACCAAAGCCGATCTTAGCGGAAGTAACGGAGATGCCATTGTATATGTGTATTGAGCTTCGGGGCTACGGGATTGAGGGGAGGTTCGTTGATGAGCGAGGGGCCCACGGTGACTACGGTGACCGGTAATTCTCCTCGAGGCGGGGACTGAAGGGATTTCGGTGGGTGATTCAGAGCGTCGCTGCGACCATAATCAGGACGATTGCGGGTATCGTCGCTATCGGAAGCAGCCCAGCGGATATCGGTCGGTCCTTCCCGGGTAACCAATTGACGTCGGCGTTCTGAAGTTGAGGCTTCTCCGAAGTCGTGGAGGGTCAACGGAAACAGGCAGTTGAGACTAACCAGGCTAATTCTAATCCCGCCATTCTGATAGGCTGCGGGCGACAGGCATAACAACCACACAACGCACTTGTGTGTTGTGGGATTCCTGGCAGGAACAATGCTACATGGTCATGACATATTCTGCATATCGATACTCCGAGGGCTGGTGATAATAAGATCACAGATTCTTGACTCGTTCTTCTTGCTTAGCGCATGCATCGTTAAGCTATTTTATTCGGCTAAGCTCAATGAATCCAGCATTATGATTCAACTCGGCCTTGGAGTTTCAAATATCTTCCCATTAATCCATTGGATTAAAGGTCGTATCTACTTATTATATTAGGCTACCTCAGATCTCGAGTCTATTTGGATAGTTGAGTTGATTATAAGCTTTAAATTCTGACAATTATATACCTAGCTAATCTACGAGATGGTCCATAGACCAAGCTGTGTTTCCGAATTCGATTCTGAACCTCTGAATAGTGAATTCTATGTCCTAATGTGATGATGCACTAGTACGCCATATGCATCCCGACAAGCTTGACCAGGCCATCTGTATGCTTGTACATGTATTCGTAGTACCTGATGGAGATATCGCTAATGGAATTGATGCTGTTTCTCTAAATTAAATCATAAAATGTTGTCATCGTATGCACTAATTTACGTGTGGACACTGAATAAATTTGCATCCTTTGTTCCATGGTACTAATCTCAAAGCTCGTGATATCATATGACCAACCTCCAGGGGTAAATTCATTTATTGAATTTATACTGGCGTATGATTGGATAGATTTGCAGCCTCCCCAAGATACTTTGAACACCAGATATTGGCTGTAACCATATTGGAACCAAATTCGAAGGACGGGAAGCGAGTCATGTTCTGGAACACCTGTGGCCGAACCCCGCACTTTGAGGATGCAACCTGCGTCGGCATTGCTAAAATTTTCGACTAAATATCTAATTCACACGCGTACGCTACTCAGCTTTTGCTTGGAGGCGTATGCGAGTGGGGCACAGGCACTTTATTCTAGATATGCCTACGTGTGTCTAAGAAGGATATTCTGTAACCTGCAAGAGCCCACGCGCCACGCACTGACCCATACGGACATACGAGTCATGTTCCAACTATCGAGTGGAAGAACATATTTGGATGAACCCACACCTAAATCTTAAACCTCTGTACCAGAGTATTCAACACCATGTATGAAGGGCAGTAGGATTTCTTGGCTCGCCAAACTTATACCTAGGCAGCGATCTTGTACATTCACTATGAGCATATGAAGTTAAAATACCTATACACAAAGTAAGGGCAGAAATATCTATATCGGATTTGGCCAGCCTTCTAGCCTCTGTATGACCATTTACCTGCTTATAGTGCTAACATGCAGACGAAATCCTGACGTGGTCGCAACTAATGTACGATATCGATCATATGACGAAAGCCAACGCGCAAGGCTTTAGGAAGCTACAAAGGATCGAGAACGGAATTCTTTGGTGGGGAACTTTTCGGGACTTTACCCGCTTAGCCAAATGCCCTGGCAGAAACATTGGACGAAACCCTCAACCACAAATTTGTATACGCCCCTAGGCTCGATTAATTACGATCTGGAGTCGTTCTTGGGATAAAAAATAAACGAATATGCATCTTACATCTTTGTAATATAAGTATTACGCCAGAGTCTCCACATTCCAAATGAATACCATGCATACTGACGGCGAACGCCAGGCCGGTGGCGATCAGGATATGTTCTTCGGATATCGAACTGACAATCCGACAGCGGGGATTGATCAATATTGATATTCTAGGCAATATAGGTCGGAATCCGGATCCGCATGGCGGTAACAGGTTAACAAGAAGCAGTATGTTAGCACGTTTCAGAAGAGAAGTACGACGGAAGCCTTTCCCACAATCTGGACGGCCATGGCGTCGCCTGACCCTCGCCGGACGGACTGGCACCGTCGCCTTGGCGGGCCTTGTCACACCGCAAGCCAACTTCAACGCAACGCGACCAAGAACCTGGATGCACTGCCCCTGGTTGCTGTATAGGGTATTCGCCTACATTGAGCCTACCGAGGGTATCCGGATGCTAAGATGCTACAATACTTAATAATAATTCGTCACAAATGCCGGATTATAGGGCACAAGAGCCGCGTGCAGCAATTCTTATAAAGTTAAGTTTTTATTACAACCATGGGACGAAACGGCTGGCTATAACTTTTCCCACGGCTAAACTAATCCCGTCAACTCTCTGAGCGAATCGGTGTCTATCCAAGGGATAGTTCCTGAATGAACCGGGTTTTGAAGGGGCGGTAAAGCCCATGGTCAGCATAACGCATCTGCCTATGGGGTTGGGAACGATCAAAGCTTCCGAATTCCTTTATTGCCATCCGGCTTGTAGAACCATGGACATCCAGGCCAGGTAGTTGTAAACCAAAAACAAAGTGTATAAATAGGGCCGTAAAATCCTGTCAATTTACTCATATTCTGAATATTATCAACTTC
Source organism: Arthrobotrys sphaeroides (assembly GCA_036971245.1). NCBI lineage: Eukaryota > Fungi > Ascomycota > Orbiliomycetes > Orbiliales > Orbiliaceae > Arthrobotrys > Arthrobotrys sphaeroides. The sequence goes on along the minus strand of JAJTTW010000009.1, from coordinate 529,350 downwards.
TTTCCTTGGCTTTATAAGGACATAATACCAGAGCAGTATAATCTACCGATAGGATATCTGAATACTCGACAACATGAAGAGCACAGTCATCCTCGCCGCCGCGAGCGCCTTTGCGCCTCTCGTCTCTGCTCACGGCTATGTCACCCAAGCCATCATCGGCGGTGTTACCTACCCAGGCTGGAATCCCAATGTTGACCCTTACCTCAGCCCAACTCCCCAGCGAATCTTCCGCAAGATTCCAGGAAACGGCCCCGTCGAAAATCTTTCTTTGATTGATGTTCAGTGCAATGGGTACACAGCTGGTGGATTTGCCACTGCTCCGGCTGCGCTCTCTGCTAGCGCTGCTCCAGGAAGCACTGTCACCGTACAGTGGACTCAGTGGCCAGACAGCCACAAGGGTGTAAGCTTCCCAATTCACAAATGATATGCTCAAATAATTAGAATACTAACGTAAATCCCAGCCAATTATCACCTATATGGCTAAGTGCCCATCAAGCTGCACAAACTACAGTCCAGGCACTGCGTAAGTCTCGAGGAACACCCTTATAGCTCTTCTCTACGGAACGTATACTAAACTCTGCCACAGCAAGGTTTGGTTCAAGATCCAGGAGGCTGGCAAGGTCAACGGTGTTTGGGCTACCGTAAGTGGAACCTCTACCTTCGCAAAACATAGCGACAAAAGGGAAAACAAAGTTCTAACTCTTGGAAAAGACTCCTCTTGAGACCAACCCCGCCGCCCCATTCAGCTTCAAGATCCCAACCGGCCTTGCTCCTGGTAATTACATCATCCGACACGAGCTCATCGCTCTCCACGCCGGTATGAACCTCTCATGAAACGGCCTTCCCCCCAACAGTTGAACTAATTCCTTCATAGCCTACTCCTACCCCGGCGCTCAGGTCTACCCAAGCTGCTTCCAAGTCACCATTACCGGATCCGGTACCCGATCTCCACCAAGCTCCAGCCTCGTTTCCTTCCCAGGTGCTTACAGCGGCAGCACGCCCGGTATCACCTACGATATGTACACCAACACTGGTGCCTACCCAATCCCCGGACCTGCCATCTGGACTTAAATTGGTATGACTCGGGAAGTATATCATCAACGGGCGGCTTCGAGTGAAGCTGTGGGGCTTCGTTATGATGAATGCTAGAGGTAAAACTCGCATTTTGTAAATATAAATTTGGGGACCATCGGTTTTATGAACAAACCGATACCCCGAGGCAGATCGCCTTGTCTATGCATCCAAAACATTTCCTTTGTATATACCATCTTATCAATGATTGACGTTTCACAATAACGCATTGTGGGTATGGGACATAACGACAACCGTTTTCATGACCTGTTTTATACTTTGTGCTTCCCAACACAACTTCCCAAGTCGCTATGTTGCATTTTGCAAGCCTGTGTTCGCTGGAGTGGACCAGGCCAGGATAGTATGAGCTGAAGGCGTTAAACAGAGATGAATCTAAGTCTTCCAAAACTGTTATAGGTTGGCCACCCAGTATATACGTATAGCTCCTCGCAATAGTCAATGCAGGATCCCGAAAATATCAACAAGTAACCGGGAAAACAAAATTAGTACTATAGTATAATTCGGTAATGTGCAAGTTAACTAAAGTTATAGTAGTTCCGAGTTTAACGGAAAGGAATCGATTGCAAATAAGAAAGATCCAATGTATAACGACAAAAATCCATATACAGAAGAAGAGTGGGTGCATATATCATACTGGAGATACCGGATCAATGCTTTGAACATCCACAGACCCCCCATTACCCTTCCCGCTCCGACCTCCTACCTGTGACTTCTCCATCGTTCTCACATTCTCTTCTGTAAGCCCGAGAATCTTTGGTGCCTTCTTAATAATCAGCGCCCTAATAGCCGGAACGGAACTACATATGATAGCCATATACAACTCCGTCTGCGTCCAAGTGGCAACAATACTACTATCCATAGGTTTCCCAATCTCGTCACTAAACCAAGCGTTATGCATAACACTCAGCCTCATACCGCAACAGATACACGCTAAGGCGCCAACCCCGAAGGTCAGGACCCCGAGTATTCTTTCCGTTGGGGTATGGATAATCTTAAAGATCATGGGGAGAGGGATTAACCAGATTGCAACATCTGTGACAATGTTGACAATTGAGGTGCCAAGTTCCAAGTTCCAAACTTTGACGGGGCAGTATGCGTCAAGGAAATTCAATCCTCTCCATCCGAGGACAGGGATACAACGGAACGTATATCCGAAAAGAAGAGCCAATGAGTTGCAGGTAACAACGGTAAATGTAACGATGGTAGCATATCGCAACGGCTTCCAGGCAGTTAGTTGGTAATAAAACAACAGAAGCGACGCTTTAACCAGAAAAATAACTATCGGATAGCATATGTTGTTGGCCAGACTAGAGGATTCAAGGGCGTCGTAGTCATCCCACGATTGATCCCATATACCCCGATAGTGTACGGGGCCATCTAGGACTAGTTTGGTCGTTTGTTAGTTAACCAATAATGTCTATGACTGATCTATAAAATCGAATTAAAAGCCACGAAAGGGACCATACTGTAGGCTCTCATGATTCCGGTAGCGAGGGTAATAATAAACCCTACGAGGATGATCCAATCATACGCTCTGATGTATCCGCTAACTACGATCCGAGAGTAGATTCGAAGGGCAAAAACAATTATCGTGATGGTCGTTAAGGAGATGAATAGAGGCAAGAAATGCGCCGATTGTGTAGGGTGACCGAGTGCCGGGATTACTACAGTGGGGATCACTCGTCAATCTCTATATTGCCATTTAGATATACGAAAGACGAGTTACCAACCGTCGTTGACAAGGGCTATAAAGCTGTGATACGCCTCCCCGGATCCGAAGAAGTTGGCCCATACGATTTCAACCCACTCTTCGGAAGCATCGAGAAATATAGCATATTCTCTGGCGGAGACATTGGCATTCTGAACTCCCCGTAGCCAATCATTTGTTGTAGACACTAACTCGGAGGCAACAACGTTGGATTTTTGGCCCTCAGAAGTAAGCCAGGTGATGATGCGACAAAGATTCTGAGTGTAAATCCACTCTGCCGCTGTAATGTTCTGCGCCATATTCCTAGGCCAAGGTATCAATTTTGAACTCCAGACTAAGAAAATGGAAATAGTTCCAGTTAGGAGATGCGAACATTGCTCCGTAGTCAAGACCAATGCTCCTATAAATAATTCTGCGTTTGGAATAAACGTAGTGGGAGAGCTCTCAGGTACTGGTCAGAAATCAACGTTCCGGCAACCGTCTATAGCTACTTAATAGTGGTGCATTGGGGATGCAGAGACATGTCGAGAGTGAAACACCTTCGTAAATCACCCATAAGCGATCTTTCCCCAAATGCTATTGTATCATTATCTTGTTGTTAACATGTTTCGAAGCTTCGCGGAGAAATGCAATATGATATCAAGCGCCCCCACGTACTGGCGCACGCTATGCATGCGCATGTGCTCGTAATACCAGGGATAGAACGATCGCTAATGTGGGGTCTAAATCCAATGAAACAGAATGTACTTAATTAGATACCAACGTTAAAACATGCTGATATATATATATATATATATGTGTGTGTGTGTGTGTGTGTGTGTGTGTGTGTGTGTGTGTGTGTGTGTGTGCCATCGGCTCCCGCCTCGAGTCTTGGTGTTGCCCATATGGTTCCCTGTTTTCAGAAACCTTATGCTACCTAGTTAGTATAGTGCCCCTGACCCTACCAGAGCAACCGAGATCTACAAATCCCAACCGTCCCGGCAAAATCATGGAAGAACAGGTTGGGTTGGTGGCAGGAAGCTTCGAAGTTTGCAGAGTTGGAGAGTGATCCGTACGTGGCGAGGATTAATTTCCACATCTGGTCAAATGTTGGAGAAATGGGTCGATCCAACAACCCCGCCGACGGTTACACAGATCCTTTCCGGAAATCGAACTCAACCCTTCGGCCTTCGAAATGTCAAGGAAGAGTATCGTCACCAATTTGTGAAGCGATATAGCTATCGACAGATCATCAAAGCCGGTCATTTATGACACCGTCGCGATATCGTTTGTAGATCCCGAGAGAGTGGATGGGGAACCCTCGTTGCCCTCGTTTCCAGGTTTCAGACCCTATCGACATGAGGTTGGTGTCACTGCATCGCGCGCATTAATATTCTCATGTGCACAGAAGTAGTAGAAGCATCTACTCTAATATTATATCGAATCGAACTTTGATAACCCAAAGGTCCCAATCATATACGAATATCTAGGTATCTGCTTTCTTCACTCATATTTTTTTTGGGGTGTGTCATTGAGAGACCGTCAGGAAATATGGAAATATCAAAGGTCAAACGCAGTAGTACTATAGTTCGGCTGTCAAAATTTACAACGAGTATACGTAACGCGAACAGGTTCCGAAACGTAGGTATGGATCAGCATACACAACTGCACGATTGCACAGCCAGGAATGGCGTTTTGACGGCCCGGTCAACGTTTTGACGTCGGTGGCGCAAAAGCAAACTTGGCCGTTGGAAAACGATGGGTGTAGCATCTCGCCTTCTGTAACACAGCTTTCTCTCGTCTGGGCATGCATTTCGTCTTCAGCTTCACGAAAATCACGACGTCCAGCAGCGAGTTAGTATATTTTCAATTTTAATAGTATATATATATAGTTTCGACAGTTTCCTCATTGGGAAGGAGACTAGAGACATCGACTTAAATGAGTCGTGCACCGATCTACGGATTTTTCTACTGGAGAGCAGATCTCAAAGAATATTCGACCTATTTCGAGTCTTGGACCCTCTACCTCTGATGCGTCGAACGCCCATACATACTCCAGGCTGGTAGTTTCAGGTTTTGTGGACCCGGCCTGTAGGTCGGATTATATATTATATCGATATAAAACCTGAAACTCATTCGTAGAAATGATCGGCTGTGACGTTTTTGAGCTATCTCAAAGATATATCTTGAGTTTGGAACAGGAGTTTCTATTATCTTAGTTCGAACCAGATCCCACTTGGCGAGTAAACCCTACTAAGACTTTGGGGTAGGCGTTGTGAGCGATCGCCACCGGCTTATCGAGTGATCTTGTTTCGAATCCGTATGTGCATCTCCTTGCGTGACTTGTCCCTTTCACAGCGGAAGGAGCAGTCAGAACAACCGGCACATATACGTTGGTCCCGAGTTTTAATTAATACGTATCGGTGGCGCACCGCTATCTACACATCTAGATCATGTGGTCTCCATAGTGCCTGATCAGCAGGAACCACTGAAATCCGTCTCTGTATAAAGATCCCAAGATCGACCGTTAAATTTCTCGAAACCTCGTAGTCTCCGTTTCTGACCGGCCAGTCACGATACCTCGATCGCTCTATGTTGCTAGAACGTTTCTCGTACTTTAGTACCACATCACGATGAGATCCATAGCCTTTAGCTCACTTCTCATAATTTTACTCGACTGTTTCCTTCCCATATCCAACGCTAGCCCCATCGCAACTGCAGTGCTCCTACCAGAAAACCCCAGAGTAAAACCCGCGCTAGCCATTCGGACGGCCGGACCAGCTGCAGCCCCGCCGCTTGCTCTAAAGGGCGTCGAAATCGAAAAGCGGCAAATCGTGACAGGGTCGACCACATCAGACGTGACTTTTACATTCTATTCCTCAACTTTGAGAGGTGGGGACTATATCAGGATAGAACCTCGGACGGAAACAGCGACAGCCAACAGCGCCGGTCCGACTCCTAGTTCTAGTTTCGTATACCACTACTCAGAGCAGATGAGGTAAAGTCTCTTAGTACAATTTATCCAATAACAATGCTAAGCAACTAACCATTTATCGTCACCAGCCTCATTGTCGAAGTCGATGATCCCAGAGTTCCAACCTGGAAAACCTACTCGTACTGCAAAGCAGAAACTAGCTACTTCATGTCTGGGCCGACCCTCAATTCTCTGTGGATCAGTCCCGTCACTTGCTCTGTCACAGTTGTCTACCCCGACCCCCAACATCCACCCCCAACTCGATGTAAAAATACCCAAGGAACCAAATACTACGACAGCACCATCGGCGCTTCTGTAACCCCAGTCCACGATTGCCTTCTCAAACAAGAGGCCATCAAATTCACAAAGAACGATAAAACAATCACCAGATACCAAAAAGGTGACTTCGCCATATCCAGACATTATGATTCCAGAAATTATGCTTGGTTCGAAGCTTGTTACAATGGACCAGACTTAGCGAAACGATCTAATCCACCCAAGCTTCCCAAAAGGGACCTTTTCGTAGGAAACGGCAATTGCCCTATTTGGGATTGTTTTCGTGAAAGTGCGTTTAATGCGGACTCTACACCTTTTTATCCTGGATGGCCCGAGTATTTCGCTTGGTTTGGATTGTATAATAGTTCCGCTGGATGTTCTCTCATTGCTGTAACGAGAGCGTGTTTGCTCCACGATTCCGTTGTGTTTGATAACGTGTAGTAAAGTACCTCCCTTAATCAGAACTCATTGTAGTACGTGTATGTACGTATGATCAAATCCCTTCCATTTGAGGCTGCTTTGACAATCGGGATCCTCATGGACCCTTGAATCGCGACCGAAACATTTCCGTCTGCCCGATACACACCGGTTGCCGTCGGCATAGCTACCCAGAGTATCTATTCGGGGGCCCATGTACTCTTAAGCTTTCAATCCCTGGGTTTTATATCCCTCGGAAATAACAACAAGATTTCTCCAAGAAACCATAATTTGATCCAAACCTCGGACCCGGTAAATCTGGCTCGTCTTGTGTTGGTCCATCCAAACTATCACAGAGCAACGAGGGTGTCCTGTGCTGGGTTATATAGCTATAGCTATAGTGGTCAATACAACCGAGGCTGATTTTCAAACCGGAAGGTTATAACGTTAGACTAGTTACTTCTTTATCAGTTGACTTTCTTAAACGTGGGGAATTTATGAAATATGGCATGGATCGCGATAACGAATCCTAGCTCGGTTGTGTTCGAGATGCGACGGTGAGTTCTTCGGCATTATTATTGTCAGTGGGTTTTAGCAAGAAGTTTCGGAGCTCGTAGTTTAAGTTTAGTATTAGGTTATCTATATTCAAATGCATTGACGTTACCGTATTTATGCTGGTGCATGATAGATCTCGTGGAATCGGAGGGCATGCTAATCGCCCTAGTTTCCATTGGCTGGAAACACATGCAATCTTTGTTAGATTTGGTTGATTTGGGAGGTGATAATATCGGCCCTTGAATGTTAAGTCAAAATGATAAAAACTGGAACGTCCCTTGTGAAGACGTCGCATTCAAGTAGCTTTAGGGTAGGTGCTTTTGAGAGTTTTGGGTTTGGCGAACCGCAATTTCGAGATGCCAAAATACCCGAGAAACGAATCGTCAGTTCCAGATGTGATCGAGAACGTGCACACGGGCCTGTAGATATGATCAGGCCATAAGGTCGCTGGGGTAGGGATTTTTAGGTACCATAGCCCAGAATCCAAGCGCAATAGCTTGCATTGGTAGAGAGGTTTTCGTCATGATGTGTCGTAAGTGGGTTTGCAGCCTTCACTCCCGCATTTCGGCCGGCGGCCTACAGGTACGGAAACCCACATCCTCGGGATATGACGTGTTGTAGTGAAGTTGAAAAGATGGAAAACAATGGTAATGACTCCAAGGCGTAGGTGAGCGACCCCCAGACTAGTAATGACTTTAGAAAAAGTCCGGGCTGGTTTGGTAACGACCTGCCTTTCTTTCCTCCTGCATAAGATCTATCCCACAACGTTTGAATGTCTGTTATCAACATTGACTTTGCCAATGGGCTTCTAATATAAAGGGTCCACTTTGCCTCATTCGGAGTCACCTTCCAATCAGAGGTGCAGCCGACTGACGGCCATCCCATCCCTGGACAGGAAGTTCTTGGCTTTATCTTGGCCGATCTTGCATGTGCAAGTGTATCTTCTTCCTGAGTGGTCAGGTCGACATGTTACACGTTTGTTCAGGCAACTCGTCAGATGGTTGATATGTACAGTCTGCCTAGCTGATAGACTTTTGATCCATCCCATCTACGAAAACCGCGAATGGGAAAACGATACAAGCCATACCCAAGTCATGCTGAGCTTCTGCCCACTCGAATAGCTGTCTATCTTTGAAACAGTTTGCAGGGCTCGGTATTCTATCCAATTGGAGCCCAGTAATTTAAATGGATCTTGGAACAACCTGGGTATTTCACTAAGGATCCCACCTGGTACCTCTTACATAACTCTACTCGTTGATAGTTGAGCCATCTATATTCTAAGAGAAACGTCTAAGCATTGAATTTCTTTTTTGTTTCCTTCCCCTCCCGCGATCAGCCATACAGGCCGGGTAGACCGATGTTACGATGCAGATAAAAAGAAATAACCGCCTGCCGTTCCGAAACATACACCTGCAGGATAACCGAATGCAATCTGAGAGCTGAAGCCACCCAACTGTTAGTGATCTTGATCCCGCCCCAACATGCGCCGATTCGAATGGAGTAGACAAATCACGAGGTCAAATTAAGGTAAAACACTACCAAGCCGACGTCCAAATACTATAAATGATGGTTGCTTCCCAGGCCATGTCATGATTTTTTTTCGGTTCTGATATCCAAAGCGCTGGCTACACTTCGGATCATCTTTCAAACGCCAATACCTTAAATCCCTTTACCTTCTACCTATTTTGACACCATGAAGACCGCTACCATTGTTTCTGCCTTGGCGTTGGTGTTTGGCGTGGCCCAGGCGGCCCCATACCCCCCATCGCATTTGGTGGCTCGCAACGCTGTATGTTACCTCTATATTTTGAGACTTGTAGTCTCTTTGATTATTTTTCGTAACTAACGAAATAATTTATCGTAGCCTGGAGTACCAACTTCAGAAGACGCAAAGTCCAAACTGGATAAGCTCCTAGTTGCTCCGTGGGGTCCAGGTGCTGGCTACGACCGCAAGCTGTTCCCGCACTGGATAATGCAGGAGGGCGAGTGCAATACTCGCGAAGAGATTCTTAAGAGAGACGGCAAGGATGTTGTTGTGGACGCCAAGTGTGTCTCCACATCTGGTACCTGGGCTTGCCCATACTCCGGCGGCTCGTATTACAAGGCGTCCGATATTGATATCGACCACATGATTCCGTTGAAGAACGCGTGGATTGTAAGTATATGGTTCCCCTGCATTGCGTGTTTGCGAATATTATATTAACGCTATGTTTCACTCAGTCCGGTGCCGCCAATTGGACCACTGAAAGGCGAGGTCAGTTCGCTAACGATATGATAAATCCCCAGCTGTGAGTGCCTCATGTATCCAATTCGTGCATCGCCGTTTGAATAGGTGCTAATTTGAAGTAGGTGGGCGACGAAGGATACCGTCAACCAAGCAAAGTCGGATTCATCCCCGGACAAGTGGAAGCCACCACTTGAGACCTTCCACTGCACTTACGCGAGCGCTTGGGTCGAAGTCAAGAGTGTTTGGGGACTCACAATCACTCAAGCCGAAAAGGATGCTCTGCGGGAGATGCTGAATACTTGCCCCGGGAAGTCGGGTAATATCTTTTGCAAGAAATAGGCAGCAATCGCATACTGCGTACCGGGCTCGTATACAAGGGTATATAATAGAGCCCACCGAGGAGTAATATTGACTGTGGCCTGGAAGCCAGGTTGATTGACCCATATGCATATACGCATCATATAAGACTTACGCATACACCAGTTCAAAAGGAAAACGATATCCTTGATACCCCCATTTGTCTCTTTGATACCCATTTCGTTTAATGCAGTTAAGTTTTTCATTGCAAAGATACCACTCATGTATATATATACACATTATTCCTTATCGAACTGCTTGAGCAGGGCTGGAGGTAATCAATAATAGTGCTCTTAATTATTCCACATGAATATCCTTAGGAGGAACAAGCATTATCAACAGAGGGAAGTAAGTATCCAAGCCAGTCGGATGTCCTTCCAGCTCGACACCCTGTTTGCCTCTGAGAATGTGTTGCTGCCACTGAGCGCTGCAAAAAAAGACACAATCGTCCGCGACCGAGCTCGAACGCAGGACGTGCAAAAAGATAGGTGATAGCATCGAACAGTTTCGATCTGTTGGCCTCCGGGTTATGAGCCCGGCGCGCTTCCACTGCGCCACGATGCTGGCTTGAATTATATAGGTCATATCCCATCTGCACCATATAAGCTCGTGGTAAATATCCTGCCAAGACCAGGGTTCGGACGACGCCCAAGTGGGAAATCAAAAATCAGCGGGAAATTCGGGTGTTACGTCTCGCCGCAGCCTAAGGCCGGCCGACCCCTCGTTTGGAGGTGCGACAGGTACGAAGTACTAAGCAAGCCCACCCAAGCAGGTCAGCAAAGCGCCCTGAGCGCTGTCCTGGCCGCCAGAAACCGCCAAGTTGTGAGGCAGAGACAGGTGTCGTATGTGTTTGCACGTATCGGGTTCATGTTGGTGAGAGCAAAACCGGCCTTAGCCTTTAGCAGCCTGAGATATATTAATAACTTCCACATCAGCCAGACTACGTAAAGCCGCTGAGGTTTCGAGGTGGCTCGTCGTGTCTTCCTCCGCTTCCGAATATTCTTGTATCCGTTCTCTTCGTTCAACGTTTGCATTTCCTTTGGATCCATGGAGGCCGGGCGTTAGGGATTCTGTTATAAACTGCACATATCCGCTCTTCATCCTTTCCCATAAGCACCGGGCCGGTTACTATCAACATCCACGACATCCCGAACTTACCCTGAAATCCGCGATACCCTACGGCGGCAGAGATGTCGTCAAACCCGTTTAGACGGAAACCAAACGATGGCACCCCTTCGGCATCGGGAAGGACTTCCTTAGATATCGATCAGGAACGATTACAACAAGTAGCACAACAGGCGTTTGCAGACGGTGACGACTTCCACCAAGCCGGAAGTTCCGGACCAGCAACTGCACCGGATATCCGGCCGGCTTCAACCGCAGCGCAGGTCGCAACCAAGATAAATGATAGTATTCCCGAATCTCGAGAAGATGCGGCTACCGACAGTGTAAAGAAGCCGTCCACCGAGGCCACAGGTACGCCCGCATCCGTGCTCGTTATGCGTTGATCCCTCAAAATACCACGCGCTGTCGTCAGCATCAACACCTTTTTCTCGCGATGGGTGACGGCTAATGCTTCAATATCTGGCCAGACAAGGAGAATAAAGTTGAGAATCAAGCCGAGGTTCCTTTGAAGATAACCATTCCGGCCGTGCCGGCTGATACTATCGATAAACCTCCCACTCCGGCACCAGTTGTTCCTCCTACCCCGCCTCCCGCTCGGCCTGCTGCCCCGCCTGCCCCTCCACGGCCTCGGAGATCAGTGAAACGACCCCGGGAGGAAGTTACGATCAGGAAACCGATTGTAGAAGAGGCTCCTATAGTTGAGGTCCTTACTCCGGTAGCTCCGAGCCACGATGACCCATTTGCAGAGTCGAAATCGAAGTCAACGGATGTCGAGAACGACGACGAGAGTTCAATATACGAGATCAAAAAAGAGGATGCCGAGATCGCCTCTGTGAAATCGATAGAGTCGGAATACGAGGAAGACCGTCTGAGTGATATATCCGAGGTTCATGTCGCATCTACAGCTTCGATCTCTGGAAAAACGGTTGCATCGGAGCCTGAATACGTGGCGACGTCCTCGTCTCCTCAAACCCAACCTCCTAACCCATTTCGAAAACCCACCGACCCCGAGGCGGCTCTCCCTCAACGGGTGTCGTTGGAAGCTGAAAGAAATGATAAACTTGAAGCATTACCCCCTCCAATTAAATTTGGAAACCAACCGGCTGGTTTACAGGGCACGAACCCGAACAGGCAATCTCTTGATGTTGATGCTTTCAAACGTCTAATGCTTACAGGACAGCCGCCCGTCACTACGCCAGAATCAGGTTCAACCACGGAGACGAGTAATCTCTCCAAGCAAAGTTTATTTGAGAATGTCGAGCAATCATACACTCCCAGGAGCAGCCAGGATATTGGCAGAAGCACCCACGAGGTCGAAGGAATCGAACCTTCAGCGCCTAAACCCACTCCCACTACGGCACCACCTGTACCAGCACCAGCACAGCCAAAGGCCAAACCACCACCACCTAAACCACGAGGGCAGAGAAACAGCATGCCTCCTCCGCCTCGATCCGAGCCTCAATCCCTCCAATTGAAGGAAACGGTAGCTGGGACTTTAGCATCCCAAGAGGCTCCGGCGACACCACCAAAAACTCCCAAACCCCCAGCACCACTGTCTCGTAGAGTATCTACTCAAATAACATCATCCCCAGAAGGTGGCCTTTCTATCCAGTCATCATCACAGCCCCTACAGCCCCCAGCTCCACCCCCACCACCAAGCCGACGAGCCACGTCGTCCGAAGAGCCAACACCACAGCCCACGACCCCACCGACCGCCAATCAAGAACCACCACTGCCACTGTCCCTTAACACCTCACCGCTCCAAAACAAGAAACCGGCCCCACCGCCAGCCAGACGTGGTAGTAAGCGTATGTCTGCGCCCCCAGGCCGTTTCCAAGCTCCCACCCTTTCCAAGCCGTCATCATCAATACCAGCTCCCCCACCACCTCCTCCAATCAGAAAAAAGAGCCAGCTCTCCCAGTCGACCAGCGAAGCGGTGGTAAACCCCAACGACCCGCCTCCAAGAACGAGCAGTAGCTTCGACATTCTCGAGGATCTGACCAAACTCCAAAAAGAAGTCGACGAGCTTATGGGTAGAGTTTAATCGTACTTTCTTTTTCGTTCTTTTGCTTCTTCTCTTTTTCCGGCCGAATAACCTGCTAGCATATAGAAAATCACTTCCCTTTGTCATTTGTGGAGAACTCTGAAAGTCTTTGTGCCCCCGAACCGGATGGCGGTATAATATCTTCTTTCTCCATTAACTAATCCACTTTATGTGGCCGGCGTTCTGCGAGCGCGAAGCGTTTATTCCCCAAGTTCTACATTTTCCATGTCTATTCTTTTTCTTTTTGTATTTTTATTGGGGGTAGGGCATGCCAGCATTGTTTTTTCTGCGGACCTCTCCTTGTTTTACTCGCAATTAACTCTTGTAAATAACCATCGATCACATTCATTGTATCTGCTCGTCTCTTATCGTTACCGCCTATATATATGGCCTGCAAGATAAGCTTACCATGCCGATAAACGGGGGGTAGGTATACACCTTTTGTGTATGCGTCTCCATTACAAGTTTGGGGGGCATCAATAGTGGAAATTGTATTCAAGATGATTTTTGGGTACGTACAGGGGATCCATAACGCCAGGTGAAATGCTTATGAACTGCGACTATGATGACATGAGACGGTTCATACAGAAGCAGTATCGTAGAAGGGTGAGAGGTGTAGGTCGGGTTTGTATAGGGGTAAAGATGCATACGTCGGGTTGGCGTACAGATCATGTTAGTAAGGGGATATAAGGGTCTACAAGTCAGGGTATCTTCGGAATACAAGAGCGTCAAGAAAGAGGTTGAAGGCCAAGGAGTGGGGATGAAAAAGCGACCCTCCAATCATCAGTTCGTATCAGGATGAACCAAAAAATAGTATCGGTCTCTGTAGTCTTCTCCTACTCCTCCTCCTCATCATCTTCGTCGTCCTCTTCAGATTCGGTCTCTTCCTCCTCCTCTTCAGAATCATCTCGTTTGAGGTATTCAGCAAACCCTTTTAACCCTTCTCTAACCGTCTCCATCTCTGGAGTCTCGCCTTCAGGTCCATTTCCTTCATTCCACCACGCCAAAAGACCCTCGCCGTCACACAAATCCATATTGTAGAGGTCCACGCACATCTGTTGCATAATATGTGCCCCTCTCTCCTTTCCTGCCAGCTCCCTCTGAATGAATTCCAATAGCTCGACTTGGTCAGCAACCTCGAATATCATTCGATTAAACAACGGTAGAAGTTTTTTGATAGTGGTCTGAACGGCCTTAGTCGCGGTATCATTCGTGGTGCTCTTAGGAAGAATGTACGTCACGACAGCCGCGGCAGTAGCGCGTCTGACCTCGTTGAACTCTGCATTAGCAGACATTCGTAGCCCGTTCAATTCAAGGATCATGATATCCACTGAGTGGCCTTGCTTAAGAGCCCCTAAGAGTGAATTATAGGCCTCCCTATAGAAACTATCGGCTTCGCTCTCGCTCGAGGTTCGAGTGTGGCCTCTCCTTTTCTTTGACCCACTGCCTTCATCTTCGAAATCTGAGATGTCAGAATACTCCGAGTCGGATTCAATATCGTGGAGATATACTAGGTCCCTGTTAGTCTATCGCCGGGCTTGATTGAAGCAGCTCGAGAAAACTTACATCCGCTCCTCAGTGTTTCCGCTTGTTCTTCCTCGTCATCTTCCGAGTCTTCGTAATCGTTAAGGGTCTTGGTTTTTGCGTGGATGATCTTCGTAAATTTCCCTGGTTCCTTCTCCCTCGAAGTGCTAATATTGGTATACTTAGCCACCCCAGGAACTTGGGTTCCTCTTTCGACGACGACGCCGAACGAAATGATCGCTCCAGACTCGATAGTGCAACCATCCCCAATGTGCGACTCGTTTGCGATAATGCATTTGCCAATCGAGCAATTGTCCCCGATCACAACGTTGTCCCACAGAGTCGCCGCAGAAATTCTGACATTCTTGCCGATAATGCAATTTCTACCAATTATAGCCCCGGATATCACAGTGCCATCGCCAACGCTAGTGCCAGCACCAATAACGCTGTTATCTTTGATGACGGCGGATTGCGCAAGGATGACCTTAGCTTCCTTGTAGATGTGGCCTTTGGTATATTTGTAGGTCTGACCGTTGAAATTGCTGTCTGGGCAAAAGGGATAGGCCCACTTGTGAACAATGTCCTCTCCAATCGCATCGTAGGTCTGCAAAGACTGTATTCGCCCAGCGTAACCGGATTTCAAAATATGAGCGTATACGGTCTTCCCGTACAACTCGTCCATAAGTATGCCGTGCAAAAAGTCCTTCCGAGAATGTTGCCAATCAAAATTTTCGGTGAACAGTGGTGGGACTTCGAAGGAGACAATGTCGATGCAACAATCAAGGAAGTTATTCTGGAGGGACATTCCCGGGTTTGCCTTCCCGAGCTCCCTTGGAAGAGTAATCGACGCCTCTGAATCTGCCTGTTTCAAGTATTCGTAGTGCAAAATCCTCTCTCGATTCTGGTCCAAAACGAATAGAGCATTTTCTCCCCGGGGCCTATAGAAACGCAAAATTTTAGCAAGGGAACGTACCACCAAGCTTCAAATAGCTGCCATGTAGTTCGAACCTTGAACGATGACCAGGGGCAATTTCTCTCAGAACAGAGGTCATGATGCAATTTTTATCCACAAGTCTTCTTGCTTTGTGCTCCTGGAGAACGGCCTGCAAGGGAACGTTGCTGACAATGTCTCCGCTGACAAGGATGAAGTCGTCTTGAATTAGTCGGGATTGGTCGAGCTCTCGCATCACGTCTCCGACGGACATAATGCTCGGCGAGGGTATCAGATGAATTCGAAAGGGTGATGATTCCTTGCTCCATTTCGATCCTCTACCAAACACGCCGCGTCAGAATGGTGTCCGAATAATACGATATCAGAAAGGGCATTCAGACTTGATGTATTCCGCTATCTGGTCATGATGGGCATGGCAATAAAGGAAAACTTCTTCCACTCCCCCTAGGGCCAAGTATTCTAGCGTGTACTCCAGGATAGGTGTATTGGCCAACGGGAGCAGGCACTATCAGACTCAGCATGGTACTAAATTGTAAAAGAGGGCTAACAAGGTGTATGCAAGTACCCTCGGTTTCTCAAGCGTAAGTGGCCGGAAACGTCTATTAAACGAATCCGCAATAACCTATACATTCTAGTTAGCCGTATCCAGACTATGGAGTGAGAGGATACCATACCACTGCCTGAAGGCGGGCTTCTGGTGCCTCTTCTAAGAAGCTGGACTTCTTAGGCTTCTGCCGAGAGGTCGGGGCCATTGTGCTGTCTCGCTGATATCCCTAGAAAACGTATACGATGCAACTAGGTTGCACGAGGGGTTTGATGTTTGTGAGCAGATGGTTGCTAGGTGAAGGCAACCCTCCGCTCAGCTTTGAGGACGTTGGTGGGGGCGGGGTGATCAGAACTCAGCACCTGTTGGGAGCTAGTTGACGAAGGGGCCGATTGAGGATGACGGGGATGGTAGATGTGATGAGGGAGGGGTCCGTGATGGCAGGCGAGCTACGGAGGTAAGCTGATGGTTGCGAATGAGGATGAAAGAGGTTGGTTGTTGGTTGTGAAGGCCCGTCCAGCTTTGTCGACGTCGCAGAGTCACTGTGTTGAAAATAATGGAGCGTCATTGTGTTGTGGCTGCCAACATGTGTGTTTGTCAAATTACCATTCCCACTTTAAGAGACGACCCGTGTGGCGCTTGGCCATGGGACTCGCCACACTCAAGTCACGCACCGCCACGGCGATCTGGACGACATTCACAGAAACAAACCGACTGGACGGGTGAAAACTCCGTCCCCGGAGTATACGTCACGGGTCCTTACATAAGAAAACGGCGGCTACCTTTGATGGGATATTTATTGCACTGGCTTTCTCAAAGAGGCTTAATCTTCTCGTTGCGCAAGTCGTAGAAGAAAAGCGAAATGGTGCATCCACCAATATAACTCGAGTCGTCGGGCGTTTCCGTCTAGGGTAAGCTAATCAAGCTTTTGAGTTCCACGAAACCTCCGCCGACGGGAAAAATACATATGCTAACCAATCAATGCTTCTCCCAGTACCGTCCGGGCGAAAGCATCAAAAGATGTCCGAGCCCCGACCTCGGCGAATGGGCATCCGGGCTGGTCCCGTAGCTCCTTTCGTCAGTTTTGTGATAGAACATGCCGCATCATAATCCGGAAAACCCAGAGCCAAAGGGGCACTAGTTTCCATCCAATGAGGAAAGCCGCCCTCGACAATGCTGCATAACGGCAGAGCTGTGGTATATCCCATGCGTATGATATCCGCCAAGTACTTCCTTCTCGGGCCAGGGCAATCCAGATCTCTCGATCGAAGCATTGGCTACTTATCGACATTCTACTTGAAACCTTGGTCGACCCGGCTTACCTGCGCAGGCATATTAGGTGGCGAAGTTTGCTGTTTCATTTTGACAACGATCACCTGCGTACGAGCTCCAGACAAGGGCTGCCGCCATAGCTACTTATCTTGGTGGCCATAACTTTCCTTCAACCTTACCTTTATTTGCCATTTGCGGCTCGATGGCCTAACATAAGGGAAAGATCATGTACAGGAACAGGGAAGTATAAATAAACCAAGGCAGTGGCCCACTCCGGATCCAACGAGACGGCTTCAGGTGCAGCAATCACATTCCAAATTGACGTTATCTCTGCCCGACTCGTTATTCCGGTTATTTACTCAGCTACTCAAAGAACTTCACACCCCACAGGCCGGCTACCCCGCCCGCTTTCTTGAATCCGTAACGACATCTCTGCAGGGTTTCGGCTAATCTCAGGTAAGGCTTTCTCGAATATACCATACACATTATTGGCCCTGCATTCGCTAACAGCATTCGCTGAAATTACAATCATAGAGGGATTTCGAAATTTCGATCTGTGGGTTATACTCTTTCGAGAGGGCTTGAGGACCACCTATTGGGAGCTTGCCCACTCGTTTATTGGGCCCTTGTCATTTAACGCGCACATCCTGGAATGAGACCGGTTAACGGATATCATACTTCGAGTTAGCGCTTCAAGGGCGCGCCCAAACAGACTAAGAGCATTTCAATAACAGACGTTTGGGGCCGGGGCTTTCCGGGGACCCGGTTCTCGCAGATACGCAGAGGGAATCCCATCATCGGGGACCTAACCTGCCTCGTGAGCAACCTGACCAGTCGTTTATACATCTAAAATCGACTATAACAAAAGTTTTCTGCATGGAAATCCCGGGCGGAACATACAAACACTGCACTACATCTCTGCCGCATCCGTCCCACGCTGTCCCTAAACCCTTATCATCGGTGCATACATGTGGTCTCCAGTATTCTGCAGGATAGATCCCTCCTTGGATTTAACCCAAATGTCTGCATGACAGTTGGTCTATGTCAGGTCATCAAGGCGGGGATATTTTCGGAACGAACGACAATCGATACTTAGACAATAAAGACCCCACGGAGTAACGTGCGAGGCCCATAAGGTGTGGCAAAAACGGTAATTGAGTAAGGTCGAGCCGAGGGACTCGGGGGGAAAATGAGCGAACACGGGCAATTGCAAAGGAAAAGCCCACAACGGCTTGCTCCTCGCCCTTCAATTCTTCAACATGTCCCTCAGAAAACCATCAAAAAGACGAAAACCAGAATATCAAACGCTTGTACCGCTTGCAAGGCCCGAAAAACGAAGGTATGGCAACATACATTACTAATCTCCCTAGTTTCCTTGTTTTCTTTGCTTTAAGAGTCTCGTCTTGAATCTGGTCCATTGGCTATCTAGTTTGGTCACAAGAGATCGCGGTAGTCGCGACGATAGTCTTATGAATGAAAACTGACATTTCTCTTTTCCCTCTTGCACCCGAATAGTGTGATAATAACAAACCAAAATGCACTGCGTGTACAGCCCGACCCAACAGCGAATGCGTATATTTCCCATTTCTCGACAAAAGAAAACGCCAGCATGTCACAACCAACCGCGATACCAAAAGTCGGGAACATGAACTCCTGACCAAGATCTTCAATGCGACGAAGTACTGCTCAAAAGACGAACTTCCAGAGTTATTAGAGTTAATTCGGGGTGACGCATCGATCGAACAAGTCGCAGATTATATTCAAGACAAACTCGAAGATGACAGCCAAACAGTCCTTGAGGATGATCTGGCGGACGAGGACATGGAGGAGGACCGTGACGAAGTAGGGACTGAACTATCCGCCTCGCCGTCAACCGCCCAACCATCTCACCGGTATGCCCTCTTCGCTATATCCCGACTTTCGACCCTCCTTCTGCATCCACTCTATACATACCACCTTAGCCGTCAAAATCGGATTTTCACTATCTGACTACTTTATTGAAACTTGAAGTAGACATGGCAAAAACATCGATGCTATGGACATCGGCAGTATCGTTCATACCATCAGAAGACCGGAAGTCCCCTCACAACCCTGGACTTCAGTCACTACGGACGATGACCTCGTCTCTCATTTGATACAACTATTTTTCACCTGGGAGGCACCCGTTTACGACATTGTCGAAAAGGCATTATTCATATCCGACATGCGATCCGGAGACATCAAAAGCGCACGATACTGTTCCCCGCTTCTTGTTAATGCCATGCTTGCCACCGCCTGTGTAGGTCCCCTCATTTCAGAAAGGATCATTCCCATGACTAATTAGAGATTCGGTTCATTCGCACATTCGGCTAACACGCAAGTGAAAATAATAGAAATATTCTGAACGAGAGGCTTTATTTGGTAGTGGTGAAGACCCCGCATCATCCGGGGCGGCGTTTTTCGAAGAAGCCGAACGGTTATGGCAATCCGGACCTCGCCTCACCTCCTTGACGAACATGCAAGCACTGGTTATGATGCACTATTTTGAGGCACACAGGGCAAACGATGCCGTAGGAATAAATTATTTCCATGCGTCTATGGAAATGTACCATAGGCTTGTGGCAGGGGATTATGAAGATCGCACAAGTGGTGAACTAAGCTTGCGACTCTCATGGCCATGCTGGAAACTCTGGTCAGTTCGATGGTGAGGAAATTCAACATACCCCCCCCCTTGAGTATTCATCAAAGTATGATCTCAAATGCATCCTCCTGTGGTACTAATCCTAAACCGGCTGATAGTTTTGCCTCACTAGTTATTAGAGAGCCCTATGATCTCGCTCCGCCAGACCTCCCTGAACCTAAGATACCCGACCAGATCGACTTAAACGATACATGGCATCCCTACCCACAATTAACAAGATCGCGCCCTTACCAAAGGGTGGGGATGACGCAACAATGTATTAAGCTCGCAAAAGTAGTTCAAGAGGCGACCATATATTTATACGCAAAGGACAAAGAGAGCCCTGAGCCGAGCGGTATCCTCAAGGTTCACGAACAGCTGAAAGCATGGTTCGCGGGATATTTAGACGCTATAAATCACACAGATAACAACATCGGCCCTGAGATGACAATGCGGTATGTTCCCCCAGAACTTCGTCGCACCTTGACTACGAGTACAGCCTGCTAAGTAATATATGTTTTTCACGTACAGAATATGGTACCACGCCATAGAAATACATCTGTTCCGTGGTAGCATATCGGAAAACGCTCTGGCATGTCCAGAAAATACACATATGATCTCGTCTGCGCTCGATATCAGTCGTAATTGCGCCAAGATGCAACGGACGTATTTCCAACTATACGGCACAAAGGCCACGATCTTCCTAACCTACAACTCTTTCCAGTCCGCATTATTCACATTATATTTCCTAGACTATCGGGAGTATCGGGAAGCATTTATTGAACATGCAAAGATGCTATCACGGCTAGCGAAAAAGAGGGGTATTTCAGCATTCCAGCTATACACCGTTCAGTCGCTGGCAAGGATGGAGGACATCCAGCTCCCTAATGAGGTTACGGGAATCCTACAAGGGCTTGAGCCCGCTGCCCGACATATTTTCGAGACAAGGCTCAGCAAGATTCCAGTACCAGCTCTAAGCTCCAAATCTCCAGCACTTCAGAGATTCAAAGAAGAAATGTCAAATTCACAAATAGGGGAAACCGGATTATTAGAAATTGGCGCGCCAGGAAACAGCATGGAAAAAGCCACTGTCACAAGACCACAATTGTTCGATGAATTCGAAATAGATCCCATACTTGGGGGCTTATCAGACTTCTACCAGCAGATGCTCACTCTTAAAGACCGAGGATGAGCGACTTCCGTATATGTGCAGACCGAGAGCTTCAAAAGCGTGATGCGATAGATTTGTTGCAGTTTCCTTACGCAACACCTTGTGTGTGTGTGTGTGTTCAATGATTTTGTAGATGGTGCGGATTTTTCCTTTCCACTGTACCAGTGACATCTTGCACTGGGGCGGGAGTAGATTGTATCATTTCCTTTCGAGTTCACTGCAGTCCTGCTAAACTCATCTAAAGAGGTGGCAATTTGTTCCGGAAAGGCAGGGACCATGGCCACCAAAACGGCCCGTCCTATCATCTACTAGATCTAGATCTAGCCCTGTACTACATTTGCCCCAGAGGGTACCAAAATGTTCAAATCTTGGCCCATGGGTACGTATCTCGCCTGCGGGGCAACTCTGGAGCTCAACTCCTAATGCCTAAAAGGCTGCATTATGCAGGCGCTATTACTATCTCTAAGAACCCTATATATCGATAATACTATAACCCGGCTTCTGATTCGGCTGCAAATTGTACAGCTGTGCAGCACTGCTCAAAAGTCTAGAATTTGACTCAAAGACTCGAGCGTGTACGCCTGGGCGAAAGGATCCGGTCACTGTAACCCCGCTGAATCTAATGCTCTGAACCAATTCGCTGTCTAGATACCGTATATTATTCCAGAAAATTAAATTTAACGTTCGATATAACGCTTCCTGTACCTATTAGAACTTTGGATCTGGGTGGCAAAGATTTAAGGTGGCGGCCGATCATTTTCGAGAACGGATTCTTTGAAACAGTGCGCCAGGCATATATACTCTATCTCAACCTTCCCCTCTGGCAAATATTCTTCCAGATTCCAGATCCCCTAAAGCGTTAAAGTCGAGGACCCCCGTTCATGTTAATACTGCACTATCTTTTTGACCTGATTTTAAATCACTCTCAGAGGCAAACCCATGAATCCCGATATCGAGATCCGGTCTAGACGAAGGTACTAGGCGGCACCCACCCGCGAAAGGTCAAGTGACGAGGGTTTCAGGAGATATAGCATTCACAGAGGGGCAATATCACAAACCTTCGATAACGCCGCGGAATTAGCGGAGTGGGTTCGAGTCCTTCCTTGGTTTGGGCGAAAATTTTCGCACAAAGCGTCCGATATTCGCTTCAGGCAACTAGGGAGGTATCGGATCACGGAGCGGAGAAGCCCTCAAGAAGGAATTAGCTTGTAGAACTTGGAGTCACAATGCACCGCACGGACACGTCGATATGCATGCGAACAAAGTTTTGAAATACTATCTGTGGGCAGAAGTAGACTTGGCTGCGTAGAAGGGTATCTCATGCTAAATTCGGATCAGCTTCTGGATCAAGCTTTTGGAGGATATCGGCGGCGAGAGGCTTCGTAGACGGTAAAGTATCTTCCATATATCCGTCAACCGTAGTGCTGTGCCATTGTTACTTTCCAAACTCGGTCAGCGGCGTGTGGTCGCCAGGCGGACTGAATCCGGGCGAATCACATTATCCTAATAGACAACATACCTGTTGGGCTCAAAGAGCTCGGAATTGTTTCCATCCACCGGATTTGTCTATTTTCCTTATCCTCCAAGTTCCGTCACCCTTGTGAGCCAGAGCATCGATTCGCCATCTTGTGGGTCCATCCCAAGGCGTATCGAGATATAAGCCCATGAGGCCACGGGCCACGGGGAGGTTTTGTTTTGGTGTCGAGACGGTACCAAGAGTTTAATCAACCAAATCGCTCCGTGAACCGGGCTTACACACCAGGTTGCATACCTACACGATTAAGGGAGCTCCCAAGAAAGATCGCGCTAATGGGCTCCAACTTGTTCCCAACTTCTCGGTCTCAAGTACCTATATTATTTATCAATACCGTCTACTCCCTACTGTTTGGTTCGTCGATAGATGTATCTCGATACTAGCACAAAATATTATCCCTCAAATCGTGGCTTCGCGTTCGATAAGGTGCGTCGATCATATAAACCCGAATTCCCGTTTCTTCTCATTGTTTAGTTCGGCCTCTAGGGAGGTCAGAATGGCGTTCCTGCCTCCGAATTCCCCATGCGGTCGGAAAAGTCTATCGGGATATCTCAATATATAGTGCAAGGAAACAAGAAGTCCTACTCTCAACAAACAATATCCTAGAGTACCATGTAGTAAAGGGATTTTTTTACGCTCGACCTTCCTCCGCTTCATCGAAAACCTTCTGGAAAACAATAGCGTCGACGTATTTCTCCTCTCCTCCGATCTTCAACCGCCCGGCGTCTTTCACCCTCCCCGACCTCGTGAACCCCAATCGGTCCCAGAGCTTACAACTCGCAACATTACTCTCGAAAACCAAGTTGAATATGCTGGATTTATACCCCTAGCGCGTACCGGAGAAGGTATTAGTTCGCCCCCCTAAAAGCATCTAGTGAAGCGTTCAAGTCGACTGTAGACCTCGCGCGCCCTTGGGAAACTGACCAACAAAGGCGCATAAACCAAGAACGTTTCCGCCATGACCCCTCCCACGCCTCTCGTTCTCGCTGTTTTCGCCGTTAAAAACGCCCCGTTACATACGTGAGAACACCTCCCTAAGGATACCCAATTGTCAATTAAAGGACCAAGCTCAGAAACCGTACCACGACCACGATATAACCACGGTCTCTCGCCTCCGAAGTCAACGGTGTTTTTTATGACTAATACATACCAGGATAATTCGGCTTGACATGAAAGCTCCCCAACACCGTCCCTCTATTCTCACTGCCTTCATCTACCGTTACAACCGCCGCGAAATACCCGAACCAGTACTCTCCAAACGCTTCCACACTCATGAATTCTTCCATGGGATACGTGTCACCACTTTCAATTTCTCCATTCATTTCTTCGCATAAAGTTTCCACGATACCTCTGGATGGGGCGTCATGGAACCCGTTAATATAGGGCGTGATCAGGATTTTAGTACCGTCTCTCAGCACCTTTGAGAGTGGAAGAAGTCTAGATGGCTGGTAGTTCTCCTTAGCAGGGCCGGAAAGATGCTTGCGCGGAGCATTGGGGTCTTCGAGTGCTGCTGGCGACATCGGAGCCGTGAGGGAAGAGATTCCGTGTTGTCGACAGAAAATTCCAACAATCGTGGTATTTCTCGAAGCTTATTGTTCGTAGAATACTTATAAGCCTTGACGAAAATCGACAGCCTCGTGTCAATATATTGCGAAGAATAAACTGGTTTGGCCAATTGATAGAAAGAGAGGGTTGTATAAAGAATGGAATACTATGGTTCCGGGCTTCAACAGTGCTCGACGCCTTGTTCGTCCGCCTTTATACCCGACGGCTCGGGTATCTCCACGAAACTATATCTGTGAAGGATCAAACCAAGACATTTTAGATCCACTTTTGACGAGCGCCGAAGCGGCAAATCGCCAGCTTAAACGCTTTCTTCTGCGCTTTAGAGGGTTCGGAAGACTCTGGCTCCGGGCGTCTACTGTGCAGTACATGTATACACAATAATACTGGATCAACCAACCAAAAGTTACCATGGTCTAGAATGCAGTTCAATGTACTTAGACTCAATTGATCAAATGGGTATCATATTAATATATTTAATATATGAACAACTAGCAACAAAGCCTCCCACGTGTATCGCCATCCCAACTTTCCTCAACTCCCCCGCTCACTAAATCAATAACGGGAATCATGCTCGGTCTCCCATGTGCACACTGGAAAGGAAAGTCACAATCCGCCAGATTCCTAATCAGCTCCTGACACTGTTCCAAAGTCAAAGGATCGTTAAACATAATCGCACCTATAACGAAACATCAGTGTCTCCTCATCAACAAATCACAGAGCGAAGGGATGCCTCATACCTCTACAAGCCCGACTACTAACAACCTCATTCAACCCCTTCGGCGCCGCAACCATCCTTTTAATCCACTCTCCCTTCCCCGTAGGAAACCTCCTACTCCCCTGCCCTTCCTTTAACTCTGCTATCCAAGCTCTCACAAGTCTGACAGCCACTGCCGAGTCAGTGACACATCGGTCAGCGACCAACTGTGGTGCCCCAACCACCTCAACCCTTGCCCCTCCGTCAAAGCCCTTTATCGGGGTGATCTCAAACTCGAACCCCCACTGCCGCATTTCCTCGCTGTATAACGTCATAACGTTCGCCTCATCGGCCGTAACTGAAAAAAATATCCCCTTTTTTAACGGTATAGCTTGGTTATTGTACTCCCTCCAGAGCCTTTCCACCCGTATCCTTTCGTCGGCTGCGTGCTGGTCTACAATAACTAGTAGCTCCGGGAGTTGGAATGCCAGCAAGATAAATTTCTCGTCCACTTGGGTGACTACTCGTGCTGTTTGGAGGGACGATTTGGAAAGTCTTGCTACATTCCCGTCGTCTTTCACTGGGTCTTCGGTTATCATTGAATTCCGGGGTATTTGACCTCCAGGGTTTTTATAAACCGGGTTTTTCAAAGACTAGTAATCTGTTAGCTGTGCCTTTTTTTGGCCTTAAGAAGCAGGGTACACTTACGGAAACAACCTCTGATGCCCAAGCCCGCGCGTTCTCAGATGGCTGTTCGGCCCCAGGCCCCAAGGTCAACCTTGACCGCATCGTCGATGGCTTCGGCCTCACGATCTCATTTCCGGTTCTCGCATCCAAAAGGACATGTTGGTTCGTCTGTGGATCGAGATATCTTAGAACATCGGAATCATCCGCAGGTTCGCTCTCCTCCTCCTCCTGCGCCTGGATCCTCGGTGCCGGTCCTCTCAACCTATCCGTGGGCTTCGGCGCCACCCCTCTAACCTTTGAACCGTCGGAACTCTTGATCCTCGAGGAAAGCGCTAAATCCAATGAAAGATCTGCTCTCCTCGTCGGCCACTTCTTCGCACTCCTTTCGTCATTTGTATCTGCGTCTTCATCCTCCTTCTTCCTGAGTGCGGTCCTCCTCTTCCACCCGCCGGCCCTGAGAAACTCATCCACCATCGTTTCGAGCAGCTTCGTAACGTTTAGCAGGATAGAATTCCCACTATCTGCCTCTAAATCCTCCGCGCGCACCGTACTTGGCGATCCCGAAGTTTGCACAAATATCACAAACGACGGATGACGCTCAACTCCTTTCTTCACTACCCATCTCTTCCCGGGTTCAGGCGCATTATTCTCATCAATCATCCCAAACACCGACGTAGCGAATAAACTATTGATCTTTGAGTATAATATCGAATTCCCATGTTTAGAAATCGGTGAGCCGTTTAAAACTACAGTCAATGTTAGCATCCCCATTCCCAGATCCGCCACAGCATTCAAAAAGGCAGACTTACAAATAAACTGCCTTTCCCCATCCGCCACCGGTACCAACCCCATAACCCCCTTCATCGCAATCTCATCCCACTTAGCCCACACCTTCTCCCACACCAACCTCCCAAACCCCGCTTGCTCCATAACCTTCGCAATCCTCCCATGTTCCTCCTCCTCCCCACCCATACCACCTGCACCACCGACATCAAACACCGCCTTCCTCACCCCCTTCTCATCCCTAACCACAACCTTAAACCCCTTCCCTTTTTGCACATAAAGTAACAAAACCTCAACAACCTTCCTCCCAACCTCCTTCCACTCCTTCGCTATCTCCGTGGCAGCCATAGTCTCCCTCCCCACCATCCTCACCGGGAAATTTCCAAATAACCGGTCAACGATAACTTTCGTCCCACATTGTGGAAGCATCAGGAGGTCATTCTCTACTTGTCCGTGGACTAAACGGGATCCGTAGTGGTACTTCACAACATATGTGGACCTATACTCCCGAGAACGGGAGTATATATGAAGTAATGAAGAAGTGGCGAGAGATGCTAGGAACTCTCCACGGGAGCCGAAGGTTGGGGTTACGGCGTAAGTCGATTTAGACGTCGCTAAAGTGGAAACGGGAGAAAATTAGTATATAACCGCACACTGTAAAGAACCCATGGAACGGGATCATAACCCACAATATCGATTCCCCACAACCGCCATATCAGCAGGAACAATTCCATCCCCATCATCGTCAATCGTCAAAGAATTCTTGACAATATTAACAGAAATGTTTATCGTCGTAGCGTTGGCATCAAGACCTTCAAGCATTCAGACAGATAAAATAGTTAGCACCGCCTCACAATAGAATAAGACTGCAAAAGCCCCAGTGGTGGGCGGCCAATAAACGCACTATTCATCAGCAGTTCCTGCACCGCACCCGCCAAACTCGTAAGCGATACGGTACTACGGATCCGAGCTATCGCATCCTCACTCAAACGCTTAATCCGCGGTGGCCGGTCCATGATGAAGGTTTTCGGCCCGAGGGACTCTCCAGCTTTCTAAGCTTTCAATATCCCCAAAAACCACAATTAAAAACGTAAAATTCGCAATGCTCGGTGCTGGCCGGAGGATTACCTAGGTAATCGTATTGATCGAAACCAAGTGACCGGAACAGCGTAGGAGCAAGGTATTTAAACTCATTGGGACTGAGAGGCGGGGACTAGGCAGGGTGAGCAATCCGATGGGACGAGGTTGTCGCGGTTGCACAGGTGCGCGTTTGGCTCCGTAACCACCTCGGAAATAAAAGGAGGCGAGTGAGCACGGGACCAGGCGAATGAGCTCAAGCCCGCATTGAGGTTAGATTTCAATACTCCAACGTCGACAACACCATCCCGAAGCTTCGAATTAAGCATCACAAAGATATTAGAGAAGCATGAACTGGGGAAGAACTTTTCAGTTTGATTTCTTTTAAAAACGAATCTGTACTAAATTTACATCCCACTTCTGATTTCTAGACCATTTAGAAATATTCCCGTGATCCTTCAGAACAAGAGTAAACCAAAAGCAATTGAACCACCAAACGAACCAAAAAGCAACATTTAAGAAATTTAACACTCAAGGAAATATCTGTATCGTGACCAACTTAAACGATGACCGAAAGTCCACCTCTTGGCAACCTAGGCTCTGACTCCTGGTATGGCTCTCCAGCATCCTCTCTCAACATATCATTGATCCATCGACCATTCGGCTTAATGATCTCACCACCCTTGCCCATCTTGGCAGCCATATACATGAAAGTCAAGCTGTTACCAACGGTACCAACCTCGTCCGATACGTTGTTCTTAGCGAAGTTAGACATACGCTCGTACAGTTCCTTGTCGCGCCAGAGGTCAAAGAGATGGCGGGCGACGGCATCGGAATCACCGGGCTCAACAAGGAAGCCGGACTTCTCGTGTTGGACCTGGAGTGGGATACCACCGGCACGGCTGGCAATGATTGGGATACCCTTGTGGAGAGCCTCCGAGACCTTGACCTCGAAACCCTCGCGGGTGGAAAGCTGAAGGGCAACCTTGGCGCAGGAGAGGAGGGCATTGAGGACTGTAAACCTGTAAGTATACGAGCTACAACTCTGAAACACAAGGGAAAGAAAAACATACGCTGATCGGATGGTGGGATACGCATGACAATGATGTCAGTGACGTAGGGTTGGTTCTCCGGCTGTTCAAGAATGTTCAGAACTTGATCGTAGATGATCGAAGCATCGGGGTCATCAATGGCACCGTGACCACAACTTTAAACTATATTAGCTGAGAACAAACCATCGATAGGTCATCGGATGCACTCACATCAATAACTGCGGAATCTTGCTAATAGGAAGGATGTTATCCAACTTCTTGCGAAGCTTCACGTAGGACTCAATCACGGTGGGGATACCCTTCGATGGATCGAAACGGGCGACCTGAACAATGTAGTTACGAGCCGGGTACTGCAATTTGTACATTCTGTTCTCGCTGCAGAGGGTTCTGAAGTTGTGGAAGTAGTATCGGAGATCCCAGTCACGGAGGGGCTTGCTCAAGCCATCGAGCCAGTCAGTAGCAGCACCCATGAGACCAACTCTCTCAGCTGGAACGTTTCCTGGAACGAATTTATTGACGGGGTGGGAGAGGAAAACATCAGCCTGCTTGATACGGTCCCAAAGGTAGTTCCAGACGTCATTCTGCGCAGTGTTTGGCTTCAAGACGAGATCGCCACGGATTTCGATGTGGGAACGGTAGATGACTGGAACATCTGGGCGCAGCTTCTTGATGAGTGGGATGAGACCAGGCATCTGTGGATCATCGATGAAGATAACGTCGGCACCGGTTTTGCTGAGCGGTCCACCCTCCTTGAGCCAGTATCGCTCAGCATTATAGGTGATCCACTGGTCCATTTGAGCCTGATGATCCAGGCTGAAGCCAACAGACGGATCGTTCACTCCCTGGAGAATATTGTGGTTGTTCTTCGTAATTCTGAAGACTGCCGGGTTTGGCTTCGGAACATACCACCTAACATCGATACCCAAAAGTTTGTAGAATCTCATCATGGCGTGTCTCATGAGCGCAACACCACCACCCTGTGGAGTAGAGTTGAAGAAAGCAATCTTTAGCTTCTTATCTTTGATTTCCTGAGCGTATTTCTCGACACATCGCCAAGTAGTGTCCGCGACAGTGTCTTGGAGCTGCTTCAAGTTGACGAGATGAATCTTGCCATCCCCATCGACCTCGACCTGATTGCGGAAACCGATGGTAAGGCGCGGGTTGTGGTTGGGACCAAAGTACATCAACGCCTTACGAGCAGCGGAATCAGCCTGTTCATCGACGCTTCGGACTTCAATGCCCTCCTTTGGCGGGGAGTAGGTGGAATTGGCGGAGGCGTGATCCGGATCAAGGGTGATGTGGACGTGGAAGACGATTGGGACGATATCCAACTCCTTCCAGATGATATTGGAGATAGTTGGACAGTGGTATTCGGCACCCTCGGTGATACCAGCACCGACGAATTTGACGGTGTGCTCACGGGCGAAAGTGGTGAGCTGCTGGACAACATACTTGAGAACCATGTTGGAGATATCCTCCGGGCTAGTCTCAGGGGTAACATCGTATGTCTCAACCGAGAAATCGGTGGTGTATGTTCCGTCGTGGATCGAGAGACCGATCTCAAGGAGGTTATCGAGGACTAGAGCAGCAATACCAGCGTACATTGGCTACACAATTGATCAATATCCATCGAATCTCGATCCGCTGACACTTCAAAGATCTATAGGCTTACAGTGAGGGCGGTTCCGACCCATCGTTCCTTATCTTCCATGATACTGGTACGTCGTCTGTACCCAGCACCTTCAGGAGCACGGGACTGGAAGTCATGGTGGTCATCCTGGGAGGCACGGCGGGTCGGGTGGTGCCCGCTGTTCTTTCGGTGAGGTGTAAGGACACTCGCGGCGGCACCGGCCGCTTGTTCTGCTGGAGCGGACATTGTTAAGGTCCGAGGTGCAACCTAGCTAATCTATCGAGCACTGGTATTGTCAGAAACTGTTCGAAAGGATACCACGGAGCTGCAAATACAGTGCAGCCGCAGTACACCGGTAATTGAGGAATAACACAGAACAAAGAACGCGGGAAAGAAGAGCGGAAAGCCGTCGAGATTTATACTCGCGACTGACGTAAAGCCAGTGGCATTGGGGGGGTTAGCTGCGTTGTTGTGGCATAACGGAGCTTGGGGGTGCTGGCTCGGTTACGACAAACGGCCGGCCCGATTGGGCAACAGCGAGCTGCGGGGCACCAGACTTGCATAGGCAACCCCTGGTGGGGGCAGCTAGGCCTGCTCCTGATAATGATCTGATGCAGGGAATGGCGACGAGGGGGGGTAAGGGGCAAGAGACGACTCCGCTCTGGAAGTGGCAGCGTCCCTGAGAGGGTCACGTAATCCAATGATGACAATTGACGTGTTTTCTGCTACTTGCATGGCCAACTGCCAGCCTAGGAGCTAGCTCGAAGGAGGGCGGGGTGAGGTGCGAAAACGTGCAATGGATTGAAGGGAAGACTGGTGGGAAGAGGACGGGGATACCTTTTCTTCTTCGACAGGATGTGGCAATTGGTAATTATAACCAAGTAGGCCAATTGACGGGGATTGACTGCTCTGGAGAGGGGATGGAGTTCGAAGGAAGAAAGAAAGGAGCTTCAAGGCGGTGGTAGGCAGGATTTATAGACCCGGCCTGAGCTCGAGAAGCCAGATGGAAACGTTGAGAAGAGGGGGGAATCGAGGGCTCTGCTCGAAGCAGTGACAGTTCACACTCACTCTGCAGCTTGCTTGCATGCACATTACATACGCAGTGCACCGTCAGGCCAGGGAGCTATGCTTGGTGGCTGCAGGCTGCTCATTTTATAATAATCAGGACAGCTATTTGTGGACCAGCAATCGATACCTCGTGGAAGATCCAGCCCGGCAGGAGGCCGACGTCCACAGCATGCAACGTTAACGACCACGAAGATCGAAGTATAATCCGCTCTGCACTGGCATTCTTGCCTCGCTGGACACACGCCATGACGTTGGTCATGCCATTTATCGACGGCAAACGACCAGCGAACAGCTGCAGCGTGCCGGACGATAACATGCTATCGATTGCTCTGCTCCGACCCGACTAGCCCGAGCTGGGAAAGATCGCGGGATACGCCACGAATGTGAAAGCAAGAAATCCCCGCCAATTGATCGATTGAGCAAAATATGAATCGAATGCCAGGCTAGGAGCCCGTGCTTGCAGCGGGGTAATTGGAAATAGCAAATTTGCATTCCTGCGCGAGGGAATCAACAGGAAGGGAGAAGCTAATGCCATTGAGGTTGGGCTACCAGCAATCGATGCTCGCTGGGACCCGTCGGGTGGAACTGTCGTACCTTGTCACGGATGATGGCTTCCCCCAGTTCCGGTCTGTAGCTTCCCTTCTCGCTAGTTTTATAACAGGCGAACGTTCTGTCTGTTCTTCGCAAGGGTGAGGAGGGACGTTCGAAGTATCTTCTGTTCGATTCTCCGCTGCAGAAAACCCTTCCGTGAGATGGCAAGGTATCGTGCTGCATTTATAGAACTCAATCCTGTTTTCCTCCCTTCGTACCGTCTACCAATCTACCTCCGAGAGATCGAGCCGACAAAGCTTGGGCCCTCGCCCGGCATTCCTGAGATTTTCTCTGGTTTGGTCATCGACCCACATCGAAGCTCTAGCTCCAGCTCCCCACGTCCAGCCAGTCACGTAACCCGCCCACCAAAAAGCAACGTCCGGTGGGGCCAATGGTGAACACACGCTGCAGGCCGTCGCCAGACCCCAGTCCCTGAGCTGCATGGGCTGCAGCTTGAGAGCATGCTGCATGGGCAAAAACAGTGGTCCGTAACTCCACTTTTGGACAATCGTTGAAGCCGTCCGAGGGCTCGCCTCACGACGTCGACTCCCAAACGGAGGCAATGTACGGCGAACTGAGATTCCACCCCACGGAGAAGCCAGTCCCCGCCTAGCTCGGTTGAGAAGGAATCCATGGAGAAAGGCATTGGCAACCGATTGTCTTCTTCTTACATCGTCGGTTTGCAAATTCGGCGTGCGAGGCGGGCTGTGGATTACCATTTCCTATGTTATAACGGAAATTGATCCGAGGACCCCTCTCGGGCTCTATCGACTGCTTTCCCCGCGGAGCTCAGCCGTCTCCTTGCGTCGGTGCATTCTAATTCCTTCCAATCCTCAGATACTTCAGGACAAATTATCGGGCCGCATCCATATCGGCCTCACAAATTATCTGACCGTCAAAACCCGCGAACTTCGGCGTTGGTCTTGCATTGTCGACTCGTCCTCGAGCCTTTGGCGCCCTGCATTGCATATATTGCATATGCTGTAACCCAGGAACTGGCACACCGAATAATTAAAGCCCTTGAACACCGATATAACAGCTACCATACCATTAAAAAAAAAAAAAGACTCACGTTGCCACTGTTTAAGCTTCTTTACATCTCCAGGGCTGCGAGAGTACTTACTTATGCATATGCATATTCCTTACTCACAGGACGCAAAAAAAAGCTGCAAGATTTTGCGGTCTGCAGTCTGCGACTCGTCTCAACAAATGTCATAGGCTTATAAGCTTAGGAAACTTCTTCTCGGACAGCGGCCGACGCTGTCTGAGAGAGGGGTAATCTCATCTCTGTGGTCGTGGACAGGAGGGGTAGGAGGGGCAGGAGGGGCAGACATCTAGACGTATCTCTGCAAAGCCACGTCGCGCCGGATATCCCATTTATCAGCACGGCGATGTTATTCGACAGTTGCTATTCTTCTGTAACGAGTCGGTCCATCGTCTGAAGGATAGCAGCGAGAGATACTTCGGATAGCTTCCTACCCTTGCCTGAGAGCGGGACAAGGGTGGGTCGAGCCTCTTCGACCCGGTCCCGTAACTGCCATGAACATTAGGCTTAAGGACGGCAGGCCACAGCATCCAATACTACTGACCGCCTTAGCACGGCAGGAAACAAACCTCCATCAATGAGGTTCGTAAGGCAGTGGTCAGACGCATGACACCAACGTGACTTCGGTCTCCGGCCCCGATCAAAATCTCGCGTCGGACTCAATTATCACAATCGGCTGTTTTCCAATGCAATGAGTTGAAATACCGTCTACGTCGACGGCTCACACCGGTGATAACTAGAAGCGAAAGGCATGAGAGAACGAGAGTGGAAGGCCCTGAACTTGAAACAAGCACGGTCCCTTGTGGCCTTTTCCCTTCCCGTCGCAGAGACGCCAGATTAGAAGATTATATTAGCATGTGCAAGGGCCCTGCTTGGTCGAAACAAACCTCCCGCTCGTGACTGCATAACCAAATTAAGACTCCTCCGCCGCCGTCCCTTTGTGTTTTCCCGATTGATCCCTCGTTTTCTCTCCTCGATAAGCTGTTTCTGATTCTTGACGTCCGGCCGTGGAGGAGAGTGTTACGGGAGAGTGTGCATTGGACATTGGCATTGGCTCGACCAGCTGGCAATTGGCGCCCCGAATTCTAGGGAATTGGCCAAACCTCAAAACAACAACAACCATCTCCACAAATACATCATAGTCGCCTCGAACCAGCGCCTCCCTTCGTCATCGCAAATAACGGTCTACGGGACGGCCGGCTACACCGGAACTCATACCTATCGACTTTCCTCACCTGTGTATTCTGTTCATCCGGTCCACAAGCATCGTCTTTCGCATCTACCCCATTTCCGAGACCTCCGTCTAAGCCTCCTTACCCAGCGCTCGCGTGTATCCTTTGCAGCAGAATCGACACCAACCCTCGGACTTACGTAATTACCGGTCATAGAACAGGCAGAGGAAAGCCTAGCAGCCCAGATGGCGACCGGCATTGTCCCAAATTCTGGTGGTCACGGCGGGAATGGAGGAGGTACGTCTTGCTCTCTGTCCTCCCAAGCAAATGGTGATGCGATGGCTCTCTCCTGTCACACTTTGCACACTTGTCGGGACTAACTGCTGACATAATCCACACATGATGTAGACAGACATCCTCGTCGCAAACCGTTTAGCACTTTGATGAAGCGACTTGCCGCCTTTAAGCCGTCGTCTCATAACCGGAATGGCAATGGCAACCAGAGATCGGTCTCGAATGGCATCTTGACAAATGAATCCACGTCGACGTCGGGAACACAAACATCCGGAGGCGCCCAGGTCGTTTTCTCGGACCCACCTCATAGTATTGCGTCTGGTTCACATACCAGAGCTGCCTCGATGGCCGGTTCCTCGCACGCCCACACCTATACCTCGTCGACGGCGCACTCATCACCGTCGCAATCCGTTCAATCCCTAGCGACCCTCACTACCGTCCAGTCTACAGCCCCTCCCTCGACCTACCTTGCGAACGGCATGACAACATCCTACAATCCTCATCTATCGACCCATAACCCCAACGCTCCACCCCAGCACTTCTCACACCAGTTCACCATTTCCCCCGCTCCGGGACTAAACCACACACCTTCCAACTCGGTACAAGGCATTCCAGCGACTCTCCCACACCCGACAACCTACCATACAATGACACAGGGAAATATGCTCTCGGATGATGCCAGTATTTTAACCTTAGCATCTTCGTCCCGGAAACGTGAGCGACGCCGCAGCTTTGATACAGATGCATCAATCCGCGCGCTGCCACCTAGCAGTCTTTGGGGTGGAAGTAAAGAATCACTTCCCCTCAGTGTCCTCAGCGGTGGCGATCGGGCTACTATGGGTGACCGTGCAAGTCTATTTGCGGAACGCCACAAAGATCGGGACAGTATCGTCATGACTGGTGCTGCTAGCCCGTTGGTTACTCCATCTCACCCAACGTTCTTTGGCGCCGGCAGCAGTAGCGAGAATAGAGCCGAAGATGATGATAACAACGACGGCCGCTCCATCGCCAAATACAGCACCAAGCGTGGTAGTACTGGTACTAGTTTGCTAAGTGTCCCACTTCAAGGACCAGATACTGAGCCGGATACCGTGAAATAGTCTGAGCGGGTTAATCCACGCGACGATCTGAGATTCTTGCAAGGACAAAGTAGCGGCTCCTGGCACCCGAGTCGGCCGCATTCCAGGATGTCCGGCGCCGGTTTGTCTTCTTCGTCTCTGGAGTTGAGAGTGCCAAAACGGCTGAGCGGGTACTCTGCGTCTTCTGGATCTTCTGGTCGAGACTGCCCGAGCAAGGCCCATGGATCGCTAGCGATACCGTTTTTACCACCAATTCAGCGGCTCAGCCGTCTGTCATTGGCTTCGCCTGAGGTTTGGTCCTGATGGGGTCCGAACCTGGACCCAAAATCTAGACTTCTGGTTCTTAACGTCGCAACAGGACCCTTCAAATACTTTTCTTTGTCAAATATTCCTAGGTTCGGAAAATACTCTGTAATCAATCCTTTTCTTGCTACTAGGTTCGGGCCGGTTGCCGTTTTTTTTCTCTGTCCATCTCTGATGATACTCCTGGCCCTTCTGTTTGGAGTTCGAACGTTGTCATCGCTTTCAGTTGCTCTTCATACGCTCTTATACCCTCGACTCAAAGTTTTGCAAAAAAAGATATAAGGAAAACGGAACCTCAGATTACTCGTTTAGGGATGCTTATGTTTTCATTCATGCCTTTGCTCATCTTTGTTTTTCCCTTTGTGATAGGCACACTTGTTCATTTGTTTTTCTGCCTGCTGTCTTTCCACTCGCCGTTTCTCTATCTCCACGGGCGCTCCATGATCGTCTTTCGTCGCTATCGTACTTTCGTCCTTCGTGATTTGCTTTACCTGTTTCTTGATAGCCAGCATACTCTAAAAACGCACAGGCGGTGTTTTCTCCTTTTGCCTTCGTTCTGTTTCTGTTACCTGTTTTTTTTTCACGGAGTTTGGTCAGTTTAGATAACTGGTTGCAAAATCTTATATCAAACCCCAATTGTTCTCAAGTTGATAGTTTTCTGGTTACAAATATCGCGGATATGTGCATAACCGTGTTAAATTTACACGATTATGCAAGAAGGAACAACACCAGATCACGCGAATCGTGATTCCTGGTTGTGTGCCGTGGCTAAATTTATGGACTGCGGGCCGTTGCGTCTCGCCCCGTGGCCGACGCTATGAATAGGTGTTTTACTGCTGCTCGATTTAAAGATATCATCGATGCTAATAAAACTGAACCATGGACTCGATGCCATTACATACACATACGTGGCTATTAACCTGTCAAAAATTCAAGGACTCAATGAAAGGCTAGTATACAGCAAGCGACACTATAAAGAGAGAGAAAGCGATCATTTATACATGAAATTATACCAATCACTTCGAACAGGAGCTTTATTTTCAGTTTACTCCCTTTTCATGAAAGCAAAGACTTTTATACACTCTCCGCTGGTCCTATTCATGAATTTACTCGTTAGCTTCAATGTGGGGTGCATTTCGCACAGGATATTTAGAAGATTCGGAACTTACCACTGAACCGACTATACATCCCTCCCTCAACTTCCTTACTCCACTGCGTCACCCTCCCCTTCTCCACCTCACTCCTCGTAATCCCCCGTAACCCCTCCGCCAGTCCCATACTCTCCAAAAACTTCACAGCATCAGTCCACTCCTTCTCCTTCCTCTTCTTCCCCCACCCCATCTCCTCACCCATCGTATCGATGACCAACGGCAAACTCTCCAACGCCGCCTGAGCGTTCAAAAATGCCAATCGTGTCCGTCGCGCGATAACATCCACAGCCGTCTCCGCCATCTCGTGACGTACCGCGTACCGGATCTCACCATCGACGAACGGGTAAAGCGGAGAAATCCTCTTACCGCGGACGGGGAAACGGAGACTTGTGGGTGAGCATAGAGATGCAACTGTCCAGGCTCTATCACCGTACGCGCTGGCGAGGTGCTGGGCTACCACGGTGTCTACGCCGAAATGTTGGATTAAGTTGATGAATAGGGTGGGACTCCATCCGTGAGAGCCGATGAGTTTTAGTTTGTCGGTGTTACAGTCTCCGGAGATCTCGAGCATGCCGTAGGTTCCCCGTGCTGCTGAGGCGGCGTCTGAGTCTGCGTCCTTTTCGTCGACGAAGGTTGGGTAGAATGGGAGGGGCTTTGGGTGGGGTTTTAAGTTGAACTTTTCGATCGCGATGTCGAGGGATTCTTCAGCCATTTGACGGTATGTGGTCCATTTCCCGCCTGCGATGGTGATGAGGCCGGAGGTGGAGACGTCGATTAGGTGGTTACGGACTAGGGATTCGGTGTTCTTTGCCTTTGGATCACGGACGAGAGGACGGATGCCAGACCATGCAGCGAGAACATCGCCGCGGCGGACGTTGATATCTGGGGCCAAGTAACGGGAGACTTCGTTGAGGATGAATTGGATTTCCTCTTCCTTGGGGACTGGTTGCTGAACGATTTCCGTAGGAGCATCGGTTGTACCTGCGATAGTGTTTCCTTCCCAAGGAAGGAAGAAGATAACTCTACCATCCGAAGTATTTGCATCCAGAAGACCCATTTTTCGAGGACTGTAGTAACCGGGAAGGACGATATGAACGCCTGAGCTCGGTGCAACTATCTCACGGGATTCCCCGTCGTCCATTTTGCGGATTGTATCGGTGTACGGGCCGGTGGCATTGATCACGCATCTGGCTTTCACAGAGATCGGTTTGGCGGATGGGTCGAGGACGTCTTGGACAGTGGCGCCGTTGAGTTGGCCTGTGACGGGGTCTTTGAGAAGTGAGGTTACGTTTGCATGGTTGGCGATTGTGGCACCGTAGAGGGCGGCGGTCATGGCAATTGTGACGTTCATACGGGAGTCATTGTGGGCGCCGTCTATAACACCGTTAGCAAGTACCTCCAGAATATCACTGTTGGATTTTACAATACCGTAGTAGACCAGAGCACCGCAGAGCCTCTCCCTCTTAAGCATAGGGAAAGCTTCGAGCGCCTTTCCTCGAGTTAGGAAGTAACTGCTCTCGATGCCTTCACCGCTTAACTTTGCAAGAGCATCATATGCCTTCGTTCCAGCCCAGTAGTACCTAAACCAGATATCTCCAGTTAACCACACACCCCCATTCCTTATCATCAATTGGTATCTTCAGAAAACCACCTACGGTGCCTTCCACCACTCATAAACCGGCAGCATAATCGGTAACCAAGCACTTAAATGCGGTGCCGTGTGCAAAAACACCGTCCGCTCCTTCAATGCCTCCTTAACCAAATTATACTGATCTATATCTGCGTCCCAAAACGCCTTTTCGAGATACCTGACTCCACCGTGCACGAGTTTGGTACTCTTACTACTCGTCCCCGCCGCAAAATCGTCGCGCTCGATCATGGCGACCGTGAGACCTCTAGATGCGGCATCGAGTGCGATCCCGGACCCCGTGGCACCACCGCCGATGATAAGAACGTCAAAGGGATCTTTCGCATTTCGTAGATTTTCCAGCTGTTGTTTTCGCGACGGTAAGGTAGGGAAGATTGGAGGTTTTGTAATGGGTTTTGGGTGGTCGCCGGGGTAGGCTCTCGGTCTGAGGACGTTGTAAAGAGTGCCGCCGCCGATTGCTGCAACTCCGGCGGCTGTGGCAGCGGTGTAGGCGAGTTTTCGCCGGAACGTCATCGTTTGTTGGGGCCGGGTTTTTGCTTGTCCTTGCTCGGTAGATGTGTGTGGGGGACCTTAATGGCGGGGTGGAAGTTATAGGCGCATTTGGAGGGGTCTTCCGTGGGGGGGTTGTGAAAATTGGACCGGGTAAAATGGTGATGGATCCGAAGCTGGTGAGATTAAACGAGTGGATGGAGAAGGAAAGGAGATGTAATCGACTACGGAGCCGTATATAAACGGTCGAGCAGATTTGACGGAAGAATGTTTCGTCGAGAAGACGGAGAATTGATTGTCTTGCAAGGCCCCGGTTTGCGGTTGGGTTGGTTGGGCTTTCACGTGTCTAAGCGATTGAATCTTAGCTTTTTTTGATCAGAAGCTGGCGACCAGCATCAGAGCTGTCAGCTGCACCCGCTGAGCTGATGCAATTGGACAACCGCAGGGGTTCGTGAATGACGATGGCAATTGTGACGGGAATAAGGTGGGTACTCGAGCTTCGGCGAGGGTTTTATTCTTATAACGGATCATGAATTCGAGCCCACCAAAAGCCCTCCTCACCCGACACAGGGAGCTTCCATTTTATAACCATCTTCCCGCGACTGAAAAGAGAACAAGAGCCCCCACGGCGGAAGATTCCTTTAAAAAAAAATCTCATAGGATTTCATTTCTATCAAAGCGGGATAAATAAAAAAAACCGCATCAAGCTAAAAGCTATTAAATTAACTTGAAAAGCTGTCTGAGTGACTCGAGGTTAATCCGATGTGGGGAACGGATACAATTTTCCACGAAACAGATGGCAGGGGCCATTCCGAACCGCGGAATATCGATAATCCGGGTAGGTGACCAATGGGAAAGATGGCAAATTTGGCGACGATGTCGGGATGAGAAAATTATAGGTCGGCGGGAGGCCGTTCGGTGAGTAGGCCAATGCAATGCATGAATTTTATACTTCCGTCATTGCAGGCTCCGTTCAGAGCCTCAATTGCAATTCAACGCGGGTTAACAATTGTACAGTGGCCTGATGCAGACGTTAATTAACTCTTGCTCTTATCTCGCAGGAGAATTAATTGGAACAAAGGGCTGATGGCATGCAGGAAGCTTCAAAGGGCCACTTGTTACATGTCGGATTGGTCGATATATATACTAGGTACTTGATACCCAGGTAGCTCACTATGATATATGGCCCTCTCATGGAGTTTGATTTCGGCCCAGGCATTCAGCTTTGAATTGAAGGATACTATGATGAGAGCCAATGGCATTATCACGATGGAGCAAATAGCCTGATTACACTGGTAAAGAATGATATGGACACCCAGATACACTGTGTTTCTTCCTACTTAAGAGTATGTATTTAAAAGCTCAGGTCCCAGCTTAACTAATGCGTCAATTGAAGCTGGATAAATGGATCTCAACTACGCTGGTGACACAAGCTGGCAGATGGTTTCCTGATTGGCTCACAGGGCAGGGACCCCCGAAGGACCGGGGTGGAGCTGCCCACGTAGAGAGCTCGAGAGTTACACAAGCCTCCAGGTGACACCTGTCCAAGGACATGGAGAAAACCATCGGGTTCTGCTACTTCCCTTCGATTAGATATTAGTGGCTCCCCAGACTGCCAAAAGAAAACCAGATGGTACTTGCTCGCTCAGGACGAACTTCAACCAATTAAGTGCGTGACGTAACAATAAGCTGTGACTGTGGCGTCGCTGTGTCCTGTGAGGGTCAATGCAATGTGCCGACCGCCTCGTAGCCTTCTGACCATGAACGAACCAGACCTTCGAAGGTGCTTCCTTACAAAGATAATCTGATAACAAGAGTGGTCCGTGAGGCTGCCGGTTTTGGCTAACCCTCTTTAGAAGATTCATCTTCTGAATTGCCTTCCCCTCCCCAACTTCTCACACACACACGACGTATCAATTCCCGAAAAATCTCGCCAACAAGTCTCAGAAGTAATCTCCCAATCCTCGTACGACAGACGTACGGGAGACAGGCATGATAACCCTCTAAGCTCTGGGCATAAGTTCAATTTTCAAAATCGGAAACCCGTTCCACCTGTGCAGCGGCGATGCAGACAAAGGCCCCTGCTCAAGCTTCTGCTTCCACCGGTGCCAGCTCTGGCCTGAACGTGGAATTCTGGCCGGGGCCGTCGCGTCCCCAACCGCGCCGATACAACAAGGTCACGAATTGGCAACCGCACAAAGCGTTCGTCCTGCAGAAGAGATCCGAGAATGTACCGTTAGATGAAATCGTGAAACTGCTGAAGTCTGAGAGGAAACTGGATGTCGAGTAAGTTGTCCTCGTTCGGGTACGGGAAGCAGTGGGTCCCACTCGCTTCTGCTCCTTGCCGGTACAACCGTGATTCTCGCGTTCTCGCCCTTGCAATTTGCCCTTCAAAAAGCAACCTGAATTTTATCAGCGCTGAGATCACGCCGTGTTTCGTAGGCTCCACCAATTAAAGCATGTTCTGAGGACCTGGAACTCCACTGTGCGCATTAATGCGACTCGCCGGCGATACATTGTGAGCCAGTCGCTGCAGCGGCGGGCAGCCGGGAAGCACAGAACGGTGTTCAAGAATAAGGACACCGGGGAGAAGATTCCGGACGATAAGATTGATAAGGTGTTAAAACGGTACAAGAACGAGGTACAAGGTATGGATCCTTTCCTATCCTGTTCCACGGTCGTCTTCGATTGGATGGTTTGGACCAAGTTCATGCATGGTTTTTGCATTTGGAAGGATGAAGGATCTTCCGCTAACCGTATATGCGTTCTAGGCCCAGGGAAGGATGAAGACGTTGATATCGTTGCCGGGACGCCGAGTGCGCCGAGTATCAGCTCGCAGGCTGCCCCGGAAGAAGATCACGTTACACCTCTTCAGAGGGCTGCCGCGCGATGGCTGCAAGAGGATAGTACCACGACCCCCATAGAGGAGGCCATGATGGCCATGAGCCTCATTGGTGGGGAAACTGCGATTCCAGATTTATATCTAGTAAGTTAATCTAGCATTGCTAGCCCCGCAGAAATCTACTCCACAAGGATCTAGAAAGTATCGATACTAACGCCTTTAGTTAATCGACCAATCCGTCCCTGAGATTCCGACAGAGACTCTCGAGCGGGCGAACCCGGATGGTGCGCCGAAGCCTGACCCAGACCCGGGCCAGGCAGTTCCCAGTAGCAGTTATGCACCTCCAGGTTCAACCAAACAGAGGCCACCGCCCGATGACCCTTCGGTCCTCAAGGCGGCAATGGATGACCATGTGGACCAAGGGAACGCGTTCTCTCTAGACCTATCCACTAGCTTTCACCAAGCCACTTCCACTCTCCGTCCAATATGTTACGCATGGCTTGAGAGGGTCAAACGGAATGCGCTCTGTGTAATCTCGCAGCAGCCGCTAGACCCCGAGCCCTCGGTCGAAGAAATCGAAAAGCTGAGATACACTCCCACAGAATCCTCAGAACCTCTACCTTCCAAAGTATGCGCCGAGATCTTAGCATATCTTGACGACCCAGACCCTCTCCCCGAACGGGGCCACGACATGTTGGGCATGGACTGGGAGCCCGTCTCGAGGTTCTACTTCAGCGCCCTTCCCGCCTTCTGGGGCCTCTTCGCTGGTACCTCTGCCTTCGAATCCGCAAAGCTATACTTAGACGACGTAGCCCGAATCTTCTACCTCCCCACACTAGTCACAAAATATGGCAAAGACCACTACTACGTAGCCCGCGCAATGCAGAGCTTCGGCATGTGCCTAGGCCTAGTCTGCCACCCACAAATCTCAGCGGAAATCCTCGAAATCGCAGTAGGAGTCTTCGATAACCTCGACATGCAACTTCACCAGCATACCCTCGACACCTTCTACCAACTCGCCCAGGTACTCCCGTTCAGTCCCAAAGGTCCCCAAGCCACTAAATTAGTCCAAAATTTCTACCGACGCTGTCAAACCCGCTATGGCCAGCGCCACGGCCGCACAATCTCCGCTCTCGCGTTAATGGCCCGCCTGCTCACGAACCAAGGTCTCAAGCAATTTGCCCTAACAATCCTCAGCGAGGCCAACAAAACAATAAACGACCTCCATGAGGTAGAAAAGACATCAAAGCAATACGCCGACGCTCTACGTGACGTAGGAAAAGCGGAGTTCTACGCCGGTCTCAACCTGAAAGCTACAAAAACACTGACCGACGCACTCCAACGAAACGATGATCTCGAGCACCGTGCCCCTGACTCCTCGCACTTATCATTCCTGTTGGGGATGATACACGGCCAAATGCAACAGTGGGAAAGTTCGATAATGTTCTTGAGAAGGAGTACGTTTTATCGGGCTGATACATTTGGAGAGTTGCACAGAGCGACGGGGAGTTCGATGGAGGCGTTGACGAGTATGTTTGAGAGGAGAGGGCTGGTTTTATATGAAAGTCCGGTGCTGGAGATGCTAGAGAAGTTGTTGAAGCATTATGAGAACAGGTTTGGGGAAGATCATCAGAGGACTTGGAATGCATGGGTGAAGTATGGGTCAGCGGTAATGGTGAAGAGGATTACGGAGGAGAGGGGCAGGGATGTAGTTGAAGTTCCTTGATTAAGGAAAGAGGCTTATTGCATCCTAGAGCTGGCCCTGGACATCTTCTGAGATCTGAGCTGTGGACGGGAAGAGGTAGGTGTGTCCAGTTCTTCTTATACATTATGAGTATATATCACAGTACATGAGTACATACATACATGCACGGATATAATCCTTAATGGGATGACATTGAAACAGCGTTCAACGATTCGGTATGAGATGCAGTGGAATACTACGTATACTACGAGACTTTAGAATATCACAGATAACAAATGATGTATTCAATGG
Source organism: Arthrobotrys sphaeroides (assembly GCA_036971245.1). Lineage (NCBI taxonomy): Eukaryota > Fungi > Ascomycota > Orbiliomycetes > Orbiliales > Orbiliaceae > Arthrobotrys > Arthrobotrys sphaeroides. Next base: position 485,773 of record JAJTTW010000009.1, on the reverse strand, counting down.
ATTCGAATTCATCTTTTACTGCTGGTATGGATACCATAACACCTGCAGTCTGTGTCGAGTTAAGGGTTGGAAGGTGTCATTGATAAACAGTCTGTCAATCAAATTCTCACTGCTAATTGACTTGAATGCAGATTATGGTATGTGCATAGGAAACCCATGGGCAAAATAAGGAAATACACGAATCCACCAGTAGCTAGTAAACCTAGCCAGCAATTCGGACGGTAAAGAAAATCTGGATGAACAAGAATGAAAGGAAAAAATGCACCCAGCTCCCATTTATGCCAAACAAAAAGATAATCAACGGTTAATCAAAGATAATCGAGGGGAAGGTTAACTTCCACAACTTATTCATCCAGTCTTCTCGATCCTCTTGAACTGCAAGAACGGCCCGATGGTTTCTGCCGTAAGCTGATCTCGAGTCTCGAATTCAGTGTAGCCCGGAATAACATCAGCCTGTCCAACATTACGCTTGCTCTCATCGATTCGAATTTCAAATCCATAGATAACTCTGGCGAGGGTGAGAGTTAATTCCATGTTGGCGAGTGGACGACCGATGCACCCTCGAGACCCGATTTGGAATGGAAGCCAAGCGGATTTAGCTGAGGCGACGGAATCAGCCCCGACAATACTTTCGTCCCAGCGATCTGGGTTGAAGACGTGAGGATCATGGAAGTAGTCAGTGTGATGATGAATGGCGTAGATTGGAACACCACAATCGGTACCACGAGGGATGTTGATTCCTTGGATAACATGGTCGGCGGTTGTTTCACGCCAGAGGATTCCACCAACTGGAGAACTCATTCGTAAAGCCTCTTCGATAACGTGCTTGAGGTAGGAACACGAATTGATCTTTTGACCTGGCCAAATTTCGTCCTCGGAAGAGAAGGTTGAGCGAAGTTCGGTACGGAGTTTGCTGAGAATGGCTGGATTGCGACTGAGGTAGTAGAGAGCTCCAGAAAGCGAAGTTGAAGTCGTATCTGACCCGGCGATAATCAAAACTCTAGCTTCTCCCCAGACATCACTGAGGCTCAAGCGTTCACCGGTTTCCGGGTCGGTAGCGTTAAGGATCCATCCAAGAATATCCTTGTTAGGGACACCCTGAGCCTTTACGATATCCTCACCGGCAGCCATCGCAGCTTCCTGGGCAGTCCTTTCCTTAGTCAACTTTGCACTAAGAGCTAAGAATGCCTTAATATTCTTTAGATCTTTCAAAGTTAAGAAGAGAAGACGGAACAGGCCACGGATTTTGAACAGAAAGTTGTTCTTCCCAAAACTCGGGAGGTGGATCATGACACCAACACTGCGGCTAGCTGAGAGTATAGCATCGATGACGTACGAGAGCCCGCTCTCGTCCTCGAGGATCTTGAATGGCTGTCCGAATACCAAAGCAGCCATGACATCGAAAGTAAGCCCAGCACCTACGGTCCCGTTAGTCATTGATACCCTACTAACGTAGGGAGAATAGCAAAAAATTGTGGCCTACAAAGTCGAGACATATTCTTGGACACTCCCCAACCATCTTTCCCGGCTTCTTTAGTGAGAATCTCAAGAAATTTGTCAATACGTTCCTGGACGATAGGCTCATAACTACGAAGAGCTGCATCACTAAACCCATGGGACATGATTCTTCTTCGCTTCCCGTGGAACATTTTGTCGATGGATGAGAAGAGACTGAATACATTCCCACTCAGAAGCAAGGCCTTATAACCAGCAGATTTGCGGAGAGGTTTGGTCGCTCCATAGATGTCTAAAATCAACGGAGGGCCAAGTCAGTGATCGGTACCTTTCTCCGACAATAACGAGGTTGGTCCCCAGAAGCTTACCTTTGATCGCGACGGCGGAGTTGAAGGAGACTCGATTTGGACCATAGCGAATGACGGGACCTATGGTTGGAACTACTTGTTAGTCCGAATATCTACTCCGAGACCTCTAATGCACTAAGGCTAACCGTATTTCTTGTGAAGCTCGTAGAGGTGGTAATGGTGTCGTCCCGTCCAAGCATGATACCCGCCATAGAGATCCGTGATACGGGCAAAGAAGGGTCCAGGGAGGGAAGCAAGTGGGTGGAAGAAGAGATAATAGACCGATTGGATAATGGTCTAATGATTGATTCAGCGGTAAGCATGGTATCTCAAGCCAGTCGAGCAACGACGTTGTGGGGATAACTACCACGGTACTTACATATCCAACGAGGACAAAGACCGCGATGAGAGTGGCCGGAAGGACCAGGTCCTTATCGAAGCTGATGACTTGAGCTAACATTTTAGGGTTTTCTAATATCCATTCGTTGAGGTAACACAAACTTGGTCAAGGATATCAGCTGGAATTAAGCAACAGCAGCGTAACGATAGTGCAGCCAGCCCGAGTCGAGGAACGAGCCGAAGAGGATACCAGACGGCCACAAATTTGACCTGATAGGCTAAGGGTGAGAGGGGAGAAGGAGTTTGGGATAATCGATGGCGTCTGTTTTGTGCGTGGTTAAAAAGAGAAGGAGGGGAGGCAGAAGAAAAAAAAAAAAGATGTTGAAGGTTGAAGCATGCAGGCCGGACTTTGCGTCGAAGCCGTGCTTTATGCAAGGAGGGCGGCTCGCAGCCCGAATTTATGTGCGGTACAGATCCAGCTGCCCAGATTGGGCACCACATTTATGGAATTGGAAGTTTCGCAGCCCCAGCTGGAGCTGCTGACCATATTGAATTGAGACAACCGCGTGCTGATATAACTGCGCTATCAGGGTACAGGTAGTTAATATATTCGCCAGGTCCGCAGGAAATACTTGGCGTACATAATCACTCGCCGCCCCTCTAACTTCACGCCACCATTTTCCGAAATTCTCCACATTATACTCCAGGTTTGACGTTATCTTCAATATAGTAATTGAAGCTTTGTTGATTTGGGCGCTTCTTGGGTCCACATCGTCTTTCCATGCGTTGCGCTAGGCCTTCGAGGCTCACGAGCTCAGTCGCTGGTGGAACCGCGATAGCTTGTATATTAAGCTGTGGGCCCGACAGCGGCGACGATGGCCCTTGAAGCATTATTCACACCCCCCTAATCGATTAATCTAGCACCCCTTCAGGACTTTCCAGTCGAGATATGCAGGTTGAGCCTGCAGATTTCTCCACCCTGTAAGTTCCACAGCTGCATCTTTACCAACCTTGGCGGGCTTCCACATGTGAACCAGAGGGTTGCAAGTGAATAATGGCAATCCACTTCAACCACAGTCGTTCTATGACAGGAGAAGTCTAGTCAATAGGCGATTATACATGGTGTCAGCATCTTTCTTCCTTTTCCCACCTTTGGCAAGTAAGCTCTTCTACGTTTCGCAATTTTGTGAGCGATCTCGAGATCTTGCTACACCTCGGTACAGGAACTGAGATCTTACCGAAGCATGTCAACTCCCAACTCAAGATCTAGGCTAACCAGAGTCGCTTAAGCCAAGCGTCGAACCGCCAATGATTTCGTTCGTGAAAATAATCCTTTCTGATATCAAAGGAACTGGTTAAGTAATCAAGATAGACTGCGGCTGAGGCTGCGCCAAGACGGCTCTGGTTGGCACAATAACGGGAGCCACCCACGCCATAATAACTCACATAGCCATATTGGCTGAAACTTGGCCCAAATATCCGGTAGATGTCAGTGGCGGAGAGCAAGATATGGCACCGAACTCTAGCCCTTATGCAGGGAACTTTAATACGATTGAGCAATCGAGTAAAAGTCGGATTATAAGCTTATGCAACAGATTTTCGTTCGTCGCGATTCCGTATTCCGGACTATGCTTGTATAATTTGTATCTTCATGTTCGCTGTGCGTTTTGCCATGGCGCCATGGCGCTCTGAAACTCAAGAGAGTGACGTATCGTAAACGTTAGGCAGACGATCCACTCTTCGGTGTCTCTTGTCATATCAAACGGAACATATTATCCTTGACCCCTCGACGAAGGCCAACAAACTTCCCTCCCTCCATCTCGATAGAACATTCTCCACCACCGTCGATATCACTCATCGATAGCCTTAAGGCTTCGTCGGCCTCCGCTACTGTAAGCTTTTTGGCCTTAGGTTTCGCAATTGGTTCGGTTTCCGGCTTCTCCGGTGACGTAATCTGCGCCGATTGAACTGGCTCGTTTTCGGATGCCTGAGAATTCTGTCTTTGCTGGATGTGCTGCGACAGGCATTTCGGTATAGAACCGCGAGATCCAGATGTCGCAGGTCGATAAAGCACGATTTTGTGTAATCCCCCAAGACTTTTCTGGAAACTGAGATTCCTTGCTGCCATGCTCCTGGTACCTGCCTCGTCGCAAATCCGTCGGGTTTGAGTAGGGTAACGTTGTTTGTGTGAACTACTGTCGCACAGGTTTTCCCGCCTTCTTTGAAACAAAGGTCCGACTCTCAAATATGGAAGAGGTTGCAGGATACGGAATCCGCAATTAACTGGGGAACGGCGGATATCTGCAGAAATGATGGATCCTGATATGCATATGACGTTTGCTATGTGACACAAGCTTCCCGCCCAGGTTAAGGTTTTAGCAGTAGACTGTCGACTGAAGTTTTAGAGTCGTCCAGAAATCCAACAGATTGCAACACATGTTGAGGTTGGGCAAAACTAAAGGACCGGCAGGCACATGACCGGGAGTGTTACAAAATGATTTTTCCGAATCCCGAGGTGGTTCTGGACTGGCCTTGGACCATTACATTGCTGGGCGACCCCCAGTCTAATATACTTGGGCGTTGCTTACTCTTCTACGTCTAAGTACTTAGAGTCCGAAAGCTGGGTAAAGCTGAGTACACCAGGGTTGCCAGACTAGGGCAGGTTTTCGGAGTACTTGAGCTAGTCTGGTTGAGCCAACTAGGCCCGGTCCGCTGATAGTAGCCTGGCCAACCCGGCCTCAACACACGGCGCTGATAGATCTCCTAGATACTGTGTAGCAACCCCCCAGACTAGATACTGTGCAACATCGGAACAGCTACAAACGCGCTGGAGTTCGGCTCCCGTGTAACCAGACCCTGGCCAGGTTCCAAGGGTTGTGTAACCGTTGCTCTGAGAACCCTGGCTGTAGCAACGGAATGGTCTTGCTCAAGACGAGAATAACATAACGTTAACGTTTATAAGTAAAAGTTAGAAAGTGAAACCAGCTTACAGAAACCTAGAGCTACTTCCCACGATGACTAAGTAGGTCTAACCAGCTCCAGCCACCTTGATAAGTTCTCCAGTCTGAGGTAAGTTCTCTAGCCTGGTGGCCGGACTTGTCTCATAATTACGTAAACCAGTTGCTGGTGGACCTTTAGCTACCTTAGCTTAGGTTCTCAACACTACACAGAACAATATTATTTGCTAGTTTCTGTTCCAACTGCTGCAAATATGTATTTCCGTGCACACACAATCTCAAAGGCTACGGGATCCTTCCCTCCCTCACTCCTACAAGATGCATAAAATTTTAATTCAGGATTCTTGAATCCATAGTCCGGATCCAATGCTAACCTTGTATCCAGAAAGGCTCAATGCTCCAGTATGCAATAACGCCCCTAGAATTCCCCTAAGGAAAATGTCACCCTCATTTTCCATGATGAAACTATCCTAGATTAGAACCTGCACGGTTGGCGGAACCTGCCGGTACGGGAAGTGATTCTTCGCGCAAAATCCCGTCCCCGAAGACCTTAGGCCTATAGGTATGCTAATCCTGTAACGTAGTGCCAGACTTAGAGACGATCCGGAGGCATGTCATCCGTAGCCTAAGTCCCCCAGATAAGCCTGAATGTTGTCATGATTGCATGGTGCCTATGGAGAACAGCGGATCTCGGTGCGGGGATGAGGCCGGAGAGTCTTACTGTTCCTGCATTTCAGCGGCATTTGCTCTACCGAAGGCTTCCAAAGGCTGGGATCTGCTTAAAATCCCAACTTCGAATCCCAATATCGAAATCGGGACAATTCGATCCGAAGTTCACTATCTAGGAAGTCGAGAATTATACGCCAATGTGTTGACGGCTAAAGTCATAGGGGGATATAATAATCCTTACCGGGTAACAAAGTAGACGATTAAAGCCTGGAACGGGGTTCGGAAATACATTTTGCCTTTAGTCGCGCATAAGGTTCGGCGGTGGGTGTGGCGTCCTTGTCTTCGACTTGTGCAAGCTTGTTTCTCCTCGCGTTCCCCACAGGACGCCTCGGAAAGGTTTCGCTTCGAGACTTTGGCGCATTGGCATTCGTGTCAATCCAAGGAACGTGTGATTCAACGGCTACATAAACGGCCAATCTTCCGCCTTAGCCTACTCAAGCTTCGGGTTCAGTCTCGCCGGTTCCACAACCGAAATTGGCGTTTTCTAGCGATTTTTACGACGACAGTGCTTCTCTTTCGGTTTAGCCAGCGATATTGATAACTATGTGACAAAATATGATCTGAAACTTGCTAGATGACAGCATGCACTTGGGGAAGGTCTATAAATATGGCGGTTCCCTTGTATTCAGTACGGAGGTACCTCAGGCAGGACGATTGTTTCCACGCTCATAGCCCAGCATGAAGCTCCAGACGACACTGTCGATCCTGGCCGCTATTCAAGCGGTCGCGGTCTCCGCTCTCCCTGCTGTCTCGAAACGCGCTCCCAACCATGCCGACTTCTCCAGGCCAGTTGGAAGACTATTTGAAATAGATGAGAAGATCCAATACTTCATGGGAACTAACACCTATTGGATCGGATTCCTGACCAACGATGATGATGTCGATTTGGTTATGAAGCACTTGAAGCAGGTAATTATAGATAATCAGAAAAATCATGCTTCGAAGATCACCGGCGGTTAACTAATGGAGTGCACTACGACAGTCGAAGATGAAAGTACTCCGTGTCTGGGGGTTCAATGATGTAAACACGATCCCGGAGCCAGGAACAGTTTACTATCAAGCGTTAGTTCCTGGGCAGGAACCATACATCAACCTTGGGCCTGATGGTCTGCAACGTTTGGACATCGTCGTCCACAAGGCTGTTCATTATGGTATCAAGTTGATCATCCCATTCATTAACAATTGGGTGAGTAAAGAGCCCCTATGAGCACCCCAAAGGCAGCCGCGCATGCGCAGGAACTGAATGAAGTGGCTAAAACCATAATGTCAGGGTGATTACGGTGGCATACAAGCCTACAGTAACTACTTCGGTACAAACGCGACCAATTGGTACACATCCACAGCCGCCCAGGCCCAGTACCGAAAATACATCAAGGCCGTCGTCCGTCGATACAAACACTCCAATGCCATCTTTGCGTGGGAGCTGGGCAACGAGCCCCGATGCAAGGGATGCTCCACCGATATCATCTATAACTGGGCCAAGTCAACTAGCGAGTACATCAAGTCTTTGGACAGCAGGCACATGGTTGCTCTCGGTGACGAGGGTTGGTTGGTCTCCGGCGGTGATGGAGCCTACCCTTACCAAGGCGGTGAGGGTGTCGACTTCGAGAGGAACTTGAGCATTGAGACTCTAGACTTTGGCACCTTTCATCAGTGGCCACATGCATGTGAGTTGAGCAACTCAGATAAAAGCCAAAGAGATTACATCTGACACAGAGTGATGTTTAGGGGGCATGCCTTACGAATGGGGTTCTCAATGGATTCTTGAGCATGACGAAATTGGCAAGAGACTGGGCAAACCAGTTGTTCTTGAAGAATACGGCGATATCTCTGGCAATCATACTGCAACAAGGTTGCCATGGCTGGATACAGTTTATTACGATACTAGTAAGTCGAATATTCGAATATATATGTTTGTTTCGTCGTGCAACTGAGAGAGCTGTACTAATAATATTTTTTTACAGAAATTGCCGGCGATATGTATTGGCAGTATGCGGATTTCCTGTCTACCGGCCCATCTCCAGATGATGGTAATGCTGTTTACTACGGAACCCCAGACTATAAGCCGCTGGTTATCGATCATGCTGCTCGTATGGTTGCCAAGCCTGTTGTTTAATTTATATCGGAACGCACTCCATTGAGCTGAACTTGATCAATCACGGATACGTCATTTTGTATGATACAAGTCGTCTGTACAATATTGGAGGAAAAGTTAGATTAACAAAAGCTGGGCCTTATAAGATCTTTCTTTGGGGCGTCTCGTATTCGCGGGGGGAAAAATTCTAGTTTAGAATATGACGAAATCTCAGCCTCGTTATACACGGCCGTAATCGGTCTTGATGACCAAGCGGCTATGTTAGCACTCCGGCGTTCCCATGTTGGTGCGTTGTTTAGGATAGATTCCGATTTCTCCCGTGAACCAAAGCTTATAATATAACATGGATATACTCTCCCTAGTAAACTTCGAATATAGAGATCATGGGATACAATTTTCGAAACCAGATGCGATAAATATGACTCCTAAACCAGTGCAGTTTCGGCCGAGATCTCGAGCTTACACTTATCCATCACAAGATCTGGAATCGAACGGCATATGCCTATGTTCATGGAGCGTTGTGCGTCTCGAGACTCTTGCGGTGCCCGCGGATGCCGTACGAGCCCGTAAGCAATAACATGCATGCAAACGAAAAGAAGGGGATAGATGCGGTATCATGTAAACCGTACAATATACTCACGGGTAACGTTCGTGAAGATGCTTCCTCCATTACACGTTGATCGCCCTCGAAGTTCGGCTGAAAGGTTCTACTGAAGACCGGACTTCTGCAAGTTGAGATTCGCGGGAGGGTCGGCAATGCCATGGGCTTGGATGTTCAGCAAGCAACAAAAAATCCAACAGAGCCAACACACGTAGTGCCTGCACTTGATACAACTAAATGGCAATGCAGAATCCGAACACGAACCAAGGGATACCCAAATTCAAGAATGGCCGGTGTGTGTATCGGTAAGCTACCGCACAGGATCGCTGTGACTCTTAAAAGTTACAGTTTTTCGGCTGTCTATTCCGTGTAGTCCGGGTAAGAATAGAATTGCCGTGCGGTCTAGGCATCGGCGAATAGACCTCCGATCAATCAATCCCGACAGCAAACGACCCCCTCAACCAAGACCGTAGGTTATTTTAGTATATATTAAGCCAACAACACTCGACTCTTGGACTTTACTGGGCCTCCTCAAACTATCCACCAAGATGGCATCGCTCGTTTCGAGTATTCCCAAGATTCTGGGCAGTCTGCCACAGCAGCTCCTCCTACACATTCAAACTCTATCTTCAAGCGAGTTACTCCAATACGCATTTACGCTTGGAGGCGTATCCGCCCTCTCATATATTTTCGTATATCTTCCCGCTCGCTTTGTTTATCGGGTGTATTTTCATCCTCTAGCTGGTATTCCGGGTCCCAAGTTCCAGTTGACGTCCAATTATTTCCTGGGGATATACTGGAACCAGCCAAAAACGCAGGGGACTTATCTATTTGAGCTAGAGAAGTGGCATCAGAAATATGGTATGATTCGTCGCAATTTGCGTTCGCTTCAGTAGACGCGGGGCTAACCAGTTTGATAATCGGTACGCGGTGTAGGCCCAATCGTGAGAACTGCCCACAATATGGTCCATTTCAACGATATCGATACCTATAACCAGTATGTCTTCAGGGCTGAGATTTGTCTATCTGTCCATGTTGGGGGGATAAGGTAATATATTAATCATATCAATATCTATTCCTTAGAATCTTCAAAGTCGGCACCAGGTTCCCCAAATCCGCGTCGCTTTATACTGAACCCACGACGCAGGGTTCTCTCCTAAACATCAGCAACTTCCATGATGCCCACCTCCGTCGCAGTGCTCTGCAACCATACTTTTCCAAACAATCCGTTCGGAAACTCGAAGGCCTTATCAGCTTGAAAGTTTCAAGATTCCTCGATCGTCTCGACGAGATGGGCACAATCAACATGGGCCGGGGTTTTAGATGTCTTGGCTGCGATGTCATCACAACCTATTCCTACGAAAAGTGTTTTGAGGCCCTCGAACATGAAGAGTTTTGCCCAGACTGGCTCCGGGCTTTTGAGTCGCTTCTAACCCCACCTGCTATTGCGTTCATATTCCCTCCCGCACTAATATTTTTCACATGGCTATTTGACAAATTGGACAAGACCACTGTCCGAAAGATTGCGCCACCTGTTGCAGACATAGTAGACTTTATGGCTCAATGTCGTACAGCTGTTATGCGGCAGAAGGCTAGATGGGATGCAGGGGAAAGGGATATGGTCACTATTTTTGAGCAGTTATTCCAGGACGACTTGAAAAAGGGAAGAAAAGCGTCAACAGATAGTGAGCTTGCGGCTGATGCCTTGCTTACAATTTCCGCTGGAATGGATACAACTGCACATGCACTGACCCTAGCGACATACTATCTCGTCAAAAATCCTCTTATCCAACGGAAGTTGCTTGAAGAACTGAAGACCGTAATGAACGACCCGAAAGACGATGTAAGAGAGGAAGTTTTGGAACAACTTCCGTTTTTACAGGCCTGCTTGAAAGAATCATTACGGTTCTCTCATGGCGTCCCGGGTCCCTTACCGAGAGACGTTCCTGCAACAGGCACAACAATTATGGGACACTACCTGCCACCTGGGACGATTACTACGACCTCTCAGTACTTTTACCACACTAACCCGAGGGTGTTCCCCGAGCCTCTAAAATTTAACCCAGACCGGTGGCTGGCAAGCGATACAAGAGAGATGGAGAAATACTTCATGCCGTTTAGCAGGGGTGCAAGAATATGCATCGGGTTAAATCTAGCATGGGGAGAATTATCGCTGACGTTGGCGAGGTTGATTAGAAGATATGAGATAAGTTTTTCGGATGAGTTCAAGCATGAGAATATGGAATGGAAAGCCATGTTCGTTCCACTACTTAAGGGACCTTTGCTGGTTACTGTGAGAGAAAGGAAGGACTAAACCTTGGGGAGCTGAGGAATCTGCCTAACAGCTCTTCGGGTAAACTCGACATCGCGTGGGCTAGACCAGGCGGATTTGGAATTTTCACAATGTTGTTCGACTGACTGCAGGAATACGCGTATACGTCACAGGAGGGCCGTGTCGACGTCTCATAGGTGGATGGGCCTCGGGAGGCCTAGCCCTTGTTTATCACACTCCTCATGCATAGTTTCTCTCCTGCATCTTAGTATAAGCTCTACTCTTTTTACATCAACTCATGTCTCCGCTTTGGGTCATTTCGTACATATTTTGTCTCTACCCTGCATCAGTGTGAAGGTGCATGTATCCGATCGGTTCTGTATTATATATTAACTATATAATCATTGAGAAGCTATTGGAAGTATTAACAAAACATGCATGTTTTATTTTGCAAGCCCTGAGGGTTATATAATTATAAGATTTTAGCTGCCAATTGTTTCATAGATGTCGATGATTCTGTCGAAGAAAATTCTGACACTAGTCTGCTGCGTGCTTTAACCGTGCACGCGCACGCTGTGACAATCTGCAACTGCATCTGCAATGCTATGAATTCAGGGCTCTGCAATGCAACGGATCAGCGGCTTCCCCTTTTGAGAAACGGGCCGGGGTTGAAACTGTTGTGTTTGTCAGGGCAAGCCTTACAAGGCATGCTTAAGGGGTTGTAATGTTACGGACTGTCAAGAAAGACCCCTTTGAGTTGGCGAGAAGGGTATCCCGGGCCTCAATTTTTAAAATCTACAGAATATGATGCTGCCTGAGGCTCAAGGTATGCATGCATATGATCCACCGGGAAGCCCTCATTCCGGGAAATATTGTTGCCCAAAAGAGGCGTATGTGGGTAAATCTACGGCAGATTTAGCTACCCCGTATTCGGAAAGGTTCGTGATATCATCTTTGGATTTCCCTACGGAAAACCGATGTTACTTTTTATGTAAGCGTCGATCATGAGAGTCCGCCTTAGCTGGCTACTTTTCGTGACACTGCCTTCGGTAGTTCCGTCGACTCCACAACATTGGTATTTCACAGTCTCGCAATATCTGCAATCCCACCTAACTTGAGGGGTTATACTTCGACTTGGTACCAATCGGATCGCAAGGAGCCGACTGAAAGCGTCAAAGGTTAGTGCCTCCGATCAATCGAGGAGGTCGGAAAAGCTAGAGCCGTCTTGGGATCCTGGTATGCTCTCGAACATCTGCAGAAGCATACGTATGCCCGCTAAGTTCCGAGGCTGAGCGTCGATATAATACCACTGCAATCTCATTTCCGGGCCGTCAGAATAATCAGAGGGAAAAGGCGAGTCGCGCGAGTCGAATGTTATTTAATTTCGGCAAGGTCTCCGGATTAGTGGCACAGAGGCACTTTTTCAAGGGAACACATTCGCCTTTCGATTAATATTCTTTCCCACAACATTTGCACCAATTTTGAGGCTCTTTTTATATTTTTCTTGGTTCTATTTCACCGTATTTCCTTTATTCTATTTTATTTCTATTTTTATTTCATTTTATTTCCTTTATTTTCCTTTTTATTATTTCAAGTGATGGGAAAACAGAACCTGTCCGGCCTGCTGTTACACCTCGGCCTGCTATCGGCGGGCTACGCCGCAGCGAACGCCATTGACGTCGACAACACACGCGCCGAACTATCCGCCCCGCTCGAGAAACGCGTTGTCCCAGACGCTCCAAACGGATACGCTCCCGGGCCTGTCGACTGTCCTTCGACCCGACCGTCGATTCGATCCGCCCGTGAGCTCTCCAACCAGGAAACCTCATGGCTCGACAAGCGTAGGGCCAATACAATCCAGCCTCTCAGAGACTTCCTTACCAGAGTTAATATCCCTGGTTTCGATGCTGGGGCCTATGTCGATGCGAACCGAAACAATGTCAGTCGGATACCGAATATCGGTATTGCGGTGTCTGGGGGCGGATACAGAGCGTTGATGAATGGTGCCGGTGCTTTGGCTGCTTTCGATTCTCGAACAACAAATTCAACATCTGCGGGGCACATTGGAGGGCTGTTGCAATCCGCGACTTACCTTGCCGGATTGAGTGGTGGCGGGTGGCTCGTGGGGAGCTTGTCGCTGAACAATTTCACGACAGTTGAGGCTATCGTGAACTCGAGTCCCGATCAGATAGGCTCGCTGTGGCAGTTCCAGGACTCCATAATTGCCGGTCCTCAAGCGAGCGAGGTCCAACCACTCAGCGGCAGGCAGTATTATGAGAATATCATCGATGCTGTCAATTCCAAGGCTAAAGCCGGTTTCAATACGTCTTTGACTGATCTCTGGGGCCGAGCCTTGTCATTCCAACTTATCAATTCGCCTGAAGGAGGGCCAGGTAAGGGTTCTACGTAGTCGGGCTTTCCAGTTTCATAACCACTGACTTTCGGGTAGGAATCACTTGGTCCGCCATCTCAGACGACCCTGACTTCACTGCTGCGAATGTGCCAATGCCAATCCTTGTCGCTGATGGACGAGCTCCTGGTGAAATCATCGTCTCTTTGAACACAACCGTTTTCGAATTCAATCCCTGGGAACTAGGAAGCTGGGACCCTACCGTCTTCGGATTCGCTGTATGTATTTGCACCATTAATTGACGCAACTCCTTCTACCCAGATGTTTGCTAACTTGCATTCGTAGCCCTTACGATACGTTGGGTCCAACTTTTCCCAGGGCACCGTGGTCAGAGGTGAACAGTGTATCCGGGGTTTCGATAACGCTGGTTTTGTCATGGGCACATCTTCGTCTCTATTCAACCAATTCCTTCTTAATTTCGAGAGTGTCGCCGGTTCCATACCCAGGGTGATCAGGGGACTTGTGGAGAACTTCCTTGAGAGTCTCAGCTCCGATGAAAATGATATCGCCGACTGGACCCCAAACCCATTCTTTGGCTGGAACCCACAGACAAATCCCAGCTCAGAGTCAAGACGTCTAACTCTTGTGGACGGTGGAGAAGATCTCCAAAACTTGCCTCTCCAGCCTCTTATTCAACCCGAGCGTGAAGTTGATGTCATCTTTGCTGTTGACTCGTCCGCTGACACCCTCGCTCCTGGTGCGAATTGGCCGAACGGGACGGCTTTGGTTGCTACCTATGCCCGCTCCATCAGCGGCGAGTTGAACAACGGAACCGGGTTCCCGTCTATCCCGGACCAAAATACCTTTGTTAACCTTGGTCTGAATACCCGGCCCACGTTCTTTGGCTGCAGCGTGTCGAACTTCACCGGTGTGATCCCGCCACTTCTCGTTTATATTCCCAACTATCCATTCATCTATAACTCCAACGTTTCAACCTTTACGCTATCGTACAATATCTCCGAGCGGAACACAATCATCCAGAATGGCTACCTCGTTGCTACTCGAGGTAATTCAACATTGGATACGAATTGGCCTCAGTGTGTCGGGTGTGCGATAATGAGTAGGACCTGGGCGAGGAATGGCGCCACCGTACCTGACGTTTGCAACCAGTGTTTCAATCGGTATTGCTGGAACGGAACTCGCGCATCCGAGCAACCAGCCCAGCCGTACGAGCCAACACCTGTTTTCGCCTCAGTAAATTTGCAAAAGAATAGTGCTTTGGCGCTTGCCCCGAGTTTTATTTCCTTGATGGCGGTAGTTGGCACAATCGCGATGATTGCGCTTTGATTGGAGTGAAATAACATTTTATCATGCAGTTTGACTACCTAGTTGCATTTTGGGTGCATTTTTGGGGTGCGTTTTGGGGTGCGTTTTTGGGGTTATATTCTTACTATTTTCCTGTTGAACCTGTTACTACCTTTCTCTTTTCAGTCCGAAGTTACGGCCTTGGAAAAATTGTATACTTAATTATTCACTCCTCCAATTTGGAATGCCAACATATTGGAAACACGTGCATATCACCCTGGCTCGTGCATATTGCTGAGGCTTCGCATTTTCAAACTCGATGCTATCAGATCGAAAATGCAAAACTACCGACCCTTATCTCGCGAAATCGAATTTCGGTACGAAACGGTGAACTATCATCGCCAGGGCCCACAGTCGGTGTCGCGTGCATAGTCCTTCCACTAACAGGCCACCGTCGAGATACGAATAACCCACCGGGCCCCAGTTTTTAGGTAATGCATCTCAGCCTGCTCCACAGGAGACGAATCGAGCTGTCTGTGGTACAGGAATGAGGCCGTGCGACGATGCACGAGGCCTCCTACTCGCATGAATCCCGCCAGTGAACGAATCAATCTTATCTCATAGTTGAACCCGCATGGGTCGGCTGCACTATCAGCATCGGCGATTGGTCCACTATGCGAAGGCCCTTATCTTTCGGGCAGTTGGGCGGGGCAGGCTTGGTCCAAAAACAAGATTTGGGCCACAAACATTGGCAGCGGGAAGACTTCTATTCACGAACTTGTCTTAGAACCGGCCGCACCGAACTTTTGTTCGAAAAAGCAGGCAGCAATGCATTTAGAAGAGTAGGCCAGCGGGCACTTCGTTCGCCGTCAACGAGGCTTTAAAATGGAGGGCGAAGGACTTTTCCCCTCTTTGGTTCCTTGCGCAACTGTTTCTCTTCGGTTTCTTTCATACTCGTCGCCTTTTGCAGCATATGCATATCTTCGGTTTTCCATTCCGATAGCGTACGTGCGGTGAACGCGATACAACCCAGTCTCAACATGACTAGCACCCGTGCCGCCGAGAAGGAAGAAATTCCTGGAACCGAGAGGATTTTTGAAGGCGACCAAACGGAAATTCTCCTCCTCCCGCACCCAACCGACAGCCCTAATGACCCTCTGAACTGGAGCTGGAAACGGCGGTATTGGCAGGCATTTCTGGTTTGCTACTACACAGGGCTCACAGCTGCGACCGCCAATAACGCGGGAAGCACTGCAGAGCCAGTCCTGAACGAACTGGTAAAAACCTCGTGCTCCTCGCTTCTAGTGTGTTGAATCAACGACTTCGAAGAGTATACGGAACTGATACTTTCGATCGGGTGATTTAATTAAAGGGAATATCCTATGAGATATACAATGACGCGGCCGGTGTTCTTTTCGCCGGGATCGGATACTTTGCGCCCTTCATTGCTGCTCTTGCAACCCTATACGGAAGGCGCATCGGTTATCTCGTCTCCATGATTCTCGGACTCATCGGTTCCATATGGTTCGCTAAAGTCAAGGGTATTGGCGATACCATTGGCAACCAATTATTTGTCGGAATGTCAGAATCAGGCGCTGAAACAATCGTCCAATTATCTCTGATCGATATATTCTACTCCCACCGGATCGGAACAGCGCTCGCTGTTTATATCCTTGCGACTTCGATTGGCACCTACCTTGGCCCACTCGTTGGTGGATATATCTCTGGAGGACCGTTGGGGTGGAGATGGGTTCCTTGGCTAGATGCGATTCTTTACGCCGTATCGTTCATCGTATTTTATTTCGGTCTAGAGGAAACTTACTTCGACCGCGAGCGATACCTTCAGTACTATGCGACGGATACACCAGGGGTTGTGATCAAGGGTGAGAAGGACGCAGCAGGGGATAAGACAGACGAGAAAAAACTCGCCGAGAAAACGTCGACAGACAACGAGGATACTGAAAAGAAAGCCGGCGCAAACGAAACCACCGGTCCTCCAGAGCCGCTTGTCCAGCGAGGAAAAGACCCAAGGGTTAAGAAAACGTACTGGGAAAGCATTGCCTTGATCACTCCGGCGAGCAACCTGAGGGGATGGGGTACCAAGCAGTATTTCCAGCGTCTCATCCAGGGAATGCGGGTCTTCGCTTTCCCGGCCGTTATCTACTCCGGATTGCAATGGGGTGCTCAGGACGCATGGCTTAGTTTCTACCTGACAACTATGGACGAACTATGGTATGGGGAACCCTGGAACTACAGCAACTACGGTGTCGCACTTATGAACGTGCCCTGTCTCATCGGTGCAGTCATCGGCTGTCTTTACGCTGGTCCCTTGAGCGATTGGTTCTGCCTTTGGATGGCCAAGAGAAATAACGGTATGAAAGAAGCCGAATATCGACTTTGGCTGGGACTCGCAAACATGATAATATCTCCGGCCGGGCTACTAGTCTTCGGAATAGGGAGCGCAAGAGGCTGGACCTGGCCTCCAACATATATAGGTCTAGGCTTGATCGGCTTCGGATGGGGTTGCTCCGGCGATATTGCCATGGCGTACTTGGTGGATTGTTACCCGGATATGGTTATCG
Organism: Arthrobotrys sphaeroides; assembly: GCA_036971245.1. Classification (NCBI taxonomy): domain Eukaryota; kingdom Fungi; phylum Ascomycota; class Orbiliomycetes; order Orbiliales; family Orbiliaceae; genus Arthrobotrys; species Arthrobotrys sphaeroides. The sequence continues at coordinate 468,741 of JAJTTW010000009.1, read as the reverse complement.
AGGGTATGGTTGGAGTAGCGGTGATTAACAATACATTGGGGATGACTTTTACATTTGCTTGCAGTCATTTTATAGCAGCTGCTGGGACGGAGAATTCTTACATTATCATTGCGGTGTTGCAGTTTTTCTTCGCGGGTTTGACGATTCCAATGATCAAATGGGGGAAGAGTATTAGAAAGTGGACCGCACCGAGTTATAGGCGATTTTTGGAGATTAGAGATGGGTTGAATCGACACTGAGGCGTGCCCTATATATCGACAATTACACAGAAGCAACGGGGAATTGATTTGGGGAGATACTGCGGCGGATTTGTTGCATTTTCGCCCGCTAGCTATGCCTAAATGTTGATGAGTTTCTAAAGACGGCCCGCGTAATGAAGTTTTGATTATCGATCGATCGTAGCGATGGAGCTCATGGAGGAGGTCACTATTTGAAGGTATTCCCGAGTATCGATATCATATTCTTAATATTTTATATATCCTACTATTTATATATTCGAATGAAGGGCCTTGGTTAGCTTCTAGACACCCTCTTGGAGCAACTAGGATACATTTATAATTACCTCTCCGCCTCGCACAAGCGGCTCCCCATCTGCATCTGTATCACTGTAAACGATACCATTGCATTCGGGACACTCTCGACGTTCGTTTAATATATATTCCGGAAGCGGTCTGGGCTCTTCCTCTCGTACTGCGCAACGACCCGGGTTCTGTTGTTCGAAAACACATTTTCTCCCCATTTCGTAACGATGTTTTTTGCCGATGGGCTGCCGACAGTTTCCGTAGGTTTTAATTGTGAAAGTACACATGGTTGGGGACCCGATATAATGGGCGTGAGAAAGTTCTGGAGTAGTCGCTTTGCTTCAATAAGCTTATAGGGTTAATATTAGGAAGGAATATTCTTGATGAGGCACTGTGACTGAGTCCTAGGCGTCTGAAACTACCATGGGATTATACCGTACATCCCTAGTTAATGGTGTACTTATATTCGGATATCGTACCTCAGATAGTAGTCAGAGCTAACCCAGGCAGGATCGCCTTGGAGCCGCCGAGATCAGAAATTAGATTACTGATAATCTTACCAACAACGAGTCCTAATATCGTCGATCGAAACAGAAAGAGGCTCAAAATTAGACCAATATGGATACTAAGTCATTGGAGGTAGGAGTGTTAGAGCCTAATGGGCACAATTATAGTGTCAAAATATCGCTCTAATTAGCACCGAAGTGAAAACAATAAAATTTAAATTTTTTTACTTGGGCTTAAGGTTCTAGACGTATTTCGCTAATGGGGCTCCATCGTAGTTTTATTATTTTTTAGCTAGTGCGAGCGCTAGAGCTGGTGAAGTCTTATCTCTCATCTAAAATCGACGGATTCTGATATATGTGAAATGTGAAGCCACGAGAGAATTTATAGGCGAGACGACATCCACACTATAAATAAAAGTGCTCATGAGTTGGGACATCGATGCCTTGAAAAGGTCAAGAATGTGTATATAAACCCCCCCTAACTGCCCTGGCTGGGTCAATACTAGAGGGGTAAAATATTCCTATTGCAATATAGACCTGCCCGTATTCTCAGCTTTAAGAATTACTTCATACCGTCTCCTCTAATTATAAATTTCAAAACCAACGTTACGTCGCAACAACCACTCAATAGCTATGGCCCCATACATATACCCTACAATATCAATTGGCCCATCCGACATTCGATGGGACGAGCTCTACAAACTTACGCCTACTGGCTATGAAGTATCGAAGGAAAAGAATCCCTCAATATCGAGTTACCGCGGCATCTGTATGGACGACATATATGAATATAAAGATTTAGCAATAAAATACTCCGTCCAGTCCCGGGAGGCAGATATGGCGGAACTTGCAGGTGATTGTGGGGTCAAAGTACATGGTTATATCCTCAAATTCGATCTGGATGGCGGCTTACCTCGACGGGTTGGGCTTGCGATGGAGATTGCTCAGCCCTTGCATGAATACATCCGAAATATGGACCCGTCCGAAAAACCTAGGATCAAGAACGGGATGATCGCGGTAGTGGAGAGGTTGCATACGGAAAAAAATATGGTTCATGGTGATATCAAACCACATAATTTCGTTATCTGCAAGGATAAACAAATCCGACTTTGCGATTTTGAAAGCGGCCGGCCAGCAGATGAGAGCATCGAGACCTGGTGGGATCTCGACGAAGAAGCGCTGGTTGGGCGGTCTACTCCACGGTATTGCAACAAAAAACGTGGACCGTGGGCCCGAGCACCGCCTACTAAGCTGGACGATTTATACGCGTTGGCGATTTCTATTTGGGAGGTATATACCGGCAAGGTGCCTTTGGATGGCGTCCAATCCGGTGACGAGATGGAGTCAGTGGTGGCGAGTGGCCAAACGGTGGATCTGATGGAAGTCGACGACGCAGAAACGAGAGAGTGGATAAGGAATATCTTGCGACAAGGTGGAGCCTCGGTCTAGAAATTTGTACCGAGGTTTCGCATCACAAAATCGGATGCACTGCTACTCGATCCGATCAATAATATATAGTTTACAATTATTGTTATGCACCTCGCATTATGATATTACTTCTGCCGCTACACGCAGACTTATGTTTTTTTAAAAAAGAATGTCATTTAAATCTTTATCAAGATTATTGGTTTTTTACTACGTACACCAGCAATTTGTGACGCCATAGCGATATCCCACGATATCCGAGCACGAAATATCTCGTCAGATGAATTCACAAAATGGCTTCGATATGGATTATGGCGGGTCTGTTGTGCGTGGCGGAGATAGCAACACTATTGCAGTTGTATAGTTGTATTTTATTTTGTTGCCACTTAGAGTTACATGGAAGAGCATAAAAGATTTTCAGAGGTTCTAGCTAGATATAGCAGATGGGCTTAAAGGAGACCCCGACGCGGCGACAGACACATAATTCGAACACCCCGTCGCGTTCAGATACCTATATCCAAAGTTCCCACCAATAGGATCATAGGCAAGATCGAAACAATTCAAGAGCTTTCTTCCTGTGTTAATATACCCCACCTTCGAACTGATTCCGAACTGTATGGGCTGCATAGGATTAAGAGAGTTCCTAGTTCCTTCTGCCATATCGTATTTCAGCGTATAGAGCTGTGAAGTCCCCGGAACGGATATCTGGAATACGCTAGACCCGCTTGTCCATGCAGGTACCCCAGAAAAGTAGGAGTTCGGGATCCCGGTGTCGACTAGAACAGTTCCCGAGTTATTGGCACCGTTATCAACATTATATATCATTGGAGGTGTAGCCCAGTCCCTATAACCGTCCACGTTTTGCTGTGGAAGTGTCGTCCAGGCAAAATCTTCGGTAATGATCTGGTTTAAACCGAGGTATAACCCATCATGGGTGATAGCATAACCTTGACAGAAGTTGTTGCTCGAAGGAGACACGGGTTGGCCGTTGAAGCGGATCGTATCTAGGAACGGATTGGCGTTCTGAGGGTCGCCTCTTCCGAATCCTATCCCCATGTAAGCAACGTGCGGGATGACCGCCCTCTCGGTGGTAGAGGCACTATCGTCTTCATCCCGTTTATTAGAACAGCCGCCAGAGCACATGCACCCTCTCGCAATTTTCTCCGTGGGGCATCTCTGGCCGTCCGTGGTGCTGTTGAATGTAGGACAGCAAACCTCGTGGTCCTTGACAAGGATCTTAGTGCGCATATCGTACGGCCCGAAAGACATATCGATCCATTCTTCATAGCCCTCCTCAAGCCAGTGGCTGCTGGTATAAAAGATCTGCGTGGGAACAGTTCGGGTGAAAGTAGTGTTGGGGAAGAGATTTATTGAGGCGACAAGCCCCGTGGAACCCGTATCAACAACCGCTGTAAGAGGGACTCCGGCAACCGTGATGTTGAGCTTCGGAGGGTCAGCCCATTGACCAATTGGGAAAGCCCAGGGGGCGAAATAGGTATCCGTGCAGGATTTGGTATCCCATTGGAAGCCCTGGGTTGTCGTAGGTGGGGGGCACTGGGCCGGGTCTCCCCGCGTGATTTGCCGGTCAGCCAGGCAAGGGTCTGGGATTGCTGCCGCCGATGCCAACGTAAAGGTGATAGCGAACCATGGGAACTTGTTCCCTCTTGGTTTCTGAGACCATCTTTCTCGGAAGCAGATCATGATGTAGTTTTAATAGTAGATATCGCGGTATAGGTACCAAATTCGAAGGCAGGGTCTAGTTTTGCAATTTTAGTTACTGGAGCACAGTGACCGACGATCACAATGCCTCGTCTATATATACACATCGGACTGTTTAAGTTTGGAACAGCGACTCGAATCGAAGCTGTTAAGTTTGCGGGAGCGTAAGACGTATTTAGAGTGCAAAACGCTTCCTCGTTTAGTATGCGGGCTGCCCATCTCGAGGATGTCCGCAACGAAGAACATCGTCTTTGCGTTGCGGCGATGTTGGAATTTCTGTGTTGCGGGATCATCGCCGGAACAGGGGTCAGCGACGGACAGGGTCCACTTCGCCACCAAGAATTCCGACTGAAGATAAGGGTTTTTAAGGGTGGGATTCTCATGCAAGCCATGCCGCTAATACTCCACATCGAAGTGAATGGAGATGCCAGTTATCGGTTAGTATGCATCTCCCTTCAGTGCTCCTCCAATGATCCAGTGGTTAAACCATACGGCCATATATTTATTTAGATTCACAGAGAATTGATGGGGAATTGTTCGAAATCAGGAGACTTCGAGGCGAATGCAACCAGATTTGTCTTGAGAAACGGTAACACTGCACAGGACATGTCGGCGAGACGTCATCGGTGGGTCTCTGTAGTTTCTGGAAGAAAACTTTATATCTCGAGGTTCGACCCTGATGACCGGAAAAAATTAAGCATCGATGCATCATGGCAAAAAAACGGTGGTCTGATTCTGAAAGGCGAGAACTCTATTAAAAGCATCAACTAAGAGAAACATTTTCTCGTCAACGGTTTTTGTCTTCAATAATGGTTGACATGGTTTGTCTAAGTTTTTCTGACTATTCGCAGAATGTAACGTCAAGACAACCAAGAAAAATCATTCGCGCAATTGGAATGTGACGGTGGAGGGTCACGGGGAGCTTTGGATGGGATATCCGGGTTCTCGATACCTAAAGAGAAGATGTATCTTCCTGGCGTGAGTTTGTACTCTACCTCGCAACTACCGACTTTTCCTAGCGAGAGGTGATAGGAATGTGACGGTGGCCGGGGACCTAAGTATAGGCAGCCCGCAACCCAGTGACATGCCAGACCCTGCATGCGATAGCGTAATCCAGGCCGCGCTAGGATCACAATACTACCTGAAAGGCTAAATAATCGCGGCGGTTTGGAGCTGTCCAGCTCGATGCCGAGGACGCCTCCTTACTTTTGAGTTCCTATAGGTCCCGGAAAGGCAGCTTTCAGCGGCACGGAAGCTGCGACATTTTCCTGGTGTGATATAGGTGATATGACCTCTATTGCACTATCGTGCAATAGTTTTCCGTGGTGGGGCTATGAATCCCAGAGGTTGCATGGAGGGAGCTGAGCAGGCCCGGCCGGGCCCAGCTGCATCTTGGATCACACCCACATACCATTATTCTCCGTCGACGAAGGAGGGGAAGGAGTTCCCAAAGGAATATTTGTCAAGATGGGATGATCGTATATATACGAAGGGGTATCCAACCTTCTTTTTGGCCTTTCATCTACCAGCTTCAGTCGTTCAAGAATCAGATATCTCATATATCGCGAGTCACACTCGTTTTCAGATCAAAGTATACGCATCACAGCCGACGTGCTGATATCGCCAGAATCAGCACTTTCCACTCGTTCTAAATTACAGCCTTACCATACAGAGCACAGCAAGTGACAGGCGGCAGGCACTCGTATCCACCCTCAGCCTCCTGCTTATTGGTTATCGGACCAGCGACACAGGAAAATATTGAACCTGGCCTGGACCCGGTCCTGGTTGCAGCACATCAGCTCCACCGTTTACGGCAGGTTGTTGGATCAAACCGCATTTTGCGCTTGCAACCTCTCAGCCTCTCGCTTTTTGGCCGCCAAAGCACACCGCTAACGACACTATCACGAGTCCCTGCGTTGTTTGGAGGGGTTCCAACGGAGACTAAGCAGCGACGTGGATCTGCCAGGATTTTGAGCGCATATATTAATATCGGCGCATAAAACCAACTTAGGCCTCCTCCCGCGACCTGTCCCCTCTTTCCTCTCTTCTTCCATCACCGTTCGATCAATTCATCCTTTGGATATCGTCGGAATCGCCATCATCAATCACCATTCGTCTCTCCTTCAAATAACTTCACCACAATGCAAGTCAAAAGATTCATTCTGATAGCGGCAAGTTTGCTGCCTGCTATCCTTGCTCAGACTAGCTCCAACTGCAATCCCCTCAAAGGATGTAAGTACCTATATACTTAATTCTATGTACCTGAACGTTGCCGTATTCGATACGTTTATGGGCTCCTACATACGACATGACATTCCTTGCTAGAAAATACGCTAACTTATGTTCCGGAACAGGCTTCAAGGACAATCCGGCGCTCGGATCAACTTACACATGGGATTTCACCAAAACCCACGGGGAAGCTCCTAGATTCGATATCGTTTCCTCTGCATCCCGAATTTCGTATAGGGACGATGGAATGCACATGTCGGTTACGATGAAAGGCGATTCGCCAACCCTGCAGTCTCAGTTCTACATCTTCTGGGGTAGAGCCGAAATCGTCATGAAAGCCGGACCAGGAGCTGGTATTGTCAGCTCCCTTGTCTTCCAGAGCGACGTTTTGGACGAAATCGATGTTGTGAGTACCTGGTTCCCTGTCAATTGATCCTGTACTAGCTATGAAACAGAGCGCTAATGTTAAAACATAGGAATTCATCGGGAACCAACCTGGAAATGTCCAGACTAACATCTTCTCCAAGGGGAACCAGGATGTGCATATATATGGTGCCAACACTGCTGTCGCGGATACAGTTGGAGTTTTCCACAGATACACCGTAGACTGGACCCCTGAACAAATCACCTGGTCTATCGATGGGAATGTGGTCCGTGTTTTGGCCCGAGCTGCTCTAGGAGACGTCTATCCACAGACACCGATGCAAATCAAATTCGGCCCATGGGCTGCAGGTGACCCGTCGAATGCTCCGGGAACTATCGAGTGGGCCGGTGGACCTATCGACTACAATTTGGCGCCATTTGATATGGTTGTTGCATCGTTGACTGTGACCGACTACTCCACTGGGGCGACTAAGTATCGCTACAAGGACACTAGCGGCTCTTCTGCGTCTATCGAAATCACTGGAGGTGGAAACCCCAATCCGCAACCTCAACCGGACCCGGAACCAACTTCCAGTGCTCCACCACCACCACCGACCACTACTTCTACACCGCCCCCGCCCCCAACAACCACTCCCCCACCCCCAGCCCCTCCTCCAACTACAACCTCTACTCCACCACCACCTCCTCCACCAACTACAACTTCGAGTAAGTCCACCCCTCCACCGCCTCCGCCTCCTCCAACGACCACATCGGAGCCAACTTCGACTTCTGAGTCCACTACATCCACCACCGAGGAGCCGGAGACGACTACTTCTAAATTGAACATTCCAACTAAGATCGTAACCACTTCTTCCTCTCCAGTTCCCACTTCCACTTCCAAGCCACCCCCGCCAAAGCCTACCACCACCAGCTCCGAAGAAGACAAGGAAACTACCACCTCCGAAGAAGAAACGTCAACCTCCTCCCGTCCCACAAGGTCGACCTTCCTGGTTGAAACCACTCGCGCTTCCACCTCTTCTAGGCCATCTGAACGTACAGAAGAAACTACATCCAGCGTTCTTCCCACCCAATCAACCAACAACCGCTTAGCAACCAACTCTGACGTTCCAAACAGCGGTGATCACGTCCGTGCCGCTTCCCCTCTGGTAATCGCCTTCATCGGGATGTTTGCCCTCCTTTAAATCCCCCCCTTTAAGGTTTTTCCTTCTATCATTTGATATTTCCATCTTTTTTGCGTATTATTATTTATGACGACTAGCATGAGCTACATAGAATGAGTGGTTTTATGCGTCTCACGAAATAGCATAGGTTCATTGATTACGGTACATTCCAGGAATCAGCCTCTCCTTTAATTTCTCTCTCTCATTTCCTCAGCTTCTCCAGCTCCCCTTCTCTCTCTCCCTTACGCGGTTCCTACTACCTCACTGTTTACCATTTGTGTTTTCGCATAGCATTAGCGGATTGGGCTATAGGTGTTTTTATGGGAGACTTTCGTGTTCGCCGAATACTTTGTATCATGATTATTAAACAGGACGCCGGTTATGTTGTTTGTTGTTTTTTTCCTTGACATATATTAATGTAATGCATTGGAGGAATAGTGATCATGAGTCTTCATGCTTTAACTTGTATTTAGTCACCTAATGTACTTTTGGTTGGCTCGTAGGAGCCATTTCAAACTGAAACTGGTAAATTTATAAATTGGGTATTGGTTGGAGGAATCGGACAGATGGGTTGCAACTGTATACGTAATCACATGCATGTAGACATGTCTTGCGCGGGGACTCAACCAATGTGTCAGCAGTTTGGGCGGTAAGTTGCGTATACTTAGTGAATGGCCAACTACTTCTTAAGCACTCAAGTAGGTGGTTACTGAGCAATTATATTGACTAAAATCCTGTTGGTTTATTTATAATTTAAGATAGCGCAGAGGCAAATTTATGGCCAAACCCCATACGAGGAGGTTCAAGCTCAAACCATTGTTAACTTGTAAGTATAGAGGTTCATCGGACGAGAATACATAGACTCCGTTTAGTACATTATGCATTAATAAACAGCTATATATAGAAAATTCCAACATCCAAACTAGCTAGCCGCATTGTTTCACAAAAAACTTCATTCTACTCTGTCAGCCCGTCCGGCGAGGGCTTCGATTCCAATTTAGAGCCAATGGGAATTTTGCTTCCTCCTCTGACATAATACAAAACCGAAGCAGCCAACCATCCAACTCCCATGACACCTGCAATAACGGAATAAGCAATAGTGCCACCGGTGGTATTATCCGCCAAATCCAAGCCTAGCCCACCGTTGACGATACCTAGGACGATAATGGTTCTACCCCAGTAGGTGTGTATGTATGCCAAAATGGTTCGCTTGCCCTTGGCCTTGAAGAGCCAGTGGTGGATTAAGCCCACGATTGGTTGGAAGAATAAGCCGCCCATGACCACCATGCCGATTATTGGGTGGGTTTCTTTGAGGTATCTTAGGTCCTGGGCTAGCATAACGCCATATGCGAGCCCTGCGACTGAGAGTCCGAATCCGATGATCTGAACGAGCATGTGGATATCCGCTTTGTGGGTTCCGGGTACGACGCGGAGGAGGATCGCTCCGAGAGGGAAGAAGAAGGCGAAGGCGAGTCCCATAAGGATTCCGTGAATTTTTAGCATTCTTGTGATCCTCGACGCTGCGGCGTTACCGCTGTTTGAAGAACCAGATCCGAGGTTGATGTCATCATCGCCATCACCGCCGTCGTTGTTGCTAGGAGCTCCAGTAGAGGTAGGAACCGGGCTACCCGATGTCCCAGTTCCAGTAGGAGGTGCCGAACTCTGTGCACTTCGCACGAACGGGTTATCGCTGCTCCCTCCAGCCGCCGCGGTAAGGTCGAACGTAAACCCTCCGTTAAGATTATGCTGGGAAATTTGTGCCTCGACACTGGAAGAATCAAGTGCATTCCCGTCTCTGCTCGCCCAGATCCAATTCGATCTTGTATTCGTAACGCTAAGCCCCGCAAGGCTGAGGCAGTTATCGCATCGAACATTCGCAATCATGTTGTTACCCACAATCCCCGATCCATCGAGGACGGTGATCTCAGCATCACTCGAGAATTCGGGCTCGAAATGTCCCTGACCAGAACGGGCAGAGACCGTTACACCTCCTGAGCCATCAGCGTAAATTACGAAGATGTGCGAACCGGTCATGCCACTGCCTATTCCCAAGGCAATCCATGATTTTCCGCTGGCTGGACCACGAATTTGGAAGAATAGGGCGCCGGAGCCGGAGTCTGCGGTTGAAGTTGGGATGTTGAGGCTGAAGGAAATCGAACTGTCGTCTGGGGGAGTGTAGCGTGCCAGTTGGGCCGTGGATAGGCCGAGAAGGGAGGCTGTAGAGTGTGATAATTGTTAGTAAGTGATGATAGAGGTCATTAAATATCTTAATTGGTGAGGAATCTACGAACCAAACGCCGTAGCAATTGACCACCGCATCTTTGTAGTCCTAGGATATAGTAATATATATCACGTCAAACAGAGGTCTGGCGTTTTTTGGAGTCGTACGATCGCTCCTCGTGAAAAGGATAATAAAGGTCCCACCCGTCACAAAAACGCAGATTCCACAGTTCCTGATGCGTGATCAAGCGTAACCCGGTTACGAATTGGTTGCACAGTCGGAAACAGCGTAGGTATGTGCGAACAAACGCACTGGTGATGGCTTGTGTATCTGAGCGAAGTAAGGCCTTCGTCGCGCGACGGGAGCAGTTATCCGAGAAGCTTAGATAATTAAGCTTCAACGAAGAAAGGACGTTCGAACAAAGAAAAAGTCCCGAAACATGGCCAGCGTAAGCGGACGAGGTGAAGGTATAAATACTGGTACCGGGTGTCAAAGAGTAAATGCCAACAATCCGCTGGGTTCAGCCTTCCTCTCCAACTTTAATATTACCCCAGGGAAAATACATGATAATACCATAATAAACCCGTAGCGCTTTTGCCTAGAAAACGCCAACCCTGATACCTGAAGCTAAATATATAGATCAGCGGGCGTGCGCGGGCAATTCTGAGACCCGCCAGCGTTTCCTCCCTTATCTCTTTTCGTGCCGCCGTTGGGGGGTTGTGTCGGTCTTCCTTCGCTTTTCGTCGAGACCCGTCAACGGTGAACGTGACGATGGAGTTGCAGGTAAATGGTAAATTCCATGGGTTCTCAGGGGGGCGCAGTTCTCGCAGATAACTAATTCGGGTCCCACCCTTAAACCAAACGTCGACGCTGACATTAGGCCATGGGATGCTGGCTACATGCTTCTTTGGCCTTTCGCTCGGTTTGAACCGAGCAGCGAATGTAGTTTAGTCCATGTTGAAACGTCTGGAACGGGTCCTCGATTGGGTATCAACTGGGATGCTGTAATCAAGGTACAGGCCGCTTCGCTGATTGCCCAGAAATCCGTCGAGTGATCAATGCAATCAATGGGAATTGCGTGGGCTCTGCTCGTTTTCAGTTGATCCCTCTTGGCCTGTTACCCGCCAGGAATCGGAAAAATCCACCTCAAAGTATATATACCCATGCACCAACTTTTCCAACTATTTTTCTCCCTGAGCTCGATCTTCGCCCGCAGGCCGCGTAAACTGAACGCTGGACGAGGGCTGTGGTAATCCAATCTCTAATGCCTCTACGTGTTGGGGGTTAAAGTTCATCGAAACCCACAAGAAGGATCAACCGCCAGGTCCCCATTACCAACGGCTGACTGATTTCGCTGGACTTTCTCCCTGGGACTGGCGAATCACACAAGTCACTTTTGTAAGCGGGTCTTGGGTTCCCCACCCCGCTGAAGCTGCAAGGGAAATTTTAGCTTTAAATTGCGAAGTTAAACTCTGCCACGGCATTCAACCGAATCGGTGTTGGATGCAGCTTGCTGACGAAGCCTCGACCAAAAGCCTACGTCACACAAAGGAAAAACAGATCTTCCTGAAGCCATGCGTGACAATGCCTCGATCCCGTCGATCATAATAATAGGTCCAATAATTCTATAATTACTTACATAATTCAATCAACGATGATAATCTACATCACTCTGTCTATGCTTGGTGAATATTCGTCTGATTTCGAGGCTAGCCCTGAGTCCTAATCTCTATGGAAGGACTCAGGCCGCACTTGCAAGCCAACGTTATGGTAATGCTTCGGGCCTCATAACGTTAAAGTTGCTCCCAAAGCCGTGAGGCGATGGTATGCATTTTGTATCTCCGTATCAAAAATCAATAGAACTCCAAGAAACCCCAGGACACCTAGTTTCGGGCTCTAAGATAGCCAACTGAACAACTTTGTCGCATGAATCGAATGATCAATTGGATGAAAAAGCTTTCATGACCAAGCTGCTCGAATGCATAACAATAAACCGTGTAAGCGGGGAATCATCAAGCACGACATGAAACGATTACATATGTAAAAAGTGAGTGCATAAACGATGATAAAGGAAAGAACGACGACGAACAATCCAAAACACTAACAAACAAGAGCGAAATATACCTGGCCGTGCTGTGCATGCGGTGGATTGCGTTTGTGTACTTCGCCTCCCTGACTAACCCAATCACCAGGAGCTAATCTCTCTAATGCAGCTTAACTCCGAAGCAAGCAGCTCTGTAGTTGAAGTCGCTATCTAGGCGACGTAGGGAGCTGTCGCGGTGATAACGGTGCTGGACTGGGCGATAACGGTAGTGTGCTGGGCGATGGTGGTATTTGGCGAGGTGAATGGGCATGTGGCAATCTACGGAGGACCTGCCGTATCTTCTCCATCAAGTCCAAGATGAGAAACGGTTTCGTGATCACATCATCCTAGAAATAAAGTACTTAAGTTAGCCCACATCTGTTTCGTTGGTCATCAAGTTGCAGGTCAAGCAATCTCTGTCGCTTCTTCGGAAGCCGGAAGGGGTTGTAAGGCTGGTAACGAGCTATAACTTACCATTCCAGCGTTGATCATAAACTGGACCTGTTCGAATCGCGCGTTTGCGGAGGTACCGATGATGGGGACATGGCCACCGGCCTGCGCTTCGTATTCTCGGATCAGCCCGGTAGCCGTCGCACCATCCATTACCTAGTAATATTGAAGATCCCATGTCAGCGTGCTGCATATATATCCGTAGACCCGCTATACCGTAGCCGTAGCGACAAAGTAGATGTCCTCTGAAGCACTATCAGGTGAACATACCGGCATCTCCATGTCCATTAACACGATTGTGAACCTTTCCCCAGTTTTCAGGATCTCCAGGGCTTCCTCGCCGTTATTAGCGGTTACGGTTTCGCATCCTTGCGCTGCAAGCTGTTTCCGTAAAATCTTCTGGTTTAAGATATTGTCCTCAACAACCAGAACCCTGTATCCTTCACCAAGCCTCGGCCGTTTGTTGGTCGATCTGCGGTCCCCGATCTTTTGTACCTTCACAGGTGGTGGCTTAGACGGCCTGCGAGGATGTGATATGAAATCTTCTGTTGCAGACTTGGTGTCACTACCAAACGAATATGTCCGTTTAACCGCTTCATTTGGCGTCGATATTGCACTATGGGCAGCAGTAGGAGGTTCTGTCCGTTGAGCATGGAAGAAGAAAGAAAATGTACTTCCGACTCCCAAATCCGAATCAAAGTGAAGTTCTCCTCCAAGGAGGAAGCATAGTCGTCGTGCGATGAACAACCCAAGGCCGGAACCACCATACGAAACGTGAGTTTTCTATATAATCAGCAGCTCGAAATATGGTAAAGAGGCATGTGTATACTAACAGGAGCTTGGTGGAAACGCTGCCCGAGAACGGCTTGCATCTCCTTGGAGATGCCAATCCCGGTGTCCTTTAACATAGCTGTTAGTCAAAGGATATTCTGCGTTTTAGTCAGCCACTTAGATATACCTTGACGTGGACTAGCATGTACATCCCATTCTCCAATGGCATAGCGTTATCCTTCCCATTGCTATTTATGAGACTAGGCTCGCTGGCTGCACCGTTTACTTCGTCCAAAAAGTTGTCTGTAAACGATGGGCGAAGTTTTGACGAGTCCAGCGTGACGCAAATCTCCCTCGTTCCACTCTTCTGGCTCGTGAATTTAATGGCGTTCGTCACGAGGTTGATCTATTTATTGCTCAGCAATTGAAATCAGGTATACGCAGCAGAAGTTTAAGCTTACTAGCACCTGCATCAGTCGAGCTGGATCTATCATCCACCAATTCCGCATACAATCGGTGACAAAGTTGTCAGACAGCTTATCGCATCCGAAATTGATGATTAGCTTATGTCCAAAACATAGAGACATTAACATCGCATTTATACTTACGGTGAACTGCGCAGTGATTCCTTTACTCTTCAACTCCGGAACGAAGATCCTCATACCCCGTCGAATGATGTCGTGCGGCTGCGCAGGGACTGGGTCTACCGTCAAAAGGCCGGCGTCGAGTTTTGAAAGATTCAAAATGTCATCGATAATCTTTTTCTGATGTTCTCCACAGGCCAGAATTGTGTCCGCAGCTTCTTGTATCGCAGCGAGAGCGGCCGGGTCAGCATCTATATCTATTAGTGCATCCAGGGTCATCTGTATCTCGTCCGCTGATTGTAGAATCGCCGACAAAGGATTCCTATACCGCAAATGTTAGCAAGCCAGCTTCCCATAGAGCCAGTCCAAAAAAACTCACCGTAATTCGTGGCTTGTTCTGTGGAGGGCAAGTTGGATTAGCAGCCGGCTATCTTTTGGCAACTTAACATGTTGGAGAAATTTGCAACATACACATCCTATATTGAACGGATTGACACATTAACACATCAGATTTGAAGGTAGGATGGTCAGGGGGGTACCCACAATAAAATTGTCTTGCTGACGCTTTCGTTCCACAGCTTCTGCCGTCAGTTCTCGCTGGTATTCTTCTGCCAGTTTAATACTGGTAATGTCTACCAAAGTCCCAAACCAGCCCGTAAAGTTGCCGTCGTCGTCGTAAGAAGGATGTATAGAATTTCGGCACCACGTCGTGAAACCTCGGCTGCCAGGTCTTGAGTCGTTTCCAAACCGGAATTCTTCTGCCATGCTTCCTCGCTCTTCTACGAGCTTGTTGAATAGATGGACGATACGATCACGATCTTCGACATAAAGGTATTTGTCCCATACATCCGGACCTCCACTGCGATCCATACCGCATATGCGCCACCAGGCGTCGTTTGCGAAGATAATTTGTCCTTCGTTGTTAATGCAGACAAGACCTGGTAAAGGCACTCGTAGTTAGTGAAAACACCTTGACCTGGTCTTATCGAGGGAGTAGATCCTTCCCCACGTACCAACGGGAACACTTTCTGCGGTCTGGATAGTGTCAGCCTGTCTTCTACCACTCCGACGAAATCGAATTCACTCACTCTAGTGAACAGTGTCTCACTTTCTCTTAGTTCCTTCGTCTTTTTGTCAAGAGTGCGTGTTATCTGGAGGCTGTGAGCTCGTGCCATTTCTACGCAAGGTCTTATGTTAATTTATATCCATCACTGCAGAACGTCTCATCTTACCTGCTAATTTGCTCTCCAATAGGAGCCGCTCTTCATCCCTGACACTCCATATTTTGGCCACCGATGTCGAAATGATGCTTTGGACCCCATTTAGCCATTCTTGGTACATCGAGTCGTACGGCCTCCTGTGATTTTGCCCAATAATGAGGAACGCCTGCGCGATTCCTGAATGTTTGCGAATTGGCAGCGTTATAGCATCTTGACAAATACCAAATCCGCGATATGGCATCCCGAAAAGATGGCCCTGCTCGTATGCGGAAAGTGGCTCTCGAATCGTGCCTTTTGTCTGGCCATAGGTGTGTATCAACCGTTCCCGGAACACCTGCGACTTGGATGGCCCGATCGCGTCGAGATCAATATCGCCACAAACTCTGAGATCCAAGCCCCGGCTTCCCATATATTCACAGCGACGGCCATCTTCGGAAACGCGATAAAGAATGACAAAAGGTGAATCCCGAGGTGTCTCATCCAAAGCATCCAGGATAGCGCTCCAGAACCCACCCTTATGCTCAAGCTCCTTGACCTGTACTAGCTTTGAGCCTAGGGTTTGAAGACATTTTGTATGCCGCTTTTTTATTATGGCGTCTGTCTCAAATACTGCATACGCAAATGTCCCCAGGTAGAAACCTTGGTCATCGGTAGCCGGTGACAGGATAAAGCTAACATATGATTCCTCTCCAGGGACGGATTTATTCAGGAAGAACATAGCGGCCTCTACATTGAAATCCCAGGTTGTCAGTGCCATGCCACGCAGGGCGAGTATAATCTGGTCTGATTTTCTCACCTCGGATGACCGTCTCGCCAAGCAAAGTTTTGTCGATGAGAGGGACGAGATATTCGTGGCCTTCGGGCCAAGCCACAGGCACTGTTTTGCCCATTATGTACGGATGTCGCTCTTGTGCGACCTGCAGGCCCCACGCCAAGTTGTAAATATTGATGTAGTCGTAGCCAGTGTACAAGACAATCGGCTGGTTCATGTACATAATTGTATTTACGGCAGTTCGCAACGATGTTGACCACGAACTCATCGGCCCGACCGGTGTATTTGTCCTGTCGCATACATTTAGTCCTCAGTGCAACCAAAATATCCACTTGATGGACCTGGTATCCATATTTCGGCTCACCAATTAATCGAATGAAGCAGATTAAAGTGTTTCCTTGCCTCACCAAAGGGGATCGGACACTCCGGGGAGGTCCAATCGAGGCGAGGGAGGGCACCACCATTCGACCGTATCACCGCTTCCTGTGCCTGAGAAATCGAGTGCTTGACTGCCAGCATCGACAAAGAACGGAACGTTTTATGCCGGGTATTGACCTGGGATGACTCGGGTGATGCGCTTCTTTGCTCATCGTCTGCGGCTGGAGGGATGCCAGTCTCAAGGATGCCGACGTAACAACCTTCCCTGCTCCCATTCAGAGCGACCTTCCGTAGGATTACTTGATAGTTTTGGAAGACGGTGCGTAAACATGATTGCTTCTGAGCGGCCAGCTCGTCTCCGATTGCTGATCTAATGACGCCGAGCAGCTTATCTCGAAAACCGCCGAGTAGCTTATCAAGGGTAACGTTCGCGTATGCTATAGATCTATTTGTGCCATCCAAAACGAAGGTAGGACGAGGGTCTGTTCTGATAAACTCGAGCAGGTAGTCTTGGACGGTGAGCCCCATGTTAATCGCGTACGTTCAATGGATGCCCTGCTGAGGAGCGGGAAGGGAGAAAACAAGCTAACTACGCTAAACAGGGGATGGATTGTTTGGCGAGCTCAAATGTGGATACATGACCTGTGCCCAGCGTGCCGAATGAGAATGAATGGGTGTTGAGCGAAGGTTGGATGATAGAGTGACTGATGGATATAAGGCTCGTTATAGTTAGTGCAAAGTAGTGACTGGTGTCGGGAGATGCGTAACGCAAGTTTTCCACCGATGGGTTTAAGTTCCCAGTAAAAGCCATCTAATTAAATTAGCCTTTTGAAGGATACTGGGTCCCGGCCGAGAGCTCCGGGCCTTTCTCCCTTACAGCAGCGGCGTCGTTGCTAGCTCAAAGTCAATGAAATGTGCTTGGAGAATTATAAGGTGTTTCTCGCGACGCATGCGGTCTGGATCGTCACCCCGTGATCGAGATCTAAAAGTCTCGCAAACATGCATGAAAATGGCATGCCCCCGCAACGCGAACCGCGGCTCGCGGGCTCAGTCTCCATTGGATTGGATTAGGTTACATTTCTGGTGCTCACGCGCGTTATGTTTATGATAAAATGCCCTGGACGACTGGAGAACGAATATCGATGACGTTGATATGTTCCTGTTCTGCACTTTTGCTAGCCGCATCAGGGTCAAAGGGTCTAAGGTACCGATTCGGAGGGGCTTGACTTGGGGCTGACTGTTGGCCTCGTCAGCCCTCGACGGTCTCTAATTTCTTGATCCAGTGAAAAAGTGGCTACTGTGGCAGTTCTGCAATTTGAAGTGCACGATCCTCCACTTTCTCCCTGAGATCCCGTAGAATTTTGCTTTTCACCTTTGTCGTCTCTTCAGTTGAGTCTCCCGTGAGTCACGACGCCTTCGAGCCTTCGCGATCAGTCGTTGAAGCGTACGTGGCACAACGACGATATCTTCAATGCGATAGTGTAAGGCCATTCGTATATATGGCCTTCGCAGGACACACTTGTAACGACTAATTCTCATCATCAAGCACCGGTTCCATCTCCAGACCATTGACCATCAATTGCACTTTAAACTTCACCAATTGACGGTTTCAAAATCCAACATTAGCAACACTTTTCTCCCTCCACACGATAAAGAGTTGCCATGGCCGCGCTCGTAAATTTCTTTAAGTCCAAGCTGGCACCCGGGAGACATGAAGACCGATGTGTAGTCCTTGGCATCGATTCTGCCGGGAAAACTACCTTTCTTTACAAATGCCTTCTCGGTGAAATTGTTACCACGATCCCTACAATCGGCTACAATGTTGAGACGATCAAAGTCCGGGACAGTGATATCACCTTTTGGGATGTTGGCGGCTGCGACAGGATCCGCCCCCTTGTTCGACACTACTTCTCCTCTGGAATGGCACTTCTTTTCATCTTGAATATCCACGATGAAAGACTAGCCGAAGCTATGGATGAATTAAATCATCAAGTCATGGTAGCAACCGCAGATTTCGACCTCTCCTTCGTCGGTATCATGTTCAACAAACAAGATCTACCAGGTTCTACACCCGAGCTTCGCCAAAAATGTCGTCTTGCAGTGGAAAACGTCATGAGAGGTTCCCGGGTTAGGTGGCGAATATTTGACATGGACGGTCAGTCCACTTTAACAGGCACTGGTTTGACTGAGGTCCTGGAGGGGGTCTACGACGGCTTCCGAGGTTGGACCCCAGACCCTTCTATGAAACCGGTAGATAGGCCACCAAATCCCTTGCCAGAAGTTATCCCGACAAGAGAAGTTCTTCTGAAGAAGATTGAGGCCCTGAAGGAACCCAAGGGCCTTCTATACCGCTACCCGGACGCATATTTAAGAAATATGAAAGCCGGAAAGCTCGAGGCATGGGATCACGCCGACCACCTCTTTGTCGCGTGTACTATCCTTCACAGAGTCCTTGAGAATCCATCCCAAACCACCACGCCGCAGATGCCTGTTTTCGCTGCTGTGGACATATTCTTAGAGCACCTGATCGCCATGCTGCATGAAGCCCCAGGCAGATTCCGGAACACAGCACATCGAACACTTACAACATTTTGGGTTCATCATGTTTATTTGGCAATGCACAAGTTTCAGGAGCCACCTAGAGGCACTCGGCTTGCGAATTGGCCGGATAGGTTTTTCGCACTCTTAGAGCAAAACCCGGGTCTGATGAACGGCAGGCTCTGGCAGGACTATTACTCAAAAGATTATCTCTTCTCTCCCAAGGCAAAAGATAATCTTGTAGCGCCGGATATTCAACACCTCCCGACGGTTGATGGCGGCGAGCTCAAAGCTAAAGCTGCGACGTACGACTATAAAAGAAGTGGAGAGGACCAAACCTCCCGCCGTCTAAAGCGGTGGGCATATGCAACCCTCCAAACAGTCAAGGCGACTAACATCCGCCGTGGACTAATCGTTAAGAAAGCTCTGTCCGATCTTGAACGAGATACAATCCGACAGCGTGCAAAAAGTCCGTCAGTGGAACCGTACTCGGAAACTCAGGCCTACTTCTGGGTTCAGATCGTTCATGCGGGCATTGAAGGTATCCTTAGGAGAAACCCCACCTTTGACTTCGCTAGGGTTTCATACGAAACCATTGATATCTTGTATCCTGATGCTTTTGGAGCCGATGACCTTTGGAAAGAGTACTATCTGAAGGCCGATTGGGAGGGACTGGCCGCCAGGGTCAATTTCATCCCTCCGAAGCGTGGCAAGATCATTCCAAATTTCGTCCCGACCCTTGTGTTAGAGCAAGATTGGAAACTTGCCGTATCCGAGGTTCAAGTCCCGACGATGGAGGAACTATTACAACGTGCCAGCTACATCTCTGATTTCGTACCCAAAAAGGACGAAGCTACAACAGATTCCGAATCCACGGGCACCAAGCCGGAAGATCCTAAACCAATCGATGTGCATACCGGCCATTTCCGCGACGAAGATGATGACGATGACTGGATCGACGTCCGAGAAGTTACCGCAAAAGCTTCAGCGGTGAAGATTTCTGAACCGGAAAATCCGTCCACAATAACCGCCCCGACTACATCCACAACTATGCAGCCTCAAACCTGGGACGACCAGGCGGAGCTCATTCATAAAATATTTAACAAACTCCTTAACCTCCAGCTCCAGCTAAATCATGGCTTCATCTCTCGTATCGCATACGATGAAGTCAACCAATCCAACTCTCAATTCACGAAAATGACGTTCTGGGTTAGGATGATCGTTGAAGCGTTTATCGATACTTATGGACAAGACAACGATTCCGACTTATCCCCAGAGGAGAGGAGGAAGAGTATCAAACCAGATTTGCGAGACTTCTTGTCGAAGAACCTGGAACTTTGTTGGGAGGATTTGTGGATGGTGTACTACAACGAACTCACCTGGAGAAGCGTGACAGCGAACGAGATGATCTTAGGCTGTGACAGGAAGCAGCTGAGAAGTGTGAGGGGGTGGAAGGAGCAGAGTGCTAAGTCGTGAGTTTTAACTGGTAGGGAAAGGCTGTAACTTGTATTAGATCATATTTAAGTACCGCTTAGCTCAAAAGGATGTCTCCCCGGAACTCCGGCTCAGTGCTTTACTCTCATGTAGCTAGGGAGCTAGTTAAGTCATAATTGGTGCACACAGGGCACTGTGTTGATTATGTTGTATTTTATTTAGGTGGTTTCGGGAATAAGCGGGTTAATTTCACCTTAAAGCCAATATTCAGATAGCCGCTTGGATTTATATTGAGTGTTAAGGTTAATTGTAAGATTAATACAGCTGTGCAGCAAGCCAGTAGTCTCGGGATTTCTAGCTTTCCTTTCCCATCGATACAAAAATCTACGCAGCCAATTATTTAATTTGGTGCCATCGCTGTCGCCAGCTAGCGCTAGGTGGCACATGCAGATGTGTATCTGGGTACTCTACCATCTTTCCAAAAAAAAAAAATGGCATGTACTTAAGTACTAAGTATAATCAGGTCAGAAAAGTCACAACCCTCTACTCCAGCTTGGTTACCAATAACAGGTATTCCGCATATCTTACTCCTGAAATCTTCCGGTTTCGAGTTGAGGAGTAATATTGATTCTGCTTCTGGGAGTACTGGCTCTAATCATTTTTCTCCGACGGCGTAGGGTTATGGTTCCAATTAGGCCCTTACGACTACTTTGGAGGTTATAGATAAGCTCTAGTCTAGCCAAGACCGAATTAGCTCCAAACCTAGTCTAGATACCCCCAAACCCTCCGCGAGCCGAACTACCAAACAGTCGATCGTTCTGAACAGGATCTCAAAACTGGAATCCGGAACCTGAGCTCCCGGTAACCCCGTTAAATACTAAGCTGCTAGGGAGTAACCCTTGCCCTGTAGTGGTGATAGGTATATAGCCCTGGCTATGGTGCTACTGTTGGTGGCGACACTACATATTGGCCACT
The DNA here is from genome assembly GCA_036971245.1 of Arthrobotrys sphaeroides. Classification (NCBI taxonomy): domain Eukaryota; kingdom Fungi; phylum Ascomycota; class Orbiliomycetes; order Orbiliales; family Orbiliaceae; genus Arthrobotrys; species Arthrobotrys sphaeroides. The sequence goes on along the minus strand of JAJTTW010000009.1, from coordinate 447,371 downwards.
GAGAACGTCTGTTAAGTTCTAACTTTTCCCCATAGAAGTGGTTATCGATATATACATCGCACGTTTGCTTGGTCGTATTGTATGAGAATTACCTTGCAATATGTTGTATAAAAGAAGTCTGGGGTATTGATTTACTGTAAAATCGACTGGCGCAAGGAATAGCCCTGTCATTACTATAGTGTGATGCCCAGATTTCCGTTTGAAGCACCCAGTACCCGTCGACCGTCTTGAGTTCATTTTCAACCTCTTCTCAGCAATTTACGAATGCTAGCCCGTCAGTGAATCTTGAGTTATCTCCTTTCTGAATCTTCTCTTCGGCCTAGGTTTTCCCAGCGAATCCGGCTTCGAATCGCAAGACCGAGATTGACAAGAGGATGCGTAACCAAGAAAACGAGTATCAGAACCGCTCTACACAACGCAGGCACTCGCTAAAATCCAACATTTCGGGCTTGCGACATAGGGTTGCACTTGACGGCACTTACCTCCACGCCACCCCCTCACAAGGCGCAAGCTATCAAAATCTTCTGGTTGCAAGGGTATAAAAGGCCAACAAAAGCGGCACAGTCCTGGACCCCGATTGTCCCTGGCCGAAATTATCAAGTTTGTGGGTTATCGAAGCCGACACAACACAGACCGCAGAGTTATCCGTTACAGGAAACGTCGCGGGTTCGTTGTTTCAAACCGGGACTTCACGTTGTGATACCGAACGAGCATTTTATTTATCATCATCACTATCTTCATCATACCATTCAAGACTCCAACTTTGCAACTACAATCCGATGTAAAGATCTGAAAATCTGAAATTTAAAACCAAGATCAAACCCAATTGCCAACCGAACAATGTGATAGCAACATTAATATCAGAACAGAGATCGATCACACAACCTATCCTTTGCAACATCTACGGAAAGTGCCGCCTCAATGTGCGGCCCCGCGCAAAAGTTCTAACCTATATCGTCTCCGATCACACCTGCCGCCTACCAAATTTCCCTTGTACATTAAATGTTGGCAACCGTTTCGTAGGCATGCAATTCTCCCTAGCATCCACTGGTTTTTTTCGAATCTCCAACATTCCAACACTCCCACGTAGGATCCCAGGATTCGCCAGGATCTTAGGCGTATACAGCGCAATCGACCGACCATGGAAGCAAGGTATAGACATGCCGAGTCAGAAAATTCGCTCGTCAAGCTGTTGGCGCAATCGACGGGGTCCCCCGGACGATGAGGCACCCTGTGAGATATATATCATGGATCGGATTATCTGAAATTTTTCGATCCTAGCGGGATGCATGTAACCTTGTTATAGGGCCCTTGACCGGGTAGTTCCACCGCTTTGATATTCGCTTCGTTTGTGGCTTGCAGTTTAAGACCCCATAACAACTTTTTTTTTGGTTTCTTTCGGACGAAATTCGAATATATCTGAGCGTCTGTTATGCATTTTATCCAAACGGACAATTCTCCATTTCTGAATTGGTAGAGATATAGTACAACGAAAGTTGTACACAAAAGATTACTCACAATGGCTTCCGATGTCTCCCTGCCCAAGAACCTCGAATATAACCACGAAACCCTCGTCAAACTCGGACTCGCACTCGCATATTCCACACCTTTCTACCGTACACTTTCAATCAACGAAGCAATCTCAGACCTCTACTCGCGCACAAGCGCAATCCCCGGTGCGAACGTTACAATATCTCAAGTCCTGGGCGCGGAATTTCGAAAGACAGAAGAGGAGATACCGTTATTTCAAGACTTTGGAAAACAGAATGCCGCCCTCGTCGCCATTGTTTTGCATACTTATTTTCAACAGTTGCCGCATGGGGATATCAGGGCCATGGTCATGATTCCGGCGATGATACTACCAATTTTTGCCAGCATTGCTGTATTTCTGAGATTTTTCACAAGATATTTTATAACAAAGGAGGTGAGGTTGGAGGATTGGTTAATTATTCCTGGGTTGGTAGGTTGTATCTTCGAGATCTCGTAGACAGTTGAAATCAGAGCTGATATAAGATCCACACAGGTTTTTGCGATTGTGGTCTCGGCTTCCCTAACGATGAGTATGTACGAAATTTTGGTAATTTTATTCACCGGCTGATAGGCTAATCATGGATCTAGGTAAGGCGATTGGTCTTCATGTCTGGGATGTCCCGATAAATACAATATTAGAAACCTGGCGAGTATGTAAAACTAAGAGTCTAGTCTACAAATCTACCGAATTCAGACGCACTTATACTAATAGCTTCTCAAAACATCATAATAGGCCGCGATAATCAAACAGCACTTCGTAACCTTCTGCCACTTCTTCATCAAATCCTCTCTACTAGTTTTCTACTACCGCCTTTTCCCTAAACCCGCATGCCGCATCGCTGTCCTAATAACAGCGGCTGTGAACACCGCCCATACGATCTCAAACTTCTTCGCCACCCTATTCTCTTGCAAACCGATAATCACGGCCGATGCAATTTTCACAGCGACGTGCTTGGTTAATCGCTATGCATTGACTTTGTCCGGCGTGGTAATCTTCATGGTGTTGGATGTGGTCATTGTCGTGCTGCCGATTCCGTTTATACTACGCCTGAAGTTGAAGAAACGGGAGAAGTTCTTGACGATAGGGTTGTTTAGTCTTTCGGCGTTGTAAGTGGTATTCGTCGTACTAGAATAAGTTTCTGGGCCTCTAGTATAGTTGTACCTAGGTACTGACATATATCCCAGAGTCCTCTTCGCCAGCGGCATGAGAGTTGCCCGCCTCCATGATCTGGCTTATACCCTCGACTCAACATGGCAAATAGATACCTTTCAATGGACAGTGTGAGTCTCTAAAATCCTACTATCTCCCTGAGTACGAGACCGTCATACACTCGAATTTTCAACTAAACCTCCAACCTCAAGCGTCGAACTAAACCTGGGGATAATCTGCGCTTGCGCCCCTTCCTTCCGCCAGCTGACCTCCCCTTCCCGCATAAAACGGTTCTACCGTGAATACATAAAATCCTCCCGTCTATTCCCCAACTCCTCACCGCCAGACAACCGCAAGGACTCCATCGGAAACAGCGATTTAACCAACTCCTCACTCGCCCTTCAAACACTAAACTCCAGCTCCAATATCCCCCCCGCAATCCCATCCATAACCGCTGCGGACCTAAGATTCCTAAACACCCACCAACACCATCGGCACGCCTATACAATAGGCATCCGAACAAGCAGCCTCCCCGTCGTCGAAGACGTTCGGCCTCCCAACCCCGTTCCATCTAGAACATCAAAACAAAACCTAAGGATTCTTACAAAAGACGACATAGACCTGATAGAACAGGGTTATCTCGGGCTGGAACTGAGTAGTACGGATTTATATAATCTAAGCGGAGACGAAGAAGTCGAGATCGAGAGGGAGAGTATATATACCCACGACTTGACAAGAGCGAGTTCTAGAGCTCTGCCGGAGGAGCTGGAAATGTGTGGATTTTCAATCGTTCCGAAGGAGTCGGCGGGTGCGGGACTCCGGCCGACATAAAAAAGACCTGTTTACAAAGTAAATCATTTGTTAGAGTACTAATACGTTACATCGATCGGTCTCGCGACTTTACAAGCTTGCTGGTTTAAGCTTGTCAAAATATGTATATTATACCATCAATAATGGAATCGATGAATAGACAGACCTCCCGCGTGAATTAAAATAAAAAAACTGTAAAAGCATACTAGTAATACACAGCGCTACCAATTTCCTCGCTAGAAAAAGCTTCGCCTAGAAGTAAAGACCAAAGCAATGGTAAGTAACAGAGTAAGAAACAGCTTTTTGATGAATGTTCCGTTGTTTAGAATCCAGCCTCTTCAAAATGCACCAGGAATTTCCTTTGTGACTGCGTAAACACTGTCCTCTTCACCCACTGGCTGCCCCCCAAAACCTAAGAGCGCGCTGTCGTATTGGACTTTATCTCGATTCGCATAAATTGACTTGTTGAATGATAACCTAGGAACATCGTCGGCCTCGTCGTCGGCCTTGTCACCGACCTGATCCTGGGGCCCCACCGGTATGACCTTCGCATGAGGGATGCTATTGGTTGTTGTCATAATCAATGGCTTTCCGTCGATAACGGGTATGCCGCGAATGTTGCTTCCCATGTGCCTTGTGTCCGCGTGAGGGACTGTATTCGTTGTTGTTACGATGGGCTTTAGATTTGGCGGTAGAAGAACTGGGAGCGGGTGCGCGGTTTGGCTTTCTGGCTCCTGGCCCCTGTGTTTGACAGAATCAATATGCGCGATGACGATATCGGCGAATGCGGCAGCTTGTTGGTCTACTGAGGCGGGATTGATCGGTGCTTCTTGTGTCGGTTGGAGAGATTGAATATGAGCTGTTACGATATCGGCGAAGGCAGCAGCTTGGGCATCCACGGATGCCTCCGGGCCTGCTAGGGGCGCAGTATCAGGAATGACATCGTTATCTATGCCGTTTACAATACCATTAGAAACAGTCTTCTCTTTCTCTCGCTCCTCTCTGCCACGTTGGATTTTATCGATGTTTGCAATGAGATCTTGGGACCAAGTATTCGTTTCGTCCACTGGTAGAATGGAAGGGGAGATTTCCCCAGCCGCAGAGGACTCGCCAAAGCTACGTCTAACGACTGTTAATAAGTCTGTTTTTTCATCAATAGCTGGGGGCAGCTCTGTCTCTTCCTTGACATTGTTGGATTGAGAATTCGCCTCATCGACGGTTGGCAGCTCTTCGGAGACTAGTATGCTATACCGTTTCTGGTGCTCCGTCGCCGTAGATGTTGCAGATGCGAGCGGTGTTGCTCTTAACTCTGGTGATTCGATCGATGGACCGTAGTCACTGCTAGCTATCTGCTGCAGAGGAGGCCTGGTAGAATCGTCACTGTAGACGCTTGAGGTTCCATCTTCAACTGTATGAGGGGGGACTAGAAGACCCGTATGTTTCGCTTCTGGTGACCCAGCCGAGGCACTCGTTTGTTTGTAATTTGTGTCCTTTGGATTTGCAGCCGCGGTTTCCTGACCTGCGGGAACCATGGACGTAGGAGGGATAGATTCAAGATCAAAGGAAATAGGATGCTCGGGTTTCGAATTCGGGGAAACCGTCGCATCTCGAGTAGGAACCGGTTCAACGAATCCGCTGTCTGCTAACCTGGTATGCCGCAGTTAGCTCCTCACGCTCCTGGAAAATGGCATCTGAGAAACCAAAATGCCGTCAAGAATGCACAAGCCTGGCAATCTGACCTTTCCTCTCCCCATTTGCAAACTGCTCCCGTCCAAAGTCTGGATTTCTTTGTGAGCTCGGTAGCCCATCCAAAGCCTTCACAGCACCAACAACCGTATCCTTCGGTCTGTGCTCCTGTGTGGCCCCCAAACCGCTTTCGTCGGCATCCAACGGCGAACAGCTCGCCAACCCTCTATTCACAGCTTTACCTTCCGGCACGGTGACATTCGTTCTAGGACTAACGGCAAGATAATCATCGCCATACTTGTCTAGGGTGTACATATGCCCTCTAGCGTTGCCGTTTACGGCCCCATTCCGCGAATTGGGAGAACCGATGTCTCGAGGCTCCGTTTTCGCAGCGATAGAGCCGTTGGTTGTTGGTGGTTCTCCGAGATTGAAGGACTTACGAAAGCCGGGGTCTCGAGCATTTGGTGGTTTGTTGGGGTCCGGTTTGGCTGCCGCCTGCGCACCGGCGGGAGTAGGCGAGGAGGCTGCTGCTGCGGCGCTGGGCGCGCTCTTCTTGTGGCCGGAATGGTGCAGGATGGATTTGATTTTCTCTCTGAAAGTCATGATTGCGAGGCTTTGGCCGTTCGAGGAAACGGCTGGTAAAAAATGGGCAGCAGGATGAATTCGAAGCTGAGGAGAAAGTTCACGACGGGGAGAAGCCGTTTTAAGGTAACGCGGGCTGCTAGTTGGGAAGCTAACTGCTGAGCTGAAATGACGACGGTTGAGAGACCAAAGAACCAACAGAAATGGCCGTTTCGCAGAGTCCTCACCAAGTAACAGGTACCGGGCTCTCGAGGCGGTCACTCTCGATCAGGCGGGCTGATTCTGATTAATTTGAGGGGCCGATTTTGAATTTATTTGGTCGGTGCGGACGGGGACCAGCCGGATCGGTTGACGTTCAAAACGCTAATGAAATGTAGGCACTTGAGCATGCTCAGAGTTTCGGTCGGAAGCATTTGGACGCAATGAACTTAAAGTATCAATCCAAGTGCTGGCTCGACCGGTGTTATATTATATTCTATGGAGCATGTCATGCATCACGGGCAGGTCGAAAAAATGAACGGATACATGCCATATCGAGACCCTGGATTCCACTAATCAACTGGATCTCTGACGTTCTGAGCCCTCGGAACTGCCAATCGGCCGGCAAGCCAAGGAAGAATTGGAACACATGCATGGATCCCAGGCAGCTCCAAGGCATCGACATTGAATGACGTCGGCCTCGCCTAAGCAGGGCCAGTGGTCGGAAGGGAAGGTGGGCTTGCAAAGGTCTCGCGCTATTCCCTGGACCTGCACATGCGAGTTAAACGGGTGGCAGATTTTGTAACCGTCCTGACTCTGCAGCCTGGCCGCCATCGTCCCCGACAAATCTCTTCAATTTGCGAACACGCCGGTGGATGGCCATTGCATTGGGCCGTAGACGTAGACACGCCAGTAAATGCATGTTCAATTGCACGTTGTATTGCCGCTTGAAGCATGAGCTTGAGTAATCCCACCTTCACGCCACCACCGCAGCTGCAGGCCCAAGTCTGCGAGATTCTCCGCCAAATCCCACCCGTAGCCATGGACGTTCTCAACCTGGAAAACCACACCACCCTCGCTCGGGCCGTAAATGTTGCAGCGGACCCGACCAAGGCAATCGCCGACGCGGTCGATGCGACCAATACCCAGCACCTGGCCATTTGGATGGTCATCCAGATCTTCTACTCCTACTACCTGGGCCCATTGGTCAACTTCCTTCTCTCCAGCATCGGTTTCGGTGCGTTGGGCTCCCTTTTCGGTAAGTTTGCCCCGATTCCAGCCGTCCGGTTTGGGAATTCCAACGGCCAACGCAGGCTGCTAAACCGCTCGGGTGCTTTTGCAGGGACATGGATATCGTGGTATTACAGCCCGGTGGGTTGGTTGACGCGGGCATTTGTCTTGCCGTTTCTGAACCAAACGGGCTTGAAAGACGACGCTTTAAAGGCACCGGCGGCATGGATATGTCTCGTGGCAAGTGTTCTGTGGGCCGGGAGACGGGCCGTTGGGAACCGACAGGCTCCATAGCCCCTTCCCCGGCCTCTTAGCTTGGGATTACCATGTCTGTATTTCTACTACTTTTCTTTTGCATCAGGGCGGTTTCTTCTACACTACTTCTTCTACTTCCTCAATCCAACCGGAATTCGCATTCAATTCTTAGTGAAATTTTTGTGTATGGGTCACGGTGTAAAATCGATTCCTTCGGTCAGCCCTACACTACGAGATATTGAGCACTTTCTTCTCATGCATCAAGACTTTCCTTATCGAAAGCATTTAGACCGTAGCCTCCGTGGCCCGTTTAGCCTAACTTTAGAGAAACCCTCCGACGCCCGCGATAGGGCAGGTAGGGCGTCTCGTTCACAATCCGCTCAAATAGTCCTAAAGGCCCTCACGGTAGCACGAAGCATGTCACCTTCACACCGACTTCACAAAAACTCTATAAACATATATTCCACGGACGACTTTCACCCGTCGACGTTAGGGAAAATGCTATCCCCCACCAGCCAGCTCCCATACACTATGAAACGCCGACCTATCCCACATTAACCCCCCTTCCAAAAAAAAAAAAAAATAACCGGCCTCCAAAAAAAAAAATGGCAAAACACACATTCGCCATCTTCCACTTCACCGCCACAATCGCTCTCATAATTTCTTCGATCTTGCTGCTTCTTATAACCCTCTCCGGCCAAATATGGCGCGACTACTCCCTTCTGACCGTCGGGCTACGAAATGGGTCCGCGTTCGAAGTAATCCCCTTCTCCCGAGACCGTGATTCCTACGCCACATACGGTACCTTCGGCTACTGCATCCAAAATATAGACATGGGGCAAGGTTACCAGAAACAGGCCTGTTCAGATCCCACGGTCGGGTACCCAATCACAGAGATCCAAACATCGATCGATGGAACCAAGTTCTTTGATAATAATAGACACTTAAACTCCCTAACGAAAGTCATGATATTACACCCGATCGGTTGTGTGATAAGCTTCGCAGCATGCCTGTTCGGAATCAGATCCGGGTATTTGAGGAGTATCTGGTCAATGGTTCTTACCATCGTCGCCTGGATTATGGTTACAACGGCGATGGGGATCGAATTCTACATCTTCATCATTGTTCAGGAACATATATCGTCAAAGGAGATGGGTGGGGGTAGCAGGAGTTGGATCGGGGCTGCGTTATGGTGCTTGGTGGTTACGTTTTTGTTGTTAACCTATGCGATTGTGGTTACCGGCGCGACGGTTTGGCAGAGGAAGTATTGGTGGGGGGGAGGGGAAGTGGCTACCGCTGCCGCGAGGAGGAGGAGAGGGAGGAAGATACCTGGGAGGGGGGTTAATGGAGAGACTGACTCCGGTGGGAGCTCGCCGGTGAGACGGTGGAGTAGGGATGAGAATCGTACACCGTTTTGGCGGCATAGGACGGTAAGTCCGGAGTTAGAATGATAGCTCGCGGGTAACCTTTTAACTGATGTTCTTTTAGGATGATGATACTCTGGTATTTGAATGAGGAAGCGACCTGCACTTTAAACATGTACATGGAATGCTAAACTAGAGAACAAAGCTTCATACGGTTAGGAAACTCGTGTGCTCCACCTTCTCGGGCCTTTCAATCAAACCCAATAATGTATTTATATAAGTATCTGCATGATAACGTATATAATATACCCGTACGGGATTGCTATCCGGACACTCCAACCAGCCGGATCCGACTATATCACTCCGCGTAGATGTCCGCGTCACTACAAGTTATCAGTAACCAAATCCAAATTAGGTATCAGTTTCTAGGAAGCAACTTACAAATCATTGAGCCGATCCCTCCCCGGCGCATCCTTATTTACCCAAATAGCACAGCTCGTGCCAGGGCAAGTAAACGACCCCCATCCCTCGTCATCGATGACCACCTCACCTTGCGCCCATCCCAAGACATCAGTCCAAACTTCTCCCTTATGCTCGGACCCAACGTTCATTCGTTTTGTTCCTGGTTCAGCGTTTGAGAGCACGGCGGCGAGGCCATAGGACTTATCATGGGTACCCTTTCTAACCCATCCAACGCAGTTTGGTTCGTCCCAGTAGTCGTTCTGAGCTCCGTAGGAGTAGAACTTCCTCGCTGCCATCATAACAGGGATTTTTCCGCCAGACGCAGGTGGCTCCTCGTTGTCTGGGTTTTTGATACCGAATAGATCCTGTTCATACGGTATCAGTAATTATGCTTATCAGGATCGAGGACGAGACTAATAGGGTACCACTCACCCCGTAGAAAACGCAAGGATACCCATCGACCCTCAAAAGAATAATGGCGTAAGCAAGAGCTTTCATCCACCCTTCCATCTTAACATAACTCGCCTGACCAACTTGCGTATCATGGTTCCCCACCACCGTCACCGCATTGACCGGCATATTCTGCACCAGCGCTCCATCAAACACCCTCCTCAGATCCGCCCTCCATCCGGTACTTATCTCGCAAAAGTTATAAAACAACGGGGCATCGAACAGCGAGAACTTCTGGTTCATGGTGGCGAGATACTTGTACATATTCTCAGCCGAATCCTGCCACCACTCGCCGACGAAGAACCAGTCTCGGGGAACATTCTCTTCGAGGTGACGGATGAAGTCCTTAAGGAAGCTTTCCGAGAAGTGTCGGGCGGCGTCGAAACGCATGCCTGTGAGGTTTAACTCTTTGGTAACCCAGACCCCCCAGTTTTTGATGTCTTCCTGGACCTGAGGGTGGGAGAAGTCGACATCGGCGAACATGAGGTAGTCGAAGTTACCCTTTTCGCTTGTATCGACGGAGTTGGACCACGACTTCCCGGTGATCGAATATATCGCCTTCTTGCCGTTCTCATTGTTACTATAAATCACACAACAGTCTATTAGAAATTCGGAACACCCAAGAAGGAAATATAGTTCGACCATACTAATCCGTTCCGGTGAAATGCTCCCAATGATACTTCATCTCACTATACTTCCCACCTCTTCCCTCAAAATCGAACCCAAACCAGCCATCAATATCGTAAGAGTCACTGATAGGCCTTGTCCGGTCGTTAGGATCGACTTCGACGACCCGGCAACGTTCGGTATGATCCGCGCCGGCTTTGTGGTTCAGAACCACGTCGAAATAGAGACCGACGGAGTTCTCGTTCGCGATATCACGGAGAGCGATAAGGTCGGATTTGCTTCCCCATTTGGTGGACGCCGTGCCCTTTTGCTCGAATTCTCCGAGGTCGTATAGGTCGTACTGTTGGGATTTCTCACGTTAACTCACTACTCGACGGAGATATTATATATATCGACATGGACTTCGGTGCAAGGAGGCTAGGGTAGAAGTCAAATCCGATGGATTGAACCAGAACCTACGATATCGTATCCATTTCCTTGCGGAGAAGCCGCCTTACAAGCCGGAGGAATCCAGATATTCACAACCCCGATCGCACTGAGCCCTGGAATGACTTTGGCCAGGCGTTTCCAGTGCTTTTGATCCGCTGGGACATACCTAAAGCCCACATTACAACATTAGTTTAAGTTAACAAGGCACATGTTGTCAGTTATGAAAGTGGTAGTAGTGCATTGTGCAACATAAACAACCAATCCACTACTATATAACATACCATTCAAACGCCTGAAGCATACAAGCATTCTCCGGCGTCGGTGCAACGCTCTCGTTTGATTTCGTATCAGTCGACATCCTGCGTGGTAAAAACCGTATCTTCTTGTGCAACAATCGATAGAAGTAAATTGATCTCCAAACGTTCGCAACTTGAACAATTGAAAATAGTTGGATCTACGGCGAATCCTCTGGACGAGGTATAGTCAGAAGGGAATCGGTTTTTACTAGAACTAAACCCCGCCTAACGGACACAATTTATACACGTCTACGCTCACTATTCGCTGCAGTCGGAATTCCTGCATGACGCACGCCAAGCAAACCTCGAATTCACGAACCCATGTCGGGCTGAACAGATTCAACGTCCGTTCGACGGTTGCAGTAAAAGCTGAGGATAAGATTGTGAAAAAACGTCGTAATTATCGTAATATTAGGTAAGAATATTCATGATTCCGGGATAGGATATCCGGATATATACTTATATACATTTGAAATCTGACATACAGTGAACAAGGGTATCTCTCGCGCTCGAAAAGCAACGGATGAACGAAGATCTTTCAGCTTGAATCAGGTCTTGACATGTGAATATGTCGACCATTCAGGCGACTTCCAGCCGTAGTGAACGGATAACTGTATCCAACGTGTTAGCAAAAGTATCAATCTCAAATTGATTTCGAAGAGAATCTCACCTTAAAGCTCTTGTAGGACTTCCCACCCTTCCCACCGTTCTTCAGTAAGAACTCGGAGAGCTCTGCAAACCCTTCTCCCTGCGCTATATCCACAGCCGTCTCTCCATCCTCTCCCGCCGCATTGATCTTAGCCCCCCTGCTTATCAATAGTTTGGCGCATTCCAATTGTCCCCGTTCCGCCGCTACGTGTAACGGCGTCCACGATCTCCACATCTTTGCGTTCACATCTGCCTTGAAATTCAACAGCAACTCCAACATCCCTACATCCCCCCTCTCCACCGCCACATGTACTGCCGCTCTCCTTTCCATCCCTACGATATCCGGTTTCGCCTTTTTCTCTAACAGTAGCTTCGCAATATCCTTATACCCACACTGAACAGCAATAACCAACGGAGTCCTCATATCCCACCTCCTCTCGTTGACTCCAGCACCGTTTTGAAGCAGGAGCCAAACGACGTCTGAATGACCCTTCATGACCGCTAGATGTAACGGGGTACTACCCCACCTCTCTCCCTCACACTTTGGATGTGAGTACCCGAACTTCCTCCATGCTGTCTTGGCATTAACGTCTGCTTTTGCTTCCATCAAAATCAACGCGGCATCTCTTTGCCCCGCAGCCGCCGCAAAATGTAGTGGCGTAAACCACTCAGCACCTTGTTGTGGGGAGTTCACTTCGGCACCTAGGGTAAGTAGCCGCCTTACGATATCGGCGTATCCCTTGGCTGCTGCGATGTCCAGCGGTCGTAGGTACTTCTCATTTGCCAGGTCTGGGTGTGCACCTCTATCCAGCAGAATGTTGGCCATACCGACCATATCATTTCTTAGAGCGTGATGGAGAACTCCATCCGAACCTGACGACCAGCCGTGAACTCCGTCGCCGTTGTTGAGGAGATATATTGCTACCCCATGGCGTTTCGAGGCCAAAGCGGCGCAAAGGGGGCTTACGGAGCTCTTGTCAAAGGGTGATAGCTTGCAGCCGTTCGCGAGGAGGTATTGCACCAACTCTAGGTTTCCAGAACCAGCGGCAAGGCTTAAAGGTGTATCTCGAAGAAGTGTCTGGGTTTGAATATCCGCGCCGGCGGCTACGAGTGTCTTTGCGAATTCTAAACAGCCGTTTTGACAGGCATAGTGTAGAGCCGTCTTTTTCTGCGAGGCGCTGCGTTCGTCGATATGCGTCCAGGCACCGATTTCCTCCAGCGGTTCCAGGAGTGTGTAGTCATTTCGAAGTGCAGCCTCGTGAATCGGACCGAGGTCAAAGCTTCCGGAGCTCGGTCGCTCCTTGTTACGTATTATCTCGAGAGCGGGTGGATCGGTGCTCGTAAGCGAAAGACCGAACTTGGATAACCAGAAGCGGTCCTCGGCGCCCATCGGAAGGGGTAACGATTCATACGATGCGACTTCATCGAAGGATGGAGGAGCTTCACGGGCGAATCGCTCGCTGCTAGACCTGTCTTGCGACGACGTTTCGTCATATGTTGGTGGAAGGGTTTCGACTCTTGAGAGTGGATTGAAGGGTCTTTCGGACGGGCCGCCGTTGGAGCCGGTGAATGATGAAGCGTCCATGGCTGAATATTATAATCTGTGTAATGCTTGATATGATAATTAGAACTATATGATACCAAGAGATTACAAGTGGAGTCCTTCTTACTTTTATATCTTGGAACTATCGATCTAGAGCCTCGGCGATAGCCTTGACGTGTATATGCCAATACGACGGACATCCCGCTAAAACCGGGATTCCATAACGCGATAACGTACGCACACATACGTTTACGATCCTCCTTCGATGACTAGTCCCGTATTTCTGGGGCTCTCCCCTGCCGCTTCCTGCATTGGGATGAATCATTTCGACTCTTCCATATGCGTCGACCCGCCCCGGACTACGCCGCTGCGTATATCGCTACGATTCAACATGCGCAGCCCGTCGTGCAAGATGCTAAGCATCGATCAAAAAGCTTAGCAGCTTCCCATTCGAGTATCCTCTCGTTATCCAAAGACGAGCCGTGATTGGTGGTTGTCGGGCAACAAGGGGTGATGATTGGGCGGCCAGGATGATGTGTGGGGACGAAGAGGCTGTTAGTCAGGCGGGTCTTGGCTGCTTGGAAATCGTCATCATGAATCGAACTGAGCAGAAAATTTGAGTAAACGGCCAGGCCTTTTCAACAAACACCTTCTCGACCACAACCTCTTTTACCTTTCAGCCTCACCGGCTTTCCTCCTTAAAAACCCCATCGTCGAGTGCTAATCCAGGCCTCCCTGCTGCTGCTACTACTATTAACACCCATCCTCAGGCATCACCGAATACCAAGCCTACATTCTCCTCCTCGATCGGGTCGCGGGCTGACAAGAACCCATCCACCGCCATGTCCCAACGCGTTAACCAACCTTCCAACCAAATCAAACTCACGAACGTCTCGATCGTTCGCATGCGCAAGGCGAAAAAGCGCTTCGAGCTCGCTTGCTACAAAAATAAAGTCCTCGAATGGAGAAACGGTGTAGAAAAGGATATCGATGAGGTGCTGCAGATTCATCAGGTCTTCTTGAATACCTCAAAGGGAGCCGTCGCACCTACGGCGGATTTACAGAAAGCATGGCCGGGAAAAAGCCAGGAGGAAATCATCCTTGATATTCTGGCAAAAGGGGAGCTGCAAGTGGGGGATAAAGAGAGAGGTCAACAGCTTGAGATGCTGCAGAAGGAAGTGGTGCAGATTGTTACGGAAAAGTGTGTGGACCCCGGCACAGGGAGAGTCTATACCACAGGCATGATCGAGAAGGCTTTGGAAGGCTTGATGGGGAGGAATCAGAGTACTGCCACTACCACTACAAATGGTGAAGGGAGCAGCAGTTCGGCTACACCTACAGAGACTCTCGAGAAGGGTAAAGAAAGAGCCAGGGACGACAAGGAGCCTCCGAGGTGGACCGGGGTTGTGACTACGAAATCGGCAAAATCACAAGCCTTGGAAGCCATCAAGGCACTGCTGTTCTACCAACCGATCCCGATTGCTCGTGCAAGGATGAGGCTGAGAATATTCATTCCCTCAGCGGTTGCGAAAAAGGTTAAGCCGACTATTACGGAGATGATTGATCAACTGGTGGATGAGGATTTCGGAGGCGACGGTTGGAACGCTGAGGTTATCTGCGAGCCGGGGATGTATAGACAAATCAGCGATTTAGTTGGCAAAGAGGCCAAAGGCAGAGGGCGGGTCGAGGTTTTGGATACAGCAGTCGTTGCGAATGATGAGGATTGATGACTACGGTTTGTGCTAGTAGCATAAAAGTTATGGCGGTTATTTCAACTGGGACCGGTGTATCGTATTACGGATTGCATTTCTGGCGTTTGGCTAGAGCGAGCTCTTCAGGAACATTGTACTGGGTAGTGTCTCTTTAGAATACCACGATTATACGTTTATGACTCCTTAGAGTCGCCGTTCTTCTTGTCCATAAGACGAAATGCTCATGATGACGCCTTGAATTCTAAAAACCCCTCTTCTCCAGTCTCATGAATCGGTATAATTGTTTACATTGAAAAAAGACGTTAACCCCGTAATGAAGAATTATCCCGTCACAAAACAGAGGATTAATGGATTTCCCGTAGATGATACAGCCAAGGAAAAGTGTAAGAGGTTATGCGTGGTCGAAGTTGGGTAGTAGTAGTAATAATGGGTGGGAGAGGTCATTGATAAAGGCGTAAAAGAGAAAAAATGCGGAAAAGACAAATGCACAAAAGCGACACGCTTAACCACCCTTCTTCTTGGAGACACCGACGGTACGTCCACGACGACTATAACACGCATCACAAGTTAGCCAAATAGCCCTGAAAAAGTTCGAATTCCAAAGATCCATCGTAATAACTTACCCAGTCGTCTTGGTATGTTGACCTCTAACTCTTAGACCCCAGTAGTGTCTCAAACCACGATGACACCTGATCTTCTTTAATCTCTCCAAGTCATCACGGAGCTTGCTCTGGAGACCGTTGGCAAGGATCTGAGAGTTCTTGCCATCGACAATGTCGCGCTGTCTGTTCAAGAACCAGGTTGGGATCTTGTAGGCGGTGGGGTCCTGGATGATGGTGATGATTCGCTCGAGCTCTTCGGTGGTAAGTTCACCAGCACTGTTTTCGAGAATCTGTTAGATCCAAAGGTTTATCGATATAAATACGTGGAAACGGGCATATTTACCGTTTCGATAGATCAATATCAGCCTTCTTGCAGACCAAGTTGGAGTATCGGCGACCGACACCACCAATCTTGGTCATGGCGTACATGACCTTCTGCTTTCCGTCAACATTGGTGTTGAGGAGACGCAACTATAAATCCAGGCAAAAATCCATCCGTCAGCATTTCTGTCGTGAACGATGATATGTGTCCCCCGGCTGTCCGTTGATATCCAAAGTTGAAGAATTTTCTCCTCCTCCACTTTCACCGAATCAAACACGCCCTCCTCTCCCTCATGACCTCCCGTTTCTCCTCCTCTTCAAAGCCAGCAGAATCGGAATCGAATGGGAATACTAACGATGTATTGGAAGTTGGATTTTTCGGGGTTGACGAGCGACATGTTGGGCGGATGGTGGTGATGTCGTCCGGAAGGGTTGTCGTGATGATGGTTGTCGTATGGTATTAGCTTGAGGTCTTGGGAATTCGAGATGGAACCCGTCCACACAAATTTTAGCGAAGGCCGCGCTAGCCATATTCGGATTAGAGAGGGTTTGGGAGCCCTACACCGAATTGGACGGCAAAAGGGGAAGGTGTTGGTTCGACAAACACTTCTTCTGGACAACGCGCTCCGAGTGTTGGATTTTGGAGGTCCGTGCCACTGGACAGAGTTACGAGCCGCCAGTGCACCACACGAGGCCCCACTTTATGCCGGTCTCGTATGCCGAGGTTTATTCAGGTATAAGCACACGGACGTATCACCAGCTTGGGATGAAACACCGATAGCCTTCTACCAAATATGTTCCGCGCGGAACTTTAGAAGGGAAACAGAGCTGGCGATCCCACATACCAGTATGACCACAGTTGCATGAATTCGAAGGTCGCACGTATCTCACATGATGATGACCACCATTCGCTCTTATGCCTGTGCCGTTATCCTCATATTAGATTTGAACCTTCATATATATCAGCTTCTGTATGGCTATATTCCTACCCGTGGTTTGTCGCAGGTTTGATGGTGTGCTATGCAGGTCGGCAAACCTCAGTGGCCAGCTACCAGTGGTATCAGGATATAGTATATCTCAGCCACCCTATATTACATTCCCGCATCTAAAATCCTATTATCATGAAGTGCAAACGGCCACATGATTCGAAAATCAGGCCTAGACCTACTCATAAGTTTCGTTCGCCATCAATCGGACTGCAAAAAAAGTAGGTACTTGAGTATACATGCACACAACTGAGCTCACGCTTCATGGGGGGCCCCAGCCTCGAAATGCCGGTCCACCGGAATATTCCTGGCGGAAGTATCGTACCTTGCATACTGTATTAGCCAGGGGGGCAAATCAGGCAAGGTATGTTGGGTGGTATATCATTTTATATCAACCAATAGTGGCTTGCATGATATATGGTAGCGAAAGATAAATCCTACGATAGACTGTACCAGGTTTGAGCCCCACAATGAGACTGATATATCACAAATCTGACAGATTTCGACTTGGTAACTTAGGATATAGAACTCGTAGACCTTACATCTCGTGATACTCCCGTATCACCTCAGTCAGCTTATGCAACGTATTTACAATTTTCATATAAAAGTCCGTGGCCCGGTATGCAGGACCGAGTCTGGGTAGGAGGCAGCGTATATAAATGTTAAAACATAATTTAATGGAATATTAGTTTTGCTACCCAGTGGGTTAGTAGATGCTCCTGTTTCTTCCTATCTGCCATAATTCTAATACGATCATTAGTTTACAATCGAACCTAGACGGGTGAATCACTCTGCTAACAGAAATCTTACGTAACCTTCCTTACCAAAACTGCGATTAAAACGGTTGATCTGCGGTCGGGTTTAGTTAGGAACGGGTGATATATAGTCGGACCATATTATGCTACCGAATCACCCCGTATGCCATGGGCCCATGTGCACGGGTGGTACGCAGGATCTATCAAGAGGAACACGACCGGCAACGAGACCTAGATGCCGTTCCTCAGGAATATCGTTTCAAGTTTTATGCACATAATGTGCCCAGCTGCAGGTACATATGTCTGGGTGATATATACTCACTTGCACACAATTTTGGAGGCAAACTGTGCGTGTAACACAGGATTTTTGGAATTGATTGTGGATCGTCTGCAAAAAGCTAATACCTTTTCGAACATTGCACCTGGGTCTGAGGTATATTGTCGGTAAGCTCATCTTGAAGTGGATATATCACAGGACGACCCAGGGTACCTTAACTGCGAAGTGACCAGTTCCTGCATACTGCAATAGCGGACTATATTAACCTGTAGGAAAAATCACTTGCATGCACCGATAAAAAGTCGTGATGGGCTCAATGAATTTTTCGGCTCGCTAAATGATACCACGGATTAAGTGGAATTTACAGGGTGCAGATTGTCGGGACCCGGAGCAGGCACCGCTATGTCGGACATCAATCATGGCTGGAAGAACCATCTGCGGCTTACCCGGCTGCCCATCAGCGCACGTACCCCGCTCCAGCCTCCCCTGCGCCAAATACAATCTTGTTTGGCCGGAAGTTGCAATCGTCACAAGACGTATATAGCGCCACCTAAGAAAATAATACTTTTTCTTGCCCGAAACCGAAACTTTCAATCCCATACCCCGCATATCACAACTGGAGAAAGTTGCTGTCACAGCGATCTTGTAAAGTATGCTCACCGAACTTCATAGTTTTATGGACGGAAATAGGCGAGAAAATAAAGCCTCGCTTTGACCACCAAGCGAACGAATGTGGAGTTTATCCAAAATCTAAGGAAAACGGTTCAATAAGCAAGGTTCAAAGCTAATATAAGTTTTTGTGGTTTGGTCATCTGGTTTACCCGTGCTGTTAATTGCTGAGCCATTATTACCTTGGCTTTCAAGTCCATGTGAGCAACACACGACGCTGATTTTTGACGATACGGGCTCTAAATAGCTCTTTGCTTGATGCTGCGCTCAAAATGCAAACCTCAAAGCCGAGTTTATCGTACCATTTCATGATATCGGGCGGATTCCGAAGGATATTACATCATTAGGAGCTCGAAATCTAGCGCAACCGCACAGAGACCAGACGTCTCGGATTGTTGTTCTCCAATGTGTTGCCGTTTCAAGATCTTGGTAGCGTCACTGAAAACGCCGTCGGACTTCGGGGCTCTTTGTGCCAATGGATGGAGTCTTAGGACGACGAAGGAAAGCTTGTATCTATAAGATAATTGTATGAAACCGGGTCAAGAATTGAAATCTGGGGTATCTACGGGGTGTCGAAATGTATCAAGGTTCTGCGCCTGCAACACGTTTAAGTGTTGGAATCTGAGGCCGAACTATCGTAGGGTTTCGATAAGTATAGATCCAGCCAGAGCTCTGCTTCTACCTAGACTGGATGCTCATCAATCAGGCTTCAGGATCTAACAGGAGTGTCGAGTAGGAATGGCAATAATAGAGGTTGTATACGACGGAAAATATCATGGGATGAAAGTCCCCGTGCAGCCGTAATAATTGCGCTCATTGTGAAACATCTCGCCATATAACCAGAGCTCCCCGTTCTGCTTGAGGTACAAATTCGAGTATTCTCGGTTTGGCTACCTGGTTGATCAGACGACACTAGCCGCACAGAATAAAAGAAAGAGTCCGGTTTCCGAGACCGCGCTAGAATACATCATACGATCCTGGCGATAATCCTGCCCGAGTTTGGCGGTTGTTCATGATGACAGCGTCTATGCTATTGAGACAGAATCAAAGAATGGCAAGGGTAATGCCCAAGTTAGCTGGTAATTCCTCAGCACTCAAGGTGTAGGCCTGCACATTTTAAAACGTGGTTGACAAAATAGTCAATGTTTCACTTCTCCAGTGGGGAAGGTCTTCTCGAAAATGTTGGCACTCGGGTACCTGACAGATCAACCAACAATGGGAAATCCACCAATGTCGAGGCCTACTATCTATGATCAGCTAGAAGGGTTTTCTCCACACCCCCGCGAAACATAGTGTTTTCGGAGCCTGGATTAGTTCAGCGAATAGAAATTTGGCAGATACATACCCAAAGCTTCCAAATTTTTTCCAGGCATGGATCAATGTCGCGTGCATGAACGGTAGGCCCTGCTCGCACCATCCAAATACAAGGAAAACCTGGGGATCGCAATTCGGCATCGATTATAGCTTCCGAACGAGCTTTGGACGACCTTGACAAGAATAGATTTCGTTATCCCAGGGCATTGACGGATGGCAGTTTTCCATGATGTCGATCCTACGGATACCATAGACAGTACCGGGTCAAATTTGTTTTTGTCGAAATCTCCGGATTCATGATCCTTGTCGACTCTTGCCACTTGCAGATACGAGCTGGGACTAGCCAGCCTCCCGTCCTAAATTTTTTTTTTCTCTTGTACCCTGCGGTACCTTTCCGCTGGACAAAATTCTCATTACAGCTTCCGGACACTGTTTATCGGCAATACATCCGGTGACTGGGCTGAAATTTCAGAGCCCGAATTAACTTTTTGCCGGTATCATAGATACGTCGGGGCATCGGAGTTTTCCATGTGAATAGAATTCAAAAGTATATCAGGGAAAGTGTTGTGTCATGGATTATGACAGGGAGCTATGGCCAAGGTTGATACCTGCTGGGTCTGAGGTACACACGCACAGAGCTGCGCAGTCGATGCAGCATTTGGTTTTGCAAAATGCATCCAGTCGATCATCTTAAGCGATGGGAAGAAGCAAAACCATCCCAATTTTTGGCTTCTGTGCAGGCTTCTTCAGCTGCCCCACGGGTCTGTGCAGGTGAAAATTTTGGACAGTGGTGCACGGTGTCGCATTACTAGCGGGTACAGGGGAAATGTTGCGCAACTTACCAGGAGCAATCCAGATGGCGGGCTAGTGTTTTGGGGACCCCGCACGTGAAGCCTCGAACGGAAAGTCTTGACCAGGTACCATGAAAACGTTCTCACCTTACATCCTACTATCCCAAAGTTGCACAATTTTGGAGGTCCCACCGTTTTCCCATGTCATTCTCCAAGCGAGTGTGGGTGGCCGCTCGGTCTGGGGTAGTACTGGAGGAAGTAAATCGGAGACCCCATGAGGAAGATATAAGATGGTGACCTCCCTCGTCGATGAGTGAGTTTTTTTTTCTACATACTCAACATCATTCCTCATTTAGACTACAAGAACTCTACCTAGATCTCTATCTATAGATCCCATTGTCCTTTTTACAGTCTTATATTATATCTTCTATTTTTCGAACATCACTTCCACAATGAACAAGGAGACTTTGGAAGGTGGCCTTGCCGCCGACCGAGTCGATAGCCAGGGCTCCAAAGATATCAAAGACGATGCTGATATCATCACCGAGGCCGCCTTTGCAACGGACCAGGAAGTTAAGATGACATTGAAGGAGGGAATCAAGCTCTACCCTCATGCCATCGGCTGGTCCGTTTTGCTCTCGATGGCTATCATCATGGAGGGTTTTGATATCGTCCTTATCTCCAATTTCTTTGGCTTCCCGCAATTCGTCCGGAAGTATGGCGAGCAGCTACCGGATGGCACATACAATATTTCGGCAAAATGGCAAACTGCTCTGTCTAACGGCGCCTATGTCGGCGAGATCATCGGTCTTTTCATCAACGGTATTGTCTCCGAGCGATATGGTTATCGTAAGACGATGATTGGCTCCCTTACCGTCCTTACTGGGTTTATCTTCATACCTTTCTTCGCCCCTCGAATTGAGATCCTCCTTCTAGGAGGTATCTTGCTGGGTATCCCATGGGGTGTTTTCCAGACGTTGACAACAGCCTATGCCTCAGAAGTTTGCCCGACTGCTCTTCGTGCCTACTTGACTACCTTCGTTAATCTGTGCTGGGTTATCGGTCAATTGATCGCCAGTGGAGTTCTCCGCGGCTTCTTGAGCAGGCAAGACGAATGGTCCTATAGGATCCCATTCGCCATGCAGTGGATGTGGCCAGTTCCCATCATTATTGGATGTATCTTTGCCCCGGAATCCCCATGGTGGCTGGTTCGACAAGGCCGAATTGAAGACGCCGAAGCCTCTGTCCGTCGCCTTACCAAAACCGGAAGTGGCATCGATGTCCAGAAGACCGTCTCGATGATGATTCGCACCAACGAGCTTGAGAAGAGAATTACTAGTGGCACGAGCTACCTCGACTGTTTCAAGGGAACCGATCTTCGACGAACTGAAATTGCCTGTATAGTCTGGGGTATTCAAACTTTGTGCGGTTCTGGATTGATGGGATATAGTAAGTTCGACTTCTGTGTCAAATTGACAATACTATTCTATCCATGGATCCAATTGGCTAACCATAACTCCATCTAGGCACATACTTCCTCCAACAAGCCGGACTTCCCGTCGAACAATCATTCAACTTTACCATGGGACAATACGCTCTTGGCATCTGTGGTACCCTGATTTCCTGGATTCTCATGATGAGGCTCGGTCGTCGATCGCTCTACATTGGTGGTCTCATTGGTCTCTTCCTTACCCTTATCGTAATCGGCTGTCTCGGCATTCCGAAGGGAAATATGGGAATTGGTATTGGTACTGCACTCTTGGTATGTCTCAACCTTCAACACACCTCTGGTGTGTTATTTTTCACTTCAGTACATTGCTGACAAAACGTTCTCTTTAGATCTTTACCCTTATCTACGATATTACTGTCGGCCCTGTTTGCTATGCCATTGTCGCCGAGATGTCTACTACCCGTCTTCGATCCAAATCCATTGTTCTCGCCAGAAACTTCTACAACGTTATGGGTATTCTCAACAACGTCATTACACCACTCCTTGTCAATGTCACTGCTCTTAACTGGAGAGGCAAGGCCGGTTTCTTCTGGGCCGTTTCTTGCCTGTTCTGCACCATCTACTGCTACTTCAGACTTCCGGAAACATCTGGGCGTGCTTACATCGAGCTTGACATTTTGTTCGAGCATAAGGTTTCTGCCAGAAAGTTCCACAAGACCAAAGTTGATGCTATTAGTGGAACTATCGAAGGCACAGAGAGGGCTGAGAAAGATTCGATTGAGCGCGCTGACCACATCGAGAAGGTCTCGATATAATCCTTCTTCTTCACGAACCAGACTATTGGCTTTCGAAGCTAGCTAATTATTTTATGATGTTATTAGCCCTGATTTGTTCTTTTGTTTGTTCTCTTTCATTTTCGATCCATCAGATTCAGGCAGTCACATCTTCATTCATTTTCTCTGCGAGAATCTAAGCATGGAATTGGAGTTAATTATAGGATGTTTGCTTTTCATAAATGCTGTATATATAGACATTAGTTGGCCAATTCGTCCTGAACGGTTGGACCCGTCTACACTGCTTCTCAGTGGACCTATACCCTCAGTGGGTTCTAATTATGCGATACGATAATTGCACACCAAGCTTAATGAGCCTTGTGAAAAATAAACCCGTATTGAATTTCCGTTCGTCAGACGAGCATTAATCAGCGTGGCTATCAATACTATATATGTATCCACGTGGGCAACTCAAATCGTGATACCACCTCGTCGAACTTTCTTGTTACCACAAACTCACACACAATGAGGAATCAAGCGTATTATCCTATCTAGGAAGCAGGTTTTCGGCATTGGTTTATAGCGTCTATGGCGTGTATCACGACGAGAGTCTCTGCAATAGCATGTGTATCTAACTCCGAGTTGCTGGTCCGGGTATATCACATTGATTTGAGTTTTAAAAATAGTCAGAAAGTGATCTATTGCTCGTTTTATCTAGTAGAAAAGCTAGGAGTAAAAAAGGGCTTATATAACATCTCGGGTTAAGCAATACATATACAGCTTAGACCGGAGTAGTGTATAATCTACATCGTCGTGTCTTTCCGACGTCTCTCTCTTATCACCATCACTCGGAGTCCACGACATCGGCGTACCCCACACCCTTCACGTATAATATCCGGCTAAGCGCACGCAATTAGATCCAGTCGCTCCTACTCAACTTCGGAACCTCACAATGCTAGCGATAATTAGGCTATCCGCTATCTTATTAATAGCTATCAGCTATGCTGAGGCCTTCCTCCTGGATGATTTGAAATCTTTTTGGCAATACGCTGGATTATCTCACCAGGAACAGACAAAGAAAGCCCTGGATGAGCTCTGGAGATTCTGGTATGGCAACATCCCAGGCTGGGTGCCGAACAATAAAATGCAACTGGCTAGCGTCGAGATTCAAGAAGCAAACGCGCTCGTAGACGACGACCAAAAAAACGGAGAGCTTCACTGCGATGGGGAAAGCTTCCTGTCCGCCCAGAGAAGACTAATAAATCTATCAGACCAAGCTGTTTCTCTCGCGAACAACCGCGATTACATTGCTGCGAGAAAGTCACTTGGGATGGCTCTTCACACCCTCCAAGATTTCTACTCCCACTCCAATTGGGTTGAGTCGCTGGCAAGGAAAAGAGCAGGCCAACAAATATACCCAGGACTCGGTTACCCTGATACGATGATTTATCCTCTTAGCGCCAAGGCCGAGACCTGTGACGAGTGCATTGCATACACCCTCCCATTTTTTATCTGCAACGACAGCTGCGACAATAATCTCGATACCATCAGTCTCACATCTGGCTTCTATAGTGGGGAACCGGCCTTTGAAAAGCCAAATTCTGGTAAATGCAGCCATGGTGGACCATTTGATGGCTCAGGAGAAGATTATATCTCATGGTGGCGCTGGCCGAGCCGTTTCAGGGGACAAGGAATAAACAAAGACTCGTCAACCTGTCTACTGGCCCCTCATCATTTTCTCCATTCTACCGCAGCGGTACTCGCTGTAGAAGCCACCAAGGACTGGATTAATAACAGAATCTACAGGAGGCTCCCCCAGGAAAGGGCTGACATGTTGTTTGGGAAGGATTATGAACCAGGAAGTTTGCTGGACCCCTCTCGGCCCACCTTTTGGGATGTTCTCATCCACTTTTTAAAACCTCACAAACGAGACCTGGTAGCGAGGGCTACGACTATGGACTTCAATATGCATACTTTGGTCGTCGCTGACAATGTCCACGAGCATGGGCAAGCGCTTGTGCAAGCCGCAGCTGGGCGGCATAAGAAACTTTTTCCAATTCAGATGATCCGACGAGACGCCAACGGAGTGGAACAAGAAGCTGATGATTACGGATGGAGAGACATTGCTCTTTCTTCTGGCGGGCACTTGCTGACTCTATCCGAAAATGAGACGGCGGCTGACGCGGCTGTACTCCTCGACATGCTCTCCCAACCAAATCATGTCGAAATTCTTTCAGTTGCGGCAACTGGTGCCATTAATAAACCAATATCAGAGTTCCTTTTCCCTCTCGACTCCAGCCTGGAGTCGCTTGTGATTTCGACTAGTGGAGTTTCATCCTTCAGCTTACTTGACTCTAGTGGATCTCTTTATTACCCCAGCACTCGATCAAACGATACTTATGTTAAAATGGTCGGAAATAGCATTGTGGTCAATTTTACATCTGAAGCGCTCCCACCCCCCGGCCTCTATCGCATCTCGTTGAAAACCACAACCAATTATACTATATCTATATCCGGGGAAAGCAAGATAGCCATACTGTCCTTTAACTTTATGCAAGAAGGAGGCCGGCCACAACATCGTGGCCTATTCCCAATTCCGAGTCTCCCCGTCGTCGGAGAAACTCCAATGGCGAAAGCACATATTCACGGCAATTTTACGGAAGGAAAGTTTGAGTTTCGTACAAAGGAGGGTGACTTCATTGCTTCCCAAGATGCATATAAAATCGAGACAAAAGCCGACAGTCACCCTGCTCTGTTTTACGGCACGAGTTCCTCAATCCCCCAAGGTAATTTCATGGTATACTTTACGGGTATCAACCTCGATGGGAACAAATTCCAAAGGGTGATGCCGTTTATGGCATCATCCTCGAAATTACGACTTACAGCGCCGCTTATACAAAGAATGATTCAAGGGCAGCCACAAAAGGTTACCATTGGATTAACTAATTTGAACGGCATTGCTGACAGGTTTGACGTATTTGCGGTTGACAGTAAGGATTCTATTGTCGGAACGAACAGAACCAGCATCCATCTCGAGGCTGGAGAGTCTGGGTATTTTGAAGTCGAGTTCCTACCAAAACACACGTCAAAGATCGGAATGACCGAAGTTGTTTTTGGGGCAAAGGGGCGAGCAACAAAGGGGAATTTATCTTTACAGAGCTTTGTTCTTGAGCCTGAACCAAGAGATATACCGTATGGACAGATCAAATACCATCAATACGCAAACGAAACCGAGAAACTCATCGATAATCTTATAATGGGAAAGAAACGGTAGTCAAATGCTTACTAGAGAGCAATCTTGATAACTGTCCAGGGATTGTGGCCAGACCGATACCCCTAACTTATTCCTGTACTGCAGTATTCTTCACGCACGCTTGTACACTTGTATATTTATTTTGGGGCCCTCTAGAACAACCACAACGGCTATAATATACCGTTTATATAATGAGCTCGAGAGCAAATCAGCTGAGTCAGACAAAACTGAAGGTGTCGGAGGCTACCCGGATGTTGCATAACATGTCCGACTGAAAGGAGGGTCTTTAGTAATCTCCCCTGCATTAACATCTGAACTACAGCAAAATGCTAGGGTTTACAGCCAAAATTTCATGCTAAGGAGATATTGTTTTTTGACAAGACCTCGGCGCAAATTGGTTTCGTGCCCAGTTGATAAGGAGGGTTAAACTGTGCTCACAATTAAAGCCTTTTCTTTAGAAACCTAGCCTTTAAAGGAGTTCATGGTATTTTCTGTTTGGAACGCTACAGAGGAGCCCAAAATACAACAACGGTTGTTGACACAAACTATACGGATCACAGCCTAATTATTATGTTTGAACAGTCTCCTGATTGCATGTAAGTAGCTCTATTAAATAAATTTTGCTACTGGAATAGCCTCGCTTGTAAATCATGCCTTATGTAGTTCAAGCCGGACCGGTTGTGTGACTTGGAGCTAGAAGTTTCCAATGTCCAAGCCCCAGTAGGGCTTTCTATAACATACAATGAATCAGTACAGATAGCCACTTCCATATTCACTTTACGTCAAACATAATGAGACACAGACTACTAGTGCCAAATGGATTTAAGTGTTCTATATATTGTAACAACTTTTCTATTGGAACCAAAGGCTAGATACATATTGTGATAAACCCGTCTAGATTATCTCGGCCTTTCCATCCAGTGTGCCCCGGCCGAACCTTACGCCAAATAGTCCATCTTTCCGAGTGGAACACCGTGGTTCCGAAGAATTGCATATGCGGTAGTGAGGTGGAAGTAGAAGTTTGGAACGGCGAATGTTTGAACATAGGACTGGCCACTGAACTTCCTCTCAGCGCCTCGGATCTGCATCACGACGTCTGCCGTTTCTTTACCCTCAAATTTGGTCTTGTGAGTAGCCTCCACCTCGTCGAGCAGCGCCAGAGTGGTATCGATCCGCTTGTAAAGATCCTCCAAAGTCTCCTCGTTATCATCCATGACCGCTAGCTCAATTTTGGCGACTCGAACACAAGTCATTTTCGATGTGTTGCTGGTGGTCTGAACCTGGAAGCTTAGGGGCTTCATATCTTCAGCGAGCCTCCAGTTCACCATCTCATTCGTGGAAATGCCATTCTCCTTGGCGTATGCCTCTCCCTTTTCGAGGATACGTCTAAGCGTATTCATTCCTCTGCGGAATAGTGGAACAGTGAATTCGTAGAGAATTGGTGAGGCCATTTTGTAGATGTAGTAAAAGATCTCGAATGAAAAGATATAGGAATAGGAGACGATTTGTGATAATGGGGGCTTGTTTAATTGCTTGATTGGCTGAGACTGGAGGGCTTACAGATTCTGATTCCAATGGGCAAGACAACATACATATATAACGTTTTGGAAGGTAGCATAACTAATCGGGTTCGGACGAACCCTGCCGTAAACCTGTGCAAGTGTGAAACGTTGCTTACAAATAGCTATCTAGCAATGGAATACGTGTTCACCCGAATTCTGCTGACAAATTCGAGATATAGATACGTAACGTTAGTCTTACAAGGTTTATTCTGAAGCCACCTCTTAGGTAAAATCCCGGGGTTTTCTGCAGGAGGTAAATTAAAAATTGGTGATGCATGGTGGTGTTGGTGCGGAAATAGTTTATTTCCCCGCAATACCTTTGCATTGTCGGCCGGATGTGTTGAATATTGACAACTATTGGCCGTGCTTCAGCTGGGGGAAACACGGCAATGCCGACAGGGCTGGAGATAAGTCGGCTTTTAGGGTAACTATTCGGGGAAGCCGTCCTCAAGAATCGGCTTAAGGTTTGACTAGAAAGGGAAATCGTCGTTGCATACGATGTAGGACGGAAGCGATATACACCGAGTGCTATGTGCGCGTAGATACGCGTCTACAAAGGGAGTTGAAATTGTTGCATTTTGGGAACTGAGGTGTGTTGGCTGGGGTTTGACAAGGGGTACCAGATTGGAAAGTCTCGGGGTGGTTGATCTTAAAGCTGGTTGGTGGTTGATGTCGCCATTTCTCTGTGTCGACGTATGCGTATGTATGGAAGTGATCTCGGGTATTGTGTAACATTAAACTTAAGCGGAGCAGCCGGGTGGATCTGACTGAAGCAATCGAAGTGGGTTTCGGTATCCGGAGCCGTTCAATCAGTTGACTCTTTGACTGCATGCACAATATATTCTCCTCCTTTATTTATTTGCATATTTGAGTAACAACGTACTTGAATCCGAAGAGGAACAAGTACAAGAAGCACCTCATAAGCTAGCTTAGTAATCTGAAAGGTTAATCATGATATCAGCTCATTCGTCAGAAGGACCTAACTGTAGAATACCCCGTTCACGTAGACAGGATTTTAGAAATTCTAGCGATGATATCATGATGATAACGTGGCCCACCTCGAACCCTGGCCATCTTCGGAGAATTCAATGTTGGGAGCACGTAGATAAGAACCTCGGCTACTCGTGCACTTACGCATCTGCAAATATCTACAAAACACAAGTCCTCGCTTTGGAAATTGTACCACCCGGGGGTTGAACCGTATCAGGCGCGATTGTCAAGAGCAAATCTGCATTCAATTGAGAGTATAGAATCCTTCTCATCCATCGGTCCAACGTACCACTCTTGCCGAACGGAAATCAAAAACGAATTTGGGTAACTAGAATTCCCGCATTGTGCACCGATAGATACGCGTTCCGTTCTGATAGGGCAGATAATGGTGCGCTACTAAGCTTTCCTTAGTAAATGAGTCGTATATACCACCGCCCACGGTTAATCCGGAGTCTAAACATTTACGGGATTATGGCGGTTTCGCTGAGAAGAAAAAGGTGATATAACATAAGCGCTAAGCAGGGCTGCCGTGCCGGCGAAGGCTTCTTCTTGACGTTTACGACTACTCGGTGCTCCTATATTTGCATCATGTAGTAAATGTGGAATGCGTATATGCGGGAGACACGCAGTGTATCTTTAGTACAAGCTCCTGCGCCGTTTTTATGATGGCCGATTTTTGTTTCTCATTTCTATGGCTATAGATACAGTAGTCTCGTTCCTAGACGCCAGTCGGCCACGAGTTAGATACAGCAAAGAATATCTAAAGCTCGGGAGAAACCGTGATTGAAGAGTGCCATGCTATCTATATATGAGCCGAGACATCAGGACCAATACATTGGTCCTTGGGCGGCTTCAAATTCCGAATGAAAGTACAAGACTAGAGAGATTACATTGATCATATATGAAGGTTGTTAATATTACAAGTACGTGTGCAGTGTGATTGTTCGCCGGATATAAAGGGGAGTCCCTCCTAGGCTCACGTGGTAGCCCATTATTGGTTTAAACACAAGTTCGGAGAAACAATTCCGTCCCGCCTCATGTCTTGGACGACGGATAATTTGTCCGGATCAGGAGGCCTTATCTTTTTAAGCCGGATGCCTAAGTCGCAAAGGGGACACGGGTCGGGAGCGATATAGAGTTTGAAGTTCGTTGGTCATGATGTTTGCGGCTAGTGAGCGACCAGAGCATCAAACGTATCGTATACAGGGCGCGAGGTGCTGCAACTTCAGGTCTACAAGGGAGGTGGCCTTAAAATCGGTGTGCCAGAGCGGCAGAGGATAGTATTGATCTATATACAAGGAGAGAGAAGGCACTTGAGGAAGGATCAACGAGCCATGGTGAACAAATATGTGGTTGGAATGATATGAAGATAAAAAAATAAAGAAATTCAAAACCATTTCGCCTCTATACAGTCATTAACGCCATAAAAAAAATGCACTATCCACGTGTGCGATTTCGGGATTTCTGGAAACTGGAGAAGCTTAAGAAGAAACGCAGGAAGAGAGAAGGAAAGAAGGGCCAAAACGTATGAATAGTTGTCCATACCAGATTAAAGAAAATGAAACCACCATCTTTGGATATCATAAAACACAAATTCAAGGTGCACGCTAAATTTCAATCTGCAAAAGTGTAATAAAAATCGAGAAAGATGACTCAGAGACAAAGAAGACAGCTAAATGTTGAGTGCAATGGTAACTATCTGCCGGGGTTGTACTTCAGAGCTTCGCGGTAGAACTCGTCCTCGTCCTCTGTTTCCCAGTCACCTTTCCAAGTGAACTGACTGTTCTTACGAGTGACTTTGCCGATAGTGCTAACTTCACTAACATCGCTTCCAGCGCCGCTCACTGGTCTTGTATAGAGGATCTGCTCTCGTACGACTGGAGCCTCCTTGGATGGGAATTCCGCGGGGGATGGTGGTGGGTATTGAATACTGACAACGCTGCCGGACCTGGATTTTGGGGAAACGGATACGCTAATAGCATCGGCTTTCTCATTATAAAATCGTCCATCGTAGTCAGGGTCATAGGCGTCAAGAAGGCGGGAAAGTTCCAGATCGTGTTCGACGGCGTCTCGATATCGGATTGGCATGATGTGCATAGCTTCCGCGAACTGTCTCTCAAGAAAGGAAACCGACGAGCCCCGCGATTCAATATTCGAAGGAAATCGTTTGTTGCGGAGTTGGTTCTGAAGAGAATCTCGTTGAAGTCTCGAAACGGGCGTCTTGGGAGGCGCCGGCTGGAATGCGTGCCTTGAATCGACGGATAGCAATCCGTCATGGTACACTCGTAGGGAAAGAATCGAGGATGGGCAGACTGGGCGTGGTGTCGGGGCGGTGCAGCGACCGTTAGGGCCAGGTGTATCCCGTCTAAAAGCCATAAACTCGGTGCGGAGAGTATATTCCTCAACATCCAGGAATCCTTGCCTCGCGAGCCGCTTTGCTAAGGGCTTTGGTGAATGGCTTCCTGTTTTTACGCTAATGCCGGTGTCCCGGTCGTCCACCCGCATTTCGTGAAGAATTTCCCTAGCCTCTAGAACCGCCGGGTGCAGCATAGCGTTCTTCCTTCTGTTCGACTTTAGACTGGCTTCTACCAGTGCCTCGAGGGCCTCCTTCATCGCTTCTCTGACGGATGTCCACCGATCATTTATTTTTTCTGGTGTTAGGTTCAACTGATTTACCAAGAACCACTCGAAATACTCTGCCCCGGCATCGTCGGAACTCGACATGATCGACCCGATGACATGTTGGAACTGAGCAAACGAAGTTATGATCGAGGATATCGTGTATCGTTTTGTCTGGTTGCTCGAGGCAGAGAGGACTGTTTGGAGAGAATGGGTGATTAAGGATGACGAGACATATTGCCAAAACGCCGCTGTAGTTGGCGGCAAGGCCAAATAGGAGGTAGAGGTGAAAGTTTGTATTCCTGGCATCTCCTCCTCCCAAACCGACAGCCCTGTGAAAGTGATTTACTATCTGGCTTCTAAAATGTTAAAATGTCGAGATCGATAGATATCTTTCTTCTGTTATGCGGTAGGCGTGTTGTGGAGAGTCTGTGTTGGTTTAGTTATCAGCGACCGTGTGGGAGGCGGGACGGAAGCGGACGTCAAGGAACGACCAAGATGGCTGCCTACTCTTTTCTCCGGAATAATATACTTCTTCTGCTTCTTCTTTTTTTTTTTTTTTGATCTCGAGAAATTTTATCGAGGCTGGGAATACTCTGAAACAGGGTCTTCCTCCAAGTTGTGTTTCTGGTCTGTATTATCGGCGCCGTAAACGAAACGTCTGGTGTCTACGAAGTTGTTCGAATGTTCCCCACCACGGACTTTATGAAAGAGGGTGTCGACTGGAATCGGAATTCGAATGAACGGACGTGGCTTCACCAGTGCACTTAGCGCAGTACGGAAGGTTACCAGGTTCAGCAAGTGCAGCGTCGAAGTGTCGTAGTGAATGACGGGCGCCCGTAACTCAAGATAGTCAAAATGTGGCGAAAGGAAGGAGACTGTTTGGTGGACAAGAAGGGCTTCTAAATGGGATTCTAGAATGCTTCCAACGGTTGGACGGTCCTTCTGCTTTTAAGTCTTCGAATACAAGGGCCAAGGGGGCGGTCCAACCAGGGTCAGGACGACCCCCTTTGTCATCCCCTCGTTTTCTTTTTCCCGTTGGCCGTGGCCTTTCAGGCTAACTGGATATCCGGGCAGGGAGGGGCCGCCAGGCATGCAGAGTGGCCTGCATGTCTAAGAAAATTCACTATCGAGACCGAAGACTCTTGAAAGGGGTTTGTCAGGACGACAATAAGCACCTTTGGCACCCGGCACTTTCGCCCAGTGTCCGGATGCTACGATCTTGGTTGAAATTTTCTTCAACTTTGTCAGACGACGCGACGACGACGACAACGGCGTATCATTGCTCATGCGCTTCTCGAGAGGAATCCTGAACATTTGCCACAAGCTTATCATATCAGCCAGTTTCTATTTTACCCGATGGGAAGCACTTATTCCCATGGTTGGGACTTTCCAAGTATGATGGCAAATTCGATTTAAATTCGTTGGCATGGTCCCTCGCCGTTCACTGGCTGCTGGCCGACGTTGGGAGCATTTTAACAGCCAGGTATTATTAAATTCATACGGTCCCAAGCCAGATATCAAGCCACTTTGTCATGGGCTATCCCGACTTCACCCCGGCGTCGTGCGACCGTCCGCTGCAGTTTGCACACTTCCTTTCCCTCGACGCGAGCAGTTGCGTTCTCCTGGACTGACCCATTTCCTCGGCCGGGACGGTTCTGATCGGGAGGCTGTAAACGTTTTTCTAGCGCAAGGTTGGACCTACCAGCATTACATTGCAGCCCAAGAAGCCACCTCGTGGCACGAGGGCAGCAGTCTAGTCCTCCAACCGGGCCAGATTTGGCCAAAGAGCCTCTTCAAAGACTGCGTCGGAAGAATTTTCTTTCGAAATTCCTCTTCAAGTTCCCGATCCTTTCAGGCCAAAATCTCTGTCAAAGCAGTAGCATGACCATGACGCAAACATTTCCTTCCCAAGCTGCAATCACTGGACCCAGAGAATGGAATTTACCACACCAGCCGTCATTCTGAAATCGGATGACTCCAAGAACAACAGCCAGAAGGATGCCCCGCCCAAGCGGAAATGCTAACATTTAACGTTTGAACAACCGGCCTCGAGACTGCACATCTTCCTTGGGTCTTTCTAGAATTCTCTTGCTCTGACTAGAAGCGAGGGAAACCGTGGCTGAGTCGCTCGAGCCGACGGTTCGAAAGAATCTCCTTAATAGGCTTAGATCGTCTCCAAAATTCCCTCTATTGAGACAGCCTCGCTAAAAATAAATACCGTTTAGGAAAATGTACCCAAATGTTGTGAGACCGTCGACAACGAGCCACGATGTTAGCTCAATAAACGCAAGTACTCGACCACTAACTGACTATCTAATCAGGTATATGCATGTACGTATACGTACCCAGTTTCTGAGCACCTAACTCTGCGCTTCCTCCTCAATTTTATTTTAAGTTTTACAGCCCCTCGGCGATTCATTGATTCCGAATGCATGGATATACCGACATAATCGATAACCATCAATCGAAATGGTTTGTACCGATACAGACAACAGTAGTCGCAGGCAGGAGTACACTTTGTGCTTAAACTCACACGCCAGTATTATAGATTTCTTCCCAAATCTCTTAATTGTGTGTACATTTAAATCGTATGATTGCAATATTATGAAGGAATACAATAATCTACTAATATACATCATTATACACTAATAAATACACAGTATTTGAATATGCTAAAACAAAAGCCCCCATATACGCCGATTCCGTGAAACACAAGGGTATCAAGCCGCTATAATCATATGCTAAATACACAAAGCTTTACCTACCCTCATGACTTGCATGGCCATGTCAAATGATCCAAAGGGGAAACTGTCAGTTCATACTCTTCCTGTATTTTGAGCCAACTGCTCCACCGTTCCTCCCATTTCCAAACTTGGCGTTCAGGCGGGATGCGATCTTGTCCCACCTCTCCCAAGGGTGGTCTTGACGCAACTTTAATAGAGCTTGCAACTCGGCTTCTGACCATCGGCGTCCCGAACTGCGTACCGGAACTGGTCCAAATTCAGATGCTCGTTCACGCTGACTAGAAGAACTTGAAGATCCTGTAGAACCGCTACCGGAGTTATCGTTCGCCTGCTCTCGTGTAGATTGAGAGGCATCTGGTGGGGTATTGGGCGACGAATGCCGTGAAGTACCGGGTGTGGAAGCGCTGAATCCACTAGATGGGGTTGATGAGCCATCGCTCGGTGTATATCTATTCTCCGAAGCAAACTTCTGCAGCATGATTAAAATCCGAAGGAGTTTAAGAAAGTTTTCCAACTCCGGTCCTGTGAAACCTGAAGATGTAGATTCATTAGGGTCGGTTGCTCCATTTTGATGTTCTTGAGCTCCACGGTGGTCCCGACTTTGCTCTTGTTCTCTCTGCCTCCTTTCTCGTTCTTTTTCTCTCTGTCTCCTTTCTCGTTCCTGCTGTTCTCTCGCCGATCTCATGTGCTCCTCCGCTTCTTGCCGCTCGCGCTCTGCTCTCTGCTGTCGTTCTCTTTCTTCGGCCTCCCTTCGCTGCCGCTCCCTTTCCTCGGCTTCTCTACGTTGTTGCTCTCGATACTGGCGTTCTCGTTCCCTAGCAGCATTTCTTTCCCGTTCTTCGTTTCTTCGACGTTGAGCTGCCTCTTCTCTAGCCCGCCTTTCTTTCTCAAACTCTTTTCGGAACCAGTTACCCGGATCGTTTTCATCTATCTCCCTAATCAGCAAATGTGATTGATTCCCTATGGCGTCTGCCTACCTACGTGTAAAGATAATAGAAACACATTTCAACTCATAAAGCCTCCTTGCCTCCGGATCACGCAGACAAACGTACGCATCGTTCAACTAGTCAGGCAGAAGAAAATTAGTACAACGTTTAAACGCCTTTGCCCTTCGATCTGTGATACATACTTTCTGCATCATCGCCGTGCATTCGAATAACTTCTGCGTCGAGACATTGGGATTTTTATCCGGGTGCCACCTGAGACTTTGGCGGCGAAATCCCAACTTTATCTGAACATCACGAGCGTCGTGCTCCACTTCAAGTACGTAATAGTGCGAAACAACCTCGGGATTCATGACAGTCACCAGCTATCCAGAACGCTGTACGACCGATGATGTGGGTCAGGCGGGATAATTTAGGACAGTCGCAAGATATAAAAATAAAATTTATGGTCGTACGATTGCACAAAGATGGGCAATTGACAATTAAGTAAGGGGATCGGCGGAAGGAAATGCGGTCCGTCGGTCTTAGAATTCCACCCTATTGTGATGAGACCTAGATTATGTGATGGTAGTACATTCTAGTTCGGGGTGGTTTTCAAATTATATAAGAAAAGTGAATATAGCCTTGAAAGAAGGCCTAGCAGGTACATAGGCCCAAGTTGGGTTCCTACAGATAGGACAAATTCAGACGGACAGGTTGCGGCTAGCCGGTTCCCGCAGATTCCCTGTTCAGGCTCTGGGGAATATAACACAGCCGCACTCTGATAATGCAAGGTTGACTTATCAGTCCCGAAAATAGCATCCTAATCGTGGGTCTACGTTATGGAGAATTACGCATGGACGATCCTAGGCACGTAGGCAGCGACGCCTAATCAATCGTTTCAATAGACAGCTATCACAGGGGCTTATGAAACCTTTCGCAGTCTTGTACGAGCCTGGAGGTCGGGATATTTCGACATGACAGGCCAACAAGCTCGCGGACTGCCAGTTCTGGAACAGAATATGTCAGATAATGAGCGCAAAGGTGGGTATGACATATCCGCCTAGTTTCTGGAGAGGTTCTTGAAGCGGGGTTAAAAGCTTGGTAACCTATATACGAAGTCACTCCACCCAGGGCCGTGGTCACGGAAGGAGGCGCTGTTTTTGTTCCTCAGTGCTCCAGGAGGCGAAAAACCTGTCAAGATATTCCCGGTCGAAGCGCCTTCGCGGCACAGTTATAAAATCCAACCAATCATGAAAACACAACAAGTATGGGTGGGCTGTTGAACCTACTCTGACCCTGGTGGCCACTGGTGGCTGTGGCCATGCATAATGGCATTATATGATTGTTTCAATAGGAGCCTTTCGCTTTTTCTTCTCAGAGATCACAAGAATTCAGGCTTCCGAGTAAATATCCCCTGGCCCCGCTAAACTCATCTATCACGCATAGATTTTGGTAACGGACTTCAACACCGCTATGGTGTGTCTTTTTGCCAGTTATTTTGAGTTTAAAGCCAATCCCTTTTAGTTACACGAGAAATAACTGCTTAGGTAGGTAGTTACCGGGCTAAAACTAGATTACACAGAAAAATAAATTAAACTTAAAATACCACGTGTGAGAGCTGAAACACTGGGCCGAATGTCGACACCCCGGATTTTACACGTACATACGTGGGCCCGGCCATATTTCTGGTACCATGGTGGCCCGTGGCTTTGGATAACCCATTATCAATGGTTGGCTTTCGTGAGCGTCGGGATCGTTTTGGATAGCGGCTGTAGGTCATGCTTTCGGGCAAGGAGATTCAGGTCATTGGTTTGGGTGAATCTCAATAAAGCAATTTCCGGCCTGCCTTTGTGTGGCGAAGGTATGCAAGATCATGGAGCCCTTTTATCGGGTTACTAAACCCAATGGAGTGAATAGAGTGAAAGGTTACGAGATGCGCGCCCTGATACGGCTGGCGCTACTATTGAGAGTTTACTCCGTAAACCGAGGTGAATGTATAAGCTGTAAATATAATAAGCTATGTGTAAGATCTCTAATAACCTACATATACCAATATTTAATTAGTGAAGCATAGCCTAGGCCTGTTCCATGGACTAAGGTACTCGTCAAAAGCATCTAGATCAAAACCATCTGTGTATCTCTTTGGAGCCCATGCATCGCCTGTTTTCGGATGTCCCGAGCAACATAGCTAGGCTATCGGAATCGCATCATCATACGCCGCGCCTAGTTGCCAGAAATCTAGGATCAAGATTTGCATTTTGCTCGTTTTAGTAAAGATATCCGATTTAAACGTTTCGAAAACGTGGGAGTAATCCAAGGGATGGATAGGATCGATCGATGTAGGTAGCACAAGGAAATATTCGGCACTGGGAGTAGATTTAGGTGCAATATAGCGTAGTATTTCAAAGTTGTGACGAAGCTTAAAATCTGTGACCCGTCTCACGGAGTATCTGAGGGCGGTGTCGTAAGGTTGGTTCGGGCTCTTTGGGTCCTTCTGTGGCCATTTAGATCACTTGGGGCTGCAACTGCGATTGGGATAGCCTCGTGCAACTTCATCCCTTGATAGGATCACGCCCGTGTGAACCTTGATTTGTAAGTCTGTCTTTGGTATGGATCGCCATGTTTTCACCTCGTGCCGCGGGATTACGTGCATGTTAGGCGACAGGAAAACTCGGATTTTCAGGAAATGGAGTTTATACTTTCCTGGGAATCTCATCTCGGGTGCCTGGTGTTATTTTCTCGTTATAAATCCTCAACTGCTGTGAAAACTGCTTGTGCGACGTTGATCCAAGGTTTTTATAGTACCTAAGTGAGGGGCGACGTTTCTGATTTGGTGGAAAACTCCGAGATAGGCGACAGATACCTGGAACTCAGTTCGTTCCGATAATGCCTTCCCGCAAATCTGGATGCTTTCGTACCTTGCGGACTCGAATAGCTGGTTGCAGGTCTATATCTAGATATCTGGAAACCAAATATAAAAGGACTTGATTCACCCGAAATAACGGCACTGGATATCCAACGGAAGAATACCCAATAAAGTTCTTTAAATATATATATATATATATATATATATATATATAGCAATTACAACCACAATAGACCTCTTATCAGTATATATCATACGGGGACATCCTTTTCAGCTACGGAATATATAATTCCCCAATATGAAGGCACCAAAGACCCTCGCTCTCCTATTATTGGCAGGCTCGTCCGAGCTATGCACATCTGCGACTCCAGTACCCGCAACGGGCGCATCTTTCACCGTAGTTCGGGGCTCACCTGAAGCTGTCAAGCCGGCTAAGAGGGGTACGTCGTCAGCGCTCTTGATCCCTTCGTAGTAATACATCCCTAACATAGTCCTCCAAAGCCTTACCACCCACTCGGCGTGTACCTCCGGCTTGCACTCTGATCAACCTCAACAACTGTTATAAGAACTGTGTTTGTACGCCTGGGGGGTCGTCTAATATTGCGTGCAATGTGGTCGTATCTGGATGCCGCAGTTTCTGTTCATATTCTATATGTGGAACATACTCGCCCCCTCCTGGCCTTAGTGCGACGGGAACCAATTAGTTGAATAAAGAGTTTTGAGGTACGTGTCTGTCGAAGGGGGTCCGATATCTATAATCTATCGCGGAGCTCACATCTAACTTTCTAGCTAGGCTTCGCCAAATATAGCTTTTGGAGCCGAAAAGGTCTTGTCAGTGTTATTGCGTAGGATGCGTGATATTTTATTTAAGCGATAATGTATAGTCAGGCTTTCTGGTGTCTGGAAATGAGACTACGTAAACTTGTATGGAACTAATTTATACATTTTTTTTTTGATTGCTGAACGTCTTGAGCCCTGTGTGCTTTAGCCTTCGGTCCCGGGTACCTACTACACAGTAGTACCACTATTCCTTCGTAGATGTGTCTCTCTGAAATTCCGGTTTTGGACCCCAAACATATCCGTTTAACACAAAATCCTTGTTCTCTTTCCAATCGGGCGACCTGTCAAAACCGCGCTCGACGATACGGGTATGCGGTTCTCGTTCATCCGGTTCCTCCCCACGCCAATGCCGCCAGTTCCACGTCTGGATTCCTTCATAGAATACCGATATTTTTTCCACAAACCCATCGAAATAGTTATGATACAACATCGTTCCCATATGTTGTTCAGTCCACTCTGCGGCATCACGCTTTCGTGACGGGAAATCTTCGAGCTCCGCCTCAAGTTCTTCTCTAGCGTCTGGTTCTCCAGCTGCTACAGCAGCCTCTAGTTTCTCCAACTTCTTGTTTCTACCAAAGCAAACGTTGAGTATGAGCCTCTTGATTCTCGGCTTGCATCTCCCGCCATCATAGCGTTTCGTTCCCTCGCTTTCACCGGGCCTCGGGTCGTTGATCGCTGGTAGGTAGAAACCCTGGGGCCCGTGGAACAAGAAATTCGACAGGAGGTGGAACAGGCTGGAAGCCTCCGACCCCGGTCCGCCGCAACCGTAAAAACGACCTCCCGCCCTGTAGTAGTGACAGACCTCCCAGTTCACCCAGAGTTCTTCGATCACATTATACGGTTCCTCCGGCGGCAGTGGGAGGCTAGTCCATGCAATGTGCGCCCACTGAGGGTAAGAGAAGACGCTGAGCTCGTATCTGAGCCCTTTCCCTTGGGGATTCGTGCCGTTTAAAGTCCGGCGAAGGAAATCTTGGAACTCGAGACGGATCTGATGACAGGTTTGCAAAATCGGAAGAAGTTGGTATTTAGGAAGGGCTTTTTGGTACTTGGCGGTGAATGACCAGGAATGCTTGAATGTGGTCACGGATTCGCTGTCCTTGTGTATTTTCGGCGTGAAAGCTGGGTTTATAACCTTAGGGTCGCTCGAAGTCTGGCAGATATCAAAAAGATGCGAGTAAATGGCGTCGCGAATTTCAGGTGGTACTCGGAGTAAGGCTGGCGGCGTTTGACTTTTGCTGATACTTGAATTCGTTTCTACCGATTGCTTTTCGTCCATGATTTTTAGGACCGGAATATCGTCTGTCAAGGGATCCATTGTATTATGTCCTTTGAGTGAGTGTCAATTGCAATATATCGATGTCACCATGGGAAGAGGTACTCAAAAGGCCCTAGACGGAGTCAACCCAGAATTTAACTGGAAGGATCCAGCCCTTCCCCGACCGTTGTTGATCGGAGCGGGGATTGTTTAAACCGCAAGTGACGTGACGTGGGCTTCTCCTGGAATAACCCGTCACCGTAATAGAGTAGTCACTGTCAAACAACTGCTTAGCTTAACAGCCCAGTAATATAATAGCGAGCGCGACCCTCGCGCGGCAGTTGATAGAAGCCATTACCTGAATTCAGTGGCTTCTTTTTTTTATTGTACTCGCAATGGGCTGGTAGTTACCGACTTTACTCTAATTACGAGAATCGATCTTACCCGGTAAGATATATATTCTTGCCCCATTCTACGCTGCAGCAGCAGCGACGGGGTGTTATAGCTGCCGCTTACCTCAGTACCCTTAGAT
The DNA here is from genome assembly GCA_036971245.1 of Arthrobotrys sphaeroides. Taxonomy (NCBI): domain Eukaryota; kingdom Fungi; phylum Ascomycota; class Orbiliomycetes; order Orbiliales; family Orbiliaceae; genus Arthrobotrys; species Arthrobotrys sphaeroides. The sequence goes on along the minus strand of JAJTTW010000009.1, from coordinate 407,090 downwards.
GTCGAGACCCCCGTACTAAACATAAGTACCCACTCCATTGTTGGTGGTGAGATAGACGGATTGCTACTAGCGCTTATGTTTCTGTCATAGACGGCTGTTCACGTGATACCTTTCATCCTCAGAGCCTCCCCTCGTACCCCCTAGGCTCACCGTCCCCGTGCAACACCACACAGGGATTTTGGCTGTTTTTGAAAGTAAACAACTTTGGCAATTTTCACAGGGTTACTAGATACCCAAATTCCGGCAGGTTCGGATAACACGTTTCCAGGATCTAACATCGCTCAGCAGTTTTAAATTTTGCCTCGAATATCATCTGGTGTTTGATTCGCTTCATACATTCTATCGTGTATAGCAAGCAGTGGGACCGGAAAAATAATAAATTCAGTAAAATGTCAAAGGTTTGGGCAATCGCAAATACGCTGAAAACACAATGTACAGATATCATTTAAAAGGATCTATGCGCCGGGCAACGCCTTCCCAAGCACGATGCTACAAACGTGCATGCAAGATAAACCGGCTTGTAAAATGAGAAAAAACAGACATATTAAGCTAAACAAAGAGAAAAAGCGGATTCATCGCTCAAAATAATGGGTTGGTTCTTCAATAGTACTTTCCCTTCCAGTCCTTCATCGGCTTCGCAAGCCTCTCATTTTCTTCGTCGGAGAATAGCAGCTCGGGCTTATTCAGACCTTCAATCTCCACACCCGTCTTAACCTTCCAAGACTTCGTGAGCACTTCGTTTTCTGTGAACTCTACCGCATCAAGCCACTTTGCGATGTTGTTCTCTTCCTCCTCCCTTTGGATAACTCCAAGTGGGTTAACCACGACGGCAGCTCCCTCAGCGTCCAAAAATCCCTCTTCGGTCGTGATCTTGATTCCACCGACCCCGTCACCGGCCAGGTAGTCCTCATCAGAAAGGCAGCTATGGTACTGGCCGTACTCGCCACCACAGTAGAAGCAGAAAGCAGCGCCACAAGCACAAGTCATGTGGTCGCAGCCTGTGTGACGTGCCACTAGATTTTGGCAATTGACACACTGGCGGAAACGGTTTGGATACTCCTCATATTCGCTGTCATAGTCGTCATCGTTCTCGTCGTCTGAGCTATCTTCACCGTCGCCTTCCCCTTCCTCGCCCTCACCCTCCTTCTTCTCTCCCTTTGCATACTTGGAAAGCATGAATTGCTTGAAGAAATCGGTTCGAGAAGCGCAGGGCGTGTCAAGACCGTGGAAGGGGGACTTGCAAAGGGTACAGACTGGAGCCCGACAGTCTGGAGATGAGCATATTGCAAGTCGTGTCTTATACTCCTTCTTAACGACTTCGGTGATGGTCTCGGTGATGGTCGGTTCTTCCTTCTTCTCCTCATTTACCGGCTCTGCAGTCACTGGCTCTGCAGTCACTGGCTCTGCAGTCACTGGCTCTGCAGTCGCTGGCTCTGTATTCGCTGGCTCCGTGTTTGTTGGCTCTGCGTTCACCTGTTCTGCGTTCACCTGCTCTGCATTCGCTTCAACGTTCGCCGGTTGTGCATTCGCCTCAACGTTCACCGGTGCTGCATTCGTCTCAGTATTTCCCTCAGTAGGAGTTTCGACTGCTGGTTCGGCCGTTGGTTCAGCAGTTGCGTTTGGAACCGGCTGCTCTGGAACTGGTGGTTCCGTTGTCTGAGCTGTGGTGGCCGTGACTTCGGTTTCGGTTGTGGTGGCCGTGGCTTCAGCCTCAGTTGTGGTGGCCGTGGTTTCGGCTTCAGTCGTGGGGGCTGTTGGGGTAGTATTCTCTGGATTTTGCACCGTTTCGGTCGTCGTGGTCTCTTCAACCTTCACGACGGCTGGCTTCACAACCGTTCGGGTGACTGTCTCCTCCTTGGTGACAGTATAGGAGGCTCTGGGGATGTAAGAAGAGCAAGTCGGGACAGGGCAAAAGATCTTCTCCTTGTCGTCCCAGTATGCCTGGATGTCCTCCACTCGCTTCATGTACGCCTCTGACGCAAAAGGGCGGACGAGGTGAAGGACCGATTCTCCCTCGTGCTTTGGAGGGGTCTCGCGATGTGGCTATGTCCAAAGTTAGCCCTATAAAGAAAGTTATAAGAGTGGTGGGTGTGAACGTACCCAAGCGATGCAATTATCGAACCAATCCAACAGGCAGCTCTTGCAATAAGCTGAGGTCTCATCACCAGGATTACAGGCCGGTCGCTCGGCCTCTGTAAGCTTGGCGCGTACTTCTTCGTTATCTGCCTCGTCCGCATATATCAGGACAAAGCTGTCACCGCATGCCAAGCAACCGGTAGCAGTGCATCGCTGCTGTGTCTTGCAAGCTTCACAGGTGGGACAGATCCTGCGAAAAGGAATTTGAGCACGGTACTTTGGTGGCTCCGGTGCTGCAGGAGGTGTAGCTGCCTGTTCAGCTTCTGGAGCCGGAGCTGGGGCTTCCGTAGTCTGTGCTTCGGCCTCAGGCTGAGGCTCTTCTCCACGTGTTTCAGTGGGAACTTCTGCTGGCGTATTTTGTTCTGTGTTTCCCTCCGGTGGAGGAGTTGGAAGGCTTGATTCCGGTGCCTCCGTGGCCGTGGCTTCCGTGGTTGTGGTTTCTGCCGTTGGAGCTGGAGCTGCTGCGGCGCTGGTAGATGCCTCCGCTTCCTGAGGCTCTGGGAGAGTAATCTCCACAGCTTGGTCGGCCTTCGCGTCTTGTTCCATCGCGCCTTCTGCAACCCAGAAGCTTCTTATGGTGTCCTGGTCTTCTAGTGGGATAACGAGGACGGTGGAATCCTCAAGTTGATGGTTTTCCGCCATCTTTTCTGCGGGCACAGCTTCTGTCGAGAGCTGTGCTGACTCGGCGCAAGTTATAGCCGGCTTTTGAGTTGTCGGTGTTGGGAAACTAGCGAAGGATTTAACGATGTCAGCAATTTGATTCCAGCGGTTTCTTGGTGCAGGTTTCCAGCGAGCCAACGGTACGGTTTCGGGTCTGGGGGGCTCCCGTTATAAGGATCACAGTGTGGTGGAACGAACTGCATCCTTTCAACTGGCAGCTGTGACGTGGGGTCCCGACCGCAAGGTTTTCTTTTTTCATCCCGTCACGGCAGGCACGGTAAAGTACAGCGACCATTCTGCGGTTCGCCGAACAAACCAATAACGAGAAGCCATGGGAGAGTACAAAATAGAATTTTTCTCGACATCCAGAGATGTTGGATATACGGTGTCCAAAAATACCTCTGTGTGGAAAATTGATTACAGGGGTTCGATTGGTATAATACGGACGGATGAGGGGAAAGCGCCTCCCGGGACGGTTGCAATGGCAAAACCGCGACGTTGATATCAATGATATAACAAAGTAGCAAGAACTCACTCTTCTGACCCGATCAAAGGGTTTTCTGGGATTGGTTCACCACCAGCCATTTTTCTGAGGAAGCCGAAGCTAAATAAGCTAGAAAAAGCGTGGAAACGGGGTCGGTGTCTGCGTATGCGATTTTCTCTGATGCTCATAAAACGAATTGCAATCTAGGTGATCGAAAGCTGTCCAATATATAGGAAAAGGTTGCTTGATCAATTGATGAAAAGTTGCGACTGTATCATCAACTTAGCTCTAGTATTGTAAGATTCTAGGTGGTTCTTCGGTGAGAAAGATTGTGTGAAGGATCTGGATTCTCAGCTGGGGATTGGGAGTTTATATCTTCGAACCCACCAGCCTTCGAGATCAATCAATCGACCGCCTTTCCATTGACTTCAACTCTTCAAGATCGAAAGTTATGAGTCGTACGCCAACATTTGTGTTGGTACTGCCATTTTGACTCATTCGGTCAGCAATTTGGGGGGATCCGCCCAATCACGCACCAACAAGCGGGGAACACTAGAACGAGAACGGTATAAACCCGGGAGTGTATTGCATAACGGCATTGGTTTGGAGCTAGGGCAGGTCAGGATGCCTGGGAATTCTGTAGTCATGGCCGTAATCTGGAAAAACATTCGGGAAAGGTACCAGGTCCAAGCGATCCTTCACCTTCTTCCGTAATCATAGTATGTGTTTTATATGTGTGAGCCTCTTTAACCTTCTAAGAGTCTCAAGGCATGCCCCAAGGCGGCCTCCTGTCGACATCACGACTTACGACCTCCAAAGTATTTTCAGCTAGTGGGGTGGCCTGGGTCTACCACGCCCAACGTATATTTAACACCTTTGTCATATACCTGGGCACTTAAGTAGTATTTACTTCGGTACTGAAGTAATTACATTGTAAAAAACCGCACGAAGGGGTTCGTTGAAATGTTGGTTCCAAGGCGTAGGTGAGCGACCCGGGCCCAGGCTATGTTGGTTCCATGCATTCTTAGATCACTTTCGGCAACATCCAAAGCTTGTTTTGACAGCTAATATGTTCCTTTCGGCCAGCAGGCACCGAGAGTCATTGTGGACAGTGGTTTGTTACAGACCAAATATTATATCGAATAGTCAATTAATTATTTCGATTGATTACCATTACTATACCTAAACTATCTTCCATATCGTATATATACCGTGTCGTATCATCGTACAAATCATATCAGGAGAAAGAACAAGCCGACCGGTATTGATACGTCCCAACTAAGGAAATGCTGACACAAAACTCCAATCGAAAAGCCCAACAGCAAAAGTGGGCACAGGCTAAAACGGCGGGACAAAAGTGCAATCAAATGGCGAGATTCTCGAGCCATGACTCCAATGCAAAAGCAACACAAAAATAAAACACACCTGGCTGGGGCTCCAACGAAGGCCTCAGCGGGTCGAAACACCTCGAATTTTCCAGATCATTGCATACGTTTTTCAAACGTTCCTATCGTCACCATATTTCCTTCCATCCCACATTGTGACGTTGCATTTTATTTCCGTGGTCTTGACGATGGTCTCGTCCTTCTGTGGTACTTGGGGCGGAGTGCTTCCCGAGGAGAAGGTGGTGATGGCATCCATGCTTCCCCTATCGACAACAATACCCCCAACAATGCTTTCCTGACTCTCACCTCTTCCATCCTTCGCAATAACACTAAGCGGATACAGGCTTCTAGCTCTTCCTCCCCTTTCCGCCCTACTATAGTTGCTTTGAGCCCGTGAGTGGGACGGGCGACGGATACTTGGACCTCCCCCGGAGCTGTTGATGCCCATGGGTGTGATGTTCTCGGAGAAGCCATGAGAACTGGCGAAGCGTGGGAAGATCTTGATCGCAAGAGGCTTCAGGGATGGGATGGAAGCGCAAACGATTCCGACGTGGGTTTCGAGAGAGGTATAGATCCAGAGTTCGAGACACCACCAACTTTGATCCCACGAGACGGTGGCCTTTTCGATATAGATAAGACGGAGTATAGCCGACAATGGAGCACTGAACAAAGTCAGCAAAAAATTCTAGAAAAATTTGAGGGTGTGAAAACTTACACAATACCGAGAGTGAAGACTCCGATTAACGTGAGCTTCTGTCTCGTTGGCATCTGCAAACTCCACACGGTAGGTATGGGAAGGAGAAGAACCAGCACATCGGTGATGAGGTTGGTACTCCCATGAAGCAGGTGCATCTCGTTCTGGAGAGTGATACACTTATCGCCAGCTTTCGGGAGGCTCCAATACGCCTGAACAGGTACACACTGGAATGTGACCAAGAACGTCCAGTTGATAGTCCAAGCAACGATAAATGCTATCGTGGCATAGATGGATATCTTGAACGTCTTGGTCGTACAGAACCTCAAGTAAAAGAGCAAGATGGACAGTTTGGTCAGGCTGACCGCCCAAGTGAAGGTCAGTTGGGTGGCAAATGACCATATCCGAACCATCCTCACTTGATCTTGTCGGAGATCCCAAATGTGAGTTCCGACGCCTGCACCCTCTGAGAGTATACAGGTGACGCTGACTGCCATTGCCGTGATCTGATCAGGTTATATTCGTCAGTGACCGTTTGCATTCCGAATTGGATGCCAGGTTTCGCGACTTACCGTCGCCGCGATGATGAGCCAGTCATCAGCTTTGAACGCTTTGAGAATAAAGGCTCGAACATAGAGCCTCAGCAAAACCACGATGGTACAAATCACCATCATTGCGATGGTTAGGGGGGCCAGAAAGTGGCCCTGTCGGTCTGGATTGATATAGTTTGGCTCCGGCCATGAGAGCAGGATTTCGAGAGGTGGGAGAAGCATCTTGAAAGCTGGGAGGGTAACTCAATCTATGAGTTTTACCTGAATGAACGACGATGATAAAATGCTCTTGGTAATACAATAGAGGGATCAATGTGTGGAGACCGGTGTAACTAACGACGTCGACGTCGACGACTGTAGTAGCTGAAGCGCCTATAGAATACCAAAGGCAGGTGTCGGGCAACCCATTAGGAAGGAGGAAACATCAGGTGCCTTTTTAAGGTTGATATGGCCCCCCCAGGTCTGCAAACTACAAGGTTAAAGAAGGACGGGTTGGAATTGCGGGATAGATGGTTGATTGCGTGCGGTAAGCGACGCTTTTCGACTATATAGCTGCAGAGCCCGGGTCCCGGGTCCGGTGGGTTAATATGGTGGGAGGGGAAATGTGGGTCGGTGGAGCCCAAAATAAATGGGAAGCAAATCCGTTTTGCGTCTTCGTGGAAACTCCATTCTCCGTTGTCGAAGCGTCCCACGTTTTGGTGGCTTGGGAGGTGTCCTGGGAGTATTTATTGACCAGGTCATGGGGCTGCCTCTGGATATACGCTTGGAAAAGGCTTGGAGTGGAGATTTGCCGCAGAAGAGATAGCGAATATTGCAAGTGGAGTATTGGATTTTGGTACACTAAATGGCTGGTGGGGCGCTGGATTCGTTCCTTTTTCTCACATCGGTACGTTGGACATGCAGCTCGGGAAAATTGCTTACCATTCGAATTTGCATGCACAGTGAAATGCATTGCAGCAGAATCCTCAAGGAAATTGGACCTCAGGCGACCACCCATCATCGGTTGCATATGTTGGAAATGGAATGGCGTAGCAGGATGTGTGACAACTCCAAAACGTTGAACACCTAAGATACTCTTCCGATCTTGCGACGAAACAAAAGTGGAGCCCATAAGAGCATAGGCAAGAAGGCTGGGTGAAAAATACGTGGGCATATTTCGGGCGACGATTCAAATGGTGGTGTTTTCACCCGATACCATACATGACCCTAAAGCTCCTATAGGAACCGTGTAGCACCCTAGCTGAATAGCGATTCGAGATGCGGATATGGCGAAGTACCATATTCACCAATCTCTCTGCCTGAGACGTTCAAAAAGCGTCCTTCGGCGACTTACATACATGTGAGAATTAGAATCCAAAGAACCGAAATTCAACAAAGGATAAAAAATTCTCGAACGGTGGAGCTTGTCGTCTGAAAGGGGTATCAGATGAACGGCAGCGTATGAAATCCTGCAGGAACCACGGTCGACGTTAGCACCTGCTCGTTGCGGGATCTTTCTAGCACACACACATCTTCATTTTGCTTAAAAATCGCCAATTTTTTTCTTCCTTTTATCCCGTCGATTTGGCCCTTTATCGCCCGAGCTACGCACAGGTGGCAACAAGCACAAGGCCGGGCAAATCTTACGGGGCCGGCCATTGTCAAAGATGAAGGCGAAGGAGGATGGCTGCCCGAAGCAGAAGTGGGAGCCGAAGGGTGTGGTGCCTGGCATCCTCGGTCCAACCGCTAACCGTTAACAGAATAGGGTAGTAGTCGACAGGGGATTAAAAACGTGGCGCACTGGGTGAAATTCCAGAATCCGTGATCATTGGCCCTTCAAACCCCTCAAACCGAATATCAACGGCTGCCTTGGAAGCCGCGGAACCAAATGGGCTCCTTGTGGGATATTCGTTCGCCATTTCCACGTTTTCGAAGCTTCCAGGTACGCCATCGAGCTCAAGCTCGAGACGAAATGGCTTTGTGGTACCTCATCCCAAATTGCGTTGTGGAACGTTGATATCGATAGCCTCGGACGTTTCCGTCTATAGTATTAATATTCGTTCTGATATAGCGTTTTGAAAAAGTGATCCTGGCGTCGAGAATCTATGAGAACCTTCAGATATAATGCTATCATCTAAACGCGACAGTGATCTGCAAAAATACATCCAAATTGATCATATCGTTGAGGGCTTTTGTGCCATGTCGTGGGTTCATGAGCTCACTCGAATCCAGCCAAGCACATACATATATGCACTCCGAGAATCCGGCTCCCCGTCACAACAATATCAATGTGTAACGGCAGAGCTTTTGAAGAAGCCCTAGGCCATCTCGAGCGGGATTCAAAACCGATGATAAGCCTTCAATTGCTATCCCGCGTCAATTCATCAATTCTCTTATAGCCAAGTAAGCTATATTTTGTACTCAGTTCAGAATCACGACTCACATCCGGTGGCCCCTGCCCAAAAGTGGGTCCACCCATCTGAGACATTGTGCCAGATGCTTTAATGTGGAGCCAAAATCAACACCACCAACGACGACACTGGTGGAGCAAGCGAACTTCGCCTACCAAATATATCTCAAAAAAAGGGCTTCTTCAATTCCGGTTTCCCATGCCGCCTACTAAATATCTAGCTAGCCCACAAAGAAACTTATGCAAATACGCTTCACACGCATCATGCGTAAACGGCACCGCTTCATCTAATTCTGGCGTGACCATACTGGAAGCGTCCACCCGAGTCTATCCATTTCCCATATCGAATGTTCCATGTAGGATTGATTGCTTTTCACCCCCAAGCCAAAAATAACGCCACCGTGACAGATGTGAGGGGTAGGGTCATGCGTAATACGTGCCTGCTTAGCTGCTCGTCTACGAGCTCACGGGTTTTGACTCAAATATGTCTCACTTTCATAACTTGGCATTTACAACGGTTAATTAATATGGCTCCGGCGTCGGTTACGACATCTGGGAACGAGATAGAGCCAAAGGCTAGGCTCATGATAACGAGAAATTACCTCGCGAAGATACCGGCACGTTGCGTCTGGGGTTGCTCCATGGATTGTATTCCGTACCCTGGAATGGGAAAACCAAGTTGCGGGGACGGCTGGAGATCGTTGACTGTTGAAATAAATAGAAGTCGCCAACAATTTCGAAGGAGGCTGTCAAGCCCTTGGACGTTTCGAATCGACACCGATGCTATCCCGTATCGAGAACCTTAGCCTGTGGGCCGCCCTAGCCTGTAGGCTGCCCTTCACAAGATTGGAGTTATACCTTGTATACACAGCTCGTCTAACTAGGATTGTGAAATCCGAACTTGGTGGTTCGAGCCTACGATCTTCAGTCGGATTGTGTAAAGGAATCACGTGTACACACACATATACTATAATATCTTTTCTGAACCGGTGAGACGAGCCTTATCTACATGCGAGCTCTCATATAACCATGGATCCATGGAGAGGAGATAAATTGATGTATGTCAACTCTTCGAAGTTAACAAAGTTGGATCAGCGCCGTAGAAACTAAAGCCCTATTTTAGTTCGGTATCTAATATGAGCAAAATGCTATATTGCGACTGTTTGTTTCCCGGTGGCCGCGAGGCGGGTCGGGCTAGTTGCATATGCAAGTTCCCTCGCCAAGTACTTAAGTCAGGATAGAAACAGTCTCGTAACGATGGAAAGTGCTCTGTTCTTTGCACAACAAATTTCCAGGACAATGTGTTTGTCGATTGTCAGAAATAATTACCGCTTCCAGCAGAGGGACAGGGATGTTAAGACTAAAATACCACATGTAACACAGATTATAGCTTGTGCAGAATTAATATCCCAGCCCACAAGGCCCATCTCTGTGTCGAAGACACCTTGATTTTTACTTTAATCAGAGTTTTCTGAAAGATCTTAAGAACATCGCCACGTTTTAAAAGTCAAGCGATCATATCTGCTCAAATACATTTCATTACAGTGGTACTAACACCAATGGCGTGAGAATTCAGAAGCAAAGGGTATATTTATATACAAATGGTGCTAGCTTTCACATAGCCTTCCGGTAAACGACGGTCCCGTCACGGTCTTGTTATCTCAAATTTATGGCTTTTCAATCACCAAGCTCGATCTTCTGGCATTTGCGGCCTCAAGCTGGGTGTCTGTGGCAGATCCAACGTTGCCAACATATGAAGTCTTGGCCAAATTGTTCAGCTTATCTTCTTCCTTGTCCAAACTGCGGAATTGAATCCAGAAAAAGAATGCGCCCAACGCGGCAAGGATGGCAGCGACAGTATAGTTCCAAACCAGGAGGGGGTCGTTAGCCAGGCCAACGAAAGCGAAACCAATGGCCGTGCTGAACGCGCTCATGACTAGGAAAACGGATGTAACCAAGGACTTCATGTTTGTTGGTGCCTTTGTAAAAGCGTACTCCAACCCAGTAATGGATGCGAAAATTTCGGAAATAGCGATGAGAACGAAAGCTCCGGTTTGTGCCCACACGTTAATTGGTGCTGGGTCACACTTTGGATTGGCAGCGTCGTAGCCACATGGAGACTTCTGGTAGATGTGGTATTGCAGAACTGCGGCCCAGATCATAGCTAAGACACCGGTAATGAAGCCGAAAGTGATCTTCTTGATCGGGGTAAAGTTAAAGCCCATCTTTCGCAGGCCTGGGTAGAGGACCAAATCAAAAATCGGGATAAGAATAATCAAGGAGAATGGGTTGAGGTTGGAGAGAATATCGTTAGGAAGTCCTTTGGTATCCATGACAGCGGCCTGAGAAGTAAGATTGCCGTTGATCTAGAATAGTTGCGTTAGCTTTATCGATCGTTGGTCACATTTAACTGAAGGAATGAATCATACCTGGTTGTAGGTAATCCAGTAAAGAGGATACCAGAGGAAGACCTTGCAGGCTTTAATTCCACGAGAGACTTCGTCGACCCATTGGTCATCGAAGGTCATCCACTTAGGTCGTTGGTCCGCTGGGATCTTGGAAGGCTTGGCGTTCTCCCAGAAGCTGCCGTCGGTCAAATTCTTGTAAGTCCGCACAGGATTGAGACTCCATTTGCCTCGGGAAGCAAAGGCCATAAGTTGCATGGATCGAGACAACACCGAGTATGTTGCGGGAGTTCGAACATATTTCTTCCTGCAGATGACCATGATGAGAGGGCAAAAGATGAACATGATAGTCGGAAGGAGCTAATAGAAATTGTATCGAGGTTAGTACCCTTCTGATGTAGGTGTGGGTCTTTTAAAGAGGGCTGCAGCAACTTACATAAGATAGGTAGAACCCAACATAATGCTCCGCATATACCATGCTGATTTGACCAGTCAAAGCTCCAACGTTGATCATCAGGTAGAAATACATGAAGATACGGGATATCGTCAAAATAGGGTCGACGATCACCTTCTCCCCACTAGGGAGGGTGACAACTTCCTTCTTCTCTTGTCGGTATTGTTCGGCGATAAGGGGTGAAATATTAGACTTAAATCCACCAGTACCACCACCCATAATGATAATACCGATGATCATAACTCCGAGGGATGTCTTGGGTGTCGCGATAACAGATGGAATAGCGCAGACAATGAGAAGAATGTGGCCGACCATAGCGAATGCAATGGATACCATGATAGTTTTATATCTTCCCCTACAAAATATATTCAGTATTTTCTTGCGCCACGGTGGAATATCGTGAAGAAAGACTTACCAGTATCTGTCGGCAACATAAGCACCAAAAAGTGGCATAAGATACGCCCAAAACTGGTTAAATTGAGTAATGCTGGTGGCTGTTCGCTGGCCAAACCCTAAGGCACCTGATTGCTGGACGATGCGCCCAGCACCAGTGACAGAGTTCGAAGGCAATGGCTGCTGGACGAAGTTGGTAACTATTGGATGCGATTAGCACATGTTTCCCGGCTTCGAGAAAGTATTAGAATATTATTGGGGCGGCTTGGTATCTCAACTTACAAACTTGTGTGACACCATAGTAAGAGAATCGCTCGCAAAGCTCGATGAAGGCGATTGAATATGCTGTCCATGGTACCTGCCCTGCCACTCTTCGCAAAGTGGCCAATTCTTCTTCGGTGGGAGTTCCATCGTCATTGACGAAATCCTTCTCGTCATAGTACACTGGAACGGACGGGGCTTCTTGTTGGGTGATAACAAGATCTCCACCGTCTGCCTTAGGCGACTTTGATTCTGCCATTTTGAATGACTAGGTTCGCACAAAGTACGAAGACTCAATTGCGCTGTCAACTATACCGGAATTCAGTATAGGGACTAGCAAATAGAAGCACAGCGACAAATCACTGCGCTTTTAAAAACTAGAGGATGAATGTCCGCAAAGGGTACCGAGAGAAGCGACAGGTAGTAAAGATTCCCGTCCGCCGGTCATTATATAACGGGATTTTGATCCAGCATAATCAACTTATGGTGCAATATCTTGCATTACCCCTCCTGCCCTTGCACCTTGTGCATCGAAAAAAAGTCTCATGGAACAGTAAACCAACAAGGTAATTTTCCACCCCCGCTCTTTCCTAAACTCTTAGGCTGTCAATTATTGGCAATGCCAATCGTTTACTGGGCGAGCGGCTTGATCGAAAAGAAGAACCTGCCAAGTGGGAGAGCGAGGATATTCACATTCCTCTTGAGCAACTCTGTGCTTGCTTGTGCCCAAATATGGTAGGTGTGTTGCACAGGTGATTACCAGCCTGCAATGTGTGGTAGTCCACTTGCGAAACAGGGATGGCCGTTCGGGACGAGGATGCTCGCCATTGACTCGGATAGGGCTCGAAAGGCGTAGAATGCATCGAAAAAACCGGAGTGGCGTATATGCTTGTGTCGCCCTTCCAGCCGTAAATTTTAATTCCTCTCCTAGCAGTATCAAGGGCGCATATGCATAAGAACGTATCGTCCGTGGAAAATCACTTAGGTGAACCAATTGGTACCAATTGGAAGGTCTAGATCACGGCTGGTCGGTTCCGACTTGGTTTTCAATCGATCAGAACTTAATTCAAAGTATTGAATTATGTAATACTAGCCTGGCAAAGTTCCCAAGAACGCGATAGTCCGAGAAGGTCACTTATCTTTGCCTTCTAGTGTCGCGTGAACTTTTCATGTCACGGAGATCATGTTTGATGTCAAATCCACACTTGGCAGGTTGATGCCTTCATTGAGGGACCTGCTGAAAAAGGCAACCCTCCTGGTGCGTTGCGCCGAAAGTCCTGGTCGCACAGGCATATCCCTTCCAAATGATCAGCGGCCGAGCGAATCCAAGGTTCCTTATCAGAACAACCGTCGATAGCCTCAATTGATTGAGTACGGTAGGCTTGGCGCTTATCTTTTAACCGCCTTGGATTAGTCCATAATCCCTGAGGTGACTTACTAGGGCTCGTCCGGGTTATAGGTCCTCAAAAGCTCAAGTTGGATATATATGCTTTCGTCGGCTGTCGGTAGTGTTCCCAATTACCATTGAGGCCTCGTCTCTATATGCGTAGCTGCAGCGCAGAGCAGCTAGGCTAGCTTTCCGGGCTGTAAACACCGTACGATGCTTATATATCGATCGCACATGTATGAACTTCTAATTCGAAAGAGTCGTCAATAGGAGGTGAAACTTTCGATATTGCGTAAGCCTATAATATACTATATACTGCGTATATATATGCATCCTATTTCCTTGAGAAATGATCACCATCTCTATGGGTCACGAGCGCTACACAGTGCTGCAATCGGAACTATATTTACGAAATACCCCACAACCTATCATTTGGGCCTAAGGGGTGGGTTGATTGCCTTGGGCCCAATCCAGCTATGTGAAATATTCGTTCCATGGATCCAGGTGACGTCCATCCTAGAAACTGAGATGATGCAGTTGATATAAAGAATCGAAATTTGCTTTCCCTGTTATAACTCAGAGGCGGCTACATTGAAGTGCAACGTCAAAGATACCTAGAGTAGAGGCCTCGTGACTCTATTACGCTATTAGCCCTAATGCGGCGATGTAAATACTGGGGCAAGCTTCAACCATAAGCTAAGCATGATGGTAGCTGTGGTACAACTTAAACGGTAGAGAACGAGGTTCTAAGACAACAATCATTTGTGCGACGAGCGGACTAGTTAAGGTAGACATGTTAATTTTCGCCATCGAGGTGGGACCCTGAATTACAGTACCGACTAGTTATTAATATATAAAATTAATATATATACCAAAATAAGACAAAATATTGCATAATAACATAATGCGAATATCTCAGTCCAGACAGCTTGCGACCAAAATCGCCATTTCAAGTACCTGGACTACCCGCTTTTAGACTTTGGAACGTTGCAAGGCTGCTTGTAGGAAGCCTTCCTACACGCGGCTCCCCAGGCTGCTGTCTGTGCGGCGTCGGTGGTATTGAAGTATATATCGACGCTTCGAACTGACATTATACTGTTCTGCAAAGGTGGACCGGCAGACCAATCTGCAAAATTGGAACGGAGGCGAATTGTTTAGTAGGTGATAAAGGGCCAGATTCAAGCGATAGATAGTGCCAGTGCGGGCGAGCTTACATGGGTTCCCATTACTCCAATTATTAATCAATACTTGTCCCGCGGACTTTGGGATGAACCTGGTGTATGTTCCGTAAGAGTTCCCATCCACCGAATATTTTACGCCACTTTTGAGCCAATCGAAGCGGTACTCGTGGTAACCTCTTGTAGGATCGAATTCTCCATCGAAGGGCACAACTCTATAGTTTCTCAATACTTGGGTTTCCGTCAAAGGTTGAACGGTGAGTTGAAGACCGGGTTTTGGAACACCATCCTGCTGTGGCGTTGAAGAGTTATGTATATGGCTTGTAAGGATTTCGATGTCGATTTCGTGATTGTCATCTTGGTAGAAAAATAGTCCGCTACAGGCGCCGGGAACAGGGCTAACCTTGACGTTGAACCGGAAGGATCCGTAAAGTATTTTATCCACTACAGTACTAATCTCAGCGCTCGGGATCGAGCTTCGTCCGGATGAGCCGCCAGAGACTATGAAATCCAGAGCTTTGGAGTTGGAATTGTATTTTAGGTTCGACGGCGAGTAGTTAATATTCTTCGGATCCGATGTTTGCAGGCGGTCACTTATAACCCAGCCTTGCTCGGAAAGGCCTGCGGATAGGTTGGAACCAGCCAAGGCCGAAGCGTCTAGGGCGATATGATGGGTGAACGTCTGTCTGGTTTCGGGGATATAGTAACCCCACGCGCAGCTGGCGGCGGATACTGCGTCACTCGAGCCTCGCGTATAAAGGGTTTGATATGTGCGACGAGATCTTGCAGTAAGCTTAAAGAGGCTGGCTTGCGCCGTTATAATTAACAAAGTAAAGTAAAGGAACACCTGTGACTCGAGCTGCATTTTGATTGTAAAGAATATAAAGAATATAAAGAACCAAAAGCTCCAGTACCCATTTAGTGGTGAAAATGGTAGAGTATAAATGGTTGTTCGGCCTCAGAAATATACGAAATCTCTAGAAAATCATTTAGATCGTTGGGTGCCAGACCACTTTATGTAGACGTATCGGCGTAGGATCATCGGCCACGCGTGCGTGGCGAGGGCCTCGAAAAGCCCTTTTGAATTGAAACACGCGAGCAACCAAGGCCTATGGAGATCCAGGTCGGTGTCGCACTAATCCGGAAATTGACTTTTCTCAGGACCCCGTTTTGGGAATGGGGTAAGATCTTAATCTCAATTAAGGTTGCCTCAAGATGGTGACACAGCAGGCAAGGGGAATATTGGCGTGTAGACGCACTTTATGCCCGGGATTTGGAGAACAGAACCACCTGCATTAGAACCAAAATTGCAAAAGGATACTTTTCGAGAAGTCTCAGTTGCTCAATTCCTCAGAAGGGGGACTTGAGCTAGGATAATGTGCTAGTACGCATATAGTGTTGTATTTTTTCGAAATCTCGTGTTGCTTGTTGCCTAATGCAATGGAGCCCTCGACGCCGCCTTCTGATATCTCGATGTGCGTGGATAGATCAACAGATTATATTCGTAGATGGGTCTATATATTTTTTATCAGTTAGAGCCGGTGTAGGGGGTCTCTCGGTCTATAGACCGACTAGCCAAAGCAGTACCTACATTGCGCAACATGGATATAATATTATTCATAATATTCAATCAATGATAGTTCTGCTAATCTATAGTCGCTCGTTGGTTAAAAAGGGCCAATATTCCGCAGCGTATCAATTTACTAACTTGGGACCAGGCCAGGCCTTTGAAATATTGTCTCCTTAACATACCTCGATCGCGGAGTCATCACAACCTTACGAGTATCAGCGGTAGTCCAACATTTCAGCTGGATTCGGAAACCAGGCTCGCGTCGTACATGAGAAGCTCTACTTTCATTTAATGACTACTGATTGTTCATTTTATTATCTAACTAAACCTTGCTCATGCGATACGGAAGTCGACTCTGGTCAAGTATATGCCAGGAGTACCCAAATACACACCAGAGCCTAAGAGAGAAGACCATCCTCCATTTCCTGCTATTATCACCGGGGCGCAACCGACTACAATGGATCCATTAAATCCTTTGGCAATTACAAACGCCGTCAAGCTCCCAAAATCTGCAGCCACGCTTCCCACCACGTTAGCCCAGCCACAGGTTACATCGGCGCAGCTGGGGCTTCTAAAAAATGCTATCGAATCCGAAAAACCGGTACCGGAGCTCACAAAAATCCTCGAAAGTGCGGATCCATCAAGCTCTCCAGCTTTACCAAAAGATCCGGAATTTATTTCAAACAAAGGGCTCTTCTCTGGGTTGCTCAATCCAGCTGGTTTGATATCAACGCTGGCAAATCCGACCGCCATCCCCGAGAAGCTTGCAGCTGTCACCAATGTGCTCAAAACAGGGAGCCCGTTAGATGATACGGCAAAACTGTTGGGTGCAGGGGCACTACCAGTACCAGCTCCAACGTCCGTCTCAAGCGCACTCTCGACTCTAACAGGAGCACTCTCATCGAATAGCTTAATTCCGGATACAGGAGAGACGGGAGCAGTTCCAAATCTCACTCCGCACATAATATCAGGGGCATTATCAACCGTTACAAACGCTCTGAAATCCGGCGACTTGGTTCCTGATCCTTTGAAAGGGCTCACCGGGGGGTTAACGAGCCTCGCGCCTTTACCGATCTCCGACCTCATTCCAGGCGCCGGGGACGATAAAGCCCTGCCAGATTTATCCCCGGAGTCACTCTCCGATGCTATTGGAACAGTTGCAAATGCGCTTAAATCCGGGAACTTGATTCCGATGGATCATAAAGCCCCTGCCGAGGGTCTACCTCTTCCACTCCCTGACCAAGTCAAGGACGCTCTTTCTTCGATCACAACTGCACTGCATGTGAATGACCTCGTTGCAGACGCGACAAAGCTACCCGCCACGATCTTGCCGGCACCTCTAGCGCAAACGGTGTCCGATACACTAGAAACTATAACGGCGGCACTGACATCCGGTTTGAGCGTTCCGGACGCTAAAAAACTGTCGAGTGCCGGTGGTTTACCCAGTCCTTTGGCAGATGCCATATCAGGCGCCCTTGACAAGGTTGCTTCGCTGCCACCTGACGTAGCCGATACAGTCAAAAACACTTTGGGGACGATATCAGAGACTCTACGATCCAGTGATCAACTTTTAAATGCTGTCGGTCTTCCAGAAACCGCCCTGGTAGCGCCCGTTACCTCTGCTGTTGCAGATACACTCGATACCGTTGCCGCCCTTCCACAACCGATTGCTGAGACTGTTTCAGGAATTATCGACTCTATCGCGGATGCAGTCAAGAGCGGAGATGTTACGAGCCTTGGGACTCAGAAACCCGCCAAGTCCGTTACCTTTGATGTCCCCGACGCAGATAACTCTACCAATACCAATCCATTGCCGGATGGTCACAAAGGCAAACGGATAGTTATATGCTGCGATGGAACATGGCAGGACTCGGACAACGGCGATGCAGGATTTCCCACGAACGTTACAAGATTTGCCCGTGCGTTGAAGAGTGTGAGTGACGACGGAATAGCTCAGATAATTTACTACCAAAGCGGAGTTGGAAGCGCATATGCATCTAAGCTCGGAAGACTTATCGCCGGTATGTTACCTTCGTTGCGACTTCGTTTAATCAATTTAATGACAGGCTTCGTTTTGACAGGTGGAACTGGTCTTGGCCTCTCGGAACATGTCCGAGAGGCATTTGTATTCATCAGTAATAATTACCACGTTGGCGACGAAATACATATTGTTGGATTCTCTCGGGGTGCTTTCACTGCGAGGTCCATCGCTGGGCTTATGGGAAGAATTGGCGTTCTCACTCGACGAGGAATGGAAGACTTTGGCAAGATCTACGAAGATTACATCAATTTTAAGCTCCGGGATGATAACTACATAGGCAAACAAGGATGGGAGAGAATCAAGGGTGTTTCGATCAAAACAATCGGGTGCTGGGTGTGTACGCCCCTACTGTCGCCCTTAGTCAATACTAATAAGTTCTCCAAGGATACCGTCGGGGCACTGGGCATACCGACAAGTCCTGTCATCGAGAAATGCAAATGCAACGAAAAGTACAAGTTTCACGATACGGATTTAACATCATGTGGGTTTGACACCGAGCTTTAGCTATCCAATTAATGCTAACACCGTGGGGTTGGGGCTATAGTCACGGAAAACGCCTTCCATGCCCTCGCCTTAGATGAACACAGGATGCCTTTCACACCGACTTTATGGCGATTACCCGTTCCCGCTGCAACAGAAAGACACACGGATATAGTCCCAAACCTGAAGCAGGTCTGGTTTCCGGGAGGTATGCTGAATACTGCCAAAATCTAAATCTACAAAACGGGCATAGAAACTGATTCTATGAAAAAGTCCATACCAATATCGGCGGGGGCTACAAAGATCAAGAGCTCTCCGATCTTACTTTAGTCTGGATGATTGAACAGTTCATTCCCTTTCTCGGTTTCGATCTTGACTACGTCAAATCTCTAAGAAATCTTTCAAGTATCAGCGACTGGGCTTCCGGTGCAATACCTAATTCGTTCGTTGGCGTCATGAAGGTCACTACAAGCAAAGTACGGACACCCGGTGGATATTTTGCTGAGCCGCCCAAGTCACCCCTAAAACGGGCAATGACGTTTGGGGCCGGGGTATTCGGCCAACGCGGCATCAGAAGTGTTACAAACGAAGAAATTCACCCAAGTGTCCGAGGGCGCATGGTCGCAAGCAACGGTGAGTGGTGCAGCCGTGCACTGTTTGGATGGACATGCGGAAAGAGGGTTGTGCAAACAGCTGCTGGTCCGGTTGAGAAGTGGGTCTGGAAAAATCCTAATACTGGAACCGAACTCTTCGAGTCTGATATGGGGGAACATGAGAAACTATTAGCGGGAACGGAAGTCCTTGAGAAACTGGGTTCATTGTTGACGGTACCATTGAGAAAGAATAGGGGTGCAGGGATGGATAAGGTGCCCGTTGATAGCAAATGGGCAGAGAAAACGAAATAACTCTTTCTTTTCAAAAGGTATGTTGGAGCCCAATACATTAAGTTGGGGTATTGGCCTTACCTTCTCTATGTTGCATTCTTTTCTATGTTACTATTGCTTGAGGGGTAGAGTCCTCGAGTACGGCTCGTTGGTTCCCTCATTCACTTTCTGGCCTGTCGGCTTGTGTGTTGGCATTGCTGCCGGCCAAAGAGCTAAGTACCCAAGTAGTCTAGATCATACTGTGGTGGCCATGTCGGCATTAAAATGACTTGAGTCTCTCAATTGAGCTGTGTGTTTGTGCTTCGACCATGAAAGCGGACTCCTGCAGACGAACGGAACATTAGCACCATTCCTTGTGTTCCATAGACGGAGGGGAGGTAACATTTCGGGATTAAGTGAGGTATATAGTAATGGAACACATATAAACTAGTAAACCTCGAGTTCCCTAGACCAATCGAAGAATCTTTGACGTCAAAGGAAGGGGTTAGCCTCCCTAATCTAGAATACTTCCCGATCAAGAGTCGTTCCTGGATTCGAAGCAGCGCCGCGTTGTTCTCGAAAATCCAACAATCCGCAAGCCGAAACAACATGCCAGACGCGTGGACTTCTACCTAGTACGTACCTAGGTATCTTCTACTGTCTCTCCTTCTCAAAAGTGGTCCTACAATGAAGGTGTGCCGTTCCACCACCGATATGCCGCGGGTTGGAGTTGCGTTAGAGGTTCCTTTCAAAGTTCGGCGGTATACTGCATTGGCCCCAAGCCAGCCTAGCAGTCGGCCGTTTTCTAAAGAAAGATCCTGGACCTCGCGGCCTCGAAGCCTCCCAGGAAGCTGCATACCGCCCTTGTCGGTTCCTTTATCGATAATTCGCTAAAGTCCAGGCCCCACATCCGTGGAGGAGTTCGAAAATGGCGATTGATTGGTTCTCAGAGCTAGTTCGGAACAGCTACCTGGTCGTCTTGGTATGCAAGCTTGCTGCGAACGGTTCGCTCCCTATCGGTCCAATGCGTTTCGCCCCAACGTCAATTGGAATGTTGCGAAAGACAGAAGAACCTTCGGGATCGAAGGTGTGAAAAACAGGTACAAGCTTCGATCGACTGCAGGAGATTCATCGCGGGGCATAGAAAAACGAGGCAAGGATGGCTGATATGCAACCGCACAGCCCGTTTCGTTTCCACCATACTGGCGGGTGTAGAGACTTTTGAACCAAGTCTCAGTATAGAAAGGAAGGCTGGTGCCATTTCGAATTGCTCTTCATTCCTTTGAACCCGACTATCAACGAAACCGTCTTGATTTCGTCCTTTTGACGTCTCGTCTGGTATTTACGACTCCTTGATAATCGATGAATCCGTCGGAGTAGTATTTCTTCTCAGCAGGACCCGTCGTTTTTCAACCCGTAAATCCTCCCTGCCATCATTCCACGGCTTGCGCACCTGGTCTTCCTTACATTCCACACACCGAGCCGTAGAATTCCAAGATCGCGAAGAGACCGAATCTATCAACGGAGCCCCAATTCTCGAGATACGAGAGGGGGAAGGATAAAAGGCAAAACGAATGATTGAACCAGTCACCCTCTTTTCCGTTATTGCGGGCGTCACAAATCTCGCGACCCGATTAACTATTGACCTTACTCGTCTGACCGTAACGCTCAAAAATGTACCGGATCAGATAACCCAGGTCTGTAATGAGATGGTATCCTTGAACGCCACGCTCAGTACCCTGCAACAACGTTTCAACCCCACAGAATCTGGATATACGCAAGAGCAACTGGCTTGCCTGGAGACTGTTATTACATCGACGAAGGAAACACTCATTCAACTCGCGAGATTGAGCGACGCTTGTGAAACCACGGGGAAGAAGAAACCAGGAGTGACGGGAATTTGGAAGAAAATGAACTGGACTTTGAACGAGTCCGAGATTGCAAGTTATCGAAGCGGATTGGTCGGTTACACAGCTATGCTAAATTTGCTGACGGCGACACTAGCAGAGTAAGTCAAAATGAACTTCTGTTATGATCAGGATTGCTTGACATGGCGGCTAATTTAACTATCTTGTTAAAGTCAGAGAGGAGCAAATATTGAAGCAATGGTCACAAAAACGAACGAAATGCTACAAACACTCGTAGAGCGTCGAAATCGACTTTCAATGATGTCTACAGAAACCACTGATACAAGAGCTAATCTAAAAACCCTGCAAAAACCTCAAGTCCCACCAAAGTTACCATTGAAGGGGAGGAAACGTTCAAACTCTGCGGCCAGCCAAGTCGCTGAACCTCGTGGACGGAAACAATCGAGTTCCTCGCAATCTAGGAGTCGGTCCGTAGCAGCATCAAGCTCACGCAGAGGGCTATCAACTGAATTTCCGCCAGAATTACGTGATGCTAGGGGACAAGAGGGCTCAGGTCCTTACCAGCAATACCCGCGGCAAAGTTGGAGAATCAGATCCGCCTCGACTTCACATTTGCCCTTACCCACCTCAACCCCACCCCCTCTCCCCGCCGCCGCAAGCTATTTGCATCTCGATATGCCGTCTGGGCGGTCTGTTGGGCCCAGTCACGGGTTACCTTCTCCACCCCCGGAATACACAGAACTAGCACCTAGCGTACGAGAGGAAGCACCGTCGGAAGGACGTTCCCAGCGTCAAATTATACGAGCAGCTCGGTCACCGGCACCGCCATCTTCTCGTGCTGCGAGTACCACAAGATCATCTAGCTCCCGGCCGTCGTACCGGCGAGCTTTTTCCTCTAGCTCTACAAGAACCGCAGATTCTGCATCAACTATTGTTCCGGTGGTTGGGATCTCATCCCGAAACCCCGCGATCCCACCAACTCCCGCCCTCCCCGCGAAAGAAAAGCTTGAAGGCCATAAGCTGGAATTTGCTGGAAAATGGTAACCAAATCTTAGATAAAATGTGGTCGTCGTCTTACTAACATCCGTCCCTAGGAGCGTCAAGCAGATAAGGATCAATGACTCGTTTATGGGGTCAGGTATCCTATTTTTAAAAAAAGACGAGCCGAACAAACGGGTTCTTGTCAATCTAAGACTAGATAGTAGTAAAGATACCAGGCTTTCGTATCGATGTAAGTCTCTGTGAAGCGAGGAAAGACGCTATGGCTTGAACACCAAGTTAACGACGATATAGGGATAGAATCTTCCTCAGCAACACGGACGAAGCCATCCTCGATGTTTGGTGGTCCTTCTTACGTTCTACGAAGCCTTGTACGAGCTGACGACTACTCCGGAGCCACAAATGGCAAAACATCTATTAAGCTAGAAGATATCGACTATCTTGCTGGTCAGCGATCATTAATGATCGCAATAAATCTAATTCAGCAATCACCTGCTGACTGGTTAGTTGATATGAAACAAGAGGAGAGCCCAATAGGGCCAATGTATCCTCATGGTATTCATGCACCTGCGCCTGTCGGCCCACCGACGGGTACAGTCAGGAATTTCTTCCGGGCAATCCGCGCACCTTCTGAAGCAAGTTACTCAGAATCATATCCCCCAACTGAGAATGCCTACAATGGCTTCGCCGGCAGCTTTTCAAGGCCCAGCCCACAACAACAACCGTATGGTCTATACACCAGGGTGACTTCACCTCCTACACCCCCAGATTCTCCCTCGGACGCCTCTACTGGGGTCCGGAGCCGACGCCCCAGCTTTGGGAGTAGCATCGGGACCGCGGAGAGCAGGGTGGCAAGATCCAGCTACGAGAGTGTGCCGCCTCTTCCTGCGAGAACCTCGCCGTCACAGGAGGCAAGAACAAGAAATGGAGATCCAGCAAGATGCTCTGGCTCTGCAATCCGGTGTGAGATCCCCAATGAGCCCGAGACTGCGGCTCCAAAGAGGGGAAGACAACGGACTCGACGAGGACCAGGGTCCTGGTTCTCATTTGGTAGAAGCTAGCGAGCGAAGTATCGCGGGTTTAGGCGACATGGCGAGGCGAAAGGAAATCTGAAACAAGATGAAACTCTTTGTTAGTTCTGGAGAAAGCGTGGCAATACAACAGTTCTAGGGCATGGTATTTCCTTTACTGTTGACAAAATCGCTATTTTTCATTATATATCAGTGGATATTTCGCTTCTCGCAGCAGATATTGTTGGTTGGTTCTCAATTTATCTGGCTGCGCATATACCCCGTTCGCAGTAGCCCTATACCGTTTATCCAACTTTCTCTTACGTCCGTCAGAATACTGCGCTTTAATGTTAGCGACTTGATGTCCGAACATTCACCTAGAGTTTCTACGTTATAAGAAATTACTCTATTACTCAAAAATTAAACTGTTCATAAAGTTACCCTAGATGGTAGATCGATTGAGCGTACGATAAATTATAAAGATATGATACAATAGCCAACTATTTATGCCCATAGAGATTGATAGCCACCTAGTGTAACATGACAAAATGCCTATACTTTTTGCCAATTAATCGAGGTGGTCCTAGACTGCCTCTCTTTACACAGTTTCGCTTTTGTCGCCCATTATTCCAGATGACCCGCTTGCGTAGCTGATATGATACGGCGTTTGGATTGCAGAAACCTATAAAGAGCCTCATATTCTACATCTAGAAACCACCCAAAACCTTTTCTTGTTTGAACGACACTCAAATGCCTTGCAGTTCGAGGAATAGTAAGCCTTGATACGTTCCATCAGTAAATTAACTTGTTAAAGCAACGATGGTATCAAATTCTGTCGGGATTCTGAAGCATGTTATAGAATCAAACCTGCTTCTCTTTGTAGCCAGAGGCACAATGAACACGCACAGATGCAGCGTGTATAAATACAGTCGAAGAATATGCTAGGATATCTGCATATATTTCCTCAGAGCTGAAGTACGATATACCCAACCCAATCAGGAATCGAAAACTATCACAAGGAACGATTTCGCAAACGATCATTAAATCTATAGGACTGAGGGCTCACACGAGAGAATTTTTTGGGTTGACCAGCATCTCGAGATCTCTGGGAACGAGACCACCTTCATACCTTCTACCGTTTTATAATAAAGAGCCGTTTGGAAAATGGATTCCAGTCTGGAGACTGTATATAGTAGCGACTCACCAGGAAGTCTCTATGTACCTTCTCAAGAGACTACGCCGGAGCCGGCGATTCAGTCAACAGTAAATAAATCTTCTGATTTGGGGAAAGAAATGGAAGGAAGAGAAATGGGAGCTGGGGTCGAAAATGTCGGGATTCCGGTAGAAGCACCCAAGATGCTACCTGCCGCAGAACTCGGCGCACCTGGAAGCTCCAGAACCCTAGTGGTCTCAGCAACGGCTCTCTCGGACAACAGCAAGACTACTTCCCCTACAAAGTCCGGTCCCGAAGTTATCAACTCCAAGAACTTGTCTTCATCTACTTCAACATCGAGCGACACTTCAAAAGTTTCCATCTCATCCCTAGTTTGCACGACACCACCTCATCGGAGCCTTGACACCTCTACAGGGTCTCCTATCGGAAAAACCCTCTCGGAACACAAAATGGAGAAGAATGATACCATGACGCAGAAGAGAAAGAGAAAGAACATCAACGCGGACTCCCCCCAGCGAAAGAAGGCGAAGGCTGCTGAAATAAAGAAAGCGCCTGCTTGCAAGTCATGCTACCACAGACACATCGCTTGCCAAAAGCCTAAGGAAGATGAACCTTGCCAATCCTGTGCAAAGCGAAACCAACCTTGCGAGCGGAATGATATCCGTGTCGTCAAGGGTGAGAAAACGGTGATGAAGGAGGACTCAGATTCAGAAGAACCTTCGCAGGCGGCTCCGGAGAGTGATACGAGTGGAGGCTCTGGAATGAAGTCCGAAGCCAAACTCAGAACTATTCCAACAGCGGCGGGAGCGACTTCTTTCGTCCTGACTTTCGGTACGCCCGACTTGGTTTGTCTAGAGTGTGGAGGTCAAGAATTTAAAACCATATGCTGATAGCGGGTTGTAAAAATTAACAGTAGGAAGGGATGAAACCCCACCTGGGCGAGAGCTTTCAAAGGGAATTACTACAAACACCAGCGAGCAAGAGAATGAAGGGAAGGGAACTCAAGACGGTGAAGCTAAGCTTCCGGAAGAAGATAAAGAAAATAAAGAAGACAGGGAAGACAAAAGAGATACACAAGATATAGAATACGCTCAATACGCCAATATGACGGACGAGGAGAAACAGGCAATTAATATTCTCATGGGAATGAAGAGTACAAAGGTGGAATTATTAGACGACCAACAGTGTCGTCGCCACTTCCAAGGACTTAGGAACATATTGCTGGAAGATGTGAATAATACGATGAGCAGGGAAACGGGTCTGATGATGCTAAGGGAGCTTGAGGGCCAGTTCACTTGGCTCAACGGGTAAGGGACAAAAATCGTAGCCTCCCTTACATTGCCGACCAACTTCTGCTATCTTGAAGGGTCTATTCGTGCAAGCAGCCCCTTTCCTCACTTTCTTAGACTTCGGGTATTTTTTCTGTTATAATTGCTCCCCAAATCCTTATGAAGATACCTTTAATGTCATTTAATTTTTATAATAGAGCTTCGGTATTGTGAACTCGTTGAATAGACCCTGTTGAAATAAAGCACATTCTAGTACAGAGTGAAGCCCGTGCAGACGCTCACTGAAGGTAGCGCTACAGCCTATACGTATACTTAAGGATCTACCCGGCTGGCCTACCGGTAGTTATACCGGATAACTTAGCATATTTGTAACGCGGAGCGATGAACTGGCTGCTATACCGTGGCACGTAGATCAACGGTGGATAGAGACGAGTTTCGTAATGTAGGCCGAGGCGGTTCTGCGTAACGTGCCCCATGTGGCCACCTAGTAGTGAAAATGAGGCTCAAGCCTAGGACCATACTGCGTATAGACGTACTCTTTGCCTTGCTCCCTTGAATATTCCTAGTAACTACCAAGTTAGCACCTGGTCACGTCTAAAGTTATACCCCCTGTATATGCACACTGGCATAGCGTCCACAATGCAACATCACCAACACGAATATCGCGTATAAAACCCAAGAGTCGGCTGATAGATGGACGACATATAAGAACCTTCTAGGCAAAGTCAGATACTCGCCGGATTATGGCGCGGGTCTGTTATCTCTCTTTTCGTGACCTTTCTCCTTGAGAATGAGCGGTTGAGCTACCACTAACAGGCCGTTTTGACAGATTTTGCCGACCGATGACCGATAGGCTTGGTCGTCGATGATGCGCATGATTTGGCAGCGTCGTATTTCGATTGATACCAATGGGTCTATTGGGTTGGACCTAGAAGTATAGCTCGGGGCGCAGTTTCAGGAGTTCAGCTTTGTTCATATGCCATTTGCAATTTGAAGGAAAGGGTATTAAGCACCTGATATGGGTATAGGAGTGTCTTAGTATTGATAGATGACGTCTGCGGCCTCTATTCAAATTTCTCGTTGCAGCCAACCCAGGTTTCCAACCCTCAACTTCCTTTCATTCACCTCACAACCACCAAGCAAGCAGACTGCTCTAACCACCGAAAGAACCCTCTACCCCCATCAAAGCATCTGCATCTGCATCCCTACTGCCTCCGTTGGCATCGAAGATTACCATCCTCCCATCTTACATCCTATCCTCCCCTGTCGAACATCCCCTCAAGCTCCCTCGCAACAATGGTTTCCCGCAAGCGACGCCTTGCTGGTCTAAAGGCTCGCCAGACATACCTCAAGCGTCTTTGGGAGACGCCGAAGCCTGGCTTCGGCAATCGACTCTGGACCACTGGCCATCCCAAGGACATGAATAAGGCCATGTGGAAAAAGGTCAACGCAAGCATCCGATCCCCGGCCAATTTGGCCAAGTCCCGACGTGCTGTTGAACAAGGACACCAGCAGCGTCTCAACTATATCGCCAAGGCGAAAGAGCTGGACCGCCGAGAACGAGATAAGCGGAGCCAAGCCAAGAAAATGGAGGAGGAGGAGGAGGAGGAGGAAGGCGAAGGCGAAGACGAAGAAGAAGACGAAGACGATGATGACGAAGATGAAGATGAAGACGAGGAGGAAGGCTAAGACGAATGCGAGGAGGAAGTAGAAGGCAAAGCTAGTGGTACCCACGAGGTGGGTGGCCGAGCTACCTAGCTGTGAATGGTCCGTAGTTCTACCCTTGCCTCTGGTGACAGTGACTGACGAGTTTATAGGTACAGGCCCGTATGGGTTTTTAATGACATCCAACGTTTTCCGAACGGGAGGACTTCCCCTCACATTCATGTTGTCCCTATGTAAATACCCACCAAATATATTATGCCGCGTGCAATTGATCGCACTACCAATCCTAGCGTGCTGGACCACCCGAAGCTTCACATGGCATAAGACCTCTTCGTCGGAAGTACCTTGAAACTGACATCTCTTAGGGGCATTGGCGAGGACAACTGGGTTCCGAACTGGCCAAGCAGCTTCGTTAGCTGGGCCTCTGACATCAAAGTCCAGCCATACTCCGAACCTTCACTGAAGCAACGGAATAATATCAAGCAGAGCGGTGGCGCTGGCGGTAATCGTCAATCTCAACAGGAGATACACTCAGACACACGTGATATGAATACCGGGATCGATCTTGGCTTTGGAAAGCCACAACCCTTGAGGACCTCCAATTCCAGTTGAGACGAACGAGCCTACTGAGGCTAGATCTATTCAAGGGACCCCAGCCAGGTCGGTTTCCATGAGGTCAGCTCTGAACATCACAGGACCTGACCACCTGCGTTGATGCTGTTGGGGTTTGACACTCGGATCTAAGCGGACTTTACGGTCATGCCCCGTACCAATCAGGTAGCACGTTTCTCCGACGGTTGCTTAGATTGGTTAGAATGACGACAGAGGGGTCCTTCGGTGCCGATATAACGGGTATCGGTTGCGCCAGAGCAGTCGATTTGCTCGGGGATTGCGACGGGATGCATGAACCCGGCCGGAGATATTGGTCTTGAAATGCAGGCCTCAATCTATGGATGTGCATA
Organism: Arthrobotrys sphaeroides; assembly: GCA_036971245.1. NCBI lineage: Eukaryota > Fungi > Ascomycota > Orbiliomycetes > Orbiliales > Orbiliaceae > Arthrobotrys > Arthrobotrys sphaeroides. Next base: position 378,792 of record JAJTTW010000009.1, on the reverse strand, counting down.
GACTGGAGGCCATGCCAGTGCCTCGAGAATCCGGTGCCAGAGAGAGGAATTTGACAAAGAAGATACCATACAGAACTCTCTCAAGTTGTTATTATAGTTCACGGGCCAAACGCTTCCGAGATTACCGCTGAAGTGTAAGATGTCAAGAAACCAACCCTGCCGTTTCTTCCCGACGTCCCCTATCGGCTTGAATATTTCGCTCAAGCCTTGAATCGGCATGTCGCAGAGCCCAGAAAATGCCTTTGCCAGGCCTAAAGCGAAAATTTGATCCGAAGTCTTTGCCTCATTCCATCTAGTCGGCAGGCCCCTGAGCCCCCAAGCCAGGCCTGTTGCTAATTTTGAGAGGTCGCTATCTTTGTATGTGTTGACTGCGGGAAAAACAAAGCAAAATTTTTTTTCTTAGCAGCCCACCACCACTCAGAGAAAGATTTACTTCGTCAACCGGCTGCTACTCTTCCATCTCCTTTCCTCCGTAGACCCATATAATCAGCTTCTCACCATCGACCAGGTTATCGAACAGACTTGACGTCGTCGATAACGTAGAAACCGCTATCTCCAATCTCCACTCTTTCTCCTTCAGAGACACACATTCACAAAGATGTCGGCAGCAGTATCAGAGGTTAAGGCGGTTATCGCCCCTCAGAAGAGAACAGGTGTCGACCTGTACTCGAGGTTCGCGTTAGCTGGTGCTGTCTGTTGCTCAGTCACCCACGGCGCCCTCACTCCGGTCGATGTGTAAGTCTGGATTCTGTTATTCGAGACCCCTTTCTGTGTCGTCGGCTCGTTTCATATTGAGCGCAAGCTGGACAATCGAAGTATTGGGAGATCAATTGCTAACGGTGATACTATATAGCGTTAAAACCCGTATTCAGCTCGAGCCTACCGTCTACAACAAGGGCATGATCGGTGGTTTCAGACAGGTCATCCAGTCTGAGGGTGCCGGCGCCCTGCTGACCGGTCTCGGTCCCACTGTTATCGGTTACTTCCTCCAGGGTGCCTTCAAGTTCGGAGGATACGAATTCTTCAAGAAGCAGTCCATTGACTTACTTGTATGCCGATACCTTTTCCCCGAAACTTCATGGCTCGTGATGAGTCTCGAAGCCAGATTCGCCCCAGCTGCGACTAGCTCGTACCGGTGGCCGTCAATTGAATAGGCTTTGCTAACAGCTTGAGCGCAAACTAAATAGGGTCTCGAAACTGCTACCAACAACAGGGCTGCTGTCTACATGGGATCTGCTGCTCTTGCTGAGTTCTTTGCCGACATTGCCCTCTGCCCACTTGAGGCCACCCGTATCCGTCTTGTGTCACAGCCCACCTTCGCCAGCGGCCTCGTCTCAGGGTTTGCCAAGATTTTGTCGCAAGAAGGTATTGGCGCTTTCTACAGCGGTTTTGGACCCATTCTCTTCAAACAGTAAGCGGTAGCTCCTTTCCTAGTCAATGAAATGTAAACAGCCAAACTAAATGATCATAGGGTTCCATACACCGTCGCCAAGTTCGTCGTCTACGAAAAGATCGTGGAGGGTATTTACAACAACATTGTCGACAAGTCGACTGCTAGCGGTCCTACCCAGACCATTGTCAACCTAGGCTCCGGTCTCGGTGCCGGTTTCGCCGCCGCTGTCATCTCTCAGCCCGCCGATACCATGTTGTCCAAGATCAACAAGACCAAGTGAGTCGCCAATCTTTCAACCCACTAATTGCAACATGACTCTAACAAAAGACGTTTAATAGGGGTCTCCCTGGTGAGAGCACCGTCTCCCGACTCGTCAAGATCGGTGGTGAGCTTGGCTTCCGTGGTTCCTTCGCTGGTCTCCCAGCCCGTCTTTTCATGGTTGGTACTTTGACTGCCTTCCAATTCGCCATTTACGGTGACATCAAGAAGGCTTTGGGAGCCACCAGCGGCATCGAACTTGGTATTGCTAAGGCCTAAGTCCTGACCGACAATCGAATGGGTTTTGGAACACGCGAGTGTTAGATAGAGGCGTGAAGGGGAAAAGTAATGTGATATAATGACATTTGGGACTAGATTATTTTTGGGTTGTAGACGACAAGAGAAGGGGGGCTGAATATGGAGAATCAGGGTTTGGTCGGCTGAGTCTAGCTGGAATTAACATTCAACTTGACGGCGCACTGAAACCTTGAGTCCCTGGAGACCCCGCACACGCGTGCTCTCTTCTTTTCACTTTTTTTCGACCCTTTCCCCTTCTCGGGTCTTTCTTCTTCATCTCTTGCTTAATGTTCTCTGATGTCTTACTATTAGAATAATGTCCTTTCTTCCTTTTTCCTTTCCTGTCGGTGTTCGCTTCAGCTAACAGCTACTTCTTGTTTTACCTTGACCCTCTCCAACTATCACCCTTGTGTATATAACAGACCTCGAACATTTTGAATACAGCTCTCACAACACGAATTATCTCGTTGCTTGTACAAGATTATATAATTAGGCTATATAGGGGCAACTGTACCAACAGGGCCGACCTTAGTCAATATCTGCCACCGCGAGAGTCCCAGCCCTCGACCCTCAATTGTAAGCCCAGTGAATTCAGCGGGGACCCGGGGTCTAGCTCTGACCGGAAAGCAAAATCAAAACTAAGCGGCTATCTCAATGACCCACATACCTGCACTTCCGTAAAAACCAAGAGCAGTTTGAGCTGAGGTGCGAACATAAGCGCCCGCATGCATGGTCAGAATTTTTTAACAGAACTGATGAACGTTCTATACGCTACCTGGACTACATTCCTTACTGAGGATTCGTTTTCAAACCGAAAGATGATCGATCCAGTGGATGTGGATACAAACCTGCCGACCACGATATTGGCTGGGACTAAGGCCAAGGTGAGAAAAGGTCGATTTTGTTGGCCAAATCGGGACCCATATCTACTGAAGGACTCTTCGAAATAGTTGTTTGGCAGCCTAATGTCCTTGATATCCAAGCGGGAGACATCTATATCAATGGCGACATCACAAATTTCTGCGACGGGCACTGTGGATTGTCGGCCTCTCTAGTAGACTCTGAAACGTTGGATCTGGCAACCTTCCGTCCAGAATGGATAGAAACAAACCAAGTCTATAACTTCGATCTGGACCGGCAAGAGTCTAGTCCCGGAGATCCCACAATTTCTTTGTCAAGACAGGAGGCCTAGGTAAGTCGGTTAACAGCTAGAGGCTAGGTTGCAAGACTCCAATCCCGCCGTCATCACCGACAATCGCAAGATAACCCAGTACCAGTATCTCACGCCTGTTCTCACCGGACACTAGGAAACCAAGAACCGACTTTGTGGTAATTTCTGCGTTGTGTCCAAATCCAGTCAATGAGTGAACTAGGAAGTCCGACAGCCGAGGCATAATCATGCGCATGTCTGTCGGAGACAACTTAACTTCGGAGAGGTTAATAGCGGCCATGAAGTCCCGTAGAGATACCCACAGGGTGTTCCGTCAGCCTAGTTAGCCCCTTTCCTTTTCCCCTGGTACAGTCACTCAAGTATATCAAGGTCGCAGCCGGGCTCTATGTCAGTGCGCCGAACCAGTCCATCACCCGAGCTTAGTCGACCGTCGCATATGCATAGCTAGCGAGTTTGGATGGTTATATATTAACCCAACCGTCCCCCAAATGACCATCTCCCTCGGCGAATTCCTTTCCATCGGCCATTCTTCAGCAGCCCCTAACGATCTCGACACAGAAAGCAATATGCCGGATAGTACTTCTCAAACTGTCAAGCCGCCGCCGCCTCCACTGCCGCACCACAGTCTGATTGAAAGCACGCTTGAACTCACAGCTTTAACCGACCTCGGCCCGACGGTCTTCACCAACACTCGTCCGCTATGGCGTCCGCCGAATGCTCGTGGGATTTTTGGCGGCGCAGTGATCGCACAATCGCTCGCTGCTGCTATCCGGACCGTTCCCGCCAATTTCTCGATTCATAGTATGCACTGCTACTTTGTTCTTGCCGGCGATTGGACAATTCCTGTCATATATACCGTAGAGATTGTTCGGGACGGGCGCAGTTTTGCAACCAGAACGGTTCAGGCGAGGCAAAAGGGAAAGTGCATCTTCACTACAACTTGTAGCTTTCAACGGCCAAGCGAAGGGAAAGATAGTTTACAGGCTCAGGAACCTTTGCCGGAGGGAATAAAGGGACCTGATGAATGTGAAGGAGGCGAAGAAACTGCTCGCAGGATGGTGCAGGAAGGTCGTTTGACGGAAGAGGGTTTCAAGCAGTGGAAGAAGACGAGAGACATAGACCCATTCGAGCGAAGGATAGCCGGTATTTACAACAGTGGGTTCTCCTTCGTCACAGACTATCTCAGTTTCATTCTAACCGATATATATTACAGGCAATGCCCAAAATCCAACTACCAAACGTGTCCGCTCGTGGATCCGAGCTAAAGGGTCTATATCTGCCCCAGCCGGTGCTGGAGCCCACGTCGAAGCTCTCGCCTACGTTTCCGACTCATGGTTCCTCGGTACCATAATTCGTGCCCACAAAACTGCTAATGTTGGCATGATGGTCTCCCTCGACCATACGATTTACTTCCACGCTCCTTTCCGAGCAGATGAATGGATGTTTATGGAAAGCGATACTCCTTGGGCGGGTGATCAGAGAGGACTTGTGCACCAAAGAATTTTGGACAGACAGGGCAGATTAATCGCGACTTGTTACCAGGAGGGACTTGTAAGAGTACGGGACTTGAAAGGCGAGGACGAAGTTGCGGAAAGCGGCGGAAACGCCGCAAAGAAGGACAGCAAATTGTAAACTACTAGACCACGGACTATATCACATTGTTACGGGAACGGCGAGATGCTGTCGGGGGGGATATTTGAAGGCGTTGAGGTTTTGATCGGATATACTGTTTACTTACCAAGGTTCGAGGTTGTACTATAAATTAAGAATCTATTTCAAACAAAATACATAAAATGTTATCTTTTTTTTTTTTTATCATCTCAATATTTTTTGGATATTGGTCTCGACGTTGCAACGAGACCAGTCTCGACATCACGTTAGCTTAGCCGCAGCGTTATTCATTTCCAAGCTTAGCTTTGGCGAGGCCCCCAAAAAACCCAACCCAAATTTATTACCAATTCCACCCAAAATACCAATTCTATTTTATACATTGTCGCATCGGTGGTATACGCTCTACAGCACTCTCGATGACTTGTTCTATCAAATCCTGATAGGACAGCCCGGCGTTCTGCGCGATAATCACGAGAGAGGACGTTTCTGGGATGATACCAGCCAGTGGATTGACCTTTTACGCGTGATGGATGTTTTGGTTAGCAATCTCATCAACCAACGTTAAAGAGTGTTTTCTATTACCTCGATAATGCATGGCGTCGCATCGGGGCCCAATTTGTCGGAGCGAACATCAATTCTCCCAAGGTCGCGACATTTAAGAAGTCTCCACGATTGCAGCGCAATTTCGCAAGCCCTAATCACTTCCGGATCGTTTGGGTCAGGCACCGTTCGAAAGGAGTCCGAGCCGTGTCCAACCTTCATGTCGAAAGTATAGAAATCGACCATGTCTTCTGCTTTAAGCTTGATGCCGCGATTGTTCGTTGTTACCTCTTCCAAACTCGAGGTGTCGACGGTGTGTCGGGCATCCCAGCGTATTTCGAGGACACCCAGGACGCGAGCTTTTGCACCAGTTCCAATGATACCGACGGTAAACTCTCGACCGGAAAGGAACGTTTCGATTATGATATCCTGATCGGGGTATTTATTAAATAAAAGCTCTACACTCGGCCCCAGTTCATCAATCGAATGAATCTTGCTAGTTCTGAGGACTCCTTTAGAAGTGCCCTCAGCGACCGGTTTCGCGAAAAGTGGGAACGAATTGAGTATTTTCTCGGCATGTTTGGATTGCTTGATTGCACGCAGAGCACGTTCGCTAGCTGTTCCGATGCCATCTTTTTGCACGATTGCAAACGGGGCGTTCGGTACACCAAACAGTTCTAGGGTCATCTGGTGCCAATTCGTCAATCAAGTCAGCGAATTAAGAACTTGGTAACAAACATTTTGGCACCCGATCACATACCTTTGTCAATCCCTTATCCAAGCCAACGGCATAAGTTGCGGCACTTGCGTAAGTAAAAGGAATACCATACGCCTCAAGCAGTCCTGGTATTTGAGCCTCTCGAGCAGTGCCGATAAACCCTTCGCTGTCATTATAAACCAGATCCCATTTACTGGGCGAGCGCTCATCAGCCTCATCTACTATCGCCAAACGTTCAACAAGATCCCTGATGTCCCCAACGGGATCCACAGTGTGGCCTAGGTTTTCGAGCGCCGCGATTATATGCTTTGTAGTATCTTCAGCTGTTAGTTCGCAGCATTGTTCGAAAGAATAGCCCCGCGCTTGGTATTTCTCTCTGCTTTCGGTTACAAAGGCGATTCGAAGAGGGCGCTGAGGCATTGTCGTGATAGGAATTCGAGGTGCAATAAGCTCAGAGTTTCAACCCGTGAAAAATTTAAAATCGAAAATTAAAGCGAATATTTTTTAAAAAATAAAACCAGCCGAATGATCGAACGACTGGCTTAGAAGCTAGAGTCCCAGCGTCGATCAAAGGCACTCCAAATTAATATCGATTCCAGATATATGCCATCTTCAGGCTGCCACCATTATCCTTTGACAAAGTTTTGTAAGGTCGGTTGGATCAGGACACCAACGCAGATCACGCATTAGTCCAGAATTCTAGATCCAGCTGGTCTGCGCTGCCAACCACCGATATTTGATAGCTCAATCACTGTCGTACAAAATAGAAGAATTTCGCTCTTCGGATCATAAATGTTACAAGTACCAACAGGATTAGGAATACGCAAAGCTGGAGTTATCCATGATCTAAGCCAGCTGGCAGCAAGGAGTACTGCACCATGCATTGCCTTACAGATTGCACGGCGCTAATATCTAGAATTACTGGTTCTTGCTCGGCTTCACCCGCCTTAATCGAATGCAAAAGTGCCCATTTAGATCAATTTTGTTCCATTTTGAGGAGGATCAAACAGTACTATACTTGCGGTGACACAAGCCCCAGGATACAAGGTACACAGGGGTACAAGTACAGACATTCTCTAGCTCTCAAGTTTCAGTAGTTCCGCCTTCGGAGCTTCGAATCCCCTACGTTTCCACAAGCACGCACCAAGACGTAATATCCTTTAAAGCACCCTGATCAAAGACAGCCCATCGAACACGGGTAATATGGTACTCTCAACTCTCGGATCAGTGGATGCGAGAAGATTGAACTCTCTCAGCTTTGAGGCTCTCCACACTTCCGTCTTATCCCCACTCGAGGGATTGTTCTCACTGTCGTCTGCCACGAGACCTCGCTTTAGAACATTATCTGCAATTAGTATTCCATTTTTCCGGATCAGATTCAAATCCAGCAAAGTTTTGAAGTAATCTGGGTAGCCTCTATAATTAAATTAAGCGCGGTATTAGCAGATATATCGATATCGGATATATAGGTATTCCTGAAGCACCGGCCATGGAACAGGACCAAAATAGCTTTCAGTGGGATCTAAGACTGCTTACTCTTTATTTGCGTCGATAAATACCATGTCGAAAGGCCCTTCCCCTTGGAGATTTGAGAGACTAAGGCAACCAATCAGCATTTCAGTACGAGAGTTCCAAGGATCCGTGCCAAATCGAATCAGACGTACGTCTCTTGTGCAGGGCCCTCAATCAAAGTGACAATATTGTCTACGCCGGCGTCTTTGAATGCTTTTCGTGCGATTTCACAAGTTTTAGGATTAATATCCGTCGTGATGATCTAGATCCTGTCAGTAACTTCATCACAGCTAAGCATGCTAAGATTCATATAGCATGAATGTTATAAAGATTAGCATTGCGGATATACCTTTGCTCCTTCGACACCTTTCAATGCCTCCGCGAATGCAAGAGCGCTAAACCCGCAGAAGCAGCCAATCTCGAGAACTGAAAATAAACTCTGTCAGGGTGAAAGAAACAAGAGAAATTTGCGACCTGTACTACTCTAGCTAGGGGTAAACATACTCTTCTTCGCGCCGATACTTCGCGCGGTCCATATGAGGTACTGCGCTTGTAATCGCGATACCATCATTTCCGAAACTTCTGGGAGGTTTTCCTCGGTGAAGTTCGCGAGCTCATGAAGATGGTCTGGTAACGGGACCGAGTGCTCTCTGCAGTACTTGTAGACTGCGATAGAGACCTTATCGTTTGGGAAGAGAACAGGACCTTCTTCCTTCATTTTCGGGATAATGGGTACACGAATTCGGTTCTATACCCGGCTCACGCTTGTTAACTCATCTACGTTTCGTATGAACATACGCGTGTGTACCGATACATCTCAAAAAGCGTTGTGATGTTGTAAATTCAAACTCCAATGGAGGCACCAAATATTTGCCCTTCGCATCTCTCGAAGCGCCCTGGGCCGGGCCCCTGGTTTGCAAAAAAATTGTTGGATGCTATAGACTGTTCCAGCTGGAAAGAGCAAAGGTATCGGAAGGTACCATTACATCGCAGGCTATCACTTACCGTAAAAAATTCCTCTGGATTCGATGCAATGCGGGCGGACTATGTGACGGAGAACAAAATATGCAATGCAGCACAGTGCAGGTTGGAGGTTGGGGAGTTGACACAAACTCTTGAACCAACAGAAGACGGGTCAGTAGCTTATATCCTGCCGATGACGACAGCGAGGGTTGGTGTGGAACTACCTGCTGAAATAGGGCTAGTCTTGAAATTCGTGGAATTAGGAACGAACGGAGCGGGCCGATTCCTTAGGCACGGTGCGATATTTTTATTCTGTGCCTGGCATCAATTTTGCGTCTATTGTCTTTAAATAAGTATCTACTTAAGTCCCCAGATCAACGATATATTAAGTCCTTAAGTAGGTGCGTATATGGTATAAATATATCGATAAACCAAGGTAGCCAGACTAGCATAAATATAAATAAACCAATGCTAGTAATCTGCCTGAAAGCATCATATCATATGCATCCTCGATAACTCAGCTATGAGTGCTCAAGTAAGTGCGCTTGAAACGCCAGAATCGAGTCCATGCGCATGCTGGCTATGCTAGCTAGCGTTCGCATTCGGCTTGGGATCGATCGATCGGTATCGGCGCGGTATTGGATACGATATCCTCCAAATACCCCGAAAATCACAATGTCTAGCACAAAAACAATTTCTGTACAACTTACTTAGCCAATAGAACCAAAGGCATGAGGCGAAAAAATAACCTAAAATCCCTCATTTCTCTGATCATCGTGCAATCTTGACGGAAAAGATCCTAGCGAAATATTCGTGAAACCCAGAGATTTGTTGCAGGAATACATTCCAATGCAAGGGATTTCTGTGTGTGAATTGTTGGTTGCATAAACTGTGCTGCCCCGTGCAGCGCGTGTCGGCCGCTTAGCTTAGCTAGTTGGCCACAGCCAATTCATGAAATTTTAGGGCTGATATTATAGGAGAGAACAGTTTCGTCAACCTCAAGCGGAGATCGAAGGAACTTGATTTGCATTTCTAGCTGTGTGTATTATCGTTGGCAATATATTGGGGAAATCTCCTACTTTAGAGGCTAGCTATGGAGGACACCACGTAATATCTTCAGCTCCACAAACGTTCAATATCGATATCTCTTCAGCCGATCCAAAACTCTTGATAGCACCGAATTCATGGAGCTAACGCAAACGTAAACCCGAGATATCTAAAATCCAAATCATGTTCCTCCATCGTAGCCTTCAAAATATCAGGGTTCTAGCACGAAATCAATATCCAACTCTCCTTAGAAGTTATAGCGCTATATCGCCAGCGTTCAACCCCCCATTATCGGCGCCAGCTCCGATAGCGCCGGTACTAAATGCGTATCAATCGATCGGACGAGATCCATATTGGCGGAAAATAAAACAATGGAAAGATATACAAGAAAATGAATTTTTGAGTTACAACTGGCAGGTACAGTAAATTCTAGAATACCCCCCGCGTCTCAAAGCCTTAAGATTCCACACGCAGAACCGTTCGAAACGATGTCGTGAGTAGCGCTGTGTATATATCACAGATCACAAAAAAGACGATATTTTTAACCTAAGATACTCAATAGATCGCAAACACCGTCCAAGGTGCCCCTAAACTTTTCAATTTCTTAGAGTCCGTCCTTCCGGACCGAATCCCGCACCATGGCATCTCCCAATCCCAATCGCCAATCTTCACCCGTGAAGACTTCATTCTTGATGTCATGGAAGGAATCAATTTGGCGCCGATGTCGACTCGTTTAACACCTCATATCTTGAGCCGTATCGACTGGATAAATAACCCACTCGGAGACCCATTAAGAAAACAATTCATCCCGATGAAGTCAGCTATAATCCCGGATCATCCAAAGTTAACTCTAGATTCTCTCGGTGAAACGAATGACTCTCCAGTGCCGGGGTTGGTTCACAGGTATCCTGATAAGGCCCTTTTCCTAGGTAAGTCCAGGATATTTTTTGACATTGGTATATATGCCTACATGTACTAAATTTAAAACTTACCCAAAACTACAGCAATATCCGTCTGCCCCGTCTACTGCCGATTCTGCACCCGCTCGTACTCCATCGGCGCTGAAACCCTCTCAACAAAAAAATCCCGTTTCCTCCCCACTCGTAAACGCTGGGACAAGATATTCGCCCACATCGACAAAACCCCAGCGATTCACGATATAGTTATCTCCGGTGGAGACGCATACTATCTCGACCCGCATCAGGTCCTAGAAATTGGAGAACGCCTGCTATCGATCCCCCACATACGCCGTATAAGATACGCTAGTAAAGGTCTAGCCGTGTGTCCCAGCAGAATATTGGATAGCGAAGATGCCTGGGCGCAGGCTTTGGTTAAAGTGACAGCGCTGGCGAGGATGATGGGGAAGTCAGTAGCTTTACATACTCATTTTAATCATCCGAATGAGATATCATGGGTTACGAAGCTTGCTGCGCAGAGGTTGTACGAGAATGGAGTGACTGTCAGAAATCAAGCTGTAGTTTTGCGGGGAGTGAATGACGACTGCGCAACAATGAAGCAGCTAATTCATGGGTTGGCAGATATTAACATCCAGCCGGTAAGTAGCCGCTGACTTCCCTAGACGGTTAGTCTAGGTGGGAGCAGATAAGAATGCTGACGTTAAGCTTACAGTATTACTGCTACCAGGGGGATATGGTTAGAGGGGTAGAGGACCTAAGGACACCGCTATATCAAACCATAGAGCTGGAAAGAAACATAAGAGGCACGATTGCCGGATTTCTCATGCCCCAGTTTATGGTTGATCTCCCAGGGGGTGGAGGGAAACGGTTGGCTTACTCTTATGATAGCTACGACAGGAAAACCGGCATCTCGACATTCAGAGCACCGGGCGTTAAGGGTGACACTGTATTCGAATATTACGACCCCTTGTGGTCTCTCGAATCTTAACACTAGAGGGGTTGAATTCCTGCAATAGGCAAGCATAGCAGGCAACTTGGTGTATACTTTAAGAGATAACTATATAAGTGATTAATTACTCGAGCTTTTCATAATAATATATTCACAAAAGAAATTAAAGTATCTTCATAACGAAAGGCATGTATGCATAGAAACATTGCAACGAAACAGATGGCCACAGTAAAAACAGTGTGAACGTGGCTAAAGAAGCTCATCTTAGAAAAGGTAAGGCACGCCTCATTAAAAAGGTTGGATAACTCCCACGAACCGGGAAAGGGCTCGTCATCTCCAAAAAAAATATTTTAGGAGAAATAAAATCGCTGAAAATCTCATTAAGACATAACTCCGTAAAACGCCGTCGTACCCGTTCTTCATTGTTGCTTAGTTTCGATCCTCCCACCATCCATCCTTGAGACTTCCCTTAAACCCTTCATAATCAAATTCCTGAGTTTCGCCGTATCCTAAACTTTCAGCGTCATCTTCATACGTATAATCCTCATCCATCAACCCTTCTGGGATGTGATGGTACCCTTCTTCATCCCCTTCGCCACCCTCTTCTGCATAGTCTTCATACTGGTCAGGATCGTATTGGTATTGATCCTGATCCTGATCCTCATAATCGTAATCTTCCTCGGCGTCTTCGTATTGATCATAGTCTGAAGATGGCTCCGAAGGTGGGATGATAGGTGAGGCTAGAGCCGGCTGCGAAGGGGTGGGTACTTCTTCGGGATACTGCTCTGCGGTAGGGAGCTCCGTCGAGGGTGTATGAGTATCGCTAGGGGCTTTGTCAAGGGGAGTAGCTATGGTTGGTGCTGGTAGTGGCCCAAAAACCTTCTGTGGTCCAAACTTGATCCCCAGACTATCGAAAATTGATTCTTTGGAATCTCCAACCTCGTCTTCGGGTTCCGTGACAGAGCTTAGTGGCGAAGCAGGTGAATCCATAGGGGCTTCATTGCCGATATTAGACGGTCCGTAGATTGGTATATCCATCTCTCCTGCTGACGTTTCTTGTAAGGTTTCGGCCTCTTCAACGGTCTCCATTGCGGCGCCAGAAACTACTGGGCTCTTGCCACCAGAGCTCCGTGGTCGGGATCTAGATCTCGAGCTTCGAGAAGAGGCTCGAGATCTCGAGGCGGATCTGGACGGTGGTGGGCGGGAGCTAGCTCTTCCGTTCCTAGTTGGGGGCCGAGGCGGAGCATCTTGAGTGTCGACGTTCCCGTCACGGGTCTGTGGGCGAGAAGCTCCGTCGGGCTCATCGACGGGGCCATTTCGCGATGATGGGCGCGACTTGTAATCCCGTGGGCGTTGTTGTGGTGTATATCCTGTTCGGGTGACTGCTTCTGGGAGTTCCTCTTCATCGTCCTCGGGGATTGAATCCACAGAAGCGGCTTGTCGGGTTGGTGGTCGAGAAGGCTGCTCCGCAGGAGATGGCTCCTCTACAGCCGGGGCTTCAAGCTGTTCAGACTGCACATCACCTTCCTCCATTATAACGGGCTCCGATACGTGCGTTTGAGCCTCCTCCTCAGTGCCACTGGCCTGGGTATGCTGTGGCCCCTCAGCGTCTTGATATGGCGAAGCCGAGATTCCAGCTTCTGTTGCGTCGATTACTTTATCCGAGGGCCCAATGGGCGCTTGTTGCACTTTGCTCGGACTAGCAGGCACTTCTTTGATTGGAGGAGGTAGCTCCATTTCAGGGATATCACTGTGCCAGGCGTCGAGACCGCCATCTCTCACACCCGTCTTCCCAACGTCGATATCGCCCGCGTCAGACATGCGATCATAGTCATCGTATACGGGCTTGTTCGGTTGATGGTAGTAATGGTAAGGCTGTTCGATAGCTGCTCTGTCTCTTGATCGATCCCTTTGAGAGCGGGAAGGGGCGAGAGGTGGCGACCGAGAGCCAGCATTGTCGTTATTTACGGTATCGTCCTCCGAGTCCTCTACTCTTTGTTCGATCCGCCCTCTAACGTCATCTTCCTCCGTCGTAGGCAAGGTAGGAATAGGGTCGGCGGCGGGAGCGTTCTGTTCGTCTTCTACGGGCTCCACTTCAGTCTCTGCCTCTGGTTTGACGTTTGCAAAGTCGACGACACTTTCATCGTCTTCTTCAAGGTCGAGCAGACTATCGATATGTCCTGGTTGGAGGTTCTCAGTAGCCGGCTCCTGTTCCGCTACGCCCTCACGTTCGTATGCTGCTTGCCTTATAGCAGCCGGAACGTCTTCTGCCATGACACACTTACCACCGACTTGAATACCATACACAACACTCTCATGTTCGAGACCCTTGTCTTGAGCCTCTTTCCATGCGATCTCAGCCTTCTGGTCTGCGGATAAGATAAGCTCAGATGCTGGCAAGATCTTCTGTACCTCTGCCACAACTTCTTCGATGACAGAAGGGGGGGCCGGAGCATATTGTGCCTCTAGTGGGATCAGTTTTACATTCGGAGAGCCCTGCTGCTGCTGGAGTATTTGCATCTCTCGGACGACTTGGCTTTCCATGAAATTTCGAACCATGTAGTCAAGATTCCTCTGCTGAACGTAGCTGTTGACACTGAATGCGATCAAGCCAGCGAATGGAATCGCAATGAGTAATAATGTCGGCAGCGGGATGACTGAAAGCGTATCAATAGTAGGCTTGATCATCATGCGCAGCTTATCGACGAGGCTATCAGGCAAGGGTTCTTCCTTTTCGAGAGAGATAGGCGACGGAGAACGGGATTTCCTAGAGCTTCTAGAAGCAGAACGTCCGCGGGTAGAGTCTTCACTAAGTGGTGATGGGGTTGTGGCTGATGGACTTGATGAGTTTCTCCGCGATTGTGCTCCACTTCCGGGGGCTGAATTCATGTCGGAAGACCTATTGAAGCTGCGCCTTCCGCTTCTTCTCCTCCTTTCCCTCGAAACGGGTTCTTTCGCCGGCTGCGGTTGTGGACTGGCAGCTCTAGATGCGATTGGAGAGATATCTGGTGAAATTTCCGGGGAAGAAAATCTAGACGGCATTGGAGACGGTCCAGCCGTCTTAGGAGTAACCGCCCGCTTGCTGCGTAGGGGAGTTGGGGTAGGCTTGAGGTCTTCGTTGTCCTCTTTATCAGATGGGGTAGAACCGGCAACTGGCGAAGGTGCTTGTGATTCGGCCTCGGGCTCTTCGTCTGAAATATCGACAGGGATGTTCTCTTTATTGTCGATGCTGTCGTGGCGATTCTCTTTGTCTTCCTCTAAATCCTCTAGAATCCCGCTATCATCGGAAATAGCAAGTCCAACTATAGCCATGCTATTTGGATTTCTGCTAGACGTTGGGCGAGAAGCCGTCTTCTCACTGACTGCATAGTTGCTGAGTTCTGCGGGACTAATCTCTCGGCTGGCTCGTCGAGATGATGGATGCAATCTATGAGGATTTGAGGCTCTTCGCTGCTCTGGAGAGGGAGAGGGTGACACAGTAGGAATATCCTCCGACTCCGAAGAGGTGATAACGTCGCTTTCAACACTGGTTTCTCGCGAAGAACCAATGATAGAGTGGTGGATAGCGGTATCCATGGTGAAAGCACTCAGTCTTCTGTCCTCCTCCTTCTCCGTGCCCAAAGCCTCGCGGGAGGATGGCGACTTGACGTTTTCATTATTCTCCCGCTTGCGAACGGGTTCCTCGTCAGTGGTCCAGGCGTCCTCGCTCTTTAACCTTTCCGCAGTCCTACCCTCCCCGTCCTTCGCGTCCTTGTCCTCCCAGATAGGTACAAATTCACCCTCCTCTTCGGTTGGTGGTTCGAAGATTGGGATGTCCGTGTCTAGCCCATCTTCGTAAATTTCCTTAGCCTTTTCAGCGTCTGTCAGAGGGATCTCAAGCTCGCTTAGGGGCTCTTGTTTGATATAATTGCTCGAGTTCCTACTCCTGACAGGGCCGCTAAGAACACGAGGGCCAGAAGGCTTTCTTCGACCGGCTGAAAGCCCCCTAGGTCTGGGCATCTCCTCGTCAGTGGTCGTCTCAACACCGGCCATCGGTTGGATCCGTCTCTTGAACTGAAAGCTCCCTTGGAGGCTTCTCTTCCCTTCGCTCCGCTGAGAGGACGGCCTGAGGGCCCTTGGCGGCTCGATATCTTCGTAACCAGGTGTAACAGTGACCTCAACGTCGATTCTCTCCATCTCTTCCCAGCTCCGACTCCATGCGCCAGATCTCATTAAACCGTTCGAAGCAAAAATATTGATCGTATACCACTTCTCGGTGTGCGTATACGGGCGTCTATGCTTTCGCGGTCTCTCGTGCCGAGAGTATTCTGGCTTCAGACGTCGTCGTGTGCAAGTTGGACAGTATGCCTCACCCTCATCATCCGATGACCCTAGATAGGACCCTTCGGAGTGAGATGCACAATCGTCGAAAGTATATGTCGCACCTTTCTTGAAAGGCGGGGGAGTTTCTCGATCAAGGCCGAGGTTCTCAGCAATCATTTCGACAAGGCCCTCATAATCATCGTTAGGATGAGGAAGTAGAAGACCACGAGCAACGACTGTCGGTGAAATCATCTTGCGCAGGTGATTGGCGAGAACCGAAGATGCAGGCCCCTGAGCCGGCAATGGAAGCAATGTAACATGCAACAAAACCAGCGGGGAAGGGTCTGGGGAGGGGGCAATGGGGATATCCAGCATACGACCTCCCTTGCGAGTTGGAGACGGGTTACTTCTGGGGAACCCATGCCTGCCATTCTTCTTCTTTTTCTGAGACGAAAACGGCGAGAAAATCGGGACATCCTGGAAGAGAGAGCTCATAGCCCCACCACGACTTGTCACTGCGGATGGTAGACGACTCTTTGAAAGATACGGGCTCGGCGACTCAGTAACAGCGGACGGCCGAACCATACCATTCTCGCCGGCCACCTGTTGAGCGGTCTTAAGTGTTGCAGACCGAATGGAAGGCCCGAATGGGTTGGGTGGTGGAGTGCCAGACCTTTCATCATCAGAGTCCCGTTCCGTAAGACGGGAATAGTTCCTGGGACCACTGAAATGATAGTCTGGAATAGAGGGAGGGCGAAGAGGCGATTCTGATTCGGAATCGCTCTGTTCAAAGATCGCGTCGATTTCGGTGTCATCTTTGCTAGTGGTTTCCAATAGGGTATCATGAGAGGTTTCTGAGGGTAGAGCGACCTCTGCGGGGAAGGTGGAAATATTCTTGTCATTGTCGGTTTCGGTCTCCAGCGACAGGTCGGGGAACTGGGCCTTCTTGGGGCTGGCCATTTTGGAGCCGCCGTCGTCGGTTGGGGGGGTGCTCCGTGTTGAGGACAGCGACGGACGCGATGAAGCGGAGCGAGATGACGGAGGCATGGTGAACTAGGCAGTAACCAAGGATACGGGAGGTCTACGTGACGCAAACAAACATCGACAACAAAAACAACAATCTGCTATCTCTGTTTCCCGCTATTTCTCTCCGTCGTAGACGGATACTTCGTGGACGGTAATGTTAGCTCTAACCAAAAGGTTATCGTCAGGCGGTCTATAAGCGTATATGTCAAATAACAGAAACGAAGAACGGGAATTCGAGCAGGGTCAAAGCCGGTCCAGCTGCTCCTTGAACTTCAGGTGAGACGAACAACTGCAAACGGCAAATTAATGAAAAATGTAAAAATACTTAGAGTTGGACAGAACAAGTGACAATGCGAGGGCAGGCCGGGATGAGGTTTTAACAGCATTCCATCGATGCAGTGTTTTCCTCTTCAGGGCCGCTCGAACGGGCAGTTTGTTTACCCTTTTGTGGTCGGTTCTGTTGTGACGCTGCCCAAACAGGTATCGTTGGCGATATTGGCAAGACAACCCCAACGTCGCTGCCAACACACAGCTCCACTCAGACCAATCGCCGATAGCAACTGCCTCCCAGCTGCAACTCTGGCTTATCGCTTTCACATTTCACTCCGCTCCATGGCTATCATTCCACCGCTCTGCGACGGGGCGATGAGCATGCACTCACTCAAACAGGGATAATCCAATTACAATACTCCGTCTGGACATATGTAAATATCAACAAAGTATCGATCAAAGCCTGATGACGGAACTCTAGTGCAGGTGGGGCTGCGACCCGTGTCGTTACCCAGTCACGGAGTCTCGGTTTGACTTGAACATCTGAGCCTTGTAGCGCGTCCTGTGTAACGCAGAGTATTGTTGTCATCTACAGAGTAAATCGAAAATCACACAGATAAACATTGCTGACTAAAACCAAATTAAATGGATTGGAGGCTGCCAAAACACATGGCTATCGGACCCATTTTATATTATAGGCTTGTGTAATTCATCGGGCTGTGAGGCTCTAAGCCCACCGAAACTAGTTCCACATCCCCTAACATTTGTATCAAAAGTCAGCGATTACGTACTTCCCACATTTCAATTGCAACACAATCACGGCGCCATTCACATGGGAGTCTTGTGAGGCGAACTTTGAGAGAGAGTATTAACCCTTCAAACACGGCAAATATGAATTGATCGAGTTCACTTTAAGCTGAAAGGCGAATTTCAATATCAATCCATTGCCGTTGTCTATAAGGACTCAGTGAGCTTCGAGACACTTTGACTTGGCGGGGCCACCTTAATCTTTCCGGCGGCTTCATTTTGTATAATTAGCTGTTAAATCTCATCAGCCGATCTCGACTTCGAAGTACTTCTCGATTCACTACTTCAATTCTTACTCACCATTATACTAGCGTCTCAAATTCAATCCAACAGTAATTATTTCACTCGAAAGCCGGTTGAATATACCACCTGAAAACGTCGCCGAAATACAGAAAATATCATATTATCTGCATTCAAATATTGTCAACACTACCAACCCAAGCACTCTAGTTTACACCCTTGCCTCACCAAACCATGTCCCGTCGGTCGCACCGAAAGTCTAGAAATGGGTGTCTCCAGTGCAAAAAACGGCATATCAGGGTAAGATACCATAACTTGAGCCCTAGCGATACCGTATCTCCAATCTGCAACTAACAACTGATCCAACCGGCTCAAACCATAAGTGCGACGGGTATGCACCAATATGTGCCAACTGTCGCGGGGCAGAGCTAGAATGCTCCTACATGATCACACACTCCCCATCTGCCATGATGGTTCCGCAAAATACTCATGTCGACGCATATACAGCCTCTGCCAGCTCAGCGTCGCCGGCAGCTTCAATATCGAGTCCCGAAGCTGCCATCCCGAATCAACATGAGTTTCAACCCGCGCAGTTGTTCCCCACGGCGTTTTACGAGCCCGGATTTACAATCCAAAACAGCGTGCAAAGCGATTTCAGCGTAAACGAAGTCCACCTTGAACTCTTGATGAACCTATCAAGTCCGGATTTTCGTTCGGCGGAAGATCCGTCCCAGCCAGAGCACATCCCCGCGGCAGTCTACATTCAACACGGCCTCTCCAGTCCCTATTTAATTCACGAAATGCTCGCCATATCAGCATTACACCTGAGCACCGTTAATACCGACCCCCAAAAGGTCAGCTTCTACCGCTCCTACGCCACCGGTCTTCAAAACCGCGCCCTTTCAATATTCAATCAAATAAACCCGGTTCTAGAAGTAACTGCCGCAAACTGCGTTCAGATGGTTCTATTCTCGTCCGTAATTGGCGTTCACCTCCTCTGTGACACCCTATATCATCAGCGGGAAAGTCTGGATTCTTTCATCGAAAGATTCACCTACGATGTTAACGTTTATCGCGGCGTTGTAGCGGTCGCCAACCAATGTTCGCCTTCACTCCGCGAACAAGAAGTAGCGCCGCAAGTGACACTATCCCAAACATTTCTACAATTACCGGAAGCAACCGGATCGGAATGTAGCGAATTACTAAGCTTCATAAACGCAGCGGACATCCCAGAATTATCACGCGAGGTGTACAAACAGACCCTGAACGACCTCCAACGTGCATTCGACGCCGCGGAGGGGAGGTCCAGGGTTTCTGTGATATTTACGTGGTTAGTGCTTCTATCGCAGGATTACGTAGACTTACTGCGGAAACGTGAAGCAGAGGCCCTTGTGATATTAGCTTATTATGCAGTTTTATTGCATCGGGGGAGGCATATGTGGCTGATTGGGAATGGAGGTCGATTTTTGATCGAGGGGATTCGTGATAGGCTAGGAGAGGGTTGGCGAGCATGGCTAAAGTTTCCGTTAGAGGCGCTTGACGAAGCGGATATACCTCCTGTCCAATACCAATAATTGCTTAGGCAGCCATTTCAGAATTCTAAGAGGTCAAGCCTCCATGCCAATAGATTAGTTTTAATCCATCATACTTGACCATTGCTTAGTCTGAAGGCGTATCAAGAGATAACCCTGCAAGTGTTGGATTTAGTTTAATCACCTTTACGACTCAGAATGGAAAAAGGGTGTCATTCTGCTTTTTCAAACTTTCAAGCCGCATCTTCGAATTTCGGATTCGCTGCAGTAGAGCCTGAGTGAAAGATAGGACTGGCTTCAACACGTCAAAGAACAAGGCTTAGATCTCGGAAAAATTAAACTTCTGCAGCCGTGGTGGGGCCGGCTTGACCATGAGGTCCGCAGCAGGACCTGCGCAGGCGCAGAATCATAGACGAAACAAGCGCCAAGAGTCGTTGGAGATCCCGTACACTAAACCTAAAGTGGTCGGAAAGGTAGGCACTAAACCTAATACGGTGATACGCGTACACTAAACCGTTTTTGGTCGGAGCTAAGGCGCCCGTTCCGAGATGGGGGACGTATATCCTCGCGACGTCGACATCATAAGGAGATCTGTAGGGCAGGATTATGTTATCCTAGAGATTTGTTCACATTTTAACTTCAGATGAGTGTGTGTGTAAATGGTATAAGTATCTCTTCTGAATCACATTCCCATCACTCTCAATTCCATTCACATCATCATCAAGTTCGACCTTCAAGCTATCGATTCAAAGATCCCATCAGACTGCAGACCTCCATATCAAAATCAAATCATTATAAACATTTTTTCAGTCTATCAAACATCCAAAGATCTTTCTCAATCACATTTATTTATATATACACACAGACGCTACATTATACTCTTTCAAAGAATTGACTGTCAGTTCGAATACACAATATAGACATACACACCGTCCTAAACCAGCCATGGCCGAACTCCGACCTATCCCTGGGACCGACTACTACCTCTGGAAATACCTCCCCTCAATCCCAGCAGCCTCCATATTCATCGTTATCTTTGCGATTGCCACAGCAGCTCTTCTCTGGCGTATCTACAGATCTCGAACATGGTACTGTGGTATATTCGCCATCGGTGGAATCCGTAAGAACCAAACATTATAGCCTCCCAAGCCTTCTTCAAGCATGCTAAATTCTGAGTAAAATAGTCCAAGTAGCTGGTTACGGCGTCCGCATCTACTGCCGCTGGCAGACTGATAAAATCCCCCCCTACGCCGTCCAAAGCACCTTTATCATCCTCGCCCCCGTCTTTTACGCAGCTTCGATCTACATGGTTCTCCGCCGCCTCATACGCTCCGTCGGCGGTGATCGCTTCTCCATCGTTCCGATCAGATGGTTAACTTGGATCTTCGTCACCGGTGATGTGTTGGCTCTCAGCATCCAAGGAAACGCCGTCGGTCTTACCTTCAAAGAAAAAACTCAAAAGATCGGAGAGTGGATTATCACAGCAGGGTTGATCGTTCAGATTCTCATCTTCGGTTTCTTCATGTGCGTTTGCGCTGTCTTTCACGTCAGGATGAATAAGGATTTGAGGGAGAACCCAAGGACCGGTCCACATTTGACCATCCCATGGAGAGCAGGATTGAAAATGCTGTATACTTGCAGCGCTTTGATCATGGTTAGATCTGTATTTAGAGTTATCGAGTACGTTATGGGTGTGGATGCATATTTGCTGGTTAATGAATGGCCATGGTACGTCTTCGATGCGGTTTTGATGGCTGGAACACAGATTATCTTTGTGATTTGGTTCCCAGATCAGTTCCGCGTTGAAGGAGTGGCAATGAAGGGTGAGGGAAGCAGTGAAGATGGGCACATTCTTATGGAGGAGGCCGGAAGGCGCGGTGGTGAATGTTAACCGGTTGGCGATATTGATTCGATTCGAGGCAGCGGCTTAAAACATATCTAGATTTATAGAACTAATTGGCGTCTTTGAGAGTTATTGGCTTATACGTTATTTCCTTACAGTTCCTTCACTTTAGACTTGAATTTCTTTTTCCTTTTGTGTACTTAGGAAGCACGGTGTTACATAACCTTAAAATTAACTATTATCCCGCGGACCAGCCATTAATATTATCCCGGGAAACCTCGATACTTGAAGACTTTGTCAAGATCATTGGCCTTGATGACTCTATAGCCTGAGGCTGTACAGTATAACCCAGTCTTGAACCTGAGTTTGCGAGTGTCAAAAATGCAACAAAACTGTGCGTTGTGTGTTGTCGCTGGTTGGCTCCGAATCCAAATTTCATAAGTCTCGGCTTCAAAAGACTCTGCTCCTTCCTTCGCGCAACTTCGGCATTGCAAATTTGACCGTGCTTCGGCTGACTGGGCTGACTAACCTAACTGGCTTGACCCACCCGATGGGGAATCTCCTTCATGATTAAGCAGCTGAAGAAGCGGGAATAGCAAATCGAAACGCGACAAAACGTCGAAACCCAACTTTAATTTGGCATGCTAGCAACCCTTGTTCTGTGTAGCACCGCATTTCTCAAATCCCCGAATCCTTTGGCTTGCGAAATGCGCCGCGCAAGCTCCCCAGACCTGGCAAATGCAATGGATTTGAGATATGTTCCTGCCCGACCTTCTGGAACCGACCAAAATGTTGTGCTGATGCTGCAACAATTGCCTGACCATGATGCTTGACTTTTAAGCATTTGCATTTCGGTCGCATGCATGGCCTGGCCCAGTCGCACTTTCCACACGCCGGCGACAAGCTTGCAAGGTTATCGCATTTAATATGATAATTACGTATCCGCACCGGCACTGAAAAATTGTGCTCGACGAACCGGCCCGACATAAAGGAACGGTCAGAACCCTACACTATCTCTTCCGAGCCCATTTATCCTTTTCATCCATCGCGGGACGTCTACGTCCAGCATCTCGGCCGGAGATATTTCAACTGTGTCAAAACCGCAAAAATGTCCGAACAAGCAGCAATGATGTCAGAAACCGCCAAGGGCACGGCAGTTGGAGCGACCTCTCCACCGCCGCCAATGTCCCCCGCCAAACCAAAATTTGACTTGACTCTTTATCTTGTAACGTCTTCAACTTTACTTCCTCCGAATACTACTCTCGAATCGCATATCGAGTCCGCTATCAAAGGCGGCGTCACAATCGTACAGCTCCGCGAGAAAAGCCTCGATACGGCGCCGTTTATTGCGCTCGGGAAGCGTATCCACTCCATTACCCAAAAATATGGTGTCCCGCTACTCATCAACGACCGGGTTGACGTCGCACTGGCGGTGGGATGCGAAGGTGCGCACATTGGATGGGATGATATGGGTTGGTGCCTCTTAACGTAGTTTCCCCATACACATCAGCGGTCTCTAATACCTTTTATCTGTTAAAAAAAGACTACAAAACCGCCCGAAATCTCCTTGGGCCAACAGCCATAATCGGCCTCTCAGTATCCAATATTGCACAGGCATCCTTAGCAGCATCTACAGGCGCGGATTACATCGGTATCGGACCGGTATTCCCCACTCGTACAAAGCCAGACGCTTCGACCCCTCTTTACCCCTCAGGTGTCCGTCAAATTCTCGAATTAATCTCTTCAAAACGACCCGAGCTTCCGTCGGTCGCAATTGGCTCTATTAATGCCACGAACTTACAAGCCGTTCTCTATAAATCCCGACCGGTGGAAGGCCTACCCCTCGCCGGAGTGGCAGTCGTAAGCGCCATTATATCCTCGACCGACCCAGAGTCCGCAGCTTCCACGCTACTATCGCTTTACAAATCCCCACCACCATGGGCCCCACCTCCGCCATCTCAGGCAACGGTATTCACAGACTTTTATCTCCCTCTGATACTCTCTAAAGCTGTTACCATAATCCGATCGATAAAGGAGCATAAACCACTTGTTCATCACATCACGAATGCAGTGGTTAAGAACTTTAGCGCAAATGTAACTCTGGCTATAGGCGGAAGTCCGATTATGTCGGACAACACCGAGGAGACGGCAGAATTGGCCGGAATAGCGCCTCACTCTGCTTGTCTGGTGAATATGGGGACAGCAGGACCAGTGGACAGAAGATTGTATGCGTTGGCTATCAAGGATAACAATAAGGCTGGGAAGCCCATAGTGTTTGATCCTGTCGGCGCCGGCGCTACAGGAATGAGGAAGGAGACGGTGAGATGGGTCTTGGATGAGTGCGGGTACGTAGATGTTATTAAAGGAAACGAAGGCGAGATTAGAACAGTAGCTGGAGAAGGAGTAAGAATGAAGGGTGTCGATTCAGAAGCGGGTGGGGCAGGAATTGACGAATTTATGAAAGTTGTGAAGGGAGTTGCCGAAAGAGAGCGTAAGTTCTTACATCCAGTTTCTAATCCCAAAATACTAACATGAGGAACACAGGAAACGTGGTGGTTGCCACAGGTGCTACAGATGTATTGTCGGATGGAAGGAGAACTGTCTTGGTGAGGAACGGGCATCCCTTTCAGGCGCTGGTCACCGGTATGGGATGTGCTCTTGGGTCGGTACTCTGCGCAGCTGTGGCAGTTGGTAAGGATGATAAGTTAATGAGTTGTCTGGCGGCTGTTCTGCTTTACAATGTAGCCGCAGAAAGGGCAGTGAAAAGGGACGGAGCGAGAGGACCCGGGTCTTTTGCGGTATCGTTTTTGGACGAGCTCTATGAAATTGGCGAGATCTGCGCCAAGGGAGAAGGAAGCTGGCTCGACGGCGTTAATGTGGAATTTATGTGAATCAAGTTTTCGAATACCTCCGGGCTGCGCCCGTTCTTATAGCTGACATCGAGATCTAGCTCGAACTATAGCTAGTGAATTGGAATTTTGCGATTTCTTCGGCCACTACAGGAACCCGTAGGCAGACGTTTGACCCCTTACTAAATCCATAGACTGATGCTCTGTGCTGGTGCGTCATATGTCCCGGCACGATATAGGTGATTTTTAGTCATTAGTGCAGCATTGACTATATTCCAGAACATAAGTACTCTAGATCTTAAGTTTCCCGATTTACATAATAAAATTGTATATAAACGGAATTCCATATTCGGATTCCGAGTGAGAGATAGAAACTAAATTTGACGTATACACAGATGTCTGTTCATTGCAGAGGTAGGCATTACAAGTATACATATTGCATCACAGAAGCGTTACGCGTTAATGATGATGCCATTTGCCCGAGTGTATAAGCATTTTGGCGTACCTGGCGGGATCCTGCATTACAAATTTCGCAATGTGTTTGTCGAGCCCTGGCGGAGCTTTGAGCCCACGAGCTCCAGGATGTCCGGATGGCGCTTGATTCTCATCGGGTAGTCGAAGAAACTCAAACAATTGAACGTCTTTGAACTTTGGCGGTGTGCTATTATCCGGTAGGAGGGGCTGTACTAGTATCTAGGAGAGCGGTTCAGCACACTGGTCTTGCTGGGTGAACGACATTATTGTTTGGAGAGGAGGTCTGGGGAGGCTTGATTACTTTGAGTCCTTGATTCTCCTCCTGGCTAGAGGCCGTCCACGCCACGGAACGGTCTGCGCTCTCAACTCTAAATTCCTGCTAGCCTCATACACAATCTTAGAGTCCAAGTATATATATATGTATGCGCTTACGTATAAACCCCGATCCCGTGCTGAGGTCGCATCGTGAATACCCACGGTTCAGCATCATCATCCTCGTCGGAACCGGCGGCTACTAGTCTACCCCTAGTACCCCTTTCGACATTGACCTCTCCGTTAAAAATGCGAAAGATCTTGTTACCGTCTTCGTCATCGTCAAGCTGATCAAGGTACCAGGCTTGTGGGTTATCGAGGTCCGGAATGCTCAAGACTTGCTTTGCGAACAAGCCGCGGCCACCGTCGTTAGATGTTGGGAGACCGAGTGGTTGGAAAGTCTCTACGGATAGAATGACATAGAAACCTGAAGACAGAGGGGCGTCTAGGATTAGTTCGGTAGCCGATGACTTCGGAGCTTCGGAGTCGTCGACATCAATGACGCCGGAAATGGCCTTGTCATTATCCATTGTAGATAATTTATATCAAGGGCTTTTTGCCTGTGAGACTGCTATTGAAAATATCGTCAGTCGATTGATCGGGCCCGGGAAGACCACAAGTTGGAAATCGTCGTGGTATATATACGTCCATATCTCCGGTCCTGTTGGGCCATGCGGAAATTTGCGAATGCGACCGTCAGCCGTTTTATATCAGCCTCCAGCCATGAATGTTATTCATCCGCATCCTTCGTCCGTATACGGTCTAGTTTTTCAGCCGTCTGTATGCAGCTGTGGAGGAATACAGCTATAAGTACATACATGATGTTCCGCGTATCAGCAGGAGACGGCCTAAGTACCTACGGAGTGGGAAGGAGGATGAGTTTTACATGGAAGTTATATCCGGTGTAGTTGCGGACACTATCCCCTCTTTTCGCAATCGCGGTCGACTTAGCTGTCGACGCATGTCAAGAGGGTCGGAAAAGAACTCGAACAGTCAATCCAATACGCAGGCAGTAGGCTAAGCAACAGCCATCCATCCCAATCTCAGGGCTCATGGAATAACTAGTCGTAGCATCGTGTCAATTGAATTTGTATACGCCCTGGGCTACGTGCACAAGTTAACAGGGACGAAAACTTACTCGAGCTTCCCGCCAGCGAAAATCGATTAAATCAACGGTTGGCCGAAACATCCGGAACCAGGTCAAGTATGTTAGATCTAGACGTTGAATTTTGATTTGGTCTGCCAAGAAGCACTTTTCTGTGTAACATTGAGCCGAATTTGTCTGGTGCTAAGGTGCCGGCTCGAGTGTAACATTAATTACGCTGAGCCCAGAGATCAAGTCCGATGGGGTTTCTTTATTCTGGCGTTCAGGCTGAAAGTTAAACTGGGATACGTGATACACAGACCCTCTGCGTTTCCGGAAAGCTCAATTGCTTAATACGAGTGTTATTAGTCGGTGAACGCGAGGCCGTTGTCGACCTTCGAATTGGTCGTTTGGTTGTGTCAGCTCAAGTCGCGAGCGAATGCAAAGGTCCTTAACGATCGAACTAGGTCAACGGCAAAATACTCACAGTTTATTAGTACTCCTGCTCTCATCCCCATACCCAAATTTGACAATATAAGATGTGAAAGTCGTTCAAGAAAAAATTTAATTGGTTTCAGGCATTGATGCATCTCGACATTGATACATTGGTGTCTGCTAAAGCCATGGTCAACCATTCAACACCAGACCAGCTGAGGCCGGCCATGGAACTGCTAACTATCGTTTCTCGCCCTACATTCCCAATATGGTCAACAAAGAGAGTGGCACCACCTCGCGCCGGCTTGTTATCATAACCGTTGACCAACCCAGCCAGCGCCCACCGGTTCCATCCCATACCACCCGTTGCACGTTATTGATTATGATACCCAGAGAAATAAACTTTCTCGATTATGCAGCTGAGTCTTGTTTGTCCAATCGGTCATGCAAGCCGAGGAACTAGGTGATGTCAAACTTCCACGATTTTCTCCCAACGATTCCTCGATTTGGTATGGCGATGGTTCATTTGTGGGGCCACGTTCTAGATTTAAGTTCATAGCATGCACAAGGAAAGCGATAAGGACGAGACCCGAGGAATCTGGAGTGGGGACTCGATGCAGGCGCAAATAATAAATACTTAGCTCTCGGTTTCTGGCGCCTTACCTCAATCTCGTAACGTTTGGCTGCCGGTAAACTTTCTAGAATTCTGAATACCGATTGTCATCTTCAGTCAGGATATTGATCCGACCCTCTTGGACGATCTGAAGGTTTACAATGATATACAACATCAACACAGTTTTATGTATCACGTTCACGACATTACTACTGCCACATGTCGAAACGGCCGCAATACCAGAATCTGGAAAATTAGGTGCAGGAGTTAGAAGAGATGTATCTCAGGTGGTGCGGAGAGCTCCAATCTCATCTAGACAAGTTACAGCTTCGGGAGGCCTAGTGCAACAAATCTGGCTAGTAAGTCTGGACATTCGCGGATACAGTACTGCAGTATACTGCATACGCACGAGCATGTATATTCTGTTGAAATTAATTTATAGTAAATAAGTAGCTAACAGACAATGCGCTCTTAGGGTGACGATGGATTACACTACTATACGAACGTTTCATTCGGCACACCGCCACAACCTCTAACTCTCGCATTAACTCTAGAGGGAACAACATGGGCGCCAACTCTTCCGGCCAGTCTCAGTGCCCAATCCTATTGTGCGGATGCAAGAAACGAGGTTGCCTGTTCATACGCAAGAGTATCTGGATTTTGTAAGTAGAAGGCCCTCGGCCAATGGTAGACATTGGTACAGGCGCGCGGACGACTGACTCCCTTGGAAGATTCAATACCCGGATCGGTAACGTATTCCCCACGAGGCGATTACCAACAATTGAAGGTTGGCAGTGAGGATACCGTGAGTTTTACAATGAGTTTGGTATTTATATATTATAGCTATATGGAGCTCGGACTAATCGTGCATTAGGTTACCGGTATCCAAGCAGTAGAGCGCGTCCAGCTAAACGACGTAGTTACAAATTTCGGGATTGTTGTCGCAAATAATTGGGCGTCCGCTCCACAACTGTCGCTTTCCAGTATCCCAACTTCGGAAAGTACGGGCCAACAACTGCTGCCCGCACTGAGAAATGCGAATATTATCAATACTCTCACATACTCGCTCGCTCTCACTAGCCTAGATAGGCAAGGAAACCTAAACTACGAGTCTGGATGGTTGACCTTTGGGGGTATCGACGAGTCTCAATTCTTTGGAGAGCTCAGTTCATTTGAGAGTACCAACGATACCGCCACTGGCTTCCTACCAATTGGCGGTATCTATTGGATTGATAGTGAGGGGAGTAACGTATCTATCACCGACGGAGATAACGCCGCCCTTCATCTTGGGATAGGTTCTATCTCGTTTACGCCGTAAGTGCCATACATTCAGTCCAAACCCTGCTAGCATGCTACAAAACCTGACAATACTATAGATATCTCTGGCTGCCCGACACAATTTTCGATATTATTCTTAGTTTGTTTGCGAACGTAAAGAAGGATGCAGACTCTAAGATCTATGCAGGGAGCTGCACCTCGCCGCTAGGCGAACTAAACGTTCAGTCCTTCCAATTATCATTTGACGGGACGCTAATCACCATCCCCATTAACTCGTTCTTTCTCCCAGCGGCCAACGGGAGTAACATCTGCAATTTGGCAATCCGTCCGATATCTGACTACTCTGCTACAACGTTAGCGGATTACATCCTTGGGTTTCCTTTCCTTCGATCAGCTTACGTGGTTTTCGATCATACCCACCGCCAGACACATCTCGCACAGCGGCGTGTGGTAACCTCCTCGACACCGGATTTCACTCCGGTGGGCGAAAATAACGCTACTGTCTCCGGCACAGGTGCCCGGCTTAGCACAACAATGAGCCCCGCGACGACCACAATTTCTGTCCCACTTCACCAAAACCCGTCAACGACAACCACTACAACGCCACCCACCGCCACAACGACGAAGACTAAAACCATATACTACTACGAAACTCCCAAATCTAAGATCAACGTGGCCGCCATCGTAGGTGGGGTAGTTGGAGCCGTTGTCTCCCTCGCCACAATAATCGTAATATACCCTCTCTTAAAGGCCTGTAACGAGCGTAGAAAGCGCCAAAAGAGACACCGACACCGTGCTCGCGAGCGATCCGGTGCATCGAGCGCCAATGGTTTGAACCCAAGCCCCAGCAACCGAAGTAATGAAGGGAATGAAAATGACGCCGCTGGAGACGAGAAGGATGTCGATGCTATCACGGAGGCCATCGCCATTTCGGAAAGTACGAAGGATTTATCCACCCCTAGTAAGGACATTGGCATTTCTGCGACCGGGGCGAGGGGTAGTGTCACAGTTAATGTTACAGAGATCGATGAAATGTCCAGTCCAGGAGATAGAGACAGCGGTGAGGTAAAGTGCGTAAATACTTTTGGCGAAAGCGAAAGGAGCTAACGGTGGCCAGCACTTTGGTGCTTTTGCACTTTCACATATTGTAATACCATGTATACCATTATATACTTAATATTCTAATGTTAATTGATTAATCAAGCCGGAGAACTGTAGAGCTAGAGCGCTAGAGGAGCTCGAGCTTTCAGAAGTCGTTTAGTCCACGGAACCCCACGCCATAAGTCTATCACATAATGATATTACCAATTAGGCACAAAAGCATTCGTTTTTCAGAAAAAGACAACCCTTCGGAGATACAGGGGCAAGGACAATTCGAATTTTTAAAGCACTGGTAATTCCCATGGAGGAATACATTTGAAAGTTTAGTCAGAGGAAAAGAGACGCGTTGACCTGTTGGAGACTGCTTGTGCACCTACCCTTAAGTTAGGTTCCACAGACCATAACATATGATTGTTGCACAGTAAATCGCCTACACGAAGTCTAGAATTGTCAGAGCCTCAATACTTTATAAGGCTATTTTAGTAAATTATGGGTTTGACAGGTCCATATAGCTAAGAGCTTCCGCATGATACCAAATTAAACGGCATTTCGTTCCGGGCGCTCAGAATTCGGAGAGAAGCGACTGGCAAGCCGAGCCGAGAAACCAGTTCCCAGGATTCAGCAACCAAAAACGACACCTCCAACACAGATAAAGCATGTATTTCCCGAGTTTCAAATGTCCAATGCAATCTTGCAAGATCTCGTTGGCCGCGAATCCGCATAATAATGATGAAACCCTCTTAATCCCCGCGGCGTCGTAAACGTTGGCCGATATATCGATAGGTATTGGTGGCAACTTACCCGAGTCCAATCCTCTCGCGGTATAGATACGCTCTTTTCCATGCTCGGATTGCGAATAATTCTGAGGAGCACCCATGTTTTTATGGCGTGCATGAATTATATGATGGTTAAACCGTCGGCTCCAACCACAAAGATGGCATCTAGGCTACGCCCAGCGGCCACCGGATCCTTCCGACGGCGACGTCTACTTTGTGGCCTACGAGGTATGCAACAACGGGTGAGCTGCTGCGCCTAAGACTGCGACAGCCAAGCCCCGGTTGGGCGGGATCCCCTTCGCTTCAATCTACCCCCATTTTTCTTGCGATTCCTCGATGTGATAGCCCTGAGCGATAGTAGCAAAGAAAAGGAAATCGCAACCCCGTTAGCGGGAGGTATAAAGCCGGTCTCGAGCCTTAGGAATTCTCGTCCACCAGGATTCTAAGTTTTCAGCCCTGTACTACGTTACCTTTCTACGCCCCGATACTCGTCTGTTGATGCTACGACACTTATATCTTCTCGGTTTCCTCAGTCCTTCTCCTCTATAGAAACGGTCACCCATGAATCATTTTTTAAAGCTCTTTAAGCTTTTCGTATCAGGTCTAAAGAAGAAAATATTTAAGTTTTTTGGGTTTAAAAAATGAAGCTCTTAAGCTTGATCGCTGTCGCCGCAGTGGGCTTAGCTAGGTAAGCTCGATAGTCTCTCCCGACAACATCCCATTTGCATTTTGATTGTCAATGGCGTAACTAACATGTATTATGATTCACAGTGCCGCTCTCGCAGCGCCTGCGCCCGAGGTACCCACAGTGACAATTGATATCGCACTTCCCTCAAGGACAGCCGTTATGATAGATAAACGCGCCACGAAGACATCCACCACCTGTACAGCATCTAAGAAAACATCTACGACGTGTACGTCGAAGAAGACCTCCTCCACCTGCACAAAGAAGACATCCACCACTTGCACAACAAAAAAGACCACCTGCACAACAACACTGAAAGCTGTCGTTAGGACGACTACGACCACTACCACCACTACCACCACTACGAAAACTTCGACGGCGGTGACCACAGAAACCCCAGAGGCAAAGAAGGTGGTCGTCGAATCAACGTCGTCGTCAACAATGTGTATAAATACGATTACTGTCCCCTTCCCATCCATGAACCCGGGTACATTCACAGCTTATGAGTCCACCAAAATCTCTATAAAAACGGTTGAATGTACGAAGGGCTGCTTACTGAAAGTTGAGACGGCGTCAAATACTTATGTAAGTCACATGCTCATGCCTTTATCTATAAACTTGGTCAGGGACTTTCACACTAACCAGAGCCTGCAACTTTCCAGCCTGAACCGACAAAGACCGTCACTGACGCAGTTACGACAAGGGTTGTACATGCGTGTTCTCCGACGAATAAAGCTAAAAAATGGAGGGTGTAGGCGGTCAAGCGCTTCAGAGGGCGACTTTTTCCGCCAGAAATCATGTGATCTTCATATTCTTTGTATATAACCGACTAGGGTTGGCTTTGGCGTTACAGGCGAAATTTCAAAATTCTTTCTAGATGTGCCTCGTTCTCAGTCGTCTCCATTATAATCCCACAGAGCTCTGGCGTTGTCCCTCCAAATCTTCCTTATGACGTCTTCATCCCCCTTACAATATATTTCCACGGCCTTTCTTAGCATCCCTGCGTCATCAACTACTCTAAAGTCTTGAACCTTGAACCTACGCCCGCCAGGATTCATACCAACACCCCCAGTATGTGGCCAATCGCTCGCCCAGACAATCCTATCGGATGCAGTATCCACAATCTCCGTAGCATACTCATCGAGCAACGGAAGTGCGGGGAACCTATCCATCCCACTCAGCTTCGTGTACACTTCGCCCCGTGATAAGAGCCGCATAAAGTCCTTGTACCCATCTTGCTCCTTCGCAGGCTGCTTGGTATATGGCACGGCAAGGTGGTCGATAATCGTCGTCACCCCGAGTTTCGGGATAATATCAGAGATCAATGCAACCTGAGGAAGCGACAGATGGATCTGTAAAGCCCAGGTTTTAAGTGGTTTCAAACGGTCCGCGTATTCGTACAAGATTGTTTCGAATTGTGATTTAGAGAGTTCGACGAGGGAAGATTTGAGATTAAGCCGAACCCCACGCACGCCTAATTCATGCATTGAGGATAACTCCGAGTCTGAAATTGTGAGGGGGTCAATACCGACGACGCCTCGAGCGATAATGCTTTGCGCTTTGACATCCGAGAGGGCGTCGAGTAGGCAGCGATTATCATCGCCGTAAACTGATAGAGATACGATGACCGGGTGTGTGATGTTTTGGTGAAGACTAGCGTTGAAATGCTGGAGGGAAGCGAGAGATGCGGGTAAGGGGCGGTAAGGATGAAATGGATGAAGAGGGTATTGAGACTAGGTATATTCAAAACAAATTGTCAGAAAGTACTCAATATTCTTCGAAGGTAAGACTTCCATTCCATCAAAGCTTGGGATGACAATAGAAACACCTCAAACTCGGGTTGGCCTGCACTGGGTAGCAGGCTGGAAGTTCACAATATAATACCTCAGGTCCGATGATATGGACGTGGCTATCCCATGAGCCAAGGGGTATGGGAAGAGTAGAATTCGCTCGAACACCAGCTATGGCCCCAAATCCAGACCTCATTGAAACAGGCTTAGTGCAGGACATACTGCCCAGTCTGAGTCGAAACAGTTGACGAGTAGCCATAGCGTAATTAGAGTTATGACGTTAAATCCAAAGATAATCCAAAATCCCGTTCACAGGGTGACTCGAGTTTCAAAGGGCGATATATCCTTGATTTCAGGACTTGAAGAGGCCAGAAGACAGAAATCCCCAAAGAGGTGTTGGCAGGGATACTTGGAAGCCTCGGTATGTTCCCGATTGACACCGAAGGTTGTGTTGATAATGTGGTATTTTTAACCCCAGCTGAAAGCAGGCTAAAATGCTCGATGAAAGACTCAAATGATGGCCGAATTCGCCAATTATTTATATTTGCAGGAATGTGGAGACGTCATTCAGTCACTCGTTCGTCGGGCCGATTGTTTGGTGCCGAGAATCGAAAAATGCTGTTCATTAATCCATTTCGGTCCGCATTGCGGAAAGGTCTACCAGCTACCGACCCGATTATATTATCTATAACATACACCAAGCCCAGGAGCTGTTACACGCAGTGGTAACGACCTGGTAGTCCGGGGGGCCGGCATTCAACAGCAAAATATCAGTCTCAAACTTAGACCTAATACCGCCTGCGCAGTCAACGTCGCCATAGCTCGGGATCTAATCATATATTCGCTCGCTCCAATCGACATAGTACTATAGCTATCAGCAATGGCGACTCCTCCCCGAATCCTCACAATTGCTGGCAGCGACTCGTCCGGCGGTGCCGGAATTGAAGCGGACATCAAAGTTATAACAGCACACAAATGTTACGCCATGACTGCGATGACCGGATTGACGGCCCAAAATACAACGGGAGTAGTCGACATCCATCCAATTCCCGCCGAGTTCCTTCGCAAAACTTTATGTACAGTATTAGACGATGTTGGGGCCGATGTGGTGAAAACTGGTATGGAAATTATAAGCATACCGAGTTGTCCGATCTATCGTTCAACATGATGGTAAAAAGCCCCAGAATACTGAACAGAGTCTAATACATGATTTGATAGGAATGCTCACAAATGCTGAATCAATTTCAGTCATTGTTGACTCTGTCAAAAAATACAAGCTCGAAAGAATTATTCTCGATCCCGTAAGTATTACCCCCGCGCATATGCGCTTTCTAAAACCCTAGACAGTACCTAATCAAAAAACTTAGGTCATGATATCAACATCCGGTAGCGTTCTTCTACCCTCGGATGCTATATCGATTCTCTGCAACAATCTTATACCACTAGCAAGCCTTATAACCCCCAACATACCTGAAGCTCAGCATCTTCTATCCTACTACACGAATCCCGATGCCTTACGAAGCACTGCCGTTCCAATTGACAATATAAATTCTATGGCGGATGTCGTGGATCTTGCCAAACGATTGCAAGAGCGATCCGGAATCGCCGTTCTCGTAAAAGGTGGACATCTACCGTTTATGAGTGACGGAAGTATAGCTCGGCGGCAGAAGGACAAGGCTTTCGTCATGGATGTACTAGTCCTCTCCAACGGCGTTGTCAAGATATATAATTCACCTTTTATTGATAGTAAAAGTACGCATGGGACAGGGTGTAGTCTTGCCTGTAAGCGTTTCCGCTATCTTTCAACAATTCAGAGCAGTTGATCAAGAAGCTAATATAACCATAGCCGCCATCGCCTGCAACGTCGGACTCTCTGAATTGCAATCTGCCTCGCAAGCTGAGCAACATGGCGTTGATCAATATCTCCCTAGCGCCGTTTCTAAGGCTCGAAACTACATTTCCGGCGCTATAGCCGCCTCCTATCCACTGGGAAAAGGCAGTGGACCCATAAACCACGTCCACAGCGTCTACAGGCTCCCATACTCCCAGGGACACTTCTTCGATTACCTGATAAGCCATCCACGAGTCGCAAGTATCTGGAATGAGTATGTTAACCACGACTTCGTAAAACGAATCGCAAACGGGACTATTAAAATTGAAAACTTTATCTGGTACCTCAAGCAGGACTATTTATTCCTGGTACAATTTGCCAGGGCCAGAGCGTTACTAGCGTACAAAAGCACGACGTTATCGTCAATCAATGATCATGCTATTCATTTAACAAGCGTAACGCGAGAATCCGCCTTACACGTCAAATACTGCGCAGAGTTGGTCCCCGGCCTCACGGAGGAAGATCTGTGCTCAACGCCAGAGGCACCGACGACTACTGCTTACACGAGATATATACTTGATGTCGGTAATAATGGGGATGTGGCCGCCCTAATGGTCTCATTGATAAGTTGCTCGGTGGGCTACCAGGTTGCTGCAAGAAACAGAGAAAACGAGGACGAGAGCGTCAGAACTAAGGATGGGAATCAGTTCTGGCGGTGGGTTGAGCAGTACGCCGGTGAAACATACGCATGTGAGATTCAGGTTCAACGAGGTAGGTTTATACTCTGTTCTAGTGAAGAACGCAAAATGACTAACGCTATCCTTACTGCAGATATGTTAGAGGAGCGGGCTAGTGGGTTCGGTATTACTCAGGTTGAGGAGCTTGTTGGGATTTTCAGGACGGTTACTGAGGTGAGACGGCCTGCTCATTTGGTTGGCCGTAACAGACTAAAGACTAACCTACGAGCCTTAGATGGAACGAAACTTCTTCTCTGCAGCTCTAGAGGGAAACCTTTAAGATAGGGCGTGGTTCGGATTAGGTATACAGCACTAGCTCCGCGAAGTACTTCGTGATTCTAGAATACTTCGTGAGCAAAGCGTAGTCTACTCAGCAGTTGGTATATAGAGACTTGGCTCATTAAAATGAGAGATCAAATATCCAAACTTTGCAGCTCCAGAAGTCTAGTTCAGTTTACACAACTAGCTAGGCGACAGCGGGAAGCCAGTGTAGCGATACATATGATTCCCAAACCCTAGCGTGGTTATTAATCGGAACCATTAACCCGAAGCGAGGTGTACATATTCATATACGTTAAAGACCTAGGAGTGATGGAAGTTTGTCCCGGAAGATGATGACTGAGAACTTGAACCTAACTGGCCGCTACCAGCAATTGACTCATCCGGCGTAATTATTTGCATACTGTTATCCACACTTGGTGAGCTGTCGCCGAAATTCGCGGGTTTATCGAACAAATATCGATCAACGAGGCCCTGTCATAAGCACGTTAGAATACGAAACCCTCGCCGGATTACCCAAAAGTGTAGACTTACCCAATCGAGGTTCCCACCGTCACTCATAAGTGTATCAAAGTCCAGTGGTTCGAAAGAGTCAATCATAGGGTAGACATCGTTACCTAGGCCGAGTCCGAATGTCTCTTCCCGAACAGTAAGTTGGCGCGGTATAAACTCGCCGGCCTGCTCAGAGCGATCCTGCTCCGTTCCTCCCGCTATACCGACCATGTTGTTGCTTATAGTGTTCGGTGGTGCAGACTGGTCTGAAATGTTCCCGAATCCCGTGTTCGTATTTTGGGCAAATCCAAAAGTTTCAATACTGAAGATGGCCTTCGGCTCCTGTGCCAACGAGTCAGATGTTGTAATTGCACCCGCGAACGAGCCATTTAGCACCGGATCAGACGGTGGAAGAGGTGTTGCCGTTCTCGCTGTATTAGCATTTTCCGTAGTAGATACCCTAGCCCTTGCGAGCATAGCTGAAAGAATTTTGGAGGCATGAAGGGCGTCGCGGGACTTATCCTTCTTTTCCGACCATATTCTATAGGATTTCTGAAGGGCAGTAAGGCACCGGGTACACCTTAAGGCACTATGCTCTCGGTTAGTGCCTGGCTAGCAAACCAAGGAGTTATACCACTTACTCGTCAGCCTTCTTTTCACTTAAATCTAGACACAGAATCATACTCGCGAGGAGGAAGTCGTGGAGAGTTAGGCTGGATACCATCCACTGCTCGTCCCATAACCTCCCACCTGGCTGGCTCTCGTCATATGCATCACTCTGAAGATCTAGGATTCTTAATGCTGATTCTCTCGCCCTCTTCCGTGAGTACTCGTACTTCGGATTCCCCTTATCGAAAGTGAGGTAGGTGCGATGTAGAACGCATAGACATTTATGGTATGTCAGTTCGAGGACCATGCGGTGGAGGATCATATAAGAGGCATCAGCGAAACTGCTTTCTCTGATCGAACTGCCTACTTTCAATACCGGGGGGATATCGCGATGTATCTCGTCGAGCTCCTTGTCGAGTTTTAATATTTCATCGTAATCGGGCTGTCGAAGCGCCAGTGCTTGTCTGATAACTCTCCGGAAAACTGATGTCATTTTGATCTTGTGGCAGTAGTATAACATATTCGTGAACTCCGTCTTCGGACGAGGTGGCGGCATCACAACTGTGTCCTCGTCGAAATCTTCGTCGCTATAATTCCCTGGGGATTCGGTGTCACACTGCTCATCGTGGATAATCCCCGGCATGCCGTATTGAAACGAGAATACGAGATCAAATGTTGACACCCAGAACCACGTCCTCCGTCGCATCTCAGCCTGGAAGGGTGTAAACGACTTTCCGAGATGCTTAGGGTCCCGGTGATACCCTAAACGCTGTGCAAGACGGGTAACATATCCGGCAAGGGCCCAAAGTGTAGAATCGGATTCTCCATTGAGCTGGTATTTGCAGTAAGAATAAATCACCAAAGCCTCGATCACGTACGGTTGGCATTTTGTATGATTGCCTGCAATGAGACATTGTCGAGCCTTGCTACAGAGCTTTCCTGCTTCAACATCGTGGTCTCCCAAGGCGACTAGTTTGCCTCCCCGAGAGGCAATTATTGAGCCCATACACAAAATCGAAAATAAGATCGAAATCCAGACTAGGCTGGCCGAGCGTGGGTTCTTCCAGAACGCCTCATACTCCCGTCGAAATTTTGTTGTATGAATGAAAAGTGCATTCGAGAATTTGACAGAATAGTAGATTTGGAGCAGGCGATCCACTATTTGTCGTGGTGGCAAAGCTTGTATCGCGTCGTCGATGGTAAGGTGGCCGGATCCGGATCCCAGAATCAAGTCTCCATCATCAGTTTGAGGAGGTTCCTCAGGAGCAGACTTCTCAGAGGAGTACCGGTCCATTCCGTCTCCGAGAGCCTCTTTGACACAGTTAATCTGTTCAAGAAGGGCTGCCCAGTGGGTGGCACCAACGTATCCTCCACTGGCTTCGTTATAGCACATGAGCACCGGAGCTTGTTGGGGTCCTTCAGAGCCAGATGACGATGACTCGTCCTGGGAGTCGCAGTCGGCATCATTGTTGTCAGGCTCCGGCACCGATTCTAAAACTTCCCTGCTTTTCTTATTTGCATCTGTGAGATTTCGGCCGTTGGTGGACTTGGAGACAACAGCTCCGGACTGTATCAACTGCTGTACGATCTCCTCAAGCTTCTGTAATTTAGCCTGAGCCTCGGTTCTTTTTGCGTCTGCAGCGCCAGAGGTGGAAGTCTTAGTAATCCCACCAGTCCCGATACCACTACTCCCAGCTGATGGGGTTATAAACGTGCATCCTGACCCTTCCCCACGTTTACTGCAGGCAGTACACGGGTGCTGACGGTCACATTTTAGTTTACGGCTGCGGCATGCAAGGCAAGACAGTGCTTGGCGATTTCGCTTGTTCGCTTTCCGCTTGTCGTTGAGGTTGACGCGAGCGCGAAAGACACTGGTGAATTCGGATATGTCCGTCATGGCGACGTCGGCTGGGGCAGAACACCAGCAATTTTTGGCAACACGATGGAGCCGAAAGATTACTGAAGATGGAATAAAGGTAGCATAGGCCTATCAGGGTCGGGCGAGGCAATTTTCATTGATAAGGGCACTTTGAAAACACCACGGGATCACATTACGAAGCTTCGAGTCGGAATTTACATGGTTCTCGGACTTGTGCGGACTTTGTGAATTACCCGATCCGGCGAGCTCAATCTGCAAAATACCACACAACGCCATCCTGCTCTGACACAGCGTCGTTCAGTCCGAGAATTCAAGCTCAAAGCCTGGCGGGGAGTTTTGATATAAATTCACTAGGAAAGAAATATCTGAAGTACTCAGTCATAAGTACTATGCAACCCCGAAATTACCTTGTAACCTCGTAGCCTCTCAAACCAGGCCGTTGTGAAGTCAATGCGGGCAGCCAGATAGGGCTCGCAACCTTAGTTATCCGGGACTACGGGAAGGTTTAAATTCCCTTTATATTTGTAGAAATAATATTAACAGCGGAGGTGGTAGGCCATGACCATTTAAAAGTATGGCCGGTATACATATATACAGCGGCTCTAGATTCGGGATCGGTCTACCAGTCGATCGGTTACCGGCTCCCACCTTTTCGGGCTTATTTGAGGAGGTTTGTTGTACGAAAATAATTGCGTTTGAAGTATGTACGTAAGTATTTATCTACTTAAGTAAGTAAGTACCTAGCGGTACTGAAATAAATTCTCTAGACACTATAAAGATTATTGATGAACGCTAACTGGAGGCGAGCCTAATGAAAGCCTGAAGGTTCCTATCTAGATACCCACTCTGAGTAATCATCTCTATATCCGGCAGCTCAGGGCCCGCCGAAAGTAAATTAAAGCACGGGTCGATTTCGATCTTTGAAGCGTATATATGCATGTGAATAGTGTGCAGAGATTCCCTTTATGTTCGATTGAGTTTCTGATTTTAGGAAATACGGGACCACGAGTCTATTAAAACCCAACCTAAACAATACTACCGCACTAGACCAAGAGAAAATATATGTGTAAGTACTTAAGTAGCTGACATATTTCCCTATAGGGTGGGTTTAACCATTTATACAATTATAAGGCAACTTGCGGAATTCCGCCCTACAATCTTCAAATCCGTGTCATCCAGCGATAGTATTAACGGCTCCAAAACGAAGCAGCACAACCAATCCCAAAGCCATAGAAATCCTTTCGTGAAATGCCATTGCCTCGAATACACAAACCAGCTCATGATCAGCATGGGTTTGGTGATATCCCACATAGGTTTGGCCGTTATCAAGTCGGCGCATTCACAGAGCCTGGCTGCAAGGTAGGTCTATGCATGCACGTGTTGTCTGGAATTCAACCCCTTCCAACATCATTAGCAATACAGTACAATTGGCAGCACCCACACGACGCGACAAACCATCATCTACCATCAGAAGTCCCTCGCCAATCCAAAACCTATCTCAAAAATATAAAAAAACCAATCGTAAGTTTGGTAATGTTCGGATGCTTCGTAGCATGTCTCTGACTTCATTGTGCCTTTCAGTTGAATCCAGACACTGGGCGGGCTATTTTCTCGCACTAGCTTCGGGTTAAAATCCAACCCTGCCAAATAAACACCCCACTGCAAGCATGCCCCTGCCAGAGGTCTTCGACGCCCTCATTTGGGATATTGCGTTCGACATTGCCGTGGAAATATTCGCCCGCCACGTGGGGAGTCGTCTCCTGGGTTTTCTCTCCGGGTCCTGGAGCGAGGATACCGACGGTGGAGCCCCTCCACAAGAAGAACCGGGTCCGTCGAGACTTACACAGGTCTTTCAAGCCATCGATGCTGTTACTCTCATGGCAGAACCATTGGAGTCGCTTGGAGCTCGGGTTATCCCTCGCATCCTGGACAACAATACGACCGAAGGGGAGGAATTGTTATATTTTTTGACGGCAGCCATTGCAATGTAACGCGACTCACATTTGGACATCCCAAGCAAGCCGAGCTGCTACGAAGCTTTCACCGAATTATCTCGAAAAGCTCGCGGGATGGAGACAGGATCAGGAATAATTTCTATTATATAATTTCGAGTGGATTGTATATACCTAGGTATCCTTCGTGGTGGAGCGGCCTTTGAAACCAACCAACGTTATCCTACCCAACTTTCAACCCAGCGACAAATCGGCCACCACTGAACTACCCTAAAGATTACTGGGTATCCGCCTCCCTTCATCTCCACATGCCTGACGAGAAACCCGATTTTATTTCTTTTGAATACTACCATGATGTTACCGCATACATATAAAGTCAATTCCAATAAACGGATTCGCTATTATATTACCGAGGTTCCCATGCCAAGTTCAATGAGAGGTCGTGCCCGACACTACGTCCCATGGCCAATTGAGACCGGTTTGTTCGGTTCGTGGATGGCGAAGTTCCCGCATATGGATGGGCAATTTGTATTTCCTGATCCAAAAGCCAAGTTTTGAGGCTGTTAGGTTTCATCCTTGACGGTCTCCTCCCGACTGGAAGAATACAGCCTCTATCCTTGAGAGGGTTCTTGGCTGTAACACTGTCGCGGAGGCGATAACAGGGTCGATTTCCTCGAGCTCGAAAGGGTGCGTATCCAACCTGGATTCGATCCTGGTTCCGACCTCCATCTATCTGTTCTCTCGCCCGCTGTCATCGGCTTATCCTTCCCAATATTAAGATTCAGGCGTCAGGAATAATTTAACATACATACATCCGCAGCATACATCTGCAGGTTTCAATATTCAACCCGGCAGTCTAGTCGCAGTCGCGCGGTTGTTATTTCCCGTCAGCCTCGCCAACTTTCGCGCCGAGGCTTCTGACGCGAACACCGGTGCCAGGCGGCCGAATGCTATCTTTACTATCTATCCTTTTCCTCGTGGCAATAATTTGGACAGCAAAGATGGCGTATATTAGCCTATCGCCCCAGCGCAGGTCGCTTTTCATACTCTCAACCTTGGCCCTCATTGTTCTCGGATCTGCGTACCTCGACCCGCTCGCGCCCCAAGCGAGAATAGTAGAATCGCCTATCATCATTTCGTCGCACGAATCGGCCTTTGATTCACCAGACCTAGAGTTTATTCATGAGGTACCGGATCGCAAAACCGAGGTCACAATCGACCAACGTACAGATTCCAATGTTGAGAGGCACTCGTTCATTACCAGGTACCATAATGCGCGGCGTCTACCGTCGACTCTCATTCTGGTCGCAACAAAGGACGACAGTTCTTGGGGCCATAATGAAGGCAAACCGGATCGCACATTCCTAGATTTCTTAGATATGATCAGTCGGCAGCAGATACCCTCGGAAGATACTTCAATTGGTCTCCTGACATCAAGCAGAGATTCACTGGACCGCTACAGCACAATTCTTCTCAGCAAAGACATTCCAATCGCTTCTGCCGAAGTTATATATGCGCCAGGGACAGATTTCCAAATTGGCCAGGATTCCACAGGCAAATCGTTTCCATTGAGAAACATGCTTGTAAAGGAGGCACTAAAAGATGAAGAACATATTTTATGGATCGAGCCGGATATTTGTGAGCTCCCAGAAGGCCTGTTCCGCCGATTTCATAATGTCGCGAAAGGTAGTATCAAAGATTTCGACGTCGCGCAGGTACCTAAGCGCGATAGGTCGAGTTTACCGCCATTAGGAATCGCGACTGTTATGTGTCGACAAACCAGCTATCGGGATGCAGTGAGGAACGGATATAGCGGACCGAGTAAGGCAGAGATGAAGAAATGGCAAGAAGGTAAGCACCGTCACCCCTATCTAACTATGACGAACATCTAACGTACACATCCGCTAACCGGCCGGCCAACCTCTCCCAGATCCAAACCGACAACCCCTGAAGTCCTGGCCCAAGCCGATGTCACATATTGTGGAGAACACTTCGGACGATACGTTAGTGCGTTTGGACGGCATCGGGGAGACCGTTCTATATATTCGCGCGGACCTGATAAGAAAAGGGTTGAGATGGCCACAAGAAGACAAAGCCGACTCTGAAGGATTGTGTTCTCGAGCCAAGGATATGGGGTGGGGCTGCTACGGGTTGGGTGGTGGCTGGGAAACGAGACACACGGATATGTGAGGTATCGCGACCGCCTGGTGGATCTCGGCGTACAGTCTGAGCACGATTTCTTCTCGTCTGTGTAGACGATACTATTCGCCGTCTTTTCGGTCTCCTGGCTGGTAGGGGACTAGTACAGAAGGTCGCATCGAAGTCAGTTATTGGCATCCTTGCCGACATTAACAATGCCTCCAGGTCTCGGAGTGCGAAAGGGCACATAAGAGGTACTCAAGATTTATGCATTATATCTGTATATAGATTTATACCCATTGTCCCTGCTCAGGATTGATCACAATTCTCTAACACAGAATTCGCATTTGATCTTCGCGTGAGTAATCGGGCCATGCCAGGGAAAGAGATCTGTGCAACCGAATTGGCATTCAGAACAACCAAAGTCCCAATGAGCTGTGGGTCGAAGACCCACTGTGCAACACAGGGTGGAGAACAATATAAATTGACTAAGCCTGATCCAGCGACCCGTCCTTCGAACTTGTCAGCAAGTCTGTGCGCAGTTCGATTTCACTTATATTGCAATTGCGGATAACCGAATTGTCCAGCGATCTGGATGCTGTTAAGAATCCGGTACTCTCTGCTAAGGAAGTGGATACTGATTGTGAAAACCTGTGAAATGAACCGGAAGAGCTAGAGAAACTGTACCTGGATCGAATAGGGACCTGATAC
The DNA here is from genome assembly GCA_036971245.1 of Arthrobotrys sphaeroides. Lineage (NCBI taxonomy): Eukaryota > Fungi > Ascomycota > Orbiliomycetes > Orbiliales > Orbiliaceae > Arthrobotrys > Arthrobotrys sphaeroides. The sequence goes on along the minus strand of JAJTTW010000009.1, from coordinate 335,370 downwards.
GAGATCGAGAAATCCCCATACATGTATGGCTGGAGTCTGCGGAGCTTGGAATTTAAGTTCTTGGGTGCCTTGCCATATAAAGTCCGTTCATAAACGGCGGTCACCCCCCATTCTGATAACTTGACAGACCGGGGCGAATTTTGGAAGCACTTACAATATATATACAGCTTGTAATAATCTTTTTCATTTCACAAAATCGACCTTGCAATCACCTCACAAATTCAGTGTTCCTTTCGCGAATACCATCACGATGGCTCTGGAATTCAGTAACGCAGAAGAGGCGAAAGACTACGCCGAGTATACCCTCGGTGTTGATAACGATGCGGTAAAGCGGTATGCTCTGCGCCTGCGCCCTTATTGTCCCGACTCTCATAAAAAAATAGTCTAGTTCTACAGAGCAGCATCACACGGGAGATGATGAAGGTTCTTTTGCCCGAAAAAGTCACCACACATCTTCGTGCCATATCAGACAAAGGAGAACGTCCTCGAATCGCAGATATTGGAACTGGTCCGGGGTAAGTTCGCTTAGTACTGGAAGAGGATATAATGTCTATACGTATACGGGGGCGAAACTAATATAATTCTAGAAACTGGTTATTCGACGTCCGTTCCCAGCTTCGCGAAGAGGGTATTAACGCCGTTCTCGATGGCTACGACCTATACGCCGCCATGTTCCCACCTGAGGGGCAATCCAAAGCGGAGGATATCAGTTTCGCCGAGCTCAACATTCACACAAAGGACCACTTCATGCCGCTACAGAAGTACGACGTAGTACACATCCGTTATCTCTCAGCTGCTATCGGACCGGAGCAGTGGGATGGGGCCTTCGACAACTGTATGTCGATTCTGAGTAAGTTTTTCGTGAATCCAAACTGCTAGTACGCGGCAAACCAATTTACTAACCTCCCGATTCTAGAGCCGGGTGGTATATTCATCTGGGAGGAGCTTCTCCTCGAGAAAATGGCCATCAACGACCCCACAAAGTGGACCAACGTCCTGGCGGTTTTCAAGCTAAACTGGTCGATCCTAAGACGAAACGATGTGGACCCGAAACTTACCTCTCTGTTCTCCACTAAACTCGAAGGGATGACAAAAGAGGAATTCACAACCAAATCGTTACCGGAGAAAGGGCAACGAATGCAAGCTGCAAACATGTCTATGGCAACCAAGGAGCTAGTCGATCGGGCTATCGAACACGGGGAGGCTGTGGTCAAACATTTGGGCTTGGAGTCTGCAGAGCAATTGCAGGGTATGCTCAAGCTCGCGCAGCAGGACTTCAAGGATGGGTGTGTTTTGCACATGCCTGTAAATCGATGGATCGGTGTCAAGCCGCTAGTTATAGCTGCTGGGAGAGACCCCGGAGATGGGTCCGGGGATCCGGAAGCCACCCACACAAGCTGGACGGAGACATTTAGAAGATGGCTATGCTAAGAAAGAATAGTCGTAATTGAAGCCGGAGTCTAAATTCTGGGCTACACATCTGCAACGTCGGTGCATCTTCCAAGTCGAGTTCAAGGCCCGGTAAGCGTGAAGTATCCTGGTGCAAACCTGCAGCATGCAGAAACCTTCGAAGCGAATGCAGGCTCGGATGTCGGGTCAAAGTGGGTCCTCAAGCCTCTCGGGCGAAACTACTAGCTATTAAAATCTTCAACGTAGAACTCGACCGCAAGCTCCGTTATTTACGAAAATACGAGGTCCGAAAGGTAAAGTACCCTAGCCTGGGATTCAGCTATCACCCTCAATCACCAATGAAGCAGTGCGCACTAGTCATGACCCCTGTAAACCTTAATGGGTTGGGTCGTCTCGAGAGAGGCGAGTCCGAGCCGAACGGCATATATACGGAACGTTATATGTCCATAGCTAGCTCTCTTAGAGCCGGAATGTTGATCAATCAGACATTATCGAAAGCCGTTAAATGTTACTATAAACTTAAAGTCTGGAGAAACCAACTCCACGGACTCAATAGAAGCTAAGGCAATGAGACCACATGGCCACAGGTATGGCTATATAATGAGACCCACTCTTGTAAATATAGTAGCAGTATGGTGTAATGTGATGAACGAGCAATGCACCCGTTCATATAACATTCAATCGGAAGGTACCTTAAGGTGTACTATACTCGCGACGGCGAAACGCATTGAATGATATATTCCGTGAGAACCACCTCACAGCTGACTGGCTACCTTTATCAGAGAGTTTGCGCAACAATTAGAAAGGTAAATGTATAAAATAACGCGATGAATTCTAGCCTTCCCTTCTGGATCCGGAATATTACCTTGCGAATTAGCTACTTAGTATCTTGCTTACACTAACTGCCGGCGCGTGTTTTCAGTATGATATTGGATAGTAACCTGGATATCCACCCCATCAACCCCATCAACCCCGACCCAACCGTCTGTATACGTATACGGGCAGAATATTTGATGATAACAGTGGTCGCTCTCTTCAGGCGATGGGAGCGTCCATAGCTCCCTCGCCGGCGGGAGATCCGAAAACGCAAGTCCTAAAAGCTCTCCCACACGTATCGTCCCCACGCGACCATCCCGTTCCCTCCTCGCGCGGGCCTGATATCTTCGGTTGCCTCGATGTACCACAAATTCTATTCTGCAGTTGGGAAGTTGGGCGTCCTCGGAGTTGGGGATTATAACGGGGTTATGAAGGTATTGCTTGTATTTCTCGGTGTTTGCAAGGATTTTTGGGCAGTCCGGGTTTGGTGCATCGCTGGCATCGTACTCCCCAAGGCGTAACCAGAAACCCGTAGTGTAGCTTGCTTCGCCACGTAGGTATCCATTATGCCCGACAACCGCAGAGTGTATAAGGAAATTTGCATGTTCCGGGAGTACTGGAGCCGGAGGAATGAGGCGCCGGCTGTGCCCGATGGCTTTGAGCTTTGTCACATTATTTGCAATATACTCGGCGTCTGGAAAGTTCGGCTGGGCGTAGCGTCGCTTGAAAATGTTGAATAGTGTAGTTTTCCATGCTTTGCAGACTAGAATAAGCGTAGAATATTGTGATTTTTCTGTTGCTTCGAGGATAGCATGTTCGATTTCGAAGGGTAGATAAGGCATATTTTCTCTTCTCTAACTCGGGTGCGTCAAATGAATGAGTGTGAACTAAACTGCAATTCAGTCGGCGAACGAAGGACCTTAAAAAATTCTTGTTCATAGACCTTGGGTTATTACGTCCCAAAGGTGCAGTACGTAGGGAGTGCTGATTCGAAAGTGGTTACGTAGGTCCAAGCCTTCAACTTCAAGCAACACACTTATCGGAAAAACCATGATCACCCGTAAACGTTATAACGGTATAAACGGCAAAGGACAAATTATGGAGCCAAAGGAAAGCTAGTGCTTCGGTGAAATTTTGAAGCATGAAGACTTAAGTGATTGTTTTAAGCTAAAAATCCCACTGAGAAGTTTCATTTTTGTGATTAGAAAAAGATGATGAGAACGACAGAGCTTATAACTTGCTTGGGGATCCCATTCAATTGGTCAAGAAGGTCTCGTCAACATCAAGGACCGGACCGACCTTAAAGGCTACCCTGCATGCCTGAATTGATCTCGGCCCTAGAAAAACCGTAATATTAAATCCAAACAATTGGATGTAGATTAGATTTTAATTTATATACCAAATCAATAGCGGACTTGACTAAAGTACTTATGTCGACATCTAACAGGATCGCAGGATAACATATAACATGGATAGACTGGAGAAGATCCGGTGGACAAGCTTGAGGAAGGCGGAGTCTACGAGTATATTATATATAGTTTCCCAACCTATTGTCCCTACGCGCGTACAGCCATTAATGCATTGCTACTGGATAAATACTATAGCGCTATGGACGTTCATATATTTCTTCTGGCTTCGATAATCATTATATATTGGCAAAATATCTTGATATGTCCCACTACGGTGTGTTCGAGAGTTCTATGCTGGTGGGCAAAGGATTATGCATGCTCTCGTATATCACTTTGAAAATTTTAAGCCAATAGGGACTTAAGGAGCTGCCCCGCACCTCTCTGTCGGCGGGTTACTCATCCCTGGAATCACTAGCTTCACAAATTCGATTTATGATTCATAATGCATCAGCTGATAAGGCCCTAAGGATCTACACCAAACACATATTCTTCCGAAACATCCTTAATTCCGAGCCCCCACGAGGCTATCAGATATATATCTTCTTTAATAGATTATCTGTTTAGCAATCCTGAGATAAAAACTTTAGGTTGCACGACCATCTCAACCGCAATGCCCTCTAAGCACTTACTTATAAGTTAGCAATGGATGAGCTAGAGTCCGCGGTAGCCGCGGCCGCAGGGGACGCGAATTCTGAGCCGTCACCAACGTATCCGGAACCATTCGTCGTTCATCCAACCACCACCCACACCCACACCATAATCCTCCTCCACGGCCGCGGCAGTAACGGTCGTAAATTCGGCTCTGAATTCATAGCCTCAAAACTCTCCACCTGCAATACACTAGCCGAAATCTTCCCATCCGCGAAATGGATATTCCCAACAGCCAAGAAACGACGTGCGGTCATTTTCAAAAGACTCCCTATACACCAGTGGTTCGATTTATATGATATCGATAATCAAGGTTATAAGGAGCATTTACAAGTTGATGGGTTGCAACAGACGACAGAAGTGGTGCATGGGCTGATAGAAGGGGAGGTCAGCAATGGAATCCCAGTAGAGAGGGTCGTGATAGGTGGTTTGAGTCAGGGTTGTGCGTCATCATTATATGCTATGTTGTGCTATAATCAAAGGCTTGGAGGATATATTGGGATGTGCGGGTGGCTTCCGTTTGCGAAATATGTGGAAGATATATTGGGCACGTCGGCGTCTGTGAAGGACGAGGACGATATCTTTGGGGCGCCCGATGATGAAGACGATACGGATCAGGGAATACCTACAAAACAGAAGGCCAAGATGGACCCCGCTATCGAAGCTATTAGTTTCTTGAGGGATAATATATTCTTCCCAAATATATGCGAGGGTAATCCGTCAGTCATACATACTCCGGTATTCCTTGGTCACGGCGTGCTAGATGAAAAAGTTCGGTTTAGTCTTGGGGAGCAGGCCAGAGATGTGCTTAACAGGCTAGGGTTTAAGGTCATATGGAAACGGTATGACGATTTGGGTCATTGGTACAAAGTCCCAGATGAAATTGACCATATAGAGGAGTTTCTCAGAGAATCTCTCAATCTGCAAAGTGAGAGATCCTGAAAATAGCTACGGACGAAATCTAGAAACCTTCAGACCTATGGCCGGCCGTCTAGGACCAATTCAGTTGAAAGAGATTTGACCTGAGCCCAGTGCTCTTATATACGATACCTTTATTTCTCTTTTGAGCAGTCACTTGAAGATTTTCTTCACTGAATTCAATCCATGAATCTAACCGATTCGATGTTCTACAGCATTGCTATTCGGTACATTAAGGTTAGATTAATACTTTGCTAGTAGGCATTTGGAAACTCCCCGAGATATATCGATATTGACCCGGGTACCCGTCCGAGGGACTCAACCAACCCGCCAACTTATCCGACAAGCCTAATCGAATCTATATCGCTCATGATATCGATATCAATGATTCTACCGTTGTTTAGTATAAACTTAAAATAAACGAGTGAGGCGATTTACGATTAAATTTCTTTGTCGGTTCAGAGGAATTGAATTGTGGATCCAGAAACATGACTTGGTCTGGTACGAGACGTACAAATCTAGAGGCAAATGTGCATTTTGCGCTCCAATCAGTATACGTATGGAAGGGTGGATGTAAGGTGGGAACAGCGGTGCTGGTCATTTCCGGGGAAACCTTTTCCTTCAAAGAAAAATCATCCTAAGAAGCATCTCGTGTCATAAATGGAATCGTTTACTGGCGCTGGAATATTTCGTGGCAAATGCGGGGATGGTGTGAAATCACCGTTAACGTGGTGTGACCCGGGAAGAATTGAGAGAAGTCAAACGGTGCACTGGGGAAAGCCGCAAACCAGGCGAGAATCGATACTTCCCTGTCGACATGTCTCGGTCATAGTAATGTACTCGTCTACAACCCAGGGACTTGAAATCGAGACGAGGTGCGGGTGATGTTTCAGACAAGGCCCGGGCTTTGTCATATTGATTCTGGGGAAACGAAAGGCTGGTTCCGAGTTCTCACGTTTCAAGGGCCCCACGCTCTGATTGTGGCGAGTTCTGTAGGCAAGTCATGAGATGATTGAATATTGCATACACGTCTAAATCTAGGTAGTAGCCGCATATTTTATGACCATGCGTATGCACCTTATAGCAATCGTCGCTGTCTCATAGCTCCTCGGTCTCCGTCCGTCTATGTGGTCTACACTGCCTTCTTCCCCTGCTCTTGCCTCTTTGCGATCCCGAGACCTTTCACAATCTCGCTGTAACTCACCCAGCATAGCCAACCAGGGACCCAAACCCAGAGCATGTTGAAGAAGAACAAATAGACCCACTTGTACATGAAATTGCTCGTTTCCAATGCTGGGCTCCCAGTCAGCCACTCCGGCGCGAATGTCATCCATCCTCCGTAGATCTCGCCGACCGCGACGACCAAGATCCAGAACCATACGTTCGGCGACCCCTTTGCCAATAAGTAACAGATATACGCGGCCCCAGGCCCTTCGAGAAGGACGGTTGGCAATTCGATGGCGACAACGACGGGGTCGGCGACGGCCCAGCGTGAGTCGGCTTTAGAGTACTCTTGCCAGATGAGAGCTAGTGGAGCACTGGAGTATTGAGCGCCATATAATTTTCGATCGGGTGTATATGAGAAGAAGGAGTGGTAAAGAAAGCCAGCTTCGAGGATCATATGGGTGAGAGCATCGAATAAATGCCAGATGAAGATAAACCGGATAGTGAAGTTGGAGCTCTTCGGAAGGGCAGATAATGAGACAAAGTATGCCACTATCAGCAGGATGAGCATGAAAACGAAGGAGACGACCGTGATGGTGTCAATGGCGAAAGGGGGTGTTTCTGTAGACATTGCGGCTGCCCACTACGTATGTGGTCCGTAAAAGACGCGGTCTAGATGCTTCTGAATTGCAATTGACACGTAAAAAATAGTTGACGGTTTCAACTACTCCAGAAGGCAAAGGGGCCCGAGTGAATCGAACGGCGATACGAACAGGAATCGAATCAACCGTCGTGGTCGTTGGAATGGGATGGGATGGGATGGTGAGGTTGTCGCGTGGTGGGCGGTTGTTCGTGGTCCCACAAAACCGTGTAACCGATCTCACTGCGACTTCGCCCCAGTCGAATTCAAACCGGCCCTTCAACTCGGAAGCCAAAGAACTGAAGACCCCCCACCAAGCCCGAAGCGGGCTGCCATCGATGCAAGCAATGAAGTCCACGAGACCTCCCGTCGGCTGAAGTCGACGTCGACATCGATACGGAATCCGGGGTACATTCTGCGAGAATGCGACGGTCGGCACTATTCTCGGCTACGTCTGCCGGCTTGAGAGTTTACGACATGACGTTGGTTGCATCCGGCATGCCACCCTCCCCACACCGGCGAGAAGCCGTGTCGATACCCCGCCATGAGCTCTATTCATAAATTCCGGGTGATGCGGAATTGGCTATCGTCAGGTGTCTGAGGGAAGAATTTTAGTTATCGACACCCATTAAAGAATATAAAATGGGGCCAGAAAACGCCGCCTTCGCTTGACGTCCGCACTCTCAAACATTCTCCTCCTGCCGGAGAGTCTACGTATATACCGCCGATATCTCCAAATATCAACCATGGCTGCCGTTATCAATGTTGGCCTGATAGGCTACGGCCTCTCCACCACGGCCTTTCATATTCCCACAATCACGGCCGTTCCAAATGCAAAGGTCTATGCCGTAGTTCAGCGTGCTGCTCCACCCGAGGCGGGTTCGAGCTCTAAAAAGGGCGACCATGTCACGGTCGACCACCCCGGTGTCAAGCATTACCGTGATGCCACCAGCCTTTTCAAAGATCCAAATGTTCATCTCGTTATCATTTGCACCCCGAGTCCGGGTCATTACGACCTGGCAAAGGAGGCGCTTGAGAATGGGAAACACGGTATGTAGCCTCGAATCCAGTGGTACGTTTTCTGCTCTCGATTTGTTCTAACCGGCTAATGATGCTTAACTTCCAGTGATCGTTGAAAAGCCGTTCTGCCCGACGTACGCAGACTGCTCGTCTCTCATCTCCATTGCAGAGGAGAACAACCTCCTCTTAACCGTATATCAAAACCGCCGTTTTGACTCTGATTTCCTCACACTCAAAAAGTATATCAGATCCCCGCATACCGCCTCTCTGTTCACACCGATCGTCTCCATAACTTCCCAGTTCAACCGATACCGCCTTCCTACTGCCCCAGCATCCACAGCTAAGGCATGGAAATCCGAAGACCTACCAGGAAATGGAATTCTATACGACCTCGGAAGTCACCTTATCGATCAAATACTTCATCTTTTCGGTCTCCCAGAGTGGATCTGGGCTCATACGGATAACCAACGCCAAACGGAGCCTATAGGGATCGATGACAGCTTCACCTTGTACATGTATTATAGTGCCAAACCCGGCTTCAATGGAGGCAAGCCCCTTACTGTGGAGTTAAAATCCACAATGGTCTCGCCGGTTGCGAAGCAAAATAGATGGGTGGTGAAGGGTTGGCAAGGAGGGTATAAGAAGTTTGGTATGGATGTGCAGGAAGACCAATTACGTGAACGTGGGATAGCAGCGGTGAAGAGATCAGACTACGGTGAAGAGAAAGTGGATGAGTGGCCAGAGGTTACGGTCCCTGTCGCAGCAGTGGAAGCGGATAAAGAAGGGCTGGAGGGTATATTCGGAAGAGTGGCGGTTATGAAGAAATCAGGAGGATTTGTGAGCGGCAAGGTCAAGCCGGAGAAAGGGGATTACGTGGAGTACTACAGGAACGTGATAGGATGTGTCGGGAGGATCGTGGGAGGTGAAAAATTCGACACCGTTAGGAAGGATTTACACGTTAAGCCGGAGGAGGCCAGAAATGTCATTGGAATCATCCAGCTGGCGAGGGAGAGCGCGGAGTCGGGTAACAGAATAGGAGGAGTGGAGGAAAGATTGAAGCAGTTGGTTTAATTTCAACATATTATTGTACATGTTATTAGGAAACTATCTGTCAATTGTGGGATTGCTGGGTATCCAGGTATATTTACTGCCTTTGATTTCGGTTGGTCAGCTTTGGATTCCATTGCAGGTTTGAGAGGCCCAAGGAACAGAGGAGACAAAGGTCGATGAGAAGTCAGATAAAATAATTTGGCAATATATTGGTTGTCCACATTGCGTGTTTCAGCACAGGTCTGAAATTTTTTTTCATCATTCGAAAGGGATGGTTTATGAGGCAGTTGGAAACAGGAGCAATCGCGGAGAAGCAGCAGTAACGTACCTTTGTTAGTTATCTTTGCGACGACCGGTGCACATGCAGAGCGCATGATGCTGTATACCTCATGAATCGATCATGTTGATGTTTTGGAGAGAAGAAACGCCAAAGTTTTCGCACACAAATTTTTGTCTTTAAATTCAGGTGGAATTTAACGCTTTACCCCTTTCGTAAATCCAACATGCCAACACAAGCTCTCAGACCAACCCGCTGATCACCTGGCCAATGCCGTACGCGTTATTTCTTCTGGCGACCGAGAGAATACGAGAGTATTTTCTCCTGGAGGGCGAATAAAACAGCTAGAGTGCACACGTAGATCTATCGTACGTTATACTTAGTCCCGTAACCAGACAATCGTTATACTAGCCATAATCCCGTTGGGGTGTTTCGCGGGAGATCTCGGATGAAAATGTGTTCTCCAACTTCTAATTCCGCCCATTGCAGGATTTCACTATCAGTACGACTTCTAGAAGTCTTGCTTCTCTGCCTCCCAGTGGTGCAAGCAAGCTGGCTGTCAGCAAAGCAATCCATCGTTGTTGAAGACTGGAATTCAAGAAGTTACACCATCTTCGACGGGCCAACGGAAGTATGGGACGATTGGGACTCAAAGGAGTGGCGGTCGGACGGCTGCTCGCCCTTTGTGGTAACCCATAACGATGCAGTTTTGGATCAGATCTACTACTCACCGAATAGCCCAAGCCGTAAGTTGGATTCAGATGCATCCTACTTTTCCTTCTCAAGCGCGAAAGCACACTAATTCCAGCGCAATACCATAGCGGATGACTGGCCCTACTATCTTGAATATATTGAGCTCCACTTAGGAGTCTCAGACTGCTCTCATCCAAATCCACTCCGAATATACCTTGTAAAACCTAGTCCCCAGCCGGGCCCTCTAGGTAACCTCCTCGGGGCGCCGCCAAAGGACATCATGGAACCGGAAGCGATAGAAGAAGATACAGAAGCCCCACCATTTGACCCCATAGTTGCGGAAGAGTTCAATTCATTCCTTGTAGAACAAAACGGCGGGGCCCCCCAAAATGCCATCGACGATTTCGACATCATGGCACACGAACACGGACTACCAGGTATGGATCCCCACACCGGCGAAAGCGCTTGGCTTGTGCAAGACCAAGGGACGAAGCCTGGCTTTTTTACCATACCCGGGGAGCCTCCTAGAAAGGTGAGCTGGGAGGAGGAGAAGGAACAGGAGGGTATAGCGCAAGGGACCGGGATGAATATTGAACCGGAGTTATCGAGTCCGGATCCGGTGGGTAGCCCTTCAAGCCCTGGGAGTATACTGGGTCAGGGCGTAAATTGGAAGTTCCGTCGGGACCCAATCACCGGGAAGAAAATTGTTGAGTATAGGATCTGGCCGGACTACGTCTTTACGAAGCCGACGAGCATTAGATTTAGGTCGAAACATAGAGAGAACTTGAATTGATCCTAAGACGCCCGGATAGATAACTTCAGGGCTGAGGCTGCTTATATATTGAGTAGTACAAAAATCTACAAAATTTAGTAGTCGTGCAGCTGACTCGCCGTTGTATTATTGGCATGTTGTTTGCAATGCAGCTGTATACATGCTTTACATACTTATGTATCTGTATCAATGTGGCTTGCGGTATACGCGGTAAGCTTTTATGTGTTGCAATGGATATCTCCGCGGATCCGAAGTCGCGGGGTCGTTTGCACTGAAAAGAAAACCACGGACTTCGCCCGAACAAAGTAATGTAAGGAGCTAGCACGCAAATCCTCAATTGATGTATCACAGCTGCTTCTCCCTGTTGCAAAGATCCGTGACACATTGCTCCAAATTATATCTGACCCGGCCTACACTCATCCTTTTCGAGCGACCAATCGGACTTCCACCTCGATTCTCGGAATTATCGCCTTTGCGCAAGATGTCGTGCGAAGCCCCGCCGGTTGCCGATGGCAGTCCTTGGTATGCCGCGTTCCCAAGCCCTCGAACATCTAAACCCGGAGGGCGCACGAGGGAAGAGGTCCTGAGTCTTCTCCAAGGCGAGGGAAGCAAGGATTTTGTACTCGTTGACTTGAGACGCAATGATTATGAGGTACGCACCGAGATCACCTTCTACATATTGCATGTAAATTTGACCGAAAGTTTCTAATCCATCCTCAAGGGCGGGACAATTCGCGGGTCGATCAACCTCCCCGCTCAGAGCTTATATCCCACCATTCCGGCATTGTACGATTTATTCCGGGCTGCCAACGTGAAACAGGTGATCTGGTATTGTGGTAAGTTTCTCAAACAGTGGAGTAATACTTTTCGAATTCAATACCGTAGTCGGCTAAGCGTTATACACAGGCTCATCTGCAGGGCGTGGAACCCGTGCTGCGGGCTGGTTCGCGGATTATATTGACGACAAAGAGGATACTGAGATGAAAAGTGTGATATTAGAAGGCGGAATAAAAGGATGGGTCAAAAGCGGTAAAGAATATACCGACACCATGAATGGGTATGTTGAGGAAGCATGGTCCAAGTAGCGCGCGTTCTAGAGCATGGTAGCTAGCTAGTGTACCTACTTAGTTAACAGTCCTTGTGCGACTTTGCGAAATCAACTTATCCAGCATGCAGTGCCGCACTGCGGACTCAACAATAAATCGAGAGCATGTACTCTAGCCAGTAAATTTCTTGAACAAGAACCCAAAAGTATATTCAGGGCTGCTATTGACCTGGGTGGTTTTTTTAGTCCGTCAACTGGCCGTTTCGTTAGTTCACATTCTGAAACTTCCTTCGAACATGGCCTCACGATTTGAGGAATATAATGCATGAATTTCAGATGTATTGCACGAATCCGGCACTTTGGCGGAGTGGTTAACGCGCCAGCCTGCTAAGCTGGTATCCTCGGATGCGTGAGTTCGAATCTCACAGGTGTCGAATATTCTTTTTGCTGTTTCTTTTTTGCCCAGTCCCCGTTCGGCCAAGATCGCCCCATGCGTTAGGACCAGCTGCGCAGTCAGCAACTTTACGAATATGTACATTTTGACCCCGGCTTTCCTCTGAAAGCTTTTTAGCATACCATCGGAATCAATTATGTGTCCTATTCCATGCCCTTACTTACTTCATTCGTGAGAAGGGCAACTGCAGGCAAGATTATCCCATGGTTTGTTGGATATATTGCGTTGCAGGCTGGGACTTGGCTTCAAGCGAGATGCGGTGCCACATGATTTCGTATCACCCGATGAGTCGCACGCCCCACGTACCAGCCATGAAATTAAATTTCAGACGTGAGGAAATTAATATCAATGCGAAGAATGACTCTTTGTACCAACTACATCTCATCTTACGATGCTTCGAGGAGTCATTCGTGAGAACCCAAGGGCTGAATACCCTCATGATTGTACCAGTACCGCCATGGAAGGTTGGTATTTGCCATCGGCAAACACGGGTGAACACGTCGCTCCCATAGTTAGTGTGCCTGGCCTGATGCACACACCTTCTCTGCAAGCGATAGCGATATGTCTCGCCCGCCTTTCGCATCCGTCCATCAGATGCCCAAAAAAATGTTGATAAATACACGCCTTTCCGGCATCGATCCCAGATGGATATCTTGCACTTTTGACAACCGCTACCGATAGTTCGTGGATCTCCAGGCGAGCCTAGTCGCGAGCCTCAGCTCGGCTGTCGTTGTTTGCGTTTGGATATATCGCCGGACTCAAAAGTGGCATATCTTTCGATACTAACGTATCATACCCCTCGGCCTCCCGATATCGGCTCCTCTGGCATATCTTATGCCACTTTTGATCCTTCCTCTCTTTAATATGGGAATCCTCACCCGCTCGAAAAATAACAATAGTACGCCTGCTATGGCGTCACGGACCACTCCACCGGCTACGCCTACATCCAAAGAGCCGCCAAAGCTGGTACTCTCTACGCCACAGAGGAATACGCCACCAACCTTATACAACACCCCACCTTCAAACGCTGCTCAGACGTTCCAGCATCGGGCTAACACTCTTTTCAACTTCTACACCAATTTCCTCGTTCATATAGAGTCTATCCGCCTTCGTCATTCCTATAAGAAGAAACTTCCGGAGGCCGAAGCTGCAGAGTTCGCCCATACCATTCTAAAGGCTGATAAGCTGTCGAATAGCTTTTGGTTCTTGCTTCGCGATATCATCAATCAGATCCGATCGCTATATCTTAGCCGTCAAGGTCCAGTGGCGACATTGGTCCTCGGATACTCTGATATTAAGATTGTGGTCCAATGCCCTTACTGCGAGGAAATCCATGAACACAGAAGAGTTCCAGATGCAGGTATTGGTGTTCCGGTTATATACCCCGCGGGTTGTGGGGCGTTCAGTATGAGGTACCGGGTGGTGTTTCCCGGAGATATCGATGTTCTCACTGGTGCCCTAGGGAAGGAAGCGGTTGGGTTACAGGTGCACAAGAGTGGAGCCTACTGGATGACGGTAACGGAAGATGTACCGGATCTAGAGAAATACTTCGTCGTGAAGTATCGACCGAAGAAGTCCCTACCTGCTGTCGCGAAGACGGTAACGGTCAAAGAAGAGGTACACATTGAGGTCAACGTGGAAGTCAAAGAGGACAAAGTGAATGAGCCGGCTGAGGTAAAAACGCAAGAGCAAATGCTCTTCGAAGCCTTTCAACGGCTAGATATCATCGAAGATCGGAGCTACGATCCGATACCTATCCCCCCACCGAAACATCAGACAGTAATCAAAAAATTGCAAGACCTCGCTAAATCCTGCACCGAGAAACTAAACCAACTCGATCAAATCGTCGGATACTACTCGAAGCCTGGATATACCGTCACGGCAGAGAGGTGGAAAGAAGCGGCCACAGGGAGGGAGACAAGGAACAAAGTCGAGCGGGAAGCCGACTGGCAAATGTGTACCGTTACCGAGGCCGATAGGACACGTCTACTCGGACTTGTTGAATCAGATGGTTTCCGAACTGTTTGCAGTTGCATCAGAGGCCCAAATTATCCGGATATCTCGGTGGTCAGTGGTTTGGTAGAAGCTGAAAGGCTTGAGTCGCATCTTCCACTCAACAATAGGCAGCTAATGCTGTTGGTCCGAGAACTCGCCAGGGAAATCAATCATGAGTTCCCCAAGGAGATACCAAAGAGTGCGTCTGTAGTCTGGAAGAGAGAATTGGACCGGAAGAACAATACGGCTTCATCAGCAGAGCACTGGCACGCCTGCCACGCAGAAAAGAAGATGCTGGTTAGATTTCTGATCATGCACACGACATGGGCTCCCGAGGCATTCTCGCATAATATATTCAAGTACCGGAGTCTTCTTGGAAAGGAGGCGGGGATTAGAAGTGCATTTTGTTTGGCTAGAAATACGAAGTTTTGGGTTAGCTGGGATATCTGTGATGACTGCCAAAGGTTCATCGAAGGTGTGCAGAAAAAATTCGGGGTCTATCTGAGCTTTTCGAAGATGGCGGATCTGGCTGAACCGCAAAAGTCTGACACAGAGGGCGAAAATAATCAAGCAAAGGGGTCGAAACCAACGGAAGAATCGAAGGGAGTGGAAGGGGACGCGGAAGAGGAGGAGGAGACTAGAAAACCGGTGCCTACAGAGGCTGGAGCAGGATCCCCATCAGTTGATATTTATGAAGGGTAATGGAACGCTTAGACAGAGTTTTGGTTCCTTTAGACCGAGTCTGAAATCAATTATTAGCCTATGATTCTTGCGTCTCATTGAAATAACTTAGCTATCCCTGCTTTTCACTTCTATCTCAACTATGTTTCTTGCTTTCTAGCTGCTGGTGCTACTTCGCCTAAATATATACTCTTTCGACAACATACATGCATGTATTTGGTCTGTGCCTTTTGGCTTGCGCCATGACTAAGTGCCCAGTTAAGTGGCTTCTTACATCGAGTCGGAGACTGGTATACCATAGTATCTTCTCGAGTGGCCAGACCTCTTCATTGGCCTCTTTTGGTACGGATTGTTGCAAAACGTGTGTTGCTTATGTAACACCCTGTTGCAAACGTCAAGCATTCTCTTTATCTACGCGTTGTGCCATGGGAACCATAGCACATCTTTGGTTGAACCTCCCAGTTGCTGCGGAAGCATGTGGAAGCCCTGCCCTGATCCGGTATCAACCCTTATTAGGTATTTTACGTTTCACGAACGCCTACTTTTGGCATGTTCGAGTTGAGAATAGAATACGCCCCAGCATATCTCTAAATCTAGTTCTAGTTCTCGATCTCCTGGACTGGTTTTCTGTTTCTAGACTTGCAATCTACCTTCCAGACAACCATCCAGTTCACCTGACTGAAATCCGAACAGCATTGCAGTTATCACCATACACGTAACTTCGAGCGCCAGATATGTCTGCATCACGCCGGTCCAGGGCCCACGGCCATGACCATGCTGAAGGTAAGAGATTATGTTCCAAAGCTTATTTTCCCCTTCCTCTTCTTCCCATGGCTCGAACCTGTTCGTCAACAAATCAAGCGGTTTGTTCTGTCGATTCAAATGCACCCGGGACCACAGAATAGGTCTGGTATAACCCAGATCTATCTGGAAGGAGATGCACTGGTCTGGAGACGCTTGAGGGTCCTACCACAACGTAGGTGACTTTCAACGTACTAGTGACCTGAAGAGCGTGGCTCGGCTGGTAACCGTTGGCAGTCACTCTAACTCTGCAACCCTCTGTGTGTACGCACTTATCACGGGTTTTCTTTTCTACACGGCCGTCTAGTCTACTGTCCAGTCTATTATTTGATCCCTTTCTTCTTTCCCATCCTTCACCAGACTCTCCATTATCTCACACTCACACTTCACCCTTCTCTCATGACTTCCCTCTCTTTATTTCCCCGCCATTCCCATCCCTGAACCTATTCAAAATGGAATATGAAGAATTCCAACGATTTGAGGAGCTCGATGACGAGTCCGAGGAGCCCGAAACCACCCAGGTCATGGTTTTCGAATACACGGGTCGTGAGAATGAGGCTAATAACCATGAAATTCCCCACAAAGGTGTCTTCGATCCTTCCTGCGACAGAGAGCAAAATTTGATCCGCGGAACCTTGGCTTCTTACTAGTAAGTTACCTGGTTATCCTCCGTTGGCCGAGCATTGGTCGTGCCCTACTAACAATTTCCCCCCCGTCTCCGTATCTTAGTCTCTTCCGTCGCGCCGCGCATTGGACTTTCACCCATCGTCGCCGACGTAATCTCTACTCTCTGCCGAATGAACAGCAGGAAGTCTTGAAAGCTATCCAATGGGGTAAAAGCCTAGACCGCGTTGATATGGCTATCGAGGCCAATGCTTTCTTTGCAGAGGTCCTCTTCAAATCTGGATGCCACAGCTTCGGTGTCGAGCAAGACGAGGTCTCTGAATGGAAAGAACTTGTGTCTGCTTCAGATTTAGACAAAGCTAGGAGCACTTTGAAACAATTCCTTCGGGATTGGAGCGACGCAGGTGCTGTTGAGAGGGAGATGACGTACGGCCCTATCATGCGAGGTGTCGAACGTCTCTTTGGACAGGTTGTTCCACACTGCGATGTTCGCATTCTCGTCCCGGGAGCTGGGCTTGGACGTTTGGCCTTCGAATTCGCTCGTCTTGGCTATGCGACTGAAGGGAACGAGTTCTCGTTCCATCAACTGGTTGCTTCTAACTTCATTTTGAACCAGTAAGTTTATGCTTTATTTTCCTTGTTGCAAATTGGGACCTCTGTTAGATAGAGCGAACTGATCTTTCTAACCAATAATCTCTGCGATAGCACGTCCGCTCCAAATGAATACATCCTCTACCCATTCTGCCATGGCTTCTCTCACCACCGCAGCCATGCTTATCATCTGCGCCAGATCACCGTCCCTGATGTTCATCCGGCTACTGAACTCAACGAAGTGCTGGAATTCGATGTCACGGACGGTAGAAGCCATCGACGTCCTGCCATTTATCGATACAAGCCCAGCCAGTACTTCTCCATGTCTGCTGGCGAGTTTGTTTCAAGCTATAATACTCCAGAGGCAAAAGAAACCTTCGACTGTGTTGCTACCTGTTTCTTCATTGATACTGCTCGAAACTTCTTGGAGTATTTGGAGACAATCCGCAATGTTCTCAGAGAAGGAGGTGCATGGATCAACCATGGACCTTTGTTGTGGCATTTTGAGGGCAGCGATGCTACTGAATCGAAAGCTCAGGAGGACTCTAGACGTCGAAATGGGGATCTTAAAGGCTTTGATCAGGTTCAAGCCAGCGTCGAGGATGCAGAAAGTAAGAGCCCTTCCCTTTCTCCCTGCTTCGAAACAGAAGAGAGGTTAACATAGAACTCGCTGAATATAGCTCCTTATCTCCCTTCCTATGACGGTGATGAGTACCCTTATCTTTCAGCCCTTGGAAGCAGCAACAGTTCCCGCACTCGTGTTGAGTCTGGGGAGTTCCCAGCCTTCGTTAGAAATGGTGCTCCCACTGGCGCAGAAATTGTTGACGAGGTTGAAAGTTCTACTAGCGATGAAACTGGAGCTGCCACAAGTGATGGGGCCACGATGTCTAGTGGCTACATGGTCTTCGGTGGTGACTCCACTAATTCCGTTCCCGGAACTACCTCTGGTTCTGTCGCCGGCTCTGTCGCCGGCCCTATTGCTGAGTCCGTCGCTGACTCGGTTGCTGACTCTATCGCTGATTCTGCTGCTGATTCTACTGCTGGTTCTGCCTCTGGTTCTGCTTTTGGTTCTACAACTGGTTTTCCGCTTGGTTCTACCCCCGGTTTAGCTTCTACTCCCGGTTTAGCTTCTACCCCCGGTGGTGTAGCTTTTACTCCCGGCTTGGCTTCTCCTCCTTCCGAGGCTGCTGGAGTCCAGGGTTCTGATCCCGGCTCTAATCATTCTCCCTCTGGGTCCAACAGCAACCGTAGTCAGCGCAACCGCAGTCATCATAGCCATGATGGAAACGAAAAAGAGTGGAATGGTAGCTTGGAGTTTACTCTTGAGGATGTCATTCGTCTTATCGATCTCTACGGGTTCGAGATCATCGAACGTCAGACTACTGAGCCTTCTGGATATATTAATGATGTTAAGTCCATGGGTCGGTATATCTACGAGTCTGAGTTCTGGATCGCCGTCAAGAGGCCTTGTGCGGCTGATGTCGTTGAAAAGAGCCTCAAGAAGTTCGATATCCAGGATGACATTGATGACGGAAATCGCACCGAGAACGGAGGGACTCCAGTTCCATCTGAACACGAAGGAGGACAGCAGAACGGTACCGGGGAGGAGCACGCTGAAGAAGGGAATGGAGGAGAAGCTGGGCAAATTCCTACCTGATTATTTTCTTTCAGTCCACGACATCTTTTCTGTAACTGGGATAGCTTTGAACCGGGAGTTAAATACGCTTTTCAGGTTTACTGACTTTCTCTGTGCTCGGATGTCTCCTTCGTGTCAATGCATCTTTCTTTATGCTCTATAGAATACTGCATCCATAGAATAGCATAGCATAGCAGATAGGGAATAATAACGGGAAGGCCCGAGGGCCTAAATTTGGGATATCCTTTGATCGCAACTACCTAGGTAGCTTTTACTACCCCTTCGAGGGCAGATTTAATTAGGCTGGATTCTGTCTGGTGACAAGACTCAACTCAGAATTGGTGCAGCGTTGTAGATTGTGTGTTGTGTGCCACCGACATTTTCCCCTGTGCCACATTTAATGGTGGCGTTTGTCAACATAGAGCGCCATCGTGGAAATCGCCCAAGTCGCTCTTTCTGGGGCCATCCTTCTTCCATCATCTCTCCACATCACCACCCATCGCGGCCAGCGACAACCATATCTTCTCCCAAAGTTACAATGGCGGAGTAGGTGCTCCCGATTTTTATCGTTTCTAACCCGCTTGCATACGCTCATGGACTTGGCTAATCATCGATTTTCGCTCTGCAGTCAGGCACCGCGTCAATGGGGCGTCACGCCCGCGATCTCCCATACCCTGCCGACGGATCAGGAAATCAAGGTCAACAATGATTTAATTGAAGAACTGAAGGCTATGAACAGCTTCGAGAGTCCTGAAGAGTCACAGAAACGGTACTTTCACATCTTTCCCTGGGCCCGGAGAGCAGATCTACAGCGTGGACAGAACAGCTAACTTTTCGGCTTGTTGGATTGCAGCGTCGATGTTCTGAAGCGACTACAAAGGATCACGGAAGAGTTCGTCCGACAGGTATACGCCTCGAAGAATCAAAACGAGCTCGCAACAAACAGTGCAGGAGGAAAAGTCTTTACATACGGTAGCTACCGACTGGGAGTAGTTGGACCTGGTAAGGGCCCCTCTTCAAC
Organism: Arthrobotrys sphaeroides; assembly: GCA_036971245.1. Lineage (NCBI taxonomy): Eukaryota > Fungi > Ascomycota > Orbiliomycetes > Orbiliales > Orbiliaceae > Arthrobotrys > Arthrobotrys sphaeroides. Next base: position 315,705 of record JAJTTW010000009.1, on the reverse strand, counting down.
CCCTCCTGCCGACAATACTTCGCGATTTCTAACAGTTATATCTCTCTTGGTAGGATCCGATATCGATACTCTCGTCGTTGCGCCTAAGCTCGTTACACGTGAAGATTTCTTCAAATTCTACCCTCCACTACTCAAAGCCCTCAACAAGCCGAATGAACCGCAGATCATCGAAGAATTGGCCCCCGTCCCAGACGCGTTTGTGCCAATCATCAAGTTCGTCATGTCGGGAATTTCAATCGATTTAATCTTCTGTAGGCTCGGCGTGACGCAGGTTCCGCCAGATATGAGTCTCGAGGACAAGAATTTGCTGAGAGGCTTGGATGAGAAGGAGTTGAGGAGTTTGAACGGCACCAGAGTCACGGACGAAATCCTGACGTTGGTACCAGCCCCAGCTGTTTTCAAGCATGCTCTCAGGGCCATAAAGATCTGGGCCAAGTGCAAAGCCATCTACGGAAATGTTTATGGATTCCCTGGGGGTGTCGCTTGGGCAATGCTTGTCGCAAGAATTTGCCAACTTTACCCCTCAGCTGTTAGCGCTGTAATTGTTTCTAAATTCTTCAGAATTTTGGGACAATGGGCTTGGCCGCAGCCGGTCCTTCTCAAGCCGATTGAGGACGGGCCGTTGAATGTCCGAGTTTGGAATCCGAAGGTATGTTGCCGGCCAATCACTTTTTACAGTCGCAAGTCTAATGATATCAATAGTTGTATCATGGCGATAGGAACCATTTGATGCCTATTATTACACCGGCCTATCCCTCTATGTGCTCGACTCACAATATTACCCCTTCCACTAAAACGGCTATCCTCGGGGAGATGGCCAAAGCCGCCGATATTGTTGATAGAGTCATCACCGGCAAAGGCAGCTGGAAACAACTGTTTGAACGCCACACATTCTTTACGAAGGACTACAAATACTATCTCACTGTCAATGCTAGCGCTAAGGAACAGGAGGCTAGTGTGAAGTGGTCCGGTCTCGTGGAGTCCAAGATCCGACATCTGGTCATGAAACTTGAGATGTGCAACGATTTCATTGCAAGTGCTAGGCCGTATGTCAAGCCTTTCGAAAAGGTTCAGTATTGTAAGAGTGATGAGGAGGCACATAAGATTGCCAACGGAGAACGCGTCGAGAATGCGCCTCCGGTTGAGGCTGCTAATGCTGCGACTGGGGAAACCGCAGGGGAAGTCTCCGACCAAGATAAAAAAGATATGGTTCCGCTTTGGATCAGCACTTTCTATATCGGGGTCGAATTGGTAAGGGGATGGACTGGTCCCGTTGACATTACCTGGCCAGCTCGCGAGTTCTATCAAATGTGCCATAACTGGGAGGGGTATGATGAGGAGATGCATTGCGTGAAGCTGAACTTGAAGAAGAAGTAGGTCCCCTTACCTTCTCCCTGACTTGAGTATCTCGAAAAGAGTCTAAGATCGCACCACTCTAGCTTCAATTTACCAGACGAATGCTTTGACTTCGGAAAAGGCGACGCCAAACCCTCCAAGACGGTTGTTAAAAAGAAAGTCATCAGAAAGGTCGCTAGTAGCATTGAAGGTTCCCAAGGCGGAACAAAGAGAACCCATGACGAGGCCACGAACTCCACCGAGGTGCGTTGCTCGTCCGCCCCATATCCAGGGATGCTTACATCTAGGGACATATACCCACTTGGACCTCCCTATCTTCAACTCCTCGCACAAACAGCTCGATGCATCGCTTGCTAACCTTTTGGATTATAGGGAGACGTCAAACGGACAAAGGTTAATGCACCGGTCCCTGTTCAAGGATAGAACCCTAGTAAGGCACCTAGTGCAAGGCCATCAAGAATCTTTTCTGCGCGTAATTACCAACTCTATTTTGCCCCCCGCTCTTTTGTAAATGCTGATCCGCCCTTTTACACTTTTATATAATTTAGCTCAACCAAACCTCAACAATATCTCCGCGACTACCTTGCCAGACACGTCTTTTGCATCTGTTCACACGGTTGAACCGACCTTCTTATTGACACCACAAATCTCCTTTTCGTCCGCGACAAACAGCGATATTTTTAGCAGCGGGGTGTTCACCCCGCCGGTAAAGGCCACGGCCGCAATCCCGATCCGAGCAGCAGACAGCCAGAAAGTCGTAGGTCCAACAACCGGTATCACCGTGATTCCCGTTATCTCCTCTTCTGAAGAGCCGAGGCAAACCAAGAAGCAGGGTGGTAGTCGCAGAGGGAAACGTCGCAATCAACAATGATGAGGGATTCCTCCTTAAGGCCCTACCCTTTTGCTGCCTCGCCCTTTTGCTGCCTCGAAAGGTGTCGATTGATTATCTTAGTAATCTGGATTCGGCCTACTTACGACACTTATTCTGGGAATCTCGGACGACTTGATACAAAACTCTCTCGACTTCTGGGGCCCGTTTGCCATAAACTTCTAATAAGCTGCTTATAATTAGCTTCTCCATAGCTAGATTCTGCTGGCCATTCTCCTTCCAGCCGGTTCTATTTCCATCCGGAGATCAGGGCGCTGTTTACTACACTTCAAACTCACAGAGCAAAACCACCGAAAAAAAAAAGAAAAGACAAAGAAAAGAAAAGAGCAAAAAAAACTTGAAAAGAGAAAACATCAAAAAAAAAAAAAAAAGAAGAAGAAGAAGTAGGAAAATAAAATGAGGAAGAACATAAAAATGAAGAAGCCTTTGGCCTATTCGGCAGGCTAGAATCAAAGAATGGTTAGAAAATGGGCGAAAGGATCGCTCCAGAGATACTCCCCAGTATCGCTTCCTCGCGGGTACCGACTCGCTTTCTATTCTGTATACGGTGTGTCCAACCCCCACCCCCATCCTTAATACTCCAGGGCGTCGGCGTCTATTGTTTATTACTATTGATTTACCATACCATGCTTGCCCGTTGGTACTTTTTTTACCCTGTTTCGAGATTGTCCTAGTGATTGGAAGGAAGGTTATCGCTGGGACCGTTAGTGTCTTAGATCCTTATAGTATCGGGTTGTTAGGTCTGGTGTAATTATACTTCTACGGCATTGTTTCTTCGTTCGGTTTTCTTCTCCGGTTCGCCTCTGCACCATTTCGTCTGCCTTAGCTCATGCACTTGACAGAGCTCGTGCATAGCTTCGTTTCTGTTTGTTGGTTTCTGTATCTACTCCGTAGAACTCTCCTAGATAGCGTCTAGTGCTAGGTATTCTATATAAAAGCTTTCATCCTTTTCGAGCACTCTTCTTCTTCTTCTTCTTTTCCTTTTCTTTTTTTTTTTTGGTCCAGGATCTGTCCATCCGGGTGTGGCGAGCATCTAGATCGATCTTTCGCATTTTTTACTCCTGTGACTTAACTAGCCTTGAATCCAGGCGGTGGTGACCAACAGCCAAAAGGACGTGCATGCAAGGGATTTTGAAGATAAGATCTCGCTTCACTGCGGCTGAATATGCAATTGGGATACCAAGAGCCGCCACCAAATTGCTAAATTCCCATCCATACTGCCCATGGGATTCTCGGCGCGTCTGTTTGATCCTGCGATTCTTCTTCGACGCTGACTCGTCTGGAATTATATATATAAGTTAGAGACCGGAGCCATGATGGGGTATAATACTTTGGAGTATTTATATCGATCGTCCTCGTTCTCCTGGCGTAGTTTAGCATATTGGGTCCGTTAAGTAGCAGTGCGCCAAACCCAGACGATATCGCGATTCCGGCCGAACCAGACGACAATGAAGTTATTCGACAGGTCAGCTTTTGTGGCTGCCCTACTCGCACTTGACATCTCGTCAGTCAGTGCTGGTCCTGCTTCATGCCGCACTCTTCGGTTACGTCGTGTACAAAAGCGATAGAATTGACGAAAACCCGGACGCTTTCTTTGACTAGTTGGTGTTCTTCGGTTTTGGGATGCGAGAAAAGTACAAGTACGATTACTGGGGATCCAGTGACTGTTACGAGCACGAAAGTGGTGTGGGAGAGTTTCACGGTGGAATATCTTGTGGGTTACTCGCTTCAAGACTAGATCACATATTGAAGCCATTCTATTGAGCCAATGCTGATTTACGTATGAGATAACAATAGGCTGCTGAGGAGACATTGACTTCTTCCTACACAGCTACTGTATGTGAATTGGAATCCTTTGTTCCAAGATCACACTTCAAAAACCCACTAGAGGCCGGATCCTAACCAGCGAATAGGAAACGGAGTATACCGCAGTAACAACGGAAACTTTCGTGCCGACTTGGACGGTTGAACGGTTTGTAATAACAACCGTTAAGCCTCGTGCTCGTCGCTGGGATGAGGTTATGCATGCCAAAGACCTTCTTAAGCGACAGAAGACGACATCAATATGCCCATCGGCCGTCGAAAAGCAGGCGTGTTCATGTATCCTCACAAGCTACACGCCCGTCGCGACAAAAGACCTGAGGGTTACCATCAAGGAGAAAGTCACCGAGACTAGTTATCAAGTGAGAATCTGAACTGGTTGCGAGGGTCCGGCGATTGGATAAATATATGCTAACTAGCTAGTAGGCTATCGAAATCCCGATTACTTACACGAATGTTGAGTGGCAGGGTACCACTACTACCACCACGGAAAGCTATACAGAGACTCTCCGGAGCGGTGTCCTTTCGACGCACACGACGACAATAAAGTGCACACCGTCTTCCACGAACACATTCTTTTATCTCCAAGCTACCAATGCGCCTCCCGTCGATGGCCATTACTACTGGGCCGCCGCCACCAACCCGCAGCAACTAAGCTTCTCCATCGAAGCAGAGTTCACACCGGATATTCTCGAGGCCACCGTGTTCTCCATAGACTCCTCAAACCGGTTGATCTCTAGGCACAAAAACGGGACTTTGTACGCCAACGTGGATCCTTACAGTGCCTTTAGTATCGTTCATCTCATAGAACGGGGAGAAATTAGAAGGCGGAAGTATGATTACCTTAGGTGTGAAGTTAAGCCTGCGAGTGGGAGGTTTCCAGGGAGTTATGGGGAGTTGTATTGTATGGCGGACGGGGGTTTCCGTAGGCAGGTTTGGAACTACTGCCCTATCTACAAAGAATGGTTTAATTCGCCTCTAGTGTTGGCGAATAGATGGCATGAAACATTCCCACCCTGCTCCCCTATTGTGTTTTTGGTGAAGCCGGTTTGTGAGGGTAGTTAACTTATAGAGTGGTTATGGCACTACGTATTTCAAGTTCCTATGGCCTTTTATGTGCTATATATATAGTAGCTCAAGTGGAGCTTATTTATGAATTCACCAGGATCATACCCAACCTTAAACAGAATATTCACTAAATACTTATACATGTATGTATAAACCAGTATCTATGTATCGGATCCTTCATCGACATCGACATCGTGCATCGCAAGGGGATCAAAGACGAATCTAATACTCGCGTCCGGCCCCAGTCTCGGCACGACCACGCCTGGCGCAAGCACCCGACCGGGCTGAAGCTCCACAAGGTATATACCGATGTCAGGGTTCCCCTGGGGCGGTATGATCTGGTCTATTGGGCGCGTGTAGATCCCTCCATTTTCTAGCCACTCTATTGTATTGAGAGTTCGGGGGCGGGCTGGTTGCTGGCTGCGCAAGAGGCCGTAAGGGTCCAAGATTCTTGCGGGATTAGGATCCGGTGGGAATTGTATCCGGTCTTCCCTAGACGGGATCGCATTTAGGTCGTCGGAACGAAGGGGGAACTCGCTGCGTGATGGCGTGCCTAGTACTTGTGCACGATCTCCTGGGAATACGATCTGATTTGCCAATGTACTGCTTTCAGCAATGGTTAATGGATTCCCATTGTCTTGCACTTCTTCGTCGTCACCACCGCGTCCAAAGTCGACACCTTCAAAATTCAGTTGCACGAAATGCGGGTTTTCCTCATCCTGGTTATTATTAAGCCCATTTTCGAAGGCAAGCCTTTCGGGCGATGGGGTCAATGATTCGAATCTTATACCTAGTGCTCGAAGCCGATCAATATTCCGTTGGGGACTATCAAAATTGAAGTTCACATATCCTTGCGGTTCCGGGCGGGTCGGAGACTGTTGGCTTCGGTCTTGGTCATTGTTCGTCTTTTTTTCCTCGGAGTATGACCGTGGCGGGGTTGGATCTCGCTTTCTCAACTTCTTAAACCCGGCTTCATCGCGAGATATCCATTGAAAATCGGGATCCTTTTGTGCTTCCCCGGGAGATATCCATTGAAAGTCGGGCTCTTGCTCTAACAGTTGCTCAGCTAAGGTTTGTTGAGCATATGGTATTTCCTCCTCCATTGTATCTATCACAGTTCCAGGCTCCGTGTTCCGGGCGTCATTGTTGAAATTCAACCAAAAGTTTTGCGATTCACTATATTGGTCTTCGACTGGGATACTCTCCTCAGGTCCAAATTCCCCTGCGCCCCACCCTTCATCTAGTTCGAGTGGGATATCTATAGGGTGATCGTCTTCGCAATCCGGTACTCTGTGTATTTCGATACGATTGAGGCGCTCTCGCAGTTTTGCTATAGGCCGATCACAGTCACAACGTAAGTAATTTGTGTTAGTACAGAATAAACCCAAGGACCACCAATATCGATACACTGCAAAACTTCAACTGGTAATAAAGCTATTCTTACGGTTTATATCCCCCCGATAATAAGCTATACTAATAAGCACGGCCCCATATATTGGCGGTACAAGGTTGTTTGAGCAGTCATATGCATCCCCATATACTCCAGTGAGAAAAGATCGGTTCCGTGCGTTTGTAGATTCTTCCAGGTCAATTCGGTCCCACCAGGCCATGGAATATAGAGCTTCGGGTTGATACACCCCGGTGTTGTCGTCATAAGCCTCCGGTACGATACTGGTTGCTTCCAACCATCTTGCGTTCGCTGAGGATATTGTTAGAAGAATCGAGATGGCTGTGAAAGCGTGTTGTCGCATGTTGGATTTTTGCAGGGCTTGTCTAGCAGCATATGCATTGCATTCAGGCTGCCTGGAGGTACGGGCAATGGGTGGATCCGAGGCTAGACAATGGTATCTGTCTTTACTCCCTCTCAGTTACCTATATTGGTGGTCTAATCGAATACTTGAGGATAGCCCGAGTCGGTTTCCGATATTCAGGATTTCAACACATAGAGCTTTGCATTGTTCAAGGCGAAAACGCTTAAGCTTTAATTCCAAGCATGGCTCCTACGTGATAGTGCTTTTTGCGAGCGGATTCTATACTAAATTGCTCTTACCCGCTCCATTTTTCAATTTAATGTGAATTGCCTCGTGGGCGACTGAGAATTGTCTCATCCATTCTCCGTCCCACGTTTTAGTTGTCGATACACGTAGCATAGGTGCGTCAAATTAATGGCGTCGACTAAAAGTTCTGACATGCACCTGATATTTTGATATACAACCAACCACCTTTAGGGTCTGAGGGCGTCCTATAATGGCGTGGCTCAAACTTTCCGCATCAACCGCCCTTTGGTTTAGCCTAACATATCCTGCCTCGGTACACAGTCGTTGGGTCGAACTGGAGCAATACAGGGCTTCTCACCTCCAGCCGGGGACTATAGAGATAGAGAAATCATATGATGCCTTTAGCTCAGTTCTTAGGATATCAGATACCGATGAGCGATGGGCTAGTGGAGAGTGCATAACGGACGTTGTTACCGTGAACGGTGCTACACTGAGAAACATTCAATATAGCCCTAGGAATCCTAACCGTAAGTGCCGCGATCCTATTCATTAGTTTTACGGGTGCATAGTATACACCACCAATTAAATTCATTCTGTAGCGCAGATTGAACTATTGTGGACGTATATCGACCGAAATCTTAGTACGAATGAATTGTGTGAAGCTGACACGAAAATTCATTTAGCAATGTTTCCTTGGGTCCTGGCTGGGTTGGAGGTTCACGACAGTCGTGACTGTGATGATGAGAATTGGGTCGCTGTCAAGTTCCCAACCGATAGGGCTGAAGAAGAAGAGATGCCGCTATATCAAGATATTATGGACGCCCCGACAATAATCGAGAACGGTTTGGATCAAAATCCTGACGATTTTACCGATGACGAGGCATCCATGACTGGTTTAAACCCCGAAGAGGTATGGGGTACCGACCTTTTGCAGCAGAGATACAAGATGCAACATCCTGATCAGCAATACGATCCCACGGTCATTATTGAAGAGGAGTATGAGCATGGTCCTGGCCAAGGGTATGACTCCGCTCAGGATTGGCTAGGCCGGGGTAACCTGATGAAGAGAAGCCCATCAACCCCTGGCTCGGGATCCCAAGGAAACGACCCTGACGAATATTTGGACTGGGGGGATGACCAGCCCGGTCCAGGATTTATTGATGTTGGCACCGAATCAAGTACTTCTGGGGCGGGGATACGAGTCCGGGCACCTATGCCTGAGCAAGACGGCTTCAGTGAATACGGAGGGGATTGGGGAAATTTTGAACCCGGTGGTATGTATCTACAACAAGGGTCCAGTCCATTCCACCCACTAGACTCACAAGACATTGTCGATCTGGAGCCGTTAATCGCGGATGCTCGTGAGATTCCGTTTGAGGACGAAGTGAATGAACCCACAATTTGGTTCAATATGCATGACTACCCGCTTAGATTTGGTTATAATACAAGCATCAAGTTTGTCAGCGACTTTGATCAGTGGTATCGGATTCCCGCAGGCGGAATTCAAACAATGGCCGACTACCTTGCAAAATCCAACTAGCTGTTGTGGTAGGGAGGCACATACATATATACCTACAGAAATTGCATTGGTCGTGGTATCATGTATATACTAGCTGGGGCTCACAGTTTGGGGCCTGTTAGAATTAAGTTAACCTTCCTTTTTTACTACATACAGAGATGGATAGTGCCGAATCTTTGCAGTGTTTCTTCACCCCATTAAAAATCGGGGCTAGATGGAGCTTCAAATTAGTTATAGATATTCAGTTTTAAAAATACTAAAAACGATATGGTGAAAGACTATTTGACCGGATTTTTGAGCTAATTTGCTAGAGTTTCGAAAATGCGTCCCCCTAACTTAAGTTTTAATGTGAATGGCGATTCACCAGTAACATAGTAATAATCTTATCTCTGCAAGTCACCTAAAGAGTTACTGGCCGTCACACCCACCGATCGCTCTACTCGGTGTTCGGCTTATCTCGCCGGGCGACGACGGTTTCAAATTTCATGTTTCGAAATGATAAAATACTCCGGGCTAGGTTTTTCATACATGCTTGCGGGCGTAGTTTTTTTCGGGCTGATCAACTTGGGCCACAGCCGTCGGCTGCAAACTGTACAAGCCGTTGAGAAAGATATACCAAGTTATGAAAAGAGTACCAGACTTGAAGAATGGCCATGGTATGACACCAACACCTGGAGTGACAGAGATCTTGTTTGGCAGTATGGAAACGATGGTTCATGCACCGGATATCTTAAACATGCACCGGGGGCGGTCCTCAGCACTATATTTTTCTCCAAAAGCAAACCATCCCGTAAGCCCTACCTAGAGCCAATCTCGGGCCTATAGCTACAGTCGAAATTTTGACTAACAAAGGTTCTTTCAACTACGGTTAAGGTATCTTTCCATATTATCTCGGTCACATAGAGATACACCGTACAAGACGCTGCGAGGATCGACAGCCCTTGAAAATACCTATCGAAAGCAATTCTACGATCCTTGAACTTAATCCGAACCTTGCTGAGATTCTTGCATCGACGTTCAGTCAACCGACGGACTTCAGGCCGCTATCGCCAGTATCTGACGAGACCAGAGTCCCCACATTCAACCAAGCCACCTCTGAGAGAGTTCTGACTGAAGAGGCCATCGATATATTTTCGACTTCCAGCGACGAGGTCCCAGATGTTGCTCAGGATCAACCTTCTAAATCCCAGTTAGACAGGCTAATGAGTGAGGGCGACCTCGAAAATGACCTGAGCGGTGGAGGGTCTCTGGCAGATCTCCTATCTCCGCGAAGGAAATTGGAGACGCCTGTTTTAAAAGAGGATGGAGATTTTTTGACATGGAGGCTCACGCCTGCTTTTCAAATTCGGGGACCATTCAGTATACAATTCATTACCGATTTCCGCAAGAAACATCCGCTGCCATCGCTTGAATAAATAATTGAGATTTTAACATATGGTTGTTGGATATATATACTCCGAGACCAATGGCAATATTTTCTATGTCAAGTTCCGGGTAAAATAAATTGTTTAGCATTCGAGCCTCGGCATTCACAGCCGAAGGCCAGCCTTGAAATATTAAAATGCGAGGTCGATTCTCGCGGGATGTATTCTAGAAATTTTGCTAATATTAGCAACGAGCGATATTATCGGAGTATTCGCTTGGGAGAAGGTATTCTCAAGATATAGATGCACAGATGGCTAAACATTTAGGATTTTATGAGAATGCAGGGGTATACAAAGACGCAAGTTATGAAATTCCAAGAATGCTTCATCTCTTCATTGACACCATAGATTAAGCTGGGAGAATCAGTAGTCGGGTACTTTAACAATTATATTAGACCCCCCGAAAAGATTTAGGTACTCTTCTCGTCAACCTCTACACCCGTTTGTGCAGGTGTTTTGCCGGACACAACCCCCTTCCCGCTATCCGCCTCGAGATCAGAATCCGAACGGGCAGCGGCGTCGAATTCCTTCTTTTCTCGGAAATACATGAAAAGAAAGTAGGCGATAACTGCGATCCAGTATACGTTATACGAGATAACGGAACCATACGTTGCAGAATTTTGCCAACCAAAAACTATTAGACAGGCGCGAGTGTTAGCTCCTGAAACCCGTTTCGTATATTAGGTTATATAGCCAGTGGAACTTACGAGCGTTGAAGATACCCCAGCCGCCACCGCCGTTGAATTGAGGTGAGCAGCAGTTGACGTGCCAAACACTCTTCCTGATATCGTAGGATCCTGGCCCTGCACCCGTTTCCGCAACATCACCGCCTACCAGTTTTCCGTACTCATACATCTCGAGCGTCCATACGCCTCGAGAGAAAAGACCGGCGGCCACAAGGTACAGGAAGCAAGTTGATATGATAAGGAAGATTTGTAAGTGAAACATATTGCCGCCCCTATTGAAAGAAAATTAGTAAATAGTTCGGAGTCCACTGCGCCGGGGGCTGTGGGTAACTTACTTGTACATAATGAAACCGATCAAAAGGCCAGCCAGAATACCGGTAATAACGGGTATCGGGAAGGAGCTGGCGGGGAATGAGAGACCAACGCCTCCGACGAAAATGACTGCCTCGAGCCCCTCGCGAACGATGGTGATAAAGGGCAGGATAAACAGGGAGTATTTCTCGAGTTTCTCTCCCCAAGTCGTATCTTTGCTGGGTGCCTGGAGGGCCCTGGTAATTTTCTGCTGCCATTTCGTTTGAAGCTTTGAAACTCGTAGAATGGCTGCGCCCATTATCTGTCATCGGCGGTTAGTGACAACGTTTTAAATTTTGGGAATATTAATCCTTGTGCATAAATTAAATAAGTTGTAAAATTTGAAATCCTTACTGTGATAATAACGCTTGCGATCAAGCAAAATATGCCTTCCCACAGGCCTTCAGATTGGGCCCATGCATCGACACCGAGCCGATAGAAGGCACCGATCATGCCACCACCAATAGCGAGCACCAGAATGAAACCGGTTATTAAACCCAGCCAGACATGTCTACGCAAGCGAACATACGCTGCCCGATCGCTATCCGGTGTATCGAATGTCTTCTTAAGAAAGGAGAGTAGGATAGCAGCGATAATCGCGGTCTCAAGCGACTCGCGAAAGACGATAAAGAACACTATTCAAACCCGCGCGACATAATTAGCACCGCTACTACAAACCATGGCAATGCGCAATATCAATGCGTGGGTTGCATTGCCCTTGACAGATTTGTGAAACGTTGTTACGTACCTGGAACTGCGAAGACGTTCACCATCTTTGGCGCAGTGATCCGTGATCAATATGATTTACTTAGATAACTCTTAGATCCGAAAGATAAACCACCAGAGGCGGATCTGATAAAAACGGTGGAAGATAATTATTGATCTTTAAGGGAGAAAGGAAAAGGGAAAGAGATGCTCTCTTCAAATCATATCAGATTGCGGGAGCTGCGAGGGAAAATGTCCGTTACCCACACAATCGGTCGACTGGCAACCGCGGAATCGTTTTCAAAACGAAGCTAGTTCGCAAATGCAAGGAGTTCCTGCCACCCCGGCCAAGCAGGTGATCGATGCGCTGCACAATTGTCGATTTTTCGAAGGCTGGCCGCCGCTACCTATCCCGCGGGCATTTGAGTTCAACGGTTTTCTCCGGGTCCACGCTCGTTCAATCCGGGCATGGTCCAGTAATCAATATCGATCGCCCGAATATGCATATGCACGAAGTGGATAGTGACTTATCTACTTAGCTAAGAAGGCAGAAACGAAACGAAAAGGAATCATGCCGAAGGAGGGGAAAGGATTTTTAACAAGCTTTACTCAGCCGGCACTGCTGAACCGACTATCAGGCAAGGAATCCCAAGACACCCTGCAAGCTTTCGGTTCAGCGAAACTGTTAACTGCGTGGGAGCATGTCGCACACGACTGCATGGAAGCCGGACCCACATTAGGTTTTGATCCCTGTCAATCGGGTCGCACCACTTCTACGCTTGGCAGCTCGGATCAGATAACTTTACTTTTGGGCGGTAGTCAGGGTTCACAGGTCACCTCGGGGCCGGTCTCTCTATTCGTGTGGCCGTGTGGAAGTATCCTAGCTGCGGTGCTAAAGAACGGGGGAAACTTGAAGGAAGATACTTAAGTAGCTATTCAGCGTCCAGATATCGATTGAGAATCGAATATATAACGTCAAGTGGAGGAGTGGCCTCTGGACAGTCTATGGCTCTGTGCTCGCAGCTAGAGTATCGAGGTCTACAGAATTTAAAATCGCGCGCTGACGTCTGTCACACGGTGTTTCCCGTAGGTGCGGGACAAATTAAACTGCGGGTTAACCAAAGACGGGACTGCTCCTTCTCAGCATCGTACCGGCCGAAATCGGCCAAGGAAATTCAGGTTTTCGGTTCAGTTGCCGCACGGAATTTCGAGATACAGATTCGAGACTAACAAAACAGATGGATGCTATCATGGCAGGAGCAAATGTACAAAATTGTCAGCCTACGATCATACCAGAGTCGACCCTGGAGCTCTATTTCCATCAGCTTGATACCGCAGCCCCACTCGGGGATCAGCCCACCCCCGCTAATTTGCAGGGTTCCAAAGCGCGATTCGCTGGAGCGTGGGATGCATACTCGTTACATAAGTTAGTCCTCAATCAAGAATAGGAAACAGAAGAGCGCCGGTTCTCGAGCTAAGCTCTCGATCGAAGTTGGTTGGTAGGGCGCCTCCCATGGAGTAACATGGCGTAGAAAGAAAAATTTTTTCGTGAGCCTCGAACCACCTTTAGCGAGAGGTTGGGAGGGTCCTCTGGGATCGCATGACCCGCGAGGTGCCCTCGATCTCGATGCATTATCTGATGGCAAACTTATTTCGACTACAATCTGATGCATCCGATAAGATTTATGAATCGAGGATTGAAATACCACGAGGCAACGCAATTCGTATATTATGTCTACATCCGAAGATATATTTATCGAAGCCGTGAAGGCCAAGTCTTGTCGGATCGATCAAGCCTTTTGTAGTCCGTATTGGCGATGGGCTGGGCAGCCAGGACCCCACTCCTCCAAGGAATTTTACAATCCCCTGCTTGACTCAAGACTCGGACAAAAGCTTGAAGGTGCCGGCTTCTGAGCACCAAGTACGAAAACTAAGCAGAAAAAGCAGAAATGCACGAGCTACTTGCTGGGGCGGAAAACATCTCCTTGCCTTCCTGCTTGACAAGGAAACAACCCTCCCAGACCACCTTCCTCACCAATTGAAAGTCAAAATCGTTCTGAGATGCCGAAGGTGGTATCGTTTGATCAGTTGATTATCTGATCCGTCCGCTTGAAGGCTGGAAAACTTTCTTTTCTTTTCTTTCTTTTTTCCAAAGAGTGGTCGGACCCACAATCTATCACATTCCGTAGCTTCATTCACGAGACGGCGCTCCGATGTTGCTTCAAGTCGCAGAAGCAAGCCTAGGCTGGGAAATGGATCCCTGTAGACTCCATGCCGCTGCATGATATCGCTAACGGTCGAGTCCCAGCGACAGTTGAGGAAAAAATTCACGAGTGGGATGTCACTGGCCCATGGACAAGGTCGCGAGCCAAAGCCGGCGGATTGATCCGATAATCCAAATTCCTCTCTGGTTGCTGCTTCGGATCCCTTCCACTATGAAATAATAATAATCTTATCAGATCATTCAGCTGCTTCCCAGCTATCTTCTTTTCATACCTTACAATCAATCACCGACGTCCTTCGGATTGTCTGTTCCTCAAGGCGCAACCTAATTTACAACGCAACGCGTCAATATATCGGGATGAAGTCGTTCGTAGCGGCCTCCCTCCTCTCTCTTATCCCTTCGGTATTCTCTAAAACTGTTACATATGACTTCAATGTAACGTACACGACAGCGAACCCGGACGGGCAGTTTGAGCGCCGTGTAATTGGCATCAACGGGAAATGGCCTATTCCCACAATTGATATTGATAAAGGCGATAGACTAGTTGTGAATCTATTCAACGGTTTGCCGGATGCAGAGACCAGTCTTCACTGGCACGGTCTGTTCCAGAATGGAACTAACTATATGGACGGCCCTGGGAGAGTCACACAGTGCTCACTCGGTCCTGGTCAGAGAATGACATACAACTTCACAGTGAGTGGCTCGCAAACCTGGTACTAAATAAAAGCTCGTTCTGATCCATGTCTGTTAGATCAATCAACCAGGAACATATTGGTACCACTCACATATCAAAGGCCAATATCCTGACGGTATCCGTGGGCCCCTGATTGTGCGCGATCCTAAAGGTCCATACGCCAAAAAATATGACGAGGAAGTTGTCATTGCGCTTAGTGACTGGTACCACGATGAGAATCCTCCTCTGCTAAGGAAGTTCTTGTCTGTTGGGAATCCCACGGGTGCGGAACCGGTACCTAATTCTGCGCTCATGAACGAGACGCAAAACATGCCATGGCACGTTCGTCCTGGCCGGACTTATATGGTCCGTGTGGTAAACATGGCTGCATTTGCGGCGCAATACTTCTGGATCGAGGGTCACAAGATGTCGATTATTGAAGTCGACGGGGAGTACACCGAGGAAGCCGAAGCCGAAATGGTTTATCTCACTGCAGCGCAGAGAGTTTCTTTCCTCTTGACCACCAGGAATGATACTTCTGAGAATTTCGCGATTGTTGGAAGTATGGACCAGGTTAGTGCGAGGATTGTCAGATCGAGTTTTGCATATTTGCAGTATTGACCAATGTTATAGGATCTCTTTGACCAAATTCCTGACGGCCTGAACCCTAATGTTACCGGTCACCTTATCTACGATTCTTCGAAGCCTCTACCGGAACCTGCCTTCGTTGATGCGTTCGAACCATTCGATGATTTCGGCTTGGTTCCGTTAGACGGCGAAGACCTCTGGGAGGATCCTACCTATTCCTTCTCACTCGAAGTGATGATGGACAACCTCGGGGATGGCGCAAACTACGCTTTCTTCAACGGTATAACCTACGTCGCTCCTAAAGTCCCAACCCTCTACACCGCTCTCAATTCCGGAAATCTCAGTTTGACTCCAGAAATCTACGGCCGAGATACAAACCCCATCGTTTTCAAGCATCACGATGTAGTCGAGTTAGTTCTTAATAACAACGACCCCGGAAAGCACCCGTTCCATCTTCACGGCCATACCTTCCAGCTGGTATACCGCAGCGACGTTGACGCCGGTCTTTTTAATGCCTCTGATGAATCCATCGAGTTTGCCAAGAAACCGATGCGACGAGATACTGTTCTGGTCAATCCAGGCGGTAACATAGTCCTGCGATTCCGTGCAGATAATCCTGGAATTTGGTTGTTCCATTGTCACATCGAGTGGCACATTGAGTCCGGTCTCATTGCCACTTTCGTCGAGGCCCCGGATGTCATGCAGAAGACGCAGACTATTCCAGAGGATCATTTGGCCGTTTGTAGGGGACAAGATCTCCCAGTGGTTGGAAATGCGGCGGCGAATGCGGAAAACTACTTGGATCTCACTGGGCAGAATTTGAGCCCTCCTCCACTACCAGCAGGGTGAGTTTGCATTATGCTCTTAATAAAACCGTTAACATTTGCTAACCCGTATTTGCGACGTAGTTTTACTGCTCGGGGTATCGTTGCGCTGGTATTCAGCGTCATTGCCGCCTTCATTGGTATCGCCGTAATCGCATTGTATGGCAGCCAGGAATTCAAGCAGAAGAAGGCTTGATGCTGTTTTGATTTCAGTTGCTGC
This sequence comes from Arthrobotrys sphaeroides, assembly GCA_036971245.1. Classification (NCBI taxonomy): domain Eukaryota; kingdom Fungi; phylum Ascomycota; class Orbiliomycetes; order Orbiliales; family Orbiliaceae; genus Arthrobotrys; species Arthrobotrys sphaeroides. Next base: position 299,360 of record JAJTTW010000009.1, on the reverse strand, counting down.
CTTGTAGGCGCAGCCAGTTTTGGTGTTTTGCCCTTTTCGCGATCCTAAACGCTAGCATAGCCTGCTGTATATATCGTAATAATGAAGCAAACGCGAAGACCGCTTTGCAATGAATCGTCATCAAAAAGAACTTAGAGCATGGTGCTCGCATATATGTGGCGTCATAGTCGCCGGAATAATCGTACATTCATATCGTACACTGTCGCTGTATTCGCTACCGTCAGGACCCTCTCACTTCCTGTCCTAGCTTATCCAAAGCCTGCTCGTATATCTGCAAGGCCTCCTCACTGAGTTCGGGAGCATTTCCTTTCTTGATACCGAGTGCATTGCCCCTCCTGACCTTCCCGATTCCTCCCCACCACCATCTTGCTTCGCTATCCTCGACTAAGCTCCACGTGCTGCCGTCGTTACCCGCTCGGGCGGTTCTCCCGACGCGGTGGATATAATCCTTCTCGTTTCTTGGCGAATCGTAGTTAATAACCAAGCGTGCATTGGGTAGGTCAACACCTCTCGCCATTAAATCCGTAGATATCAGGATATCTATCGTCGAAGCCTTGAACTTGGCCGTGTTGGCTGATATTTCTCTTTTACGCTTGTCTGAAGTAGATACTGCGATGCTCCAGGTTTTCTTCCCGCCGCCTTTCTGCCTCTTGCTGAGCTTCTTGGCAAAGAGTAGCTCAAGAAGTCTCGCAAGTCGGGATGCCGACTCGTTTGATTTGGTGAATATTAGTATACCGGATTCCGTCTGGCTATCGGACAGGAGTTTTGCTAGTATTAGAGGCTTCTGAGTCGGGTTGGGAACCGGATAATAGTGTTCTTCCAAGGTAGAGGGTAAAGAGTTAAGTTCTCTTATTCCTTTGTCCGGCTTTCCATCAACTTCACCGTCTTCAGACTCGTCCATATTTATCTCATGGCCACCAATGTCATCTACCGCTATTAATTGTGGTCGTCTGAGTTTTAGACCAGCAAGTCTGCCAACATCCCTTGTCATTGTGGCTGACAAGATTACCTTCCTAACAGTGTCGGCCGCGCGCTTTGGGGTCCGCAGACCTATTGACGTGATATCAAAATTGATCTGTTCGCCCTCCGTCGAAAACGGTTTCTGTAGCTCATCCCCCACAATATCGACCCAATCCTGGAAGCTTTGGCTTAGTAGCCTGTCTGCTTCGTCAATTACCAACCATTGGAGATGTTGGAGCGTGAAACGAGGATTTTTTCGAAGGTGCTCGACCAGTCTGCCAGGTGTCGCTACGAGAATATCGGCACCGGTACTCCCAATGTCGTTGGCTATGATATGATCCTTTTCGACTTCGAAAGCACGGGTCCCAATCGCAGTGTTGACTTTCAGCGACGTTCCAGAGGCGAGAGATTGAGCTGTCCGCTGGACTTGGGTCGCTAACTCGTGTGTGGGAACGATAATGAGGGCGTAGGTATGCGGCACCACACGGTTGAGCAGGCTCGCAAGGATAGGAAGCAGATATGACAATGTCTTCCCTGAGCCCGTGGCAGCGGACACGAGGAGGTCTGGCCTGGGAGTGGAAGGTGGGAGACGGCTGTCTGGGAGAAGAAGTGGTAAGAGCGCCGATTGGACGGGGAATGTGTTCGTAATCTCGAGATTTTGCAAGCGGTCTAAAAGACGTCCCGGTAGGTTAAATGAAGCGAATGGCGGCCTCTGCGTCGTCGGGACTGTCGTAGGCTGGGACAAGTAGGACGGAAGTACGGCACTCGGGTCCACCTTTTGCGTCGGTGCCTGGGCTGGTTGCGGTAGTGGATGGAGGCCCTGTAACGGCTCCTCCGGGATAGTCTCTTTAATTGCTATCTTTGGACTGGCGCTTAAGATGTCGGCCCTATACTTGTCGAACTTCGAGAGAATTGATAGATGCCCGGTCGAGAGCTCTTCGTTCTTCTTGGATTTCTTCTTGTCCTTCTTTGAAGTCGGCTTGCCATCTGTACCCGCAGGCGTCCCTTTCGAAGGTACCGGCTCATCGATATCCATACTCTCATTTAGCACCTCTGCTACACTCTCTTCCACCGTCAGATCGGTATTCGATACATCGGCGAGGGGTGCGAAAGACGCCTCTGGGGTCACCGGCCGTTCCTCTTGTCCATTGCGATTCTCTTTGGTTTTAGACTTGTCCTTCTTCGATTTCCGAGTCTTTGAGTCGACGGGCACCTCCGTACTAGGCCCTGCGATCTCCGTATCCCTCTTTCGTTTCTTCGACATGTCGGAGGCGGTCTTTAAGGTTGGATGTTGGTGAGAGTGTTCTGTCGCAAAATTTCGCCCGTTGTGAGGATATTGGCGGGAAGAAGTCTTGGCTGCGATAGAGCCTCATAACAATCAACGCCAATTGAAAACCAACGACCTGTCCACATCTTTGCTGTCCTCAACTTCACTGCGATCAGGGGCCAGTGGGCCGGTGTTCGCTTCAGATGCGACAAATATACATTCGGCAAGATGTCGTACAATATAGCGTATGCTTTCCATCTAATTGGTTTCTCAGCGGGTGTGCTAATGGCTGTCGCGTGTCAGGATGGTCTCGGACTTCTTCTTCCCCCAGCCTGGGGGCGTCGAAAGTCACATATACCAGGTTTCCAGCGTTCGTTGCTCTCAAAATCCGTGTACACGTAGACGAATCCCGGCTGAAGGGTTTTATTCCTAGAAATTGGTTGACCGAGGGCACAAAGTCGTCATCATCACACATTCGTACGGAGACCGTACCGGGGTCCGATATCTTGCCAATGGCATTAAAGTCTACTATGTTCCGTTCTGGGTCGTCTATCGGGAGTCGGCTCTCCCGACAGTATTCTCATTCTTCCCGATATTACGCCAGATAGTCCTTCGGGAACGTATCGATATTGTTCATGGGCATGGTAGCTTGTCCGCGTTTTGCCAGGAGGGCCTCTTGCACGCCAAAACCATGGGTCTGAAGACCTGTTTTACGGATCATAGTCTGTTTGGATTCGCGGATGCTGCGAGTATTCTCACAAATAAGCTCTTGAAGTTTACGTTAAGTGACGTAGACCATGTCATCTGCGTTTCGCATACCTGGTAAGACACAGGCGGAGAAATCGTAAGCGCTTATTCGTCGCTGACAGCTTGATAGTAAGGAGAATACGGTTCTGAGGGCCGCCCTAGACCCCTTTACTGTATCGGCAATACCAAACGCTCTGGTATCTAAGGATTTCAGGCCTGCCGAAACACCGCCGCCGACCTCCACGATCACGATCGTTGTCATATCTCGCCTATTCCCGAACAAAGGCTGCGATTTACTAGTCGCCACGATCCCACGGATCTGTGCCCAACACGAGAATGTTCGATTTATCATCGGAGGCTCGGGGCCTAAGGCTATTGATTTGGAGCAGATGATCGAGAAGAACGTTCTACAGGATCGGGTTGAGATGCTCGGGCCAATTCGACATGAGGATGTTCGGAACGTTATGATAAGAGGCCAGATTTATTTACACGCCTCCTTAACGGAAGCCTTTGGAACGGTTATCGTCGAAGCGGCATCCTGCGGTCTCTATGTTGTGTGCACGCAGGTCGGTGGCATTCCCGAGGTTTTACCGAGTGAGATGACCGTTTTTGCGAAGCCCGAGGAAGACGATCTCGTCGCTGCGACCTCGAGGGCTATCCACGCTATCAAGTCCGGCACAGTTCGTCCGGAAATGTTCCACGACCAAATCAGGCACATGTACTCTTGGACAGATGTCGCAGAGCGAACTGAAAAGGTTTACGATGGGATAATGAGGCTCCGGAGCTCGCGCCTTATCGACAGGCTTAAACGCTACTACGGATGCGGGGTCTGGGCGGGGAAATTATTTGTCCTCTGTGCGGTAATCGACTACCTGCTCATGATGTTCCTAGAGTTTTGGTGGCCGAGACGCAATATAGATGTTGCGAGGGACTGGCCTCGGAAGCGGGTCATTCGGGAAGAAAGCCCTTCGCAAACAGATGCCGAAGACCCGGAAGAAACGAATGGGTGGGTTTCGGACATGCAGAATCAGGAGTGATGTCACTGCAGTTGGGACGAGATCTCTCTATTACCGGACATATTCCATAGCTACGGAGGGTTTGACGGGTTCCAAGGTCCCTTCAACCGTGGTTGGTTACTCGCTTTGTTCACAAGGTGGCACGTGCTGTCTGGTGTCCAGATTCATGTCGTCTCAGGCCCGGAGCTGAAGCCAACAAGGCCAACAAGGCCAACAAAGGCACAACGTGGGCTTCTAACACACATATCGCTTCGATTGTGCATCTCTTTACGGGTCAGGGATTGTTCTTCTCGAATAATGGCACCCCGGAACCTGCCGTCTATCGCCCCGTCTTAAGCTGGTCCCAATATTATACATCTTGGCCCTCGAAGCTACGGTTCCATCTGGAACTACGTTTCATCGTCCCAAAGCTAAGATGGATATTTTGCGACACAGAAAAGAACATCGAGTTAGCCCCTGGTTGCCATAACACTGGAAGCCTGTACACCCGAAGCCCTATTCAAATATGTTTCGGCGGAGCCAGTTAGAGCCTCTTACAAATTATGGTAGACCCGAAAGGAACTTTTCCACGGACAATATCTATATTCATTGTCTAAGAAATCGTATATTGGCTAGTTCGGAAAGCATGTACGCATTCAAACAGTTGCATCTACGTCTACAATCAAACTTCACATCGCAAGCTTGACCTCGTAGTCCAAATCTCTATTCACAAATCCTCATTTACTCACTTATACTCCAAAAACCATGGGCCTGGGTAATAATATACCGGAGACCGCCAACGAGTTCGAAGGATACGGATTCCAACATGAGCTGGATGAATACATCAACAGTTTCGCTCAGGAAGATGGACTCAATCTGTTCTTCGACGAAGCGTATTACGATGGAGTTGGAGAAACTGGAGGACTTCCCTCTTCTCTTCAAAGCGAGGGTTTCCAGCCTTTCTTTAGTATCCCCGATTCCGCTATCGATCCACGGTTAAGAACCGAGCCAGATGTATCGGACGAGAGTTCCCATGGTCCTCCTCCTCCGCCTCCTTCCATGACCCTCGGTCCCGTTGTAGCTGCACCTGGGTTATCCCACACTCCAACAAGGAAACTTCTTCGGAAGTCCAAACGGGAGGAAAGTACCCACGACCATAGCTCAGAGGCTAAATACCCGCTTTACGATCGAAGACTGTATGAAATGGCAAAACATCAGGGTACGCCGCTCAGGCTCCCTTCCTCGACTCCTAGCCAAGTTTCAGGACATACCGCAGGATTCAATACTGGCGGTGTTCCGCCTCTGGAGATCAGCCAAGCAGCAATCGATGAATTCCTCGCATCCCTGGATACAATGCCGCTCGATCAGAGCATAGGGGATATTATGATGACGGACGCCAGCAGTCCTGTTCAAGTCGGGATCCACCAAGCATCGACCAATATGCCCGTCATCAATCGAGAAGAATTCATCCGCCGCATGCTTGCACCTTCGGCACCGCTTGTGCAGCCCTCGGAAAAGCGGAAACGTGGCAGACCAAAGAAGGATGAGGTGGATGAATCGCATCAAGTGGTAGCGCCCCCTGTAGTCCAACCTCTCAATTCATATCATACGCCGAATCGGGTTACAATGCAGCCATCTGGCTACTCACAGACACCCTTGATTCCAAGATCGGTCCCAAGCTCCCAATTCCCCACCCCGCAGTATTTCCCTCCAGCTCCGGTCACGCCTTCAATCACACTCCCAAGCTCATCTCGATCAACCCCACATCCTAGGTCCGACGCAGATGACGCAAACCCTCCCGCCAAACGCTCAAAGGTTGACAGAAGGTCCGTTCATCGATCCATGTCTAGAAAGGAGCAGGCGTACCAGGACATGGATACCAAAGTCAAACTCTACGACGAAACCAACATCCACGAGCTACTCTATTACCCATCGACCAAACCAGGTCGCACACCGTGCTTTTGGATTCAACGACACCCTTACGCGAATACCAAGGTTTACGAGGACCACTACAAAACCTGGTGCCGATATCGTCACTGCAAAGGCGTTGAAACTCAGGAGCTAATCCGCACCGCGACCGGGGAAGTCAGAGAAAAGAACTACAAGCATCCGCGGACAATAATCGCCGGGAACTACCAGGTCGCCGTTGATTGGGAACACGTTACCGATGAGATCGTTACGTTCCAGAACGACCCTGAAGGCCAGTACGAATACGACAAGCGGAACGTCTTCGATACCATGGAGTGCTTTTTCCATCTTCGGTGTTTCGAACAGCTCGTGGATTTCCCGCAGGTGGTCAGGACACAACTAGTACAGGTTGACCACAGGGTTCTGCATAAGGACAAGACTACGAATAAGATTACTAAGAGGAAGAATAAAGGCGGTACCAACGCTGCGGAGATCGAGTGGTATTTGAAGGAGGATGCGGAACAATGGATGCAGAGGGCGCAACTGGATTGGGGCTTTAATCCCCTCCCGGGAAGCGACGAGAGCCTTGAGAAGGTCTTGCTGAATGGCAAGAAACAATACAATGACAAGAAGGGGAGCAAGTATATGTTTGCGAGCAGCGAAATGGGAAGTCCGGGACCCTCGGAGCGTTGAGAAGTTGCCTGTTTGAACCGTAATGCCTTCGATGGAGTGTAAAATCCTCTTGGTTTGAGGAGCGATTAATTGATTCGGTACACTGCTGCATGGAATATCGAGGATACTGTTAGACAATGTACACGTTCAATAGAGTCAGGTTCCCAGAGTGGCATTTGTATCAGAATACGTTATAGAATGTTTAGGATAGCAAGTTGTTTCTCAATGACAGTGTCGGAAAGGTCCCCCAGTTGACAGGGTAGCTACCACGTTACCACAGCCACACTTTGGCCTGGCTTGGCATTTGTGGTGCAGGTCACATGACACTTTTTGAGCTCAAAATGCGCTGAGGGACCCTCGACAGAGCTTTGGGTTTGTGATAACTTCGATGGTGGTGAGAAGAATCTGGTGATGGTGATTAGGAGGCCTGGATGAGGATTATACAGTCCGAACAGCTCTAATAGCAGTCGGCGTCTTCGAAGCGAAGTGCCTGGCTGTCGACTGTCCTCTCTCACTAGAGCGTTGCGTTGGGGTATGTTGGCAACACGCTTTCCCAATGCCGAGCCTCGAAATAAGGTGGTGAATTTCACCCTCAAACCCACCGCTTAAGCCCACTGGCAGCTGGCCACCGGCATGGCACGTATGGTATGCACACCGCTATTGGGCTTTCCAATGATTTACTCCGGCTCCCGTAGAATCAAGCCCGTCCAAAAGGCTTGACTTCAGCTTTCTAAGTTGTAACCGACTCTTAGATTGAGCACGAGCTCGGAACCGCTGCGACCTACTCATGTCATATTGAATGCTCAAGCCCACAACGCAACATCCGCGCGTTATTTTGGAGCTCCAACAACCGCAGAATCGAAGCTCGAAGAACAAAGAAATAAAACCATGTTGGTGCCGTGCCATAGAGAACGGGCTTCCTTCGCGGGCTCGGATACTTTGTATGAATACATCATAGGTGAAAGGGACGCGTCTGCGTCGTATGTTTATCATAGGCAAGAGAGGAGCGTCTTCTGTTATTAGCAATTGTTTCGCACTTCCCTCCTACCCCCCGCGTTTGAGATTTGACACCAGACGGTATGGTGGTTTATGGATATTGCGATTCTCGTATTTTCTATACTGCCACAATCAAGTTTTAAAACCTAACATCTTCGAGCGTAATCTTTCTCTCATAACTAAGAACCTCTCTCGTCTCAATTCCTAGATTAATCGATTTAGGACGCAAGGCAAAGGTCTCGCGATCCAAGCGTCGGCGCGAGACCTAGATTCCACAAGAGCCCACAAGAAACACCACAAAAACGAACCCTTACGATGGTTTGCGAGTACATTCTATTCACTTTCCCGAACTGCGGGTGTCCAGCTCTCGTTCCTCTCCGGTTTTGTGATCAGCACCTCGATCCGAACCACACGGACTATGTAGACTCGCCAGATACACTCAACAACCCGGCGCGAATCACAATGCTCTTCTCCGGCCCTGGAACGCCGATAAGCATAGAGATTTACACCAAAATGTGCGAGGTGTACGATAGCCCTCTACTGTCGAAAGACGCCAGTTTGAGCAGCGAAGCGAAGCAGGAAGTCTATGAGAAAGCAGCACTCTATATCATGAATATGCAGGCAAAGAAGGTCCGCTGGCACGACGGTGGGATGGTAAAAGCTGGATTCCACACAAAACTCTGCCGGTACCACGTTATCTACCCAGATTGCAAGAATATCCAGATCCAGAAACCATCGCCGGATACCTACTGGCCGTTCTTTGAGACCGATTGCTTCATTCACTCGGGCCGCTTCGTGCATGATAAAGAGCGAAATCAATGGAGTATCACCGGACGACCTATCCCGGAGCATTTTGATGAGCCGTTCAAGGAGAAATTCAATAAAGCACTCGCAGTAAGATTCCAGATCCAGGCAACGGAGTATAATCGGCTGAAAGAGCTAACTCGTGGGAAGGCACTTAAGGATTTACGAAGTACTAGTCCCGCCAGGGTAGACTCTGGGCCCGATGACAAAGGTAGTGATGGAAGTGGAAGCGAATATCACGATTCCGGGGGCGAGGAAAGTGGTGAGGAACCAACCGCCACGGCTGTGCGCGATGAGCTTGAGGATGATCCTGAGGGAGCAGGGAAGACCGGAAAAGACATCAAAGATAACACGGCAAAGAAAAAGAAGGGTGCAGCGGCGAAGAAGAATAAGGGGAAACCAGAGAAGGTCGAGGTGCCCGTCACAACCAAGGCCGATGCAAAGAAAAAGCCTGCACCTAAAAGAAAAGGGAAGAAAGACGAAGATGGTGCATGGAGAGGCTCGAGCGAGGATGAGGATGAGGAAGAAGAGGAAGCACCTGGAGATAAAACGACAAAAAAGACCGGTGCTAAAAAACCAAAGGTCGGCAAGGGAGATGGCCCGGATGCGAAGAAGGAGGGTAAAAGAACGGATAGAGGCATTGATAGTAAGAATGAAAATAAGACAGAGAAAGGAAGCAAGGAGAAGAAGAAGAAGAAGGAGGAGGAGGAGGAGGAGGAGGAGGAGGAGGAGGAGGAGGAGGAAAAGGGAAGCAAAGATAAGAAGAAGAAGAAGAAGGGAAAAGGAAGCAAGGACAAGAAGAAGAAGGAAGAGGAAAGCGAGAACAAGAAGACGGATAACACAAAGGATGAGAAGACGAACAAGAAGACGAATAAAAAGGATACAGCCAGCGGTACAACGACTACCACAACAGAACCAAAGCCTACTGGGGAAGACGCAAAGAAGAGAGCGGCTTCTGGGTCCCCGCCAGATAAGAAACGAGCTGTTAGACGACGAAAAGAGGCAAAGGGCCGTTCATCTGCACGTGGAAGCGAGGATTCCGGTGGAGACAGCGAACACTCCAACGGAGATACCGATAAATCGGATGAAGGTGTCGGCTGGAACGTCAGCGCCAGTGAAGATAGCGATTTTGAAGAATTGGCCCCAAAGAAGAAAGGCGGGAAGAAACCAAAGGCTACGAATGCGAAGAAAGGGCCTGGAGCTAAGAATAATAAAGGAGAACCCGATGCTAAGGGTGACAAGAGAGAGTCTGACCCCAAGAACGGCAAGGGAGAGCCTGATCCTAAGGACGTAAAAGGAGAATCCGAATCTATAGATGAGAAGCCTCCTCCAAAGGGAAATGGAACGGGGAACAAAAAGAACGAGTCCGGGCCGAAACCACCACCAAAGAAGAAGAATAACGGGCGCAACAAAGCCTCCGACCAATCATCCTCATCTAAGGATAGTTTTGAGACCGCTAAGGAAACTAGATCGTCCAAGGGATCGAAGGAATCAGACACAACACTCAAACAGAGGCCAAAAAGGGGGCAACAAGAACCAGAATTCGGAGGACTACGTGCACGTGGGGCAGTGCCTAGCTTCGATGAAGTTGGCTCCGGGATGAGACTCTATCGTGCCCCGGGCCACAAGAGTGAGCCATTGTTCACGAAGAAGGAGATTGAAGAGATCAACTTCCCGGCTCCGAGCCAAACACTTGACGAGATTTTCGACGGATGGGCAGAGACTCAGGGATGGAGCAAAACGAGTGACTGGTAAGCTTATGGATATACGTTCGGGGTATTGGGCCATGGGGGCCTTCGTATCCTGCTTGAAAGCTATTCTATTCCTACTATATATTCGAGAGTGCAGTTTGGGCCTGAGTCCCAGGGGTAGACGTTAGTTAGGGTCTATGATACCGTTAAAGCATGTACACATATACCGAACCTACACATGCATATGGGGGGATTTGTGTATCGACTAAACCAATTCGTAGCAGATCTTGATCTAACGTTATAATAATAATAATTTGATATACATTTTGGCGGGTAGTCCAACACTTCACCCTGTTGCAATTGTTAGACAGCATCCGGACCTGTCTTCGCCCATATCGACCTCGCATACCTCTAGAGCTCTATATTCATGGTTTCGAATACCATATGCGACACGACTGGTTTTGAATAATCTTTAGTAGATGGCTCGATAATAAAATACTCATTTCCCTACTGATTCCATACATTACACTGCCTTAAGTTATCACCGAACGAGATTACCGACTACGTACGTCCACAAGAGCGCTAATGAGCAGGTTCCAGGACAGCAGAGCGCCTTGCGCCATTTATACGCGGTTGTTTCCGGATGGCTCCCACCCATGCGCATATGCATAACGCATGTTGAAGCTCCTGATCTATAGACGGATAACTTCAATGGAATGCGCAGACACCACTATTCCAATACTCTCATCTCATGTCTAGGATGCCGATGCGATATCCCCAGCTGTATAGTCTCCTCCTCCTTTTAGCCTCCCCAACCCTAATCTCCTCCGTCGAGATCGGGTTTCAAACCAAAAGCGGGCGATTAGAAAGCGAATGGCAATTGCGAGACGCCTGGCCACAGGGCAGAAATTGCTATTCTGTCAAGCAAAATCCCAATGACCCTATTACATCCATAAAACTTCGAACTAGCCGGACGGATATCCAGCAGAGAAGGACGCCGGAGGCGATAGGATTCTTTAATGGTAAAGACTGCAGCGAGGGAACACTTCGGTTTGTGGTATTTTATTACTTACCTCCTGATGATGCGGTGGATCAGATTTTCCATTTAAATGAGCTGCCGGCTATGTTTAGGGAATTTAATCACTATAGGGAGATTAAGCAAGACACTTTGGAATGGACGGGGCTTTTAAGCAATGCAATCAAAGACGGAAATAGTCTGAACGAGGGAGATGTGGTGTATCGGCAGACATATCTTGGATGGGTCACCCTCCCGAATATCGTGGACGTAACCGATATCCAAAGCCAGGAGAATCCATTTCCCAGGACTCACCATTGGTATCTCAGCAAAGGGTTAAGAAAATACACCTTGAGGGGCCCTGGGGGAAAGTACCTAGGTCACTTCCGCACCCAACCGTCGACGGACTTCATGAAAAGCAGAACAGCAAACCTCGAGCGCGACGAGCCACAGCGGATACTACAATCCACATCCCGAAGAGGATGGCCGGAAATCCAGCTCCGAAACTCTGCCGAGGGGTTTAGGATTAAGCCATCACCTGTTGAGATGACTACAGAATCCGAGGTCGATGGAGGCAAAAGTCCATATTTCTATGGACGCGGGAACAAGCAGAGCTTGGTACCATATCTTAGAACGATAACGTCAGATGATCATGAAGGAAATCTTGATCCCGAAGATGCAGTTGAGTGGGATGAACTGAGAAGCGAAGGTGTACCGATCCCGCAGATGTCGACTATGAAACGAATAATGCCACAATTCTCTCGCTTTGGCCAGCAGGCCGTCTCTCAAATTCAGAGTAATCTGAATGAAGACATGAATGAAGCGGGTAAAACCCCCGATGAATCTGGCTGCTCGCTCGGATGTTTCCAATACAATGCCGAAGTCTTCAGTCCACTCACACCGCTGTCTGAAAAATCGAGCATTTTTAAAACACCGACGAAGAAGGAGAATGTTTATTCCTCGGGATTTTACGGCCTACCGCAGTGGTCGATGTTAAAGAGCGACGATGCGATAAACGCTGTCGAGAATCCTAACGACTTCGAGTGGTCACCGGTTGGTAATATGGAGAGGAAGAATACGGAAACATCTAGTCATGAAGCTGCAGGAGGGGACGGAAATGGCGAGGGAGTCGAGATGCCGAGTGGGTTTGGGGATCCCTTCAAAGGATATAGAGCGCCGGGATATAGGCCGCCTGCGATTCTAACGCACAGAGGCCCTTACAAGCTCAAGTAGCTATAGACTTCGTTCACATACCCGTATATAATCAAGTAATTATAATCCGCGATTCAACCGACAAATATTGATAACTACTTTGTCATGGCGGCTTAGTCATATAAAATAGTATAGGGCGCGAAAAAATGGGGACTCTGAGCTGGTATACATTATCATTGTACAAATTTAATGTTGAGAGTGCCCATCATATCGAAAGTTTGCCGCATGCATGGACCAACCACGGCAACTTAATCTGGAGATTACATCACAATCTGAGATTCCCAAAATTCATATTTTAAATTTTAATATACATGTACTATACTACCAGTAGCTTCCACCCTACAGCCGTGAAACCCACAAGTTCAATAACATACATTCATTCGAATTCAAACATCACAACTTCATGAATTCAAGACATAGCCAACAAAACGAGAATCCCCAAAATAACCTCGAACACCGCAAAACACCACGTTACCTCCACCTGTCCCCCAACCACTTTTTTTACCTCTCCGTTTCACAGATTAAGTATCCCACACCGTAGATCGGGCTCAAACACCGTCCCGGGATCCCCTCCTGTCATCCCCTGTCAAAGTCGGCGTTGTATAGCCCCCAATGAGGAAGACATTCAACCGAACCTCTTTATTCATATGCAGCATTCTAAGTTTATTCATCCTCCTTTTACGACTTGGGCTTCGAAGATGGCGCAAAGAAGGGTGGAATGCTGGGGATACGTGGAGCGTTATTGCTCTCATGCATGTGGTTGCTAGGATGGTGTTTAGCAGTTATATTATGGTTTGGGGGACTAGTTTTTGTAAGTCCTAGAGATTATACTACAATACATATACTATCAGGGTTTCTAACTACTCCCCTTTGAATATAGCGTTAACATCGGGGGAATTCCAGAGCCATGAGCATGATATGACTCCTACACAGATCCACCACCTGGAAATTGGGAGTAAACTGAATATACCAAGCCGGATAATGCTAGTCGGAGCGTATGAAACCACTCCCCGTTCCACCAATTGTACAAGAATACCCAAGAGGCCCAGACGCTAACATATATATGCTTCGAAAGTCTTTGGTCCCTAAAATTCGTCATCCTGGATTTCTTATGGCGGATAATACGAAAACTCCCCTACGAAAGGCCAATAATGATAGTGTACGTCTCAACAATTGTTGGGACGTGGATTGCAGCTACCATCGTAGTCCTCGCCGAGTGCTCCCCGCTTCAGCTGTGGTGGCAGCTATACCCTGACCCGGGTCCGTGCGTACAGGCGAATAAGTGGTTGATCACGTATGAGGTGGGGAATATGGTGACGGATGCTATGCTACTTGCATTGCCGTTTCCGTTGCTATTTATGGCCAAGGTGCCGTGGGAGAAGTATGCATGGCTTCGTATTCATTCTGTAAGTTATAAATTTTTTTATCAATTCTAACGGGAAGATATGCAGACGAATCCGCCTATTCGCTTTATTCTCAATCGGTTTCTTCCTCCTTGCCGTTTGCATCGTCCGGATGGTTCAGGGACTGGCACAAGCACACTTCCAACTATCAAGAACAATGTGGGCATCGATTGAAATGCTCTTCGCTACAATCGTTGCGTGTTCACCGAGTATCTATTGCAATCTCCGTCGAGGTCGGGAGGGTAATAGTACGACTAACAGCAGTCCAACGATGATACGGGGTAGTCGACCATCCGGTGCATCTTCGGCCCATTTTAGCGCGGGAATGGGTAATTACAACTTCAGCGGCCGCAGCAGCAGCAGCAGCGAGAACAGAAAATCTAGATTTTCGATCGGTGGAAGCCCTGCGAGTAGTTTCATGAGTGAAGCTAGAACACGGAGTTCTTCGATCTTTAGTCAGTACTACTGGGATAGTGAGCATGATAAGAGGAGGAACAGTAGTAGGAATATGAGCGTGGTCAGCAGGTATAGTATCATGAGCAGGAATTTTAGCGTGGGTAGTAGGAATATGAGTGTTAGTAGCAGGCACAGCGGGGCACATAGGAGCAGCAGGGTAGGTAGTTATGCGGGTCCGAATTTTGATATTCCAACGTTGGATGGGGAGATACCTGGGTTTGATTTCTTCGGTGGGCAGGAGAGAGGGAGTGTGAGTGCTAGTGTGTGGACCCATGGGGGGCTTATGGAGGAAGGGAGAGGAGGCGGGGAGAAGGACAAAGGGGAAAAAGAAAAGTTCTATGTAATTGACGAGGAAGAAGGAAAGGAATTGGACGGTATCATGGTGAAGACCACATGGAGTCAGGTTTCTGAAATCGATCCGGAATGTCGGCCGGGAGTGTCTGGGATAATTCAGCCACCTAGTAGGACAATCACGGAAGAGGAGGAAGAAGTGAGCTCTTAGCTTTGTACATATGCGATGCAATGGAAAAGTTGAGTCATAGGTTCCGATTTCGCACCTCTTTCTGATAATGGGGGGTTCAGCGGGCCCCAGTTCATTGGAAACAAAACATTCTATCAGGAATTAATTTTGGCGCTCATAAATACAACCGAGCATGAAAAATATTTACAATCAGACGGAAGGTGAATAGATCACAAAGCCGCATCTGTTCTCGGATAGACTAGCTCAAGTTAAGATCACAATTTTTCAACGCCCCTTTGCGCAGCCTGGTACGGAACCGGTATGCAATCTTGATTCGAACATGAGAACCATATAAAACTTTTAGATCTTCAAAGCTGAAACTTCACCATTAGCTACGTGCTTGGTGAGTGGTGTACCGGGCCTGCTTGACAGAAACTATCCGAAATGTTTGTGTTAGCTTCCGGATATGTACCGAATAGAATAGAGTAAAGGATATACTTACGCCACTGGCGGCGCTCAGAAGAGCAATCAAACTGGCTTGGACCACATCCTCATGAATACCAACTCCCCAGACTGCGTCTTCCTTCGCAGTCTTAACGCCTTGTCCTGACTTCGACGGAGAGCACTCAATATACGCCACGGCCTTGACGTTTGTACCCGCGCTCAACGCATGTTCCTTGTAGTCCGTGACATCGAGCTCAATGCCCAGCATTCTTAACGCATTCGCCATACTAGAGATGGCACCGTTTCCCATACCCTTGATTGACCTTTCAACACCATCCAGGGCAACGATTCCCTCAAAGTGTCTCTTGGGTTGTTCTTCGACGGGCCTTCCATTGCCGTTAGCTACCACACCTGGGGGAGGCCTCCCTCGGCTAGCAGCTCTATCCGTCTTGATTTCGTAGTCGATAAGGGTGAATCTAGGGTTGCTTTTGAGGTAGTAAGAGTCCTCGAACAACTTGACAATCTCTGTAGGCTGTAGCTCTCTGTTGACAGCCTCTGTGTGTTTCTGGACAATCTTGGAGAAGGCGATTTGTAGGCCTCTCGGAAGATCGAGACGCATGTGCTGGAGGATAACCCATGCAGCACCGCCCTTCCCGCTTTGGCTGTTGACACGGATGACGGCCTCGTAGGTTCGGCCGATGTCTTGCGGGTCGAGAGGAAGGTAGGGAATGACCCACGGATCATTGTAGTGCGCATTTTCGTCTTCTCGGGCTTTGAATCCCTTCTTGATAGCGTCTTGGTGGCTCCCGGAGAAAGCACACACGACAAGTTGGCCGCCGTATGGTTGGCGAGGGTGAACAGCGATTTTGTTACAGTCTTCAACGATCTCAATGGTTTTGCTGATGTCCGAGAAGTCGATATTTGGGGGGACACCCTGAGTGTAGAGGTTCAGAGCTAGGGTGACAAGGTCGACGTTGCCCGTTCTCTCGCCATTGCCGAAGAGGCAACCTTCAACTCTCTCCGCCCCGGCCATCTGCGCCAATTCAGCTGCGGCGACAGCACAGCCTCTGTCATTGTGGGGGTGGAGAGATACGCAAACCTTCTCTCTCTCGGTGATGTTGCGACAGAAGTACTCGATCTGGTCTGCGTAGACATTGGGGGTGGACATCTCCACCGTCGCCGGTAGGTTGAAGATAAGAGGATTCTCAACCGATGGCTCCCAAACCTCCTTGACAGCGTTACAGAATCTGACCACAAACTCCGGTGAGGTATCGGAGAAAGTTTCCGGGCTGAACTCGAACTGCCATCGAGTAGCTCTCACCTTCGGATCCGGCGAGTCCTTGGTTATCGATCGTGCAAACTTTGTGCACTTGAGAGCCAGAGCCAAGCTTTCTTCCTCCGACATACCAAAGATGATACGACGGAAGCACTCGCTTGTGGCGAGGTATAGGTGGAGAATGGCATTTTTGGCGCCAATGAGGGATTCGACGGTTCGCTTGATGAAGTCCTCACGGCAGGGTGATAGAACCTGAATCGCAACGTCGTCAGGAACGGCACCGGGGGTTTCGATGATCCGTCGAGTGAAATCGAAGTCGACCTGCGAAGCCGACGGGAAGGAAACTTCGATTTCCTTGTAGCCTAGATCGATGAGGTGGTTGAAGTATCGCCATTTTTGGTCACCGTCCTAAAATTAGAACCCGTCAGTCAAGTGCACCGCAATTTATACGACAAGAGGATATAGCGAACCATTGGATCAGGAAGAGACTGGTTTCCATCTCTGAGATCCGTAGCCAGCCACCTCGGGGCCTTCGTAATGGTCTTGTTAGGCCATTGTCGGTCCGGCAGGTGAACCGGTTTGAAGGGTTTGTATTTAACGGAAGGGTCCTTGAGCCTGCGAATAGCACTCTTTGAATCAGATCACCGCCACCATGAATACAGAGCAAATGAGGCTTGAAATTGGAGGTTTTCGAATCTCCCACTCACATTGGCATGATTTCTGTCGTATGAGCCGAAGCTACCCACTTTTTTACTCCAGCGAAGCCCGAAAGAAAACGGCCTACCAAAAGCCGGCAGGTGCAATCGAAGCTACCTTGTCCACCGTCCCAAAGAGAACAAACTGTCGCGTGGTACCTGAAAATGCAGGAACAACGGTAACGAGGTTAGTTTGGACGGGAAACTCCAAAAGTGCACTTGGGAAGTCCTGTGATGCCGACGATGCAATGACTGGACTGTGGAAGGAAGATGGTGAAAGGAAGGTCAATTGAACGCAACCAACAACGGTTTTGAATCGAAGTCAAATGGCCGCACCGACGGAAAAGACTTCCAAACTAGCTTAAGTTGTGACTCAGACAGAAGACAGAAAGGAGACGACCAGACGAACCTCCGAAATCAAACCCTTCACTGCTTCGATGTCGCAAAATTAATTTCTTTTGAGAATCAGAATCTTGTTTAGCCGGGCCCTTGCTAGCGTCGACCGTCGAGCGGCGATTCCGGCAAGCACGCTCGAATTGTGTGCATCGACGGCCGTCTTGCTTGGATTCTGAATTTGCGCCAATAGCCGAGCTACGAGATGGAAAAAATTTCAATTGCAACCTGCAGCCGTTAAATTTTTTGCCCCGCCAAACGCTGCTATTCGTCGGCTTCAGAGTTCTGCCGGGGTTATGCTGGCGGACGGCACAAGGGAAACCTGCCCCGCATTTTATATCCGCCAGGGACCAGGCCGCCCAGAGCCGGTCGACGACGAGGACTCTGCAACTGTCGACTGTCCTTACACCCGCAGCAACAAACCACCAAGGCAATAATTGTGACGTGAAACTCTCTGACGGAGCTGGCCTCGATACGACGACCGAGCTTTCCCCCAGAGCGCTTCCAAGTGTATTCATTCGGGTCTCCATTCTTCGGTCCGTCGTAAATAACCGGCCTGAATTAATTAAGATTCGGTTAGTGAAGGCCGACCAGGGCGGGACTCTTTCGGCGATATGATTGGTCGGAAATACCACAGCTTCAACACTCAGAGGACAAGGGTGGTTATGGTTAGTGAGGAATACTTCAGTCACAGTGAACATTGGCAGTGGGTTAAAGGAGAACTGTTCCATTCGGCATATCTAGAACTAACTATTACACATGCGTTAATACATGCATTGATAATCAGGTCGAAGAGATGCAGGAAGAATAGGATGCAGGGAAAAAGAAAACAGCATGTTAATAGCAACAGGGCAAGATAAGCAGGATCAAGACGGAGGGTTGTGATAGATAACCCACAGTAAAGACCATTGTAGCAAGCTTGCAGGGGTGATCATCTTGAAGAACAGAAGC
Organism: Arthrobotrys sphaeroides; assembly: GCA_036971245.1. Classification (NCBI taxonomy): domain Eukaryota; kingdom Fungi; phylum Ascomycota; class Orbiliomycetes; order Orbiliales; family Orbiliaceae; genus Arthrobotrys; species Arthrobotrys sphaeroides. The sequence continues at coordinate 281,015 of JAJTTW010000009.1, read as the reverse complement.
AATTTCTTTTAAAAAAAGACAAGCAAAACATAAACCAGACCATGCACTTTAAAGACTGATAAGTCCTTGGGGCATATGTGGAATGGTGATAAAAGTCAATAGTTCAGAAGCAAAGGAGAGATACCAAGCCCTCAAGGGATGGCCATAGTGAAGAACCAACCAAGATCAAGCCAGCTCAATATTCTTTGCCTACCGCGTACCAGTTAATGATGAGCCGATCCACCTCTGCCTCTAGCACCTGGGAAGTTCTCATTATTGTGGACTTCGTCAGACGAGACATGGCTGGTATCGCGGTCAGACCCAGCATCGGATGGTCGGAAGACGTTGGTTTCACCACTATCCCTGCGGCTATGGTGGCCACTGTAGGCGAATTGAGGCATGCTATTATGGGAACGACCTCCTTGGGAAGCTGTCTGGCCACGCTGAACAGGGCTACTGGTCATACTTGGGTATCCAGCATCACCGCTATAGCTGTTGAAGAGATGTGCGCTACCGAATGGAGGAAGCTGCCGTTGTTCTTGAACCGGGGTTGAAACGAGACGCCCTCTAGGCCCGATCTCGAGTCGAACAGACGAGTCACGGCTTGAACCGGTTTGGCCGACAGAAGCGATGGTTGGCATCTGTGGAGCCGATTGGTGACGAGGAGTTGGATGACCCGAACCTAGGAAACTCCAAGGAGCATTGTCCACTCGTTGGCGAGACATTTGGTCCTGGAGCTGAATATTACGAAGAGTTTGACCCAATGCTTCGTAGGTTCGAGAATGGCGCTGCTTGGGGACCTGAAGCTGCCCTGGATGCTCCTGTTGACGGCTATCGGCGCGTGGGAAGGGAATACTGCCTTCAAGCCCTGGTGGGAAGTACGGTAGTCCATTGCGCATATAGGCAACTGGTCGGGCTTGGACAGGAGCAGGTGCTAGTTGCTGGTAGCCGGTGTTAGGGTGAGGGGTATCGGGGTACCTATTCCCAACGTTGACTCCGCCTTCAGGGATGGTCTGGAGGGTGGTTCGAGGACCGAAGTTTCCAGCGCCCTGGGGAGTATAGGAAGGCAAGTGAGGGGTGGTCTTGGACGAGCGGATGCCGAAGACGGGAGGGTTACTTTGCCCGCCGGGAGGGAAAAAGGCCGAGACGGTACGTCCATGAACAGGATTAGGCTTACCAACACGACTAGTTTGAGAGGGAGTACTAGACGGGTACATATTGCCAGCTTGAGGACGAGGAGTAGCGGATCCATACATGCTGCCAGCCTGAGGACGAGGAGTAGCGGACTCGTACATGCTGTCAGTTTGAGGACGAGGGGTACCGGACTGGTAAATATCACCAGTTTGAAGACGAGGAGTAGCGGACTCGTACATGCTGCCAGTTTGAGGACGAGGAGTAGCGGACCCGTACATACTGCCAGCTTGAGGATGAGGAGTAGTGGACTCGTACATGCTGCCAGCTTGAGGACGAGAAGTATCGGGTTCGTACATATCACCAGCTTCAGGATGAGGAGTAGCGGTCTCGTACATGCTGTCAGTTTGAGGACGAGGGGTACCGGACTGGTAAATATCACCAGTTTGAAGACGAGGAGTAGCGGTCTCGTACATGCTGTCATCTTGAAGATGAGGAGCAGTGGGCTCGTATATGTTGCCAGTTCGAGGGTGAGGAGTACCAGGCTGGTACATATCACCAACTTCGGGATGGGTAACAGATTCGTATGTATTACCAGCTTGAAGAGGAGTAGCGGGCTCGTACATACTACCAGCTTGAGGAGGAGGAGTAGCGGACTCGTACACGCCGCCAGCTTGAAGATGAGGAATAGCGGACTCATACATGCCAGCTTGAGGGTGAGGGGTACCAGGCTGGTGCGTATCAACAGCTTCGGGATGAGGGGTAACAGACTCGTATGTATTACCAGCTTGAATAGGAGTAGCGGGTTCGTACATACTACCAGCTTGAGGAGGAGTAACTGGCTCGTACGTGGTATCAGCCTGAGGGGGAGTAATTGGCCCGTACATGTTACCAGCTTGAGGAGTAACGGGTGGGCACGTGCTACCAGCCTGTTGAGGAGTAACGGGCGGGTACGTGATACTAGCCTGGTGAGGACTACCGGACAGATGCACTTTACCAGCTTGAGCGCGAGTACCGGACAGGTGCATGTTACCAGCTTGAACAGGAGTACCAGGCAGATGCATTCCACCAGCTTGGGGGGTACCGGACGGGGCAACTTCAGTAGTATTCCCAGTCATCCCACGATTGAATGGAAGGTTAGGCATCGTAGCGTTACGTGCTCCTCCACGCTTTCCAAGCCCAATGCCGCTGAATCCCCGGACTGGGCCTTGCAAACTAGATGGACAAACGTCTTGAAGAGTGAGACACTCTGCTTTCAAAACTAGAATCTCTGCCGGTGCTGGTTCACCAATCTGCGGAGTCTGATAGTTAAAGGTGGGGGTGTGAGAGAACAAAACTGGGATCCCATTTGCAGCCCATTGTCGGCCGGAGAACTACTCCGTACCGCGGATGGCAATGCAATTGTTCTGAAGAGGATCATCCCAGATCATGTCCGTATTGTTGAACCCGTCACCGTTCTCAGGGAATTTGTAGGCCCAGAGTCCTTCGTGTTCGTACATCTTTGCCGAAAGCTTGGAGAAGTATTCGACGAGCTCAAGAAGGTCCATGAAGGCTTCGACTTGACGGAAGGCAGTCTTCGTTCTGTCTTCACCTTGCAAAGGACGGAGCAGCTTGTACATCTCATCGGCGACGAGCTTGATACGAAGTTCCAACATGTGATCCCACCATGGTTGGTAACTCAACTGCGTGAAGCGGTGTGCGCGCCAGGTCAGGGCAACCGTTCGCTGATATTTGTAGCCTTCATTGATGAAATTATGAATTAGTTTGGATCTCTTATATGCCTCGAGGCTTTTCGAATGGCTTAGTCACTTACCTGGATCAGTGTAGAGATTTTTCTCCAATGAAAAAAGCCCAGAAAGACTGTCGTCGTAACCCTGCCAGATCCATCCAGTTCCGAGGCAGATATTAAACAGAACTCGCTTGATGAACCCGGAGACGACCAAGTACTTCGTATCATTATTTTCGAGCAGTGATTTCAAAACTTCTCGAGATCCGCCACACATTCCAACAAGAAAGTCGTACATTTCGGTCGAGATGTCTTCCGTGCCAGGAGCAGAGAAAAATTGTTTCGAGAAACGCCGGATTTCACGCAAAATCATCTCCAGTTCATCGCGAATCTGGGGGAATTCCATTTTAACGTGATGGCGAGAGGGGTTGGGGGGCATCTGGCCGGTGGTAGGATAGAATGGGACATATGTACGACGGTTGGAGAGAGAAAGGGGATCCTTATCGAAGGAAAGATTTGGACGGATCTCATTCCAGAACTTATCGAATTTGGTATCGAGGGTCTCTTTGAGCCACTCTCGTTCAGCTTCGACGATATCGTCAGGCTTTTTGATCTGGCTAACAATCTTCGCGGTAGCACGTCCGACTTTGTCAGCTAGCTCGACGGCGTCAAGACGATCCTGTGCAGCGGTTTCCAGCATAGCGGAAAACAGGATTGCTTGCTGTTCGGTGGTCAAAAGACCGTTCCATTCTCCGGCATCCAATGCGATCTAGAAATCTTTGTCAGACACGGCAATCCTAAGGAAGCTTAAACGTGAGATGAAAAGGGCTACTTACAGCCAAATCGGTGATATCGACACCACGGAGAACTTCAGCTGCGGCACGATTCCTCTCGAGAATTCGTTGGAGCAACTCGATCTTCTGTTCCAGATCGTTGGATGCTTCCTTATGATGATTTTCGAGGGAGAGCGAGTTCTCATCTCGTCGAAGTATCGCCTTTCCAAGGAGGGCTACTGGGATCTGTGATCCAAGGCTTGGTGAGAGTGCTATCGGCAAAGCACGGCTCTGGGCAGGACGACGTTTTTGCTCAGACTCCAGGTCGCTGAGCTGACCGCGTTTCTCCTCCATCTCGGTACGGAGACGCTTGAACTCCTCCTCGAGACGCACATCTGTAAACAAGATACTGTTAGCTGTCGTGTCATGAAGTTTTAAATTTAAAAATGCAACAGCTGATATTTAGAGGAGGATAATGAAAGGGGATGATTGGATAAGACGTGAAGGCTCATGCATGAGCTTTATGTCACGTTCTTGAGAGCTACTCACGATTTTGCGAAGGGCTCGGGGTGTGAAGTCTTGGGGTACCAGGGGTAGGAGTAGGAGAAAGGCTTCTTCGGCCACGAGGGTAAGGAGTGTGGGGATGTCCGTCAGACATATCGAAGGAAATTGATGAACGAAGGGAGGTGATAGATGGATGAAGATGAAAAGGAGGTGATAGATGGAAAAAGATGCAAGGGAGGTAGGTGTAGGAAGGTGAAAAGGATTGAGGGAGGAAAGACAAGGAGAGGATAACATCGTAAAAAAAAATTTTTTTTTTGAAGGCCAAATAGACAGAGCTGTAGTCCGTGGGGACGGTGAGGAGATGCGGAGGAAGGAGTTTGCCATATCACGTAGATGAGTTGATATCTCGTATAGGCTTCTCCTGCCTCTCCACACGGATGCAAACCCATATGGTGCATCAAAAGGCTTCACCAGCTCAAAGGCGGGGACTGAAACGGTATATGGGGTGGTCTTATAACAAGGGGGTATAAAGAAAGCATCTGCTTACCAAATGTTGCTGCGTCTCTCTCTGCCTCTCGGGCAACCCTCTTCAACCGGTTGTACTCCTCCACTGGGATGGAGACAACTTCCCCCGGTGCCGAAGCACCTGTCGGGGACTGAGCCCGGGCATCGACGCCCCCCTCTCCTCCCGCCGGCCTCATCATATCGATGGGCTCCTTCAGCCCCTCGGCGACGGTTGCCGGAGTCTGACCCCGACAATCGGGGTCTACGTACATCGGCATTTGTTGGTCCTGGTCACCAACCCAGGCCTCGGTGGGCCCCATCCTTTGTCCGTGGAATTCGGACAACGACATGTCGGATGGCGGCCTCGGAGGTGGCTGCCAGGTGCTGACATACATCTTTCCACCCCGGAACCTCGGATCGAGGTGTGGTGGGAGAGCCGCTCGCATGTCCCGGGTTCGTAGCCGGAACTCTGGCTTACCGCCAGAGCTCACGGCCACAGGCTGGCCCGGTTGCCTCGTTGCCCTCTGTTATTACAGAAGTTAGCATGTATTCAGCTTCCAAGAAATTTACGATAGCAGAAGAAGGAAGCCAAAGTGTTGAGGACGCGTCGAGTTGGAAGCTTACGATGTTTAGGGACTTCTGGAGTCCCGCCCTGATTGCCGCTGCAACCTTTTCGTTACCCCGATTCTCAGCTCGGGAGGGCCGGAGGTCGACGTTTGCCCCAAAGACCTCCGAGTCGTCATCGGAGAGGTCTTGCGACCCCTCCTGGACTGCGGAGGCCCAAGTTGCAAACTCGACCTCTTCCTTCTTCGGTTCCTGCTGGGGGACCTGCAGGTCATATTAGATACCAGACACTAAAGACGCGTCGAGAAAGGATTGGAAGCTTAAACTCACCTCTGCTGCCGGAGTCACCGTCTCCGGATTTATGGGGACCTCACTGGCCGCCACGAAACCATCACCAACTGTGAGGACATAAGTGTCCTCGTCAGGAGGCAATGGAATCGCGGCGGCCAGAAGGCCCCACTCCTCCATCGACGGCTCCTCCGGGAGCCGGGAACCAGGAACACACGCTGGAACACACGCAGGGACATTGCTCTCAGCGGGGAGAGCAGTGGCTACTCCCGTACCTAGGCGAAAAATCGCCAGGACGGTTTCGACCACGACGGGAACGATAACGTAGTTAAAAACTACGGCAAACATTATGATATCACTGGGGGATAGCAGTGATGGGAAGCGGGGATGGAAGAAGATGTGATACGAGAAGAGAAGAGAAGGGAGCTGTGACAGGGCTGGAGAAGAGAAGGAGGAGAAGGAAGGGTTTGAGTTGTTAGGAGGTAGGCAATTTATAGTTGCGGGTTGGGAGCCAGGGAATCAACCCGTCGAACATTGTCATTGCCCTTCTAGGTCTACGAAGACCGTGTTGCAGCTAACGGTCACCCACAGTCGACGTAATTGTTTGCACATCTCGAAGCCTGACAGGAGGTCTGATTTGAGCATTACCCTCCAGGCATACGTGACCTAGGTTAGCTCTCGAGGAAGCTGGTCGACGAGGTAGTTCACAAGCTCTCTGGTCGTTCAGAGACAAACTCGATAAGTCATAGTCGTTTGGACAGCTCAACCTCGAGTTGGAAGACGAGTACCATCTCATCGATGGATACAGCACCACTGCCCTCCAACGAGACCTTCCTGCCCTTCTCCCTGCAATGGTTCCTCTCTCTCCAATAATGCCTCCATCGAGGAAATCAAACTGTGTTGTTTTTGTGGCAAGATACAACAAAATTGCCTATTCTGGACAGATCCGGGCGAAGATGGTCCAAGCTCCACGGCCATGCATATAGGATCTCGAGAGAGCAGTTCGCCGTCTGGTGAAGGTGATCAAGCGAAAGGGGTCTATAGATGTCTGGATTCAGCGATTTCAAGTGCTCTAGTTATGGCTAGAAACAACTAGTATACTAGTATGCCAACACCTTGTATACTAGCCATCCATACATTCAGCATTTGGATGTCGGAGATCTTTAGATTCTATGCACAAATGATATATTACTATAGCTTGATTAAAGCGGTTTCGAAACGACAGTGAAGTTTAATATCTAATGGCTACGTAGTCATATATATATATCACCTTCGCGCTGTTCCGAATCCCGTGCAAAGTTGTAGCTTTTCCTATATGTGTTATAGATCTTGAGGCACGAGGTTCCCTACAGTTACACGCGCACGGAGGTAGTACACTATACTTTGAGACATCGAATATGCAGCCAGAAGATCACGCGTGGGTCAGTACACTTATTTTCCGTTAATTTTTTATAAAATTTATACATTCTATTATTTCTCTATTTGTCTCATGTGCGTGCAGATCTCGACTTTCAAGTGTGGAGGGGTTGAACCTGGGGGAAGACTAAGCAGTGCGCAGGGTCAGGTCTTTATCTATATGACAACCGGGCAAGATATTGGCTTCTCGGTGAGGCCCAGGTATATATGTCTCAAAGTTAGAGGGGCGTTGCATCTGTAATGAGTTGGTGCCGTCATTAATATAAGTCCGTATAAATCTAGACGCCTGAAGGAACTCTAGGAGAGTGTTCAACCGGCCTTTTAGCTTCTCCGGAACCAGGCATAGGACCAAACTACACAAGCTTGTAAGCCCTGGGGTCACCAGGCTATCAATATATTAATACCGATATCTTCGACTGTCTGTCACCCTGAGTTGCAGATGATAATTGTGCAGAAGCGATGGTATACATGGTAGTGATCCTCAAAAAGGTACGTACTGGTCGATTGTACGTTATTTCGTTATATTAGTGGGATAAATCGTTAACTCGGCGAAGACATGTATAAATTGAGGAGCCCGGGATTGATTATTTTGAGTATCGTGCATTGTTGCTCGATAAAGTATACCGAGATCGAAAGACGCCTACGTTAGGTAGCCAGACTCTGTGGATTTATATATTGGAGATGGTAGTTTGTTCTGATCACCTGATTGAATAATACTAACTATCACCCTAGCTTATACGCGAAGCTAGACAGGTCGTTCAAAATTGCGAACCGCAGTCGAGCCAATGTTCTCGGACCAGCCGGCCTCCGTCCAACAAGCCAAGAAAAAAATCAAAACCAGCTGCGCACCGATCAACGTATAGCGTATATAGTATAACAACCACGTACCCGGAACTTTCTTTCTCCGCAAAAAGTCCACGTAATGCCCCGTATCCGGTACACAACCATTTTTGCACAAAAAGAGCTCGTACCTGGGGGCCTGGCTGGGTTTCCAGGAAGGGATATGAATTACGGGATTGACCTTGCGCTGTTCAAGGAAAATGTATATGTAGAGTTGTATGGGGGAAGTGGGGATGCGAGGGTGTGGCAAAGGGGGGGGCCGAAAGTGGGAAATAATAAGGCACCAATGGGTACTTGAGCGTACCCGCTATGTCGACTTGTTGGTCTTGCACGTTGATCGATAGGCCTTTGGTTTCTTTGATGGAGTTTTTTTACTCTTTTGCGATCGATGGTTTGGGCTAACGTTAGAAATGGTCCAATCTAGGACGAGAGTAGGAACGAGCGAGGCTTTGGTTTCTTGGTTAGATATCGATCGGCTTCTGTCTTGCGCAGCGCTATCATCTATGCCGAAACCCGAAATCTGGAGATTTCTTGGACGATTGAGGCTGTGGACTCAATCATCTTTTGGAAGCTCTTGGTTTCAAGCTTCGTCATGTCACCACCCTCTTCGGCAAATCCAGTTAAGTGCGCTTTTGGCTGAGCGGCTTTCCGAGGCCCGTTGGTCTGACATCTGGCAAGGATCCTGGAAGCGAGCAGGATTGCAAGGTAAGCTTAATGCTTCTTCGACGCCACTTGCTCCTGATCCTGAGGAGAATGATTTGTGGGATATACGAGGGGAATTTGGATATATCGTGTAGGCAGAGGCATTCGAAGATGTAGTGTCAGTGGAATAATTATAAATATCAAGCTCCGGATTCATGGTAGATTAAAAGGTCAGCGCTGGTTTACGAGACAAGTAGATTAGGGTGTTCCGGTGTCGTCGAGAATATTCTGCAATATTCGAGGTTTTGATAGCGGTCCTTTTTGCCCCAAAGAGCTGAGCTTTGCTCGCTGATAATGTAATTTCTCATCAGCCTCAGTCATGGCGAAGCTAAGCTCTGACCCCAAAAAACCAAGACACGAGGTCTTGAGATCTCGAGCGGCACAGCTATCGTAGAACCAACCGTAGGCTTCGTCTATTTGAAGAAGGAAGTTCCCGAACGATCCTTTCTGGAATCGATACCTGACCCATTCTTTTTTCATCCCATAATCCCGACGACCAGACCGACGATTCGGCAACCTTGGAGCCTCAAAAGTCAGCCTGAGAAGAGCCGGTGGCACGACTTCTCCTAGATCACCGGAAGCCTCGTCCAAAAAGCTTAACCGTCTCTCTGCTGTTTTTCCCCCTCATCCAAAACTTGAGGAGCCGGCGGTCAGCCAGCCAATCAGTCGGTGACATTACCGCAGCCCCGTACAGGTGTGTATTATCACGCCTTTCAGACGCTGTATTTGATATCCAGAGCATTCAATCTGGGATCGAGGTGGGAGCGTAAACCCGAAAGGGACCAAGTGGGTGTTTTTTGTCGGCCCCAGTTAGCGCCTTTTGGAGCAGAGCCCCACCTTCAGAGACAGCACGGTGCTGCCAGCTGCAGGTTTCCAAATCCTTCGAACTGTTATCTCGAGGGGTTTCAGCCTTTTTTTTTTTTTTGTTCTCTTTGAGTGTAACTCTACCTGACTTGACCTGGTCTCGTACGCAGACTTGAACCCTTTACTATCCGTTGCGTAAGAATTACATAGCGGCAAAGCGGAGCACCGAAGAGACAGACAGACAGCAGCGACAGGACCGACGGTGAGCTCGGTTGGGCAAGCTTTTTTCATCCGGAGAAGAGGTGAGTGGTGAACCGAATCGCTGTTATCTTTCCCGCTGCCTGTTCGTTCGTTCGTTCGTGGAATGCGCCTGGGTATTTATCTTGCATTGAGCCCTTTTGCCAGCCGTGATCCTGCGAGCCAAAAGGACCCGGACTCTTCGACGGAGGGTTTTGTACTCGATACGTACCCAGGTTGGCGAGCTAGCTGGAGGTTAGCTGGCCCGTAGATTCGGGAGACGTTAGTGAGGCCGGTCTAGCAGTAGCTAGCGGACCTGGAGCTATGTCACCGATGGACCGACCATTGGCGCAGCAGGCCACCGTTCGATAGCTCGCCAGCTTGCCTAGCCTGTGCAGACATACTACCCAAAGTGTGTATGTAGGAGGATGGTTCAGTTAGCCAGCTGCCGCTGATTTCTAAACGGGGTTGAACTGAACCGACTGTGAGAACTGACGGGAGTATTGCAGTTGCAGACGGTTGCATTTGCATAAGCATTAGAAATTAACGGACCAGACAGCCCTGCCCGCCTTAACCATCGTCCGGGTCAGGAAGCAAGAGTTAGGCAGTTCCAGTCCGCACTTCCCACGATCCAGCAATTGTTCTGGCTTCAGGGCTGAGAGTCCGCAGAGTCTCTTTTCCTTCGTCTCCGCACACCGCCGAACTCTCCCAGACCGACCGACCCAACCCAACCTAACCAACCCAACCACACCCTCCTCTCCGCTGCAACCCACTCCTCTTCTTCTCCCTCTTCCTCTCCTCTTCCCCTTCTCTTCTTCTTCTTCTTCTTCCTTTCCCTTCCGTCATGGACCAAGTGAATTCCCGTTTCAAGAAGTTTGGATTCAACCGCAAAGGTTCTACAAATAACGGCCCTCAGCTGCAGCCCTCAGCTTCCCAGTCTTCCCTCAACCAACAACAGCAGCCCGCCCGGCAAACACCCCCTCCACAGCCAAATCCTCTCGGCCGGCCCCCTTCTTATACCGGCACCCCTCAACCTCAAGGCCAGCCCTCCGGAGCACCTACCCCGCCAGCTCAGAATAACTTCCCTCCTCAGCAGGGTCAGACTCAAGGACAACCTCAAGGTCAGGCTCAGGGACCTCCTCAGGGACCCCCTCAAGGACCTGCTCAAGGACCTCCTCAACCTCAACCGTCCCCTCACGGTGGGCAGCAGTCTCCTCCCGTAGGCCCTCCCAGCCAGCCTCCTCAGCAGACGCCTCCTCAGCAACAGCAGCAGCAACCTCTACCTCAGCAGCCTAACAACAGGCCTCCTCATCTACAGCAACAGGGCCCTCCTCAGGGACCTCCGCGGCAAGGACCTCCTCCTAACTTTAACGCCCCTCAGGGTAGAAACAGTTCTCCAATGCCTCAGGGACACCCAGGTCAGCAGCAGTATGGCGGACACGGCCAGTTCCCGCCTCCGATAAATACTGCTCAGTACGGTCGTCCGCCTCAGGGACCCGGTGTTCCATACCAACCACTCGGTCAAGCTCCTCCGTACGGCGGTCAAGGACATCCTGGAGGGCCACAAGGATACGCGGGAGGACCTCCAGGACCTCCTGGTGGCCATCCGGGAGGTATGGGTCAAGGCTTTCAGGCACCTCAAGGACACGGCCCACCTGGGAACATCGTCGGAGCTGCCGCTCACGAAGCCCCGGGTGGCGGCAGGAGTGGATCACAGTTGATCGTCGGCATTGATTTCGTAAGTTCTCTACATTCTAACTGTTTTTTCTTTCTCCGCGACACATTCTAGCCATGCTACGGATTCACGGTTATCTCTCCACGTGTTTTTCTCGTTTTTCCCTCGTTTTTTTTGATGTTTTGGGCGTCTGATATCACCGCAGACAAACCCCACTTTCCCATGTCTCTACTCAGCCGCACTCGCATAAGAGAGCGCAGCAAAACACCGAAAACCCGCCCACTCGGGCTTACCCATAATATTCCAAATACAGCTAACTAACGGGTTTTCATCTCCTTCGGAAAACAGGGAACAACATTTTCCGGTGTCGCTTTCTCTTTCGTTACGCCCGGAAAGGATGCGAAGGAGGAGACTATCACCGAGTGGCCGGGTGCCGGCAACGCCACTCGACAGAAGGTAATGCTCGCCAGCTCCTGAAAAGGTCGAGTGGAGTGTGACAGCTAACACATTATAATTTTCCCACTCTTAGATCCCTACCGTTCTATACTACGATCAGTACCAGAAGGTGGTGGGTTGGGGTGCAGACATCGGCGAGGCCCTCGCACCCACCGGATACCCCAAACAGGGCGTTCAGAAGGTAGGATACCACACTCCATCGTGATTGGCTGCAGTCGTAAAAGCGATTACTAAACCTCGAGTCTGCAGGTCGAGTGGTTCAAGCTGCAACTGATGGTGTCGGGCAACACTTACATTGACCCCATTAACCTGCCACCACTCCCACCAGGAAAGTCTGAAATCGATGTTGCGGCCGACTACCTCTTCAAGCTCCGCCAGGCCATGCGAGCGTCTCTCCAGAAGACTCTCGGTGAGGTCTTCAACAGAGAGGAGCGGAACATCAGGTATTTCTTGACCGTGCCTGCCATTTGGAACGATGCCGGTAAGGCTGCCACCAGACAAGCTGCCATCCAGGCTGGCTTCCTGAGAGACGCCAACGATAACCGTTTGACCTTGATCACGGAACCCGAGGCCGCTGCTATGTTCTGCTCCAAGGCTGGTCTGTTAAATCTGAAGATCCACGACGCCGTGCTCATCGTCGATTGCGGTGGTGGTACCGTCGACTTGATCGCTTACGAGGTCGAGGAAGAGGTTCCGTTCTCCGTCGCTGAATGTACCGCCGGTTCCGGTGACAGCTGCGGCAGTACAGCCCTTAACCGTAACTTCTCGAATATTCTGCGAGCGAAGATCCGAAAGATGAAGTTGCCGGACGGCTCCAAGACGGCTGGTAAGGTGTACGCGAAGTGTATTATGGACTTCGAGAACAGAATCAAGGCCGATTTCCGGAATAACGGGCAGAAGTGGGCGGTCGACGTCGGTATCGAGACCGACTTCCCCGACGCCGGTATCGAGGAAGGTTACATGACCTTCACGAACGAAGAAATCCTGCAGTGCTTCGAGCCCGTGGTCAACCGAATTTTGGAGTTGGTGCGGAATCAGATCATTGCCATCCAGGCGCAGAACAGGCAGCTGCAGAACGTGCTCCTGGTCGGCGGTTTCGGTGCTTCCGAGTACCTGTTCCAACAGATCAAGCTCCACGTGCCACCGCAGTTCCAGAGCAAGGTGGTCAGACCCATGGACTCCGTGGCCGCCATCGTCAAGGGAGCCGTGACGGCGGGTATCTCGGAGCGTGTTGTGACATCCCGTGTCGCCCGTCGTCACTATCTCATGGCCACGCTGCAGCCGTTTAAGGAAGGGCACCACCCGGAGGCCTACCGTGTGCCGTCCCTCGATGGTAAGGATAGGTGTAAATACACCCGACAGATCTTCGTCACGAAGGGACAGAGGGTCAAGATCGGCGAGCCCGTCAAGGTTTCGTTCTTCAGACAGGTTGCACCGGGAGCGACGCTCATGTACGAGGATATTCTTTACGCTTGCGACGACGATGTTTGCCCAGAGTATACCAAGGACTCACGTACGTATCCCTTCTATTAACCCCCGTTCGCTTTCTTTTTTATCACAATCACAATCACAAAAGGAGGTGACGAGGATGCTAACGTTTGGATGTTGGGGAATACAGGTATTAAGGAGGTTGTCACATTAACATCGGACCTCAGCCGCAAGAACTTGGAGAAGGACTTCGAGCGCATGGATACGCCGCAGGGAACTTTCTACCGTGTCTACTTTGATATTTACCTGACACTGGACGGGTCCGAGTTCAACGCCGAGCTCGTGTGCCAGGGCGAGGTCATGGGCCGATGTTCGGCCAAGTTCCGTTAAGAGGAGCGAGTATAAAAGATAAAAAGTAGCAGTACGTAGCGGGTAGTATATGTTTATTTTTATGGTTTTTTATTGAGAGGGATAAAGAATAATCATCATCTTATTTTTTTTTTTTTTATTTACATTTTACAAGTGAAGGGGGTAGGGGAGTGTTAATTGACGTTCTCTTTACATTTCTCCTTTTTCCTCGTCCCGATTGTCAATTACCGTCTTTCCTCTGTTCCTTGTTGGTGAGGTCCGGTTCGAGTGGTCGAAGTTTTCGATGGCAGATTCATGTATGACCAACTTTTTTTCTGCTTTTTTTTTTTTTTCTTTCCCTTTCTATTTTTTATTTTTAACGTTCTTGAGGTTTTAGCAAATGATATACGAATTGGATGAATCCAGAGACAGATCCGGTTTCCGAAGATTTTTCTAACCGTGCATATGCGTGTGTGTGTATGCTATCGATAAATATATCGATGGAGGTGCATGGAAAGTTACCAATTTTACTTTAAATTGCTTGAGTATGCTTTGATTAGACGAGGGAGGGTGCAGAGAGCTGTATGTGTATGTGTAGATGGATAGATGTAAGGGAATAAGCTTTTTTTGGGTGGGAAGCGATATCGATAGAGTGACGGGATTGTGCATGCGGGGACGGTGATGGGATCGTTGAGCATGAGGGAGGCTGAGCAGGAGTGCATTGAAGCGATGGACGGCGACGGTGTTCCAACAAACACTCAAGACTTGGTTCTGACCTGCTTGAGGACCAACTTACAATTACACGGAATCAGGGCATGCAGCGGTGGGACGTGAGACAGGAAGCTTGTCTGGTCTGTCTGTATAACTGTGGGAGGTGGAGAAGAAGAAAAAGGATCCGGCAGTCCTGATTTCGACCTGCTTTGGGGCAGCTATTCTTGTAACCTGCATGAGGTTTTGGACAGGGTCTTTTTTTTCTCACTGTGGATTTGGGGTGTTCGGGTTACTGCACAAGCAAGGCTGCGAAACTTGGACCGTCGGCGGTCTTGGTAGCTTCTTCTTTTATTTTATTCTCTGCTCGGTATATATCTCAGGGCTGCTATGAGCTGATGCTATTTTTACGAGACCGTGATCCCGTATTCCTTTGGTATCGCCGTCTGTGAAGATATTTTGAACAGATGGGAAGGGGTTAGTCGCGGTGGGGTGCACTTTGGCCGACGAGTTATTAGCCGCTGCAGCTGACAGTTGCTTCCCGGCTAGTCAAGTCGACACTCCTTTTCGATTGATCTGAGAGGGGACTGTGAGATATCGCTCATTGCATTGGGAATCGAAGCGCATTGGTTTCTCCCCTTCGCGATCGGATCCGAAGCCTCCTATTGTATGTATGTATGTACGTCCCCTGCCTGCCCCGTCGACGCTGAGGTTCCCTGTCCAGTCCGGACTGGTTTTAATTCCGTGACACGGCTGCTCCCCGCCGTCCACCGCAGCTTTAAGCACCCCCAAACGTTACCACGGATTTCCCCAATCGATCCAATCGAGTCAAGAGCCGGTTCTACAGCTGAAGCAAGAAAGAAAAAAAAAGAAGAAGAAGAACAAGAAGAGAAAGAAGGAGAAGCTGAAGCACAAGAGGCAGCGAGCAGCAGCGGCAAGCAAGATCTCGAGACGGGTTAGCCATGCCTCACCTCCCTTCCTTCTTCAACAACAACAAGCAGAACCGCTCAGCGACGGCTCTGCCAGCAGGGAACAACATCTCCTCCACCTCTCTCCCTTCCCCTCACCACCACCAGCAGCCTCTCCCTCAGCAGCCTCTCCCTCAGCAGCAGCAGCAGCACGAGTACACCGCGTACTCCCCTCCTCCCGAGTCCCTCTCCGTCCAGCAGCAGATCGCTCTCGCCCAGGCCGTCGCTGCCCAGCAGGCCGCCCACCAGCAGCTCCAGCAAGGCGGCCGTTCCTCTGGCCCCGCACGCCATTCATCCATCTCCGGTCCCCCCTTAGGACCTCAATACTCCCATCAGGATCCCATCGTCCCACCCGCCTACGTCCCAGCCGGTCTGATTCGCCAGTCTAGCGGTGCGGCTGAAAGTCAGCAAACGTTAAGGTCTGATAACAACACTGCCGCTGACAACCTCTCGTCCTACTCCACCGCCTCGAGCAGCACCGCGTACGAGCCTCAGAAGCAGCAGCAGCAGCAGCAGCTCCCCTCTGCCGATGCTGTTTCGGCCCCAATCCCTGCCAAATCTACCCTGAGAAAGCCCTTGCTCGCCAAAGACCCTTCCTCCTCAGGCGGTGGCATCAGCGGCCTGTTCCACAGACACAGCAGCAAACAGCAGCAGCACCAGCAGCAGCAGCAGGACCAAGCTGCCCAGGAAGGCTCCTCCTCTTCATCCTCAATCGGCAGGCGTCTGTCCACTCGGAAATCCACCTCTTCTCCTCAGAATTCGCCCAAGATACCCCAGCAGATCGAGGAGGACGGTAACTATCGCGACAGTCCTCGTTCACCCCGCCCTCAGAGCTTGCTACCCCCCGGTCCAACTCTCGAGCACGTGGAAACCCTACGTTCCCTGAGAAGGTCCGATACAGACTCTCAGTCGTACCAAGCCCGTCCTACCTCTCAGATTCAAGCTCCAAGCCCTCTCACACCCGGTCTTCCTCAGTATTATAACGTCAAGACCGGACAGTACGAGTCACACCAACCGCAGCAACCAATCCCACAGAGCCAACAACATCAACCACCACCACAACCACAACCTCAATCCCAGCAAACCGGTTCTCCACCCCCACCTCACCAAGCTCCTCCTCCACCACCACAACAACAACAACAACAAACATCCTCAGGGCAGCAGCAGCAACAGCAGCCACCGAAATCTCAGCATCAACCACCTCCTCAGCAGCAATACCCAGGTCACAGATCTCAACCTTCCCAACCCCACATCCAGCAACCTCCAGCTGGATTCGCACGCTCTGCGTCCGATCTTACCAATCTCAAAATCTCCACGGACCATCCTGGTGGTGGTTTAGCTGCACCTTCCCAGCTGCAGCAAGGGAATAATAATAATCCACCTGTCAGTCCCGGTGCTTCGGTTCACACGGTGGATACCATGCCTGGCAATCAGCCTACCAGTGCGGGGCAGCAACCCTTGGGTGGGAACGATGGACGAGCCACGCCCACCGGAAAACCTGAGGGGAACGGTGGGGGGTCCGGCATGACGCCCAATCAGGTCCAGGCATTGATGACGGAGTTTGATACTCTGCGTAAGTTTTTATCTCTCTCTCTCTATATATATATATATATATATATATATTCTTTTTAAGGAGGTATACGATTTGATGCTAATTTGATACGGAATAATACAGAGGGTAAGTACCGCAAAGTCAAGAATCTCTACTTCGAGCGGGCTGCGGAAATCGAACGTCTCCAGAACACCATGGCCAATCAGAGGATGTCACAGTCCCGTACCACCCTCGATGATAACCAGTACACTTCACGTTTTGAACGTCTCGACGGGGCAATCAAGAACCTGGCATTCGAAATCCGTCAGTCTTGGAAAGTCATCCCCGGATGGCTGCAGCCCGTCGTCAACCCTGGCGCCGAAGTCAAGGGCGGACGTGAGATGACCGTTGTCGGCCGGGCGGCGATGAGCCGTTGGGTCGTGGACGAGATCTTGGATCGGTACTTCCATCCCGGGTTGGAACCGAACATCAGTTGGAATCTCAAGGCGATTGAGAACGGGATTAGGAGAAATAGCCCCCAGCCTCAGTCGATCGAGGAAGATGACAACTTGAGTGCCAAGGTGTGTACCTGGCGTATGTCCACGATCGATGGCGTCAGGCCTATGATCGATGGACCGCAGGGTCATGAGAACAGAGATAAACTCAAGGCTGCGCTTGAGGAGAAACTCGTGGCGAGCTTGGCGATGCATTTGAATGAGCCCTTGCCGCCTGGGTTGCCCGGTGGGGTTAACACCATCATCGATCTCAGCATCGGGTTGTTGGAGAACCTGCCGTTGGAGAGTAGAGATGTGAGGGTTTGGTACCCCCTTCCCGGGGAGAAATTTGATGGGGTGTTCATGAGAGGGGAGACCGGGTTGCAGCCGTTGATCGTGAGTGTTCCCGCTCTGGACGGGGATAAGAATGCAACGATTATGGTGGATGGGAAGCCGATTTCGCAGGTTGAGAAACCGGGCGGGAATCAGCAACCCCCACCGCCGCCGAAGGATGATGCGCCGTTGCATCCGTCGAATAGCGTGAAGAGCGCCGAGGCTGGGAAGAAGCCGAGCGTGCTTAAGGGGATCAGGGGGAAACTTACGGGTGCGGCCGGTGGAGGAGGCGGGCCCTCGGCTGCGGCAAATACGCCGGTTGCGAACGCTGCTCCGGTGCCGCAGGCGAATCCGAGTCAAACTAGTCTTGCAGAACCACCAGCGAATGCGGGGAAGCCGGAGAACAGTGTGAATACGCCTGCGCCTCAGGCGGCGCCTGGGTTGGAGAAGGTGAGGGTTGCGGGGTTTATGGCGGTTGAGGTTCGGGGGAAGAGTATTTTGATCAAGGCACCTGTTTGGACGTAGATTTTGGTTTGGAGGGGGTGGATTTTTTTTTATTTTTTTTTATTTATTTTTGTAGTAGATTCATACAGATGAGGGTAAGGTAAGGGGTATTTGTGCGTGTGGCATGTGCATGGAATAACATGAGCGAGAAAAATAAGGGAGCGGTATGAGCATGCGGATTGGAAATTTTGTGAAGTGTGAATATAGCAAGAGCGGGATCGTATATGACATGTAACGAGATTGGAGGGGGGGGGGGTTCATTTGTTAGCATTATTATTTATTTTATTTGATCATTGATTCACTTTTTCTTCTCTTCCTCTATCACTTTTTCTGTGGTTTTTATATGATCATGATGATGATGTTGGTAATTTTCTTACACGTTGGCTATCTTGATTTGATCGGTCGTTTTTGTGGTGGATGTGATGATGCACGCATGTTGGATGGTTGTTATATACTACTACTATATTTAGTGGATGTGGATACATTCGTTTTTCTATGATGAAGTTCTTAAGAGGTTTCTTTGGGGTAGTTGGCTTTTATTCTTGACTGGGTGGTTTATATATCTGACTTTGTGCTGATGGTGTAGTTGGTTTGTATGGATACTTAACTGGTATGTATGGGCTATTTGAGGTTAGGGTGGTTAATGATATAGAGGACTTGTAAGCCCTGCTGGAGATTGCACGGTATAGGTTGAGGGGATGTGGATCCCGTATAGTCTTGTAACGCTCCCTCCCTATTATAAGATCCATCGTATAAGAGAAACGGGACGACAGAGGAAGCAAGATCCATCTTATCACCGCGTTACCACCGGTCTTTCTATCTTTTTGTTCCATTCGTTCGAATCCTATTCACATCCTGACTTTTCCCCTGTTCCTATTCCTCTGCCTTATAGCTTTTCTGGCTTTTACCTCGCAGTTATCACAGATTCTGGTGGAGTCTATTTCGGTTTCTAGTTCTGCGCCCGTGATTCTTCCGATTTTGGTGGTTGGGTCGATGGTGATTATGGGGAGGATGTTGGGGATGTATGGGCAGTTACACATTTTTTTGGAGGGGGTGGGGGTTTGGATGTGGTTTTGGAGGGTGTGGGTGCAGAGGGGGTAGTGGATTTTGTGGGTGTGAGGGTAGGAGGGGGGGAGATGGTTGGTTGTTGTGGGGGGAGGGGGGGGAGGGCATTTTGGTGGTGTGGGTGTCTGGGAGGGTTTGGATTTAGGGTGGTTGTACAATTGTTATGGAGGTGTGTATCTAGGGGTGGATCGATGGGGTTTGGCCTAGATTTGTGGTCGGTGGGTGAGGGTACTCTATGGTGAGGTTTAACATCTTTGGAGGGGAGGGTTTTATATTGGGATTTTTAGAGGGATGTTTGAAACTTGAATGAGATGGTTTGGTGATTTTCAGGGTGGTTTTGGGGGGTAGTTAGTCATTGATGAAGGTATAGTATTGTGGAGGGTAGTATATACGGTTTGATGTTTGCGTGATGGTTTTGAAGCTCCTAGATTTGATCTGATACAGGAAGGCTTCTATGCGACAGGAAGATCACAATGGTATTTTCATCTTTTAGGTATACCGCGCTAACGCAAATAAAGATTTTATGAGGGATGTCACATTGTAGTGCGAAACCACGAAACATCCATCTTCGATATCGATATATCGGCAGTACGCATCTGGTCTAGCCAATATATGGGAAAAGATTCATTAGTAGTACGATAACAAAGAGATACCAATATATTAATATCAGGTTAATCCCACCTCTCATTGGAGCATGCGCACGGCTATCTGGCATACATGCATACGATTTACCAGTCCATAATAAACCTCATTTTAGACCGTGGGCCCTGGAGATCATGCATTATAGGGACTTAGCTATAGAATTAAGTCGATGGCTGGGTTTCCGGATCCCGTGTCTAGGCGAGTGGTACACTTTACCGTGTTCGACGAGGCTCTGGATGGCATCCCTCTTATAATTATGATGGTGGGGACCTGAGGAAAGAAAGAATTCTAGAAGGGATGTGATAAGTACTTACTTAAGTAACATATTATGCAATATCATGCGTTAATTATACTATTATTGTGTTTTATGGCTGATGCTGTGCGTGTGGGATATCGTTGGGTGTGAATCCGGCTGCATGACCTAGATCTGCGAACATAATGCTATTGAATATTTTTTGTGATATTCATTTGAGATACCCGAGTGCTTGCATGGGTATCACAAAGCTGTCTACAAGTATATCATATAATATAGGAACAGAAGGTGGAAAGTTTTTCCGGGGCAGCTGGCAGACGGGATTTCTGTGTGGGACCTCTGCAGCCTCGCTTTTGTTGCATGTTGTAAATTTTGGAGCTCTGGGCGGTCTCGACACATCCTATCGTGCCGAGGCCGTACCCAGTTAGGTAACCCCGATGAACTTTAGGTTGAATTGATTAGTCTTAACTTTTTAAGCGCTGGGTATTCAGCGGGGCGTCCCAGGGTTTGAGAGAAGGAAAGGGTGTGCTTTTTTGGTGAAACATCGTGAGGATGCATGTTCCCGGTTAACCGAGAGATGTGAGTGGACGATCTTGGGTTTTAAAAATAACACAAGATGGGAAAAAGAAATTTCATGATGTTCGGATGGAGAGGCTCTTAAGATCTTGGGTTCTTGGTCGACTGTGCCACTGGGGGACAGCGTGCATTAGGTAATGGAATGTGAAGGGAACCCCAGAGACTCTAATACCTAGCTTAATGTGACCATGTGGGAGTCGAGTGTTGACCTTGCAATGCGAGATGGCGGCGTCGATTGAGGTGAAATCTACTTAGTTACCGAGAATTCAATTCGCAGGGTCTTGGACCGCAGAAAATAGTATACTATGCGGTACAGTATCTACCCGGAGAGTGGCATCCGGATATCCAACCTCGAATCCAGGCATGATATCCAGGGACTCGGATCGGTACATACCGCATGCGCGCAGCTATGCAGGGTCTGCCAAGATCAGTTTCGGGCGGCTGGGGTGGGGCTACCATATTTACCACAAGGCTATAAAAATATCAAAAAAAAAAATGCGATCGAGCTGCGGGCGTGCCGGTGTGCTCATAAATCGGCACGTTTATTTGCTGATTGATTCCTTGTGCTACCAGGCCTGTTTGCTTTATGCATAGAGGGTGCAGATGACTACCTGCAGGCGCTAAAATACTAAAAATTGTAAGCCTTTTGGGATATCGTGGCCCGCTTTGGTACTTTGCCACATAATTCTGGGTGTGGGGCTCCGGATATCAAGAACTTCGCGAATTCGGTACTAGTATATTTTGACAGGCGCTCCCATGCTGTTTGGGTATAATAGAATTATTTATCATTCTTCAGAGATTAATTAAACGAATCCCTTTCCAGAAGAATATCTGGCCGCCAGACTATACACCCCCCCCTTTTAAAATTTTTTTGTCCTAATCCTGTCCACAATCCTGTTATCGCCCTTATCATATATCTATCCTTATCGATATCTTTAATATATATATTGGTGTAATTTACCGGTATACCGAGCCTAATACTGGTAACGTCGGTGGCTCCGTCCTGGTGCGCGTGCCGCTACTGGCCTCTGCGTCCCCTTTACACTGCACACCGGCCTCCGGCTGTGATACTTGGACTTCTAAGTTGCCATACGAACCGGCCGGCCGAAACTATCGCCAAAATGAATACGACCTCTCAATCTGGACCCAACTCTACGGAAACCTTGGGTGGAGCACCCGGGAAGACCGAGGCTAGTACTGCTGAGCTACTCGACGTCGAAGCCGCGAGCGACCTCCTTGCCGACACGGTACCTAGATTCCGTATACGGTACATGTGGCGAACCTTACTTCTCATAGTCGCCCCGATCCTCATGACGGTGTCATATGTTCTTATTTGGCAATACTTGATGGTGGATGCTAAGGAAGAGGGGGAGCTAAAATACAGGAGCCTTGATATCAATTACCAAATTGTATTCTACGCTTGGTTCGTGGTCGGTGTCTTCGGCTTGAACTGGGCAAAGGATGGCCTCGCTGGCGTTGAGGTCGCGATGCTCCAGACGCCGTACTGGCAGGCTCGTAACGATCTAGCCCTCACGATGCACATGCAAAGTCGCTGGAGCGGGCCCATCGGATTGGTTTACTGGATGTGGTACATCCTGCCCGAGAGAAAACTTCACCGTTCCAGATTGGTCTCGTACCTGCGATATCCCCTGACGTGCTTTAAGTGCTTCGTCGTAACCGTGGGTACAGGTCAAATATTTCGCCATCTCTTGACCTGGCTGTCGGTTATCAGCCTTCTGATATTCGTTGGGCTACCGCTGTCGGGTGTGGCGTTCAACGTAAACGAAGGTTTTATTGGGTCCGAGGAAGCGCCACTCGTAATCGGCCGCACCAGTCAGAACCTCTACGACCGAGAACCGGGGGACTCGCTTGACTTGCTGGTCGACAGATGGAAATCCGGGTCCTTCCCAATCGCCCCTGGGTTCGGAATCCTGTATACCCCAGAAGGCGTGGAGCGGGGCGACTACGAGAATCTCAATAAGTTTCCCAATAGTCTTCCCTTGACCAAAAGCATACCGGAAATTTTCTTGGCTCCCCAGGCCAGATACCCCGTCGGAGGGACGCCATGGGGTCTCCGAGCTAGCTACAACTGCTCTATAGTACAAGACGCCTCCGAGTTCACCGTATTAAACGAAAGGCCGTCGTCAAGTTGGGATCCGAATCAATTCCGTCCTGGGCTCTCCTCTGGCCAAAGCCTTTGGAATACCTTTTCGACGCCATCCGGGGGCGAGATCAGTGCCTTTGTCATGCATTCTGGTGGCTATGCCAGTACAAGTGAACCCGGTAGCAACATTCAGAGTTATGCTGAAATTGGCATAAAACAAGACGAATACGTATACGGTTCTGATTACAATGCCAACCAAAGAGATAGAGGCTACAACAACCGCAAGGGGGTTTTTGAATACGCGCTATGGCAGATCCGCATCAAGAATTCTTATAATGAGACTGAGTACAGGGCTGACTACAAATTCGACGAGAGGCTCGAGCCCACAATTAGAGGGTTGCCAAGCACAGTCATTCAGTTTAATAACGGGACGTGGGCCCTCAATGCATCCTTCTTTGAGATAAAGGAGAGGGATGGTTATAATCTTACGGGTAGGACCGTGGACTTTAGCAGCTCCCTTAGCGTGTCTCCCAATTCTACGGGTGAGGAACATTATCTTTCAAGGATCCAGACGGTGGCGGAACCCATTGGAGTCCGATGCGAATATACTTCGGCGGTTGGGACAGCCAATTTAGATACCCAGAAGTCCTCTTTCAGCTCGTTCGTTGCTGAGGACCCGATGTGGGATTCCAACGCCCAGTACAAAAACGATCCTCTGGGATACCGCGCCAAAAACACCATGGTAGGCCGGTGTTGGAATCTCTTCACTTCCACGGGTGCTCCCATCCCCGTGAGGATCTCCAACTCTCCGGCCTATGAGACTTTTATCAAGCCACAAGCCCTGTTAAAATCTGTAATGTTGGTCTTTGGCCTTGACGCGTTGCAAATACTGTATGACAGCCCGAATGGGTTTGAGGGGGCTTTGCCGAATAAGAATATGACGTCGTCGAGGCCGGGGCAGGTTATTATACCAGGGGATCTGGATGCAATAGTTCCGTTTGTTCTGTTGGCTACTTGGACTGTTTGCTGCTTCTTATTGGCGGTGTGTTATGGATTCAACCCGAGGTTGAGCGATCGGCTGGATGAACAGAGTATAGCGGTACTTAGGGCAAAATTGGAGGATTCTGAGGGGATCGAGATGACGAATAGATAGATCATGATGGAAAGATATTATGGTTGATGTTGGTTCAATGATATAGTTGTTTAATCAGTCATGTATAATAGTAATAGCACTACGGACCCTTCCGGGTTTATAACCGTCGAGCGGTCTTCACCCCCTGTTTTATTTTGCAAAATCGAAATATAATGCACCTGTTTCAGCTCTCCGGCAGACTTCCCTACCGTAAATCAGCGGTTCGTTAATCTGCCACAATTTGGTGAGTAATACTATTACACCCGCGTTATAGAGATCCAGGGATGCACATGGTGGCGGGAGGCAACTGTGTTGACCATGTTGTATTCCGAATGACCATATATTTCGGAATTCGAACCAATTCTCAGTTCCGTCTCGGGTTTTTCATGGCTTTAAGCTTTACTACAAAACCGTTTAATCAAAGTATAGGTTTACCGCCATGCCAGAAAATTATCTCTTTGTCTCGATCTATATCGCATTCTAGGGGCATGCCGAAATTAAATGCTTCTATGCACGGACCATTGCATTGCATTGAGCACAGAATGTCTCGCTTGTGCAGTGCCGTCGTTGTGACGTCGTTTGCAGTTAAATCGATGTTACACAGATAACTGGTAGACCTGCGAAAATAACAAACCGACTTTCATATCTGGGGACGTCGGAAGGATCCAACGAAAATAACACACGTGTGCTGCGAACGATGGTAGGGCGACGGGTTTTCACAGCAAATCTACCCCCCAGCTATTGAATATGCCAATAAAGATGATGCCCTTTTAAACTAGACCACCTTTTAACCCCAGGATCCCTTTCCGTCGACGGTTGACCAGGAAGTGGTATTTATATTTAGTAACATCTTACACTATGAACAACCGGAACTTCGGTGACCCACCCGGGATGGGGTTTCCTGAAAACACGACGCCTGCGCCGAGATCACTTTCTGCCAAAATCAGGAGAAGCATCGAGTCAACATTCCTACGCGGGAGAAGAGAGAAGAAATCGAGGAACTCGGGGGAGTACAAAGAGGACCTGACACGAACGGGGAAGCCCCTACATACAGAGACACCGAGCAAGTCCAACCAAAAAAATACACCTCTATTCGGACTCTTGAGCAATCGGGCTACGCGGAAAATGACTCCCGCGAGTATTTCGGAGAAAAATGTACACATGGTCATCGACCTGCTGGCGAAGAAGTTGCCAATGGAATTGGTGTTCGATGTGCTGGATTATGCAGACTGTTTTATTCACGACACGCTTGCCACTTGCAAGCGGCCCGCGTGGGTGTATGATAATGTTGGCGGCGGCGAAACCTGTTCCAAGCTGTTCTTAAACTTCAAGATACCAGATTTCCCGGCATGGGATGAGGAGACTGCTGGAAAGGGGGGCGCCGAGGGGGCGGGTGGGAGGCCGCATAGGGTTAGGAAGTTGAGGTTTAGGTTTGAGAGTCGAGATCAAGGGTGGAGTAGCTTTCCGGAGCATCATGGGGGCTATAGGGGGTGTTGTAGTTGGATTGATCTTGAAGTTTGGAGGGCGTGTGAAGACGGCACAACGGAGCAGGTGCTCTATAGTCTCTTGCAAAGGAATAAGCATGCGGAACGAAAGCCGATAGAGTATGAGGTTTTGTGGAGGTGGGATGAGGATAAACTCCCGGAGGATGAAGAGTGGAAATGTGAGCCTTGGGAGGTGAACGAGGAGGGAGGGGAGGCGGGGACTTGTGAGAAGACTGGGAGGCATGAGAGGAATGGGGAGTTTGTGAGGGGGCTGAAGGGGGGTGATGAGGTTAGGGTTTTTATGAATGCTCATGGTATGGGGTGGGAGTGTACTATCTCATCGTTTGAGGTTGAGTGCTGGTGGGCTGTTTAGGCGGTCTTTTCTTTGTATGTGCTTCAGATTCGGAGTCTTGCTCCCAGCTTTACGGCATCGGACAAGTTTATATAGCGCTTTAGGGGTTGGAAATCGCGTGGACAGTTATTGGACTTTACAGTGTTTATATGTTGTAAGTATTTGAGCGGTGTGGCGAATTTTACCAATTGAAGGGATTCTGATATGTATGCTGCCGTTGTCTCGTAAACCCGTATCTATACAGGATAGAGCGAGCCGCTATCTACGAATTGACTAGTTATAATCAAGGTGACGACTAGGGACAATAAAGCTCACGATCTCCCCACCATCGTGGCCACCTCCTCCACACACTCAACGGCCTTCCTAACCACCAACGCTGCGAATTCTGCATAGTTTTCCTCGTTTCCATGTTGTCCTCCTTCACTATGCCGTTCATTGCATCTTTCCAATATCTCTATATACTCCTCCCTCCCTAGCTCTTTGTCCGGCTCCTCTCCAAGAACTGCTACGATCCCCAGTTCTTTCATTAGTACGCCTGTCAGTATAATCCTACCCATCTCTTCGTTGCCTACAACGAACGGATGTATATACATGAACTCTGCGACTAGCCAAGCGCTCAGTGCGAAAGGGTCAGAAACTGTAGCTTCCACTCCTGACTCCTGAGGTACTTGTGAGCGGTAATCCTTTGTTTCTGAACGGTCCATCGCAAGTTGGGCGTGATATTCGCGGATTAATTTCGACATGCACATTGGCACAGCACGAGGATCGATCGATTCCCTTCTCTTTTCTTCAGGAAACATGATTTCCGTTGGGGATTCCTTTTGTGGTAGCAATTCTTCATCTTCGCAAAGCTCGGTTATAGGTGTTATTGGGTAGTACAAACTACTCGACCGGCGAGGATCTGTTGGTGATGTTGAACTTGACGGAAGTGAAACACTGCTACCCCGTCTTGAAGTGTCCCCGCTGGTGCTGTTCAGGTTTGGGAAGGTGTACACACTGCTCGGTCGTCTGAAATCTCCGGGTTGGAGGGTGTATATACTACTAGACCTACGAGATCCACCGGAGCTGCTGGGAGGACTCATGGCGGATCTTATTGATTCGGAGCTAATTGTTGAAGCCGCTGCCTCTGCTTCTGTGAGCAGACGGTAGTCTCTGTACCAGCCGCCGTATTCGTCCCACCTTCTCGAATCGATGGGATCATTGTTGCGGACGAGGATGCGGTGGGTTTCTTTTATAAGGTCTTGGGTTAGTTCTCCGTCTGGAGAAATTAGGGTCGTTAAGAAGTGTACTAGAGCCTTTGCGTGGTGGAAGGCTTGTTCGCGACCTTTTAGGACGGTTGAGAACGTGGAAGGACGACCTTGGTTGGTAACTGTGGCTAGTTCCGAGGTATAGGCTGGGGTGTGCGGGAGATTTAGCTCTGTTATTCCGATGTCCGTGAAGATTGAACGACAGATTCTGGTAGTTGTGGCCAAGTCGGTGCCTGTGCGGGACAGTGAGGTGCTATGGTGGACTAAACGGGAGAGAAGTGTGGTAAAGAAGAATTGGAGTTTTAAAGGAGAGATAGCGAAGAGGTTTACATCGATACGGCGGAAGAGGTCTGTTATGCGTCTGTAATCTGCAGACGGGTCTGGGAGATACGGCGGAGAGTGTATCGGTGATGGCTGTAAATGAAGAAAGCCTTGGGATATGCGGGAGTCGGAGAGGGATTTGATGTGGGCAGCTAGGAGGGAGATGAATGTCTCCGGGGGGCTATCCTCCTGAAACAGTTCAGAGTCCATGGGAGGGTCATTCTCCGGGGGGTCTATGGGTGGTAGTGGGGAAGTTGCGCGGGGAGGAGGGCGTCGGTTGGTGTTACCCTCGCCGGAGAGGATTTTTGTGCGGACTGTTTCGTATTCTGAGGCCATCGAATGATCCTTCCGATCTAAACTGCGATGTATATATAGAGAAAAAGAGAATGTCTTAGGTTGAGATCAGTGACAGAACCTTATAGGTTCTATATAGAGTTAGGCATATATTCTCGCGGATTGTACGGCATAAAGCTGTCGGTTTGTGACAAAGAAGTAAGATTTTCTGTGTATGCGTAGCCTCTGGAGGGAATCAGGGCAGGGGAGCTATGGATTTGTGGTATTAGCAGGATATACCGAAATATAGCGGTTGAGAGAAGGTTATAGCAAGATAGCGACATCTAGATAGATCCGCGATATTGTCCTCTGTCCTAGAAATTTGCTTCATTCGGAACATGTGGGCTAGTTTGAAAACGTGGAGTCCACGTGAAGTCTAAATATAAGAACACACCAAAGGGGTGAATCTTATCAATTGAGACAGCATCGTGCAGTATATTGTATTATTTACTCCAGATTTAGCCTAGATACAAGACGGGTGTAGGTCCATTCTGGATTTAGTTTTATGGACATCGAATGCCGCCGTACAACTCACCGCCTAGGTCGATCGGGGCTGTCTAGACTGGCTGCGGATATCTGTCCCAACGCAGGACGTCGTTGTGTTTTAGCTGCAATACATTCGCTTTCGAAGATCGTGCAGTATTGTACCGAGGATCGTCGTGGTCCCTGCCGTTACACACACACGTTCGACATCGAATTGTCTCAAGAGTACACGATAATGAATTATATATCTAGAATATGGTTCCATCACGTTGTGACTGGGATAGAGCCTAGTAGCTATAGCTATAGCGGTAGCAGTACAAGCGGATCCGTTGACCATATTGCTGTAAAAATCATTACTGGAGGGGAACACGAGCCTGTATGCTAGACACTGAAAGTAGTCTATCCCGAGGCCCGGAATAGCAATGGGAAATGGTTCTGAATAAGCCCAAAATATCTTTATTTCTCTAGTCTCCTGGACACAACGCGCTGTCGTGTTACATTTTGGGATCCTTTCCAGACGACCGCTGTCGCACAAGGGGACTGCTGTCGCACAACGTTATATCTGCATGTCGCCTCTCCGACGTGGCTCAATTACCGGCTTCTCGAATCCTGTTTTGCCCTCCGTTCTCTTCCCGCGCCTATCGCTACAGCTTGCAAACTTCTGTTCCATCAATCAACGCCATAGGAACCTTGTCCATGAGCCACCTTACTGACAAATCCCCAGGTGCTCAAGCCTTGCGTTGCGGGTCCGCTTGCGAGTGCTAACCCATCAGCTTCTAAATATGTAACTGTCGGTCCTTGGCGTGGTCATTGTTCTTGTGGGGCGAGGAAGATTTGGTTGGGTCGGGGAAGGACCTGAATTGGGTAGCCATGGCCTGGATGAGGCTCGTTCAAGGCAGAGGATTTTCCGCAAGCCTGCTGTGGGGATTTGGTCGGGTAATGTTGTCAGATCACGGAACCTCTGGGCTAAACCAGGGTTCCTATATTCGAAACACGAGATTCTGGCGAATACCTTTAGGGCTGTGAATTTTTGAGAAGATTCGCCGGATATTATGTACTTAACGAAGTATGTACAGATACGAGAGCCGCATATTAGGCACGGTGCATGATAACGCTTGTTATCGGAATTTGTATCGATCTGCTGATACTTATAACGGTTCCATGTCGCCTGCTTGATAATATCGCATACAATTTCCGGTAGGACACCGGCATATTGAGTCAAGGAATCAGGTGTGGTGTGCCGGGCTGGGGAGCAATCCTTTGGTAATTTGCAGACAGATGGGAATTGCAGCTTGCTCCATGGACTTCGGCCAGCCAAGTCCATGAGTCCTGGACCCCGGTTCCCAAGCTGCTACCGATGCGCGGTGGGTATGGCAGCACTAGCTATCACTCGTTTTATTGCGGTTCTTGGTATTCCTTTATAACCCATTCGCCCGTTCCCCTCTTTATTCTTTTCGGAACCTTTTGCTAGTCATTTTAATTCTTGATTACTGCAGTATATTCCTTGGGGGAGTTTTCGGGCAACAGTTCCTATTTTTTAAATTTCGATCTTATCGAAGCTCGAGAACAAACTCGGTGTTTTGACCGGATTATATATTGTCTTTAGCTGTCAGATTTCGAAGCAAGCCACCAACGGGTTCCAGAATAGTGCAACCCCCTGAGAAACGAACCGACTTTTTCTAACGGTTGTAAAACTCGCGAATTCCGACGGGACAGCAGCTACCAACACTTGCATAGAACTACTCGATACGGTCGCCGCGCATGGGATAGAAGCCCCCTTGGTCGCGATTCGGAATTCCTTTTTTGTCGCGGTGCAGGATTATTTTGTTCGCTCAGGAAATCTTACCCGGAATGGTTGCGATACCTTCGCTGTGCCGCAGCGGTTCGCTGTTGTTGGCATTAGCGACAACAATATCACCCGGTGTTGAAGGGGCGTCGATATACGAACGGGCGACGGATTATTTGAGTGAGAGCGTGAAGCTGGTGAAAAGAGTAGCGACAGACCCGGTTTTATTCAAATACAGCGTATGTTTATTCCCGAATCAATAATTGTAACCATGCGGATTGTGCTTTGCTTCCTTCACGCCTCGATCGCGGAATTCGAAGGCCGAAAACCTTCCATACAATGAATGGGATTGTGTGGATTGAAAAATGCTGACGACACTGTTATCTACTAGCTACTCCGATACGCATTCTATGTTAACCTCGAGCTCGGATCAAGAGAAGACTCTGTCAACGTCCGGTTAACAGACCAACCGTGGTTCTGGGTCGGTGCGAGGAAACCAACAAATTGCAGTCGGGAGGCTAGCCGATATAATTATTTGCAGTGCGTCTATGTCGACTGGTCGGGCCTCTGTAAGAATACCTAGCCTGGGTTCCTGTGTCGGTATATCACCATGAAAATATGGTGCTAATCTCTGTACACGCTCCTAGATAATCCTGCCCGATCTTCTACATTCAGAAATGTGTCAGACGCGGTTCTGAGTCTAACACAATCCGACGAAACGAGATTCACGAGAGGTTACTACGGTACCGATACGGTCAAGTTTGGCGATGCGACACTGGATAATGTCTACATTGGTGTCGCAAACAACTTTACTCAGGCACCTGAGTTGGGAATCGGTGTTTATGATAGTGATAGACAGACATTCCCGAGTTTTATGGAATCCTTGCTTCAGGGTAGAGAGATCAAGTCTTTGACGCACGGTCTATATTTCAACTGGCTTGGTAAGTCGATATTAGTATTCTTCAAGCGCTGGGTTTATGGTCAAATACTAATGTTCACCTCGCTATGCAGAGCGAAATGAGAGTTATCTCACTTTTGGCTCAGTTGACACCGCGAAGTACGACGGAAACCTCATAACCTTTAACGCTTCTCGTACCGGTGAAATCACCGTCGTACAACTCCTCAGCGCTGCGTTCGGATCTCCTGGCGATATGGAAGAACTAAACCCGGTACAAAACCTCAAGGCCAACATCGAATTCAGCACCAGTCGGATGTCTCTGCCAGACGCTGTAATCCCAATCATATTGGACCGGACTGGCGCCGAATTCGATGAAAATTGGGGCGGATACCTCGTTGACTGCGAAATGCGGTACTCCGATATGGTCTTTGAGTTTAGATTTGAGACCGTCAACATTACCGTCAATGCGAATCATTATATTCTTCCGGCGTACGGCGTTCTGGGATATCGATATCAATTCAAAGGCCAGGATGCGTGCGCGCTGCAGTTGAACCCCATGAGCAGTTATAGTATTGCGACAGACCTGGGATATGAAGCTGTGCTTGGGACACCATTTGCGAGGCACACCTACCTCGTCCACGATTACACGAATCGACAGCTCAGCTTTGCGCCCGTAAAGTTCAATGTTACCGAGTCTAATGTTGTGGAGTTGGACTCTAGAGGCGTCGCGCCATTATTCAGCGAGCTACCCTCACCAACGGAACCACCAGGCGGCACCGACCTCCCATCCACGGATTCGCCTAGTCCTTCTCCGACTGGAGGCACTGGCGCAAGTAAAACTAACGCTGGAGCTATAGCCGGGGGCACAGTCGGCGGCGTAGCAGCGCTAGCAGGCATTGGGATCCTCGCCTTCTTCATGATGAAACGGAAACGGCAGCCCGGAATGGAAGATATCCTCCCTCCACCCCCACCACCAATGATGCACAATCCTATGCCTTCACCCCCAGGTGGACAGGGAACGTACAGTCACGTACCTTTCTATGATGCGAACAAAGGATATACAAACGAGAGGCCTCTCAGCGAGCTTGGTGGTCCTGATTACAATTGGGGTGCTCAGCAGCAGGTTGGGCAGGGTAGTTCGCAATTCGGAGGGCCGTACCAGGGAAATGCGGCCTTTGTGAGTGAGGTCCCTGGAAGCCAGTCATATGCACAAGAGCTGCCGACGCAGCCGCAGCGGTACTAGGGATATTTAATGATCAGCCTAGGTCAAAAAATGACCAGCCCTGTATAATGATAGCGATCTGTTTTTCTGTCTTCAGCTTTTCCTTGTATATACCTATTTCTTCGTATGTCCTTTAGAGTCTAGATACCATTGAGCATCCCTCGGAATACTTGAAGACTCCCTCCTACAATTAAGATTACCATACTATGGGACCTGTATATTTCTATATGGTAATTCCGATCTAATTCGAATATTCTCGGATTTTTTTTTTTTTTTTTCCAGACAGGAAATAAGAATGGCAAAGCATAGATGCTAGCCCTAAGCCATTCTCCGATCATATCGTTCATGCAATGTTGAACCCGGTCGCCTTGATCCAATATGGTGGAGTGGCGTCATGGCCGGTGCGGCTCTGCTAAATCCGTGTTCGCCTTAACGGGCGTTGCTTTTTCCGCGTTGTTCCATTCTGCCTTCCGAAAAGATTTTAATTTTGCCCCCAATTTTAATCTCAGCCTTCCCTTCTTCCACAAACCTTCTTCGTTCCTTAGGTATTATTCATCGTCGTCGCCATCTAACCCACAACCAACATCATCCGATACGCCACCTATAGCTTCCGCTGATATTGCTGGATAGGCGTTTGAAGGAAGATAGCAAGGCCATCTGGAAGGCCGTTTAGAGGGTTTGAGCTTCCCTGCACCCAGTTTTGGGGAAGAGTCAACAGGACAGAGTCCTTACGTTTCCGGCAGTTCGTCACACGATATTCCAACCGGCCATCTTTATCGAGGGATCCCAACGAAAATCAGGCTCTATTACTTTGGTAAACTGATCGAAATCCACTCTCGCTCTTATCATGTCTGCTCTCGATATCGAAGCCCTCGTTGAGGAGCCATTTCGTGCAGAAGCAGCCGAATCGAAGAGCCGCGCCGACCGATCTTCTAATCACGACGACGATGACAGTAGACGCAGCGACGCTGGAAGTACCAGGTCTAGAAATAGGAGGCGCCGTAGTAGAAGCCGAGAAAGCGATAGGTATTTCATCACTTACCCTTGTGACCGATTCACCAGAAGTATGAATTTGACTGACATCGTCTTTTTCGTTAGGCATCGCTCGAGACGCCATGACGACGAAAGATACTCTGACAGGTATTCCTCCGGCCGTGATAGGGACCGGGAACGTGACCGTGATCGCGAATACCGAGATAGAGATCGGGATCGAGAGTATCGTGATCGGGACCGAGACCGCGATCGTGAGCGTGAACGCGAGGAGCGTTACAACTCCCGACGACGAGAGCGT
Organism: Arthrobotrys sphaeroides; assembly: GCA_036971245.1. Taxonomy (NCBI): domain Eukaryota; kingdom Fungi; phylum Ascomycota; class Orbiliomycetes; order Orbiliales; family Orbiliaceae; genus Arthrobotrys; species Arthrobotrys sphaeroides. Next base: position 247,913 of record JAJTTW010000009.1, on the reverse strand, counting down.
GATGACTTGGACGAGTATCGTACCCGCCGCCGTTCCAGGTCTCCTCGCAACAGATCCAAGTCCGGATCCCCTAAGCTCACCGAAGACGAGAGAGATAGACGTACCGTGTTTGTTCAACAACTCGCCGCCAGACTTCGTACCAAAGAATTGATTGCATTCTTCGAGAAAGTTGGCGGTGTCAAGGAGGCGCAAATCGTTAAGGATCGGGTCAGCGGAAGATCCAAAGGGTACGTGCACCTTATTCCAGATTTAAAATATCATCTGCTAACAATGGGCCTTCAGAGTGGGCTACGTTGAATTCAAGGAGGCAGAGTCAGTCCCTAAAGCTATTGCGCTTACAGGTCAACGATTGTTGGGAATCCCCATCATCGTCCAACTTACAGAGGCAGAGAAGAACCGACAGGCTCGTGCCGAAGGCGGTCAACATCACAGAGACGAGGACCACCGCCGCACCATCCCTTTCCATAGGCTATACGTCGGAAACATCCATTTCAGTATCACCGAAAACGAGCTTCAACAAGTTTTCGCTCCTTTTGGCGACTTGGAATTTGTTCAACTGCAGAAGGAAGAGTCTGGTCGGAGCAGGGGATATGGATTCGTTCAGTATGTGCTTCCGTCACTGCCCTCTTAATCCGAGCAATTACTAATAAATATTCTAGGTACCGCGATCCAAATAATGCAAAGGAAGCCTTAGAAAGGATGAATGGGTTTGATCTCGGAGGTCGCCTTATCCGTGTCGGACTAGGGAATGACAAATTCACACCTGAATCTACTGCACAGATGCTCCAACGTTTCAGCAACGGACAGCAGGCCTACGAAGGCCGCCAACGACACAACCAAAACCAAAACATCAATACAAGCGGTGCGGCTAGCGCTCTTGACGATACCGATGTCGCCGGCGTCAACTTCAACAATTTTAGTCGAGATGCCTTGATGAGGAAGCTCGCTCGTGAGGAGCCCGCTCCCGAACAAAATGGTGAAACAAACGGAGAGCAGAAGCAGCGGCGACCAGTCGCTCCACCTCCAAAACCACCAGTCGCGACGAACTCAACTGTTGCTAGCAGATGCGTCGTTGTTAAAAACATGTTCGATCCCACACAGTATGTCGTCACGAACTCCTTACTACTTCCGACATCATGCTAACCATATTTTTCGTTGAATCTAGAGAAGAAGGCGACTCCTGGGTTAAGGATCTTGAAGATGACGTTAAAGCAGAATGTGAAACTAAATACGGTCACGTAGTGCACATTTCCGTCGACCCCAACTCCGCCGGTGACGTTTATATCAAATTCGAAAAGATTGCCGGTGGTGAGAACGCGATTAAGGGACTTAACGGCAGGTTCTTTGGAGGACGTCAGATCTCTGCCCTCCCAGTCGTCGATGCTGTTTATAGCAGCTTGTTTTCCCGGGTCAAGGCCATGTGAGGTCGTTAAAGGAGGATCGATGGTATGGCGATGAAGTTTTTCTATACGGGATCGAGAGGCATCGAAACACTCACCATGGTGCAGAGGAACTACGTTCACCCCGGAACTCTAATGGCAGAGGTGCCACTATACAATATACCGTATCTACCATCGTATGCACCTTTCACCCTTCCAATATCGGAGGAAAGAAAACTGCAATATTCTTTTCTAGGAATCACCACGCAACAGCCTCCTACTATTATACACAACCAAAAGTTTTTATTACCCAACAAATATAATGCACGACAGCTTCTCTCAGGACGAGGTTTGATAATACACTCCGAGCATTATCCTCAGTTCTGAGCTCTCAACCCGAAGGCCTGTGCGGCCCTTACCTTACAATTTCTGTTCTATAGGTCCCTCACGAAATCTCTCGACTGTAACTATTGTTTTCGCTCTTCCTTTTTCTTCTGTTCCTTCTCGTTTTGATTTCTTTGCTATTGTTTTGTTTACACTTACCTTACACACTTCTGCCATGCCTAGGGGAACGATGCGAACGGATGACAGTGACCCTGCTTGGTCGTCAGTGCGTAACTTGGTGTTTTATTTGGTTTGACGTGATGTTAGGATTCTAGATCCGTTTCGTTTTGTGAACGCGGCCGATGATATGTTACAATAGAATTAATATAACAATTGGCGCCCAATCTCTCTATAGCCATATAGCTCTAAAAGATAATTCCTGTAAGGAAAAGCCCTGTTTTTTGGTGTTAGGGCCCCGTTTCCTCAACACAATAGAGGCGTGGTATTTTTTCACTATCCCATCTCCTTCATTCGCTATATATATTGCCCTCCATTAAACTCACTCACGGACTCAAGTTCGTGACTGAGATATCAAAACTTGGGGTAGTTACGTCTCTGGAGGGAACATCTTACCGTCCAAAATGCGTCGTATAATAATACTTACCGGAATCCTAAGCCTTCCAGCAGTCTCAAATGCGTATACCTATGCCTTTATCCGAGACAAGGTAGAAGATGAGAAACAGGCGCCTGCATCTTCTCCATATACAAGTCAGGCTCCCAAACCATGCGAACGGATCTCTTACACCCTTCGTAACGGCCATAACCCTATAGCTGGGATAAAAGTATGGACGACACCGTTGACGGGCAGGGCGCCGTGGGCGTTTCTATTCTACGCTAATTCCGCGTACTGTGACCAAAGCGGGGAGAAACCGACTTTGGTAGTCAATTTCAATAAACAGTTCGCTGACGAGGGAGGTTCGATTAGTACCTTCCAATTTGCGGACCTGGAGCCCTTGAGACAATTCGGATTACCGATGTGGAGGTATAAATCTTGGGAGGAGATTGTACCGGGTACCTCGGAGTGGAGGTTGTTTGTTGAGGATTCGAATTTGGTACCCGGGCAGATGGCTATCGATAGCATGGCAGGGCGGGGGAGTGAGTTGGAGCTTATTGATTCGGATGCTGCGCGGGTGAAGATGTGGCGGTCACCGATGGATAGTTCTTGGTTTGACGAAGCGACGGATTTTTTGAGGAATGATGGATTGATGGATCATATGCTTGGGGGTGAGTTTGGGTTTGATAAGAGTGCTGGGAAACAGCCGGCTGTGGAGAAGTGGGCCGGTATACTTGGGGTTGAAGATATTAATCCGCAGGACCTTGACGAGGAGGGTAACGTTATACCTAAGAAGCGATCGGCTATTGATCGGTGGGCGTCAATATTTAAAATCGGGGACATCGATCTCCCTCCGGAGACATACGTGAACGACCAAGTTAATTTGGAACCAGGGCACAAGGATACTTTCGAGATATCTGAGGGCGAAGGTGGATTTGCGGACGAGGACATAAAAAGTGAAGAGGGATTGGGACCCGATTTTGTGATGCCACCAGGGTTCATTGACGACATCAAGCTCGAAATCGAAGGGTTCGATGATGAAAATAATCCAGACGAGCCCGGGTTGAGAGACCTCCAGGAGGGGGAGGCTTTTGGGGGTGAAGACGAGCAAACTCTTCAAAAGATCGAAGTGGATTCACAAACGTCCTCGATACTTCAAAATCCGGATGTAAAAGCAGAACCAAAGGTGGAAGAAAATATGGAACAACAAAACCAGGCTGGAGAAGGAAACGATAATACAGAAATCGAGAATCCTCGTCAACTAGTAACGGACGCTTACGGTTTTAACAACATCCCCGATTTGACGCTGTTCGCACCTCTGCCAGTGAATGAACTTAGAGACCTGGGAGGTTTCGATAGCGCTATGGCAGGGATAGCGAATAATCTCGCTCGGCAATATGCCATTGCGGGTCTGGGAATTGACGATTCAGCTAATATGCGACCACGGAGGGGACGATATGGCCCGGACATGCGAGTAGCGGGGGTACCGGGGTCACTGCAGGATCTTGAAGTAGAGGGGTCGGTGAGTGAATCACTAGATGAAGAACGGGAAGAGGATTTACATGTACCTTCGAGAAGGGGAAACCGGGCGGAAAGAGCGGCAGGGAGACAAATGAGGCAGGATGAAGAGGACGCGGAGCTCTTTCCAGCTGGGTCGGAACCGAGGAAAATGCTTAAGCCGTCATGAACCTAAGAATTTTTATATGCGGAAATGCACATATATGCATATGTTTCCCTCCCAATATTATTGCCTTGGATATAAGAATATGTTGCAGTTCAGATCGATCTATACATTTCATGGATGCACCTGCAGTTTCATACCTCCCGCAGGCGCAGGATCCAGTCGGGTTCGGGGATCCGATGATACTATCCTGTACATTTTCTATATATTTCTTCAAGCCATATCATATCAGCATACATATTGATCAGTGCAATTGTACGTAGATTCATACGTACGTGGTGAAATCGAAAACATCTTCCATACCACCCCAACTTGCTCTTTCCCGCTCAAATTCTATACCAGTATCATTTAAGCAAAATGTTTTCCTGGACCACGAGGTACCTCTCAAGATATCGATTATTGAAATCATCCTATACAAATTTCTGGAGACTGGACCATGAGCACTCGGATAACCACAATGCTATCCTCATATTTCGCTTTTTTACTCCTCTCAACAGCGATATGTCCCGGCTCCGCCTACCTACTGAACTTCCAGAGTTACAAGGACCGCATGTCCCCCGAAGATACACGATATATCTCGACGGAAGCCACGGACACATCATGCACTAGCATCAGAAACAATAAACCGGTCAAGCTGAAATCAGTCCGCATCCGGAGTAACGAGACAGTAGGCTATCCGCCAGAGGCAATCGCCCTTTACACTGGCTCCAAGTGTAGTCATACAAATCTTTACTTAATAGCCCGGCTTTACCAGCCCACTTCCGACATGGAACAAGCTATTTCACCAATGGATATCGATGTTGGGACGATATCCAAGGAGACAGAACCCGATATTGGTGGACGAACGGAGCATTCGTTTAGCTTCTTCCGGAATATTGGGCCTTCCAGTCCATTGTTAGAAACGATTGTTGATTTGGGCTTAAGACCAGGGGATGTGGCGCTCAAGTATGTGGGTAGTACCGCTGTGGATAAGAGCATCAACCCAGACTGGCGGGTTGGAAAGGGTGTCATTGGCATTGACGAAAAACCAGATTCACTGGGCAAGTATAAACCAAGAGCAGAGATGGCTTCCGAGGCCCCCTATATGGCTGCGTGGGATAGGGAATTTTTACAAAGGCACTATCGGCAACTTGTATCGGGTGGTCATTCCGAGTCAGAGTGGAGAGACGAAATTGTTCGTGACTACGACAGGTTGATGAAGATCGGGGAGACCGGCAGAGCTAGAGCGGGAAATCAGTTCGGTATGAGCTCTGAGAGAAAGAATAACCCAAATATGATCGAACTTGATCCAGCCGTGCCTTTTCCGGGACAGTCTTACAGGAAGGATTTAGAGAGCCAGAAGAAATGGACGTTCGATGATATAATTAATGATAAGGATTGGGACTTGTACTTCTAGAAATATGGTTGGATCCATTGGGTATTCATATACGGAGAAGTATCAATACATTACGGGATTCAGTAGCTAGGCATACTATTGTGGTTTCGAGATTTTCAGGACCAAGGTCCGGATCGTATAGCGGATACAAAATTATCGTTCCTTAGCTGCACTGGCTGCGCCAACTCTGACCTAGAATCTACCGCGGCACCAACCAGCCTGCCGTCTTCCACCCTACTGACACTATATATCCTTTCGTAGTATACTAGCCACTGGAAAAAATCCTGCATATCAAAAAAAAAAACAACGAAAGGTATACCGACCACCCTACTTGACAAGCCTATCAACACTATTGCAATTTCCATAGTTGTTTTCACTATACCGGCCATATTCGCGGTCAATCACTTGCTGACCCACCCACAGCTACTTATCTCCCGAACTATAACCACATTGTCTGTGTTAAATTATTGTGTACAAAAAGCCGCAGATTGGAATTTTACAATTATATTAGTCACAGTCTCGTCACCAGAAAGTTTCCCTCTTTTTCTTTCTTTCTTCCTTTAAATTTTTGTAGATATATATATATATGGCTGTCAACATCGATTATATATAATTATCACTGTTGCCATGAAGTCGCTTTTTGGCCTACAAATTTTGGTTTGTTTTCGCGGCTCGCAAGCCACCCGAACAAAGATCACAATCAAGAGCTGTGCCCATAGCGCCCTGATATCACCGGTATTGTTATATCGGCAATTGTTGGCTATGATTCGTCGAGGTCCCGCTAGCGCTCCTCGCCAAAGCGAGATCCAGATCTCCACTCTTATGCCTTTAATTAGCCACGAAAGGCATGAAACATACATTATCGTGCTGAATCCGATTGGAGGGCAAAGTTCAAGGGGATTCTCGACGCGCGCGACGCGGGATACTAAAGTTAAATTAGCGCTGTACGCACAGATATGGTCAATTGATCAATTGATCAAAATCTATATAAGGGTTCTACTATCTCCCCTTCAAGCTCTCACGTCCTGTTTCCTCTGAATCCTTTCGACTGTCAAAAGTTTAGAAAAGTTCTTGTACATTATAATTTATTTGATCTGTTTAATTTTGCATCTGTGGCGGCGAATCTGGCTTTGAACTAATCCGTTTTCAAAATAATACCAATACTCTAGAAAATCCAACATGAAATTCGGCGTTGCTATCCTCTCTAGTGCCATTGCTATTCTTGCATCCATAAGCTGCCTCGCTGCTGCTCCCACGGATAATGCATCCGATCCAGATACCACCACTAGTATTGCCTCCGATGGGCTCAGCGAAGTGAACGGGTTACCTGTCGTTCCTATGGATTGGCACGGCTCTGTCTCTCCAAACAGTCCCCCCGTTACACTGAGTGGAACAGTGCAAGTACGAAATCCTTACTTTGGTGGAACTCAGATGCTTTTCCAATTCAAAGAGATCGATTCTAATACTGTCTAGGATATTTTGCCACAACTTGAAGAGCTCGATCCAAACTGGGCTTCTAACTGGGCTTCTAGTGCTAAAAGTGCTTCTCCAAACGTATGTGTTCCCGTCCATCCCCGACAGTTTATCAGTATTTAGCTTACGAAAACATGAATATCGATTTTATAGAATCCCTCCCTCCTCAAACGCTATTTCCAGGGCCGACCGACTTGTACAAGAGGCGCAACGCCTGCTATCGGTGCACAGTGGAAGGTCATCTATAACGACGGATACAATGCACTTCAGCGTATGGCGGGGTGGTTGTAAGTATCCCCCCCTCCTTCGTGACTCCCTGTCAAAGAATATAAACGAAAATTGAGAGATATCTAATATATTTTCTTATCTTCAACGGCTAAACAGTTGCTACGCGCCCCCGAAAACCTGCACTCAGGCATTTTGCCAATCCGGTTCCGGAATTTTCCTTTGCAATCAGGTGAGTATCGAATTGGATAATGCGGAAAGTCTGCGGTTAATTGATGGAGCTAACATGTGATATCTGACCCTTTAGCGTACTACCTACCTAGCCATCGACTGTGCACGAGTTGGTATGGCCGCTCGAGAAGTCGCTCGAGATTGTTCGGTCCACGGAGCATACATCGTTGGTCTCTGGAGGGACACAATCGGTTATACCGTTGAGGCGTTCAAGTGCTAGATTACCTAGCTAACTACAGGCAAAAGGTGATTGGTGCGGTGGTTGGTCAATCGATCTGGCTGAAGAATCGATCACACGGCAAAACTTTTTTCAATTATCAATATGCACTAATATTATACATCTATATTCAATATCTAATCCGCGGACCAAATTTGCCAATCCGTCTCAACGTCCAAAAGAAAGGGCTCCAAGAAGGCAATCTCTGGAGAACGAAAGCAAAAAAAAAAAGATATAAAGATTAAAACGAACTATACTTATGTGGAGAGCCGGGTGGCGTGTGGAGAGTTCAATCGTAAAGGCATCATTGTCACCCAAAAGTAAGAATGAAGAATCAACCCCTTGCTTCTGGCCTCCAGATTCAAAATAAAAAATCAGGACATAACAAGTCCAAACGGCTTCCTCATACCTCATGTATTTAACCAACGCTCCGATCCAAACTTTGTGCCAAGCACATCTCAAAGTACCTCCCCTTCTTCTTCAATAACTCCCCGTGAGTACCTTGCTCTGCGATCCTTCCGTTTGCAAACACATAAATAACGTCCGCCTTGACAATAGTACTCAAACGATGCGCCACTGCGATTGTAATTCTTCCGTTTTCTTCTTTGGCTTCATCGATTGCAGATTGTACCAATCGCTCACTCTGCGTATCGAGGGCACTAGTTGCTTCATCCAACAATAAGACTCTGGGGTTCCTAATCAATGCTCTCGCAATTGCAATTCGCTGTCTTTGTCCACCGCTGAACTGCGCACCGTAAGCGCCACAGGGTGTATTGAAACCATCGGGGAGGCCCATGACGAAGTCGTAAGCGTTAGCCATCTTGCAGGCCTTTTCTAGTTCCTCGTTTGTGGGTTCGTGTTCGAGACCGAGTGCGATGTTATCCTTGACAGAGCCTTGATAGAGTGTCGGTTCTTGTTGGACCAGGGATAAGTGGCGTCGGTAGAGCTTTGGAGAGAGAGATTTTATGTCTTGGTGGCCAAGGTTGATTTGACCGTAGGTGGGGTCGTAGTAGCGTTCGAGGAGTGAGATGACAGTAGTTTTACCACAGCCGGAGGCACCGACGAGGGCGATGAATTGAGAGGGTTTGATCTGGAGTTATCATGTTAGTATAAATAAACTAAACGGAAAAGACAAGACAAGACGAAGTCTTACCTGAATGTCAATACCCTTCAAAACACGATTCTGCTGTCGTTGAGGATATGCAAAATCCACAGATTCCAAAGCGACGTCGTTATCGCCGTCTGGACCTTGGTCTTTGTTCTCGTCGTTGACAGCAATAGTTGGCCTCAAAGTTCGCGCCCAGAGGATGTAATTAGCACCCTCTGCCGCCTTTGTTAAGCTAGTGGTATATCCGAAAAACTGTCCCGCTGCTTGACCGGCGAAAATCACACCAATGAAAATGATGAAGAACTGCTGGGTATCGTATTCGCCCGAGGCAAGAAGTTTGGCACCATACCAGAATCCGAGAGCCATAACAAGGAAATCGAGAGATTGAGAGATTGAGTAGAAGAACATCCTGAGTAAGATACTGCGGAAAGAGTTGGAGACGACTTCGCCTAGTTTCAACTTAAAGGACTTCAGGATTTCTTCTTCGATGGTCAGTGATGCGACAGTGCGGATTGCGGCGATAGATTCGCTAGCAACGCTAGCGCTCTGAGCGAAACGGTCGCCGTTTTCCTCGTCGAGTTTGAGTTCAAGTCGGATACGATAGTAACCTGCGGCGATAAGAGGAATCATACCACCAGAAAGAACGACGAGGGCTAATTTCCAACCAGAAGCAAGTGCCATGAGAGAACTTCCGATGACGTTACAGACCACCATCAACATTAGTGGGAGATTCATCGACAAGAGTTCCATGAGCTGCTGCGGAAGGGCGGATAGTTTGGCTGTCAGTGCACCGGAAGAGTTTTCTTCGTGATCATAGAAAGTCATATCCTGATGCAAGACGATATCCATGATCTCTTTACGATATTTATGACTGATGATTTGAGCCTCGAGGTTGACAACGTAACCTAGGGGAGCGTAGACAACAACCGCGCCAATCGCAAGAACGAAGAACATGAGGGCCCAGAAGTTGGCGCTGCGGCTCGCATTTTGATAGATTTCGCTGTCGACTGGCGTAAAAACTTCGAAAACGCGGGAGAAGAGAATGGCTTGGGCTGGATAGATGGCTGCACCTGCGGCGCAAAGGAAGGCCACGAAAACCATTTTGCCGTATATTTCTTTTTGCTCTGCAAGGAGGATCCAGATGCACTTGGTAATGCCATAGTGAAGGGTTCCTTCCGTCATAGCCTTCTTTGCAGCAGCGGAGGCTTCAGCCTTAGATGCGACGGTCTTTGTACGAGAGAGTGCAAGGTGGTCTTCGCCTTCTTCATCGCCTTCTTCCTGATCTGAGTTCCATCCAGCGGATTTCTCACCCTTGTCTCCGAGATCTTGTGCCCGAACAAGTGCGGCGTAGTGACGGTCCAAAGCGACTAGTTCTTCGTGAGTTCCTTGTTCGACAATTTCTCCATTAGACATTACAGCAATATTCTCCGCTCTCTTGATTGTAGAGAGACGGTGAGCTATCGTGATAGTGGTTCTGCCCTCGGATACACGGTTTAGAGCCCCCTGAACGACCTTTTCGGCCTTGGGGTCGAGAGCGCTGGTGGCTTCGTCAAGAAGGAGAATCTTGGGATTAGAGATGATACTGCGAGCGATGGCGACACGTTGTTTCTGGCCCCCACTGAGTTTTCCGGCACGCTCGCCGACTTGGGTGTCATACGCGTCCGGCAGTTGCAAAATGAAATCGTGAGCGTTACTGAGGGTACAAGCTTCTTGGACCAGTCGTCTCTTTTCTTCCTCCGGAAGGGCACGTTGATCATCGAGTAGACCACGACAGACGTTCTCGTAAACTGTTCCTGCAAATAGAACGGGCTCTTGTTGGACAAGGCGAATTTGAGAGCGAAGCCATTTGACATTGTAGTCTTTCAATTCCTTGCCGTCGAGTCTGATAGTTCCAGCCAAAGGCTCGTACCAACGTTCCAAGAGACCGATACATGTACTTTTCCCGGATCCACTGGCGCCAACCAAAGCAGTTGTCTTACCGGCTGGGAATGTCATCGTGAAATTTTTGAGAACTTGAGCCGTAGGACGGGACGGGTAAGCGAAATCAACGCCAGAGATTTCGATATCTCCGACACATTTGTCAGGTGCGTCACCAGACTTATCAAGAGGATCGAGTTTAGAGGGTGTGTCCAGGATAGCGAAAAGCTCATGCGCCGCCGCGGCCGCCGCGGAGAGAGCAATAGTCTGTGGAGCCATTGTTGACATTGCAGTAGCGGCCAACATCATAGCCAATTCGACGCTGGATAGAAACAGACCCATTAGCCACCGAAATATTCATATTGAGAGACTCCTAAGGCAACTTACGTGAAAACGGTTCCAACATCGGCAATCTCACCACTCCTGTACATCCTATGACCCTGCCAGAAAGCCAAAGCTGTTCCAGCATAGGTACAAAAGTATTCCGTAGAAAACATGATCGCATAGATAGGACTCTTCTTGTCTCCGGTCTTATGGGCCGTCTCTAGGTACTCATCATACTTCTTGAGCATTTTGTCGTGTGCGAAGAACGCCTGGACAGCTTTGATGGACGAGAAAGTTTCCTGCGCGAGCGCCGAAGCACGAGAGTATAACTTGATGATCGTAGCCTCATTCGTAGCATCCAAAGCTATACAAGCACCTGTCACAATAACAATGACGGGTATGATAGACATGGTGATAAGTGCCAGCTTCCATTGCGCGACGAGGGCGACGATAAAGGCGGAGAAGAACAGTGAGATAGATTGCACAACCAAGATAAGCTTTTCAGCGATGCCAGAATTAATCCTGTTACCGTTGGTTGTGACCTGGGTTGCTGTCGCGCCACTGTCGGCTTTATCGAAGTGGGAGATTTCCATACGCAGAAGATGTTCCAAGAATTTCTGACGGATGTTTCTGACGGTACGGGTCGCAGCGACGGTGATAGCCGTGACTGCGATGTAGGTGGCCACAAAACGACCAATGAAGAGGTAGACGAAGTATAGGAGGAAGGAATTGACATCGCGAACGAATTGGTCGCCTCCCTCTTCGGGATTCGCCGCGAAGTTTGTGAATTTTGCGGTAAAGCGGCCAAAGACGATGGTCATCAGAGGCAGGGCAGCACCGCTAGCAATACCCATGAAGAGGGCAATAGCGTATAAGACACGGTCCCCGGTAGACGTGTACGTGAATATTCTCTATATCATCATTGTTAACTAAAATTTGAGAAGGCTAAAGCCATATATACGCACCCAGTAAGCACCAAAACCTGCCTCCTCCGCCTCCTTCTCTTTCTTCTTCTTCTCTTCCTCAGCTTCATCTGGAATCACTATAGAAGCTTCACCACCGCTGCTATCAGGTGGAGTTTTGACTTTGGCGCCCTCATCTATCAGCTTTTCAGAGATAGGAAGCGAGGGCTCTGTCATTGAAGCCGTCGTCGACATCTTAGGAGGTTATTGACCCGGTGAGCCCGGTTACTTGAGGCTGCCTACTTTGAAGCCTCGAGATTTGACCACGACAATAATAAAGGATATTATACCAATAGTAAGCAAATAGCTGACGCGTCGAGATAAGAGAAAATCACGAAGTCTCCTGAGAGGGCATTCAGGATGAGAGCGGGAAAAAATAATCCAAAGCCCTTGATATTCTAGAGCGAGCCGAAGGATTCGGCCAAAGTTAGCCCGACTTTGCGTTGGCATGTTGGAGGCTTAGCTAACAACTTACATAATCCGATGCCCGATTAGCTGCACAGACGAAATGGGCTTCCAGGGATTAAAAGGTTATGTTGGGGTACGATATCAAGAACAGGATTCAAAGGTGCGCCGAGGAAGATCTATAACGTTATCGAAAGAAGGGCGGGAAACAAAAGCCTTGGTGAAGAGCGAAGATTAAGATATTAAACGCATTGGTGGCCGTATCCACTGCTAAAAGTTATCCCTCACAAGCATTTGAAGAACAGAAGGAGAAAAGAAGGATGAGTTTCTTAAAAGCATCCGTGAATCGCATTATCTCCTGACCAACACGACAAAGATTATTGGTGGTTGCATGCCCCGGTAACGTTATGAAGGCGTAGCTCGCGCGCGGGGTCCGAGGAACCCGTTCGGGCTGCGAACCAGGAAATGAACGGGGATGCGCGGCAGTCGCTTGGCCCCCGCTTGGCTCCAACTTGGCCCAGATCAGTGAATCATTCGATGTCTTGACGACTCTTGGGCCCGCTGGAAGATTTATCCGAGTCCGTCTTGGAGAGGTTTGCTGACTGCCACCGAGGCCATCGATGGGGTGGACTGGCCTGGCAGGCTGGATTTCAACCTTCCGGGGAGGGTTTTCAGGCCTGTGCTCAATGGATTACGTCGACCGGAAACGGGTGTTATGATGGTGGTGGGACGGATGCAGGCATTGACGCGTTCCGAGGAACGGCCACTTTCTGCTTCTACTGGATGCAGAAATCTTACTTTCGAACCTTTTAACGGCCTTCGGGAAATAGTCCATGGACCCGTGTCAACGGTCGTCTGTCCCACCGTGGTACGGTCTCGGGACCCAAAAGCAATCCGTGGAGGCATTACGTGCATGTGCGGTGTAGCCATGGTTGTTTGATGTAACACCACTGATAAGCTTAGTCTAAGTCGCTGCCTGGGAGCTCTTGGTATTTTCGTATTCTTATCACGGGGTTGAATACTGTATACTGGATTTTACAAAGAAGTATGGATGCGAAGTTATACGAAACTCTGATTTTTATTGCATGAGGTCATACTACAGCTCGACAAAACCATATCTATCGCCTAATACAACTACAGCTTATCATAACGTTAAATTGTAGCGTCTGGGAACGAGAGTAGTGTCAGATCTCAACAAGGGTAGATATCAACAGCGAGTGTGCTATCGTCTCCAATGACTTGTCAGATCCTGGGCTGCTACACATTCGGCACATCGAATACTGATGCCAAGACAGATGGAAATGCTGTCGAGCCAGTCGGTATCTTTAGAATCGAAGAACCTGCTTTGCAGGGCGAAACCTTGCGATTTTCAATATTCTACGTGGGCAGGGCGGAACCTTGCTACTTCTCTGCTAGTTTTTATATGGCAAACTGGAAGGGGAGAAAACCTTAGGAGAATTATTGCATTGATTTCATCTCATTCAATCATCTGTCCAGAGTATCAGAACGCCTGGAACTCCGGTACCCCAGGAATGCGTAACGGGATCGTGAGTGTGAGTGTGAAAGGAAATATCCCATTAATCGAAGGAGTAAGAAATATATGACATGAAAAGGTAGAAAATGCTTTTGGCGGTAAGAGGGTCGAGATATTGAGCGTTTACCGATTGGACTTGGCGACACTGCAAAGAACATTAGTGACTTTGCCCAAGATGGAGCGGACACAACAGAGAATACATACCGCTCGAGCTCGTCCTTCTTCTTGATGGCATAAGAGTTGGAGGAACCCTTGGCAGCGTTGATCAACTCTTCGGCCAAGCACTCAGCGATGGACTTGACGTTTCGGAAAGCGGCCTCACGGGCACCGATGGTCAAAAGGTGGATGGCCTGATTGATACGACGGAGAGGAGAGACATCGACGGCTTGACGTCTGACGGTACCAGCGGAACCAATTCTGGTCGAGTCTTCACGGGGACCGCAGTTAACGATAGCGTCAACGGCAACCTGGATGGGGTTGAGGTCGGTGAGGAGGTGGATGATTTCGAAGGAGTGCTTGACAATGCGAACGGCCATGAGCTTCTTGCCGTTGTTGCGACCGTTCATCATGAGCGAGTTGGTGAGACGCTCAATGATTGGGCACTTGGCCTTGCGGAAACGCTTGGTAGCATAACGACCAGCCGAGTGAGGAGTGTAGACCGGGGCCTGGAGGTAGACGTAGTCTCTGATGATGGCAGTCAGTACGAGAGCGAACACCGGACACAGGGGAAAGGATCAGTTTCGTACACGAGGGAGAGATCGCTGACAGTGACACCCTCATAGGTCCACTTGTTGAACAGCTTGATGGCACCGATCTCATCGGTGACCTCCTTGGGAAGGGCGTTGCCGTACTGGGCTGGAGATTCAACTTCGATTTCTTCGACGTCAGCCATTGTGAGTGCTACTGATGGTACGGCGCTACTGCTGATGTTTCTGATAGGGAGATGAGGGGCGTATTGTCGGAGTTGTCGATGGTATCTTCGGTTGATGTGTCGTCGAAAGCGGAGGATGGATGCTCTGATACCTTCGGGACGTCGTGGTGGAGGACTTGAGCTTGCGGTTGTGCTCATCTGGCGGAGAAATTGTTGTTGGTGCGGAGGGTTGCTGCCCTAACAAAGCAGTGGGGACCGTTCAAATGCATGGCCGGTCATCTGACCAGAGACGGATGTGTTGCGGTGGATTTGAATGAGTTGCGTTTGTCAGTCGTATGCAACACGTCGTCAAATACGCAACGCACGGTCGGGCACCCCGCCGCCAAGATCTCGCCAATGTCACGATATTAGAGGGCGCTGGATCGTAAACATGTCCACGAATGCTGAATAATGGTCCTGATCAGGTGAATCCGCATACTTGTCTTATAGCTACTGGGCTTCCTCGTATCATCGTGCTATATACCAAGGCGACGTAATGTCTACGAAGCCCTGCTGACGATATCCTCATCTCCACAGACTCCCGAAATTAATGGTTTTCATACTTAATACAAGCAACCGCCCACAAGGTATCCCAACTTCACTCCAGTAAACCCCAGAGAGGACAGAATGTCTCCAACCTGGTGACCCCATCCGATGTTTCGTATCCGCCATTACGTCGTCCAATCTTCTCCCGCTCCCAGCTGACATAATCCCTTATCAAATGTAAATGCGACCCAGCCTTACCGCTGCCTGCCCTGCCGCGTGGAACATGCATGCCAAGGAAAGCGACCACCTTAAACCTCGTGCGACTTCCACTTTACCTAAGCTACATCCAAATTCGGTGAATCATCCTTTCGGACACCGCGGATTCCGTCGTGTGCGGTTAAGGTTATAACCTGTCTCGTTCCTCTTAGCGGAACGTCACTAAATTTCCGCGGACAAAGAGATGGACTGAATTCCCACGGAAGTCCGAGGCATTCCAATTGTCCTTTTTCTCGTATCCAATTTTGTAGCCTCCCCCCAAAATGGCGTTCCAGAGTGTTGGTGGGCCAAGTATGGTTGCCAACATGGGACCATCATCCGTATTAACACAGGCCGTAAGTAGGGTCCTTCCGGTTGGATATCATAAGATATCATTCTAAAGATGCCATGCAATGTTTGACATACAAGACCGACAAGCGTTCGTATAGACTCACTGACTTATCTACTTTCTTCTAATTCGATAGTGCGAGAATTGCAGGCGCCGAAAAGTGCGTTGTCTCTCCCAAAATATCACAATACTGCGAGGATTGTCTGTGCAAATTTAAAGCAAGGCAGGGCGCTCTCGACAATATATTACCCCTCCACTCTCATGCGCGTTCGCTGTCCACGGAACCCATGGTTTCTAATCGTAGTGTGCGAATAGGTTAAATGCAACCGACAGGACCCATGTTCCAACTGCTTAACTTCCAACCTCGAGTGCCGGCCTGCAAAGCGGGTTGTCGAGCATCGTCCTCGAGTCGTTCTCTCTTCCAATTAGTATGCGATTTGATATCTCCAAATTCGGTTCCGCGCCCAAGATGGTTGCAAAAATTGTACTAACACCATGTAGCCAAAAATCTATCGATGAGATCAATAGCCGGCTTATTTCCATCGAGCAGATGGTCAAAAACATCTCGTTGAATGAACCCGACCCTTTGCATATGGTAGATTATCGAAAGCCCATTACCGAAAGTAGGGCAGGAGACACACCCAGTTTTCGCCCAACGGGATATAGTGGCTCCTCTTCCGATGGCATGGCGAGCGGATCGGTGTCGACTCCGGCACCACCATCGTTCGAGGGCGACTCTTCATTTGCGACTCAGACAGTAATGGCCGGGGAGCTCATCGCGAAGTCCGGCCAGAAATCGAACGAAATCCTAGATGCATTAAGTTCACTCAAGGACTTGATGAATACTTCGTCTATAGATGGAGCCTCGACGGGGTTTGACGACCTGTACTTCGATCAGGATGAGAGGCCAAAAAGCTTGCCCGAGATGGAGTTGCTGCCAGCACCGTTTATAATATCAGTAATAAGAAAACTCAAGGGTCAGTTCCCAATTTAAATTCAGAAGATGCAAAAGATGGAGGCTAATACAATTTTCAAAAGAATACCCTTCCGTTCACTATCTAGCCTATGCCATGCGGGACCAAATGGCCCTCGAGAGAATTTGCCAAGCCGTCTACTTTCCCACTGAGCCCGTCTCACTGGGGCAGTTGACGACGATGCATGGCCTTTTGCTCTTCTTGCTTGAAGAATATATCGCCCTCAACGACCCTATACTAAACGGCTGGGATGCACCCGCATTCTTGGCTCTTTGCCAAAAGAACCTACATATCGGCTGCCAAAGCTACGAAATTCTTGCGGTTCCCGATACTGACAACGTGAAAGCATTGTTGCTCGGAGTACGTTCTCCCATTAATATAATAGGATGACGGACCATGAATGAAACATCAATTGCTGATATGTCCTTCCCGCTAGGTCGTATTCGCACAATTGTCTTCGAAACCTCTCCTAGCATGGACGCTGTGCTCCGCGGCTGCTAGGCACGTCTTCACCTTGGGTTACCACCGTGAACGCTCCCTAAAGAGTGATCCGCCGAAAGTGGCCGACGAAAAGCGCCATCTTTTCTGGTCTTTATACGGTGTCGATAAGAATCTCTCCCTCACCCTTGGGCGTGCTTCCAATTTCCAAGATTTCGACATCGACACCGAATATTTCTCTATCTCGGAAAGCGATGGGATCGCACCATGGGACCATGCTTCTATCACGTTCATTTCACTAGGTCGGCTCCAGGGTTTGGTTTATGACCAGCTTTACTCTGCTACCGCATTGAAGAAATCTCAAGCCGAACGGCATGCGCTGATTGGCAATCTCGATGCGCAGTTGAGACCGTGGCTAGAGCAATGGCGAGAAGTACAGTCCCGTATATCAGCGGATGTGGTGCCGGTATTATTGTTCCTCGCCACATCAACTTCGAACATTTAGTAAGCTAACGGTTTGGTGTTAAAAAATCTAGGTAATGAGTACCACAGACGCAGCCTACTACCCCGAATACTTTGACCTCTTCTTTGGACCCACGGATATTATCTACTATTCGGTCCAAACAACTCTTCATCGTGCCGCCTCAATGGGTGAGGGTGTACATACCACGGAGATTACGGCCGCCTGCTTCGAAGCTGCTACTAATGGACTCCAATGTCATCTCCGATTCCTTCCTATTTTCAAGAAAAAGATCGGATCCAACAATATGGACTCCTACGTCTCCTGGTTTGTTACCCACTATATCTCGCAAGTTTACCCCCTTTGTACCCGCTCGCTTCATGATAAACAGCAAACAACACTGGTCGAACAATATCCTTATTATTGATTTTTCTGTGGGTAGGGTCCTGCTATACACTTCGTTCACGCCACTTATCGTCGTTTTCCTGCACTCTATCGCGTCAAACGATCCTTCCGATGTGAAACTTCTCCACGACTTTCTTGAATCAATCGAACCCATTGCCGATGTCTCGAAGGATTCTAGACGCCTTTTCGAAGTCACGAAGGTTTTCTGTCGTGTCGCGAAAGCGCTGGTGGATTCGCAGAATCATAATCCGTTGGGCACGTACTCGCATCAGTCGAATACGCTGTTGCTTCCACAGGATCACAATATTCTGAATATCTCTGAGGGTAGAGGTGCCGAGCAACTACCAGATATCTTTATGCAAGATTTTGAGGGAGAGGCCGGTGGGTGGAGCGAAGGGGATGTGGAAGCTATGAGTACTTTCTTTGGAAACTGGATGGGTAGTTCCGGGCCAATTGTCGACATGTTGAATTTGGATTTTAGCAGCTGTTTTTAGCTGGTCGGTCAATAGAGGGAAATAAACAGGAGCGATTTGGCGAGTTAAAATACAAGGTAAGTTAGCACACAGTACATCATATTGGTTTGCGGTGGAGGAAAGGCCGGGTGCCCTTTCCGGATTAATGTGGAGGACATATATTGCGGTATCGGAATGGTTATTTCGGGAACACATGTACGAAGTACCCAGGTAATTAAGTGTTTTTTCGAGTAAATAATTTTACAAAACCTACATCATAGTCTCGGGATTCGGGATGATATTTGCCAATTATAATTAGTTCCCCCAACGGTCTCACCGATGTCTCTCATAAGCTTCGAGTTATACGCTGAAGGGAAGATTCCTCCCCTAAACTATTCCGAATCTTCAGCCAGCTTCCGCTTCAGGTTCCACCATGACATCAAGCCCTATCGTCTCGGCTACCCCCATCGGGCAGCCTACCCCAAACTCTCGCGATCAGAGCCACAATTCTCGATCGCGACCAGCTGCAGCGGCCAATAACGCTTTGGCAGCACGCGTGCAGATTATGTCATTTCAGGGAACACTGCCAAGGCGGCAGAGCTAGCCGACGTCATTCTGCTGGACGAAAACAAGCTTTGCTGGGCAAAAACGTGTGAAATCGGTGGTCCTGGAATGAGGGGACGTCACGGCGAGGTGAAGATGGTAGGGATATAAAGAAGGGGGTTTTGACGTGAATTTATTACCATGAGTCTTGAAGTTTTCTTAAAGGTTCCGTTCTACAGTCGAGTCGGTCGTCGCTGAACACTCGTTCCGGTTCGTGTAACATCAGCGCTATTGTTGTAAAACGGCGTCGACAACGCAAAAGAGGGCATCGGGATTTGAACCGACGGAACCTCCTTCAACGAGACCAGCACCTCCTGACCCGCTCCAAAATATCTTACTACTTTTCGTGAGCATCTCGTAAAAGGCATACCGCAAAGATGGGTCTTTTCACTCGTACCGAAAACCCGCCTCCTCCTCAAGCTGATCCAGCAGCTCCTCGAAGCAGCTTTTTTGGCCGGCGTGAAAAGGCCTCTGTTTCTACTGCAGGTACTGGGAATCAAACCGGCGTCTCACCCGCATCACCATATGCTTTTGTCAACCGCAGACCGACATTTGGAGGATGGTTCAAGACAATATGGCTGGACCTTCTAACCATGGCGGCTATGGGTGCTATTGGGCTAGGGGTATTGCATTCTTCTCACCTCTTATTGACTACATGGCATAGCTGATTTATCTAAAACAGGTCTATATGGCGCCTCCAGCTCCGACCCGCAATTTCCCGGTTTACTACGCTAACGGTGAAATCGTCTACCCGGAGATGGCATAGTAAGTCCCGTGTGTAGCTACATTTTCTCGAAAGTACTCTAATTTAACATCTATAGTCCTCTCCGCAAAAATATCATCCCGATCTGGCTCGCCGCGTTCCTAGCCTCAATCATCCCAATCGCCTTCTTTATCCTTCTACAAGTCCGCATCAAGTCCTTCTGGGACGCCAATAACGCTATCGTCGGCCTTCTCTACTCCCTTATCAATGCTGCCGTCTTCCAGGTCTTCATCAAATGGCTTATCGGTGGACTGCGTCCTCATTTCCTGGCCGTCTGTCAGCCCAGTGTGACTTTACCGCCTGCAGCTGGGTCCGCTGCCGGCAGCCCCGATGGTGTTGGCCCAGGTGGTGGTAGCGGGTTTGGATATATTATGTTCACGAAGGCCATATGTACCGGAGATAAAGATGATATAAATGACTCGCTGGAAAGTTTCCCATCCGGGCACTCGACTGCAGCTTTCGCGGGATTTGTGTTTCTCTTCTTGTGGTTGAACGCTAAGCTTAAGGTAATTATTCTTCCACAAGTGCGTATTGAGAAATGGAGTCGCTAACCGTACGTCCGTCCTTTTGTTTAGCTCTGGTCAAACTACCATCCAGCAATGTGGAAAATGATCTGTGTCTACTCTCCTCTTCTCGGCGCAGTCCTAATCGCGGGCTCCCTAACAATCGACGAATTCCACCACTGGTACGACGTCCTCGGCGGTGCATCGATCGGTACAATCTTCGCGTTCGGTGCTTACAGAATGGTCTACGCCGCTATTTGGGATTGGAGGTACAACCATATCCCTCTTCCGAGAGGACATCATGGTATCAACTTTGGAGAGGGGGTAGGATACGGTGGCTTTGAGAATGCGGTTTTTACGAGAAAGGCGGGGTGGGGGACTTTTGTTGAAGGAAGTTTTTATCAAGATGATAGAAGGCATCATGGACATAGGCATCATGGGCATAGAAGGAGTAGGAGTAGGAGTCTGGGTAACAGTGGGTATCCTACGGTTACGGGGCCGGAGAGGGTTTAGGCTGCCGGTGAGACAGGGACTAGGGAGGTTCTTAGGATTCTGTTCTTGGGACGGTATCGTATAAACAGTTGTACACCTGTGACTTCGGTCTGGAGAGAAGAAGCCTGTCTTTTTACATCCTCATGGTTCATTGATCTTCTTAGCGCTGTTGTATTCTCACATAGTTACCGCGTCAATGCTTTTTCCGATCGTGTTTCCATTCGAAAGATCGGTACGTAACTGGGTACGAGACCAGTACGTAATTAATGCCTGTGGAGATAAAATTAAAATAATTAGCATTGTACCTTCGACGCCGCTTAATCAGCAAGTTATTTCCACTATGAAGTTTATATTCACCCGAGGGGTGGACGGTTTAGTTGTGAGGGATTAAGAAGGCAGTTAGAGTGAGATTCAGGATCCCATGCTCTGATTGTTGCGAGGGCCACCACGTGCAGCTATAACGACCGGGTCAACGAATAACTGAGTAAACACTCATTACTATCGAGAGCGTCGAGATAGACGCAAGATCGAGCCAAACGTCTAGACTAGGACTTCCTATCGCCACAATGCGCGGCATCCACCCCACCACTTTCTCCCTCTCTTTCTTGAGCCTTACCACTCTACCCGTCCTACTTGATGCCTATGAAGTCGGGTTCTTAGGGTACGATGTTTACCCCGATTCAGTGCTCCCAGCAGCCGAGATCGCTTGGAAAACAATTCCACGCGACTCCGACATGGAATGCCATTACATCCCCCCAACGTGGATGGACAACGTCGACTACGTCTTCGTGCGAACGACCCCTTATGATGAGCCGGTTCCGCTATTCATGGGTCTATATGGAGATACTCTCCGTCCGGCGGGTCAAAAAGGATGTAAAACTGCTAATTTACAGGTAATCATTAAATGGGAACCGGGGATTGCAGACGGACTACAGATGGCGGATATCCTGATTCGGGGTGTAACGAGGTGGGCGGTTTTGGTGCCTCATACTACCGAAACTCGGCGGATAACGAGAACTCTCACGTCACTTGAGGAAAACCACCAGGGTGGTCTTGTAGCCTCTCGTGGGGCCAGCTCGTGGGAGATTGATCTCGAAGGTATTAGGCTCTTTGATTACGGCGACGACCCGTTTGATTATATGCCGCCAGAGTACTTGGCCTTGGGTGGCGCCCCGGACTTTAATCAAGAAGAGGATTATGACGATGCCGTTGCCATTGGTGCGGGTGATCAGGTTTTCGGGGATATCAATATCGATATGCAAATGCTTGGTAATCCCGTCCCTGCATCGGAAGGGATTCTAGGAAGCCCTAGCACCGAAGGATCGCAAGCCGGTCAAGGTCTACAGTGGCTACAGGATATGGTAGACCTGGATCCCAATATGCTTTCAGGTATGGGACCAGATCTGGCTGCCATTGTGAGAGCGAATATCAACAACGACCCGACAGGCCCGGGTGGTCAGATTACGGTCCCTTTCGCGCTTTCGGATATTGATCTAGATGAAGAACTTCCTGAGAGCGAGGCGGCTGCGTTACGGGCAATGCGGGAACTAAGTGACCCGGCGGAGGGGGATCAGTGGAGTCAGGGTACCGGTAATCCTCTTGACGAACTAGAGTAGGGCTACAGGGTTGTATATAGCTGTCCGTTCAAATCTATCCACTTTTCAGTATTAAGCAAATACTACTTTCGTTGTATTCAAGAATCCAAATTTCAATTTTACGATATAGGTAGGCTATTTATAACCTTATTTAAAGTTTGATTTCTGAATGAATCCGAATCGTGTCGACGGTATTTGAGCCTTTTGAGCGACTTAATATAGCAAGGGAAATGCGGACTACATCCTCGACATGCAAGGCAACAGGACAAAAATATGCGACGCCTATTTACAAGATACTTACGTCTGGGCCAATAAACTAACCAGAATCACACAAGATGCCTTCGCGTAGGGTCTTCCTCGTTGCATCACTTTTCGTGGGCTTTTCGGGTAAAGCACTGGGTATTCCTGGTGTGGATATCGCTTTTATCCCCATCTTGAATCCTGACGATTGGGATGGCCGAGCGGTGAACTGGAAATGGCAAAACTTACAGTCAACCGGATGCAACGATGCTACCCTCTCCTACAATAGTGGGCTTTCTAAGATCCGACTTCGGATAGCCGACCCTTCCATCAAAGATATCCCTGATGCGATTGCGATCTACGATTATGATCCTGACACTCCAATTGGTCATGAATGCAAGGACGAGGATGTCGCATATATCATATTCCCATACAAACTTCGGGCTACCGACCAGACGGTGAAGGCCGAGCGGCGAGAGTGGAAGGATCTAGATCTGCTCCACCCTGCCGAGGCGAGGTACAAAGTGCTCAAAGAGGGGACCAAGGAGTGGAAGGAGCTACTAGTCAATAACCCGAACAAGGCACCTCCGGGTACGACCGAAGGCGATGTTCTCTACAGAACAAATGGGGGGTGGGGGCGCCTAGCTAAGCAAGTGCAAACAAGTCCTCTATCCGAAGACGATTATATATACAATTATCAACATAAGGGACTTCGTGGGAATCAAAAGGAAACTGGTAACAGGCCCCCACCCAAGGATAAACCTAACAGCAGCGGAGAGCGAGGAAGCTTCGAGAACCTCAATCTGCGCCTGGGCACACTGGAGAGAGCTTTCCCAGATAGTCCTCAATCTGTGGTAACTAAGCCTCAGTATACATATGGAGATATCAATATCTATATTAGTGAGGAAAATGGGTCGGAATGGGCATCGAATAAGCGGAGTGACTGGGAAGGCAGGAGCAACAATCCTTTGATTCAGCCACAACGAAGAAATGCCTTCCGTGGGGACCAGCCGCTCACGAATAAAGAACTATTGACAGTGGGTTCCGAGCAATTCGGGGACGTGCTATCGCCGAGCCTGCTTAAAAGTCATCGGCCGAGCTGGTCTCGCAGGCCGAGCCGGTTCAGCGAGTCAGTCCAGAATCCCTCCAACAGAGTGGATCTAAACAATCTGTATCCTTCCAAACCAACAATCCCGACAGCAAATCCCCTCGGCGGGGATCAGGCTCTATCACCTCAAGAATCATGGACGGACAGCTCTGATCAAGCCGTAGACTTTTTATCGCCGGGCCGAGTTAACAATAATCAGCGGGCTCGGTTCAAAGAGCCACTCCGGATTCCCTCCATCGATCCCAGGTCTGGCAGACCACGTACCCCCACGATTGCAAGGCTCAAAAACCCTTCACTCTTCTCACCATCGCGGGCAAAACAGACAAAACAAAATCTTGAATGGGATGATGTGTATTTACGGCCTCAACGAACATACCCGCCCCAAGATGAGGGCCCGAACGGCCTCGGCAACCAAATCAGAGAAAGTGCTGAGGGAGATGATTCTATCAGTGAGATTCCGGAGGAATTCGCACCAGGGGAAACGATTCAGATCCAAGAGAGCGACGGGTCAGGCTTCGAGCCACTTCTTGCAGGGCTGACTACGCCTGTAAATAGCGACCCCCGGCCTTCAGTACTAAATATGGGGGTGCCCCTTTTACCGCTCGAAAGCCAATCCGGGAGTAATTACATCAATCCTGAGGATTCTTCTCCCAGGATCCACGCTATGATATTCGACTCACAGCCTGATCAATATTAATAGACGTTGCAGTGTTGTTTTTGATACTTTCGAGTTGCCACGCCCGAATTCAAGAGTAGTGCAGTTGTAACATACATGGTTATGATTTATTATGATATTTGGACTTTTGCAACTTGAAAAGAGCTTCTAGGCGTATGTATTAAGTACATACAGACCTATAGTACATCTCAATGCTTTGTAACATTTTCTTTTTGCAATTCATAAAGTCTAGTTGCGGATTGTGGTCAATGGCTTCGAAGTTTCGAGCCCACGAATACAACATATCCAAAAATCGCATGTTGCAATCCAACTGAGTACTGCGAGCTAGCTGCCTCCTTAGCAGATTAAACTTTACGCAAATGCTCTCAGCCTTCGTTATATCATATTTTTTTTACCAAAATGCGGGTATTAGAGATGGATTCAACCTCATGCATAGGCTCGTCCAACTAAGATAGATCTATAGAATGTCGAGGGCACCATATATATGCATATCTACTACATAGAAGGACATTACGTTCAAAGTAATCTCAGCATTTATATTCCGAATCACGATGTTGTCCAATCCAATATCACTCCTCTCCTTATTCACCCTTACCCGCCTCGCACGATCCTACCAAATCGCTTTCGGCGGATGGGACGAGATCGATGAAGCCGATATGCCCTGGGAAACCGTCTCAAACAAAATAAGCCTGAACAACCCACCGTGTATCCCTCTGGGAGAAGAAGAAGATGTAACAAGCATCTGGGTTCGAGATACCCTCTCCTTATACGACAGACCCGTTCCTCCATATATAGCGATATACGGCATAAGACCAGGTTCGGGTAGTACGGTAGAGCAAGGTTGTATCGGCAAGAATATACTCCACATCTTCGGGTACTACGGTATCGCCGGAAAGGAGCAGAGTTCGTGGATTACGCTGCCGAGGTGGGCGCAATATTGGAGGGAAATACACCCGGAGAAGATGATGGATGATCCTGCGACATTGCTTATTGAGAGGACTCGGCTTGGGGCGGGTGAGACGCTGGATAAAGATGTTGAGACGGGGAATTATTTTAAGTTGAATTACCCGTC
This sequence comes from Arthrobotrys sphaeroides, assembly GCA_036971245.1. NCBI lineage: Eukaryota > Fungi > Ascomycota > Orbiliomycetes > Orbiliales > Orbiliaceae > Arthrobotrys > Arthrobotrys sphaeroides. The sequence continues at coordinate 222,364 of JAJTTW010000009.1, read as the reverse complement.
GGTCTTGATTCACGAGGGTGGGAGTCGTGTTCCGGGGATGGGGCTGAGTGATGTGGATGAGGAGGAGGAGGATGAAGACGAGTACGATTATTTGAATACCCGTGGGGGATATAACGATCTCGACCGGGCCTTGCAGACATCTCCGTTATAGTGATGATATCATGGTGTGGAGACATATTGGAGGCATAATATTAGACGGCAAATAGCAAGCATAAAATCTGCCACTTTGCTGCTCCTTTAATCCGAAGTACTAACTATTACGAGGAGAGGGAGTTGTTTCTAATACTACCCATATAGGTCTCCGAGGAACCTATATACGACCTACGGATTGCGAGTACCTATATATCCTTAATTAAGTGAATACTAGCTAAATACCAAGATGCCATCGACACCCCTTAGTTGAGACCAAGATACTGATCATGACTATGACACGAGGCGAAGAGAGCGTTGTCAGTCCAAGCTGTCGTGCGCTATTTCGAGAAAATTTCTTCCCACGAGCTCGTGTTCAGAAACGGTTAGTAAGTAAGTAGCTAGAAGACATCGAGGATCACATCGAAATTTCCGCCTCGTGGCCCCTCCCGCCAAAGTCCGTCAGTATGAGGCGGACAAGAACAGTCAGCACAGCTTTCCTCGCTCTTACTTCATTATTACAATTTACCAGTGCATACCAGATCGGTTTCGCCGACGAGGACTCCGAGGTCGAAGGTTTCGAATACAACTTCGCTTTCCCCTCTCGTCTCATGGGAGAGGTCTGCCGAGAGATACCTGAGGCTATAGAGCCCTACGTCGGCTCCACTGAAGTCTTCGTCCGGGCCAGAACCGGGAATACCCCCGTCCCCCGATTCATAGGCCTCTACAATAACAACGCTCCGCGGCTGGGAAAATGCAACAGCCAAAGTCTGGTGGCGATTCTAGCCTTCGATCCCAGGATATATGATCAGCAGCAGATGCAGGCGGTATTTGCTATGAATGTGTGGTATTGGAAGGATATAGATTATAATGAACGGGACCCTCACAAGAATCGTGAAGCGACTTTGATTTCGTCGTATGGTATGAAAACGGGGGACTCACTGACAAAGGATCACGAAGGGCGTTTTTGGCATGAGGACTCGTCTCTGGAAGTGTTTGACTGGGACAGGAACCCGTTTTCCATAGTTATCGGTAGGAGGGGGCGTCCACGCGGAATCGATCGAAAGAATCAGCGTACTAAAAGTGAGAGGATTTCGGCGTGGTGGGAACGTATGAAAGATGTGGAGAGAGGGTATCTCGGAGAGGACTATATCGGGGACAATAGTGATGGAAGTTTGGTGAGTCTTCCGGACACTAATGTGTTTCAATCCGGATATCCGTGATATTCTTCAGCATCGACATCTTGCGTGCTAATATCTCATTGTATCTCTAGCAGGCTATAGATGAAGTTAGGCCTAGATATTACATCACTCTACCAGATACGCCACCTCGTATGGGTCAAGGTCTTGATATATCAGATCTTGTTTATAACCCACCACCTCTAGGGCGGGTTAGGACCGTATCGGTAGAACCCGAGCCAATCTCCGAGATTGAGCTACTACCGGACCCGTACGAAGAGTTCCTCGATGGCTTGGGGATTATTAACGATTGGATAGATCTTCCCCCAGGTGCGGGCAGTCAAAGCCATAGGTTGGCTGGGGCAGATACAAGTGATAACGGGGTTCTCTATAGACTGCAGACTCCAGACGCCAGTTTTCTGGACAACGACGGAGTTGATTCTAATCTACCTGTCGGGACCCTGCCTGAGGATACCGAGAACTCGTACTATGCAGGCTCGTCATTTGGATTGCCTTAGTGCATGATCATCTAAGTAGTTGGTTATATGTTGCCTGTATGTCTAGTCTAGAATCTGTATGTCGTTCATCGTAGTTAAACCATGTATACATGGCTCGTGTCCAGAAGTATCTGAGACGCTAGATATCAATTAGCGAGATATTAGCTTGAATTTAAACTGAAGGAAGTAAATTCTTAGAATCGATCCTGTGACTGAGTTTTAAAATTTTACTAGACTATGCCTAGGCCTGTGCAGATATGCTCAACCACGGGAGAGATTTCGAGTCGATTTGCTATTACTTCATGATTCGAACCGTAACCGTCTCGTGATTCCTAGCATCATATGGTCCTGTTATCGTGTGCCCACCAACCTATATCCACTTATACTCTATGTTCCCGAACAACCATGAGGTTCCTATTGCTCATTCTTATCGGTTTCGCCTACGCATTCGAAATCGCTTTCGTCGAAAAATCACCGTCTGGGCAGCACAGTCCATCCAATATCGAGTACGTAACCGCACCGCCGTTTAACCCCACCAATCCGCCATGCAATGAGATACCATCCTCGGCCTCCGATCTCCCAATAGAATATATCTTGATCCGTGCTCCAGAAGACAATCAGTACCAACTCATTCCACAAACCCCACGGATCCCATATGCTATAGCGTTCTATGGACCATCTAACCACGGCTGTTCTTCCGGAAGTCTGGCTATGGTAGTACGATATGACAAAACGCAAGTTGGCGTACAACAGATAGTGGTGTCTCACCAGGGAAGCTTACGGTTCTGGAGGGAGGTTGGTGAGAATGAGGATGATCCGGTCGATGCGGCTATCCGTGAGCTAGAGGTACAACCTGGAGGTGTCGCGTATAGACTAGGGCCACACGAGTGGAATATTATAGATGAAGGCATCAAAATTGCCGACGCCGATGTTAATATTTTCTCACAAACGGAGAGCCCGGATGCAACGGACACGATTTCACCGGGAGCTGTAACCGCGACGGAGGAAGAAGTTACGGAAGACTGGCGAAGGGTTATGAGCGGTATGATCAGGTTACATACTGAAGCAAGTTGGAGAGCTCATGGATTTGATCCTGATGATTTGGAGGTTCATCCGTGGCCTCTACGATATGGGGGTGGTTCAGAGGATGATGAGGATGCTGTTGAAGTCGAACCGGGATCGCAGGCTGGGATGACGGAAGATACTGGTGAATATGGGTTTTCGGGCTTTGTGTCACAGATTCCGAGTGATCATGGGGTTCCTCCGTTGATGGAGTTTTTGGAAGGGCAGAGCGAGGGGGTTTCGAATTCGCAGGCTAATGCTATGTCGGAGTTGGGGAGTCCGGGATTTCGCAGTGACTAGTAACCACTTAGCAATGATATGAATCCTGGGAGTCTGTTCACGAGAACGCCGCCGATGTTTTTTATCTCTCGTTTTGTAGATTTTACTCGGGCGAAGTATAGACGCATATTCTTCCCGGTTGAAGCGTCCTCCAGCTAGGCCCAAGTTGTTATGTTGGAGTTCTGTAGTTGTGTTGTCCAACCCACTAGCAATAAATTGCGCATTCCGACCAGTCGAACATCACCAACAGGCAAGATGGCCGAGTGGTTATGGCGTGTGGTAGGTTACAAACAGCCAATTACCTCTTCTCAAACATCTTCTAACAGTTCTTCCACAGACTCAAGCGAAAGCTTCACTGGCTCAGACAGTGTGTTCTCATGGGCTTAGCCCGCAGGGGTTCGAATCCCCTTCTTGTCAACATTTTTTTGCATTTTTTTCGTTTGGTGCAAAATTTTTTTTTTGCTGGATCGACGTCTACCGGGATGTTGATCACAACGCATCCCAAAGACCTGTGGAACTCGCAATAGTTCTCAATAATGGTGTCTACGTTCAAGGCTGATTGTCGTAGTATAGAGCTACATCAGAACATGTACCCTTCCGATTGTTACAAAATCGTACACTGGGTTTATCTTGAATGTTTGCAGCGACAACTATACACCTCACCATCTCAGCGAAGAAGGATATGGCGAGCACCAAAGTCCTGCCCCATCGTATCGAGCGATTCATATTGGGACCTCTTCCATGTTTCTCGCCACATAGTAATGGTATTTTCAGGTATCGTGCCCCCACGGCTTCGATTTTTCCAACGGATCCGATATCCCGGGCCCCACGAAAAGGTTGATAGTTGTCCTAGGCTAAGGTCGAATCGAGGTGCTTGCTAAGCAAGATATCCATATATTCCTCCATGCAGCTGTCCATGGTTCCATTGGCTCCTCATCTTTACTATTGAAAATTGGGATGCCGCATTCCAAGGAGTGGTCGTAGTCCGAGATCTTGACCGTTCTCATAGTCTGACGAGTTCTTCATGCGAGCCCGGCTCGGGGTGTCTGAAGCTTGTCCATAGGATGCTGAGGGTGCTAGCCTTTTGCGCCTATGCCAGTACCAGTATCGAGCCAAATGTTCAAGTACCTACGGAGGTACTTCGTGGTACTTGACAAATAATTCTGGGGAGTTAGACACTGCATGCACTGTCTATCGATCTTCGCCATCAAGCTTATAAGTCTCGACGGGATTGGCTTCACAGCGAGCGGGTTCTCCCGTAAATCTGACAGGAATTTGGCTGTGGAAAGTGTTGGGGGACCTGAACTCCAACAATTCCCAGAATAGTACCACGTGTCGTCGGAGGTCCGTGCGATTCGGCCGCTTTTTATTACAAGGATCACGAGGCTTACCGAGGATGGATGAAGGCTTATGATGGAATCCGTAGAGCAGTCTGATATCAGTCAGCCCTCCTAGCTCAATCGGAAGAGCGTGGGACTTTTACGAGCTTCTCAGCGAGTAAGCACATCCCAAGGTCGTGAGTTCGAGCCTCACGGAGGGCGAGTGATTCTCTCTTTTTGCACTTTTGTTTTGCATTTCTCGCTTTGGGATTAGGTCTGTTGGTTATCTGACTTTTTAACTTCGAGGTTTGGAGGATGAACGGTTTGATGATGTCAAACCGGGTTTCTTTGATCTGTGTTGTGGGTCTCTGTCCTCGTAATTTCGGTATCATCGGCAAGTAAGCTCAGATGGATGGCGATGAGGGCATCGGGCGGTTCTGATTGCCTGCCCTCTTGCTTGGTGGGTTCGAGTCTGTGGATCTCACTTTCTTCGAGGATTCGAAGGAACAGCGACGGACTATTTTGCAATGTGATCCCACAATGACACAAAGAGGCCAAACAAGACGTCGCAAGGAAATTAACCCGGTTCGACAGCATATGCAAGAAGCGTATAGCAAGCACCGTTAAGGAGGGAAAGCCATGCATGTAGATGTTTGTTCCACCGTCTCTCTCCGTGGCTGGTTTGTTTTTGGGTGTCTGTAAGTTTGTACCTGTGACTGCGGCTGTTCGCTAGTGTTTCAAGGCAGGCGTCTCAGTCTGAGGGCTAAAAATCTGAAGCATCGTCAGGAATTCTCCAGATTGCTCTGGCAGATTAATTGCATTTTACATTGATTGTTTTTGTATCGCTGCGAGGGCGAGGACAGGGCAGCCGGTGGAAGTTTTATTCCTAAAAGTCTTCCGAGATTCGCATTCCTTGGTTCTGGGAGACGACGGATTCTGCGATAGTGAGATACGATAACGGTACGGTATCTACGGCGGCCTAACTGCTGCAGTTGCTAACTAGTGGACAGCGGTAACTAACATTGGATTGCTGAATATAGAAGCTCCAACGGGTATCTGATATGATATGCCCAGGGGGGCACATGTACACAGTAAGCAAGCGCACCGTCCCCGCTGGCTAGTCGGTATACAAGCCCCTCAGACGGACTGCTTTTCTGAGGACAGACAAAATTAGAAGCATCCTGGCCGTCAACTTGGGCAGTCGAGAGGCCACCGTGAAACGAAACGGATCGTGGTACCCGCACATGTGCATGATTCGAAGTATCTCCGTCGAAGGTCCGTACAAGTTGGCAACGGTCGGTACAGTCGCACGCACATGCGCTGCACATTGCATGTTTCCCGTGGCCGACGTCGTACCGCCCCCGTACATGTGTACCTCTCACTGCATGTAAGTATGAATGGACAAGACAGTAATCAAATCGACGGTGGGAAAATATTCAACTCTGTGCCTTTGCATTCTTGAGAGCCGGTCTTGGGAGAGAGCGGTTTCAAGGAAGCGGCGCCTACCCGTCAGAAGGTCTCATTAAAGCAGCCAGGCAGGCCGGGTTCGGTTCGTGCGGAGGAGCTAACGAAGCAGAGACCCTGCTTTGGCTCCGAATCCTGATCTCTATCTTTCTTCTTCTTCCCTTCTTCTCCTTCGTCATCAGACACAATCCGCCGTGCATCTTCGAAGGTTTTTTTTTTTTTTTTTTTTTTTTTTCTCAGTTGTTCTCGTCCTCAGCCAGAAACGTTGCGGCAGCCTCCTTGCTTGATCTGGCGTGGACCGGACTCGGATTTGGATTTCTCGACGCCTCCGCCACGCTGATAGCAAATACCGTCCCGTCGGAACAGAATAAAAGAATAGGACAGGAACGAGAACAAGAGCAGGATAAGACCAGATATAATCTCTTCTGTTCCTGTCGCCTGGCGTGCCTAAACATCGGAAGCGTCTACCAGTTCTGACCAGCGCAGTCGTTTTATCCGAGTCGCCTGCCAACACACAGCTGATCCATCCATCTCCAAATTTCCACCGCCTTCGTTTGCCTCCCTTCTCATCGTCTCCTTCTCATCGTCTCTTCTCCTCATTCCGCCATCCTCTCTCAGAACGTCTCATCCGTCGTTCCCGTTACCTCCAATCCCACGTTTTTGACGGCCTTCGTACCGTAGTCTTGACACTTTCCCACCCCTTTTGTGACCTCCTGTGTATGGTAGAGGCCACCGACCGGACTCGCGTCCCCGCATCGCTTGCCGACCAACAATCTCCAGGCCTCCAGCACCACCCTCCGGCTTTTCCCTCACCCGATCCTTCCGGACCACCGACATTTTCCACCCGGGTCTCTCCATCACATCTGCATTCACAGTCATCGTCAGCGTCTTTTTCGGGGTCTACAGCCGTCGCGTCGGCGTCGTCCTCCGTTCTAATGGCCGTAATGGCTTATTCCGATACCTCCCCCGGTCGGGGAGTACTGATCGCACTCCTATCAGCCTTCGGATCCGCCGCTTTCGTCCTCATCGTAATCGCCATAATATATTTCCTAAGATTTACCAACCGAGGGAGGATATTGCTGGATAGGCTGGGTCGACCGGGTGAGTTCGATGACGAGCAGGCATTCCTCAGGGAGGAAGCCGAGGCCTTAGAGGTTATGGACGAAATGGACCGACAGGAATACTGGAGAGCGAGAGGTAGGAATCCCGCTGTCTTCCAGCCCTCCAATCACTTTTTTCTTCCATCCGTACTAACAATTTACGTAAAATATAGCCTTTATCGAGGCCAACCCGCCGGATTCTGTACCCACCGACATCTCGCTTTCGCAGTTTCTTGCGATCCAAGAAAAAGGTGTCTCCGCATGGGAATTCGAGGCTGAGCTGGAAATCGCCAACTGTTTCGTAGAGGCTCGCACCGAAGTCGAGTTCTACGACACCGAATGCTCTGTTCAAAGCAACCTACCCGTTCCCAAGCAGAACGAGGTATACTACTGGGAATGCAAGATCTTCGAGAAGCCCGAGACCACACTCGTCGCTATCGGAATGACTACGAAGCCATATCCTATGTTCAGACTTCCCGGTTATCACAAGCACTCCGTCGCATATCTCTCCGATGGCTCCCGGCGTTACAACCAACCCTTCAACCCGACCCCTTATGCAAATCTCTTCCGACAAGGCGACGTCATCGGCGTCGGCTACCGACCTAGGACTGGTACGATTTTCTTCACACGCAATGGTAAGAAATTGGACGACGTGTGCCACGGTTTGAAATCGCACAACTTCTTCCCAACGGTCGGCGCGAAAGGTCCTGCGAAACTGCACATCAATTTCGGACAACTCGGATTCGTTTTCATCGAAGCCAATGTTAAGAAATGGGGTTTGGCTCCGATGACCGGAAGTCTCGCACCACCACCGCCGTACGGAAACGAAGCCGGAAGCATCCTCTTGGAAAGCGGCAGAGCCGGCGTTCGTGAAGGTGAAAGTTTGATGGACGCTCGGACATTCGCACAGCATCACCAAGCCATTGCATCGCAAAACCTCCCACAGCTAACAACCAACGTTCACCCACCACCGCCAGGATCTGCGTCCGGCAAGCGGAAAAGCAAAAAGTCGCACAAGCACACCCAGTCTCAGCCGCGAAACCTCCCACCCACCAGCCCAGGCCCGGTTCGGAGTCCGACGGAAATCAGCCTATCGCCGATAAATCCATCGCAACCCCCTCCTGAGTACACTAGCGGTGGCGAGGAAGATAGTGGTGATGACACGGACGGCGGATACAGCGACGAACGAAGGAGGTTGCTCGGACCGTCCACCAGCGGTCACCGAGTCCAGACCCGAACGAGAAGCCAAAGCGAGGCTGTTATCCGACGGGTTTCCCCGCCGATCCCCAGCTATGGCGAAGTCATGTCCTCTCGAAACAACGGCGGTGAGGGTCCGAGTGCTGGTCATTAGAAGCAGGTTTTTTGGGACTTCAAAATTTCATTCTTAGGCAATGAAAGGCTGGAGGTCGTTTCACATCTTCGAGTTTCCCGTCAGAAGCTCGCTTCCTGGATCCATCATCTCGCTCTGTTAATATCATAGCCATGATCCTGCGCACCCAATCCACCGCTTTGTATAGACCTATTGCCCACTCCTAGAACATTGGGTTCTCCGCGCATTTCTACGAACTAAAGTCACGGCCATTTGGTTCGCTCTTACTGGTTATCATCATTTCCGGCGTTATTCCTCTTTGTATCGAAACCATCACACTCCCCGTTCTTTTGTCATGCTTTTTAGCACAGGTCACTCGTTATTTACTTGGGTTTTCTCGGTTGGATTGGGTCGTTATCAGTTTCTCCGCTTTTTTTCTCTCCTCCTTTTTCTTTTGTTCATTATCGTACGGAAGGGTAGCGGGTGTCCAGTTTGTTTTCTCTTTTCCCTCATATCTGTTACTCTTCTTTTGGATTCCCCTGCAAGCCTGAGAATTGGATTTTGGAAGTCTCCTTTTTTGTAGTTATTACATCAACCGATTGTGGATGAACTGGGGCTGAATATACACAATTACTCTTTTTCCTTTATTTCATATGCATTTCCGAGTGTCTTGTGGGATGTACTGAGATTATAATGATGGAATCAAAAGTTATAATTCATTCACATTAGACCGGGTATAAAATTCGCGCATTCTAGGTGTTCTAAATAGCCTAATCGTGAGGTAGACGCTGTGCTGGATGGGGGGTACGAGACTGCCATCGAAAGAGTGTGATTCTGCAATAGATCTATAAATTTCTCGGCCGATTGCGTTGATATATCGCACGAAAACCCACGACTTTTGCAAAGTTACGACATCCCGTTCATCACAACTTAAGGCTGCCGGTCAGCACACTACCTTCGCAGCCCCCCGTCGAAATACTTCATAATGGCCGCTCCACCCCCTCCCGCACCTACTCACGTCCAACAGACTCACCAGCTATCACTCCCTCTGCCCCGCACAGCTGACACCTCGCTCCATCTCCACCTGACCGTGGAATCCCGTCACATCCTTCTCTTCCTGACGACTACCTCCGCGAACCCATCGTTTGATTTGTCACTGTTATCGATACCTGGAGTGAATACATCTTCCACGACGGGTGGGGGCGAGGATGTGTTAAATCCTGTGCGAGGGGGGGATACGGCTGTTCCGAGGGGGAAGGTTGGGATTGGGAGTTTTGTTTATGCGATGCCGAGTTTGGTATGTTCTATTGAATATTCCTCTGAGGATATATTACGAGTATTGTTTTACTGATTACGAGAGGGGGTTTTTGATATAGACGAATAATAAGGAAACTATTTGTACGCCGTTGATACCTGATATGCCGACTCTGGAGACGACGGAACGGATTGCGAGGATTCTGGCGAGACGGTTGCAGGTGCCGGTTTATCTAGGGAATTCGATGAATTTTAAGGCTATGGGGGCTGGTGGGAGTGTAGAGGAGGAGATGGGGGTTGTGAGGGATGTTGTGGAGACTGTGGTGGGGGTATGGGGGAGGAAGGAGGGGGTGTGAGGTTCTGATGGGTTTGAATGTTGGAGTATCCATCGAATGGAGAGGCTGCGACGGTGATTAGGGAGGACGACAGTTGCGCAAGCCTGTTGACGAAACTTTACGGACTGGCCTTGGAGCTAGCTTTCGCATTGGCATTGGCTATCTGGATTGAGCATAAATTGTCGACCATCGGGAAGCAAAGCAGATAGCTGGCACATGCATCATGCAGCCATCTTCACAGATACAATTGGCATACACGCACACTGGCGTCCCCAGATTACGTTCAGGGTATGCGTATTACCCGGATCTATCGCCTTGGGATACTTTATACGAAAAAGGACCCGGATCTAGAACTTCTACGAATCGAATGCAACGTTAGATTGAGATACCCGAGCTAGTTTCGAGCCCGTGCTTCGTAATACAAGCCGTTAGAACCGGTGTCTCGCCAATTTATATCCCGAAGTTGCGAAGAAAAATACTCAATAGCGTGCACATGGCCCATGGAAGATTTGATATCTTATACGCAACGGCTAACGTGGGCTCGCCATGGTCACACCACAAGCTATCCACCTGTACATACCTAGGAACTCAGATAGTTAGAGGCCAAAGCTCCCGCAGATGCGATTGGTTGTGCTAAGCAAGGGGTGCCGCAAGAACTTTGCGGGTTTTGGAGAACTAGCCGAGTCTTGCCAGATCGTTGTTCGTTTTAAGCTCAAGCTGGTTCCCCTTAATATCCGCCGCCTTCCAGCTGTTTTTTTTTTTTTCTCTTGACACTCTTCTTGTTTTTTATCAGAGAGGGTACTGAGATATCTCGGAGTTTGGCGGAAAGACTTTGCAGGACTTCTTTGCCTTTGGAGAATCCGTCCACAGCTTGTTTGGCGACTGTTTGTTTACGACCGAGCGGATCCTCGGTATCCGTGTTGTCCGACGTTCCGTTCCCTTTTTATAACTCCGCTGCAGCTTCAATCGAATCTAAGCTTCACCACGCCCCCTAACGGACGATACTACACGAACCGCACACATATCGATACGGTACCGCTGTGATGATTACCACGATGCCTTCCGCTAACCTCCCAACCTTCACACTGGCCGAGCTCGCCAAAAACCATTCGTCAAAGAAGTCCTGCTATGTCACCTTGGGCGCCAAAGTCTACGACCTGACCGAGTTCCTGCCAGATCACCCCGGTGGCGACGACCTGATTCTCGAGTACGCCGGCAAGGATATCTCCAAGATTATCATCGATCCGGAGTCGCACGTGCACTCCGACGCTGCCTACGAGATTCTTGAGGACTCTCTTGTCGGGTTTTTGAGTCCGGAGGAGGTTAAGCTTGCGGGATCTAATGGAGTCGCTGTTAGTGGTTCCGCTGGGAAGAATGTGCCGAATGGGAATACCCCGTTTGAAGCGACCGGCATGTCCTCGGCCGAAGAGTTATCGGTCGAAACCGATATCGGCGCGGATTTCAAGACTCACAAGTTCATTGACCTGAACAAGCCGATGTTAATGCAAGTCTGGCGCGGGAAATTCACGAAGGAGTTTTATCTCAAGCAGGTTCATAGGCCGAGACACTACAGGGGCGGTGAATCTGCTCCTTTGTTTGGAAATTTCTTGGAGCCGTTGAGTAAGACTCCCTGGTGGGTTATTCCTAGCTTGTGGCTGCCGTGCATCAGTTATGGTGTTTGGATGGCGAGTGAAGGGTTGAGTCGTGAGAACGTTGCCGTTTGCTTCTTGAGTGGGATTGCGATATGGACGTTTGTGGAGTATTGCTTGCATAGGTTTTTGTTTCATTTGGATGAGTATGTCGCCGTATTGATTCCCGTGTTTCTGGAGCGAGTAAGTACTGATTTGTGGTGGTTCCTAGGTACCTTCCGGATAACAATTGGTTTATTACCCTACACTTCCTGCTCCATGGGATTCACCATTACCTCCCGATGGATAGGTATCGTCTCGTCATGCCGCCGACGTTGTTTATCGTCCTAGCCACACCGTTCTGGAAGCTTGCGCATACTCTGTTCTATACGAACTGGTATATCGGTACGGCTGTTTACTGCGGCGGTATCTTTGGTTACGTCTGCTATGACTTGACGCATTACTTTTTGCATCATAAAAAGTATGGCCCTTCTTTACTTCTTTTGACTAAATGAGTAAACTGTTAGCTAATAAACGTGTTTTAGTCTTCCATCCTACTACAAGGAACTCAAGAAGTACCACTTGCAACACCACTTCGCCGACTATGAGAACGGATTCGGGGTCACCAGCAGATTCTGGGACCGGGTGTTTGGAACTGAACTTCCACCGCTTCCGCAGAAGACTGCTTAGTTAAGTGCGATCGTGGTAAAGCGTAGATTTGGCTTCATGATGTGGCTGGTATGATATACTTTTTTGTTTTTATGGCATTTATTTTATTTGTGAATATTGAAGGGCTTTTTTTTGGAGAGGCAGGCGGGTTTGGGATATGTGCATATGGATCTCTACTTTGGTGATGCTGCTATGTGGGAGAGAGCGGTGGTGGGTTTGGGTTTGGATATGGGGTTTATGTTGTAGATCGATGGGGTAATGTTTAATATATATGATGAATGATCGCGGTCTTGTAAACAAGATTAGTCTAGCCCAGAACAAGTTTGGTATTATATTGTCTGGCAACAGACTCAGCAAAGCAATGATCGTTGGTGAGAGGCCGTGTACGTAATAATCCCATACAGTCCGGTCTCAGCTGATGAGGTCAATGCGATTCTTTCCTCTCACAACATCTCCACAACCTCATCAACCATCAGGGGCCAAACCTTACCATCATCAACTTTAGCGCGTAAGTTTCAAACCACCTCCTTTTCCATTGCATTCAATCCATGAGGAATCTTTGTCTATCCGATGGTGCTTAGCTTCGTCCCGTGATGATGCTAAGTCTCGCGGTGGTGCCACCGTTGTGTTGAAGCTGTTGGACTTTTTTTCGTCAGAGCGCAATGGGATGGATCTCACGCCGAAAGCTCTAGAAGCTAAGTGATAGCGATAGAGCCGAGTCATACATACTCCCTAGAAAGGATCTAATTCTTCAAGATAAATTCGAGCAATGGAGGTGGGGGTTGAGAATCACCATCTTCAGAGCCATCAGGAGCAGGAGCAGCATCAAGATTCCAATATGAACGGCCTTCCGAACGAACTCCTTGACAAAATCGCCTCTCTCTTGTCGCTTGCGGACCTCAAAACGTTCAGTCTCACGTCTCGCAGGTTCAGAAGCGTTTCTCTTCGATTCCTTTTTCGAAGTCTCGGACTCACTTATTGTTTGTCGGATGAAGCGATCTGTGAGCCGGCGCGTTACGCCTTCTATGTCGAGCTGGCGGAGCATGTTCGGTCAGTTGAATTCCATCCGTCGATGTGATTTTGTTGGTTCTTTGGCTTGTGAATTGTTTCATTTATAATATTTTTTACTGACATGGTCTTTTTGATATATCCCGTATCGATTTGTCCAGCCACTTGAGTTTGACTACAGAATCGAAATCATTCTACCATTACAACGTGCAAGCACGCCATGGGACTATCATCCGTGACGCGCTATTGCCGTTCAACCAAGTAGAAAGCCTAGATATTTCCGAGCAAAGCGAAACATCATGGGTCGATTTCTTTTCAATTCTAAAAGGACAATTGGAAACGAAACCGAATCTAAAACATCTCAGTTTACATCCTAACCTTCTGGAACGAGCACCGGAACCAAGGATTGAACCGAAAGCCGAAAACGAACCGTGGCTTCTACAACCTCTTCCAAGACTTCAAACTCTTCGACTATCCTTCTTCGCGGTCGGTAAGAAAGTTCGTGGTTTGGATCTGCAGAGATTTGAAGAGTTTATTGAGGTTGTGGATAGATTGAAGGGGGCTACGGAGGGGTTGAAGAAGTTGGTATTGGATGGTGGGTTGAGGATTAAATCGATGAGTGAACCGCCGTTGAAGTGTAAACCGTTGTCGTTTCCGAGATTGGAGTCGCTTGTGGCTCACAAGTTATATCTTTCTGGAGCTCCGATGATGAGTCTTTTGACCCTTGAGACGCTTCGGAGTGTTCGGATGTGCTCCGCCCCGCGGCCTATGGATTGGGAGAGGAAGGATGAGGTGAGATATATCCTTGGAGGACGGTTTTCTAGAAGGTTTATGCTTATGGAAACTACTATCTAGATCCTGGACCGTTTCCTCCCGTTCACCAACCTGGAAGAACTCCACCTCCACCACGCACACGATTACTTCCGCTGCGGAGGCTGCTCCGGCGAACATCGCATCTTTCACGTCAGTATCACAGCAGCACTCAAAGATTCGGAAATCCTCTCGCAGAATCTACCCCGTCTCAAACTCGTGAAATGGTACAGCGCATACGCTGAGCCATTATTGCTGCGGTATCATGTGACGTCCAGAAACAGTGATGGTAGCGTCAAGTTGACGCTGGAACGATCAAGGTTTCCTAAGGCTAAGGTTGATCCGGAGGCTCGGGATTGCGGTGATTATCATGGGAAGTATCCGGATATTGAGGTTTTGCCGTGTAATGATGTTGCTGAGACGGCTCCGCCGAGGATTAATTGGCAGGATTTGGGGTGGTATGAGCCGAATGTACAGGCTGGTCTTGAGATAGCCTCGAATCCAGGCGGTCTTGAGACTGGGGGTGAGTCTTCTGGTATGCATGTGCCTATGTGACTGGGGCCCCTGATAAATCTTGTGTATAACTGGCCCTGATTGGTCTCGTACCCAGGCCCTGATATGCATTCTGTACACACCGAGAATATAAAATCTACTTCTTCTTTGTCAGTAAATAACCCCTTGACTTCCTCAATCTCTCTGCATCCTCATACATCAGTTTCCGCAGTGACTGGTTTACGAGACAAAGTCGGAGCACTTCGGCGAGACTTTTAGCTCCCTGTAGATGGTGTAGAGGGGTTGCTTTCGAGTGAATCTTTGAGAAGGTCGCGTGTGAGGACAGGCCGGCGCTTGAGCGGCTGGGGAGGGAGCCGTGGGAGGATTTTGTGGAACGATACGTTAAATATACGAAGTGAGTAGAATACCGACTCGCAGTACCCCGGAACTGGGCCCGGAAATACTAACAAGATATGGTCCTAAATAGAGCGGTCGTGCTCGGAGCAGATATGAAGTTCCGGGAAGGGTGGTTGTCCTCTGGGCTTCGACCTGAATGATCCGGATAGAGCCGGGTTGTTGGCTTCGTCGAGGTTTAGAGTCCAGTTTGACGAGGAGGGGGAAGGATGTAATCGGAGGCAAGTCCTCAGCTTTTCGGGCTGATCGAGTTCCTCAAGCCGGCGGTTAAAATGGTGAAGACTGTCGAAATTGACTACTCGCGGTCGTTCCAAGGGTTTTTCGCACGTATACGCTGGAGGAATGAGCCCATATGAGTTACCGGACCCTTGGGATTCCCCATCCCTCACCGAGCTGGCCCTTCGGTTTCTCTTGATTCCGGATGTTGTCCTACAGAGCCTCTTGAACTTGTACAGGTTCTGACTTTCCTATACTACCTGGTGACCAGTCAGTGGTAAGTTAACCCTCTACCCGTGTTTGGAGATATAAATACCACGATCGATATCTATCTGAACATAGGTATATAATCGACCACCAGCTTAAAGCTATGCCCAAACGTCGAAACCGTTAACTTGGTTCGAAAGTGCCTCGACCTCCCTCTACGCAGAGTATTTCGGATATGAGATCTGACCCCTCTCTCCTTCGTCGAGTTTACAGATGCCCTCTTGAATTTGCGTGGGAGCTCACAGAGTATTTCCATTTTCGAGCAACCGAGTTACCGAACGGATGATAGCCGTTTCGGTCGACGACGTGTTCGCAGGAAGACGCTTGAGTACGCTTACTGGGAGCATTGCATTGTATGACGTGACTCCCAGGTGGCATCAGAACACCTTAGATTTGACCTTGCATTCATATTATTATCTTGTTTTACCATTCGATTCCTTCATCTCCGCTCTTTATTTCAACTACCGATTTTGACCAAGAGAGTATTATCCAAGTCTGCGTGGAGATAAAAACTACTCTATTTCCGCCTTACAGGATATTCTTAACGAAGGCACCATTATCGGCTTATAAATGCACGAATACTGCCCAAAGGAAAAAACAAATCGGACGAATACTTAAAGCTACATAGGTAGCGTTGGAATATTTTTGGCAACGGTCCGCTGATATGTTTACGGGCAAATGCTCCGTATTACGTTTTTCCAGGTTCCGGCTTTCAAGCCTAACGGTGCCCCCACCCCTCGTGCTTACTTCGATATTTTCTCCCTATCATATCTGTATGTGCTGTCCGGTGACATGCAATCGAATCTCTATTTGGTTGTTAATATGCAATTACCATTTATGGCTTTTTGTGGCGCAGTTACAGCTGCAGCCATCAGCCCTATTAAGATGCTGTAATAACGGCGTGACCGGGGATTTCGACTGTGGACCCATGTCAGCTGGCCTACGCACACTGCGATCTCATATTAATAATAAACTGTGAGATAATAGAATTCTCCGTCACATTAGGTGGATGAAATTGACTGATTACTTAAAAAGAGCTTGGTCAATTGAAGAATGATTATATATCATGCATGAATGTCGAAGCGAAGCGCGAAGTATATCAACAGTTCTAATACTGCCTATATTCGACTAACGACAATGCATTCGCACTACGCAACAGCAACAAGTTATAGCTCTAAGATCTGCAGGCCGACTTGGCACGGGCCCTTTCAACGTTTCTCATTTGGCCTCGACCCGGAACACTTGAGCTGAAGATATTCCCCATACCAGAAAAAGCACAAGCTGTTGACGAGAGGATAAAGATTTCCTTTTCCGATATCTACCTGAGCGCCACACGTCAAAGCTCATACTAAACCCGTTTTCTCCTTTATTTCCCACGCGGACCGGGCTGGTTCCCTATCTCCAATATTAATCCTCGTTTCCCTACCTCGTTTCCTTTAGCGAAATCTTTTGTTTCTTTCCTTTCTCCACCATGATAATATTCCACGGGTTTGGCTCCACAGATCTGATGGCAACACTTCGACCGGGATTAACGTCGTCCTCTGCCAGAATGGGACTGCTACCGAATTCGGCTAGATCTTCACAGATGGATATCAAGCAGGGACCTCTGGCTTCGTTACCCACAGAGATCATACTGCAGATTCTCGGAAACGATGCTCTTACGGCTTGGGATAGAGTTTGTTTCGCTGGGAGTTGTAGACGGTTCAAGAAGATAACTTATCCTGGTCTGTACAGAAGGTTCGACTGGGTTACGCCGTTCAATGCGACTTGTTCTTTGGGGTTGGTTAGTGGGTTCGGGCTTTTGTTGGAGATTTTGTTGGAGCCGGTTATTTGTAGTCTTTCGACGGTGTTTGGGTTGGAGTCGCCGCCGGATATAAGGAGGATGTCGTTTGAGAAGAGGGCAGGGCTTGTGCGGTAAGTACTAGTACTGTGGTTTACATCAATTGTTGGATATCTCGAGGGTTGAAATATATTGGATTTATCGGTGCTAACGGTGTTTGGATTGTAGAGAGATGTCGGTTTTAGGAGGATACCAGTATTATAAGGAAATGGGAGTTTTGACTCGTTATTATGGGCCGCTGAACAATGGAGACCCGTTTATCAGCCTCTTTGAACCCTTCAGAAATCTACGAAGCATAGAACTCGACGAACGAGCCGCGTTAACGTGGACCGGATACCTTCGTGTCGTTGCCGATATTCTAGTTTCAAAACCTTTACTGGAAGATTTGACTTTAAGACACCGGCTTGGCGCACAACCTACGAGTAAATGCGAGACGCCCGCGAAGATGGCATCCGTGAGGGATATAATGTCCAAGGGGGTTGTTGCGAAACTTAAGAGTTTGACGATTATACTCGGGAGGAGGTTTGAACCGACAGAGATGGGGTATGAGTACTTTTATCAACTGATGAAGGTGTTTGAGGGGGCTACGGAGGAAGTTACGATGTTCAAGCTCATTGCAAGTTATTCTAAATTGGATGAGACGGATCCGATACTCGTGGACGGTATTAGCGGTGGTGAAGGGGGTACCACCTCCCCGGTGAAAGTTTGGTCGTTTCCACAACTTCGGGAGATTGAGCTTCATGCTCATAATTTCCCGAGTGAAGGTGCGATACGGTCGATTGGGACAGATAGTCTGAGACAGGCGAAGAAACTCAAATTTGTCTGTGATATTATGGAGGTGGACGTGGATACTGTATGTTCCTACTTCATATTCCAAGGTTCATTTATTCTGCACAAACTAACGGTAATACTTAGCTCTCCGAAAACCTATCGTCATTCCAGAATATCCAACATCTGAGCATCTGGGATCCACAATGGCCTGAGGCTCGAGAATACAGCAATGAAGAGCTACTGCCGGTATGCGAAAAGCTTGGCCGACTAAAACATCGGCTCGAGGGGCTGGAGAGTATAGATTGGGCGCTTGGTTATCAGAAATTCACTACGCACTGCGAACTCAAGTATCGAGGGAACAGCAAGAGGCCTGAAGTATCAATTGTTCGGCCGAACGGGATGGCGTTGCTTGAACAGACGGTGTCGTCACTTCCGCAGCCGCTGAGGTATATTAAAGAGGGATATATTTTAACAAGATCCTAAGGAGCAGACGAGATCGGAGCGCTGGTTTTACATACTTACATACTTCGGACACAACGAATGGGGCGATTTTCGCCAACATGCATGCACATGCGCGTGCGGTTGCAGGGTGGCATAAATATTAGACTTCTATATATTTCTTAATATAACGTGGGATTCTTTTATTATATGCCCCCCATAAAAGTTGCAGGGACCTCGATCTCGTTGATTGTCGGAGATCGCAAGTGGATATTCTATTATTGGTATTTTATAATTTAGCGGGCCACATCCCTCGAGCCCTCGCTGAGTCAGGCAGCCAGTGCCGAAAGACCAGATAGATTTCCAACGCGGAACACAAATCTTTCCTATGACACCAACCCTGCCCCCAGAACTAGAACACTCCTCTAGAACACTCTCGCTTCTAAAGAACCCTGGCGCTACTCGTATATAAGTAGTAGATAGCATCAGTCAAAACTGGGTACCGCACTTATTCGACATACCACACTGTACAAGAAACCGCCCAAAATGGAGCTCGAGAGGCTTCCAAATGAGCTGATCGGTCTTATCATCGGACAACCTTCCTTAAGAAAAAGGGACATCGCCAGGTTTGCTCGTACGTCGCGGCGGTTTAAAGAAATCGCGTACAGGTCTCTCTACAGTTGCTTCGATAGTGATATCTTCTTCACGGACTCGCCAGCGCTAGCTGGAAGGGAACGTCTCTTTAAAAGGCACGGGGATAACGTGCGGTAAGTTCACCCATACACGCATGCAGTGGAATTTCAGAAACGGATTCTACAGGCTACTTCGAGTAATAATGATGGCTAACCTCAAATTCACAAAGTGAGCTATTCTTGCGCGAGTATTTTGCCGACTACTTCCCTTCCCGCCAACTTGGTCATGTCTCTCGACAAGATCCTCTAGACTTTTTCAAACACATCACCACGGTCATAATTTCTGGGTTCTACCCTGACAACCCTGAGTTTAGATGGGTAACGATTCTCGATTGGATCACATACCTTGTAACGTCGAAACCAAGTCTGAAAGAATTGGCTGTAGTGTATGAGCCCAACGGCGTGGACGAACCCGAACCCGATTTCGATAACAT
This sequence comes from Arthrobotrys sphaeroides, assembly GCA_036971245.1. Lineage (NCBI taxonomy): Eukaryota > Fungi > Ascomycota > Orbiliomycetes > Orbiliales > Orbiliaceae > Arthrobotrys > Arthrobotrys sphaeroides. The sequence goes on along the minus strand of JAJTTW010000009.1, from coordinate 202,759 downwards.
AAACAAGATTCTCGAGAAAGGAACAGTAGCCAAGCTGCAAAAACTGTGTCTTAGTACTTGTGAGCCTGTATATGGACAATGGGCTGATCAGATGAACGAATGTTGGGACAGGGTCTCGGGCGCAATGACTATCCTGGGGCGCTGTTGTGACCATTTAACTCGATTTTGGTTGACCTACACTAGTACTACCCCGCTAGGAGGGGAAGTGGTCCATCCTAAGCCCTGGAAGCTCCCGGAATTAGAAGAATTTGTGATAGTCTACAAACGGAGCAGGACGGATCCTCAGCTAACTGATATATTGGACGGGGCAAGCTTGCAAAATATAAAGAAATTCCGTCTAATTAAGGAGGAAGCACTAAATCCTGACGTGGTATGCATCTTCTCGCTCCTTCCTACTCTCTTTGGGCACCCCCGAGCTAATCAATTATATAGTTGATCAGATGTTTATATCCTCTTATTAACGCCGAAGTAGTCGTGGTTGAGACCAACATGCCGCGTGACGCTTGGGATCACTTGACGAGGGGAAACGAAAGATGGCCGCAACAGCAAAAGCAGATGTACTTCGAAACGACGAAATCGCTGGGACTGGTACTGAAACAGTTAAGAACGGTGAATTGGGTGACCAAATGGGCTTGGGCGCGTGACCCAGTCCGAGAGTTGGGCTACCATATCAATCGCCAGGACCTCCCGGCAGGCCACTTCGAAGTACGTGAAGTTTACGATAGACAAAGGGCGGAAAGGGCTGAAGACCAAGATTGTATGAAATGGTTTGGGCCCACGGCCGGCGTACCTCGACGTTCATGGCGGGACCCTGAGGAAATAAGGGTACAAGATGTCAGCCGTAAGGTTTCGCGTTCACCAGACTACCGTAGCGCTATCCATCGCGGCTACAGTTCAAGTTAGAGAATCGCTGGTAATATTATGTTCTCGCGGTCCGCCAGCACGTGGCATCGTGCAGTCTAGTCGCGAAGTTTTTTTATAGATCAACCCTTTATTGTAGTAGTCAATCTTTACATAACATCCAAACAAGAACTTGATCGGATTTGATGATCACTTTGCCGAGCGACTTCGCCGTAGGATCTGTAGCCCTTCACCGTCTTCCGTTTAAATTGGTATATACGTATATAGATATTACCCTAACCTACTGATGCTACATCGTTTGTACATCCACAAGGATTTTATTTCGGATATCGATTTCACCTGTTCGAACGTTCACCACTCGATCATTCGTCGACGTAAACTACTATCGATATCGCGTATAGACCCGACTTACGATAACATTTGCTTTGAGGCCTCACCACCTTAACCTTCACATAACGTACTATATACAGTAGCATGGGAGATCCTAAAGACGACGATGTGGGCGAAGTTGAAATCGAGGATCTCCCTGACGAGATCCTTGTTGAAATCCTTGAATCGAGACAGTTGAGAAGAAAAGACCTCCTGAACTTCTCGCTGGTGAACCGACGAATGCGGGCGATAGGTCTTGAAGCACTGCACCGCAACGTTTCTCTGAAGTTTCCGATGAACCTGAAAGCGTATAACATAAGACGGGGAAATTGCTTGCGGTATAGCTCAGCTGTTCGGTATTGCCCTGGCTCCCGTTTGTTGATTTATAAAACTTATTCGGGTATTTTGCGGACGAATGAATATAAGTGGCGAACTTAACTAATCATGAATCCTTTGAATCCATCTAGCAAGTTCACAGTAAGGACAACTCATCGATACTACCGCACGGACTCCAACAATTACGCTTCATTTTATCAATTAGGGATCGAATTTGTTCGGAAACAGCAGCGGAAGGGGATTGCTTTGGACTATCCAGGGAGCCCAGCTGCTTTCTTAGCGCTTAATACAATATCACCCTTGGTCTCGGCCTTCTCCGGCCTCTGTAAATTGACTCTTGTGGATGAGGCGGGAGACCTTACCTTTACAAGGATTCTCGATATCGTCGCTTGTTCGCTCGCTACTAATCGGAACCTGAAGGAATTGATTGTGGCTCACAAGGTTGTCCGAACTACCCACAAACTTGAGGCTCTATGCGAAAGGGAGGAGCAGGCCACCGAGGACCGAGGAACCGTGGCGAGATTGAAGAAGCTACAGATCTGGTTCATGCGGAGCCCTTGGCAGTCACAGTCCCAGCAGAAAGATGAGTCCTCGCTTTTGAATTATTGGATGCAGTGCTGGTTGGCCGTTCTACGTGGGGCAACGGAGCACGTTGAAGAATTTGGGTTTGGGGAGAGGGGTAGTGAATGGGAGTACAAATCGCTACATAACGGAGTTTTTGGAACCGGGTGTTCGGGGGACAGCCACTTCGATGGGCCGGCTTCAGCTCCACGTGAGTGGAGTCTGCCAAAGGTGCAGAAGCTGGAGTTTCGACTGAGCGGTCTTGGTGATGTACCCCTTCGGTTGATGTGCATGGATGAGAGAATGTTGGAGAACGTGAGCAAGTTTACTATGTACATGAAAGCTCACTTGTTACTGAGCGACCTACACAAGGTGAGGAACAGCAGTATATGCCCCTTTGGTACCTTTCTATGCTCTATGCCACGGATGGCCGGCTAACCCGAGGAACGCGCATAGATTGCGGCAAATATCTCATGTCTGAGAAATCTGGAGGATCTGTACATTGAGAAAGAAAAACCGCCGGGCGCTGAGTGGCCGAATCAGGTGCATGCTCGGCTGTACATGTATTCATTTCCATACGTGGATCCGGATGGGGTGGGTTCAGAGGAGGAACTCAATGAAATAGGGACAAGGTTCCTTGCTAGTACCTATTTTTCCCGACTGAGGACGGTAACTTGGGTGGGCTATAACGACGGGTATATGTGGAAATTTTACAGTTGTGTGGTCAGAAAACCTGGGAAGGAGGTGGAGGTAGTGCAGGTGATCGAGCGGGAACACGCTCTTTCACGGAAAGTCGAGACGACTAATGTTATTTGATGATACTTTTTTTTTTTTCCCATAAATGATGTCAGCTATCAAATGAAATAACCAATCTTCACCATTTATCCCATAAAAGAAAGAAACAAGCAGGGGAGTCAAAGAAGAGTCAAAGAACATCCCGGCTGCGTGGACAAAGCAGCACCCGGGGAATGTGCGTTGGGGCTGTTGCATATCGACCCAACGCAGCCGAAAGCGGAAAAGGCGCGCCCAATCTGGCCAACCAGCCATTCCTGCCTTCCGAAAGGAGGCTGATGCTTTGCACCACCAAAGCCAACGTCCGACCCTCCCAAAACCACCACGGGCCACCACAAACCCGACCACACCAACAGCATGCCAAAAGCCAACCAAGCCAACCGCTAAACAGCCAACCGGCGCTAACCACCAACTGGTCAAGCCTGGTACGTAAACCCTCCTCCATGCCCCGGTCCATGGCACACCCCCTACCTGGCCGGTTGCTTCGCCTCCTCAAAATCAACTCTCCTAAGGATCTGATTGCTCACTCTCCAGATCGATAACCAGCAAGGTGCATGCTTCCTTCTCGCCTGTCTGTGCATAGACGACTCATCTGCTAGATCTGTGTCACACCGCCGCCGGGAAAACACTTCCGAATCGAACGACTTTCTTCTTCGACTGCTTCTCGAAAACGCAGGATCAGATTCTCCGATCCCATTTCCAAGGATAGGGAGGAGGAAGAGCCTCACGTGGGTCAGGTTAAAGTGCGTCTGCTCGAGGGTCTGGGCAAGCGGGATTACGCAGGTGCCGGGAGGACACTACTGCCCGCTACCAAATTCCATTCTGCGGGTGCTTGCTGCTGCTGCAACCTGCTGCTCCTGCTGCCCCAAACCGCTGTCAAATCGCTGCACCATTGCTGGGAGACGCCGGTCTTTTGTGCAAGATTAGAGAGCAAACCCTGGCTGATGACGCCCCTCACCGCTGCCACCCGATGAAGAATTTTCCGCCCATTTTACCTGTATTTTATTATTCCCAGGCGGTGGCTGTCCCTATTTAACTCGTATCGATATCCCTTATTCCAGGCTTGACTGAAAAAAACCGCCGTCGCTGTCGAGACTTCATCTTATTACTTCATCATACCTACTACCCGTCTTGCATTTGCGGAATCGGGTTTTTTGTTGGTAGCCGGGAAAGGAGCCCGAAGCGTTCAAAAAGTCCAGGCCACATTTCTAATCCCCAATCGGTCTTTCAGCCTGAACATACCCGAGTCGTACATCTGTCGACAATTAGGACGCCATCTTATCAAAGTGGATCCCCGATAGCCCCAAAAATTCCCGTCAAGCTGGCGAATCCTACCAGTCCTCCAGCTTTCCAGGTTATCACTCTGGTACGTTCCCACCTCGTATCGTCATACCGTCGCACGAGTATAACATCTCCCGAAGTTGCTCTTGCTAACTGCTGATCTTTCGTAGGGAGCTGGAGGAGGACCCAGCGAGGAAGGTGTCACTGGCTTCCTCGTCAGATCCACTGCCACCGACTGGTCGCCCGGCTCTATCCTCGCAGTCGATGCCGGTTCCCATCTCGCATCCATCATTCGTATTCTCGAATCCACTTCCTCTCCGCAACATCCTACAACTCCAACAACCCCCAACTCTACGAAACGTCGGGCACCTTCAATTCAACACCGCGACCTCACACTAAACACCAATGGATCGAACCCACCCTCGCACTTCCAGGGCTGCAGCCTGCCTTTCAAAACTCCACGTGCCAATGCCGCCCATATCTTCCGCGAACTCGTCGGGGGTTACTGTATCACCCATCCTCACCTCGATCATATCTCTGGCCTCGTAATCAACACAGCCGGCATGCTGCCGCACAACGCAAAAAAGACAATTGCCGCCTTACCCCCTACGATCGAAGCCCTAAAGCTCCACATCTTCAACGATATAATATGGCCGAACCTTACAGACGAGAACGGTGGCGTCGGCTTCCTCACTTATCAACGCCTCGTGGACGCCTCGGTTGTCGACGGCAAGATTGAGTACCGCAAGATTGTCGATGGTCTGTCAGTGCAAGCATGGCCCGTGTCTCATGGGCATTGCATGCATAAACACACCCACCGCGGTAGTGACGCGGCGATGGTTGCGACGGAGGACGGGGGACCGCAGAAATGCGTATTCAAACCTTCCTCTCTCCGTTCGGCGACCTGGCAAAAGAAATGCGTGTACGATTCATCTTGCTTCTTCATCAGAGACGACTATACATCGAAAGAGATCATGATATTTGGGGATGTGGAGCCGGATAGCATTTCGATTTCCGAGCCTAGAAGGAACGTATACATCTGGAATTATGCGGCTGAGAAAGTACACAGCGGTGTCCTAGAAGCTATATTTATTGAGTCCAGCTACGATATTCATCAGAAAGACGAGTTTTTGTACGGACATATGACACCCCGGCATGTCGTCGAAGAACTGCAAGTTCTTGCGAGCAAAGTATTACTGCAGAGAGAGCGGGAGGCAAGACGGTATTCTACACTTAAGAGGCGAAGAATCAACACCGGTCACACCGAACGCTCGCGCTCACTTTTACAAGTCGACCCGTTTGACGCGGAGTACTTGCAATCCCTGAGCCAGTACAATTCGGATTGCGAAAGCGATGTACCGAGGTCACCCACGGACGTTGAGGGCCTGACATCGGCGTCAAAGGACCGACGACGGTCATCGGGTGGGAAGAGGCGAAGGGAGGATGATGAAGACGATTTGCCAGAATATACCTCTGTTCCTACACAAAACGTTTCACCTATTTCGATGGTGAGCCCTGCAGGGGGCCAAATTGATACGTCGCTTCCGCTTAAGGGACTTAAGGTCGTCATTATCCACGTTAAAGACGACTTTGACGACGATAAGGACGTCAGGCAGAGTATTCTAGCGAACATGAGGAAGTTAGGGGAGAAGGCAGGATTGGGATGTGAGTTCGAGCTTGCAGAGAATGGAGGCTCAATGTTCTTTTAGGAGTATTCCTTTTGGTTTTTCTTTATGATTCCCAGGACTCGTTAATGTTTTTTTTTCTTTATTTGGCGAATACTGGCATTTGGGGTCTGGTATCCTTTGGGGATATGGGAACGGCTATTATTCTTTTCTTTGGTTTTGGGTGCTTTTAGTTACGGTGTGCCCATGATATCCTTTGGGACGTGGTTCCTCGATCACTTTACTACCTTTCTTGTACATACTTTATAACCTCTATATTTTTTTTATGTTATCCCAAGCAATTCGGAGTTGCTGGTCTTTTCGTTATATTTACTTCGTTTCCGCTATATACTTATAGTGGCGAAAGACTGTATTCTTATTACATCTTTCCGAGGATTGGAATTATATACCCGTTTGAACTTTTGAGCCCTCGCTGGCGCCCTGACGGTTAAGTTGAAAATATCCTCGTTCGAAACTTGCGCATACTACGGGTTATCTGTAGCCTCTGCGGGCTGCAGGGCAGATATGATTTCTAACTCACTCAAATGCAGGGTATCCGCGCAACATGGCTGACATGAATGAGACTCCCACGTGGAATACACACTCGATGTATCGATTGACCAGAGCACCACAAGATGGTATCGATAACCAGATTTGCCCTCCTAGCGGTCATCCGGGCTTCGTTAACATACGCCTGGTCATACAATGTCCTCCGAAAGGGCAATGGACCTACACCCTTATCAGACTTTCACGGCATCAAGGTGTTAGATAGGTATCAAAGTTGCACTTCGCTCCTCGATGCCGGTAACACGGGTGACGTGGATCCTGTTACCGGGGTGCAGGTTTATCAGTACGCACCGCAAACGCCGGAGAGGCAGTGGGCTCGGCCTGTGGAGTATTTGGGATTCTGGGGGACTGAGAATTGTAGGGGGTTTCCCCGGTATATTGTGCGGTGGTGGGATATAGTTGACACAGATCAGACGTTGATGTTTGAGAAGGCGATTAGGCGGAGTGCGAAGTATAGGGCTCCTGGGCCGATAGGTGGGGTGGGAAGTTTTGGGGAGATTGTGCATGCGGAGAAGTTGTTTCCGGAGGATTCGCTGCCTTTAGGGGCGGTGGCAGTTTTGATGGGGACGTCGAATCTGGAGGATGGGGATTTGGTGGGGACTTATGTGGTGCTGAGGAATATTGTGTCGGTTGAGGAGTTGGTGTCTAAGAATAGGATTTCGCCGTTGAGGGAAGGTGCTCAATGGGGGGGGTTTGGGACCGGAGTGATGGATGAGCCGCATCTTATGCAGTTGAAGGGGGGCAAGGATGGGGTTGTGTCAAATTGGGGGCTTGGGGAGAATCAGGGTTCCCAAATTCAACGTGAGGGAGGGGACGGCGGGGACGGCGGTGGTGGAGACGAAGATTTTCAATTTATCGATAGAAACCAGTACCGTGCTAATATGCTCGGAAATCTCAGCCCCGGGATCCCACCGCTTGTGCTGGAGCGAGAGGGTACAGGATCTAGTCCGGTATACGGCGAGGATGCGCGAGGTATTCCAGAGCTGCAGGAGCGAATTGATATGGCCCGCCAGGCGCAACTCCAGGAGGAGCTTCGGAAAGCGGAAGAGGAGGAGCTTCGACAAAGGTTAAGACGCAGAGTGAGTCGTATATGGGACAGCAAGGTCAAGGACAGCAAGGCCAAAGACAGCAGCAGGGACAGCAGTCTAATATCCCTAACATGCAATCCGGGCAACAAAGACAGAATAGTATATGACACCCTCCACACTTCCAACGATATATCAATGCAGATAGAAGGCTAACATGTACATATCACACAGATATTCAGAACATCGACTTCGACATTAATGCGCAAAAGATGTTTGAGCTACGAGAGCACTGGCTCAATAAAGGCCTTACAGAGGATTTCCTGACCAGACTACTACGCAGGCTCTCGGATCAGGTCGTCGCCACCTTATTCCGATTAGCGATCGGTGGACGCATCGCTATCGGGGATATCGCGGATTACTTGCTAGATGTCGACAATGCTCGACAGCAGCAGGTGAAACTAATGTTGAAGGAACTGCTGAGCAAGCAGGAGATGGCGCGGCGAATTGCCCAGGCGGAAAAGCAACTGCAAGAGATGCAGGCTGAGTACCAAGCTATATTACGGGCGGGACAAACCGGTGGGGTTGAACGTGGTATAGGTAACAATTTTGGGAACCCGTTCATGGCGAATCCGTCCATGACTACGAATATGGGCGGGAATATGAACATGAACACAAACATGAACACAAACATGAACACAAACATGAACACAAACATGAACACAAACATGAACACAAACATGAACACAAACATGAACACAAACATGAACACAAACATGAACATGAATATGAATATGGGAGGGCTGAATCCGATGTTGCTCGGAAGTCTTTGGCAGCAGCAGCAAGCGTTTATACGGAACCAGCAGCAGGAGGCTTTAAGGAATCAGCAACAGCAGTTCCTAAGGTACCAGCAACAGATGTATGGAAATCAGCAACAGGCGTACGGAAACCAGCAACAGATTTACAGAAACCCGCAGGCGTCTGGAGGTCAGCAAAATTTTGGAAACCAGCAACTGTTCGGAAATCCGCGAATGTCTGGAAACCAGCAAATGTTTGGAAACTTTGGTGGACAGCAGCCTGGATACGGGAATGTAGGAAGAGGAACAAATTGGCCTCCCCAAACCTCGCAAACCCAGACGGACAATCAAATAGAGGAAGAAGAAGAAAATGAACAACCTCAACAAAACCGTTTTCTAGAGGCGCCGCACGGTACACCGATCAACCCAACGGAGGGGGATTACACCGTCAGATTCAACGACTATGCCGAGTATATGCGGATGCCGGCTCTAATGGCGAGTCTTTTTGGGCGTGAAGGTGGAGCGGGTCAGCAGCGGGGTGGGGGTATGCAGGAGGAGGTGGTGGTCGACACTAAAATTGAGGACTTAGGACAGGAGGGACAGTAATTCCGAGGCCCCTTTGCCGATTGGATTGCCTCGGTATGGATTCGCTTGTGAATATATATAATACTTTAAGTAATTTCATGATATCCGGTTTGGTTTTCATTCTCCAATTAATATCATATCGCGCTGAATACAATAGTGTTTCCATATTAATAATATGTCCCGTGGCCACGGTACAGGGTGAATCAATAACCATAACTCCAGAAGAAAGCAATGGCTTTATAATCCCGCCCAGAAATTGCAGCAGTGGCATATGCAATAGCTAGCCGGAATCAACAAACAGAAACGTCCATCCGAAGGCGAAAAAAAAAAAAAAAGGGTGAAAACGGGCGCGCAGAAGCATACAGGGTCATAAGGGGTACACCCGAACTCTATATATAAGGAATTTCTCCAAAAAAATACTTCTATTCAGAACCAAAAGTGCGGGTTCGAAAAACATGTCGTGAAAGACTTTCTCTATTCAGTTGGAACTTCGAAAGCGATATGTGGTATTTGGCTGCGTTGCATCGCATGTTTGCGTTTAGAGCATCATTGCAGCGACGGCGACGGCGCCAGCAGTAGTTATGAGAGCCATGTTGATATGGACGGATACGCTATTATTACCCAGAAAAGTTAGCAAAGGTGTAAGTCAGAATATCAAGATATATTTCTTGCGCATACGCGGCGTTGGGATCATTGTCATCATCATCTTCTTCGTCACCGTCGTCGCCACCGCTGCCGCCCTTGACTTTCGACTTTCGGACCTGGAAGTTTTAAAGCGAACTCGTTAGCATTTTGCGTCACCCAGCGCTATGGGCACATCTTTTTAAGCTTAAAATGGGTCACCCACCTCAAGGTTTCGCTTCTGCACAACTCCGCCGGCCGCTTTCGCGACGACGATATCTCTAGCAACAATTGCGTCCTCCACGCTGACTGCAGCAGAAACGGAGGCAAGAAGAAGGGTGGCGAGCGAGAGTTTTGATAGTTGCATTTTTATAATTTTACGGTGGTTATTAAGTTTTGGGAGGAGAGGTAGGTATGATCGTAAAAAATACTATTATAGAGCCACGAACGGAGGGTAGAGGGAATGGGGAATATATATATAATCGAATCCCAAACTTCTTCCAGCTTCACTCTTTTATATTTGAAAGGATAAGTGGTGCAGATATATCCCAGGATTTTATCTCTCCAATCGCCGCCCTTTGATCCCGTGAGATGGAAGGCGAAACAAATAAGGCTGAAATGAGGGATCGTGCGCGAGAGCTCACTATGACACAATATTCCCGATCTTCCTGGCAAAAGCTTGAACAGTGTGCCCGTGCGCTTCGGCTGTTGCGGGTTGGCAGCAGGGCTTGGAGGGGAGGGGTTCGGTGCGGCTGGTTGGCCGATTATATCAGCTTGGTTACCGGTTTGGCCGAGAATTGTCTGATGAACAGTCTTCCGGATCTTTTAACGTTAATTAGTAACGTTATCTTGCGAAATGCATTAATGGTAATTTGGGGGTAATTCAAATTTGATTGGAAGGTAACACAGCGTGAAGCAGTATGTCAGACTGTGGTTAGAAGTGAGATTGAAGACGTGACCTTATCAGCGGAAAACTATCATAGAGACCCCCGACGGAGGCATGGATTTTATAGAGATGCGATGTTGCATTGGATGACATGACAAGATATGTGATTGTATTGAAGACCCTGCAGAGTCGCACAATATTAATCATGCACCCACAAAATTGCAAAAGCCGTAAAGATTATCATGATATCAAAAGTTCGTCAGAACCCCTTCTCCACGAAGCCATGCTCGTGGGCAAATCACAGTGCGTCCTTCTCGAGCTCACCTGAACAGGCTAATGGGCAACCTGCAACCCGATGACGGCCCAAACGTTGGAATGTTGGTTTCCGCGCTCTGTTGCCGGCGACGCCTTCGATCTTGGCATGACGGCTGTGCTAAGAAGCCAAGACTTTGCTGCAGATTGTCTGAGAGGAAGCAGCTTTATCTCTAATATGAAGAAAACCTTTGCGCCTGCAAGGTGAACTGAAAGGCTGTTGATCAACCCCCCCTCTACGCCTGGGCCTTTCCGACGGAGTTTGAGCGACGGGTACCTATCGAACGTTCTGCGGCTGGGTGGCCAAGTGCTAATACCGAGTTGATGATATCACGATGCCCGTGTAATATCTATTATATTTATTAGTTGAGGTGGTTTCAATGACTAAAGCTCTGGAACTTATCGGTTCAACCGCTTAATCCTCCAATCAAGTTATTACTTAATTAAATGGTTGCTGCGGAAGAATTGACAACCATAACAGTGTTCGGGTGCACAGCCTTCTCATATACGAAATCAGCTTCAGAACCTTTAAGCTTTTATCCCGATTTCCCCGCAACCCCAGCAGACGTAGAAGCGACAAGATAGGGAGTAAGTAGTTGTCTCGACGAATGGAATCTGTTCCTGTATAGTTGTATTTGCTGCCACTGAGCATGCTGAATTACAAACAGAAATATAAGTTAACGCCAAAAGTTCACAAAAGGAGCACGTGCATGTGCGACAACCTGCTAGAAAGCGCATGCTATATCGCCAGCGATAGAAAAAGACGGGTAGATGTACCAAAAACATCAATGCAGAGTCCCGAATCCACAGGATCAAGTATATATCGAGGCCGAAATAAAATATCACTTGAAGAATTCAGCGTTTACCACCATCCAGCCAAAAGCCCAGAGACCACTAGGATAGGAAGCCAGAATCCTTTAATCGGGCCTCCCATATTCCTACTGCCCCCACTGCCTAGCAAAGTCTTCAAAATATTGGTACTGACTCCACCAGGGCAGAACATAACTTCAAACCCTTCTCCTTTCACGCTTGGCACCGCGAATGTGCTCAAGAAGTCGTCGTAGGCGTAGCTATATGCATCTCCGCAGACTTGCTTCGCCCGCCTACTATAGATATTCGGTCCGCAAGTTTCAGCTTTGTCATGTTTTCCGGTGCAGCAATCCCATTCGCTTTGGGTGTATGCGCATGCTGACAAACAGGGTGTCCACCCGCCGCCGATGGTGGGGTCGTTATCATCGGGATAGGGGAAGACAGATTGCTTGCCTCTCTGGGAGGCGAAGAGGAGATTCTGACGTGGACACCAGCGGTGAATGTTGTTGAAGGTGAATGATTCATTGATGCTGTTTTGGTAGAGGTCTGTGCCTGATAAAGGTGAAGAGAGGGTGGTTGAGGCTACGCAGATAGGTGTATTGTTGACACGAGGGCTCTCCGGACTATCGTGGAATGGTGTGATCTTCATATCAAGGTCATACCCGTCAACAAGCGAAATATCGTAAAATGTCATCTGCATCCAGCCCGTCATGGTGAATTCCGCAAGTGTCGTCGGGGCCAGCCCTGAGAGTTGACATTCCACCGCAGATCCACAGTCACCTGTCAGACAGCCCCCGGCGAGCTGCTGACCATCCGGTATGGTGAAGTTGTCAACCACATCCCGGATTTTGGCCGATGTGGTGGAGTTTGCTAGGTAGAAGGAGCAGTTTGTGCGTCCCCATAAACGGCCGGACCAATCCCAGCCGACCCAGATGTCCCGACTCCTTTTACTCGGGAGGTAAAAGCCCGTGGTGTATGGGCCGGTTCCATTAGTTGTCAGAATGGCCTGCAGTGTTACGGAGGCTGTCAGATAATAGAAACTTGCATTGACGGATAAGACTGACGAAGTGCTTACAGGGTAGACAGGGAAGCTGCAGTTGTTGACTATGGATATAGTCCGGTTATCCGATATCGGCCTAATGGGCATAATATAAGTAAAAGTTACGTCTCACAGTACTGTAATATGTTATGTTTCGTGCGAATATGCTTACGGGATCTTAAACTCGGGCGTGGTGGCCGTTTGAGACGCCGCGGTTTGGATGAGGCTGCAGATGTTGAGAATGGCCAGCCGTAAAAGTGTTGTTAATGTTGCAGATTTCGGTGGGCTTTTTCGACGAGCCATGGCTCAAAAGATACTTAGTTCGGTCAAGAAAGCTTAGATACACTAGAAAAGGTATGGTCGGTCGGCTCTGGATTTGGATTGATGGTTCCGATTTGGCTAGAGTATTGATCCGAGATGCGATTGTGCGATTGGACAGCTAGTGTGGGTCTCGAGTAATTCGAAATGAAGGTCTTGATGGAGTATATATTAGAGGGAATTTCACAGACGATACCAGCGCTGCAGAAGGTTCAGAATACAGTTGGCAAGAAGTGAAGAAGAAAGATTCAGGAAGCCCTGAGATATATACTGCTGGGCTTCCATAGGAAGAACGAATATAATCGCTCGCTGGCTCTTGCTAAATGCCAGGGTGAGGCTTGATAGTGACATATCCTGTTATCTAGAAAAGCACTAGCCATGGTCATGGATAGAGGCGTCGTCATGCTCTGTGATTCCTGGAAACCAGTACCTGCTTTTGCCTCATTCTGGAGACTTTACAACTGGTAGAGCGGGTATGTGGGACCTGTTCCTGGATTGAATCGCTTATGACGTCCCCTTGCAGGCAACAGATTCGGCAGCGAATGGATGGGATGAAATAGAGTGGAGGAGAGCAACATCAGCTAAGGAACCTAACACTGGTGGGAAAGTATAAACGATGGTGCATCATCCCAAGCGCTTGAGAAGCCCTGTCTGTAGTAGTAGCCCAGAGGATAGTTGCATACCTGATAGAGTGGATACTGCTTCATACAATAGCCTCTGTGGTCTGGAGAAAGTACCGTGCCACATGCACACAGCCAACTGTGGCTTGAACCTGATATCAAAGCGCCACAGTCAGGGAAAGACTTTCTCAAGTTGAATAAAAAACATCTAGATTGATCCTGCCTGCTCGTTACTTATTTGTTAATCGCTTAGTACATGCTCGTTACCCGGAATGGTCTGAGATTATTAAAGATTGCTCGCATGCATCTTGTGGTCCACAGAAGTCGATAAGGCAGGTGACGATATATTTCGAGGTGCGCAGACCACGCAACGCATTCCAGCCACCCGCACAACGCGGAATCCCAATGTGGCAGGTTTGCGCTTTCCTTTGAGAAAGGACAAAGTGACCTCTTCCCAGGCCGGCAGGGGAGGCCACGACCGACAAGGGCCCGCAGGCTACTTGATCAAAAACTAAAACGGTGTTCTCAAAGAAATCGTTCCATCCTCTTCTCCCGCCACATTTCATCTGTAAAATCAGAGTCTTTGCCATTGCTTCTGTAAGTCGCAGCCTTCGCCGTCCTATACGTTGTCCTCTCAGCTTTGTTTTCCGTCATTCTATGCATTTGTTCTTATCGCTCCACCTCTCTGCAACGACTCCTAACACGGACATCGCAGGTAGCTGTCAGGACCAACAACATCGCCAACCCCACTACCCACTCTACATCGCTCTAACACCCACACGACCAGCAATCAACGCCCATAGACTGATTGGAGAGCTGGCTGTATAAGCCATCGCTCGCCTAGAAGCACCGTCAAGATGTCGACGGACTACAACTATGACGAGCAGGTTAGAATCCCGTCGACGCTTTCTCTCTTCCTGAATCTTGCTGACTCTTACCTATCGGAACAGGGGCAATTCTTCCCTTACTTCGTCGCTACAATGCTCATTCTGACCCTCGCCCCGGTCACATACTCTACCTTCGCCCCTAGCAAGCGTATGGTGCTCCTACAGCGGATTCGATCATTGGGTTTTTTCTGACTAGATGAGTACAGAGACTGGCCTGCAAAACAACCCTCGCATTGAATCCTCCTTCAAACCCGCCGATTACGATCATATCGAGCAGCACAAGTCGAAGAAGAGAAAAGAATCGAGACGGATAAAGCGAATGATATTCCTGTCGTTAGGATGGTCGTTATTCTCCTACATGATCTATCTCATTGCCACATCTTCGGCGCTCGCACCAAAGATATGGGACCCCTACACCATCCTAGGCATCTCTATGGTACGGTGTATTCTCCTAGCCTATCGACGAGACAAAAACTAACATGCTACTCGTTCAGTCTGCCTCCGAGAAAGCCATCAAATCACACTACCGCAGACTGTCTCTAAAATTCCACCCCGATAAAGTCAGGCTCCAGGGCAATGATACCATGGACGCCGCCAACGAGCGCTGGGTCGAGATTACAAAGGCGTACAAGGCCCTCACGGACGAGGAAATTCGTAGGAATTACCAGGAATACGGCCATCCCGATGGGAAACAGTCTTACAGCATCGGTATTGCTCTGCCACAATGGACGATTGCCGATGGATCAAAATACTGGGTTCTCGCATTCTACGGTGTTATGTTCGGGATCGTACTACCGTACTACGTTGGCAAGTGGTGGTATGGTACCAAGAAGTACACCAAGGATGGTGTTCTGATGGAGACCGCCGGCAGACTGTTCAAGGCCTTCGAGGAGGACTGTGATGAGAAGAAAGCCGTTGAAGTCCTTAGCGCTGGAGGTCTAGAGAAATTCAAGAAGGACGAAAAGAATTTTGAAGGCCAGGAGCACGTCATTGAATCTGCCATCAAAGACAAAGTCCCACTCAGCGTTATGAAGACACTTCAGAAGATGGACGGCTGGAAACGCAAGACCTATGGCCTCCTCTGGGCCTACATGACAAGAACAAGGTTTCAGGATGCTAAGTTGGATGCCGGTAGGTTTAACCCAGTCCCGAAAATGGTGGTGCTTTGCTAACACACACCCAGAAAAACTCGACGTTGCTCAGGAAGCCGTCTCGTGGAATAATTCGCTTCTTTCTATCGCCCTCGCATACTCTGTTACCAAGCCCATCCTCAGCTCGATGCGCATCAACCAAAACCTTGTCCAGGCCATCCAACCTGGTGGCTCACCCCTCCTCCAACTTCCTTACTTCACCGAAGAGCTTTGTGAAAAGATCGAAGAATTCGGCGCCAAGGACCACTGGACAATCCAGCGTTTCATGTCTCTACCTGATGAAAAACGACGACAGCTTTGCATTGGAAAAGACGGCCTTACCGAGGAACAATACAACGAGGCTATCTCCGTAGCTCAAAAGATCCCAATCCTGCATGTCGAAAAGGCATTCTTCAAGGTCCAAGGCGAGAAAGTTGTCACACCCAATGCCATCTGCCAACTCGTTCTTAAAGTTCGTGTCGTACCTGCCGGTGTCAAGCCACCACCAGTCAATCCCAAGGACCTTGAGGATGAGGACCCCGCAGAAGATGACGTTGATGCCTTGATTGGCAGAACTCCATCGAAATCCAAGACCCAGACTAAGGCCTCAGAGAAGTCACCAATTGCAACCAACGAAGTTGAAAAGTCTGCCCTTGTTACCGATATCGAGACACCACTACCAACCCTTACCCACGCCCCGTTCTTCCCCGCCGCGACACTCCCTAAATGGCACGTCTTCCTCGCAGACCGCCGAGCTGGGCGCATGATCATCGCACCAATGACAATCCTACAATTCCCAGAGAAGACCGACAACTTCCAGGTTCAAACTTTCAAGCTTCAATTCGGAGCCCCACCAAATGGCGGTGAGGTTCATTTCCAAATGCATCTAGTCTGTGATTCGTACCTTGGCACGGACTATAAGGCTAGCATCGTGTTGAAAGTTGATGAGCCCGGCATGTTCGGAGGCAGGGACGATGACGAGATTAGCGAGCCAGATGAAGGTACGATCTGAGAAGCCCCAATCATTAAGATAATCGACATACTAATTTAGTTTCTAGATTCACTCGCTGGCGTCATGGCAACTGCTCGTGGGGAGAAAGTCAGAAGGCACGCCCACCACGACCACCGCCACCATGACCACGACCACGACCATGATGACGATGATTCGGACGAAGACGATGAGAGTGACACCGACGGCGAAGAAGATGACGGTAGTGCGACTGATACCGACACTGACACTGATGAGGAATAGATGAAACAGTGTGTAAAGCGGTAGCGAGTTGTTCGGTTTGCTTGAGGTTCTGTACATCTAAGAAATGATACGGGGAAGAGGTGAGAGGATGGCCATCGGGTAGTGTACCCTCCTGGCATAATTGTTTATACTCTGTTTTTTTCCTTTGCGGTTGCATATCCCCTTGTTTTCACTATCATCGCTCCGGCTTCTTTTCCCCGCTTTGCAAAAAATAGCCTATTTCTCTACTGGGTTGTTCTTCCTTTTTTCTTTCTTATTACCCTTCGTGTAAGATACTTTATACGATCATTTATTCTTAGTGAACAGGAGGTTAAAGAATCGAGGCTGTTGACGGTGAATATTAATTATCACCCGCGCGTTTAATAATATAACCCGTTTCGTTTTTCTAACCCAGTAGTCAAAGATCGCTGTTGTCTTAATCTACAGTGAAACTTAAGGTACAAGCATGGTTAACGTCCCTCAAACCACCTGTATACTTTCTATATCTTGATTACTTATATATCTCCTGAGATCAATTGGTGCTATATTTAGTTCTAAAGCCCCTACTGTTAGGGCCATGTCCGTAATTCCAAGCTCCCCCAACTCCCGCAGCGCGGTTCCGGCTAGGGGCTTGCGTCAGTCCAGCTTCGCCCGCCTCGAGCTCCCAGAAATCGGGTACCCGTTCCGCCGGCCGCGGTTTATTTATTCTACCCGCACGGCCCGCACGTCCCCTTCGGTTGCGCCCGCGACCGCGACCTTCCATGGCCGTCCAATCATCCGTATTTCCGGACTCCTCGTCTCCCACGTCATTAAGATGTCCCTGACTTAGGTCTTCGATGCTTGGTATGATTTCTGGCTCCTGTACGGTTTGCTGTTTCGGTGTGGCTGTATCCTCCTCGGGATTCCACCCTTCCCAGTCATCGACGACTTGGCTTGTTGGATCTATATCGTTGGCTGTATTCACCTTCTCCTCCTCCGGTTCGGCTTCTGCTGGCTGTTCTGCTATTTGATCAAGGGCGGGTTCATTGGGGTCCACTGGCACGGGATTATCTGTCTGTGGCATGTTTGGATCTTGGAAATTCTCTGAGGCCAGGCTGAGTTTTGGGCGCGATCCTCTTAGCCTTGCGGGTTGTCCTAGTTTCTCTTGGGTTCCTGTGGTGGGTTAGCGATATCCGTAACCTTTCCATATGGCCACTGCCATCTGGCAAGGGTAGTTGTACTTGAGGGAGTAAGCATGGGAGCGGGATTCGTACCAAGGCCATATTGCTGTCCGCTTCTTGCCGGCCTGAGGGAAGCCGGAATTACATTCTCTTCCCCAGTTGCAGTTTCTTGCGGTATTCCCCTTCCAGCTGGAGTGTCGAAGAGAAGATTCACGTCGTGTTGGATATACTGGTTACCAAGATCCAGGTTTCCAAGCAGATCCAGTGCCTGCATACCGCCAGATGAGAGTGTAAGTGGGAGTGGCGGGTTATTAATATCCGATTCATCTACACCCTTCAATGCGACGATTCCTTCGTCTTCTTCGTCCGCGCCATCGGTTATAATGGAAGCGATCAGCTGGGATATATCCTTGAACGAATCACCTCGCCTTGGGGGTCGACGGGAGACTGAGCTGTCGGATTCATCGGCGCCGCCTGAGTTTTCATTTTGTATAACCCTGACTGGTGAGGCTGCGTCAAGTTGCTCTCTTGAGGGTTGTAGACCTACTGTTGAGGGCTGACCTCTACTGCTTCCTATTACACCAGCGTCTGCGCTTGGTGTGAGGTCGTTGAGGTAGTTATCCCCACCAGTTGTTACTGGGCCTGATACGAGTGCACCTTCCTCTCCCTGTCGTGTGGCAGCAGCCGGAGGGGAACTTCTACCCACATTAATGTCTGCTGCAGAGGTGAAATTGGGAAACCAGTCACCAAGAGCTTCGTCGGTGATATCTTTGTTGTAACCTTCGGCCATAGCTTCTGCTGACCCAAAATTCCTCACAGGGGGTGTTACCGGTCGAGAGTCACCACGGATACCTCCTAGTGCCTCATCTCCCCTATTTGTAAACGGTGCGATGAGACCTTCATAAGAAATAGGGGGTGCATTCTCTTCTGCTGCAACTACTTCCTGTTGTACGAGTACCGGGGCTGCGGCTTCCTCCTCCACGGCGGGCCTTGCGTCCTCTGACGCTGCGATCACGTCCTCCATACCCTGGTTTCGCTGGGGAGGCTCAGCGAAAAGGTTAGAAGACGAGTCATCATAAGTATCAGTTGGATACTCCTCCACGAAATTGGTGTTGATGATAGTATTCCCCGGCTCAGGTTCAGGTTCAGGTTCCAAGTTCGTCTTCCTGTTTGCACCACTTTTGTTTTCTACGATGCGGCTCGTGGCGCGTGATTTTTTCTTTGTAGCCCAGGGTTTTTTGCCCAGGTATCTGTCAACAACAGGCAGCGAATTCCCTGCCCCGATCGCACCACCGGTGGTTGTATCTTCGGTTTGAACATCCGCCCAGTTTTTCGTTTCTGGTGCTACATCTTCTTCCCCTGCGGCGGTTAGGGTTAGGGCGTCTTTTGGCCCGAGATTATAGCTAAGTGAAAGAGGTAGTGAATGATCGTCGTTTGCATTCCCAGTGCTGGCTTTGTAACACGTCGTAAAGGAAGAGTGTTAGTTAATTTTAGAAGAACGGGGTTGGCTGGCTAGGTGCTTTCAATGTCATAGTTCAAGCATACCAGTTAGCTTATACGGCCCCCCAGGCTTGTCCGCTGATCCAATAAACTGTAGAGTATCGCCGGGTAAAACGTGGCCAACCCTTTCCGCAGTTCGGGCCCCAACCTTCCGACGACCAGTTGTGAAGCTATACGGAAAGTCTCAAATTAACATCAAATCTTCCGTTGAAATATAAACCACCACCTACATAGCCCTCAAATTCCTCCTCGGCTGCCCCATATCCCCCAAAAACATGTTTCCCAAATTCTGCAACGTCTCTTCGTCGGAGTCAAAATGAACCTCTCTCCCATCTGGTGCTTCGAGGGCGAAGAAATCAACATCCGATGGGGACTTGTCCAGTTCCCCGTAATCCCCCCTTGGTATCCCTATAAAGTTCCAACGGTCGCCGCCGCTGTAGTCGTCGCAGCCAGTTTTCTCAGCGATTTCAACCAGGAAAAGATCCTCGTTGTCCCTGTCAATGGGGTAGCACACTAATTGGTGTTAGTAAAATTAAATTGAATGATGTGTATATGAAGCATATACGGTGGAGGGAGTTTCGTCTCACATCTTAGTGTAATGCTATGCATTTCATTCGATTCCGCAAGAAAATTTCCGTTGATGAAGACCGCATCTTGGGCTAGAGCTATTGACGCAAATAGAGCGCCCAGAGGCAGGGATGTGAGAAACCACGGTGCCAGCATTGCCTCTGAGGATTTTGAACGTATTTTCGTATACAGACTACGCCCAAACGGGATATGTATCTTCTATGTAGAGTCAACTTATACTTCGACCCAGGTAGATTAGAAGCCATACGAGGGCTCATGGTATACCCACGCCTCTGCCATGTGCTTAAGGCTGCCATGTGCGTGAATTCGAATATACCATAGGGAAATTATCTCGCTCGAAATCTAGTAAAAATGCTCCAGGTTCATGCAATCCGTACAAATTTGCAAGCCAGGTTCAAAGCCTAGGAGCTCGCTTATGAGGCCCCATAGGCTCCGATTTTGCAAAAAAGCGGTATTGTAAACTTCGCGGGCACCAGCTGGATTCGATAGCATTGTTCGGCTTCTCGTTGCGACCTGTTGCATTTTGAGTGTTACATTTTTGCAAGGCAACACATTTGTTGTCATTCCCTCCACCTATGCCTCTGCCTCTAACTCATTTCTAAGCTATAATGACATGGTAACCTGTTGAGCCCACCTATTCAGTGTTTGCTGTGGTGCCCTTACCAACCGGCAGTATGGATATGGCCAACAATACCAGTAGCAGTTTTAAAATGCGGGGTCTTACCATCAATCACCACCAACAGCTTTGATGCCTACAGGATTTAGGGTTTTATATATATTAATTACCTACAACACCCACCAAGATTTGGGGTTTTGGCATCAACCACCTACAAACCAACCAAAATAAAAATCTCATAAATAAAATCTACATTATTTTGGTACCCCAGATAGATATTAACCATATGTTGTTGCATATGTAAAGCCACCATGTATATACCTTCATTAATCATCAACCAACCATCAACTAGACGTACCATCTACAATGATTACCTCCACCTATACCTCTGTCTCGAACTCGTCTATAAGTTATAGTGACGTGGTAGCCTGTTAAGCCCGCCTACTCCAGGCCTTCAAGGTTTCCACGACCAGGCCGAAGCACCCTCGGCCTGGTTACGAGAGTTACGAGACAGGAGTTCTCCCAGTCTCGTCACCAGATTTGATCAATAGATCAACCTGTGCTGGATCCTCTACATTAAATTCCTCGCCTTCAAAAGCCATGAACTTCTAAGGAGGATTAGAGGAATCCATTCTGTTGCGAGAGTTCCTAGATAGTCTAAAGAAACCTTAGAGTCGATACAGTAAGATGACATCGATGTGTGTAACGTCGGTGGTAAGCTAGATTAAAGCTGTTCAACGATAGGATACACAGTATCTACGATCTGAACATCGAACATCTACTGGGGCTATGCTCGGGCGCTCGGCAGGAGGGTTGAAGAGGAGTAGTATCTTTTGGGGTGAAGGACACGTCGACACCCTCCCGAGTCAGGCATTGTGTCCTCGGCCAAATCCCTGGTCTGGTGTTGCCCAATTTTATTTTCTATACAAAGTCCCAGGCTTTCCGTGTAGACATCTCCTTTCAATCCTTTCAATCCTTTCAATTGCTCCGGATGATATATAGGGCCAACGCACGACCATACAGAACGGACATCAAAGCATCACGTTCCTGCTGTTGCCAGTGTCGAATATTCTCCACTGAATAAGACCCACTGAGAACGAACAAGCCATTAGGGCTCTGTTGATTACTCTACAGTTCCAAAGCCAATTCGTCTGCAATATCTCACTCTCCCAAACCCTCGGAGCCGTTCCCCGTCCGCACACCAACAAGATGGTTCTCCTCAACTTCATATCTTCAGAAATCAACATCCAATCAGTAGTGATCGGTGCAGCTCTCTTTGCGACGGCCTACTTCTTGATTAAGTCGATCTATGAACTCTACTTCTCACCCCTCGCAAAGATACCAGGTCCGTGGTATGCCGCTATTCCCCGGCGTGGCACATGGTTTCAAACATCAGTGGCAATGCGATCTACAAATTTCAACGTCTCCACGATCAATACGGTAATGATGCCCAACCTGATATCCAAAACAGATGAAAGGTTCAGATCTAATTATCCAAAAAAAGGGCCTTTCGTCCGCATCTCCCCGAACGTCGTCATGATCGCCGACCGTGAATCCGTTAAGATTATACACTCCGTGGACGACGTTTTCAACAAAGCTTCATGGTACGACACTGCCTTGGAATTTGAAAACATCTTCACAATCACAGACCACCAAAAATACAAGCTCCGACGGAAAGCATTCGGGGGCGCGTTTTCGAATTCCAACCTTGGGTTGATGGAGCCGGTCGTACGAAAGAATATAGAATTCGGCGCGAAGAAGATTCGGGACCACCTTGATGCCGGCGAGGTCGTGGACGTTAAGCCGTGGTTTTACTATACCGCTGCGGATATTCTTGGCGAACTATGCTTCGGAAAGAACTTCGGAATGGTAGAAAATGAAGCTGTAAGTCTAGCGGATTGCTTTAGCACCATAATCGGTTCCGTCGAACCCGGAAAACTAGCCCCTTGCGGACTATTCAGTGACGATACGGTACCTCAAAGTGAGATGAGAAGGAGAAATTAATTAGATGGATTGTTCTTTTAGGAAAGCTCGCTCGTACAAGATTGCATCGACTTTGTCCTAATGGCCGGACTCAGAGGCATTATCCCTTTCCTAGGATATGTTGTCTGGATCATATCATTCATTCCACACCCAACTATCAAATGGTTCTGCGGATGCGAGGCCCGATTGTTGGATTACGGATCCAAAGCACTTACAGAACTTCGACGAGAAGTTCAGAATTGCAAAGACGAGGCCCCGCGTCCGAGTTTATTTTCCCCGCTATTTGATGACCTCGATAACCCCAACGCAAAGTATAGGCTTAATATCACGGAGCTGAGGAATGAGTCTACGATCTTTATCATCGCGGGAATAGACACGGTGACCATTACCGCCACATTTCTGATTTGGAACCTGTTTAGAAATTCAGATATCCGAGACAAGGTCATAACCGAATTGAAATCAGTCGGATGGGTCCAGGGCAATAAAGATGATGGAGTTACAGACGAGTTACTCCGGGATTTACCTTACCTCAAGTGTCTTTTACAGGAAGTACTTCGACTTTATGCACCGGCGCAGATCGGATTGCCCCGCGTCGTTCCTGAGAAAGGGAGATTCTTTGGGGGATACTTTTTCCCTGAGGGAACGGAGTGCCTCGCACAGCCGTTTACACTGCATCGCGACCCAGACGTCTTCCAGGATCCACTAGAGTGAGTTTTGCCAGGAGACCGGTCCTAACGATCCTAATCTTTTATAGGAAGTTTGGCTAACGCATGAGGTTTTCTTGTCACGAAAAGGTTTAAGCCAGAAAGGTGGGCCAATCCAACACGCGATATGGAGGCTGCTATGTTAGCTTTTGGTGGAGCATCTAGAGGTAATACAAAACCCGTCAGTCATAACCAAATTGATACATTAACACAATACATATTATTCAATATAGTCTGTCCAGGTCGGCATTTAGCAATGATGGAACTCAGATTAATCACCGCCATCACGCTCAAGTACTTCGGCGACGCTGCACTGGCAGATTCATGCACCGACGAGAGCATGGTGGTCATGGAGAGATTTTTAATCTATCCAAAGGGTGGTAAATGCGAACTGCAGAAGCAAAAAGGTTCAACCAAGCTAGGATGAGAGTATTATGCCGGTGTCAGGGGCTTGAGTGGGGGTATAGAAGCCAATGCAATGGTAGGGCATAAGCGCAGGGCTTTTCTTATTCAACTGCTGTCGGGCTATTTTGCAATTATTATGTTACATCGTAGAATCGATGATATTTAGCTAATTGTCGCGTGGGCGTCACGATATTGTAACCCCAAACGCTATCCAACTGAGTCTCGATATAGTGTTGGTAGAATCACCTTTTCGATTTCAGTGGCTTGAGCTGGCTGAGAAGGACTACTCCACTTACTACCGTTGTATTCAGAGGTTTCCATTTTATTCCAACGTCTTCACATTTGCTTTTTGTCTTCATAACGTCATTCATGACGCCGATGCCATGCCAAAGTCGTAACAAACCATTAAATACAACCGCGGATGCTTTTGTTTCCCCTTTTCAGAATTAAGAACAAACGCCATCTGTCATAATTTTCATATACAATCCCGCCTTCTTCAATCCACCTTAGCCAATTAGTTTGGTATATTCACCGTATCTCCGCGGGTAAGGCTCTTGACCAACGGATCGGTTAGGTCGTTTGAGCGCGAGCCAACTCAGAGATTGATAATGCTCCTCCGTCGTTCCAACACGACATCCCTCCACATGCCAACATGCATGATCCCTTCTTCATCCCATTCTCCTGCATCATCGTCCCGGTAGAACCCATTATTAGCCCACCAACCCTGGACGCTCGTCTGAGCGTGGACGTAACACTTCCCATCCCATTTCAACCCTTCACTTGGCGAATCGAACCCCCCAGCCGATCCTTCGCTGGCAGCGTACCGAAGCGCCTCGTCAACCAACAGGCGTGCCAGCCCTAATTTTCGAAACGGCTTCAAAACGGCCAATCTGCCGAGGAGGACGTATGATTTCTTGGAGACAGCGGGAGGGATCAGACGAATTGTGCCGACAGGTGTCCGGTTCTGGCTCAGCTCGTTCTCGGGAGAGACCCCGTCGACGGCGTGCCTGTCGTGATTGCTGTTGTTTGATACAGACGGGATTGAAGCGTATGTGACCCAGTGAATAGCCTCTTCGTCGTACTCGTCCCTTTCGTTGTCGGCGGGGACGCCCTGCTCGTTGACGAAGACCTCAATGCGAACGGACATAGACTCCTCGAAGACAGGGTCCTTGAACGTGCCCCGTCTGATGAACGGGGTGGTAGATTCGAACGGCATCTTGTCGATGGTCTGTGGGGGGCAGTGTAAGCTTGGTAGAGCTTAGGTTGTGACTAAGAATGAAGCTCCAGCTTGGTGCAGCTTGGAGGTGTTGTTTATGCGATTATTATTGTAAGGCCTGAAAACTCAAAATTAAAGCTCGAGAAGGCGATGTGATCGAGTGAGAGATTTAGATAAGAGAGGGAGTAAACATCAGCCCAACCGGTGAAGCTGAATGGCGAGGAGGGGAAATGCAAAAAACGGTCGCAAACTGCGGCGCTTTTTAAAAGTCTTTTCCTGCGAAACGAAAATGTCCTGCCAGATCACCAAATCCGGAGCCCCTGGAAGACTCTCGGACAGCGCAGAGAACGCACGGTGAATGGATTGGCAGGGTTCTTTTTCTTCCTTTTCTTTTTCTTTCTTTTGATCTTGGACGTGGGAGGCAATTGCGTAGCCTCGAATGGCATTGACTGACGCCTTTTTATATCCTGCTCCGGGTTACAGCATTGTCTGCCGCGAGCTAGCGAGGAGAGGATCCTTCACGCGGCGCGGACGAAACGGATGGAACTAATTCGAAGTAACGGCGTCCGTAGCCTCGAACAATACGGGCACAGGCATGGCCGGCACTTTGGATGAAGCTAACGGCTCTCTCCAGCAAAAGATGCCTTTGACCAGATCGCCAAATTCGGTTCCTGAAGCTGTCTAGTCGCCTCTGCTGTCTCTGCCCTCCCAGGAACCCTTGGTCATGGTGACAACCGGCTGACGGGACTTGGAAGGTACTAGCTGTCCATGGCTAGCGTTCGCCCGTCGACGAGGACCCCACAAACAGTCCTGGGGAAAAAACGTGCTTGGATTGCTTGCATCATGCATGATGACCGAAGGGCTTCTGGGCACCCGAGCTTTGGTGGTACTGCCAAGGGAGGGCTAACTGCAAGGGTCAGTTCTCCACTTTGAGAAACGAGCCAACCTCCAGGCACGCTGTCTACTCGAAACGGCGACCGGTCTGTTGGTCTCAGAGAAATTTGAGCAGGACGGGAGCGTTCGCGGGGGCGTTATGCATTGTGGTCCGTGGCGACTTTCGCCGGATGCATTGCGATATATATGTCGTCGCCGTCGTCAGCCGTCCCGCATAACCTCATGGGTGTCTGTATACAGTGCTACACTGCGAACTGGCAAGCGTATGTGGACTTTTTCACGACTTTCCCAAGGGCTGGAGTTCCCCTCCTGGCTGCCGAATCATCCGAACAAGCAGCTCGAAGGAAATGCACTAATCATGCCACTTTCGCAGGGGTTGGATGCAAGTTCCTGCAGATTGTGCCCTGCGATAGTTCGTTTCAAGGCCTCGAGGCTAGTTAGCCAGCATCAATGACCCGGTTAGATAATCCGTTGAGGCAACAAAGAGCCCTGCAGCGGGACTATCGCGAGCTGCTGACCTGGCTGACACGATGGAGAACGTGGGATTCAATTGGCCCCTGGGGATGTGATTTGGAAGAGCGGAGAGGTCTGAGGGGTCGAGGTCGCATTAGCCCCTCGGCATTTTCCAAGGCGCACGTTTCTGGTCGCTACGAGTGGCTAGTGCATTGAGGTCGATAGCTCTGTGGAGCTGTAGTCCTGAGGGGCACTTCTAAGCTTTGCCAGATCACTCTTCCCAACACCAACAACCTCTAGCGTTTCTTCATCTAGGCCTAGCTGGGCCTGTTCTGCATCTTCTTCTTCCTCTTCTCCTTCTTCTGCATATTTTCTTCAGCAAACATCCACCTGTTCTTTACTACCTTCTTCCTTTCACAAATTCCGGGCATCCTCAATCGAATCCCGTGGTCGTTTAAGCGACTTATCCTATTCTCCCGCATGGAGCATCTACATATGATGTCACCAGCTAGCTTTACGCGTATCCACCCACGAGTCGGTTGAGTGCATGCTACGGCAGCTATAATATACCTCCTGCATGACATCATCTAATTAACTTTCGCTTCGCTTTCAATCTGAGGACGGGACTCTCCTTTACATACAAGGGCTACGAAAACTCTCTGGTCAGGCCATCCGGGATAAAACACATCGTCTCTCGCCCAAACCCAAACCGGCCAGCGACAACGGGTTGAAGAGACATATCCCAGCAGACCTAAAACAAATCATCTTCCTTTACCTATATTGTCTATATCGAAGACCGGGGGCGGAATACCCAAAACACCTTCTACCTATCAGTTTTCAACATATGAGCCTGTCATCTACGTGGCAGCTCCTCCAATGCGTCCGAGCAAAGGATGATATTCTACCTGACGGCTACCCTGTCGAGGAAACTACGAATCGTACCTGATACTTTCCTTGGATGAAATGTACTTCTTCGGCGTCGAATCAAACGAGATCTTGACCCAAACGTTTCCCTAGAAGACCTCTAGGTTGAGCGAGGTCAATATATATCACCAAGCACGACTACTTGGTGCACGATATTATGAAAGATGCCCCGCGAATGCAAATACCGGGAGACCCCAGAAAGCTCATGGCTGCTCCCAAAATTTACCGCTCTAAAATGATGCATTGTCTCCTCGGGAACATGCAACTATTAAAATATACCATTCAGCTTTCGCCATTCTTCCTCTCGTGGATCATAAAGGGAACACACCTCAATATCCACGGTGAGTGATTTAGAAAGACCTGACAGACCGGGGCAGTCAGCATGAATCCGCCACATTCGTCGATGTACCAGCAGCAGCATCTGTTCACACCGGAGCCCGATCATATATATTATCAAACTGTTGGCGTTTGCCCAATATTAGAGAGGTCATATACTCAAATTCAACGCTGCGGAACCTCGAATCGACTAGAAACCCGAGGAACAGAACAACTTCATGGTATACCAGACGGCCGTCATGCCACATCATATTCAGCATCGACGATGTTCCTTTACCCCACATACAGCTTTCGCCCATCGTTCATGGTTCCGATCGCGCCGGTAGCTCAGTTCGAAGGTTCCCGCTTGGGGGCTTCCCCCACCGATGTCGCGATCGCGAAAGATCAGTTGTGGGCAAGTTTGATCCTCCTTTTGTTTCTGGACCGCTCAGTACACACTCATACAACTTCGAAAGATCTACGCGCCAAACTGCTCCTGCTCATCTTTCATGGGCAAAAACACCACCCCAAGGCACAAGCATGCAGCAACCGTCGGCAGGCCTAAGGTGAGAAACGTGGTGTGATTTTGTATCCGCATATATATGGAAGGGTGCAACTTTTGCATACGCGACAACCTGGAATGCAGTTACCTCACACAGGTGTTCTTTGGAATGCCTTTGACATGTGCCGCAAAAACGAGGACGAGACTATAGAGGACTTCATTGCCAAGGTCTCTTCCGCTGTCAATAACCTGCGAAATGCCCAAGAGGCTATCTCGGATGATAGACACATCATGAAGCTTCACTCCTAAGCTTCAACCCAACGCTACCGACAACGGCCAACCACCACCCTTCAACACCAATCCACCATCAAGTAAGGGCCGCAATCTCCCTTAGACAGTTATAGATGGCCAAATAGTATCAAGCTTGAACCATGGAATTATCCTTGGCTCGCTCCTCCTGATGGAACCACCATTGCACTAAGGTGGCTCGCGGAGCTAATAGTACGTTCGAGCCTTCCAAGGCTCATAGCTTCAAGGACAGCTTTACAGAAGAAGGAAGCAACTTCCTACCAGTGAATGGTCTCTGCTACCATCGCATAACATAGCCCAGCATCTCCCGTCCAATCCCGGTCGACAGCCGGCACCAAAGCCGGGTACGTTTGAATATGAATTGAACCTTTTCCTCGAATACCAAGGGTGTGATGGAGAGTATCTGGGTGAAGAGGACACGGCGATTCCACCCTGGCTTGACAAAACCAGATGGGTCATCGACGATCCAAGAGAAGCAATCAAAGTGGCCTGAAAACTTGTCCACTTTATCCACATTTCTGAGGAGTTAGAAGAATGTGTCGCGGGTATATATGTCCAGAACTCGGATTTCTTCACCAACAAGACTCTGTTTTCTAATTCAAGATGATCCCGAAGATAAACATCTCGGCGCCGCTGCCCGCACTCACCATTCACTGGGAGTGATCTCCAGGTTACGATCCTCGAAGCGCAGTTCATCTTCCATGAATAAAAATACACCTCAGCCTCCAAATCGAACCCCCCTATATATCATCAGTTTGGTAATCGAGGCCATTTACGGTTTCAGGGCCCACAACTAGAGAACGTCAGCTTAGTACATGGGTTCGAATAGTTTCCCTAGTACCATCGGCTTGATCCAGGGTCTCTTGATTCCCGGTGAATTTACCGCCCAAGCTCAATGAATACCTCGACCTCAAGCACTCCCGAGCATGTACCCGTGGAGACACACCCTCAGCTAACCCCGATGGATATTACATACCGGACCGTCGGGAGAACTGCTTGGTAAGACGATTTGTCAAGGAGTGCCAACGCAGCTGCCCAATGTGCGCCATCAAGCACGTCAAACCCCCCGTCCCCGAACAAAAAAGGTTCTGCGCAAAGCACCACCGATACGAGCAGGCGTACCAAAGCGTCCGGTATGAACAATCCATGCCTCAGACACCGGCGACTGAAGATGTTTGGACATTTTCGCAGTCGCATATAATCAAATATTTCGGTCTATGTGAAAGCACATACGGAGGGGTGGACATGGGAGTCGTCTACTTTGACTTCGTGATAGCGGTCGAATTTGAAGCTGATGACAGGGGGACCTGTTTTCCCGTGTGATGCAACCGACATAACCGAATATATTCGAATTCCACGCTGTTTCTTCGCAGGAATGAGACCACTTAGTAGTCTTCACAACCTCAACCCTAACAACCTCAACATCAGGAGGGACGACCGTCGAGGCCTCCACCAGAACCCAGGCCCACAAAGCCTCATGGACGACTGTCAGGGCCCCCACGCACCTCCTAATAGCGATGATCTCGAGAAAGGGGGAGCAGCCATCCTGCTTGGTACAAGGAAGCCCGTTATCAATTGCAGTTCTGAAAGCTCAACAAGTTGAGTCTACGGCAATGCAGCTGGGGATGCAGTCAAAAATTCAGAAGGAAGTTGATGGGGGCTACAACAGCACACGAGCATAGCTCGTCCACTGCCTCTGAGTTCCTCGACCGATCCTAATCAGCTTCCTAGTTCTGAATCTCTCTTCTTCTGGGCCTCCCCCTTCTCCTCTCAATCTTCTCTCTTTTAAACCTTTTCTCGTCTAAATCCTTCCTTGAGACTTTCCACATTTAGGTCTTCCCTTATCTAAGTCTTTCTTCTTCAAACCTCTTTTTTTATTGGATTTCTTCTTTTTTTAAAAAATTATTTTTTCTTCTCCTTCTACCAACCGATCGCGTCCAGTTCTCCACGATGAGTGGTCACAAACTCATCTGTGCCAACGTCGTACACGACCCTACTAAATCCGCAGAAGTATGCGTAAGCCTGCAACCTCCGATAGGATGACCGGCCGGTCTTCATGAACCAAAGAAGGACTGGAAAAGTGATGGCGTCAATGAACATTCTGCGTCCCCCAGAGCCCGTACTTTACACGCTTTCCCAGCAAGCTAGTCATCCGACAAGACCCATGGCTGCACCTCATAGCCTTCGCCATGAAAGACTATGCCGGGATAAACCTCATATCTATCCCGGACCCCATGAAAATTGATTCTCCGAACACTTGCATCTCTGACTCCAACGAAGGCTCTGGTGAGATGCCACTCTTAGGGGCAAAGAAATCCCTAATGTCACTATACATCTCTCCGAAACCGGCCGCGATATGACAGAGCGAGAACACGAAGCTACTCCCATGATTTCCCTTTTTACGACCGCAATCGGAGATCAAGGTGGCAAGGAAAGAAAGAGAGTTGGAGAGAGAGCGAGTGAGGGATGGGGACGCGAGGTCGAAGCAATGGAAAGAGGTAGCAAACCAATGGGATTCGGAATGCACACCCCACATTCCCCTATATAGCATCGAGTCATGATCCTTTGTCTTGTACAAAGAGTCAAGCGGTAGAGACAATAACCCTGCCTCACTTAAAAACCGGTGGTATGTGGGTTCGGCCTAGTCTCGAAACCAAAATCTGAAAGGGACCTAGGGGCTCATCGTTGTATGTGTGTGCTTAGAAGGAGAAGCAACCAAACAAATGGATAGCTAGGAATATACCATATATAAGCCCACACATCAATTTAACTGGTCTGATCTTATCATACCCTGCATCACGACACGCTGCTCTTACATGGTGCGGTGAGGATGAAGGTTAAGATGAGACCTACTTTATCCCACCACCTCTTTGGAACATATTATTATAATACTACGGAGCAGCAGAACTACTTCCCCTACACCCTTTGTACTGTCGGAGGTGTGAATATTAATATTCAGTACCTACGAGGAACTCCGAAGAAGCGAATCCGACAGCATTTTCGAAATTTCCCATTCTCGATCCACATGGGTCCAAAAAAAAAAAAAAAAAAAAAAAAAAAAAAAAAAAAAAAAAAAAAAAAAAAAAAATCCCGTTCAGTGGAAAACGCGCTAGTTAGATGAACAGTTGCCCTATCAGAAAGGCTTCGGTTGGACAGATCCCGAAATGATTCTCCTGAATTCATAAAAGCGTTACCCTATTATTCTCAATATGTGGACATCGGTCGCCTAGTTGAAGGCAAACCTAGTCTATTAAACTATAACACCCCCAGGCGAATTCGAAGTAAAACGTTCCCTTTCATGTACCGGCTTTAGCAAGACTATACGTACTTTACCCCGGAAAATGTTCGTATATAAGTATAGAAATATAGATAGTCAGAGCGCTAGCTGCTATTCCAATCACAAAGATGGAATTGTCATGCCATGAATAGGTAGTACTTATCACTAGCTACTGTATATAAAGAACAATGTTTACTCTTTATCCATCCCACCGCTCCTCATAAGTCCTCTGAACCTACAGCATACCAGAGATTCTACAGATGATAAACTAGGCTACTATATCTCCGGTGGCGTATATCCTATATTCAACTCCCTTGCCAACATCCTCACATCCCTCCTCTTCCCAAACTTCCATCCAACCCTTTTCAAGATTCCCATAACCTCAAACCCTCTCCGTTCATAGAACTTACACACTTTTTCGTCTAGTTCCTTATTATCATCGTCCACGGCCATCAATGCGAGTAATTGCATACATTTAACGGGAATACCGCGTGCAGACTGATTGAAATCGTTTGATGCTGGGTTTGAAGAGTCATGGGGTAGGGGCGGAATTATACCACCCTCTGAGAAGGAGAGGTATGTAGTGGTTTCTAGTTGGGTTATTAGAGCGTTTAAGAGGGAGGAACCGATGCCTGATCCCCTTTCGGTAGGGGAGATGTAAAGGGATACTTCGAGAGTGTGAGCGTAGCCGATTTTCGAGGGTATGTAGGGCGTGACGGTTGTGAAGCCTAGAACCTTTTCATTTTCACCACCTTCTTCTTCTTCTTCTTCTTCTTCTTCTTCTTCATCCTCGATGGCGACGAAGAATGGGAGCTGTAGACGGGTGTTGTTGTCCGTGAGGATTCTGCCAAAGTATTTTGAATCCGGATGGGGGCGAAAGGCGAAGTTTGTGGCGGTGTTGAGGATGTAGTGGTTCGCTATGGCGGTTATTTGGGGGATGTGGGAGTCCGTTGCCTGGCGGATGTGGTGCTTGGCGGGTTGCTGCTGTTGCATTTTTGTTTTGGAGGTCGAAACGGGGGTGCGAGTTCCGGATCTCGTTACGAGGTTCTACCGAGAGCGGTTGGAGCGGGCGGGTTTGGAAGGCGGAACCGTGGGTTTTGAAGCTTGGTATGGACTAAGTCTTGATCCGTCGATGCTTGGTATCCGGATTGAGATTCGAGGTAGATGGTACCGAATCAAGCCGGATCAAGGGCAATGGGCTCTTAGCTTTTCTCGAGGTTTCTAGACCGAGTAACGGTTTCCGCGGGTCTTTTTTACAGAATGTGATTGTTACTCAAAATATTAGTCATACATGCACTAGCCACCGGTCGGCGACGTAAAGATTTCGGTTCTGTACAGATAAACTTAGTTCGGGTTATATTGGTAACATTGGTATTGCAGTGCAGTGGTAGTATGGAGGTTAAGATACGTTCGGAAAGGTCAGTCCGGGTACCGGTTCGGCTGCCCCAAGTTATAACGTTATAATGTTAATAGAGCCTTCATTTATGTAGAAATTTTTAGATAACGATGTATTCGGGTGCCATTCTAGCCACTAACACTATAGAT
Source organism: Arthrobotrys sphaeroides (assembly GCA_036971245.1). NCBI lineage: Eukaryota > Fungi > Ascomycota > Orbiliomycetes > Orbiliales > Orbiliaceae > Arthrobotrys > Arthrobotrys sphaeroides. The sequence goes on along the minus strand of JAJTTW010000009.1, from coordinate 169,676 downwards.
ATACCAACGAACACTTGTGGCCGACTGGCGTCTGGGACCGAGACTATACGCATTTTTAGAGAAATTTATCAGTAGTCAAATTTACAATTAACCGCAATATGATCTTGGACTGTGTACGAGGACCTATGGGGTAAATATATCAATGTTATCAATCCACCCAGCAAAACCAATTACAATGCATATATAAGTATCCATGCTTCCAAAAACAGAGTGAATCTACAACTTTCCAACTAGTCAACCCCTCTTAACCCCAACGGTCATGAACCCTTCAAAGTCTCCAAACCCCATAATCTCAATCTTCTCCTCCATAATCACACTCTTCACATCACTCAACCCAGCGTCCCTAAACCAACCCTCCATCTGGTCGATCGTAAAACCGTGAGGTCCGTGTCTGTGCTTCTTCTTTTCACCTTCTTCACTGCTACTGTGGTCGTGTCCGTGATGACTGTGACCGTGATCGTGGCCATGTCCGTGGCCGTGACCGTGACTATGACCATGCCTATGCTGTTGCTCATGATAAACCCCATGTTGTCCCCCCTTTTCCAAAAAGTCCTTTTGAAAATCCTTTAGGTGGGTATTATCATGACTATGAGCTCTATACTCCGCATTCATCTTAAGCCTCTCCTCTTCACCCGCAGATTCAACTCCCAACTCAGCAGGACTAACAACCCCACCTTCCCCGCGTTCCCTCAAAGCGTTCAGATCCCTCGCCAAAAACTCAATGATAACTACTCTTCCTTCGCCATTACCTTTTACCCTTTCCGCTAGTCGCTGAATTCCTAGCGATGGGTTATCGACGTGGTGGAGTGCGGCGGAACAGATTGCGTAATTGAAGTTTTGGTATTCTGGTGAAGTGAATTTTTCGGAGATGAGGGATGGGTCCGGGATGAAGAGGTCGGCTTCTTCGGCGAGGATTAGGGAGGGAGGGTAGGATGAGCCCGTTGAGCGGCGGTTGTATTCGGCTACTTGGTGGGGGTTTACATCGAGGGCTCGGATTTGGGTGGTGTAGGGGAGGAGGGACTGGTGGGTATATTTTGTTAATAAATATTTTATTTATGCTCGGGTTTCTAACATATGCGTCATGGGGTATATATGGTGGAATTCTTTGGGGATAATATGTGTAAGGGGCGGATATAACTGCTTACGAGCGAGACGACACCGGGGCCGCAAGCGTAGTCCAGAAGTTTTACGTCGGCTACTGGCGGGGAGGATAATCCGAGCCAGCCGGCTTGACGTTGTATAAAAGTGCGGATTTGGGATGTAAGTTTCTTTTGCCAGTCGAGAGAGTCGTAAGATGAAGTTGCCGTTCTTTTGTTTAAAGCGTCAAACGTTAGCTATTATATACTATTGTATCTAGGTTAGGGTGGTTAGGCTTACCTCCAGAACTCCTCGTTCCCTTGCTCGGAAAGTGGGATTGGCATGTTGAGTGGATAGGCTGGACAGGAAGGTATGCGTGGGATTATGGGCGTTGGGGGTTGGTATTGGTAGTGATTCTGGACGTAGTGGTTATAGAAGTTAAATATATTGCTTGGTAAGAATTGAGAAGGGCAGCGTAAGTTCATATAGACTGTACGGTGCATGTGAATACGATGGAATTGTGAGAAGGAATATCTTATTATCTTTTCCAAAAAATCCAAGGTCAAAGGGGAGGAAGGGGTTTATATACGTATTCAGCCGCGCTACCAGTACCCACGAACCTAGATTTCCTACGAATTTTATTAATGGGTCTATGGGGATTGCGTACGTAGTCTCAGAGCAGAGGAAGGGGTTTGTATGAGGTGTATTTATCAGCAAAGGGACGAAAGGAGACTTTTCGGAAGGGAATTGAGGGGGTCTTGCTGGGGGGGTATTTGGGTCTATATTGGGACGAGGTTGGGTCCTGTGGGGGGGATTCGTGGGTCTAGAAGGCTTGGAAGAAAGGGATGTGTAGGATGAAGTAGGTAATTGGGTAAAGGGATTGTATAACCCTTTTACAATTTACTGTAGATGGGTGAGCACGATGGGGTTGTTGGGTCCATGGAAGGCTAGAATTGGGGTTTGTGGTTTTTTTACTCTAGTTTCCTGGTTTGCACAAACCACGCATGAACCCGGTAGCTCAAGCTTCCGAAGTGCGAAGTACTGATTTGGAGTTAAGGGTACGTAATCGTTTACGTCTACCAGTGGTGAATTACGATTGGATAGAGCGGTATCGATATGAGTGTCTAAAGCTTACAACCGGCAGTATGTCCGAGTGGTGGAGTTTCTGCGTTGAGGCGAGGCGAAGTGTGGCTGGTTATCACTATCGATAGAGGCGCAGTAAGTCTCGCCAAATGAGCAAGGTGAGGGGAAATAGAAACCCGCATTCCAGCTATTCGGCATTCCCGCTGAAAGACCATACATAATGTAGACTCGCGACAGAAGGAATGCCTTGTCGTCTTTTCTGGCGTTCTGAGCATGACAGCTGTTAAATTTAAAAATATTCCATCAGCTCCTGGACAATAAACGGTTTTGGTACGATGCACGTACAGAAGGAACACGACAACGGCGCGAGTGGATGGCAGGAACGTGTCATTCCACGCTTCGTGAGAGCTCTCCACGTCCTTCCCATCATGATCACCAAGTTCATAATGAGAAGTCGCGTTACGAAAGATACATTTATTTGGTGCACTATGCGAAAAAATAATGCTAAAATGGACCCAATTGTACAAAACGGGCGCCAATGGATGACTGTAAGGCTCATATGACGCATGTGCAGAAATCAGGCTTTGGGTCACACAAGAGCGCTGTATACTTGGTTGCATGACATATAAAAGTCCCACGTCACGGAAAACTCGCCTGTTAGGAACCAAGGGCGAGGGAAAAAGACCATGATGAGTCCCAAGGAGAAGAGGAACTGGTTGTTAGTGGTCGGACGAGGCAGCAGGATCCGGGGGTTGGGGGAAAACGCGCAGGATCCAGTCACTCGTTCTCTGCAAATTTTTTGATTGGACGAACGGTAACAAGGGGGAGAAATTACCCAAAGGGGAGGTACTCGGGGGAAGAGCGGTAGAGTGGGATCACGAAGGCGTGCGGAGACGACGACGGGGACAAAAGCAAAGGGAACAGGCAGTTCGAAGCACGGCAAGGCAAGGGAAGGCTGTGATTGGAGGGTCGGTGTGGATGGGAGTGGATGTAGGGGGTGTTTGGGGCCCTGTCTTGGGCGGGAAAAGAAGGAATAAGAAATAAAAGGGGCTCGTTCGCAACACGCGAAAATGCAACAACGCGTTGGAGCAGAAAGGGGAGAGAAAAGGGAGGAGGTGTTTGTCCGGGGGGAATTGCCCAAGACGGCAATGGAGGAAATAATCTGGCTGGCTGGAAGGGAAAGCGGGCTAAAGAGCAAGCCCAGCTTAAGGGAGCGACCGCCCACTTTGATTTTCCCATCCTTTTAATCTCAGCTTCTCCTCTCCTTCGGCCGATAGATTTCGCAACAACCTCACCTCATCTTTCTCCAACACTTTCTCGTCCCACCGCGGAGAGTTGAGACCAAGCCGTCGACGGACTTCATCAGGGCATCGGAATACGAACCCTCTGTTGCTCTCTTGACAGGAAATCTGCTGAGCATCTGATCTGCGTTGTTGCTGTCCGGTTGCCTGGCCCGATCACTGTTTTACTGTTTTATTTTTTGTCACGGCGACGGTGAAATTTTCTCATATTATTTTTGTTATTGGAGTATCGACGCCAGTCTCCCATACAACACTCTCTGTCTCTTCTCTTCTCTTCTCTCTCTTCTCTTCTTTCTTCCCTCTCCATCGCAACTTCGCCTTCTTCATCATCATCACCATCATCATCCCATCCACCTCTTCACCATCCAACAGAGCCTCCTTTGCGATACGGAGTTCTGTCATCTTCTTCGTTCCATCATCCATCCACTTCTCTGACCAAAAGAAAGCCTGCTAACAGGGCAACAAACTCGACCACTTTGAGCCCGTTGCCTGGGAACAACATTCTCCAACACAACTCACTCTCAAACCCGCCTCAACGCAACTCACCTAAACGCACCACCACTTTTACCCTCTTACCTCCATCCCTCACCCCCATCATCATCACCTACCCTCCCGAATGAGTATTACCTCTACGATCCTCTCCTCTTGATCGATATCATCGGCACGATTATCACGTTACCATATTTCCTTTTTTTTTTTCTCTTTGGACCGACCGAATAATCATCATCATCACGAACCTTACCAGTCCGACGTCGACTCAGGATGTCGTCGAGCGGAAGAGCGTCGCATGGCGATGCCCAGGAGGCTGGAGGATCTACTCCGGGGCCGATAAGAAGGCAGCCTCAGAATGGTATCTACAAGCACTTGGCAGCTAGCCCATACACGACTAAACAATCCATCCAAACCGCAGATGTAAGTCCCATCTTCGTCTTCGCCTTCGTCTTGTTTTTTTTTTTTTCGATTGTTCCTCCATCTCGAAGCTATCTATTCCCGACGAGTTTTTTCGCGTGGTTTGTGGTGCTTCTGCGCGGGAGCACAGCCAACCAGCGCGGGCTCGCTCGCCCTTTCTTTGTCGGCCGGCTTTTTTCCTATTCTGGCTTCAATGGTTCCCGCTGTGTTGCCTTGCTGCGTTGCGTTGCGTCGCCCAGCCCTTTCGTTGCCCACCCAAAACACTGGAGGTCCCCGCTACGCGCTCGCTGGCTGGTTGGGTGCTTCGCCTGACCCTGCAGAAGCTGGCTGCAGGAAATTAGCAGCGGATCGTTTCCCTCCCATTTGCTCGATTTCCCTCCCGTTTGGGCAAAAACACTTCTGAAAAAAACACCACTTTACGCGTTTGTGCTTTTTTTTAACTCCCTTGCAGTCCCCTGCTTTTTCTACCCCACCATCGATGGCGTACCTAGTCGCGTCGATGGCATGTCCCTTAGTCATCTTGTGATGTTGTGTCAATATTTGGTATCCTATTCGGGTAATTCTTTACTAACCACCACACTTCTCCTCAATAGGGTTGGCTCACTGCCTTAGGCCAGCTTCTCCGTCGAAGCACAGGTGCTATTGCCACCGTTGCCAGTGTCGCTGGCGGGGTCGGAAGCGCCATCACGCATAGCAGGTCTTTCTTCTCTTATGTATCCAAGACCACAAAGGCATACCTCGGACTCGATACTCCTGCTCAACCGATCAGGACTGCCTTGACTGATGGCAGCCTCCATGAAGAACAGAATAAGAGAGACCGTGCCAATGCTGCCATCTATTATGAGAATAAGGACAAAGCGGAGGCTGAGGAAAAGGCTAGGAAGGCTGCTGAACGTGCTGCCGGGATAAGGGAACTCGGTACGTCACTGAAGAAAGTCAGCCCTCAGGTCCCTGAGGTCTCCGGCTCTTGGACGGAGGAACTCGCCAAGACAGGTCCCGCACACACCCTCACTCGGAAAGCCGAGGATGCAAAGCGTGCCGCCAAGTCCAAGACCAAGTCGAAGGACCCGAAACCATCAACCGCGGTTACCGGAGAGAGGAACCATCCTTACCGTCAAGGCTCCAAAAGAGGCGGTTTCAAGGACGAATTCCAAGAAAATTTCAAATCCGACGCCAGCAAAGATGCCCAAAAAGTTGCCTTCCTCGAATCATACACTACCTGGAAGCTAGCATTGCTACGCAACCAGACCTCCGTGTTCCAACGTCTCCCCAAACTCCGGGACGACTTTGACTTGTCGAATGACATCGACCATACCAAAAATATTTCCCGTCTGGCTGATATCCTAACCGACCGTGGGTTCCTACAACGTCAGGGGATCACTGTCGAGATCTCTTTCGAACCTGTCTGGGGCCGTAAACCTGTTGGTGCCGATGCCGTCGCGGCCCTCCCCAAGGTCTACATCGCTGAGGACAAGATTGAACCAGCACCGTCCTACCAACCTCGTGAGTTCTCCGAAAAAGAACGTGAGACCATGAAGAAGACGGGCGATTTCTCCGCTGTCAGACAAGAGTTCCGAAAACAGACAATTTACGATCTCGTCTTTCATACCCCATCGGACGCGCCACTCTCCTTGGATGAGATTGAACTCCCAGATGAGGACTTCGAGGTTTCTAGAGACGACCCGAGGTTCCGACAGCTGTGGAGTCTTCTCCCATCTGTTCGACTAGCCGGCAATCGTCACCTTCTTGAGGCTAATGCCAAAACCCGCCTCCATTATAAGAAGCTTGTTAGCCGTCGCGATCATTGGTATTGGAAAGTCCTACAGGAAGTTAAAAAGCGCGACCGCTATCTTGCTAAAGTCTATTCGCACTTCGACCTCAACAGGAAACGCACAGAAATGAACTGGGACGAGTTCCGAAGAGTCGAGGTCATCCGCACCAACAGTCCACCGCTCCAAGAGCCTCAAGAGGTAGTCGTCCAGAAACAAGTCGGACGTTCCACGGGGTCACGCAGGAGTAGGGGCACCACGCGGTTGGTCAAGGCCGCCGCTCCTCGTGGGCGTCCCGCAACGGACGGCCCTTCCTCCTTCTCTCCAAAATCTTCCCGGCGCTCTTCTTCTAAAGAGCCTGAGGAGGAGGACGGCAACGAATCACCGCCCTACCAGTCATATCCACGCCACAGTCGGAAATGTTGGAGTGGTGAGGAGATGGATCTTTCCGATGAGGATAATTTCCCCAGCAGAAAACCCGGGCACCGCGGAGAGTACGATCAAGAAAAAGCCGCGTACCAGGCACTCCGACTTGCAAGAGCCGTCGCCTCCCAAAACGTACCGGCCGTCAAGGTGCAACCTAAGAAGGTCACTTTTGCCGCCAGTCATACCATTGAGATTTTTGAACAAGAGGATTCCGATGCTTCTAGATGCACCTCACCAACCGACGCCCACGCTAGTAAGAAGGTGAAGGCCACGGTTGAGGAACCTGTCAAGGCCGCTCAGCTCTCCCTCGGTCCAAGGAAACCCGCGATTACGGTTCATACCGTCAACGGTACCCGCAAAACCTCAAACTCCAAGGCCCCAGGGGCTTTTACAAAACCCGCAACAGTCGGTGAAGGTTCTTCAGACCCCAGTTACGAGAATTATCAGAAGTCTTTGGTCGACGTCCCCCGTGAGTGGCGACAACGTGAAGACACCGGCACGTTCTCCGCTTGGGAAGAGGATTCTGAGGAGGCAGGCCTCTTTTACGAAATGGATATCGTAGACGGCAAGTTACCAAAAGGGAGAGGCTCGTGGGAAACCGAGCTTGAACAGACCCGTGGTCCTAAGCGCGTCCGCATAATGAGGTCTAATGGATCACAGCAGGATTTCGCTGTTTGGAGCCTCGATGGTACCCTTCATGACCTTGACTGGGTCCCCGCTGACAACGAAGAAAACGAAGAAAGGGCTGTTCTCGAAGCAGAAGTCGCTGAATTCAAGAGGAGGTTTCCTAATCTTCCAACCCCTCCAATTGAGCGGCTCCCCGACTTGCGAACCGCTTTCGCGAATGGTTACGTTTCCCCCAAGAACGATACCGAGAGGATCAAGTTGTGGCGTATGATGGCAGCTACAAAGGATAAGGTTAAGTCCCCAAAGCCGCGGGCTGCCACCGATGAAGAGGCCGCAAAATGGGGTCCAGATAGCACGTTCGATGATACGATGGCGATGTACCACCGCCAAAAGGACATCGACGAACAGGAAGCTATCATTAAGAGGCAGGGAGAAGAACTCCTCAGGCTGAAGGCCGAATTGGAGCGGTCCAAGGCCCAAGAAAGTCAAGCGAATATCCTTAAGAAGAGACGTCGTTCAACTGACAACTCACCCGCTAAATCTCCAGTAAAGTCAACCGAGATTACTGGGGACTTCCCAAGATTCAATCCTTTCGAGGCGCTGCCGGGGGAATCTGTATCTCCTACGAAGCCTCGCTCCGGCGCCCTCCCTTCCCCCCCGCTCTCTAACGAAGACGACCACAGCGGAAAGGAGGACCATCCGAATACCCCCGGGTCTAAGGCTAAAGCGCGTCTTACTGGCTTGTTTGACCCAGTTCAAAACCAGAAAGGGTCAGGATTTACCGTTGTTGAAGACTCGAAGGTTGCTGGAAAGGCATCTGGATCTGGGAACGGGGCAATCGCACCACAGGGCAATGAGAACCAGGCCGCCGGTACGAATGACGTCTTCCGACCGATCGTTAATGGCGCTACGTTGCCTAGACTCGGTTCGTCCGGCGAGGTTACCAAGACCCAGTCTTTGCTCCCGTCCGCACCAATCACTGCCGCCCCGGCTACACCATCTTCGGCTATCACACCCGCTGAGGCTGGAATGTTCACTTCCGTCAAGCCCTCTTTTAAGAATGAGATGAGCTTGGACGAGGGATCGAGCATGGAGATCGATAACACTCCCCAGTCCGCAAAGAAGATTCGTAGCCCGAAGGAATTCGGTTTTGTCACCAGTGCATCCACGACCATGGCAGAAACGTTTAAGCCAGCCGTTCCAACTTCGTTCGACTTCGGAGCCATGACCTCAAAGCCCAGTTTCGGCGCTGATAACGCTTCTACAAGCAAGTCCTTTGCCCTAGGAGGCCCGACTAGCAACCCCTTCGCGGGAAACTCTACTTCATTCCAGTTTGGAGCCAATACTGCTACGGCTGATAAGCCATCTGACGGCCTCTTCGTCTTCGGCGGCAAGCCCGCTACCACAAAATCTACCACCGAGCCTTTCCTCTTTGGTTCCAATAAGCCCGCGGATAAGCCGGCTGATATCTTTAACTTTAGTGGTCCTAGCACCACTCCGGCTGCCGCTCCACCCGTCAGTTTCGGTGTAACTAAGCCAGCCGAAAAAACTGACATCTTCAACTTTGGCGGAAAGGCTAACGGGGCTGCTCCTACAACTGGAATTTTCGGTCCTTCCACGGTTCCCACACTCGCTGAGGCAGTCACCGCTGGTACTTCCAATAAAATCAACTTCGGATCAACGACTGCTGGTACATCTATCTTCGGAACTTCGACTTCCGCTCCATCCGCTCCACCCTTGTTCGGTGCCGCGAGCAACCCCGCCACTACTAACGGTCTGTTCGGTGCCGCTTCTGGAGCGACCGCCTCCTCATTCACTGCTCCTACCTCCTTCAATTTTGGGGGGGAGACCACCTCGGCCCCAATGTTTGGTGCTAACAATCCCACCACCTCGAGCGCATCTTTTACGTTTGGTTCCACCGCTACCACCCAGCCAGTTCAGTTCAGCTCCGAATTGCCAAAACAAACCTCTACCTCTTTCAACGGGGCATTCAACTTCGGCACCAAAGCCGAAGCACCCGCTTCATTCGCCTTCGGCACATCAAATGCCGCGCCCTCCCCCGCGCCAACTACTGCTACCCCTGCCATCTTTGGCGCCTCCAACCCCGGTACCCCTAATGCAGGCACCAGCTTTGGGGCGGATTCCGGAGCTAACATGTTCGGATTCCAGCCAACCGCAACTAACCAACACGGCCGAGCCATCAAAGCTCCAGTCAGCCGAAAGGCCGGAAGTGTCCGCGGCAAGAGGTAGAGAGCCATTCTGAACAATCGTACGAAACGCATGAGACTGCCTCCGACTCTGGCATGCGTGAGCTCTTTGTTTCTCCTTTATTTTTTCTGGATTCTTCGGCTCAAACGTTTCGAAATTTTTTTTTTTTTCGTACTCGGAACGACATTCTCACGATTACGGTTTTCTATTGAAGGAAAACGAATTACAAACGAAAATGATTACGGTTATCTGACCCACAACTCTCTCACCTCGGACCCTCCATTCCAATGTTCTCTTTTCTCGACTACCGAGGTCTCCTCTCAACCCTTTTCTTTCTGCGAATACGTCTTTTAAGAAACATTCTGCGGCGTTTACTGATTCGACAACCCATCTTCGATACTCGCGTCATTACGGTTGCAGATATCATCCTCCGAATCCTCTTCACTATCAACAATGCAACTGGACGACACCGAACACATGCCCTTCTCAACTCCGAGCGTTTCTCGTGTTCTTTTACATTCTGATGCCCCTAAAATATGTACTTTAGCCCGATTATTAATAGCCCCTTTCCTTTTTCACACTTGATGGCGTTATGAAGGATGCCCTTCCCGCTGCTTTTTGCGCTTTGATTTTGAACTTTGGCTTGCTTTTTGCCTTGGTTTCTTTTTTGCTTGTTCACTCTTTCCGCCCTTGATCCAGTTTCTCTCGCTGCATTAACAAAAGAATTGTGATTTTTTGTCGCTACTTGATTTTGATCCTTGCTCTACCATGCTTGATAAGATCCTGAAGAGTATGAATGGTCGTATACCCCCACCCTGTTTTTGAAGCTCTTTAAACTTTGATTTCGTTGAATGCTCTTTCTTCTGATCTTTGCATTATTATTCTTCTGCATTGTGTTTCGCATTCGCTCTTGAGAATGAACCTTGATTTCCGCTGTCTGGTGACCGGAATCCAAGAGTTTCTTCGTGGGCCTTGTAGGATGGTTTTTGTGGTTGGTGGATTGGAATGGATGAAGATTGTAGCTAGTACGAGTAGTGGATGGTGTCTTTCTGGTATACTATATAATCGAGATGAAGGTTCTTTATTCTGAATTTGGTGCCTTTTGCTTCCCGGTGATTGTGATTTCATTGATCAAGCGCTTTATATTGGAATTTTTGTGAGAAGTTGACTTGCGTCGTCTTGGATTCGGGAGGAAGGTGTAGGATTCAGTTTCCAGCTATGGGGCCAGATTGTTTATGGTATCAAAACGTTTGTTCTGTTTTTCAATGTTGGTGTATAACAACTGTGTACTTAAGTAGCTAGTTACGAGAAACAATTATAAATGATCAGATTGCTTACAAGCTCCCGTTCAGAGCCCTTAGTTGGAATTGTTCATGTTGTCAACCATATTTTTGGATTGCTAGACTTCGACAAGCACTGCGAGTCCCTATGGTACGTGTCTAGGAACGATTTGAGGTGCAGGTAGTATACAACCACCTTGGGCCCGGGTGAACTTATGACAGTTACAGTCGTTTTAGGCTATCTTCTAGCGTAGTACTGACTTCCTCCCATCCCATTAGTTTCCCTTTCCCTTCAACTCTCTTCGCGATGGCTTCGATTTCTGCCTTCCCAACTCTGATGAACCATCCGTCTTCTGTAATTAACGATAGAACTCCACCTTTGACGCCTTCCAGCGCCTTATCTTCCCTCAGTGTCTTCCGAATCCAACCTTCGTCCTTTCCAACCTTGTGTCCCAAGCTCCTTAGGCTGATTTTACCGGTGCCCTGGCTTTCCAGGTTGGAGACGTATTCCCGTAATTTGTGAACGTAAGTCAAGTTCTTTTCTTCCTTTAATCTTCTTTCTTCTTTTTCTTTGAGCTTCGCCTTTTCGATTTGGATTTCTGCTAGTGCCCGACGTTGCTTTTCGGAGAAGATGACCTCGCGGAGGTCTTCTTCTAAAGCTTCTTCGCGCTCACGGCGTTCGCGGGCTTGGGATTGCAGGAATTCGGAGTATGCTCTGATTTTGATAAGTTAGTCTTTGACTAGAAAATAATATGGAGGTACGGAAAACAGGGTATAAAACCGAACCTTCTACGATCCCTCATTTCTAGATTCCTAGCCTTCTTTTTACCGACTATACCTCTATTCCTCGGCTGTCTCTGGACACCATTCGCGGGACCTGCAACACCGGGTTCGGGGTCTTCGGCGTCTACGTCGTCACCACCGCCGTCGACATCTCCGCCTCCGGCTTCAGCGAGGAAGCTGTCGATGTCTACTTCCTCTTCTCCTTCTTCGTACGCATTCGCAGATTCTGGGATCCCCGGGACCCTTTCTCCCTGCTGACCTTCCGCTACATCCTCCCCATTATCTTCTACGCCCTCCGGTGGGTTATTTACACCATTTCTTCCACGTCGTTGCGGTCTATTAGTAGTTGTAGGGGTTGCAGTGGGGAGTCCTGCTCCCGCGCGGAGGGTGTCGGCGCGACTTAGGAGGAATAGAATTAGGCCGCCGAGGAAGAGGAACGGGAGGAGGATGAAGAAGTTTTTGATGTAGGGGTTTTGGAAGAGGAAGGTTATGAGGGGTTGAGGGGGTGGGGAGGGCATGGTGGGGTTTGGGACCCGTTCTGGTGTGTGGGAGGGTTTACTTGATGCATGTGAGTTTGATGGGGGTGGGATTGTTGGATATTTTGGTGCGGCAACGCGGATGTTGACGGACTTTTGGTGGCAACACTGCTGTTCGGTTATACGGCTGGTTGACAGATATGCTAGATGGATCACGTTGGGGTCTCTGGGGGACGTTGTGCAATTCTTCTATTCAAATTGGAGTAGGTAAGTACCTGTGGAGTTACACCTGACGGATAAATCCTCTCTGACCTTCCTATTAATCACAGTGACAGAAAGCAAAATCAACAGAAAGAAACTAATAAAAGAATAGATACTCGTACTCGGACTATCTCGCAGGCCAGCTTATTTAAGTTTGAATATGACATCGTCCCGCTCGCCCGTCCCTAATAGTAAAAGGATGGGCCTGTATGCTTATCCGGCTCCCTCTGATCATCCCGAGAGCAGAGCTCCGTCCTAGGTTCGTGAACATTAGACACCGCCAGGTTTACTCATCTTTGCAATCCTTTGGTTGAAGTCTTCGATCGACGCGGGAACATGAGTATTAACCGGACGTGGTGCAGGCGTAGTGCGGCCATTCATTTGCTGCTGAACTGGCTGCTGTTGCTGCTCAGTTGGCGGGGGGGCTTCAGCTCTAGCCTTCCACATATCAGCTAAGGATTCCCAGCATAGTAGCTCTAGCACCACACCGAACTCTCTGCAACTCAAAACCCCGTTGTCGTCTTTGTCTATGTCGACAGTGTTAATGATCCACTTGTGGCCCTTTGGGGTGGCGGTGGTGTCGTTGTTTAGTCCGTGTAGGAAGCCTTGCAGGGTGTTCAACGCTGTGTGACAAAATTCTGGTAGAATCCCGATGGAGTCCATGTACGGGATTGTGTTCTGAAGAACGGGGACCGATGGGAGGTCGAAAGTGAAGATGTGTGGGTCTTCCCAATCACCTTCTGGGAAGGAGTTTTTGAAAACCACGAGTTTGTAGGGGAGGATTGGGTTTGGGGGTTCCGGTGTGGTTTGTGGGACGCAGGTAGGTGGTGGCGGTGACATTTTGAGGGTTGACGGGGAGGAGGCTGTCGATTTCATGTATTCTGTGTCTGATCTGGGGTTGAGAGGTGGCGGGGTCGGTGATTGGTGCTCCCGGTAGTTATTATAATACTCCTCCTCTAGGTCTCGGTATCGGGAGAGTCTCAGGTCTTCGTCGACTATGCGTCTGAGTGAGAGGGCGTGATAGAGGGCGGGGTGGAGAGTTGGCATTTGAAAATGTGGCCTAGCTACCCGAAGAAGTCGTTAAACTCCTTCGTTGGCTGTGCTTTAGAACAAGTTTACTTTGCAGACTTGTGGATTGTAGTATCGTAATACAAATACAGGTGATGTTATAAAAGGAGGGGTTATGGGCTAGGTACTATGCTTGGGGGCTATAGCCGATGAGAACGTCTGAAGGTGTTCCAAGACAGTCAAATTATATTGCAGGACTAAAGGCCAGTATTTGACGTACGGACCAATTTGCAAAGTAAATAGTTGCTATTTTTGTCCGCAGGTGTGTCCATCGTGATCATAGTCCTATATATTGCAATATTGCATCCATACGTGTCCTAAAATGGCAAAAAGTCACTCCAGCCCGGTGCACCTTTCAACTCCGTACCTCGAATCCAGATTGCGGACACAGTTGTAAGAAATGAAACTGTTGGATTCGTATAGTTCAAAGATAATGCTGAATTCTTTTCCCGTTTCCTCTTTGGGATCAAAGCATGGGACCGAGACGAGCCAGGCTTTCCATAGATGTTTGGGTTGGAGGGTCGGGTCGGTATTTAGGGTATTTAAGATTACCAATATGGCGACGTAGGATGCGGGAGTTAGGTATTTTGCGTGAAAGTGGACGTCGAGGGGGGTGAAGAGGGTTGAGTCGAAGTCGTGTTTGACCGACTTTGTTACTGTTGATCCGTTACCGTCGTGGTTGTCGCTGTTTTCTCCTTCTCCTTCGATACGGGGGTGGAGATAGACCGCTGGGGCTTTTTGGCAATTGGTGCAATCGACTACGTACTTTTGAGAGGCCTGTGACCGGACAAAGCGGGCGAGTTTGAACGGATGAGGGTTCTTGATATTGCAGACCATGGTTATAGACCTGATGCCAAACGTCGGTATCGTGTCCGGATTTTTTTTGAACGAACCATGTGGTGAGCTAGTTCAAAGTGCTTAAAGTGCCACCATGTTGTCCGCATGTATAGCAAGTACTTAAGTGGGTTTAGTTGAGCGGGTTTAGTGAAGTGTCCCTTCGGACAGGACTTCGAGAGGATTTGGTCGTTTACGGTATACACACATACGGCACCATAGCTATATAGTATATACTATGTAATATATTTTAGAAACGGGTCCTAATAGTGCTCTATATAGGGGATTCTCGGACTTTGGAACGACTTGCAGGAAAGACCGATATGTTACTAAGTACATACTTAAGTAGCTATACCTGGCTGCTTTGTGCTCGAGAAGGTGTTCCAGTATAGAATACCTTACACTGCACGTTACCGATGGAACGGCAGATCTATCCCCTCTGGGATATTCGGTTCCTGGGTTGCAGCCTTTGCACTCGAGACTAGAAGATATCCCTAAATATAAGCGTTTTAGTGCAAGGATGCGCACGCGATTTGCAGATTGCCCGGCATCTCACCAAATATGCATTATTACAAGTTTTTGGGGTAGTCTTGACCACAGGGATGGATGCTGGCCGGCCTTTATTTCAAACTTATCACCTCCGGCCAGGGCCTTGGAAAGGAACATCGAACAGGGTAGCTCCTCTCACACTCATATTTATATCAGAGGACAGAAAGAAACGAATACGAAGCAGAAAAGCCACGAAGCAGCCCGGATACCAAAAAAAACACACCGAAAAATGCTTAGTTCATCGTCAAAGCCACCACCGCCCTTGCGGCCTTTCCAATGGAAATACGTCCTCGTCCAACAAGACCCCGATGACCCCGATGACCCCGAAAAGGACGCCTTCGTTTCGTTTGACTCCCTAGTCGTACCCATCATGCAATTGGCAGAATTTCCAGTACTGAAGTTTATCGTGCCCCCCAGCAAAGCAGAATCCGTGAAGGGGGTCATCAACGCCGTCAATGAAGAGGCCGAGGAGATGTACCCTCTAAAGGCGAACGGGTATCAATACTATCTAGCTACGTTTGAGACCTCGAAGGATCCTTCAAAGTATGAGCTTGCGTTAGAGCTCAAGAAATTGAAGCCCCCAAAACAGTCTTGAGCATGCTCGTATAGTTTGTTTGTGGTTTAAAAATTCGGTATCGGTATGATACTCTAGGGAAGAGGGTTTGGAGCGATCATTACAGTTGTGGGTATGGTTATTTGTTAACCAGTTTGCGCATGTCACTCTGCATGGTGTACCTAAAAAGGTGTTTCATCGATTTGTAAAGGAATATTTACCCAGATCAATGGTCAGGGTAGTGTATCCAAAGGCATATATTTCATTGGTTACAGCGATCATATGCATAAGCGCGATTGGGTCCAAGTCGGCTTGCGAGGTTGCAGTGAGGCTCGGTTATATTATAATCTAAGTTCGGGGAGTTCCTTAATCAATGGATTAATACTGTGGGGTTCTTTCACACTAGCTTATCGATTATCTTGAATTTACTAAACCTCAGGTACGACTGTAATTTCTGCTATCTGGATTCTAGAAAAAACTATACTCTGTACCATAAATATCATCTATACTTTCTCTCACCTCATGCGACCTTGAGCTGACCGTTCATGTCTACTAAAATAGATGCGCAGACGTTGAGCATCTCCTGCGGAACAGGTCACTGGAGGGATATTGGGAAATATACGCTCTGATTGAAGCTTGGGGCCGGGAGGAATAACCCCACCCTTTATGGAAGAGAGCTGTTGCCTCACTGTCAACTATATGATCTCTCGACGTTGTATTTACGGGTCTAGGCTCGAGGGAAGTCTCAAAAGTCAGTCTTATTGCATGTGCTCTGGGACTGCAGATACAGATCCGGATATAAATACATGTATGTAAGAGACGGGTGTGTTCTTTTGTCGTTTTAGATTAAGAAGGGAAAAAACGTTTGATTCGTATCCACTGTGGCAACTTTATGGACATATCCCGTTGCATTAATACTGTAGTATCCCGAGCTCCTTCTAGACTTTTAGAATTCTCTGGATCGATATATTAGCAACGTGTGCCTTGAATGCTTTTCTGGTATCACAAATGAATATGTTCTCGGATTTTCTAGAATTAATTTTGGGAGACGGTTGCAATACCTTTAGACGATCCCCGACACTGCTCTACTAAGCGTTTTTCTACACTATTTTTGGACTATCTCCTGACTAACTCGTATTTATCTTCCAATGGGCGGGCTGTATATCCTGACTCTGTGCCTACCAACATCCATTGGAATAGAGGATAGTCCGATTGCGACAGGATTCTGCCAATTGCCAAAAGGTCTGATAATATAATCCACCCAATTCGTATTCTTCTTCACGACGCATATCCATATTCACCCACACTTTTCTATGTAGTGTGGGGAGGGGATGGTGTTCTTTTTAGAACGGTTCTCTGACTACGGCTAACTCTATGACCCAGGGCATTTCCAACCGGTTACCGCATACACACCACCTCTCGAGCCTAACCTCGATACCCTCCAAAATAAACAAAGATAGAACAGAAATGACAGGCGAAGAATACCCTCTCCCCTTCAAACTAGGAATCTTCAAAAACGAAGTCGGAGACTGGTCCCGACCTTCCGTCACCCTCATAGGTTGCATCGATGACCCTCTACCCCCAGTAATGCCCGGACAGAAATGGAACGGACACATAAACCTCCGGAGATTTTGCATCGGTACTCTCAAATGCATCGAAAATACCATAGCGGAGCTGAATACAAAACTGCTACAGAGCGTGGGGCTTGCGTGGGTTATTAAATCTGTACATATTGACTGGGAGGTAAATCCCAGTGAGGAGTTTATTGTGGTGTTCGAGCTGAAGAGCAAGTGGAAAGCTCTTCTCAGGGCGTTCGGTGGTGCCGATATCAGTGATGATGAAGAGGTCATGATCAGTGAACCATTTGGGAAGTACGGCTGGGTTGAGGACTGGACCGAGGGCTGGACCGAGACTGTGTTTGAAGACCCGGTCAAAGGCCACCCTGGGGGTCCGGCTGAGTACCTGAGTGAAGCCGATCAGGTTGAGGAACCAGAAAAGAGTCAGGTTAAAGACCCGAGTGAGGCCGACCCGATTGAGGAACCGAAAAAGAACCAGGTTGAGGACCCGGCTCGAGTGTCAGCTAGGAGCCCCTGTGGGAAGCCTGTTAACTTATATGGGGATCCAGAGTGGGCGCCCGGGACCTTAACTGATGCACCATGTTAGGTCCCGGGGCGATCTAGGTTTCGCTAGTTCGTTGACTGAATGCAAGCACAAGCTAGATTTGACTATAAATGAAATGACATCAACTCTATATATCTAAGGGTTGTGTCAACTATACAAATCATTGACAGAATATGTTCTGCGGACTGCTCCGGGTGGTATGAGTACATGAATCATGAACAGTCATTGACTTAGTCCACGCCCATTGAGATTAACGATGATAGCGTCATGCGAGAGGTTCGGTACATATATTGCAGACGCAGTAGTACATTGATATGACAAGCATAGTTAACAAGTATCAAGGGGAAATGGGCGAGAAAGCGTCAATCCCGGAATTTTCAGGCACTTAACGATTTGCCTTAGATATATCAGAAGTAGGCGTAATAACCCCGGTTGTCCACTCTCCGAGGGATGAGGTGTCTTTTTCGTCTAACGCTTCGCTGTCAGGCTGAACAGTTTCTATTTTTCCGCGCTTCAGAGATAGTAAAGACGGAGAAGCCGACTCATCGTCCCCACCCCTCCAGCCTGAAATGTAGTACTTGTACCCGGTATTTTGGACCTCGTCGCTATCGTTGATCCCGCTAATGACCCTTTTGATGGCATCCCAGTAGGTGATCTGCTTGTAAAAGCTTAAGGCCCCAGTGAATGGCTCTTGGATGTTGTCATTGGTTCCGTAGACGGAGGCTTCTGGAATCGGGTTGTCGAGGCAACCGAAAGTCGTATAGTCCACTGAATCCCGATCGTAGCGGCCGGTCCAGTTCTGTTGGGCATGCACTAGTACTAGCATATAAGGTGGCGGTATAGTTTTAGGCATTCTCGAAATCTAGTATGTACGCCGAAGATCGAGTCTTACGGCAGTATAGTTGCGAATGTACGCAGTGGTTCTTTCTATGATAGCAAGAGGGTTAGTTGAATGAGCCAAAAAGGCCAGTGTTCCAGGAACGATCCTTGAAGGGGGCAGAGATGAATTGACAAACTCCGGCTGGGTTTGGGCTGTCTCTGTTAAGCAAGGGCGCGAGCTTCGTTGATTAGATAATGGTATGCTGGCATGCTGTAATTTTGCCTTATAGGTCTAAAGCTGGCAGACATTTTCCGAAAATAGACTTTTTGAGTTCCGGGATGATATGCCGATGAGGTTCCCTTGATCTTCGGTCACGCTAGCCAAATTTATTTTCCGAGCAAGGACCTAGGTAATAAGCCGCTGTGTCGATCTTTAAATTATAGAGGCTCTGAGTATAACAACGTAACACGGCATTTTCGCTTTGCGGAGAGACCCCGAAGACTAATATAGATCCGAAAACGGCTGAAGTACGTACATACAGACGGTGGGGTTAAAATTGGAAGAAATGGAGATTCAGGCTGCTAAGTACCTAGGTAGGTATCGGCTCTATGGAGGTGCCTTGTCTAAACCTTACTACCCCATGGGCCCCAGCGATATTCTCGTACGTACTAGCGCTGGCAACAAGTATGGCCTGTAGCTGCAAATTGCGCAGCTACGGCTGCAGACTACTAAATGTTATTGATAGCACCTAGATTGGATCAAGACGGACCACGCACCCCACTACAAGCTTCACACTCTGGTGGACTACCAATATTCCCCACAACCGAGTTAAACGAATCCTCTCGATACTTCGATAACTTCAGCACATAGCAGCGGCGATCCCAGTTTCTGTGAATATCCGGTGAGACGGAAACCATTGTGTATTTGCAACCGAGCTCTCGCGGGCCAGGCGACTCATTGATGGAGTTGAGAACCTTCACGGTAAGTTTCAAAGATTCAGGGGAAAAGTTCGCAAGTTCGAGGAGGGAACGAGTGTCCAGTGGGGTATGGCCGTATCCGGCGGGGGCGGAAACTGGTTGTTCTGCGCAGTCGAAGATGAAGACGTTGGATAGACTCCACTCTTCGCCTTCCTTTTGCATCACAACTAGCTTGAAAGGAAATGGAAGGATTTTGCCCGGGCCCATTGTGATTATATTCACTATATTTATTATGGGTTGGGATAATATTGCTCAATTTAGCGCTCGAGCGTTTAAGGCTGCAATATATGCAGTGGGATAGCTTCCACTATGAATTCATAAAACGACAAGTTAACATCGGCGTTCCGTTTTTTGTCCTTGATTACTTTACGTCCGTACCTGAGAAATAACGTAGCCTCGAGAATATACTGGAACTTAAGCGTTTGCCTGAACTGAATATCGAGATCTCGGGCCAGCAGGAACCAAGAGCGCTGGTAGCGATATCGCTTGCTCTTAGTTTAGCGCCTCACAATCTACCTAGGGAGGAATATTTCGTGGGTATGGTTAACCGTTTGTTTTATTGGAATTGGATTAATCCGTCTTGATCACGGGCGGGGTACCGCTTGTTGGACGAGAAATAAGAGGTATGTACGAAGTCGACCACCTGTCCGGGAGCTTGGCCGTTTGTCGACTTCCCGGCCGTGACGGAGCAAACATATGCACCAGGCTGCATAAGTACTTACTTAATTATAAGACTTTCTGCATATGGTTATATATGCGGTGGCCGCAGACTATTTGAATATCCTCGAGACTTCGAGGTGGGATGCTCATGCTCCAGCAAACACTCTCTTACACATACATTGTTTACTCAATAATTATAAGTATTGATCTAGGTCACGCCGAGAGAGAATGTGCTATAAAGCCATAGTCGCTTCTGTATTTTATTCCACAAAGACGCAACGTCACACAATTCTGTCGAATTATGATGATAAGTTAAGTATAAATTTAGTATTAATCTATTTTGGTAGGCAGGGGATACCCGAAACTCAGAGCAAAATTTAAATTGCTCATATACTTGAGTGGGAAATCCTACTGTTGCAGACGTCAGTCGGCCCACAAGTGTCGGGGAAATGCTGAGCTATGCGCATCCTGATGCGTACTAGACGCAGATGAAGTTGGAGTCTCAGACCAACCAAGCCTTTCGAACTCTTCACGATCACCTAGGTTCGCATCCACAGCTGGGGGCTCCTCTATCAACGCTTTAAACGCGCTATTTCTATTGGCCAGCTTCAATATAAGGCATACGTTCTCCCGATAATTATCGTATACTATACCCCCGGTTGGCATGCGCAGTGCTTTGTTCCTATTGTCACTTAGTTCCACCCCGCAGATACAGTATTCACAGCCAGTCCCATCCAAATCCGGTGACGAATTTATTTTTTCGATAACCGAGCTGATAAAACTTAAGCAACTCGAGGTACAGCTCGCAAGTTGGAACAATGAGCAGCTGTGATCGCGATCGATGGGCATTTCGAGTACGGGGACCGGATGCTCCGAACAGTCGAAGATTGAGGTATGCCAGCGATCATGGTCCCACTTGGCGACGACGAATTTATACGGGAACGGGAGCCGCTTTTCCATTTTCTGGTCTTTCTAGTTTAGTCTTCCGTGGAAGCTTATTGAAATTAGCGGATATGCTAACAGGTGCCTTGATTTAGGATGTATTCAATATATCTACCTTGGGTGTTCTAAGTAACTCGGCTTAATCGGTTTGAATGGTTTCTACTTTTGCATTATGCGGAAGTATAGTGTCTAATTAATGTTTGGGACCTACGGCGGCACACTTAAGTACCAGGTATATATGGCACTGCAAAGCGGAGCTGAATAGCATTTATGTAGCACCGCAAACGGGCTCAATATCCCACAGAAGAATGATCGCCACTTCGATTGTGGTAATTTGCTTTCATTATATCGAGAAATCGATGTATATCCTGCCGCGAAAACGTTGTTAAGCTATTTCCAGGACCGGACGAGCTAACTTAGAGAGCGCAGCTCCGAGAACGGATGGTCGATTGTCCTCCGCTATCGAGATAAGTTGTATAGGAAGCTGCAGACCAAGAGTCTCCTAGACTAATATACCCTTGCATTGAGCTAAATACTAGTTGGGGGCGGCTCCAGCGTATCTCGGTGGTTCGTCTCCGCCGCCCCTGGAGGCCTCCCTGAAGTCCCGATTGAGATTTGTTAACTTCAATATAACCCCCCGGTGGTGCCCGTGAGCATCTGTATCATATCTGACCGCCGAACAAACGCAATATTTGCACCCGGTACCCTCCAACTGCTTGGTCGCATTGATCTGATCAACCACGCGTTCCAGAAATTTAAGCTGGGTCGAGGAGTAATTCGCGAGTTGGAACAGCAAGACCGGATGATTCTCCGGCGTTGGGTCGTCGTTGGTGTCGAATATGGAGACCGTAGCGTCCCTCCAGTCGTCGCGTTGGAGGTCGTTTCTTAGAATTATGAGTTTGTAGAGGGATGGAAGATGACCCGCCATTTCTGGGCGACTTCGGATGATTTGAGATGCGGTTGGGTCCGGTGGGACGTTTGACTGGAGAATGTTTCTGTCGGGTGCTGATGATGATGATGATGACTGCATAACTGGGTCAGTGGCATCCATGGTTATTCGACTCAATACATCTCACAGCCGGCCGGCGAAGAGGCGGTGCTGCGATTCGAACGCGGACTTACGATGTTTCCTTGCAGGAGGTTGGCTATCTCTTTCATGCTTGGCATAGCCGTCGTTGAGTCAGCTCGAGCTCTGAGCTCTTGATGGGTCAGTCAGAGTGTTCCGCTACTATGAAATACGTATCGATGCGACGACAAGAATGAGCTGATTGAATTGGATTCGCTAGGTGGACTATATAAAGCTCTTGAGTATCTTGGGAAATCTTATATTTATGTCAATGGGCTTTGTGAATCAGAGTGCGGTTGTGGTCAATCTAAATGAGGCTGCGTTTGCGTTCCTGGATCCGAACCGTGATAACGTTAGCGAGGCCTAAGTCTGACCCAAATTTAGGTCTGGACGGGGTCCTTTGGAACATTGACAACCGCGGTTTTGACGTGCAGTGTCAATACCACTTTTTCCACAATCTATTGAGCTCGGTTGAAACTTCCCCTCGAACTGCCGAATTCTCGAGTCAATGATACATGTGCATTCGCGAATTCGACGGTATCATCCGACCGAGCTACCATACCTGCGAGGCTTGGGATGCCAACAGCCGCAACGCAATTGCGCAAGACGGACCCATGGCTATATGGCCACGGACTGGGGCTATGTCGACGCACATGCACAGGGCTGGGGTTGCATATATATATCGATGGGCTTCATGAATCCACTCGTACTTCAAGGGAAGTGGGGACAAAAGATTATCAAAAGGATAACGGTCTAGCGCCTCTACGGCTTTTATCTATCGTGACATGCAAAAAACAATGAGGGGTCCTGCGTCCCTTCCATTTATCAAAAAAAAAAAAAAAAACAGATACATGGCTAAATTGCTACATTAATATGATTTCAAAGGTTCTACGAACCGATTCCGAGCGATGTGCGAGATCAAATCGAAAGGGAGAAAAGAAGACCAAAGAAGTGGGGATTGAAGATAGGAAGAAGAAAAGAAAGTCAACAAAGATACAATCTTCCATCAATATGTGTATGTAAAGGAAGTAAAAGGTCCCGATGTCGCCGAAAATTCCGTGATAAGATCCTCGATCTCATCGTCCAAATCGACTCCCACAACATCTCTCACCGCTGCATTGCAATTCGCCAACTTAAGCACCAAGCAGAACCGATTCAAGTCCACCCGGCCATCAAACAATCGACCGGGATCCAAGCTCACAGGGAAATATTTACACCCAGTCCCAATCAACTCTTCGCTTAGGTTTATATTCCGTATCTGTCGCTTCAGATATTGTAGGGCTGCATGACCGTAATCTATGAGGTGGAATAGAGGCCGACCGTCGAAGGAACTCGGGGCCGGGTTTTCGGCACAATCAAAAACAGAGGTGTGCACGCCATTTTCGGGCCAAGTAGGGTCGAAGTCTTCGTTTTTTATGACGAGGTATTTGTATCTTGACGGGGCGCCGTGGGCCATCTCTGGCGGGTGGATGGTTGGGTTTATATGTATGGAATTATTCGACGATCTTGAAGTATATAAGGAAGTATATTGGCCTAAGATATCACAAGTTAGTGGTGCTATGCCTATTTATTTGACTAATTAGGAACTCAGGACTTGCAGCCCTAACGTACGTATAAAACTTCTAGAAGCCGATGCTTCGGTTACTTCGTAAGCTTAGGTATATTTGCGTCCAAAGTAATTGTAGGAATATCGAGTCAGGTATTCGCTTGTCCTGGGACCTTGTAAATGCACAGCATTTGATAACAGATAAGTACGGTGAATGTATACAAAAAGGTCGCCGAAATCGAAACCTTTCGCCGCTTGAAGAGATCGATCCTGCTTTAGTGCGTAATTTTCTATGATTAGCCCAACGTTACAATCAGGAGCCGACAGAGTCTTTATATCCCCAAGGGGACGAAAGAGTGCTCGAGCCTGTAGGGCTGTAACTAGCATTCCCGCGCCCGTCGCTCGTCGGTAACATCCATAATTACGGACAACTGAGTCCATGATATTGTTTCTACTGCCCAGCCCACAAAGAATAAGGAAAAACCTGCAGACGCATGCGATCGCGCAGAGGAACCCCTCGCGCGGGACAGTGCAAAATGTTTCAGATAATCTCCCAGTCCAAGTGCCAATGAACGTATAAACGCCCCCCCTTCAGGGCCCCCCTCATCTCCTGTCATCCCGCCTTTACAAATCTTCTCATGTTTCTCAGACACAGTCCCCCCATTATTCATAAATATCGTAAGGAATGGAAAAAGGAGGCAGTGTATTCTTCTGTTCAATCTCTAAATATACACTTCGTGCTGCAGCAAATCGGTTGCTAATACTGCGCTCACGTGATCAAGGAATGAGAAGCTAAGCCTCCGGGTTCAGGACGGTTCTGTACGCCCGGATGTTTCACAGCCAGGAAAGTCAAAGGTGGTGGAGGCATCTTGCTTTTCGACCGGGGTAAAAGCCTCGATGGAAGCTGCTTAATAATCTATGCAGGTTGGTTGCCGCCAGGTTTTCTTTCGACTACCTATGAGTTTTTCTGTATCCACCGTTGTGTCGTGGTGGTATATTATCATGGCTGTGGTACCATGGTCAGGGAAGAACCACAGGCTAGCGGCAAAACGGAAACTTACCTCGTTTATGCGAGCTTTCTTTTAGCTATTCCGATCATATTCCATGAGACTTATGGGAGAAACAATATTAATATTTTTACATAATCTCGAAGTTCGGCTAGACATTATCGAAATACATCATGCTCCAAAGAAGCGGGAGCAAACATAGAGCAGAACCCGAAATTGCATCTCGCCTTGGGATCTGTGTTGCCGTACAAATATCCAACAGCATTTCAAATAAGGCGGATCCTTGAGCTAGAAATGCAGTGGTATGGTAGCTGCAGCCCGGATTATTGACTGGTCTGAAGACCTATTGACCCCGCTATCTCTAGCACCGTATCTTCATAGACGGGGGTATACAGAGGCTAATCGGCATTGCAATAGAGCGGAAAACGTACAAAAAGGCGAATCCGAAGCGACAAAGTCCAAGACACATACCTCCAGCGCTGCCTCATTTCGAATTCTCTCCAAATAAATATCCCCTGGCGCGGCGTCTTACTCTCGTGCACTTCGCGTTCTGGACGGAGCGAGTCAAATTAAACGTATAGCTAGCTATAGCAGCTGCGTTTTGCAATTTTGCAACAACCCCCCGATTGCGTTGCATCGCCACCAATTCGTGGCAGAGCAAAAATATTCAACCGATATTGGTACCTCCAATAACCTTGTCGCCAAATGCTCAACTTGTTGGATCTCCCAGAGGAAATACTGGAAGGTATTTTCGAGGAGGCAGCTTGCGAAATTTTCGAAAATAACGACGCCAAATTAGCACGTCGTTCCCTCCTGCAGATAGCAAATACATGCCGGTGTTTCTATCGATTAGCGGCTCCTCGTATTTATCGGATATGTGACATGAGTTTTACGGTCTACGGGAATGTAGACGAGGCTCGGATCTATGGAGCTCATAGGAATGTGATGCCCAGGGCAGGGTACCGCAAGTACGGAAGATACGTCAGGTAAGCCTTTACCACCATTAATTGAAAGCCGCATAAGATCGAATAATATTTGCAGGATCTCCCAGATCGTTTTTATATTTGAAAATGGTAGAACTAATACATCTCGTTTGAATGGTATGAAAAGGAAGCTTTCGATAGTTGCATGGGCAGCCAAGAAAGATAAACAGGCCTTTGCATCCGACCCCCCCGAGGAGAAAATATCAATTTTCAGCTCTATTCAACCGCTCCTCTCAGGCTTTACCAACCTGACAGTCGCGCGCTTCAGAGCCCAGGACCCGCTGCCTAGTGTTCCATTCTTCGAAGCCATCAGAGCTGTACTTTCGGTATGCCCTACCGTTCAAGAGCTGGACCTCTTGATGGAATGCGATGCACTCTTTCGATACCAGCCGAACGGCCATATCGCTTTCCTGGATGTAGAGCCCATGGATACCTTAAACCACTACGCGCGGCTCAAGGTATTCAGGTTCCAATATTCGGCATTCGCAGCGTCCCCGGCCAGAAATACTCGTTTAAAAAAATTCCTCGCTGTCATGTCTGGAGTGCTGGGGCCTTCCTTTGTAAGCGTTAAAAGCTTTGAGCTCATAGCATGGGGGGTCCCCATTCCTGGAAGCTTCTGTTTGTACCAAGATAGTATGCCGGAACGGTGGTGGAAGTTTCCAAATGCTACCTCTTTGTCCGTTAGCCTTGACACGGACACGACGAGTGTTTTGAATCCGTACATGGACCTCGATCGTTTCCAAATTCGATGGCTAAGCATACACAGAGCTAACAACGACCCAGAAAAGGTACGTTGACATCAAAAATAAAGCGGCTCCTCTCCTCTCCCGGCTTATCCTCGACGGTGTCTAATTCACAACGACTATACTAGCATCGCGATATTCTTACTTTCGCCAGCACATTTCCTAATCTCGAGTGCCTTGACCTTCCGATCTTGTACCGACCGGATGATATTGAGGAGATAGGTTCCAATTACAACGAGATTCTAGAGGGACTTAAGGCGTGCCTGAGGAAGTTAAAGAAGGTCCGTGTTCCTACAATGGAGCGTCTGGATGCCGATGCTGTAGATAAACTGGGCGAAGGAGTGGATGGGGGTTATTTCCTGGAGTATGAACCGCATAATAAGGCCTTTGGTAGTTTCATTGGCTTTCCATTCAGCGGGGTCGGTGTGCCTGAGAGAAGTTACCTTTTGGCGATGACGATACATCTTTGAGGCTTTCTTCTCACCCTGGTGGTTACATATCATTGTGATTTGGGTTTTTGCAAATTTGTGGCTTTCCGAGGCCAGGCTTTGTTGAAAATTTATATGGTAGATTTCAAGAATAGGTCGACTAGTCTCGCTCAAAGTCGGTTCTAATTAATCTCCTTCCCAGACGCCAGTAAAGAGGCTGGTCTATGCAATATTCGCGGATATGCCTTCACGAGACTGGTCGAGGTAGCCAGGCCTCCACAAGCTGCCTATTGCGTTGACGACAAAACTTCCAACACAGCCCCCAAAACTTCACCAAGCGCGCACCAACCAACATCCCACCACAACCTCCCCACCACCCCTCCACTACCCCGCCAAAATGAATCGTCGAATGGTACCATCCCCTCTCTACACAATCGAAACCCCGTCACTAACCCCACCCTCCAGCTCTCCCGCGAAGACGAATCCTCAGCCGAAACCCCGGTCACCCTCTCCGACCAAAAAGCCATCAACACCTTCTCCACCTTACACTCCCGCCACACCCTCCTAACCGCCAGTCTATCCCAAAAACTCACAGAGAAGGAGTACCTAACCGACGTCTCCTCCGAGCTCGAACTATCCGATGACGACGATATGGTACCCTACAAGATCGGTGATGCGTTTGTGTCATTACGAGTCGAGGAAGTGAGGGAGATGTTGGAGGGTGATATTAAAGTTATCGACGAGGAGATTGAGGAGTTGGAAGGGAAGGTTAGGGATGAGAAAGGGAAGATGGATGAGTTGAAGGTGCAGCTGTATGCGAAGTTTGGGAAGAGTATAAATTTGGAGGCGTAGGACTGGATATGGTTTGGATCATTCTTATTGTGGATATATGCGACATTTGGAGGGTTATCTTGGGCGGGTCCTAAGGTTCATAGAAGGCTGGGTTGGTGGCAGCAGTCATGCTACACGGGTTTAATACAAAAGTCCTTGATCCCCAGGAGAGGATGAGCGATATTAAGGAATACGAGGGTCTAGTTTTTGGGCGATGGCTTTGGTAGTATATTATCCAGGCTAGGGCTCCATTAAAGGACTACGGTTTAGAGGGCTAAAGTAACCTCGAGAGTCACTTGATACTAGGATATGCGCTGTAGAGCACTTAGGGTAGCTGACAACAACCTGAAGTTGAAGAACGTCACCTCGATGAACTACACCGAGCGAGTATGCTAAAGATGTACTTGAGTAGTTAGTAGTGCGAAGGCCGATAGGCGTCTTGGGAATCGTCAGGGCGAAGAGCGAAATGGCATGACTATCAAGTCATCTCCGTATTCTCTCTCTCCCTCTACAATTCCTTCTTCACAAAGTGCTCCTAGAAGTCGCAAAATATCCAATCAGTCCACCACAGATACGCATAAAACTAGATATCTCGCATCACCCAAACTTACCGGCGAATGAGTCGTCTCGTAATCAATATGTACGTAAGCACGCTCAACATGGGGCAAACTCTCAAGCTTCATCTGTAACTCCTCGGCGATATCATGCGAGTGTTTAAGCGTGCAGTCCGGATCCATAACCACGTCGACCTCAATAATGAGCCGTGGGCCGCTGTGGTACGCTCTGACAGTGTCCAGTTGCAAGATTTCAGGGGAGTGCGTCATCGCTGTATATGATTGTCAGTACACGGATAAATTTCCGTATTGATACGGAAGCAAGGGGGGCGTACAAATGTAAGTGATCAATTGTTGAGTATCCAGATCGGCGGCCGTGCCGACGAGGAGCATGAACTCTTCCCAGGCTGCCTTAAGCCAGAGACCAAGGATCAAAAGCGAGATGATGATGGCACCCATAGGATCGATCCACCATTTCAACTTGGAACCTCCAACGGAAGTCAAGATACCGAAGCCGTTGACGAAGAGGTCGTTTCTGTGGTCGCGCCATAGGACGTGTACCTAGATTCACCGGTCAGCGTCAACAACTTCTATCCTCCAATTACGAGGGTATAAATGCCGAGAACTTCTTACATCGCTGTAAATATCCTTCAAAGCCCAGCAGTATAGGAACAAAACAAACTTCGTCGCAAAGGCAGCACAGACGGAAATTACAGATTCAAGGTAGAATCCCTTGGTATCCTGTTCAGCACCAGAAGCGATATCACGGGAGGAAACGACGATAAGAATCAGCGAAACGGCAGACATGATGAACGAGAAGGTGATATTCCCAGCCGTTTCGAGACGAGCCTTTCCAGATGGGAATTTCTTCTCGTCGACCTTCTTGATCGCTCGACGGGACAGCATGAGAATAATATTCGACATGGGGTCGAAGATGGAGTCGGCCATGGCTGAACTACGGGTTAGTCCCTCCGTCTCAAGCCAATCCTCAGGAACTGATCCACATACTAGCGAACAAGGACAGAGATCCGGATCTGACGGCAGCAAAGACCTGAAGTATCGACAAGCAAATATTCGCAGCCTATCCCATATCACATCACCACAAAAATCTCGTAAGCCAACGTTACTTCCCAGTCCCATTATTCTAAAAGAACAACCAATGGAAAGCTTACAAAACTGCCCCAAACTGCAATCTTATACTTCAAAGCCGTATCCTCCGCCGTCTCCTTCGCCTCATTGCGATGTTCCTCAATACTCTTCAACAACTTCTTGATCTTTTCATTCTGATTCTCATAGAACTCCTTCAACTCCCTTCCACTTGGACTCTTGGCGTGGGGGTTCTTTCGCTTTTTGCCTGTGTTAGAAACATTGGCCCTGATCAGATTTATCTCGGACGGTGACTTGAGACCGCGGGAGAGCGAGTACGGGTCACTCGAAGACGTCTGCTGGCGAGTGAGAGTGCCCTCGTCGACGTCGGCAATGGATGAGGTCACATTCCTGTGCGTTGTGGTATCGCCTGAAAGCGACGCGATTTCTATGCTCGTCGAAGGGTTACCGGCGCTAGCCATGATCGATATTGTCTAAAAAATGAACGAATGCAAAGGAAGGTGAAGGAGAAAAGAAGAAAGAGAGAGAAATAAAAAGTCCCTGAATTCCTCCCAAGCTAATTAAGTACTCTTTAAGTACTTATCGAAGAAGTGGTGCCCCCAAATTAAATCCCGTTCGAAGAGCCGACCCAAAGTTTTTTATATGCAAAGATTCGGCTGGATTTTAAGCTTTCTCAGCCAGTCCCCGAGTCATGCTGCCGGTTTCCCGGTCACAGATCGCATCTAATCAATCTCGCCAAGGAGAAGTCGAACTTTTGGCACTTTGCTGCGCCCCAGTTGAACGTCATGAAGGCGAGATCTGGCGGGGGTGTCTGCATGCTGGCTTGCCGGTGGGGAGCTTTCTGATTCGATGGGTTGGTGGAGCTTCTTTTGAGAAGGTCCGCGCCGACGAGATAAAAGTTCGCAACCTTCCGTTTGGGACGGGCTGAAGCTATCAGATTTTTTTTCTCCGTGAAAAGGGGTTGGCGCTCGAGCTCTTGGTATGCTTAGATATTGCTTACACAGTACACTGTTTACGATGAACGAAATTGTCTGGTTACGAGACTGCGATGAACGACTGACTGGCAAGGTTTTTCGACCAGTGTTAGATTAAAATATGATATCATGGAAGGCATACGTAACATGAATGTGAATGGGCTTTGGATATCGTTTCTAGCGTGATTCCGTAAAAAATGAAGCTAACTATCCACCAATCCAGACTTTCGCAAGTCCTCATCCGATGCCCCAGAGCAACTATAGCAGGAATACAAGAATGGTCCGTTGTACAAATCGAGGAAACGGTGAATTTTCGTCCTGGCCTTCGACCGGGCCCAGCAATGATAAATTCCAACTTCAGAGACATGCCTAGGAAAAGGAACAAAAACAAGCAACATGGACCCCGTGCTCTTCCATCCACACAGGCCTCTCATAACCACCTTCCCCCCGCCGCTCAAACAAACAGATCGTGAGAGTGCGTGTGCGTGCAACCAACATCATTGACATCGATAAGAACGATCATTACAATTGCACTAGAAGTTTTCACCCCAAAAACATGAGCCACTCAAGGAAACAGACAGAAAAAGCGAAGAGAAGAAGAATGGGTTTCAAGAAGAAAGCGGAAGAAAAAGGAAGAAGGGTATATATGGTGACGGGAAGTAGGACATAAGAACCGGGTCGAAAGGAAGGAACCAAGGCAGAAAAGCATTTCGCTGACATCTAAATAGCGCTGTACCCACCTCTACCCCCACTTCCTTGAAAGGTATTTACCGCCCTTCTCAAGAAGTCTTTAATGAGATATGGAAGATCTCGCAAGGTATCGCTGTGAGGTAGAAGATCCCATCTGCGGAAGATATTCGTACAAAAAGGAGAAAGATCTATATGTTAGTAATTTCTTCATCACGGTTCAACATACTCTTTGATAGACGACTTTTGGTGGACAACAACGACGGCCTTCTCCTTCAGACGGGCAACTGGACGTACCCTCTTGCACCATATTTGTTGTAGTTGAGCCACGATCCAAAGATCAGATACGCGGCGACAGCCAAAAAGGCACTACGTTCCATGCCATCAGTAACAGTCCCAAGGTTCCGGTCCACAAACGATAAACGGTATCTTCCACTCACATGACAATAAACCAGGTGAAGAATCCCCAACTGCCCTGAACCGGAGCCGGTGTTTCGCCCAAGGGTTTTTCGCAGGCGTATTTTGTCCTCCACTCCAACGTCAAAGCCTGATCGCCTTCGTAATCAACGAACTTAAGGGCATTGGCACCCTTTCCGTCCTTATCCGGCTCTTCGAGGCCAGTCATATCCTGGTCGCATAGGAATTTGACGATAGCACTCTGCTTCAACTTCTTTTCTCCATATTCCGGGCCATGGAATGTGACGTTCAGGCCGAGCACCTTCTTGTCAGAGTCCCTCATGATGGTGTATTCGGGTTCCGAGTCCTTCGGGCTGTCAACATTGCCAAAGGAGATGACTTGAAGAGCATGTTTATCCCGTTGGTCGCCGTGCCACGAACGGGAAATCATACAGACTTGAGTCCCGTCGGCGCATTGGTCCTCCTTGTCGTCGTCTTTGTTAGGCTCGATTTTACCCTGAAATAATCACGCGGATGATTAGCGGACTTGTTGAACAGATAGACATGTATTAGGAGTAGACTTACAGCCGGATTTATTGTGTAGGTCAACTTGAGTATCTGTTTCCGGCGAAAACCGGTTTGTCAGCCCTTGCTCTTGTATAATAATGGTATTGCATATTTAACCGCAAATTGACGAGTTGGTGGCGTGGAGGAACGTACGGAGGGATCCTGCTTATGCTCCACGGTGACCGAATGTTGTTTTAGCTGGGTGAAGTCGAATTTGACGCCATCTGCTTCGGCTTCACCGGTAAAGGCAGCTAGTGTGGAGATGGGGAGGAGCAGGAAGGCCGACAGAAGCGACAGTGACAGTGACGTAGTGGGTCGCATTTTGGTTTGCCGGATCCGGTCGGTGGTAGAGGAGTATGGAGACAGACGACGACGGGTGTTGAAGGAGAGGAAGGGATGGAGATGGAGACGGAGACGGAGACGAGGTAGGATGAAGAGTCGGAAGGGAGGATAGGAAGGGAGAGAGAATAGGAGACGTCTGGAGATGACAAATGAGGCTCTCTCTCTTTCTCTCTCTTTCGGTTTCTCGGTCTGGTGCTTTGGGTTCCACTCTCTGAGGGTATCTCTCTCTGGCTAATTTGGTCGGGATCGCGTACTTCCGGAGATTTGATGTCTCCAGGGGGCAGAGAACCTGTCAAGTTAAGTGGACGGAAGCTTGGAGATGATTGTTTGTTAGTAATTTCCAGAGGTGATGAAGGGAAATACCGGGGGAGCAGAAGCAACAGCTGTTATTTAAGGGCTCTGTAGTTCCTTTGGATCCGGTGTCGACCGAGGGGGCTGTTGGTGCCGATGTGTCTTCGAATCGATGTTTCAAGCCGCCGCAGCGGTGAAGAGGCGAGTCTTCTAAGCAGGTCCACACCGCTGACTAACAAACCCAACGCATTCGAGCCACGCACGCGGACAGTGTAAAGCTATGATGATTCAGGATGGCTGGTTCAGGATGGGATGGACGATGGCTATGGCTGGTGGTACGTAATGCATCTGCCGGCGCCGAC
Source organism: Arthrobotrys sphaeroides (assembly GCA_036971245.1). Classification (NCBI taxonomy): domain Eukaryota; kingdom Fungi; phylum Ascomycota; class Orbiliomycetes; order Orbiliales; family Orbiliaceae; genus Arthrobotrys; species Arthrobotrys sphaeroides. The sequence goes on along the minus strand of JAJTTW010000009.1, from coordinate 137,068 downwards.
GCTCACGCTGTGGTAAGCACGGTGCAGCGCCATGGCTCGTCGGTGTTAACGTGTTTTAGGCTGGTCCGCCGCCAAACACCGTCACCTGCCGTCTGTGACGTTATAACGTTATTTCCCTCGACGCCATTCCCGCTGCAACGGGATATTCAATATTAACTCCAGGGCTCTCCCTCTACGGCTCCTAGAAAGCCTTATTTACGGATTGCAATGACGGTATTAATATGCTGATATATCGATATGATATAATTTTTATTGGTCCGGACTATCGAAATTGTAAGTGCTCGTCGATACCGCCGTATATCGTATGCATTTTACTTTTTGTAGAGTACACCGGCTGTGTGCCTATATATAGCCAGTCCCGTATATACACCAAGTACCGGCCTGCGTAACCGTCGACCGCTTTCGGGCCTGTTTAATCTCTAACAATCATACGACGACCCTGAACTGCCTCAAAAATTCATAATCCTCCATATTCTCATCCGCCGTCCGCTCGATCAGCCGGGCTGCCTCCTCGCCGTATTTGTCCACCCATTCCTGTCTCTCCTCCTCCCGAGTCCTAACTTTCTTCTGCGGGCCCGAAAACAAATTAATTAGAAAAGGATATTCTACCCAATATGATATCTATACCATATATTCGTTACGTAGACGATAGCGAGATCTGATACATACCGTTGTCCTCGGCCTCAACCCCGAGCTCCCAATGGCGTCCTCATGAAACCCCTTCCATTTCTCAAAACTCTCACATCCTTCATGGGCACCCCATTCCAACATCTTCTCATCGAAATCCACGCCCGTCATCTTGCAAAACTTCTCTATAATCTCCTTCGGATGGTCCAGCAAATCGTCCGCATCAATTACGCAAACATTACTAACCGACGAACGATGATTTCCTTTTCCGTTTATTGATCCGTTCGTAGATGACCCGGACGGGGGCTTAGAAATCACCCCTTCCTTGAGCAGATACTCGAACAGAACCCGTAATTCCCTATACCCCGCTTCATTCGGCATGAAGTACTTGAATCCCGTCATCTCGTTCAACGGTGGGATGCAACATCGGTAATACGACGGCACGGCTTTGCGCGGGTTCCGGATCAGAAATGCGAATTGAAACCGTTTCAGCGTTTGCAATGGTAGGACCGCCGGGTTCTTCACCCCCGTTGGCACACCATTTCCGTTGCAACTGGTTAAAGCAGTAACAGACGGCGCCAGCACCGCATTTTCAAAAGTCGGATGGTCGGAAGGAGGGACCAGGTAACACGCCATATCTTTGATGAACACTCGTTTCCCCTATATATATAATCGTGAGAGAACGATTGATTCCTCGTGGTTAGATCCTTTTTGATGGAAACATTGTGTAGGGGCCACACATAAACGGCGTTTATAAGCCCGTGCATATGTAGTAGTCATGGCTAGGATACGTTGGAAAGGCTCGACGGTTGATCACACCTCTTTCCCGCTATTCTCGATCTCTTCCAGAACGGAGCTGTAAGTTGAATCGTGGAAGCCGCTGTTTGCTCTGTTGCTGATTGCATCATCGTGGTCGCCTTCGTATCTAGACGATAGTCTTTCGGGTCCTGTATTCCGTAAGTCACTACACGCTTCCATAAGTTTATTAAAAGTTATTGGAAGACTAACCGTAGTAAAACGCATCGCCGAACGGTTCGTGAAGGCAACATATATCCTTCTCTCTTGTCATAAACACCCGTTCGAAAGCAGTGCTACAGCTCCGAGGATGCGTAGCCACAAAGATGGGACGTTGCTCGTGTGGCGCCATCTTCTTCAGATGCTAATTACTCTGGTTCTGAGAGTGGGCTTTTGAAAAAGGGAGCTAATATATGGGGAAACTCGGGAAGATCTGGGGAAATCTAGAGTCGGTATAAGGGTAAACCTTAATTCTAACAAAAATCTGGGGAATCTACCTCGCTATTTAACAACCCCCTAGGTCTTACAGCTACTTAAGTATGTACAAAGGTGCCCATCTACTACCCATCCTCAGGAACACTAGATCCACGTCAAGAGGCGGATATCCGGATCCCGGCAACAGCTACTCCATTCGATACGAGAAATATATCGTCTACAAAAACAACCTTGTCATCCAAGACACACGAGCTCACCGATTCCCAAGACGATCGGCGCAGCTCTAACTTAACTCCCAAGGGAAAACCAACCTTCCGGCTGCCGGCTCCCGACTTTGAAGCTTCCTCCTCCAGTGAAAAGATCGGCTTTTCGTAGCTCACCCCTGCAGAAAACGTTAAAACTCGCTTAGTGGCCGTTTAGTGGGTGGGTCCAATGATGTCGTTGAAGAGTTTTAGTTACTTTAGCCCTTTTTTAAAGGTGATATGTGGGGTATTCTACGTGGGAGGTCTAATGGGTTACGGAGACTTTTAGAGGATGGTTAGGTAAGATTATTGTTAGTTCGCGAAGTGGATGTGGTATTTATTACTTCATGCTGTCGACCTCGACTTTTGAAAGGATGGGGAGATAGGTTGTGCCAGTGTGTTGCCTCTCAAAAATCCAACACTACGTTTCTGGCCAGGCACAACTGCACCGAGCCGCGCCAGTTGAGACAAGAAACGGTCATGAACAAGAAATATCGAAATAGTGAGATGACAGGCCTAAAGGTGCGTACCTAAGTACTTTGCTCCTAGTGAGCTAGCTGGCTTAATCAATCGACCTAAAGGCTAATATCCGGTAGTAGAATTTAATTGCCAGAAGAAAGGGAATAAAATGCATATAAACCGGAGATATGGTCACTCGTTACTTTCACAGGTAAACCCTTCACGGGTCCAGCCAAATCGCCTGTGTAACCTCCTCCCGATACAATGCAGGATGATTGGTTCAATCTTTGGTATTGGGTGCGGCTTGTGGAAAATTATTCGGTTCTGGCTACAGGTTTCCTGGAAAGAAACGGCGGACCCGTTTCCGCTCGTGGCTTTGAAGCCCAGGTCCCCCATGCCAAGGACGAATGTACCCCAATCCAAAGACTTTCCTGACTCACCCGCGTCCTGCGGGAAGAGCTTTGAAACGACATCCAAAGCTCTCTTACTGATAATGCGGACATTGGGAGGTTCAGCAGTGATGGTACTAGTGAGTCTCTGCAACGCAGAGACTGTGTTGGATTCTGGAGGGGGAACTGGGCCACAAATGGTAGGTCTCGACTTTGTCTTCACGTTCTCACCGTCTCGCTTCGTGGGTGTCCGTGTGACTACCGACTCGGCAAACGTGGGTTCAAACGGTGCCAATTTGGCTTTGCTTAACCTTTTCCGCTCTTCGCTAATCTTAGCGACCTTCAGACTCTCGGCTTCAATCTGCTGCAGGTGCTCCGGGTGGAGATCGAACGATACGTCCCAGAGGAAAGTTTCTATATCGGCATCCGGGATATTCTTTCCCTTAGCCTTGATACCGTCTCTAAATTGGGTTCTGAGTAGACCCCAAAGACTACTCATCAACTCATACTCATTGGTTCTCCTCTCGAGCCATTTCTCGTTCTGCTCACCACTCGGCGGCGTAGACTCTATGAACTTTTTGAGTAATTGGCCCTGATCAAAGGTGTTCGCTCCAGGAGGTCCCGATAGACCTTTTACGCGGGTGCTAGGCTGCGGTAACGAATGCTGCCCAAGGGCCCCCTGATCAGGTCCATCCTCCGCCTCCGCCTCCTTCAATGAACGCTGTATCCCAAACGGACGAGCCATATCGATGGCAGCTGAAAACTGCATAATGGCGGAGAGGTTTGCCAGCCTCTCGGCCAACGGCGCATCCAGCCTCTCGCACTCACTAGCAGAAGCAGAAGCCAGGTGTTCTTCCACGATCTCGAAAAGCGTTTCGTGCCTTAATCGGAGGTTACTTTTAAAGCGGTTCATCAGTTGAACCATGCAGTACCATAATCGATCATCGTTCAAAGAGACAACGGAGTTTCCCACTGGCCATGGGGTTACATATCGCCGGAACCCTGGTCTTTGGGGTAAATACGATCCTAGACGGTTCTGAAAGTATTTTACGAAATTATTGACCGTGAGATCTAGAGCGCTCATTGCTCGGCTGTAGGCTTCAGGGACTGGGAGTCCTTGTCCAATAGAGTCTCCGAGTTCCTGCATCGCCTTCTCAACCTCACCGCACTCCTTGAGAATGGATTTCCAAAAGGCGCAATTGAAAACACTGCCGTATATTTCTTGCCACAGGTTTGCATACAATGGCAGAGGGTTTTCGGCGAGATTTTCAAATCTCATACCGGCTCGTTCGACCAAAACTTGACGACGGAGGTAGGAAGGGCTTGTTTGAAGTAGCCAAGCATGGTCGGTCACATCATCCAGACGAGCCTTTGCAATCGCCATCAACTCATTTATATCAAAAAACGGTGGACCGGAATAGGCCATATAGGTAAATTTCGATTTTATTTCAAGCCCATTCGCTTTACGGAACCCAAAAGAGAGCGTTTCATTCCATTTTATTCCTTTGCTAATGTTGTCCGGATTCGCAGTCTCCAGAATAGCATCAACAATCCGGCAGAGATGGCCGTACAAGCCGCTTTGGGCCTCGAACAATAACTGAGCTCGAGGGAATCCCATGATATCTCGTCTATGGGCTGCATTTTCCTCGTATGACACTAGTTCTCTATACCTTGTGCCATACATGACGACCCACTGACTGTTGAAATGGATATCAAAGAAACGGGACCCCCAACCGCACTCAATTACTCGATCATCGAATGGGACCCAGTCCTGAGGTTCCGTATTGCATCTGCGATACAGAATCCCGACGAGTTTCGAGTAATCACCCTTCAACGACTCAACATTCATATATGGACAAAGCAAGATCTTCCTGCTACCTCGGGCATCAAGGATTTGTTCGAATTGAGTAGAGACCCAGCGACGTTGGTGCATCTCAGGGTCTGCCTTGAGAAGACAAGCTGCCCTCTTGTCCCTGCTCCACTTCTTCCATCTCGTCAAAATCAAATCGCCGTATTTGTTGCACTTTTCCCGAAGGAGGCTATGGCTCTGTAGGATGTCCTCGAGATGGGTTTGGATGATTATCGCGGCTTGGGAGTTGTCGAGGGAGCTGCGGTAAAACCAGCTGAGGTCCGAATAATCGGCTTGGATTCTGTATTGCCGGTTGCACCCGGTACACTCGCATGGAGGTTGGAAATCCGGCGACCATTTCTCTATGAAGAGCGTGTTTTCGTTCCTGTTAGACATTTCTAACGATGCGGGTTTTCTATCCTGATGTAACTGGCAAGCCTGAGAAAGCTAGGGTATCGAAGGATGGAAAGCTGCGGTTTCGGGACCGGGTAGACAGCTGGGCTAAGAGGTATCACAACCGCTTCAACTCTTCTGACCAGCTGCTAGAGGATACTTTTGCCGGATGGAATCGATTCGAATTAGGGATTTGAGTGGGAATTCGCGATGTCGTGACTTGGATATCCGTACGTGTTTGCGTGGGTTTTTGGTCGCGAGACTGGGGTGGAGACGTCGATGTGGGAGGTGGGATTCAGATCTTGAAGACTCAATTGTTCCTATCTTATAGTTCACGAGTCAAGATTTCACATATGTCATCACGCCCTCGAACGTTCGAACGCGAACAATAAGGACTTGAAGCTTCGTACGGCCGGCGCGGCCAGCTTTGGCTATGGCCTGGACCTTCCCGAAGCATATATTTCGTCAATGGTATTACGGTATTATCATACATACGGCCACCAAGTAGAATCCATATACTACAGGTTCAGGGTTTTATAATCACGGATTGGATGTGGATGACGACTTTGTGGTATATCCAAACTTAAAAAGTTGTCAAGGGATAATCACGTTATGTCATGCATACTAAGGTATAAGAGCTCCCTCAAGTTGTTCCAGCCTAGAAACAAATAAAAGGGTATTATATACAAGCCAAAGTCAAATTTTGCATCCTCATAGCGACTTCCACACTCACAACATATTTACACAGAAACATGAGCACACCTCCTCCCCGAGCTCATCACTTACAAAGTCATTTACAAGCACTGGGAATAGTAGGCGTTTCCAGCCTGGCAGGTGCTTCCCGATTGGCAGCAAGTAGCACCAGTCCAGCCAATGCCACCGCACTGTCCCCACTTAGGAGAGCAGTTTCCACTGTTGTTGTTGGCGGTCGTAGTAGGCCTGGCAGTGGTCTGGCCGGCAGTTGTAACCACGCGGGTGGTAGTGGTGGGATTTGTGGATCCGTTCAACTTGCTCTTGACGAAGTTGAGAGCGGCGGTACCGTATTGGCTACCATATCCTTGATGGACGTTTTGGTCACTGCCAGTGCAGCAGTACGGATCCCTGGCATCGCAGTAGGACTGGACCTTGTCGGGTTGTGGGCAAACAAAGCCCGCGGGGCGTGGGGCGAACTATTTATGTTAGAGTTAGCGGGGTGATATCGGGATTTTTCTTGGGGGATCCGTAAAACTTACGCCCTTGGCTGTGCAGCTACCAACGTTGTATGGAGCTCCAGCGGTGAATCTTGGGTCACCCATGAGGATGACTGCCTTGATCTGTTGCAAAGCAGAAGCTTGGATTGGGATGGCAGTGCTGGAAAGACCAATGTTGGTGTCACCGCCTCCGCAGAAAGCATTCTCAGTGATTTGACCTCCCTAACTCCGGTATTAGTATAATTTCAGAACCTCTAACATTATTCTATAACCTACCTGCGAGTATCCAACCAAGACTATCTGTGTCTGTGGGCATCTGGAATTTAAGGAGTTAACGGCGGATGCAACTGCTGCGGTGCCTTGGACAGCAGAGTTGGCATAGCTGATACCGCCACAGCTCGACTGACCACCGCAAGCTGGATAACTGATGGCCGAAGATTGGGCACCAGGGAAAGCCGCAAGAATAGCGTTCACAACGCTACCAGAGGAACCGAATCCGGGTGAAACAGTGGTCTCACGAGCTCCAAAAACGTGGATGTTTGGGCAGCTCTGGCGGGGCTCAAGGACGTAGCCAGAAGCTTGCTGGCCCAGGAGAGCGAGAGTTGCTGCAGTCAAAAGCATCTTGTTATGATATCGATATAGGGTTAAAGTTATATAACAATTATAAATCGAAATCAGTGATATATAATTTCGAGATATCTAGATAAACTTTGCGGGTATCTTCGCTACTGCTTGGTGAAATAGATCTTATAAATGTGGACATCAAGGTCCTTTTTATATTTAGACATTTCCCGTGGGTTTCTGCCAGACGGGTAAGGATGGAAAGGAGCTATGGTACCGGCAACCATCCAGGCTTGACGAACCGTGATCCTCGGATCAAAGTCGCCTCTTCTGCATCAATAAACTGGCAAAATCCCTGGATATTTTGACGTATTCACCCAGCCAATCTACTTACAACTTCCCTTCCGCCGAGGGAAAGAAGCTTGCAAGCAAGCTTTCTACCACGTGTGCCCGGGTGCCCCAGCTTCTGTGCACGGATATTAGGAACATTTCATCCTTTCCGCTTCAGCGTGATGGGCGCGCGGCGTAGGCTCATGCAGAATATATCTGGTTCCATTTTAGCCGGTTCCGTTTATGGACAGGTTATGGGATGAGATTGCCGTGGATTGAACTTAAAAGCTATTATAAATTATAGAAATGGTCAGGCATGTTAACCAAGCGAGGGGTATACAAACGTCGGCGCAGCCTTGGTTATAGTGTATTTAGTATGTAAGAAGCCCGACAACAAGCGCAGTGCATGGAGGCATCGGGTAGGATGTGCGAAATATTTGCGTTGAATGTGTGGGGAAATGGGTGGCTGACCTGGATAGGCCCTGAAAATTTGAGATGGAAATACATCACCGGCCCGGATCCCACTGAAACTACTGCTTGGATTGGTATAGATCGATGGGTATTCTCCATGTATCGGTAAATTTTTGAGGTCGAACCTGCAGTCTGAAACCGGGGCGATTTAGGCATAGTTAGGCTAAACGGCTTTGCATGTACGCCGTTCACGCGCACGGCCGTGGCCACTGACACATACATATCCGACCAGTCAGAGGGTCTTCCCAATTATAAAGTTTAAATATCTTTTGTGTAAAACGCACAGATGGAGATCCGGAGACCGCCAAAAGTATGGGGCTCTGTATCATTTCCCTGTAGCTAGCTTCGCTCTTACGAACTAGAGTGTCAGAACTTCATTACTATGCTTGGCAATTCTCCACAATGAAGAGGCCCAGCCACCAGGTAACTAGGTGGGTACCTATTGACTGAGTTTCTGTGCGAATGTTGCCTTCTAGCACTCTGCATGCAATTGATGTAGACAACTCAACCATGGAAAGCCTGTTCCAGAATATTATCTCTCGTATATATAGATATACCTTATCGGCCAGGCGGGATCATCAAAGCTTTCATACGGCCACGGAAAGATGAGCTTGAGTAAGCTAGGACTTCATCGCTATATTCAGATGCCACAGCTGGGGCCGGATCCGGCGAGTCATTGGATCAAAGGCGGCGTGTGTGAAAGGGATAGAGATCGCGGATGCCCTTTTTGGCTAAATACATAGACTACAAGCCAGCCAGGTTCTTTCTTTCTTTCTTTTTCTTTGGGTTGCTCTAACTTCATCCGAATGCTTTATGCTCAATAGAGATCACACAGAGCGAAGATGAAGCTGGCTACGTACTACTTCGGCTTCCCAATCTGATCAGCCTGATATAATTTATTCTCATGGGGTTTTGCAGGTCTACATCAAGTTTTAATGTTTAACATTTGACATAACATTATACAATCAATTTGCTAATATTGAGCTTGACGTATCTAGAAAACAAAACAAAGGCCAACCTCGAGATCTATCTAATCTTTCCCGGCTTCGATATGCCTACTACGCTTTTCGACTTTCCTAAGTTTTCCAGTTTTCATTGGCTTCTCGATTTTCGCCGCAGGCTTTGGTCCGACACTTGCAGCCGGAATCATCTTCTGGCTTTCGCTGATCCGGGGTAAAACTTCCCCAGCACTTTCTAAGATCTTCAATCTTTTCTCGTCTGAGATGTAAGCCCGGTTTGCTTTGCGAGCGGTTAGAAGCCCAAAGTCTCGCTGCTCAGTCAACGTTTCGAGACAATTCGCTATATCCGCTTTCAACTGTTGCAAACTTCTGGACAGCAATCTCGTTTTTTCCGCAAGAGCATCTGTTGTGATATTTACTGATGATAGATCCGACGCCAATGCGTTGGCCGATGCGACCTCTCCATTTAATGCGGAGACGCTCGATTCTAAACTGTTCACCTCCTTTTGCTGCTGTTCCTTCCTCCATTCGAGCGAGGCTTTCTGAGATTCCAAGGCACGACTCTCCGTCTCCAAGCTTGCTATCTGACGTTCGATAGAGTTGCATGTACTTCGAAGGTTGCTCGCACAAATGGCGCTGCTTTTAGCTTCGTTCGAGTAATTATTCGCGCTTGAATCAAGATCGGATGCATCGCAGACATCTGCGATTGCAAAGCCAATCCCTATACCAGCGGTCAGGATGGTTGTCCATACGGCCCTCTTACGGAGTTTGTGCGCTCTCTAATATCGGTGAAAATAGCCATTAACATTTACGACAGGTCAAATACGAAAATCAATGATGTTTGGGAAAGAGATTAGAACAGTAGCTAGGTAACGGCACTTACATGAGACGCAGCTCTCGCACGTTCTCGATATTCCTCAGCTTCCCTTTTGTAGCTCTCTTGCTGCTCTTCAGCTTCTCGTACCTCTCGTTGTTTTGTCCAGAGTCGAGACCGGTTGGAGGATAGTTCGTCCCTTTTTCTCTCCAGTCGTTTCGACGCCGCGCTTAACTCAGCAGCCGCCTTACTAGCCTCCCTCCTTTTTACTACCAGCTCTGCCGAAGCTGTAGCCTTCTTCTGTTCCACCTGAGCCACTATCACCCGAATGCTCTTCTTCATTGGGTATATGCTTTGGTTTTTAAAGTCCTCGACTCTTCTGGCATGGAGCATGCTGAGATTCAGTACCCGATCACTTGAAGCAATAGACGCGTCGAGACTTCCGATAACGACGTTAAGCTGAGCTGTCAACTTTTTTGTAACAGACTTCTCCGTGCGAAATAAGAGAAGATTCCGCCCCTTCTTCGACTCGGTGATTAGTTTGACGGTGTCAGTTGCGGCATTTCGAAGGGCATCATGGAGGACCCATAGCTCTGCATCAATCGCTTCTGTTGACTCCTCCTCGAGCGTATGCAGGTTTCTGGATGCAAGATCTAATCTCGCCTTCAAGTTGGCGACTTTAGAATGTAAGGACATTCTCAAGAGGATACTAAGCTTGTGGTATCGGATATAAATTAATCAATGCCATTGTTTCTTGGGCGCAGGAGGGATATTAATTCAATTGATAGAAAATTCTGTCGCATCTGAGTGGATGCTGCTTTCTCATACCGAAAGAACAAAGAATAGACTGATTTAAACAAAAAGTATTATCTGAACTAACTGGTCCCTCGCGTATGAAAGGGAAGCAAATTTTGACCGCCCGCCAGACAGTGCAGGCGATTTTCGAAATCATTGAGCCTCACTTTGGAATTCTCAACCCACAATACCGAGTTTGCTCATGCATATTGTGGCTGAAACGGTACATTCGTCATTGATCACACCACAATCCACCGACTACTCAAGTAACTATCGATGGCTACTAGGAACTATCGATATCAGGTTGTGAGGCTTAAAATTCCTCCAGACACGGCTGAAAAGCGTGGACAACCAGTCGCCAAGCCGAAAGAGAGGTGATCTTTAGCCAACCATATCGTGATGGTGACCTTGTGTAACCAGGCTGAGGAAATTCAGCTTAACCTTTGTAAGGCAAATTGCGACCTCGAAAAAGCCACGAGGGGCACTTATGCCGTCCCTTTCGGAAAGCTACCGTGCCGATGATTCGATTTGCAGGCCGAGGCGGCTCGGACCTTCGAACCCAGAGTCTACCCATATCTGTGGTATCATGGATCCTGCAAACAATTGCATGAAATTATGGAGCCTTCATTCTTTGATGGTCTCGATATTTATGTGGCCACGTCCGACTATTCAGAGATAATAGTCATGGCCACGAAGTTATTGTTCTGTCGTGAACTACGGTGTGCTGATCGAAATAGCAACCATCAACCGTTCGCAATTTAAACTTATTCTCGTTTCTCCTGCTCCATCTTCGTTTTCATCAAGGATTAGCATCATCCATAGTCCTTTAAACCCAATAATTCTCGACGATGTCGTCTGAGTTTGGACCTTCCACGGGCGGTACCCAAAGCTCCGCAAATGGAGACCGTCACAAATATATGATCCAAAAATCACTCCCTAAATTAATTCAAAAAATCGCCCAAGAGGCATCAACGAACAATAATTGGGCACCAGCACTTCGAGCTGCCCCAGCTGCAATCTCGGTTATGGCAACATGTCTTGTTGCTTCGACTTCAAAGCTCGCCGGTGCCATTGAAGTTAACCACACTGGCAAGATACCTAGTGGTAAAGAGATTGATCTCCCGTAAGTGTTGCCCTGGACGTTGAGAACCTTGTGAAACGGTCCCAATCGGGACCGGGTCTCAATAAAGTTTCCCTTTTCGGACGTCAATCGATGTTCGTTAACCTTGTGTTACCGTTCCACGGCGAATATATAATAGGCACAAGTATCTGAGCACCAATCTCCAGTACTGCAGCGACCTCGGTCGGATCGCATTTTCTGGGGCCCAGAACTCTATGCATCGGTTACGAGGATATGCGGAATACATGACCGATTCGGATGGGGTGGTTAGTAAACCCCGTTTGATTGCTACCCGCTCGTGCACTCGAAACATAACATGTCCATACATAGATATCTAACATCCTTGAGATGCTCGAGGATGACGAAGCTGCACGGTACAACCTTCGTATGGCCATGGAAGATCTCCAAGAGAATGCGAACCGGTGCAAACGAGAGACATGCTCCATCCAGGGAAAGTTCGAAACGTTACTGGATTTTATCATGGCCCTTCAGAATGCGACAATCGAGAAACAAAGTAAGTTACGGCTTTGAACCCCCAGCACGAAATTTAAAGACGATGGAACGTACGGTCTATAGATCTAAGTGCTGATACTCTCGGTAGATGATACTCAGACCCGTCAAAAGCAGAATAGCGAACGGATTCGCATACGAGATAGGGAACGAGAGGAGCATATCACTCAAATGGAATACTGTCGGAAAGAGATAGAGAGGCTCAAAACGGAGTTCTCTAAGGCGGAGGATGACTGGCGCAAAGCAAAAGAGGTAGTGGAAGGACTTGCTCTGGTCTCTTCTCTCGATACTGTTGCCGATGTGGACGATGAGAGGATCCTTGGAGAGCCAGATGTAAAATACGAAGCCCCAAAAGGTATTTTCCTCACGACACCAGTACTTCGGGGTTTTACAGAGTCAAGCTAACGAGTTAGAATCTGTCGGTTGGGCCGCCGCAATTAAGCATAGAGTCGTCGGGAAATCCAGCACAAGAAAAGCGAATGAGGCCCAAGCCACCTTCGAAGCAAAGCAAGAGCACGAAAGACTACAGAACGCCGAAAGAGCTCGGTACGATCAAAAGCTTGATAAACTACTACAAAAACGGCAGAATGAGCTTAACGTCGCTAAAGAGGAGGCCCAAGAGCGTCTTAAGACCGCACAATCGACCTTTGAAATGGTTCAAGGAAAGCTTCAGCAAGCACAAACAGAGCTTAGCGTGAAGAAGAATCAGCACTTCCAAGCTAAGTTGGACCTAGAAGCCTCACAAGCTGACCTCAAAGCTCTAGCAAACGAAGGAATAGAATTAGTAAGTTCCCACTTGGTTTGAAGCCACCATAGCACACATTGTATGACTGACAAGGGTCAATGATTCATCGATCCTATAGGAAGACATACTTGGTATTATTGAGTCCTCAATCAAATCTCTAAAACAGATGAAGAGGCACATAGATGATATGTGCATGTTCTTCACAGAGGTTTCCACGGACGTTCAAGTCACCATGGATGGCCCAATGCAGATGTTCCTTTCCAAGATTGACAATGCTGCTATTGCGTCAGGAAACAAGAAGGACTCCCGAACGATCGAAAACCTGACCGTGGACAGAGTAAACAAAGGGCAGTTAGTTCAAGCTGCCCTGCGGCTCCAAGGGAAGTTGAGCATTATTGGGGATGTAGCTGGAGTTTACGTCAGCATCAGCAAGTTGTACATCAAACCGGGTATCAATAAGATGGAGGGCTTGACTTATCTGAGTCCATCAGAGTATACCCTTCAGCTCGCTGAATTCAAGGAGTGGTGTAATAATTCAATGGAGGAGATAGAAAGTTTTTCAACCAAGGTAGGGACACCACTGTATTATCGCTAGTGACAACTACTACGTACGTTTATGCTAACACTTGGACCTGGGCTACAGCAAACCAGAATCATGATTGACAGAATGTCTACTGGCGTCCGAGCCATTGCACGCGACACATTAGCTATTGAGGCCCCTTGACCATCCATATACGAAAATGTCGACGTCGAGAACGGAGGGTTCCGTAAATCTTATCCCATATGCATAACTGTCTACTAGGACTAGTTTATATCACATCGGGCTTCCTAATTAGCTAAGCTACTTGAGCATGAGCACTGCATTTTGTCTATCCTAGAACCTAATGCCTTCATAAAAGTACTATGTAATACAATCAAAAGTGATCCTTAGGAAATTTCGAAAATCACGCGGCCCAAAGGCCAAAGAAAGGCCAGTGCTCTCCGGTAAATCGCTACTCGGCCGTTTGGCCTTTTTTCGCAGCGAGGGCCTTCTGTAAATTTGAGTCTTTCGTCTGTTTGATCCACTCGTCATAAGTCCCACCCTTGATTTTCCCCTTGATAACCTCCTTCAAAAGTTCACGAGTGAAGCCAACAAAATTGTGTCGCCGGAGCTCATTTTCCGCCTCCCAGTCCTTCCTCTTTGCCTCCTCCCGGGCTAGCATTTCTTCGTCCCCAATTTCGACGGCCTTCACCCGAAGATCTTGGACTACGGCCATCAGATTAAATCTGATCTCATCGATAGGATAGCGTTCTATGCGTCTATGGATGACAGGAATAACCTTGTCGCAGAACTCGTCCTGAGTACACGGACCGTGCGCGATAGGTGCAGGCTGCAGACCATCGATTTCGTACAGGACGCCATTGACAGGGGTGTAGGCGATGAAATGGTAAAGGTCGTCTTCCTCTGTTGCATGTCGAGCGCCTTCGTCGACGAATGGACTGGAGCGGGAGAAGGAATTATGAACGTCACGTATCAGATCTAGGGTAGTTAACTCGTAAGCTTCGGTCATACAACCCGGGATTTTTCGACCAATCGGTGACCCCGAAATGTGGGCTAAATATTGGGCTGACCTGAATTAGATAATGCCTCTCCGCGAAGCTATGAACATGGATTAGTAATAGTCTCATTTAATATTTAGTACATGAGTTATAAATGAACTCACATCGGACGGGAAGCCATCGGTGAACTCTTTGAATTCTCGTAGGGAGTCGCCAATGTCCAGTTGCTCCTTGTCGGCATTGAGGAGGACCGACAGGATCGCCTGAGTAGCGCACGCGTTCTGAATGGTCTGGTTGGCGAAGAACATGTGATTTGGGGCATCCATGTCGTGGCTGCCGTCCATCGGAGCCTCAGATCTATTCTTGCCCATCTGATATTTGAAAAGGAAGATTACTCCATAAACTGGCCTGAGCGTTTCAAAAGCATGTAAGAATTAGCATCGCCTCAATGTTTCGTCCCAAATGTCAAGTGAACCGTGTATCATGGCATAAATGCCGACAAGGACGATCGCCGCAGGGCATCTGGGATTCGTACGATAATTCCCTAAGCCAATTGGCTTCCAATGCTATCAATTCCTCGAACTGTACGCCCTGAACCCCGAGGCTCTCGATCAAGTATGTGAACACACCCTAAAATCGGACACCGGCCCCAGGCCCACTCGTCAGCCCGGTCAGAATCATGCCACATGGCGAGACAGCATTTTAAAAAAAATCTTTAAAACAAAAGTAAGCGAAGAAGTGCTACCAGAGAAGGATCGGCTCCAGTGCCCGGTGCTTCGCCCCTATAGGACCAGTTCTCGAAACCGGCCCTGGTAGATGGAGCAACTGTATCGCCTCCTGCAAGCTCTATGCCGTTTTGGCACATGGTTTTTCTGATCCAACATCTAGCACGGAATCAAAGGCGCAGTCGACCGACCCGAATCGATGGAACATACGGCAAGGTTGTGGGTTAACATACAGCATCGGATTCGATGGTGTGCCAACCACCCGACTCAGCCATGTTGATAGGCTGTCCTTCAGTCTCTGCCGCCCAAAGCCCTCGGCGAAAGAATAATGACGGGTCGAATGCCCCTCTCACTCGGCCGACTCGCTGGAAGGCTTCAAACAGTTCTCGATATAGAAGCCGGTGGTCCGTCGATCTAGGCTATCGCTTGCCGGGTGGTGGATGGATGTCGCGTAGTAATAGTTGGTTATAGAAGATTGTTCGGATGCATGTTCTGGCGGGCGTTGGTCTTGGCGCCGGCTTTCGCTTTTTAACGTTAAGCTTTCTGTCCCAACCACGCCACAAAGTCGACAGATGGCTTTCGCGTTCCGTTCCTGCTTATTCGTCGTCTATTTTTGCCTGCTATTATGTAATAATCGATTGGACACATATTTAGGTCTCTCACACGATACCCACCAGGCGTGCATGCGGCGAGCGTCTATTTCGTCCAATTGCCTTCAACGGTTTTTTTTTTTTTTTTTTTTTTTTATACTCTGCAGCAAGTTTTCTACTCAACGTCTACGGAATACTGCTACTAGTAATAATACTATTTTATCTGGCTGCCTGCGGCCGGATTCGATACATCATTTTATTCACAATTGTGGAGAATATCCACTTTTCGAAACTTCAAGCGAAAAGCACCCAAAATTTACCCGAAGACCGTTTGGACAAACCTTTTAACTCCGCTGTAGGACATGTTCGAATTCAGACTGCAGAATGCATGGGTCCCCCCAAAGGAACCATCATGGGACTCCAAGGAAGTGTTCCTGGCCTGGAGATTCGTCCCAATCGACCTGAACCACCGTACCTGAGCGCCCCCAATATCAAGATTCCCTGTGTCCCGGGATTCTATCGGCATCGACGTAACCCTTGATGCCAAGTATCAGTACAAGCCAAACTTGTCAATTTAGACTCGTGGAAACCGATCCAACTCTTTCTACCTCTCTCACCTGATACCCTGTCCCCACAGTTGCAATCAACCTACCCCAGACTTACGGGTGGAGATATGTCAATACCAGTAGGGATGCGAGTTGTCGGCAAAAAATCAGATACGCCTCAAACCGGAGCCGCTTTCTAGGCAATAGACGTCGACCCCTCAACTAAAAGCAGTCTTCTGATCTGCCTTAGCCATACAAAAAACGTGATCTTGCAGCCCGTACGACTGAGACTGAGCCGGCTAATTGTAATCGCTGCGTGTATACGGACTTTTAACCCGTCATACAGCACATCGGAGCCAGTGCGTGATTTCATCATGTGGGAGTTTTCTCAACTGTCCCGTACATGGAATCGTGGAATGGGAGGAGGCTCGGAACGTCGATGGCCTTGTGCCGGAAACCTTGAATCCGTGAACTAGTATTCTTCGACCGTTATCCCAGAGATCCCGGTCATATATTCCTAGAACAGACGGGCATAGAGTTCTATGCACGTACATTTTGGGAAATATTAATAGATGTCAATATCAGAGTTCATTAAGACCCATCCAGACGGTCCAGAAATGCGGCACGGATCTGAGGGTTGGGGAAAGGGGCTGCTGGTTGGTGGAACGTTAGCCGCCTTTTGTTGGTGGCTGCAGATATGCATATCGACTTCGAAGCTTCACGTGGAGCTAGCTTGAGCTTGATAGCTATCGGGGTCGGGGTTTGGCTGTCCAGGCAATACACGCCGTACGCCGACGGTAAGTCGAAGACGACTTTCGAGCCGCCTTGGTCGCCTTTCCCTACGCCTTTCTCTATATTTAGCTGTAGTTTCTGCATGTTCAAATGCGAAATCTTTGGCCCTTTTCAGCCTGCCCTTTTCAGCCCTTCACCCGATGCACTTTACAGCGGAAGCGGGAGGATTGATATCTGTCTGAAGCTAACTAACTCCGTCCGAAAAGAAAAATCTCCACTCTTCGGATGCTCCTTCGATATCCCAATGAAGTGTTCTGCATGCTTCGCTGCACATTTAAATCAAGGAAACTTTAGTACCGGTACTTAAGTACCTACTTGTTTGGGGCAAGGTGCAGCCACACACTGTTCAGAACAAATCTTAGACCCAGGCTCCAAGTTCACGGGTAGAATCTTAAATTTCGCGGAATCAGACATGAAATGAGTAGATGATTGAAATACTCAGAAATACGGTGCCACAAGGAAAGAACAACTTCGAGCCTCCTGCTCGCCTGGCAAAGTCTTTGCTTACTCTGCTGCCTGTCACCCAAAATCAACACGTTTCTATATGAATAATACAAATCCTGAAACCACAGCTGTACAGGTACGCAGCGCAGCAATGGATCTGTGCTTCCAGGGCCGCATGTATGTACCCATATATATGGATGTCAGGATTATCTAGCCGCCTGGCGGTCAGATCTGTCTCGAAGTTGCGATAGGAACGCACAAAACCGCATGGAAATTTTCTAGGGTTGTGGAGCTTGCTCGCTGCATGGCAAGTCTGTGCCTCTCGTTCGCAGATTGCAGAAGAACATGTGATATCTGTCTTGTATACATGAAGAAAAAGGCGTTGCAAGAAGCCAGCCCAGTAGAAAGTACAGGAGGAATCTAACATGGACAATGATGAAATCTATTGCACAAATACTAAGGGTAAATTTTTTTTTGAGAATCGTTGAAGAAAACTTTCGAAGAGAGTACAAGTATATACTTTAGCAGCTCAAATATCCCGGGCACAGATACTAGATCAATTGCGGCCATGACCACGATAACGCCAAATCGCATGCAAAAGAAACCAAGAACCAGCTTACTCCAACAGGGGATACTCGCACAACAAAATGTGTAAGGGGGGAGAAACAGCATAACAGCCTCGGTAAGCATAAGTGGTATAGTGAGATCTTGTAATAAGGAATTCAAGTAGAAAAATCAAAGCAGAAAAAAAAAAAAAAAAAAAAAAAAAAAAAAAAAAAAAAAAAAGGACGCCTGGCAGCACCTTTGCCTTCAATCGTCAGCAGGCTTAGTCGTGTTCCAAAGAAAGGGCAACCGTACCAGAAGTTCGACGGTACGGCCGCGTGTTCCTGTCCTGAAGAGGCACGGAAGTCCAGCGCAGCGCAGCGGCTTTGTGGCAAAGATAAAAATCCGGAACCAACACAATTCGAAAGCAAATTCAATCCAGATAAGATATTGACAATATCCCAGCTTTTAATCCTCCTCTTAAGCTCAAAATCAACGATATGGGGTATGTTAAAAGCAAATACGAAAGGCTTGGAGAAAACAAAAAGGTACACTATACATCGAATAGCAAGTGGAAACAAAAAAAGTGACAAAGAAGACTATAAGGCGCCGAAGTAAAGCGTCGTGTGGTATCTGGACGTTAGACTCAAGCCTGATGCAATGCAAGGCAAAGTCGAGGCGATAGCACCCTCCGCTACCACAGTGCCGCCCCAATGTGATATGTGTGGGGATTTCCGTGGAGAAATGTAACGCCCCTTAGGCATCAGGCTAATTGACCTTTGTTGTGGAGACATTGAGTGGAACCTCAAGGATATGAGGGCTGGTTTTCGGCCCTTGAGTAATCGGGAGATGTCTCAGACATCTTACCTCCAGCAGTACAGATCTTGAACACAAGTCATTACAACCACATGTATTCAGGTGAACTGGCAGAGCTTGCTGAGTTCAGGATCATTGATTGTTGTACATTGTTGCAGAAGAACTCGTACTCGCCCTATTGTTGTCTCTGATGAATTAGTATATATCCAATATTTTTATCCGGCCGAGACCGTTCAATAGGGGAGAAGTGGCTCACGAACGACGGATCCATTTCACTGTGGCCTCTAGGTTGCATGACCTGACGAGTGGCGAATGGATACTGATACTGCGCGCTTTGGTAGGGTGCTTGCACTGGAGTATGCGCTGGCGATGGCGTCGTATTGTAATTCGAATACTGTTTGAATTGGTCGAATGTTCTCGACTCGTCATAAGGTGACCACTGTGCAGCGGTTTCATTCATAACAATCTCGAAATCGATTTGAGCCTCGTATAACCTGCTAGCCTCAGGGTCAAACTCATCGATGTGTCTGGTGATCCAGCCGTGCCTGCTCCTATATCTCATGACCTGGTCCATTGGGAACTGTAGGCAGTCGAGCTGCCGGTTGTAATCGACATTGTAGTCTGAAAGGAGCATGGATGGGTGTAGCAGGGCCGCGTGGTTCCTTTGATGTCGTATGTGGCGGTGAATCTGTTCAATAGGTCCGAGGCATAGAGCGCCGAAGTACGCAGAGTCGACGGCCGGGAAGAGTGGCTCGATTGCTAGTAATAATCCGTAGAAGTTCGCCAAGAATACCATAACCATAGGATCGGATTTCGCTCGTCTTAGGAACGATAGGGGAAGGAAAAACAACCACGATGCTAACGGGTGGATCATCAGGTATTCGTGGTCATGATTTGACATTGGCAATTGCGCTTCTAGGTTGTTCAGGAAAGAGAACAGAGTGCTCAGTGCTTGTTGTTCCACGGGTTTGTTCACCGCTTCGATCTCCAGAAATTCGAGTGATGCCCTAGCATTCGCAACTATCTGTCGTTGTTCTGTTAGACTCGGCCTTGTTGAAAATGTTCCCCCGGAGTTTGCATCCTCAAGACTGGCAATGAACTCGCTGAACTCGCTTTCGTGTTTCCAGGTTTGCATCGACTGAATTATTATGGTTGTCCCTTCCATAAGCGTCTTCCACGCGGTCCTGGGTAAGAAATCAGCATTTGCGCCTTCAAAATAGTACGGGGCCGCGGGGTCATCTTTACCAGTCCGAAGCCTGCCAGGAGAGCAGCACAGACGCGGCGAGGCAAGCATCTGCATTTGACCTCGAAAATCTGCTCAACTCATCCTGTAAACCCTTCATTGCTACTCCTCCATGCTGGAAAGAAACTTGTCGGCTCTCCGCAGTGCTGGAAACCGAGGCTAGGTGTGCCGCTGATAAAGATAGTATGGCTTCCATGACGAACTCGTGGCGAACAGCTAATCTTAAAAACTTAAGCCTGTAACAAAACTCGAGTCAGTTTTCTTCGAACACCCAGTATAAAGACCTGGCGGTTGCATTTGGGCCAGAATTCGCTTACAGTGGGATTTCTCGAGCCCAAACTCTGTACAAAATCGGGTCTGCCATCTGCATGTGAGATGCTATTCGGGAAATGTCATGGAGCAGTCGCATATCTTGAGAGGATCTCGGCCTCACTGTATGGGCGTCATAGGGTGAGAGGTGGGTTGTGCTTCGTAGCATGGGAACTTGGGATCGTCTCCATAAGTCCTGCCCCATGTATTCAGGGGAAACTGGTGTCGATGGTGGTAGTGAATTACTATCGTCTGATGGTGGCGGCGCATCCATATAATCACAGCGGACATTATGCTTGGTGCAGTTTCGGCTAACAGCAAGAGGCTAAATTAGCAAGAACGATCAATGAAGAGCCTCATAATCGAAGCAAATCATGGTTGAGAAGGGCTCTCAAATACCATTGCGGAAAGGTCTCATCACATCGAATATGCCTTCGTTTACAGGTTTTACAACCCTTACGCGATTTCGTGTGGCTCTTTCGAGAAGGGTTTTGACCACCCATGGCTGCAAGATTCGAGGGCACCGGCGTGACAGACGTCAAATCGATCGAAGAAACGTTTAAACTGCGAGGGAGATATATCGTCCTGGGAGAATGAAGGTATAAGACCTATATAGGCGTATCAATGACGTTTGATAGAGGAAGTTTCGACAAATAAGATTAAAGGTGGAGGTGGTCTTTATCAAATAAGGGTGTATGCAAACGAGGGCCTGTCAAGTATTTAAAGAGAGTGTAAGATGTCAAGTAAGGTGAGACCTGTGGGTCCAAGCTTGGAGTTGCGATGTGCGAAAGTCGAGTAGTTATATAAAATTTTCCGTGACCCTTTTCAAGCCTACCGAACGGCAAGTGGCGAAGCTATCTGCTTCTCCTTTGCTTTGAAGGTAGTAGCTTCTTATTTCGTAGTCATATTCAAAGCTATCCTGTCAGTTCTGTTCCGCAGTACATATAAGATAGAGCCTGAGGGGAAGGACCAAGGATTGAAAGACAGAGGGCCGTCTTTGTCGAGGATGTATGCATGTGGGGGACAATGCTGTTGCATCATCTGTAATGTCAAGATAAATGTACTGTACTCCAGCAGAACTACGCCGCCGGTTACTACTGCTCTTTGGATAGATCATGTTTGATATAGGGTGTGTGAAGTTGCTTTTTAGGAACGGTTCTTTTTCGTGAAGTGAATGAACAGACTTTCGACGGGACCCCAAGATCTCCACTCGGACGACGGACGGCGCTGCAGTCCCACTTCTGGCATATGGCACCAAGGACCTCTGCAATGTGGCCAGAGGCTTGTCATGTCAGAGCTGGGTAAAAAAAATAAATATTATCACTGATCTCTTTTGACCCCGGCACACGCAAGATTTAGAACCGTTTTCTTGGAGAGAAACAATTCTGGTCCTGCAGGCACTAAGGTTAACCACACCACATCAAACCAGCATGTGTGGCCTGCTGCTTGGGCATGGGTGGGACGCTGCATGGTTTGTCAGGACAGGGGCCCGCACCAAATCATAGGGCGGCGGTGCACACTGTTCCGTTCCAAAGCATGTTTTTTTGGATTGTCGGTTGTTTATAGGTTTGGAGGCCTAAATCACCAATATTTCAGGGCCATGGGAGAGATGTGAAGGGTAAAGTTCGAAGAGGCGGGTTTTCAACGAACAGGGTAGCGAAAGCATGACTTTGCCGCGGAAGCTCATACATAGCTCAGGTCGCATCTGACAAAAAAGAAGGGGATTCCGGCCTGCCCTGGAGAGCGATTTCCATCATTCCATGACTCGGTTGCTATCTTTGTCGAGCAAGTTTTGTCATTGCTGCTCTCCGGCGGCCATTCACTCGCCAGATTCTACTCTCAGTTCCACTTATCGCAAATACCTCCGGATGAGGAATTTCCCAAGCGGCCGGGCGAGGGGCCCTTCCTTAGTTCGAACCGTATGACATTTCAGAGGCGTAATTCCGGGAAGCTGACCTGATCATTCGAACATCTCCTGGGGGGAATATTGTTAGCAATGCCTGGGGGGGGCTCACCTCAGGGATCCTGCATGCTGTAAATCGACGATGCATCGACTCATTCTTTCAGGGATTGGCTGGTATTCTTGAGATGCAACGCTGGGGGGAATCTCGTCGGGAAGGTCTGCTCTTGACTCGAAGCCCAATTGAGGTTGCGTAGCGACGCACCGATCGAGTATCAATCCCGTATGACGACGTCCATCTTGATAGAGGCGGCGACTCGACCGAAGACGTGCAGCAAGACGACGCGTCAACCCCCTTTCGAATATCGAGGTGTCTTACGATGCCATCAATGTTCCGGCCCATGGAGCTATATTCGTCAGCGACGAACGAGGTCGAAGGGGTACCAGGCTATGACACTGATATCCACTTGGCGATGCATCCGTGGAGTTCCCAAACACCCAGGTTGCGACTTTGTACCATTGCCGATTCAATGCATGCTGTGCCGATAGATCGCTTCGGATGAGCCTCCATGATATCCACCAGTCACCCTTGCCACCGGGAACAATTTGCGGTCAGATCATCCAGGGTTCCAGAACAAGCA
The DNA here is from genome assembly GCA_036971245.1 of Arthrobotrys sphaeroides. Taxonomy (NCBI): domain Eukaryota; kingdom Fungi; phylum Ascomycota; class Orbiliomycetes; order Orbiliales; family Orbiliaceae; genus Arthrobotrys; species Arthrobotrys sphaeroides. The sequence goes on along the minus strand of JAJTTW010000009.1, from coordinate 114,297 downwards.
AGCGTGGAGAGTGCCCGGGAAAGGGCTTGGCTGACCTTCCCGAGAGGCTGAGGCTCTCACGATCCAACAACACCAGAAATAGAATTGAATGTCGACAGTTCCTCATATAGCGATAGACAAGTTTCGAATTTGGTAAGCTGTGACTTCAGGAAAGTACGGTGAAGATTCTAAGCAACTCGAAACGGCAAGTCGGGAACAAGTTCATGAATCTTCCAAATCTCCCAAAATCTCGCCTAAACCCGGCTCCCCTGTCGACGTTGACTGCAGATTAGAGAGGCCGAGGGAAACTTGCTCGAAGTGTCAATGGATCACGGGGATTATACCCGGATTGGCGATGGCCCCGGACTCTGAATCCCCACTCGCAGTTTTGCTTCTGATTGAGAGAGCCTGCGCTTGAGGGCCTCATGTTCTCCTTCTACCTTCGAATTAGCTGTCAGCTCTGATACACGATCAAGCGCGCACCCAGTGATGCGCTTTTGGGCTGAGGCTTTGCAATTGCCCTGCTTGTACGACATCTCCATGTGCCATATACATGATGTAGAAGCAACGCTGGCGACAATCCCTCTAAAATTACGTTTGGGAATACGAGCAAGAGATGGCAGAGTGGTCAATGCTCTTAGCATGATACGGATCGCAATGCAGGAACTTGGCCCGGACCGGGCTCTGGACGCTTGAAATAGCACGGAAAGCTTCCGTGAAGTGGCTGCGTAATAATAATCTTGCGGGCCTGTCGAAGAATCACACTGCGCATGCACAGCAACACAACCGTCAATTCTGCAGCGAGGGTGTACATGTTCCAGTCAGATCTCGATGCTGGGACCGATGCTGCTGGATGACTAACTAATCTCCGTATCTAGCTATCTGAGCCTCAGGGCCCGTCCCACTATCGTCGGAACCGGCAGTCGCATAGATAATGGCGTAATGTACTTGCTACGCAAGTCTGCATGAGCTACGAGCCGGCGGGATCGGGATTTCGAAACAGCAGTGCAAACAGCAGGCATTAACTCGTATAATTCTGCTCGATTCGTTCGGATCTCCAGCTTGGTAAGTGAATCGTCATGTCTATAGCGATGAGCTCGAAGGGACTACATCATATATTTCGGAGCCCTGCATATGTTTGCGTGTTTGAAGTCGACGGCACTGCAAGTACTACACCTACCCTAGGATCTCACATGACGGCTACGTAGGTGATTGTACAACTGTGCAATCGTGTATCGGAACTTATCCTTGTACCCGACATTCTGCAGACTAAGCCTATCGATATAGAAACTCTCCTAATATTAGTTCTGACACTAAATTCGAGTTCCTTCACACGGTTAGGAAGTTTTCTGCGATAAGCTGGAAACGCGAACGGTTTGCTGAACCGGTCTATATCATGCAATCTGCTAATTTTAACTTCAGGGCAGCGATATCTGACAACTCAACCCGCTTTTTTTTTATCTGCTTATTGGGGCTGCCCTGGCAATCGAACGGGGATTTGATTCACAATGGTGATTCCACGAGAACCGTCTCGCTGGTACAATGGTTTCGACTAAATGACCTCCCGGATTCGATAGACACCACGAGACCCTTTGTTACGACGCAAATGCGGCTCAGGTGTGGGAGCTTAACAATCGCAAGTCTTCGACACTAGCGACCGAACACCGACGCTTTCCTACCTAGGCCCAGCTAGCCCTAAAAAGGTTAAGCAGTGGGTATGGCTGGAGGTAGTATCGTGCATTGAGACTTAGCGGCCATACCCGTGCGCGGTCTCTTCCCGGTCCTTAGCGGGGCTACTCAGGCCCGCAATATCGAAGTGAAGAACAAAAGCGTCGGACTGCCATTCCGCCATCGTGGGATACAACAACTGCAAATGGTCCAACTATATTAACTAGAGCGCCCAAGTTCCATACTAGGTATCCGTAGCACAGCAGCAACTAGTGCATATACAGTCCAGCGAGAACGGTTGATCATCTAGCATGAAACGTCGAACACAACTAGAAATGAAGTTCGACCTAGACGACAGAAATTCTGCACCACTCTCCTTTTACTATTCGAGAGCATGCACGTGCACTGCGGCTGGTGTGCAAGTGGGACCTCGCAATTCTCGTTGACGGCTGTCAACCCTCTTTAGGGGGGTTTGCGAACTCGTTGTTCTCAAGTGGGGCACCTGGAATTCTCACCTGATGTTCAGCTCTCAAGAAAATATCACGAATTTTTCCGGTTCAACGGTTCCTGCCTAAAAATTGACTGAATCTTAATGCTCCTTTGACGCCCGGCTTTATTAGTGCAGGTTAGTTGATAAGTCAAGCGAATCGGGATGTCACCCTCACCCGTCTGGCTTCTTCTTCCTCCCTTGGTTGAAAGCTGGAAAACTAATGCAACCAAGTACCGGCTCAAGACGTAATTGGACGAGGACCTCGTATTCGTCTGTTATTTCCCACATTACAACACTGAAGAAATTGATCGCAAAGAGGAAAAAAAAAAAAAAGAGAGAGAGAGAGACAAAGCTTCGGAGTGCCCTTGGTCGAGAAGAAATAACGCAAAGAACCGAACGGACCGGTTTCTTTCTATCCGGCGTTTTCCCGTAGCATTCAATCGCGAAGCCCAAGTCAAAATTTGTGTTGGAGGTGAAGTTGAAAAGTTGGTGGCTAGTAAAGAACTGACGCAAGGTCCGCCAACCTACACACCAAATGGCAAATCCGCAGCCAACGTCGCAACTTCATAGGAGGGGTAAATCTAGAATTCCATGGCTGCTAGTTTCTAGGCTCAAAGCCACGGTGCACGCTCAAGCGTATGATCGACGGTGCATATTTGGTTCTTCGGACTCGCAGCATTTCCGTCATATCGATGCAATAGGATAAAGCATCCCAGCTATCCCACGATCCTCGAGAACGCGGTCGAGCTGATCATTGAAGAGCACTGACCCCTCATAGCTAAGTGAGTTTGCATCCAAGGTCTCACTCGTCGGGAGCTTATTGGCTCTCGCAGGTGGAGGGACCGGGTGTGCATCCACATGCATGTTCCGTGCATCCTTCCAGAAGGATTCTTGCAGCTGTCGATATCGTCCTTCGACTGCTGTGTGCGTGTGGCGCGCAATACCCACTTTTTGTCAAGATGTAATTTATTATTTATCATCACGTCGAGAAATAGACCTTCTCGAACAATTTCCTCGTGTTCCATGCAGCCGCATCTTGATTTTGATTTGGGGAGCACTTAGGCTAATTGCCAACGGTCTGTGCGCTCGTCAACCAATTGGGTGAGCTTGGTCTCAGACTCGACCTTTTCTAGAAGCCTTCCATGCCGCAAAAACGAGGTGCAGCTGCATTCCCAAGGGAAAAGATGTCGGGACGCTGCTTTGGGCAATGCTCCCTCTCGCGTATTGTACCGAGACGTACCGGTACAAGGGCAGCCTGTCTATTGCTTGTCAACCTCTCGACTCGTCGGTTCCCTTTTTTTGTTTTCCCTGCGAAATTAAAGGTTTTTCACCGCTTGCACCAACGGCTGCATTTCCACGTTACATACAGGTCCATATACTAAAGCACAGTAATAAGTTGTCTCCACATCTGGGTACTTAGTGCATTCGCTGGGGTACCCTTATCTCACCGCATGGATCGGACGTGTCGAAGAAAAGAGAACGTCAACCGGCAGACACACACGACTATTTTGAGAAGGGCACATGCATCGAACATTCGCGGCGTTCCGCACCATCGCTCGATCGCGCTCTTAGGAGGAGGTTGGCATCGAAAGCGGTAGAACTTGACATCGATTTCCATCACTCACGTCATGAGAGTTAAGACAAAATGTGGGGCGTTCATTGGCACGGTTGAATTCAAGATGTCAGATCCACTCGGGATCCTCACGAACCTGGGCTCCAGCAAATTTCTGGCCCGCTTTAACTCACGCACGGTTGTATCTCTCGAGTGAAAAGGGTCAGCTCTTCCGCACGACTTCCCCATTTTGCTGTCCCGCCGCTTTGTTACGTAGGCATTTCGTACCAACGAGGAGGAACCTTGTCGAGCTATACTCACATCGTCTTGAAAGCAACCAAATCCGCGGAACTTTTGATATGCAGCCTAACTTATTGCAGGAGATTTGCAGCAGGGATCATGCTTTATGGGACTGCCAAAGAGGATTTTGAGCGTTATCTGCCCGATACACTGCAGCCCCCTTTAAGCCCCCAACCAAAGTGCCAGTGCATGGATCTCTCTTGGGAGTTCACTAAACATTTACCCCATCACCAAACTCCGTGCACACGCTCCGCAGCGCAGCCCGTGTTGCACAATACGACCCACCAAGCTGACCCGAAATGGTTCTCGGAGCTCAAGCCATCTTCGCTCTCTGCGGCTCAACTTCGGAATACCCCATCTTCCGAGTTTCTTTTCGCTGCCGTTGTCTCGCCTGAGTAGAGATACTTGCCCGGGTTTTACTCTAACTTTTGAGCTCGGAAGGTCCTATTCCGAAAATCTAGTGAATGATGAGCCTTTAACCCGCAGGATTGAGGGGTTTCTAAGCACTTAGCTAGCTAGGCGTTTACGTAGGCGTCGCTGAAGGCCGCTCAACCCCGTCGACTTCCACAGACCAATGTGGCCTGCCAAACCCGATTAACTTAAGCCGTTTAACCGAACTACTCCTACATCGGGTCTTGTTAGCGCCTTTGGCCTGGCTAAAGGGTCTCCCGAAGTTAACGACGTACCCAGTGGGATATGGCACAGCCGTATGTAGACTTTGCACGGACTCTGATACCGCTTGGGGCCCCGCCATGTAGACCTTCAATCTATATTGTGTCTGGTAAATGATCTTCCCTAGGATTTATTAGCCTAAGAAAATATTTGGGGGTTTATGCATTTGATCGACTTGACTGGATCCTTTACATGCATGGTGAGAGAATAACATCGGCTTCTGCATGTTCATGCAAGCTGTGGGTTGTGCAGATGCTGCGCAGTATGCCGTGCCAACATGATAGCCAGACCTTTCCGTGACATCGGATGAATAACGGTCGGGAATATGCTTTGCGGACCCATAAGGCATGGTTTCCCAGTCCAAAGCCCCTTCATTAACATACTATCTTATTCGTAGATCAATAAGTGTCCCTCTGGCAAAACGCGGGACGTTTTGAACCGTTTTATTGATATATCGCGCGACTTGTATATGTACCTATACAGTGTCCAAGTCCGCCGTGCCATGCTAATTCCGAAAAACTCTTCACTTCACCTCGTATTTGAGAAGATGGCTTGGTTTATCGGAAGAATTGTTTAACTGACTCGTAGTGATCCTGAATTTGCCCTCCTTTACGACGTCTAACATCATTCGATTCACGGAAGAATTCTGCCTATGTAACAAAACGGCGAAGCCTTCCAGCCTCAAACATGGTTATTTTCAGAATCTGGCACGAAAACTCTCGCGCACTGACGATGACTGCCTTTATGGAGGACGCCGTCGCGTACGCCAGACACTTCTAGGGAATCTACGGGTGTACTCGAGTACTTGCGATTGGTTAGGAAAGCCGAAGCTATAGATAAGGTATCTAGAAACCAAAACACAAATTCAACGTTGCAAAACTTATGTCCCTGGGCCCTGTGCTGGGGGTAAAACCGGGTTCTAGGGTCAATGCGGCAGCGGCACATGGCTAATAAGTAGCCGCAAAACGTTGGGTCCTGCCGCATCTGCGCGGTTGAGGTGGCTGGCAAAATCGTCGCACGAGGATTACCTCAACAATTGCGAGAGGTCTTAAGTATCTTCCAGATTTCAAATTCCCACGAATCCAAAATTTTCAGGGTAAACCGAAGTCCAAAAAAAAAAAAAAAAAAAAAACCCTGGGAGATTGATGCGGGACAGACCATGCCCAATCTATCCCAGAACCTCAGCATAAACCCTATTATTGGAACCGCTCTCGTATTTTATGCCCTGTTAATCCGGCTCAGTCTTAGTATATTAGCTAAGCCACTCTAAAACTATTTACAACGGACAACACAATTGCTCGCCCAAGAGCCTCTAAATCTTGGGCCAAGGGGAACAAATTGAATCTGACAATTCAATATCTCCTCTGACATTTATATTTGGAGGTTCAGTGGAGCGAAGTTTGAGTATTCTTGTATTGGCGCCGTAACCGCAGATCGAAATGCAAGATTTAGGCTAGATAGTACTATCGTTTGCGAACGTGATTGGTGTGCCCTATTATAGGCTTGTTCTTGACCTCGTATACCCGCCACACCTCCCCATTGTGCACCTGGCCGTAGTGACCGCGGGCGGCCGCATGGAATCCCTCTACCCGATTATCGTTTCCCAAATCTTTGCACCGGGCTCAAGGCTATGTCTTCCATTCCCCACTTCCCCAACACTTCCACCCGTGGTGGGATCGAATCGTGGTTTTCGCTGACTACTTACACACGCGCACAGTTAAGATTAGGAAAGAACTGTGCCTAAAGCCTCCACGTGTACCCAAAAGAACGGCTCGGGCCTAAATATAACATAACTAATTTTATTCCAGCCTGCTCTGGTTTATCTAAATTTGTCTGGAGATTTAAAATTCTCGGACGTATTATACTGGTGCCTTGGAAGCGGATCTGACACCGAGAAACTTAGGCAAGCTTCCAAGCTATCTCGCGACTCTTTAGATGCTTCAAGTAAGTATATATAGGTATCTTAGTAATATCAAACGGGAGTTGCAACGTTGGTGACAAAATCTTACTAGTGTCCCCCGGATCATCGTCGCCCACGGCACGGAGGATACATGGGGTTGAAAGTGTGACTAGCTTTTTAAACTCCGTCAACCCGTTACATAGTCGACACTTGTGCATTCAGTGAATTGATACCGGGTCACAGCACCATACCCCCGACACAAGTACCCAGGTCGGCTCCACCTCAGTAGCTTTAGAAACATAATCTTTACACGGACGAGGTAGGCTCACGGCAAGCAAGTGGCTAGCATCCGATCCGAGGAAACAATTGGTCGGGAGATCGCGGGTGGGTCCACGTTCTCTTTCTTATCCTCGAGTCAACGATTGCGCCTTCGCAACGGAAAACCCCTCCCCTCTCGTCTAGATATTCCCCATTCGCTGCCCACCGAAGTCTAATGTCCCAATTTCAAATCCGTTAATATCACGCAGGCATTTACTCGAGTAATTCCATCGTCCAGGGATCGGTCCGCTGTTCCCCAACCTTGTACGGGCTGCATGTGCCAACTGTCATTTGCCTCCAGGCAATCACTTCCAGTGTCTATCTAGCTCCCTCGAAGCTTGCTGGTCACTTCCCGTTGTTCCGCAGCATGGGAGGCCAATTGATGCAGGTCAGTCACCTTCACCACGCAAGCCGAAGTTAGCGAGCCGCACGAGCTGCAGCTAGGCAGTCTCCGCTATCTTTCGCCTCCATGGTGGAGTTTTCAAATTCATGGCATTAATTAGGGTATTTATAGAAGCCTCATGATCAGTATAAAGTTTGGATCTAGGAGATAGAAGGCCCACAAAGAATCCTTAGTGAACAACTAAGTAAGTAGCTATAAAATTTGATTCCACTGGAAAGTTGGTGGATTCGCCGCGATTCTGATATGACCGTATGAGGGGCATGAGTATACTTCGAAACTATAGGTCGCTCTTTTATTAAGGAAGCTTAAAGAACGCCTCTGGAAGATTTTGGGGGCTTTTTGAAATTGAGGATTGTTGCAGAAAGTGTGGTTCAAGCTCTATACCCTATCAACCGCAAACCATGGGTGCCATGTCACAGAACTCGTGTGAACCGGTGCTCCAGTTCATTCAAGGTCACCCTTTCTGGTTTAGCAAGGACCCACACCTATAGCTTGACGAGACATTTTCTTGCATGGTCGATCACAAGCGGCTCTGTCGGAAAGAGAAATGGTGCTATAGTAGCCCTATGCCCATGTCAATATCTATTTCCTCGGCCACTTCACCCCACACTGAGAGTTCCAACTTTCAGGTTTTTCGTCAACCACTGCACTCCATAAAATCCTCCAAAGCTTGCAGAATTGGGCTTCGGTAACCCGCACAAAAAGTGGAGTCCTTTGAGCAAATAGCCTATTGGTTCCTTTCCCGTCTCTCGGTCCTCCTTCAGTGATCTTACGTGGACCACCTCCACCGCTTGGCTCCGTTCTTTGCTGCGGTATTGGTGTATTCCGCTTTTCCTTCCCCAGACTTTCCCTTCCCCCCTTCGCCCTGAGTCGTGAAATAGATGACATTGTCGTGCCTTTCGATTTGCCTACAGATTAATCTATTTATCCCATAACTCCTTGCCCGCCACGGCTCGATATTGATAGCCTGTTTTATAGATACAACGGTTCAAGGTTTCCAAACCCGAATCCTTTAGGTTAGCAGCACGCAAGCGGCTCATGCATGTATTCCTTTGGCAAATGTAACTATATCAGGGCTAGGTAGAGCGTTCCGAACTCAATTTCTCCAGTTGCGAGTGCGACTTCATGGGGGCTAGCTATGGGGAAGAAGAAACAGATTCTTTCTGCTTCCCTTTTTCATATCGAATACCCGCTCTCACCCTGGAGTTGTACATTGAGCCGAAGAAGAAGTCCTCCTGGACAATTATGCTGCTACATTCATATTCTTCCCGCTTAATATGGAAGACTAGCCGGATCCAAATGTGCGAATCGGTTAGAATGGCTGTTTGGGCTGATTATACTATATGGCATTCGGCTTACCGTAAGCTCGACACATAATGAAGCTATGCTTAGCTAACGACTGCACTCTGAGATAGATGCACACAGCAACTGAGCACTCGCAAACTTCTCTCCAGTCCCTGTGCATGGATCGTTGCCATACGTATACGTGGCAGGAATCCCCTAGCATGCTTGGTTTGATATGGACAATCCGGTATCCGCGATATCCGTGCATGTAATAACCGAGTCGTCACCAAAATTCAAAGCTATATGTTCCCTATCAGCTTATTGAATCATTTAGGTAGCAGAAGCAAGCATGTTTCAAAGATAACTGTATATATGCGTCTGCGAGACCATGTGATATACCCTTGGCAAGTGAGGCTGGCGGTTCGCTCGCCTCGATCGAATAATAAAGTCAACTGCCTCGACCTGAAATAATAAAATTTAAAATCAATGAAACGTTGAAGCTAGGATAGGCCTGGATATCTTAGTCCTCTTATATCTCATCAAAGTGTATTCGTTTCTTTACAAGATCTTAAGATGCCATCTATAAACCACATAACTGGCAGTTATAAAACATCCTCTTAGATATAAATGTAATCCAAATCTTTAATGTTCCCCCCACTGTACAATTGTGCTTCGTGGTACATGACTACAGATCGGCGACTATATGATGGTGTATAGCTACAACCTCTTAAGCCGTGCGCGCACGTTCACCTATGTCTCAATTCCTGCAGTCTGACAAGTCAGCTATATATCTCCGAACCTATCGGCAGATACCCATCAAGCAGTCGCATAGCGCGAGGACCCAACCAGATATACCGAAACAATATAACAAACACGGGTCCTCCCGCTTGCATGCGTCGAACGTCAGATTATAGTTCGGGTTACACAGCTAGCAAACCTCGAATGGAAACAGAAAAAAAAAAAAAAAAAAAAGGTCACAGGAAGAAGGACCTAAAAATTAATTGCAATTTATTCCTCCCGGGGCTGCCCGTCCCGCTGCGCGAGCAGGCGCATATAATCACACGTGTGTGCATGCCATTTTTTTTATAATGCAACCATGTAAGTGTGTTTACGAGATATATCTCCACATTTTGGTTCTCGGCCGGAAGAGGGGTTCCTGATCTCGTGATTTATACGGTTGGTTCGGCGTCTATTTGACGCAGATCGAGGCTAAGATGAGCAGGCATACGTTTCAACAGGCTAGTTACGTTACTTAGTCAACCAAGTCCAAGAAATCTTTTTGACGGGGCACTCGAAAAGGTGTAAGCCGTTGTCGTATTTAGAGTAGCTCTGTGACCGAAATGTATAAGTTGGCCTTTCTGCATGGACGACTGATAAACAACGATTGTTACTCCACATGATGCTTGATATCTTCTAGTAATACCAGAAACGACTAGGAAAAACCAAAACACACATCCACGCTTGTAGTATCTATACAATGTCCAAGAAAGAGGTAGAAATATGAAGCGGCAGAAGAGAAAAGGTATTATGCTGCAATAAATGTGCCTGAGATGTGTTCAAATACACGCAGTAAACGATAAGCAAAAGCAACGACTAGACGCCATACCCAAATGCCCATGGTTCCATAGAATGCAAACCCGGCGCCCCTCCCTGAAAACTCCAACGAATCATAGGTAAACAAGGAAATTAAAACGTATTCAAAAGAATGGTTGTCTCGGGTGCTTGTTAGATCAGGCTGGTGAGGCGAGATATTGCGAGCGGAGAAGCCGACGTCGACGCCTAGTACTTCTGCTTGCCCACAACTTTGAATGTCTCCCTCGTCTCGTTCTCGCCTTTGAACTGTATTCCAAAAATTTGTTAGCGGCTAATACTTGAAACACTCCCACAGATTCCTCCGGGTGTCCATATCACCTACCTGTAGCATGAATATACTGCTCCTTCCCGCCAACCCCGCCATTACTAAGCTCGGAACAAACCCATCGTCTTCCATGGGAACATGCACCGCGATACCCGTCCTGGCTACCCTTTCGAAACAACTCTCCCCTAGAATAACATCTAACAATGTATTCTGACCCTTCCGGTCTCGAATCACGATTCTCTTCTCGTTGTTGCTGCTGAGACCACCTCCACCTCGGGCGGCATGTCCCGGTGGCGGCGTAATAATATTCAACCGCCCAGGGCCCAGATCCGCCCACTTCGTTGGACCCTCCCGCTTCCACAACTTAACCTTGAGGTTCGAGACGTAACCCGTGCCCTGATAAGGCGCTTCGCCACCGATGCCAGTGATAGGGATACCACCTAGAGGATTAATGATACCTCTTGGACCCGCTAGTCCGCTCGAAGTACTCGATGAGCTCATCCAGCTACCTCCGCTGGAGGATTTGGTCCCTCCAAATATCGAACTCCGAAGGCTACCCTTGAACGCCGAGAAAGCGCTGCCCAGTGAACCCAAGCTGCTACCCTCACTCATGATAATACTACCAGCTTCGCCTTGGAACGCAGGTCCACCGATTGCGCTATTAGGAGCATCCACATTCGTCGCACGGTAACCCCTCACGCTACCACTTCTTCCAAGCGACGGCTTCCTTCCAGGCTTGCCCGCGCCACCAAATCCATTGCAGGCGCTGATTCTCGCCGTATTAATCGCGTTATAGAGCGACTCAAGCTCCTGCGGCGTCCTGCTTCTGAACATCACGGTCCCTCCTTGAAATTTTGCCCGCGGCTCTGCACGGATGGAAAGATCGACAGCCGTACCCCGTCTTATTGGGGTCACTGGCGTTACCTCGAAGCTGAGCAGCAATTTGCCCTGCGTTCCATCTGAATCCACCTTATAGACCTCAATGAAATTATCTAGCAGAGCGACTCTGTTTTCCAGCTCCGAGATCTTCTCCCAGGCACCCTTTGGACTCCAGGTGAATACCATTGCAGTAGCGGTGTACCCTGTAATCGAGTTCTTTGCCGAGTGTCTTGGAGAAGCGGTGCTTCTGCGTGGAAGGTCCTCGTACTGTGTTGCCGGACCGTCTTTGCGTCCCGAAGAATGCAGATTTCGCCCCGCGATCATGTCTTCAAACATAGGCCCTGGAATATCACCGTCTTCATCTTCAATCTTGTGATGTGGGAGTTCTGAAAGCTCGTCGTCGGACCGTTCATCTTCGACTTCCTCCTCAGGGTCGGATTCAGATTCAGATGGGCTTTCAGTATCCGAGTCGGTTATGGTGCTGCTAGAGCTGCTCGAAGACTCGGTTGCACTAGATGGCGCATATTCGTGCTTAAGAGGGGAGGATATTCTTCGTCTCAAGTTCCCCCCCGGGCCAGATGATGTGACCGGTTGTGGCGCTACCTTGGAATTCCTAACAGTACTGCCTGATGAAGCTGTGCTAGTACTCCGTAGGGACTCTTGCGAGGAGGAAGTATGCAGCGGTAGCGGCGGTGGAGAATCATCTTCATCTTGAATCGATGGAGACTTGCCAGTTTGACGGGAACGAGCCGATGAAGCGGAGCTCCTAGCATTATCCCCAGTTCTTGTAGCGGAAGAGTCACTGGAGCGTGATGTATCCGTGGAGCTAGTATCTGTAGAACTCTCAGACTCACTCCTGGCTCGTCTTGCGCCCTCTGTGACGTTATATCTACTCGACTTTTGGCTGTATTTCGAGTCCTGATCATTCCAGGAAACAATGCTCGACTCATCAGCAGATAAATCATCGTCGTCCCTATTGCTGGTTTTTCCGTGTCGGTTAGGGGACGTCTGTGGCGAAGCAACCTGGAATGCCAAGTTCGGTAACTTAGGAGGGCTCTTGGGAGGGCTTTTTGGTGGCGACTGGCTTCGTAACCTGAAAGGAGAACGTCTTCGGACTTTCGGCGCTTCTTCCTCCATAACTTCCGCTTGTTGAGTTGGCTGCCGCGGTGGGGAGCTCGGTAGCTTCTTCGCTTTCACCAGCTTTTCCTTCTGCATCTCAAGCTCCATCTCCCTCTCCCTCTTCTCCTCCTCTCCCTTCCTCCTTAGCTCCGCCTTTCTCCTTTGCTCATGCCTTGTCCTGCGTCTCTGCAGCCGAGCCGGCCCGTACGATGCACTACTCATAGGACTAATGGTCGATGGTGGCGGACTTACAATCCGCTTCTTATGAACGTAATGCGGCATCATCTGCACAATATGCGGTAGCTCCCCGTATACCGGTACCGCCAGTGGACCTCCATCGTACAAGTCGCTCAGTCCAGGAATAACCACGACCGCCACAGTCGGCTTCCCCGGCTTCTTCCCTTCAGACATCAACGCGGTATCCGACTCTGGGAATCGATCCATTTCACTTATAACACTCATACCCGGCGTGGGGGGCTCAGAGTACGAGTCATCGATCCCCAGACTCTTCAATTGCGTTTCGATCTCGGCTGAGATCGATCGGACTCCGACGTCGCTCTGGTCATCCACAGGCTGCAATCCCACGTTCTCCAGCTGCATCCGACTAGCTTTCGAGACCTCATCCGCTGCGGCACCTAGTAGATGCAACCATTCCATTTTAATCATCGGATCCGCGCTGAGCACCATATTCTCTTTCCATCTCCCCCCATCGCTCAACCTCGCATCAACCTCCAACACCAGCTCCCCTTCGTCGGCTCCCTGCTTTGCACAGATCCATTTGACAGGTAAGGGCTGGAAAGCAAGCCACTTCCTCTCCTCCTCTTCTTTCCCAAGCTCACAAATCATCAACTCGGCATTATCACTTTTCGTCCTCCCCTTACCTTCATCCCTTAAATACAACTCCACAGTCTTCCTCAACACTTTCCCCAGAGAATGGTTCAACGTCATCTCAAAGACGTCACGAGCGCGGACTCGCCGGTTCGCCTCGATGACGACGCCGTAGCAAATTTCCAGTGTTTGTAGATCTCGGACGCGGGATGCATCGATACAAGCTGCGGCTTCGTCTTCGAGACGTGCGCGTTCTTCGGCTACTTTGTGGCGGGCGGCGCCGACAAGGGTTTGGAAGGAAACGAAGGCTTCTTCCGCGAGCGGGCTGGGTGAGAGGTAGTTTATCCTCTGGAAGTCGAAGAAGTGCATAGGCAGCGTGCATGTCATTAGTGAGTTGTTTCCGCTTGCAAAAACGGTGAATATAAAAAATAAAGATACGACAACGAGATAAAGGAAACACTAGAGAAGGGTATATTGAAACGAAAGGACTTGGAAGCAAAGGTATCTTTCAAGAATCATATGGCAAGGTGGCGAATGGGAAAAAATGGAAGAGGTAGGGAATTTGTCCCGTAGAACCAGATAGTGACCACAAATCTGGTCCGCAGGAATGGGTGGCGGACACAGTGGAACGTAGGAATTGCAAGCTACAAGGGTATAAGGCTATAGATAGAATATTTGGGGCCACCAAGTCCCGATAAACCCAGAGCTCAAAAGAGGGCATGAGAGTCCGTGAGAGTTCGGAGAGGGTTTTAGTTTCGGTTGTCGCCAAAACGAGAGCATTATGTATGCAGGTTCGAAAACGTCATTTGCTCGTGCATGCAGGCTCGAACTAATTCAAAGCTAAAGGAGATAAGGAAAACTCAAGAGAAAACATTCCGAAGCCTTGTGAAGTGGCTAGAGGCGGGTCGGGCGTATTTTTTTCCGGACCCATGTTCGAGCTCCGATTTACCCGACGGTCTAGCGCAGAAGGTTGATATAAAAATGGCACATACCTTAAAAAGTTTCGTGAGAACCCGCGTTCTCACCAGCGGCCTCTTGAGCAAATACCCAACATCGATCGACTTACCGTTCTTTCCCTTCTCAGCCAAACCACCGCCGCTTAAGCCGCTGGCCACGCCACTTGCCGATCCCACGTTACCAACTCCTTTTTTCTTCTCAATGGCTTCCAAGACGTCAGTGTTGATAACGACTTCGTCCCAGTCCATTCTCCAATAGACGATGTAGTCCTCGTACACGTACTTCGCTGCTTGTGCCCATTTTAGAATCTCCTCTGGGTTCGGAACTACTGCGACCTCATCGGCCTGGTTAGTTGTCGCTGCCTTAATAGCGTCCGCTAATCGGTCATGAACCCCGTTTAGTCGCTTCAGGGCGATGTTGACATCCACAATGGATTTGAGAGGATTGTTCTCCATCAGCTTCTCTGGGCTCGCTCGCTTTCCGGCTGCCGCATCTTTGTCAGTTTTTGCCAGCTTTGCTTCTAGGAGAACTGGTATAATTCTGTGCTCGAGAAGCTGGAGATCTTCAGTGTATGATAGTTCCTCCGTGGCGAGCTCGACAAGCAGATCTCTGAGTGTCAGAGTTCCCACGACGACCTTATTTTTAGCTGAGCGAATAGATCTCACACTCCTGATACTCTTCGGCCGCGTGGACGAAGGTCGCCGTTCGGACAGGAGGGAAATGAGATCTGCTGTGCTCTTGTATCGCTTTATCCCGGAACCTTTCAACGGTTCATTGACCGAGACGAAGTACTCGTCACCCGGGTCCTCGTCTTTTGCAAGATTAGTATGGGCCGCCGGAGAAGTCAAAGACCGGGTAAGCCCGGTTGACATACTCTGGCCGGGGACATCAAGGCTTTCATCTTTAGGAAGGTTACGGTGGATCTGAGATGTAGAGGCGACAGAGTGGTCTGAGTAATCGGTATGTTGAGAAGCGCGGGATGCAACGGAAAGTTGCCTTGCAGGGGGTGACACTGCATCTGCAGGCTGTGCGGGCTGTGACGCGGCAGATACCTGGCGAGTAATTGGAGGAGATATTGGCTCAGCTGCAGTGCGAGGAGCGAATGAGAAATCACGACGGCCGGCCGACGGTGGCGATGCAGGTTCAGATTCAACTGACAGCTGCGACGCCGATTCCTCGGGTATTGTCGCCTGAAATGGCTTTCTTCGCCGTTTCGCGGATTGCGAGCCAAAAAGATTTATACGTCGCTTGGGCAGTGAGAAGATACCTCCTTTCGTAGGGGTCTCAGGGGATCCTGGAGGACTTAATGCCGGGTCCTCTGAAAACAATTCCGGGGCACGCTCAGGAGGTGATTCTGGAACAGACTCGACAGCGGGTTTCTTGTAGTTGGTGCTTTCGAGGGCCGGCTGTTTGGTTTCAACGATTTCAGGAGCGGACCTTTTAGGTTTAACAACCTCAGGAGCCGGTCTCTTCGTTTCGGGGACCTCTGGGGCTGGTCTCTTCGGCTCCGGGATCTCGGGAGCTGGCCTCTTAGGCTCGACGATCTCAGGGGTTGGTTTGTTGGATTCAACGACCTCACGAGCAGGCTTCTTGGATTCTGTTGGCGGATGAGCCGGGCGCTTGAAACCAACACCCATAGGGAAAGGCCTCTTGAATTCAAGAATCTCGGGCGCCTTTTTGAACTCAACGGGCCGATATGTGATGTCATTGTGCCCTGGAGGTACAGGCATGGGCGGCGGGCTCTTTTCCAGTTTGTCTAACGGAGAAAATATTCTTCTGGCTCTCTGTACGGGACTCTTATGGGTCTCTGGGGTCGTCTCCCGTGTCCTCGTATCATACTCTGGCTCCGTAGATGCGAAATTCGACGTAGTCTCAGTGGGAACGCTAGATGAGAGGTTTGCCTTGTCGCTCGTTTCCTTCGGCTTAGTCTCATCCTCGAAGATGATTTCGCCAAACATTTCGCCCATAACTTCGACAACAGTGGCTTTGATCACTGCTGCCATTTCCTCCTTGGATCGTAGAGCATCAGGTCCAACCCGCTTCTGCACCTCTTCAAGCATGTAATTCTCCTTCTCCTTCTTCTTCTTCTTTGCTCGAGTAGTACTCCGCTGGGTCGCACGTTCGATCTCTGACATAATCTCCTGATGTCGTTCCTCCTCGCGAGCTATCCGACGTTGTTCTTCGAGGCGAGCCAGCTCGCGCTCTTGTTCTATTCTTTCCCGTTCCCTCTCTTGTTCGAGGCGCTTCTCCTCAAGCTTCTCTCTTTCCCGCTCCTGTCTTTCTCGTTCCCGTTCCTGCTCGATTCGTATCTCCTCGATAACTTTGAGTTTCTCTTCTTCCCGTATACGCTCGATCTCCCTCTGCCTTTCCTGTTCCCGTAGTACTTCTCTCTGTCGACGTCGTTCTTCTTTCTCTCTTTCTCGTTTCTTTTGCTCCTCCTTCTCCCGGTAGGCTTTCAGATCAAGCTCTCGAGTCATTCTTCTCTCTTCTTCACGCTTTGCCTCTTCATCCAGAACCTTTTGTCGTTCCTCCTCTTTAATCCTTTCAATCTCCTTCTGTCTCTCTTCCTCGCGTATTCTTTCCATCTCCTGGTATCGTAGCCTCTCTTCCTCTCGTATCCTGTTCTTCTCTCTCTCTATGAACTCTTCTCTTTCTGCCTGTCGCTGTTTATGTACTTCACGCTTCTCCGCCTTGGTGAGTTTCCTACGGATAGCTGTGACTCGGATCCCATCGTCGTCCAGGAGGCTGCTAGTGACTGTTTCGTCTTTGCTCGGGTCGGACATAGCGCTTGCAGGCGTCCCTCCCAGACTCTTGACACTTTGCTTGGAATTGAGACCTGGTGATGCATCGTCCATGCTTTTTATTCCACTCGCAGCGGCCTTCAATGCAGGCATAGATCCCGCATGCCTAGGCAGCGGCGGGGGCGCATCATCGATCACCGCCATTGGCACAACTGCGGTATCCTCTGTGGCCTCCAAATCTATGCCAGGAGGCTCGAAGACACTCGTAGTTTCCAACACCTCCACTTCGAAAGTCTCGCTTTTTGCCCCCACGCTTCTTCCCATCTCCCTCTCGTGATCAGAAACTGCAATAAGTTTCTTCTTCCTCCTCTCTTTCCTCGCTCGCATGGCCTCCACGTCCATACCTTCTCTCGGCACCCTCTTTTTCTTCCTTTTCGTCCCAGAGGTCTGAACAACCTTCTTCTCCTCAGCCGCGCTATTCCATGCACTCCTATTATCCTCCCTCCCACTCATTTCCGCCCCACTCATCGCGTCCTCCCACTCTCCTACTCCCCCGCCCCCGCCACCACTAATAACAGATGACGGCCTACTCCCCTTCCAAGACCCTACATTTGACCCATACCCAGTCAAAGCCGGTGGCGCAGGTAAAGCCAGCGGCTCCATGCCCCACCTAGCACTACTAGTCTCCAGTTCGTCGAAGCTATGATTGACGGTGTAATCCGCCAGCATCGTCCTCCTCTTCTCAGGATTCCTAGACCCGCTCCGAGAAGTACTTTCACCGGTATTGACCGGAGGCGGGGGTACATAAGCCGAATTATCAGCTTCTATAACCCCACCACCGTTTGCCTGCCATTTCCTGACTCTTTCGCGGACGTTGATGGTATCGTAGGGACTATGTTGAGGTCCAAGATCTAAAGGTGGCTTTATACCGCCCATTCCACCGCTCGTTTTACGAACTGACGTTCGACGAGGTGGTGGAGAGCGCCGGCCGCGAGGTGGAGATCCAGTACGACGTAGGAGGGAGCCAGTAGTTCCCATGAAACGTTTGGAAATGGAGAGGACACGGCGGGATGTGACGACCTGGGGTTTTGTGTAACGGGTTGTGCTGTTGGTGACATACTGGGTCTTTGTGGCGGCATTTGTAGTGGTAGTAGTCGTTGGGATTGATTTTGTAGGGGATGATAACGGGGAGGATGTAGTGATCGGGTTGTCGTTCTTTGGGGGCGAGGAGGGACCGGTGATGGGGTTGTCGAGCGAGGCGAAGATGTCGTTCGGGTCTCGAAGACGACGCTTAGGGGCTGTCGAAGCCATATTTAGTTTTCGGGACCACCTGTCCTGGGGGAGTGGAAGTATCTATGATTTCGAGGGTTATAGAGAGGGCTGATGTTCCTTCCGGCAGGTTCGGTATTTTGTGATAAGACGTAAGCCGAGGGACGATGTATGCAGCAATTTGCATAGGGTTATATCATCTTTGTGATATATCCCAAGCGCTTTTAGAATCAAAAGCGACGAACGGTATGAAACGATAAAAGGATATCTAGTCTGTATCGTCGGTGTTTACATTTGAAGAGAGAGAGGCGGTTAGCGATATTGGCCTTGAGATAACGGGATTGGTCTGTGCGCTACACGCACCAGTACAGTTCAGGGGAGCAAACCCGATGTGATACTAGTCTTACAATAGCAAAGGATAGATGCGATAGATCTGGATACAAAATGAACAAGCGGACGGCAGAAGTGCTCGAGAGCGACAGCGATGTTGAAGGCAGGTAAGGATAGATGACGAGGGGAAGCTGAAGTGAAGGTTTCATTAAAGCAAATGCAATGGTGGGGCTCTTCGAGGGCGAAATCTCGCTTGTCCCAAAACATCAACATCAACAACCCTGGTCGTCTTAAGCGGCCATTCCGCTACGGAGCCTCCCAGCGTTGCATTGCTTGGAATGCACCTCTATCCTAGGATAAACTAGTCTATCCGATATCGCGAGATGCGAGGCAGTACAGACTTCTACTTTTCTCTTGATGAACAATGGCCCTTCGATGCCTGTCTTCCGGGGCATCTGGTCCTTCGCTGTGTGGTGGTTGCCGAGGCAACCCTTCGTATACACTCTCTGGTTCGCTGAAGAGCTTAAGCTTATAAGGCAGAGCCTTCTGCTCAAGAGATCTCGATATACCGTTGGTACATCGATGGCGTATGTATTCCGATGCTACGTATGTACACTCCTCTTCACGCAGTAGTCTCCTCCTCCGTTGTCGTCTCTTCCCTCGTCTTCTCGAATATCTTCGCAATCATCTCATTGCCCAACCTCGTCGCTTCTGCTACCCTCGGCGCGAAGTACGTCTGAACTTTCTCAAACCTCTTTCTGTACCCTTCGAAGTCTCCAAATCCCACCGCATCACTCCAGCCCTGGTTAGTTCTCATATATTAGTAAATTATAATCCTTCTAGTCGACGATTGGCACCCAGAAAAGGAGAAATACGAAACTCACCCTTGCAGCGAAAGTAAACTCAATATCATCCATTCTGAATGTATCATCCTCCATAGCTGTTTCGATACATTCTTCCAACAATCGCCTGTCACGGTACACATACTCCACAACCCCCAGCCATAGCCTAAACAGCGGTGTCTCGCAGATCATATGATCATATGGCACAATCCCCAGCTTCCACCAACAATCCACCATCGCCAACAAGCTCAGATGACTGTTCGGTCGCCTTTCACTCTTCGGAATCTGGGTCGCAGATAGCGAATACTGATCCAGTATATCATCCCTAAGTAATAACGGGCTACCTCGGTCCCGATCTCGTCCGAAAACAGCCGTTCCGGCCGCAATAATACGATCCGAGAACTCCTGTTTCTTGTGCGAGATCATAAGCTTAAACAGTTCCGTTACGCTTTCAGCGTAAGCTCGGATCTGGTCTTTCGCTGCAGGGTTCAATATCGCAAGACCGGCGTAGACGTGCCATTTGTTGCTATAGATCCGCATCATGATGTTGATCTTGACGTTCTCGATACCGCCAGCGTTGTAACGCTCGACCTCCCACGGGAACTGCGCGTTCGCATGCCACGCGGTACCCATACTTAGAAACGCTGCGTGTGTAACAGCCTGTGTATCTGCTGTTATCCGGTCATGCTCAAGAGCGGAAAGGTGAACGGTTTTTGAACGGAAGCAAGAGAGGATGCGAGTTATCAGAGCGGTACCCCTCGGCGTAGCCCGGTGAGATATAATCACCTATTGTGCGCGTAAATGTTAGGATGGAATATTGAGGGTGTGAAGGGCCTGTAGATTAATACCAATGGCTGTCCTCTGGAATCAACTTTCGGACCATGCAACGAATGACAGCTGATGATCTCCACGTCCTTCGGCAGATGCTTCTCGAACGCCGTGATCTCTGGCGCCTTGCAGCTCGTTTGCCCACCAACAATGGCTCCCATCTTCGTAGCTATAACACCATCAGGATCACCCCTCATCAGTCCTCAAGCACCAACATAACCGGCCGGGGCACCTATCAACCTACAAGGCCCATAAAGCTTTACCACAGCATCGATGTTCTCCGCCTCAACGCTATAAATAATGTAATCACTACATCGTGATACTAAATGCCCGTTCTCGAGTATGGTAATAGAGCTGCCTGTGACACAGAAAGAGCGAAAAATCCAGGGCTCGTCCGGGATTTATAGTTGCTGTTTAGCCTGGGTTCTGGTTGCTTCAGTATTGGGCGGGTTTGTGCAACTGCAATATGCCGGTGCATTGATCTCGCAGCACCTGGAATGCGGGATAGGACAGGTGGCTCCGGTACCTTGAAATTCGATTTTCAGGGCTTCATATTTATCAGGCCTGTCGCAGGCAACCACACTGGACAGAAGACCGTCGTTATCAGCATTGGCCGGTCTCGGCAGGTGGACGACGGGCACTTACTTCCATCCCGCTCCTGATATTGTTCTAGCGTAGAGACGACCCATGTCGCCCATGCCGATGATACCGATCGTAGCATCTTGAGTATCGATACCCGTCGCTGACCCAATTGGTAGTTCCGTCGACATCTTGGACTTGGATTGAGGTTGTAAGCTGGGAAGAAGCAGGTGTCAACGTGACCTGTCGGCTGAGCTGAACTCAATTGAATCTGGGGAAACACCGGATGCGGCGCAACACACGTCAATTTCGACCAACACCTTGAACTTCGAGTTGCGATGGCTGTTTTCTGCGCTTTTAGGAACCCGACCCCGTGTGCTCAAACTGCCATCAAATCGAGAGATTTCGGTCGGAATAGTCGAATTAGGTGCTTTGCTTCATTTTGGGACCGGGTTCCGAAATATTTTAATTTTGGGCTTGAAAATGGACATGGGACCAGACTAAACTTCGAACTTCAGATTCTAGAACTATTCGTAGCTCGAGATTACCACGGCCTAGTTAACTTTGCCCAACTAGATGCCCTATCAACTGTATAATTCGACATAAGAAGTAGCACGAGTAGTTTTTAAAACTTATAAGAATTCCAATATATCGTCTAGCTAGAGCAATCGAACGTTCGAATTCGCATAAGGCCTCTTTTCACTAGAATCGAGGCTCTCGACACAGCGTAAAATTGAAACAGAACCCCAGGATTGCCTTCTAAACGTATCAACCAAGCTAGAGATCATTTCAAGCATATCATAAGCCTACGCAAACTAACAGTCCCTCTAATATTCAAGGACGGACTCTTTTATATTTAATATATCAGCCTATATATATCAGGGCACCCAATGCAGGCAAAATAAAAGCTATTCAATTTGTCAACAACCGTATTCATATCATGGAGGTCGCGCCCATGTGCCGATTTGGGGCATTGAAGCTTTTAAAATCGGCCTCGTGAAGTGCTTTTCATATGACAAAGCTGACACATCCGCACAGCTGTACAGATCTAGCATACAAAATGACAGAATTATGACGTGAAAAATACAACATCTTACGTTGCGTTGTTGTCTCGTAAACCTGCAAATATTTAAAATGATCATGACCTCGGGGCGATATTGTAGCAGTCTCGTAATCCGATAATGTACTGTAGTCTTGTGAAATCGTCTAGTTGACGTCAGCGGGCTTCACAAAACTGTATTATATAAGGTCATTTGAAGTAAGTTCGTGATAAGTAAAACAACCAGATACTCTTCTCGAGGTTAAGCTCCCGAGGATCGATATCAAGTATGAAAGGTTTTATTTTATTATTTTCAGAGGCGGCATATGCGCATGCTATGCAAACAAAAATCAAATCATTACAACATTAAGTCCTAATTGAGTATATATAAGAATACTTCCACTGATATCACACCATATGACTGACCCTCACTAGAACAGGGCAGCCAAGGCCAAAGCCCCAGCCACGAACACTGACCCGCCAGCCGCAGCAGCCGCAGC
Organism: Arthrobotrys sphaeroides; assembly: GCA_036971245.1. Lineage (NCBI taxonomy): Eukaryota > Fungi > Ascomycota > Orbiliomycetes > Orbiliales > Orbiliaceae > Arthrobotrys > Arthrobotrys sphaeroides. The sequence continues at coordinate 91,962 of JAJTTW010000009.1, read as the reverse complement.
AACATTCGGTGTACCGGTAGCAGTAGGCTGGGATGTAGTAGTTCCGCTTCCCGCACCTGCGCTTGTACTTGTGCCAGTTGGAGGGGCCGTCGACGTCGATCCAGCAGATGTAGTCGAAGAATTGGATGGCTTTATCATCCCGTCAAACTCAGTAGGCATGATCTATACATCAGCCGTTATAGTTAGCCCATGACATCTAGTCTGCTTTTAATCAGAAGAGGGGATACATACCCCATCGAGAAGATACGCGACACCATTCCTCGCAATATCGTTAGTAGTTTTTGCCAAAACACCGTTGAAATAATAATCCCCATTCACGATATTCACCGTGATCGAGGCGCCGGCCAAAGAGGTCTCGATGACCTGACCATCCCGGAGATCAGGAGTATAGTAAGGCTCCAACAAAGTATGGAACTTGATCGCATCGACCAATTGAGCATCCGTCATATTCATTAACACCGGGAGAGCCTTCTCGACGGCCGCATCAGATGGAGCAAAGCAAGTTGCACCAGGGAAACTATCAAGGGTATTGAGGAGGCCGAGGCGCCTAATTAACTCCACCAGGCGTTCAGCACCCTGGTGCTCGATTGTCTTCGAACAGTTCGTCGGTAGCGACAAAAGCCTATCCAAGCCCCACCAAATAACGAATATCAGTATCCATTCCGTCTTCTCGCCCAAAAGATAGTGGATTGTGTAACTCACCCATCAACTACCTGGATCATCCCCTGATTAAACGCCATATCCTCCTTCACAATCTTCACATTACCCCCTTCAACACCACTCTTGATCTCAACGGCCGGTGCTTTATTCTCTTCCGCCGCCTTTCTCGTCCCATACACAACCTGTCCGCTATCATTCGGCAAGAGCGCGTACCGTTCATCCTGTAATCTCGTCTGCACAATAGCACCCCCAGGCATTGAAAACTGCGCACTGCTAATATTTTGTACCAATACATGGTAACTCAAGAACGGAATGACCTTATCCATAGGTATTTCAGCGGGCGTCTTGATGTTATTATTGACCATGAAGTTTTCAATGGCCTGGTTGTTGGGAACAAGGACTGTGCGACCACCCGGTGTAGGGCCGGCGGTGTTCAGGAGGTTGTCGAAGGTGTCATTGAGGCTGGAGACAATAGCAGAGAATAGAGAGAGCTCTGGGCTCTTCTCAATAACTTCGAGGAAGGTCTGGGCGTTTATGGTGGAGGCCGCTATAAAAGCAGCAGCGAGCAAGTTTTTGGCGTGCATGTTGCGCAGCGTAGGAACGGAAACCCGAAAATCGTGAAGGTACACACACCGACCAAAGTGAAATCGGATCGAGAGATTGGCGAAAGATGAAAGAATGGCCGTTTCCGAGGTATCCTTCCACAGATCTCAAGGGCGGAAAGCCTGTTTTTATAGACCTTTTGCCATTAGGGCCTGGTTGACGGGGATCCCCTAATTTCGATTGCAATCACGATCCACCTTTGTCAATCGCCAGTGAAAGCGAAAACCCAAAGTTATTTGCTAATTGCGTAGTATGCATGCATGCATGCATCTCCTATATTCAGCCACCCCTAAAATCCTCAGAAGGAGGAAGGATGCAATCTGCTTTTTCGTCCCATGTCAATAATGGCAAAAAGACTATACCCCATATATGTCTCCACCGAACATTATCATTAATAATCGCTGCCTACTTACTTACATACAACATCCCATTCGTTCATGATCAAGCGGCCAAAAGGTTTTTGCCAATGGCCCAACCCTAGGGATTTGAATTTCGTTTTGGCTCTCGCATTCGACTCGCAATCGAACCTCCGCATTGGTGCGAGTGGCTCGAGCCGTGTTTTATTCGCTGGGCCGAGGCGGCGGCGGTGTGGGTGGACTTGTAGGGCTGATCCAAGCCAATCGGCAACAACCATGGTGACCATGGCATTTGCTTGAACATTCGAATTGCCAGCAAACAGGGTGGGCCGGGGTCAATTATCTGTCTTCGGACGTGGATCCGGGGTGTTCAGCCGCTTTTTGCTGACCCTTGGCTCGACACAATGTGGTTCTCTTTCGCGCGCTCGCCGACGTCAAAGGTTAGATTGCATATAGTCCTTGCTGGGCTGAAACATACGATCAATATCTGAATGAATTATGACTTAGAATTCAGCGGACAAAGGATGTCAAGACATCGGAATCAAAGAATGCGAAGTGTCAGCACCCTGTCATGTACAGCCGTAGTCTGGGGGTGACATGACGGCTTGTTTAAAGTTAGCGGACGCGCAAGAATATTGATGTCCCCACTTTGAGAGGAGGCTGAATTTCAACTCTCGGCTGCTCGGCCGAACCTGCGAAGTTGCCATGGTCTGGGCGCAATATCTAGACGGGATCACGGTACTTAGGGCTCCAGACTGAGGGGAAGCTTGGTTCCTAGCAATATTATGGGTCATTGGAACCCAGAAGGGGCAACCCGTCGTTGCATTGCCATGTTGGGGCCGTTGTTGGCTCTCCTGTGATCAGCGCCGTTACACAAGCGGTCTTGGTTGCTAAGCGATATCAATGTCGCGGCGCTCGAAACCTTAGTCATCCAAAGTTTACAGGCCTCAGCTAGCTTGCAGATCCACAGGGCCCTGGATACAATCGATCAAGTTCGCACGGCTATAATACGTGCTACGCTTCGACCCTTTCTATACACGATTATGTAGTCTCTATCCGATATCAAGGTGTATTGATACAACTATCCTAGACCTCCAGTAAGAGTACACTCATATAATACATCGCAAAGTAAATCAGCGAGAAGCAAGAACGGACAGATGATCTGCGAACAGCAAACAGCAGAGCCACTAGGAACCAAACTCCTGGTTAGAACACGGGGGGAGGACATTAAACTATGCAAGAGAGATGGATTGACCCTCGGCAACTTTGAGGGTCGACTGTCGCCTAATTCGAAGTACACACAGTGCAGCGGATTTTCCGGATTCCCAAGTTAGGTAGATTATTACAAAGCGACGAGAAGGTGGCCATCGGTACGACTGTGGAACCGGTGGTGGCAGCCGCGTTGTTGAGGATAAGTACGGTATTGTAAATTTAGTAGGTAACTAATCCGCCTAAGACTGCGAGCGAATATATTTTCCGACGACGGCGCAGTGGTCTCTCTCGAAAGGTTCTGTGAGGGGGATGTTAGCAGTTTAACTATAGAATGAGGTAAGGTATCAGAATCCGCATACCTAGTGTCAACTGCTCTATTGGTTTTATTCTCTCGGCTCTGAGCCTCTTGACTTCATTTGCAAAGACAGCTTCCGGTGCCGCCGTACTGTCGATACAGCTGGCTTTGATGGAAACAACGACAGCACCGTTGTCCTTGAGGAACAGATGAGAGTTTAATCCGACGATTCGAGCCTGATCCGGTTGGGCAACGTCGGCAAAGACGACATCGACCATAGATACCAGCATTCTGTACTTCATCGGATGACGGGCATCCTCGATAATCGGAATAACGTTTGTCCTCTTCTTTGCCATGTTGATGAGATCACGTCCAGACCTGTGCGAGAACTCGACGGCGTAGACGCAACCTGTGGGACCGACAATGTCGGCGACGTGAGAAACAGAGGTACCAGAGGCAGCACCGAGATACAGTACTTTGCCACCAGGTCTGATAAAGATTTCATCCAGACCACCGAGGATACCGGCAGCCAACTTTGATCTGAAAGGATTCCAAACACGGTATTCGACCTTGGTTGGAACGCCGGTTTCACCGTCCGCAGAGGTCTCTGCCGGGGCGTCGACGGAGATACGCTTCTCGCCGTAGACAGACTCTCCAGGTACCAAGTTCTTGGTGACAAGGAGATCCTCCTTGGTACTTCTGGCGACGAAGACACCTGGGTGACGTGGGTGAACCTCAATTGCGACTTTGGCGCCTCCCTTCATACCGGGCTTTCCACCTCCACGAGCACCACCGCGTCCACCTCCACGGGGGGCACCTCTGCCACCGCGAGCAGCTCCGCGCCCACCTGCACCACCACCCCTGCCTCCTAGTAGGTAGAATCGCAGTTAGATACTGAGCCCTCCTGATAACAGCTTGACAGGACGTTGACGACGAGCGACAATGAAAACTATTATGAATGTAAAATAGAGGAAGCATACCTCGACCAGCTGGGCCACCGCCCCTCCCACCTCTTGCACCACCACCACGGCCACCGCCGAATCCGCTTCTACCACCGCCGAATCCGCCTCTACCACCGCCGCCACCGCGACCTCCTCTGGGAGTGAACGCCATTTATTCGGTTTTGATGTAAAGAAAGACTATCGAAAAGGGTTATGTGTTTGTCGTATCAGCATGCGACAGAGCGTGAAAGATACGCGCTCAGATGTGGTGATGGCTAATTATCACCGTTGTCACGAGTTTAAGTTGAAGAAGTTGGATGACGAAGAGAAGATGGATGGATGGCTGGGAAGTCTAGTGTCTTTCTACCGCGATGTTGAAACCAAAAATTTTCCAATGCACTTTACTTTTTCTCTCGTGCCAAGCCATATGCGGCTTAAAATATAGCACTAGCCTCTTTGGGACTGGCGTGTTGTGAGGGCTAGAAGCCCTGACAACACTTTTTGATTGGACAAACATCTGTTTGCCGGGCTGTTGTGTGTGCCATCATTTTTTTGCCTGTCGAGGAAGAAACAACGCCAAACAGACGACATCGACATCTTCATCCGACATCTTTCGACGCTCATACCCCGGCCCTCTTTCACGACACCACCATCCATCACCGACAAAATGGTCAGTTCCGCTGCCGTCCTAGATCCCAGATATGCTCGATGCCGAAATCTTGTCGACTGGCGTGCGTCCGAAACTTCTCGATAGAACTTGTTCGTTCTGCCGCTATCGACATGATACTTCGACATCGAAACTCTACAAACTCTACAAACATGCGAAGAAGGGACGGCCATGCTGACGAAAGTGCTTCTAATCGTATAGGTCCGCTACGCCGCCGTTCCCCAAAACCCCAACAAGTCCGCCAAGTCGCGCGGTTCTTACCTCCGCGTCTCCTTCAAGAACACCCGTGAGACTGCTCAGGCCGTCAATGGCATGAAGCTCGCTCGTGCCCTTGTCTACCTCCAAAATGTCAGGGAGAAGAAGGAGTGTATCCCAATGAGGAGATTCAATGGCAGCACTGGACGAACTGCTCAAGGTTAGTGATTGAAGCTTTGGCATCTTGTTGGAAGTTAGAGGGACCCGAGATAGGAGGATGGCAGGAAAGCTTTCAGCAATACGACCACAACCGACCACGCAGGCTTGAATTGGATATGGTGCAGGAATACAGATATATTTGTTATCTTAGAGTTGTGGTTGGGCGCTGCTCGCGTAGTTTGACGGAACCTGGCTGACTGGAAATTTTCGTCATCTACAGCCAAGCAATTCGGTGCCCCTCTCGGTCGCTGGCCAGAGAAGTCTGCCGAATTCCTCCTCGGCCTCCTCAAGAACGCTGAAGCCAACGCTGAGTCGAAAGGCCTCGACGGCGAGAAGCTGGTTATCTCCCACATCCAGGTCAACCAGGCTCCCAAGCAGCGAAGGAGAACATACCGTGCTCACGGTAGAGTACGTCACTCAATTAAGGCAATGTCTACTTGGAACATGAAAGCTAATGGTAGACCAGATCAACCCATACATGTCCAACCCATGCCACATCGAAGTTGTCGTCTCCGAGGAGGATGAGTCTGTCGAAAAGCCAAAGGACCAGGCCGTCGTCAGACTTAACACCAGGCAGCGCGGCAGATTAGTCAACATCAAGCGACATGAGATCACCTCGTCGTAAATATGATGATTTAATTTTTAGCATCTTCTTCCCGGGTGTTTTCGGCCCTTGTGTTTTTAGGTTTTTTTGCCCACACACTTTTTTTATATAATGTTATGGCTGCCGCTACCAACCTTTTTCTTTTCCTCCGACTCCTCCCACATCACTTCCTCCCGCTATACCTTAATCCACTCTTGCTCCCGTAGCACCCTTTATTTGAGACAACTCAACCGGGCTGGTCTCCTTCAACCTGATTTCTGGAACGTCTTTGTGCTTTTACGGATTGCGGCGGAGTGACGATGGGTCATGTTGTATATTTTCCTGGGACTCGGGGTTATTCCGGACGTTTTTCAAGAGGACAGAAATGTTATGGAATGAAGGAATTCGAATATGATACAATCATACAAGCAAACGCTAGTTCCTCAGCGCGCATTAGAGACTGTAGATATGCCTTCCCTTTGTTCCTATCGTTAAGGAGTTGAAAAGTATAAGATGTTTTATGAATTGCGACCAGTTTCCTGATACGAGCTCTTACGAAGAGGGCCGAAGCATATACTCCACAGCGCCCGCAACATATGGCGTTCGATTCCAACACCGCCACATAACGCCACAACCTTAATTGCAACATCCAACACCATGAATTTGATCAATTTGACCTTGAATCTATTCTCTCGGAATCGTGATGCTGAATCGATATAAACTAATCCTTCTCCTGAATGATACACAATTCCAGCCTCCCAAATTTCCTCAGTTTCCTCCCGGTTTTGCGGTCCGCCCTCGAAGCCATCACAAATACCCATGTATCCCGGTAAATTACCCCATCCAGTAAACATCTAGAAACCCTTCAGCCTGTCTACAATTTATCCGAACCTCCCACACATCACGAAAGTCATGAATCAATATATTCGCTGCAAACTAAACACGCTCTTCCTCGCATATATCTACAGCTGACCTTGTTTTTCCGGGAAACTCCGCTTGTACCTGTAGTCATACATGATGCGAGATCCGAAGTCGATTACACGATGCGCGCCCATGGCGTTCTCCACCGAGCGAAAACCGGGATTCATTTATAGCCTATGATGCCATATACGAAAGCTGAAAGTGTACCCCTGACCTTCTGGTATTCTATTACGATACCCCAGGTTTTGATCTAGCAATTGAGGGATTATAAAAGGAGACCCAAAAGATCCACTCTCGCTCCCGAGGCCTTCTTCGATCTTTCTTCTCTTCTTGGGTTCTTTGGAAGGAAAAGCTTATCTGGACCTTGGATTCCCCTTATCCCTAGATCGATAAACGACGCTGTAATTGATTCATCTTATCGATAACCCGGATTTCCAAGATGAAGTCCATCGTTTCCGCAGTTCTCTTTACAGCGCTTGCGCAGGCTGCCCCAGCCGCTAAGACGACTACTACTATTGGTGTCAATCCGATTCTCTTCGATGGTAGAATTCCGCCACTGTTCAGGGCTGCGAAGTTTGATAGTTATGCGACGAGTCCGTACAATGCGGAGTATGTTCTTGGACGTAAGTAATCAGGCTTGGTGTTTCGATTCGTTCTGTATCATGATGTACCGATATGTATCCGATTTCGTACGTTTCTGGTTTGGGCTAACATTTGTGCGACTTGCAGAGGAGCCATGGTCCAAAGTTATCCAGTTCCCAAATATTCCGGATTCCCTTGTAAGAAACTAAACCATATAATAGGATGCTTCGCGCGCATAGGCTAGCGCTTTGGAGAAATCTATCTAACCTGCTGCTGCTTCGACAGTTCGACACTCCACTGAATGGGAAGTCGTTGATTGTAAAGATCAAGTATGTAGATAACCTCTACCCACCCAATCGTACAATATAAGGCTAACACCTAGAGCAGTAACAAATCCATTTTCGCTCCAGGCGGCCCGCAGAACGCCCAAACAGGATTCCGCCGTTCTGAGCTCCTTCCCGGGGTGAACAGCGGCAATGATGCCACCAACAATGGTGTCACGGCGCACCACTTTTCCATCAGGACCGACCCGACTAGGCCGTTGAACTATACTCATGAATATCAACCTGTGTTTATTGAGACGCAGGATTATTCATCCCACGTTGTAAGTTCCTACCACTCTCTGGGAAATATTCATGATACGGCTGGGACCGTATTATGTGAATTCAAGGTCAAGATAAGTTAACAGATACCTCCGGATGTAGTGGCAACTAAAAACCGGCACGCCATTCGCCGAATCCTGGCCCCTCGCCGACGCCAAAACCCTCCGCCTCTTCTCCTCCTCCACTTCCTCCACGCCCACCGAGCTCCTTAACGTCCCATTTACTGAGGACGAATGGCACAACTTCGCCATCGAGAGTGATTGGGATAACGACCTGATTACCGTTTACTACAGCACTGGGCTCTCCCCACTCGCAAAGGTTGTAGGACCCGTCAGCAATGACGCTAGCGGAAAGGGACAGTTTCACATCGGATTGTTGAAGTTGCCGACTGGACCGGCGGGGATTAATGTTGTCAAGGAAGGGTATCAAAGCAAGAGACCCAACGAGGGATTGACCTATGGTGGTATTTTTATTGAGGATACCAGCGAGGGAAGCGTGACCTTGGAGCCGGTTAGCGCATAAGGTCTTTTGTATACTAAAGTGCACCTATCGTATAGATATCTAGATGTGGCGGATACCGTAATATATACCCATAACCTATGTACCATTATTTTCCTTTCGTCGCAATGCGGTTTCTTCAATAAGCTACAAGGATAGGCTAAGGAACTTGTACGTGCATAAAAATACATTGGATTCTATCGTAACACTGGCTTTTTCAACAGCTAGACGCGGCGCCAGTATCGAATTCCCACAAGGTAAACAGAAAAACTCAAGCGATATTCATCTACGTCCCCAGAACTGGTGCCTCCTCAGCTTTCCACTCGCCGGCCGCCTGCCCACCGCCCACGGCACCAGGAATACTCTCCCCTGCACTCATCGATATCCCGCCCATCTTCTCCGTCTCGCCCATGCCCGCCCAGTACAGCACCCCGATACAGAATAAATGCAAAAACAAGCAATAGCCCGCGAACAGATTCCTGGTAATTCTGTTTTTCATCACCATGCGAGTTACGCTGAATAGAACCCGTTCAAGCACACCCATGCGATGATACGCTCTTACTGATTCCCTCGTCCTAAACGCCTCGAAAGGTGAGAGATTCGCTTCGTATGCTGCACGGTATCTGTCTAGTGACAACCCGGAGCTTGTAGTCGGGTTATTGTGCACGCCCACGGCACCTGTTCGACCATTTGAACCACCGGGACGATTGTATGACGATACATAACGAGTTTTTTCGTACAGCTGTAGGTTATCCTTCTGAAGGCTAGCAATCTCTTGGCGAAGAGAGGTTACTGTTTCCTGCGTCCGGGAGAGCTCGTCTTCGAGTTGAGAGTTACGGGCCTTATAGCGGTCTCTTTGGGCGGTCAGCATGGGGAGAATACCAGCTGAAGGTTCAGCATTGGCGGCGCGCAGTTGATCGAAGGTTGGTTGGCCGGTTCTCCCAGATATTATGGAGCTGGTAGGAGAGACGCGAGTGCCGCCACGTGGGCCGAAATGGCCAGCTTGGGAGGCTGGATAGCGAGATGTGTATGTCCCCGCCACAGACATTGCGGGATTAGCGTATGATGCCTGGGATTGGGCTTTGTGGAGGTCATCTTCGAGTTGGTTGTTCAGGTTTCGAGATTCGACAAGGTCTTTGGAGGTCGAGTCAAGTTGTCTTTGAAGGTCGGAGAGACGGCTACTGAGGTCCTGGTGAGAAACACGAAGGACGGTGAGTTCATTGCCTAGCTTTTTATTTCGAGCTAGGAGCAATTGCTCAAGGCTCTCTTTTTTGTTTTGCCCGGCAACATCGACTTCCTCCGTGTGCCCATCTTCGTCGTCATCGCCAGTGGAGAATTCAATTGTCTTGAGAACCTCAAGTTCACGCTTTATCTCGTCGTAATCGCTCCATGCCTTAACCTTGTCCTTTAACACAGTGCGCTCTTTCTTGATCATGTCGACCTCACGCTCGAGTTGCCTTTCCTTCTTCTCGTGATCCCTGAACTTATCCTCGTTCTCAGATTTGAGAGTATCAATCTTTTTCAGAAGGTTCGAGTTGACACTTTCCAGCCTTTGGATTTCCTCGTCTAGTTCCTCTTGTTCTTTCTGAGATTTGCCACCGGCGTTATTCTGAGCAGCTAGAGCTTGAGCCAATTGCGATCTAAGCTGTTCATTACGGTGTTCCATCTCGGTTAACCGCATAGTGGTTCGCTCAAGGTCGCTGCTGACTATTTCAAGTTCCGCCAGACTAGCCCCCCCAACATCATCATTATCACCCTCTGCAACCTTGCCCATTCGCAGGCTCGCTTCATAGCTCGCTTTTTGCTCCTTGATGACCCGTTCCTGGTGTTCGATTTTCTCTTGCAAACTACGCTCTTTGGCCTCCCAATTGGCGGTCCTCTCTTCTAAAACTGCCTGGAATCCTTCTTCCGCTTTTTCCAGGGCCCTATTGCCCTCATTGTCCTTTCTCGAGGCCTCCCTCTTTAGATCATCTATCCTTGTCTCGAGGTTTTGGTTTTGCGAGGTAAGACGCGACACCGTAGTGCGTAACGAATTGTTCTCCGACGTCAACCGCGACACGTCCTCCGATTGGACTAGGGAGTCGATGGTCGCTTCCAGCAATGGGTACGGGTCAGGAGCTTCGGAGAGATGGTTATACACATTCAAGAACAGAGACTCGGTGGATTTTCGGTGATTGGATATGTGATCGATGAACTGTTGATAGGCTGCCTTGATGTTAGCCTGAAAACCCTATACTGTAGCCTGTAATACCGAGATAATACCCTTGAGAAGCCCCTTGTACTCAGCAAGCTTGTCAGCGTCGCTGAGTTTACGGAAGTCCTTCGTCTTTTGCGCGACCTCCTTCCGTTCCACTAAATCATCTCGCTGGTTTGTAATGATCTCACTGGCCTCCGAATCGAGTTGCTTTTGAAGCGATGATAGATCGATACCTGTCTTATAGTCAGCACCAGCCAATGTCGCGCTGTGGTGGTCATGGCGTACTCCTCCAGACCGCAATGGCCTTCTGGAAGGCGTTTTCAGCATCCCCGGCACCCGCAGCATCGAGGGAGGACCGGGCCTTATCCGAGGCTCCTCCGTCCTGGCTGTTCCTGGGAGTCCCGCTAGGTGACCCTGATTGCGACATGGCGACGAGTTATGCTCCGCGGCGTGCACCCCTTCGCACTTTCCTGCTTCCCAAAACCGTCAAATAGCAAGGTCTCGCGAAAAGACCTGACGCCCCATAAACATGCGTGTCCCGCGGAGCTCGTAATCTCGTGCTATCTCGTGCAGCGATGGCTTTCGGCGGCGTGTTCGTCGGAGGGGCTGAATGTTGGAACCGTGGCCGCTGGGCAGCTCATCGACGGACTTGTCGGAAGTTGTGGTTGGAATTGGCCGTGGTAAATATGGCAGCTGCTAACGAAACACAACAACTTGAACCCTTCCAACTGCCCTCCACGCGTACACGGACCTCGACCTGGAGCGAATAATTACCTCTCGACGAACAGCGGAGCTTAGTGAATGCAAGCAAGCAGAGAGACGCTAGTCGCGGATACCGGAATATCGCTAGAAGCAGCATGATAAGAGACTAAACCCTCCGACCGGCTGACAACGAGGGACGTCATGTTATGGAGACCACTGCGCTTCCACCAAGAGCTTCGTCCCTCGTAGCTGGCGATGCGGGCGCCAATGAACGGGCGGCGCCGTACATACTACAAAAGCTGGTAGATGACCTGCCGCTTGATACTGGAGAGCAGCAGAATGTTAAGGTCAATTGCGTGGATATATGGGGGGACCACCTGTATGTGGGAACCTCGGCCGGGGAGATATTGCATTTTATGAAGATACCAGCGGTAAGTTCGCTCTACTGCTACCCGGCTATTGGGCAGATGCTTTAGGATCATTATATTGACAAGCTTTGCAGGAACCCGGGGAGCCATCCCAGTACATATTTGCATTCCGACTACCCCTCTCCCCCCCTCCTGCCAACCTCGAAAACCCGCCTGGTGTTCAGAAGATTCTCTTGCTTGGACCGGTCGAAAGAGCCGCGGTCATTTGTAATAATCAACTGTCATTCTATACACTTCCCGAATTGTCACCGGTTGCGACGAAGCTAAAGGAGGTATCATGGGTCACGGTGGACGAAAACGATCTTGCCCTTCGAGGCCTTCTTGGCGAGGGAGAGGCCGAAATCCGGGACCCACGAGGGGTGGTAGTATTCGTAGGGCAGAGACGGATGATTCGGTTGCTTCGAGTCGGAGCTGAAGTCCGACTGATAAGAGTGAGCTACCCGCGTAGTCTTGCGTCTTTGAGGGCATGGACTAATGTTACGATATACAGGATGTTCCTTTCCCCCAATCGCTTGAGTGTTCTTTGCGGCAGCATCGCGCGTGCCTTGCCAATACGCAAAGCTACGCTTTGGTTGATATCAATGATAACAAAATGATACCCCTCCCGCCAATCAGACAGACAACTTCTCCTGTCGAACCAGAACCGATTCGGTCTATATCTCCTAACCCCCCTGCCGGCTCCCTAGGTATCAAATCGGGAGGATCAATCAGAAGTCACTCTCGGACTGGGAGCCTGACGCCGGCCGGGGCAGCTGGGAGGAGGCCTTCAGCAGACTTGCACGGTCATAGCCCCGTGCCGTCCGATACGGGCTCGAGGGCCGGGTCACCAGCCCCAAGAGTATCACAAGAAGAATCTAGATCGAGAGCGGGGACTCCCCAACCAACTGTTCAAACACCACCTCCTCCTAAACCAACTCTGAGTCCCAATATAGCCTCCCCAAGTCCCAATGAGTTTCTAGTGACAACTGGAACGGAGCTCAACGAGGCGGGTGTGGGGATGTTCTTTGACGTCAATGGGGAACCCGTGCTCCGCGGAACATTAGAATTCACCAGGTACCCGAGAACCATTCTCATAGACGGATCGTGGGTGATTGCGATAGTTAGCGGCGACCACCCAGTCGAATGTCATCGACTGGAAGAGGCCGCAGCTCCGTCTGGCGGTGTCTACGGCCCTATAAAGCAGATACTACCGCTGCCAACAGAAGACCCGACTGAATCTGAGACCTCATCCGTAGGGGTCTCACGGACAGTTGGGGTGGAGGTTGGTGGCATCCCGAGAGTGGCCCGTCTCCTCAAGTTGGTGAAGTTAAGTATAGTGGATAAGCCTCCTTCGAGGAGAAAAAGGTTGGCTATTCCGACTGAACCACTTTCAACGATCACTAAACTACCTGGCCCAGAGGAAGATACAGCAGAGGAATTTGACGAAGCAGAGGTATCAGGGAAGATTGAGGAAAAGGAAGAAACCCCCGAACCTCAGCCTCCCGCTGAGGACGCTGCGGGCGAGTATGCGTCTGATTATCTGTCTTCAGATGAGACGACGGCGGACGAAGCCGATCGGAAACGTATTGCAGAAGAAGAGACAATCGCGAACCGTATCAGTACAACCTCGTCACACCTTGTCCTGACAATAGGGAACAAGATCTATTCGATGCTTGAAACACCGATGTTCCTTCTCATGGATTCACAATTACCACAATCTATAGATGCGGCCTCAACACGCGATGTTCCATTGATTCTGAGGTGTCTGGCGGCTGTCCATAGCATGGAACCAACAACAGAGGCCAGTTTTCACGAATTGGGATTCATAAGGCAGAAACTCGGGCTTCTATTACTAGGGATCTGCTTAATGTCCGCAAGCAGTGTATCAGAAGATACGCTCGCACAAACAGACGAAGCACTTCGACAGGGCGGCGTCGATCCCCGACTTGTTGTAGCGCTCTTTGGGCCATCTTTCCGGAGGGATATTGTCATCGATAAGAAAAGTAATGGTCTGTGGGTTTATGGCGGCATTCAGGATCTCCTACGTTCACTGTTATACGATAAACGGAACACTTCGATTACAGATCGAGGTACTCTTCTCTTCCTTAGTCGATACCTCAAAGACTGGAGGAAGAAGAAAGGACTAGAAAGTGTTCAGGATAAGGAGCAAGTATTTGCGACTATCGATGCAGCATATCTAAGGGTATTGTTGATACTTGATCAGACAACCCTGAAGCCTACACCCGTGCTCGATGGTATCGAGAGGACCATCCGTCAAGATCTCTATGCCCTGGTAGACTCTGGTGTCGATGATATCCCTAAGGCGATCGCTATCCTCGAGGAGTTCGGTCGCTTGTTTGTACTCAGTAGGTTGTACGCAAAACAAAAGCAGTACCGAGATGTTCTTGCAACATGGCGACGAATTCTGGCAAAGGGGGACGGAACAGAGAACGGCGAGTTCCCAGATGGTGAGTTGATCGTCAAAGACTATCTGAAAAGGATCAAAGATCCGGCGCTGGTTGAGGAATATGGCGGATGGCTTGCGAGGAGGAACCCAAAACTTGGTGTCCAATTTTTTACGGACGAGACGAATAAGGTTCAATTTCCGCCCGAGACGGTCTTGAGGATATTGAGAGTGGATGCACCGTATGCAGTGAAAGATTACTTGGAGTACCTTGTGGTACAAAAGAAGGTAAGGCATAAACCCTTCATAGTCATGAGGCCGATGGACTAACGAAAATCCAGAACATTGCATACGCGAATGATTTTATTTCCCTCTTTCTCGACCAAATGATCGCGGATCTGGAAAACAACCCGACTTTGAAGGAGGATGTGCACCTGACTACAGAGTTTTATCGGGCTCTACACCCTCCGAAGCCCACGTACAGCGAGTTTTTGAACGACAATGCGAGAGGAGAAGAGTGGTGGCGGAACAGAGCCGTATTGTTAGACTTTCTGAGTGGTCCAACCCCCTACAATGTTGCAGAAGTTGCGGCCAAAGTGGAACCGTGGAAAGAGGTGCTTATTGCAGAGATGGTCATTTTCTACAGCAAGGAACAAAATCACGAGGAGGTCCTCAAAATGCTGTGCCATTCGCTGAAGGATTTTGATACAGCCATCAACTACTGCTTGTACGGGGCCTTGTCGATGTTTCAAAGGTCCAGAACAGGCTCGATCCAACCATTACCACGGGACGAACAAAGCAAAATGCTGAACATCCTGTTGGTGGAGTTCCTAAATATTAGTGACTATGAAGCTCGGCTAGAGCAGACAAGTTCATTGCTAGACCGATTTGGAGGCTGGCTAGATGTTCAACATGTGAGCAGGCCCCAAAAGCTTATACCGAAACTGACCAAAGAGTGGGTTCTTAATGAGCTGACCAATATATTATAAAGGTGCTTAATGTCATCCCTGACAATTGGTCGGTTCAAATTCTGTCGGGTTTCCTTATCAGCGCCCTACGCGATCTCGTGAGAATAAAAAATGAGAAGAAGGTTGAGCTTGCGTTGCTGAAGACGTTGAATGTCAAGGTGCGTGGTTGAATCCATGGTTTACCCCCCACCAAGGGGTGGGACCACTCAATGGTGCTGCATATCCGGCGTTTTGTGTGACACATCCCAAGAAACGTCAGGTCACTGATCCAATTTCCGTTGTGGATAACCTAGGTCAATGGCGAATTTATCGACAAATGTGAGGAACTAGGGCCGAGAATAGAGACAGCAGAGGCGGGGACATCGTCGGCTCCTGAAGAGGAGCCATGAATGAGCGGATATCATCTATGAGATGCATCATAAGGAGGTGTGGCTATGTCCCAGCAGGTGCCGATGTATCGGTGGGATCATGAGATTTTGTTCAGGATCTGCTTCATATGCATTATCATCTTGGCGTGACCTCGGGCAGATGACGATATACACCCGTTTAGCGATGGTGTTTTGAAAGCAGAGGAGATAATTCTCGTTGATATGAAGTATATTTGGGGAGACCCAGGCTTATGATGAAATCAAGGTGAGGGATGAGGCTGTTTCGCAGCAGGGAAAATCTCCCGACGAGCCGACGGGAAGGTATCCCATTTTGGGAGCCTCAGTAGCAAACAACAAAAAGCCATCATGCATCATGGGACCCTGAAGCACGAACCACCTCTCAACTTTATCGCTTGTCAAACGGTGGCGCACATAGATCCGATCACTCCGATCTTATCTTGACATTTCTCCAACATCTCGGTCCGGTCAGCTCTAGACTTTCTACAGTCCCGCTCTGAACTGTTGAATATCGCATGATAGTCGCTTGATATCGCAATCGTGAACTGCTTCCTGAGACCGTTCCGCTGATGCGAGCCGCGAGTAATATGGAAAAGTTGATGTATCCCCGCCGGACACGTATGGAGTAGGTGTAAGAGGAAGCGCACTTGCCTGGTCCTTGAAAAAGAACATTCGATAGTGCTATAGTTTGCGGAACTGTTTCTGATATATTGGGAGATATGGCGCGGGTTCCCAAGAATCAGGACGCGCATGGAGATCCAACAAGTGGGTCTGGTATTTAAGAGGTGGTCTGACCGCTTGCACTGGTGTTTCGAAACATATCTGGGCCAGCCTGGGCCAACCATATCAATACGGACAGAGGCGTCAACACCCGATTAACTTGAAACTTGCGGGTCCTTTAATAGCAAACCATAGATATGAAAAAGCGAATAGAAGAGATGTAATATTTTGGCACGTTTATCAGGCCACACCGCCACAGGCGGGCCTCTCGATAGTTCTTACCATGTTTTCTTCAAATCTGCCAATGCAATCGAGGGTGAGCCAAGCCCGAACCACCCCAGGAGCCGAGCAGATCCAAGACAGAGGTTTTTCCGTGTTATCACGTATGTAGATCCGGCCGATGCTCCTTTGGGCAATTTCGTCGTGGTTGGTGGCGAGAATTTAGGCCGTCCCGTATGGAGCTTTTATTTCAGGAGTCTCTGGCAGGGCTGTGAATTCGTCGCCGGGAGACCAGACGGTCCTTTTTTGAGAAAGTTGGGACGGCCAACCGATGGAATAGTTGCACCCCAAAAAACAAGTATTCGACTTCCTATTTGTATCCTATGTTTACGTAGCAAGAGGCAGGTCACTAAGTGGAGGAATCAAAAATAGTGAGGCTTCACCAGCGGGCCACGCCGGAGGTGTGCAATTTTTAGGGCACATTCACTAAAATAGATTCCAAGAAGACATCTATAGCGGCAGCCGACATTTGGACACTCCGTTTCAGAGTTCATGCGCCGCAATCTAAAGGGAAGGCGTGGAGGACCAGAGATCTGGAATCCCTGTTTGTCATTGTCTCGGAGCTGCAGGTACCAGAGCGCCAGGCCAATCGACGGCGTGTCTTGAAGTCACTTTTTCTGGTACCCAAGCGGTGCGGCCGCAGTGATTGGACGAAGGAGAATGCTCACCCCACCAAGGTTACGGGCACACGAATCCTGCCCCTGCGTCGACAGTGGTTCGCCCGCTCGCCCAGGCCATCCCAAGAGCTTAGCCAGACCGAATTTTCTCCATTCACTGTCCCTCATCTCACCATCACGCCTTTGTTCCTGTCAAGATGCGTAGGGTTTCCGGTAGTGGCTTAGTAGCCACTCAGTGTGCTAAAGAACCCATGCGCATGAAGGAGCACCTCCACCCATTGGTTGGATGTTTGTAGTTTGTGGGCACCATTAAGGGGTACCTTCGCTTCGAATCAGGGTGCTCAAGGAGCTTACGGGGTCGGTGAATGGATCTTGAAAATCAGGACCTTAAAGAGAACACCACTCTCATACGTTTCTCTCGCCTTCTTGTTTGATGCTACACACGTCAGTAGTTCTGGTGCGGTTGTACTCGAGCTTCAGCGTTGTAGATAGAACGTGGCTTAGGACACGACAATTCCTCTGACTCTCTTTTATTCTCGTTGGTTGTTGCATCTTTTCCAGTTCCATAGACATTCATTTTTTCTGTCCTCTCCATCGAGAGTTGACTTCTCTAGATCGCATTCCTTTTTCTCCTTCTACGACATTTCGACGTCGGCTAACCTTCGTCGGTACAATCATTCGATCGTCTACAGATCACTGTTTACATTTATTCATCCGATTCAGTATAGAACTTGGGCACTCCTGAGGAGAGCATTTGCATTTTGAAGAAAGGATCGCGGCAGTGCAGCTTTCTCGACTATCGTTGAATTGATCAAAGTTCCGGATCTCAATCATCCCTGGTAGAAAATCCGAAAACTATTCTTCGCTTTGGAGCCGACTTTTCCGGAAAATCCCAGATATCGGTTCCTCAAGTTTGAATTGACTATCGGCCGTTTCTCTGTATTTGATTCTATTCCTGACACGATTTTTGTTCAGGCGGGATTGCACACTGTTCTTATACTCTTCGGTAAGTGAAAAGATAGTCTATTCTAGCGGAGTCTGTACAGCGAATGCGCCTGTTGTTTCAAGCCTTCTGTTCCAACTATCGCACACAACATTCCGGTGCCTTTTACCCCCCAGCCGTAATATTCTACGAGGACAGGCCCGAGTAAGCTAATTTATGTCTGAACGAACAGTCAATTTACCCTTAAAAGATTTGTCGGCATCTGCGGGTGATCTTTTCCCTTAACAGAGCCCCGGTTTAATCTATATATCTGCCAAGGGGGATTTAGACTACATCTCGCCGTCCAGCCTTGGTGTTTCTTCGGCTCCCTGGTGTTGCATTCCTACTAGGCATTTATCAACGCAGGCCGGTCACGCCCTCACGCCCACGCTTCGAACACTGCCTGCCTGCATGAACTGCACAAGCACCCAGCGGTCCCACTCTTTCGGTCTTTCAAGCGTGGTCCCGGTCGACCTGCAGCGTTACGTCTTGCAGAACCTTGCAACTTCGACTTGATCTTGTCAACCTTTCTTTTCTCTCGACGTCCAGAGTATCTTTTCTTTTTCTTCTCTCTTTCGGAGTTGACTTCTCGTCCTTGCCCATACTTTCTCGATATACACTTCCAAGGAGGCAGAGCTTCCGGGTCATTCTTTTTTCTTGCGTTAGATCTTGCCGGCGGCAAGATTGTCGACACCCAGCCTCGAGCTAAAGCTTGTCTCATTCTCTCACACCGCGTTGCAGGACGGTCTGATATTAGAACATATTCTGGGAACCACTTCGACACCACTTTTGATTCGTTCCTAACGTCATCAGGTCATTCTAGTCTTATCGTCAGGCTTGCTCACTCAAGAAAACAGTAAACCCTGTTCTCGTAGTGGTCGCAATCCTTGATGCCACTATTCCTGACGGTCACACACACCCTCTTTTTTATATTCGCTGTGCTGCTGCATAGCATTTTACCCCGTCTATTTCTCCACATCCATTCTCCGACTCTTTCCTGACCCCATATTACATCCCTGAAGTCACTCCAGCGGTAGAGCTTCAGTCAATTCGACATCGTCTACACTCCTCAAACATCTT
Source organism: Arthrobotrys sphaeroides (assembly GCA_036971245.1). NCBI lineage: Eukaryota > Fungi > Ascomycota > Orbiliomycetes > Orbiliales > Orbiliaceae > Arthrobotrys > Arthrobotrys sphaeroides. The sequence continues at coordinate 72,886 of JAJTTW010000009.1, read as the reverse complement.
CGACTGACATCTCAAGGGTCTGTAACAAGAATTTACCAAACCGTTTCCAGCATAAATACTCTAGCTCTTCTCCACAAAAATTCAACCGAATCATCAACCATCGACAATCCCATCGAGTCATTCAAGTCACAGCCTTATTGAAAGGCTGCATTACCTTAATACAAAATGATTCTCCCAAGAGCTAGCCATACAACATGGGACGCCCAAGACCCAAATGATACACCCGATGATATCAATTTCTACACATGGGGCCTTAACGGTGTCAACCAATGGTGGAACGACGAGTTCAGGTAAGACAATCCATCGAAACATTACCATCTAGTTTCAGGTCTAACCTATGTCTATAGCAAGGGTCTATTCACAACGTCATGCATCCTTGTGCTATTCTTCTTCGCTGTCAGAATAGCGATGGATGCTATGAGACACCTAAGACTTCTTGTCTTGATGTCCACAGACAATAGCCAAAGGAGTCAGAGATACTGGTCAAAGCCCGGTGCTCTGAGCTGGAAGCTCAAGAAGCATCTTTGGTTCGCACCAATCTGGAAACACAGGCATAACACGGAAATCCAGCTCAGCAAAGCTATAACTATTGGAACTCTCCCCACAAGGCTCCACGCCGTTGTCTTGGGTATCTACGTTGTATCCAACATCATCTACTGTACCCTATTGTTGGACTACAGCAAGCCAAAGCGTGAACTGGTTGCTGAGTTCCGTGGACGTACTGGTGTTATGGCCGTTGTCAACATGGTCCCACTCTTCCTGCTCGCCGGAAGAAATAACATCCTGATCCCAATGTTGAAGATTTCCTTCGATACCTATAACATCATCCACAGATGCCTTGGAAGACTCGCGGTTCTCCAGTCTGTCGCACACACTGCGGCTTGGATGATTAATAAGGTTGACGCTCAGGGCTTCGAGGGTGTCAAAAAGAGCTTGATCGAGAGTGAATTCGTTCTCTATGGAATGATCGTAAGTAGAGATATTCTTCAACATGGCTCATAAAGATTCCAATCCGCTAACCCAACACAGGCTGTCGTCGCTTTCGCGCTGATCTTGGTTATCACGCCATCTCCAATCCGACATGCTTTCTATGAGACATTCCTTGTCCTCCATATTGGATTGGCCATTCTCATTCTCTATACCGTCTGGATGCATCTTAAGATTGACAACCTTCCCCAGTTGCCATATATCATGCTGGCTATTGGGTTCTGGGCCTTCGACCGCTTCGTCCGATTCGTCCGAATTTTCTACCGCAACATCTCTACCAAGAGCATGACCAAAGTCAAGGTAGAGGCTCTCGACGGCGAGGCTTGTAGGGTTACTTTCGAACTTCCCCGACCATGGAACTTCAAGCCAGGCCAGCACGTTTATATCTATCTTCCGACAATCTCTTACTGGCAATCGCACCCGTTTTCTCTGGCTTGGAGCTCGACCGTCTCGAAGCAAGGTGTCATTCAGGGCAGGTCATACGAAGAAGGCTATGGATCAAGCGAGCTTCCGATTGACGAAAAGAACACCATCGTTGGACCTACGACAACCCAGATGTCTCTGCTTGTTGCTCGCCGATCGGGAATGACCCAGTCACTTTACGATAAGGCCAACGCTGCACCAAATAGGACTATTACTATGAGAGGATTTGTGGAAGGGCCGTACGGAGGGATGCATCAGCTTGAATCCTATGGCACAACACTACTATTCGCCGGTGGTATTGGCATCACACATCAACTTGGATATGTCCGACAACTTATTGAAAAATATCAGGCAGGCGCCTGCGCGACACGCAAAATCACACTTATCTGGGTCGTCAAAACAACTGATCAAGTCAAATGGATCGAACCGTACATGCGGGAAATCCTGTCTATGGACAAGCGACGAGAAGTTCTCAAAGTTTTGGTTTATATTACACGCCCCAAGGCAGACATTACTCAAGTCTCGCCGACTGGCTCCGTTGAGTTGAGACCAGGACGACCAAACTTCGATCAGATTATGGACACCGAAATTGCAGAGAGCATTGGCACTGTTGCCGCAACTGTCTGTGGCCCTGGTCCCCTCCAGGACTCTGTCCGAGCTGCCGTTCGTAACCAACTACACCGAGTAGAAATGGACTTCTATGAAGAATCGTTCACCTGGTAAATTCAGAGAGAGTCCCCGATTACACCTCCCCGATTTAATTTTTTTTAATACCCCTTTTATTCGGGAATCATGGATCATCTCTTTTTATCGGGTTTAATTGTGATTTTTCTACGGAGTTTTTTTAGGCGAATTCATTTTTGTTTGTAACCAGCACATAGCAAGCGATATCCTCCATTGCATCTTTCCTACCCCAAAATTCCACTTAGCCTTCTCATGTATATTATTTTTTACTCACAATGGCATTTAGCCTTTATCTCTTGAAAACTTTTCTATCACAATCTCTAGACCCATTTTAGATTCGTTCTATTTAGTCGATGGGGTGGTGGAGCGACCCCTGTTCCAGTTCCCCATGGAAGTAGGACCAAGGAGCGCTTTGAATCAAAACGAATCAAAACAGAATTCAACTCAACCCCCAACTTCGGAACCCCCCATACGAAATACGATCAACGGCGCTCCGTTACTCAAATTTGCAAAACCCGGAATTCCAACTCTAGAATGTCTACATTCTGCAAAGTAGTGGATCCCGTAGTTGGTCATGCTCTCATCATAATCGACATGCATAGTACGTACTCACTTGGCGCAAGCTGAAATCCCCGGAGTTCCATGGTGGGGAATACAAAGAGCATTCATGTGGGCAGCCCGCCGGTATGCTCTGGGCCAAGCTTTACAGGTGGGTCTCCCTACAGTCTTAGCTGTCAGCTCTTCATCGACGTCTACGGGGAGCTAATCTAAATTATCTACCCTAATGCAGATGTAAAAATAAAATGTGGCAAACCCTTCCTGTTTTTGGTTTATGAGATATGGATAAAATCCCGTCCTATAGGGGGCCGTCGGTTGAATTTCTTCCATAGTCTTTCCGTCAAATAATACCATTGAATGGAGATAGTCTGAGAACCGAGGAAAAGGGCTGAAACAAAATGTAACATATACCGGCTCGTGACCACGCTCAGTCACATTGTTTTATATGATTTAGCCTGGCTTTCGAGTAGATATACATTCTCGGGGTATCCATACCCCGCTAAGCCCAGCTGCACAGCTGATGTTATCCGACCCTTGTTCTCGAGCCATGGGCGAGACGAGAACGAATGGGGCCAGCCACCCGGGAAGGACGCCAGACCTTATTGTGACCTGATTTCTTTTGATGGTTTTAAAACTACCCACGGGAAACCCTCTTCATTGGTTGGAAGTTTCGCGATTCGCAGGTCGTCGTTCCGGTAGCCGGCTTCGAAGTACTCTTCATCCGAACTTTTGGGGTATCGGAGTTCGCCAGGCAACGGCGATGTTAACAATTTTATGTATCCGTGAAATCACCACCCTTCATCAGGGATACTCACGTCCCCGGATTTTGTTGAGAGAAGCCAAATTTTCGAAGGGGATCCAAGAGATTTCGGCGGAACAATAGATCTTTCTTTTCGAGCCAGATCTAGCAATGCATCTCGAGATCCGGGAAGACCTCGAGGATCATCTCAGGATAGGAACGGAGATATTCAGACTGGGCATCTAGCCAAGTATTCTTGTCGCATAAAATTGTCGTAAATTCAAATCAGAAGGTTCCTTGGGATCGTCAACGGTGATGCCAGGGTTACATAATCACCAGTTGACGTATCTATGAGGCAGTGAGGCTCGTCACACGACAAGCGGTCCGCGGATCCGACGTCCGTAGATTCCGACGGATAGCCTCATCCTACGGTTCACCATTATCTTGAACCGCACATATTATTTCAACACAAAAAGCAATTGCATAGCAAGTCTTCCCCTGTTCTTAATATCCCAGGTTATAAATCAAGGCACACGAGCATATAAGTAATTCACGGACCCCATGGTTCTTGCATACATGGCTAGGCCGCGGTGAAAAAAAAAAACTGACGCCAAAAAAATATTTGGCGTAAGACCCACCCATATGCTTATCCCCCACATAGCAAGGCCGACTTCTGGCCCCGAATCCAGACTCTTGCAAGTTGGTTTATGCATAGTACGCATACCTCGCATGCATGGGCATGCCGTCTTCCTAGGCCATCGGAGAATACCAGCCTTGTTCAGATCTCTCATGGCTCCCACATATTCTACCCTAGCGCGATTTTGCCCGTGACAGCGGTTCAAAGCTGACTTATTGAAACAGATGTTTCCGCCTTCTTTACTTTAGGGAACCTGTAATCAGGTGCGGGATTCAAGAATATGATTTCACTGGAGACCCTGGTCGATGTCTGGAAGCAAAGTATCAGACCACTCTTGCAGATGGAGTGTCTATCGCCGGACTGCCGTTGGTCACCCCGGTTTTCTCCAGAAAACAGCGTCGGCATTACGGTGACGCGCTAGCCAGTTCTCTCTCGCCTCCCTTTCGGGAGGAGATCGCGCTAGATTACTTTAGATCTTAAGAAGCGAGGTTACTAATCCTTGATTCGACGTCGTCGATGGCATACCTCCCGTTGCGATAGTTATCATGAGAATATTTTGCTTTTTCTATGGTGTACGAAAACCTATGCTTTTGACACAATAAGCCGAGGATCTTGCTCCACAGGGGCGAGCGGAATCTCACGAATAAGGTCAGGCCATACATGCATGCGTCTACAATCCTCTTGTCTCCTTATGCAAGGTGGACTTGGCGTCTGCGATATCGTTAATGACATTGTTCGAGGTCGTCTTCCGCGGCGATCACATCACTTTGGATACCAATTGCATGCTGCAGCGCTGGTACCAAAATGCAATGCATTAATGACATGCTTGTGATCTACGCACATTAGCCACAGACGAATTGGAATCGCTGTAAAACTCTAGCCGTCTTTGCAGCTTCTCTCAGCCGTCCTACGTCCTAGATCTATTTTTACAGAGTATTACTCTATGACCTACATCGATCAACTTTTTTTTTTTTTTTTTTTTTTTTGGCAAAAGAAGGAGTTCCGAGATAGCGGTTGGCTACTGTCCACATGATGCGTGCACATTCTGTGTTCTCTGCCGTTGCCACAGCTCTCCTGATCTACTACCGAAATCTGGGAAAAGGCCGGCCGGAGTTGTCGGGGTTGCAGTGTGGGGGAATTTAGGCAATTCGTGGGAGGACCAGAGGACGGCGGGGCAGAACCGTGTGACGAATTTACGCACGCTAACCCGTCGCATCGTCATTACATACGTGTCGATATCTTTCTCATAGGCATATTACTTGATATGGGGGTTGGATTCAAGTTAATGCTTGCCTTTACGGCTTGGCTGAACCCCTGGTAATTTAGCGCGAATAAGAGTGATAAAGAGCTCGGAGAAATGTAGGAAAGCGTAGCCGTGCTCATAGATCTTGTTTTGGGCTATTATTATCTGGAAGCGCATCACCGGATGCGTTCAGTTTCGAGAACTCCTATCTCCACATTTCTAGCTGGAGCCCCGCAACACTATTTTCATCGTCTACGGTGTTGCATTTTTTCTGTGTTGCACAAGATTATCGACATCCTTCTCGATTGGGCAAACTACCTGATCGAGATATGTTCCAGCTATCTTCGAGAACGTCTGCAAAGATCTTTGCCGGCGCCTTTTCGGTGTGTTTTGTAAGTTACACCAGACTTAGTCATGGCAGACATGACATCAGGCTCAAGACAATTGAGTCCGCTTCGTTTTAACTCTTGCAACACCCCGAGACCTTAACATGCAACAAATGTCCTCTCCGCTTTCTTATAAACCAGGCGTAACATCCTGCTGCCCCAAGGATGCTCATCCAGCTAACTATCGACAATGTGCCAAAGTCAGTCGGACGACTCAACGCCGCCGCCAATATCCACTGCAAGAGCTCGGCCGTTGATTGAAAACTTTGCTCGATTCCCGTAAATTCTCCTCGAAGTGTGGGAGGAGGGAGGGTCTGCTGAAGCTGTGAGTAAGCAAGGTCGTATGTCCAGAGACCGATGCGTGAGAACGCAACCCCCAGGAGCATCGGAATAGAGAAGTGTGGAAGCGGTAGGCCGGGTGGGGAGATATTGGGGGCTGAAGTTAGACCAATAACGCCATACACTGCTGGCATCTGCACCCATATAAGGTCAGCGAGGTTCTATATTCACATCATATGGGAGGAGCTTCCAAGTATACCAGTGTTAACGTCATCCACCATACAGCCCACAAACCAACTCGCTCAACTTCAGCCTTGTCAATATTAGTTAGTTCTGGCGAATATTCTTCGAGAATTCTAACTTCGTCCTCATCAACCATCCTCCGGTATTTTGCCGGTCGATTTCTCAGAGTTTTCACGCCCCAAGGCATGACCGCTGTAGCGCTAACCTCCAATAGACTGCTAAATAATCGTGCTGCCGTGACCACAGGAAGCGTGAAGCCAGTATTAAGGAGGAACGTTATCATCGGCGCTGAGAATGTTAATACAGACAAGTACATAAGTGAAATCGATACAGTCGCTTGCTTTCTCAGTTAGTACTCGAGCTGGAAACTGCCCCTGATATACGAGCTAATGAGAGTCTAGACTCACGTAGGAAAACTGCACTATGGCAGAAACGGATGAGCCCTGATAGCGTCCTCCTAAGAGGCCTGCGAACGCTGGCTCTAGCTTCGCCGGTATCCTCGTCCCTTTCAGTTTCACAGGCCACGACTTTCGGAGCCTGCAGTAGTTTATTCCGCCTCCAAACTCTCTGCGCGGAAAGCCACTCCACCCAAGGGCTTAACAAAGACATTCCGGCAATTACAATGACGCTCCAGAACACGGGGTGTCTTTTCGTAACCGCCAGAGCTGAAAACCCCACAGGTAGCAATGTGACGAATCCAGGGGCCAATACTTTACATATTAAATCTATTCTCCTCATCGTTGCATTGAGAATATGCAGCGAGGACTCTCCAACAGCGGGGGCCAGTGTTGGTACCTAAATTCCCTCACGAAGATATATATAACTCTTTATCAGCTTCGGGTTCTCGAACGAGCAACATATCCTATATTTGCTTCCAAACGAGCAGTCGATCTGGAACTCATCGTTTAGTGTCGCAAATAGAATAACATCCAACAAAAGTATCAAGTAGCCAACTTGAATTCGGAAGGCCCGGTTTCATGGGATCGAAGGCCAGACTGTGAATCAACTAACGGGTACTTACCCAGTCCCTCTCCATAACGACAACGTTTCCACCGGCAGCAAGCCGTTCAATGCAGCTAAGGACCACAATTACCAACAAAACCCCCCATTTGGCCACCACAGAATGTGCTGACGACCCATCACTACCAGACCAAAGCAATACTGTCCAACAGGCACATGCTGCAAGAACGGCCATCCTTTGCACAAGAATTGTAGTTTTGAGTGACCCCAGGCGGGAGGGGTTTCGGTCTGCCCAGGCTCCTACGGAAGGGGAAAACAGGATCGCTGTTAGACATTGAGCGATGCCACTAGGCCCTGAGTTAGCATGATTTATCATGAAATACCCCAATGACTTCAGAATCCAGTCTCCCCACTGAGCTGGAATGAGCTAGGTGACACAAAGCTCAGTGTCAATTCCTAATCGATAAGAGCCATGATCGACTCCCATGATCGACTCGTCATGATCGACTCGCCATGGTCACACACACGACGGGGATTGCCAGCAACACGCTTTCTTCGTGTTACATAACTCAATTCACAAGCTACACTTGGTTTCGGGGTGTACACTAACCTAATCGACGCTGGTAGAAGCGTATTCGGAAAGGCCTCGACCGTGAATACAACCTACAACACCGATTTAAGCTTGTGCCCGTTTCGCATCAAGCGCCAGGATTTCCTACGGCCCATCATAGAAACAAGGTCCTTGACTTACGGCCGCGAACTCATAAGTCCTAGCATTCCATGTTGAAAGAAAGTGTGAAACGTATAACCCAGTCAATGACGATGAACTGCCACCTTCGCTTTGAGCTCCTCGATGCCCATCACCCAATTCCGCCGCTGCATGGGGACCGTTGGGTGGAGTCGTTGGATCTGATATCAGTGGCTGGGAGTCTGCATCGGCAGTTCGTGTTTCTGGGTTAATATCGTCCTGATCTGGACTATGGACACCGTCCGAAACGGTGCTATTGGCCATTGGTGTCTTTTGCGCTGCGAATGGCTGGTGGAAACGGCTCAGTTGATCATCTCAACGAGGGGTGACAGCTTAGCTGCTTAGGTTTGCGAGCTTTGGATGAAGCATTCTGGTACCTCTTGGACCCACCATAGTGGATCCACTCACAATGCTTAAGCGCCTTCGCTTTGGTGGTCGATTCTATATTTAGAACACTTTGGCAGGGATTCTGAGTGGGTATGTTGATGCCAACAGGTGTCAACACAGAGAATTTGGTGAGGCTCAATAATTTGGCTTGGGATGGTCTCGTTGCTTGGGAGTGACACCCGATTGAAAAATTAGCCATTGAAGTGAGGCCGATTGGCGCTGATGCGAGCTCTCGATGTCATGGGAACTCATGAGGATTCACGAGACTTTTATTCGCTATTGTACAGGCTGATAATGACTTTTCTACTTAGAAAGAAGGAACTCAATAGATCTATTGATATCAATGGATATGATGGATGAAATACGCAGAGGCCGTTTCGGCTTGCGCCTGAAAGGACCGCAATGGTACCCTTCCGTGAGATATGGTGGCACCGAAGCCAGGCCATGTAGAAATATACAAAAAAGGGAAGAAATATCTAAAACAAATCCCTAAAGGGAATCCCAAACGCCAAAACAACCAGAAGAAAAACCAATGAACTCCGCTTTCCACGTCTAACGAATGTAAAGAGATTTTGCGTATACAAACTCCCCAGAAAACAAACAAGAAGCAAACAGAGATGAATTATTCCATGTTCTCTGTAATTGAAGACCATGTCCGCGATGAGAGGTCCTTATATCATAGAAACCTCACTATCGTTAGTCGGCATTCCGTAAAGGCTCTCTCGCATCTGCCTCATTGTTTCAGCAAGTGAAATATCAATCTTAGGTAAGATCGGTTTCGTGTCCGAGGCATCTCGATGGTGGCCACCAAGGTGGAAAGAAACGCCCTTCTTCCCGACCTTTTTCCGGGACGGTGCAAGGCTGTTATTTGATGAGTTGTGCTCTAAGTCACGGCGTCCTCGGGTGAGACCTTCTTCAGTCGCCTGTCGCTCCATTTCTATCTCCCACTCCAGTGGATACGACCCATCGTGAATACGGTCGGCTTCAATACGGTCGTAAGGCTCTGACTTAAAAGGTAACTTTGGTGTAAAAGGTAGCTTTGGCGTTCCAGGGTTATTATCTATTCGGAATGTAACCGGCGAAAGGGGAGGCGATTCGTCGCCGGGCCTAGTGACGATTTCGATGCCCGGAGAAGAAAGCGTCCGAGTAGGTGTACCACTCGCAGCCAGTCTATTTGCTCTGAGGTGTGCCTCCATCTGCTTGATGAACGGGTTCCCATCCTTTACTTCCCCATAGAAAGGCGTGAGTGGAGGGTTTGGTATCGAGTCTTGTGAGAAACGAGTGCTATGAGTGCGTCCTGTTCGGGCGGAGCTACGGTTATTGTGCATGAACATTTTATTTGTCATAGTGTTTGACGAATCGTCACTACTGTCGTATTCACTGTCGATGACAGATGTATCATCGTCGGTCAATATCTCGTCATCGTCGTTCGCGGGAATGACTCTTAATTTCGGTTTCTTAATGTTCAGGGGCGGCACTTGTGTGGGGAAGGTTCCTTTCGTTTGCTGCGCATTCGAAGGGCCCACGATTCGAGAATGAGTGTGCGTTTTCATTGATTCATGTCGAAGATCCACCGGAGGCCAGTTGTGATTTTTCGGAGTGTAGAGGGCCGGGGACCTAAGTTGCTGTGGTGATATTGGTGTCTGCATCGTGATGGTTTGGAAACTTGTTGACCGGTCATTCTCACGACCATTCCACGATAACGAGCGGACGGATTTCACACTCGCGGGAGTAGGCGTAGTGGGGTTAGAGAACCTGTATCGCTCCTTCGCAGTTGGGCTGGCATATTCGTACACTCGAGTATCTCTGGGCGAGAAGTACCCGCCCGCCGGCTTTTGACCGTCGGGTTTGAACGCCTGGGCATCGGGTCCGAATTCCACGCGTCGGGGGGTCCGAGGGGTGAAAGGTACGTCACCGAAACCCGTTCTCGAGGGTGTCGGTGGCACGTATATGTTCGTTGGCAATCCGGCCACTGTTGTGCTGGTGATGGCATTGCTGATAGAATTCCGAGCAGTCGTTGAGGTTTGAAGACTAAGCTTTGGAGCGTTCTGTCTTCTTTTCGGGTCAACTGTGAAACTCGATTGAGGATTTGTGGTTTCGACATTTGTAGGAGGTGGAGTTGCTCTGGCCGTATAGGGTTTCACATTTTCTGTGAAATTAGTTTTGCTACCGATCTGGGGCTCGGGAACAGTAGTAATTGCTCCTCTGTATGCTCTAATATATGCGGCCTTCGGTTCCGCAACGACAGGATCAAGGTCCTGAGAGCTTTGGATGAGTCTGGGCTGGCCGATTTGAGTAATATCGATCCCGGCGGAAGCCTTGGAAAAAGATGGCCTGGACGGGAAAGACACCCTTTTCGCGTACGTTGGTAACAAGCTCGGCTTCTCCGTCTGCCCAGGTTTTGGTAATTGGTCGAAAGCCTTCCAAAGGTCGGAAGTCTCAGCCTTGTGTCTACGTTGGTCTCTCTTCCGCCTATGGGCCCAAATGCAGTACCCAATTACCCCGATGACGGTGATGAACATCGAGATACCCAGCGCTACAGCTGCAATTGTGCTAGCATCGAATTTGAAACCATCATCAGCGGAGTCAGATGGGTCCGGCAGCGCTGTCGAAGAGAGAGTAGCAGGCAAAGTCTTAATAGCACCCGGTGAAGTTACTGCCGTAGGTGCCATCTTGGTTGGTTTATGCTGCCGTCTAGAGTTTTGTCATGCATTAGCAACGGGTGCCGACGTAGTATATGAATAAAATGGCTTTGAAAGTAGAGAATATCTCTCAATAGTGGCTATGCAATAATGGCACAGGCCAAAAGTGGGAGAGGCGGAGAGGTCTCAATATCTACTAGTTTAGAAATATAGCGGCTCCCGCAAACAAGAGAATACAGAGATCTAAGGAGTAACGAATAGTTGGACCCAAGGTCTCTTATATCCCGAGTTTGGCTTTGCTTCAAAAGCAAAGCTCGTCGGTTCGAAAAAAAAAAATCTGTCATGACAACAACCCTATGTCCTGAGGCAACTAGGGTTCCAGAATCATCGATTACCTGGATCGTTGTGGCACTGTTGGAATAACGCTGGATGTTGGATTTGTAGAGGACAATTGTATAAAGGAAAACTCGAATCTACTCACAATTAAACCGATAGTTGGCTGACGAGAAGAGGGCAACTTCAATGATAGGGGAACAGGCGACCAGACGTTTCAAGGAGTTAGCTAGAAAATATCTTGATATCGCTGTATACGGCTGCAGCCTGCAGATTTGTATTGCCTTTTTCAATGCAATACTGTCCGCGGCGAAAGAATATGCCTGGGTGGATGTGTTGCGGTAGTGTCGTCAACTTAAACAAGTTGCAAGACGCCGACCCAAGCCTGAATGCAGGGAGAAGTGAATGCTACCGAGAACCATATCGGCGGGAACTGAAATCCGTTCCTTTTAATGCCTGGTGAATTCTTCGGCCTGCACTGCAAGATCTTGTTCACGATTCAAGATTTTCTCTGCTGGTTGCTCGAAATAGTGACAAGAGGCCCACCCGGCCTGGCGCACGGTACCAGATCTGAACGTGAGGCTGCTCTGAATTAGAACAATTTGCAGCCCGGACGGGACGAAGGGCGCTTACCAACTGGACCAGTCTTTGGATGTTTCCCCACACCATGAGCAGGTCTGGGCGCTGCGGGCAGATGTCCGCGAACAGGGTGTGTGGCGGCTCTGCGTGAGCTCGTAGTGGTTGATGTCAACATTTCCGCAACGTGACCGACTCGTGAACACGAATGCATTGTAAAAGGTCCCTAAAAAAAACATGGGTCCCATCCCTGCTAGGGATGTTTGAGGTTCAGTTGAATGTTTCCATGAACTTTCAATTGCAATTTGCCAGCTATGCCGGGACTGAGCTGAGCGAATTGTTGACTTTGTATGTTAAACCAGCGGGGGGTCAACGGTAGTTATAAGATTGGACGGAGTTACATGTCCAGGATGCCATTCCGTCTCAGAGCTAGAAGCTCGCTAAAACGATGATCTAGAATTGTTATATTTGCCAGATAGTTCATATCATTCCAACGGTGAATTTAGTTTAGTTCGTTGAGGCTCGATACCCTCCACTTTGTGACGTCTGGGTACGAGACCAGGCTGCGTTGAATCGGCAGGGGTGCTATTAAGCGGGTTCGGTTCGAAAGACAAAAGCCAATTTCAACCGAGGCTCCTGCACCACGACCCTTGCAATTGCTCTATACCTCGTCAGATACAACTCCGTAGACGTCAGCTGCCATCGTGATGTCGTGTCGCCCGCACTTTCGCATCGTACAATTACCATAATCTGGGGAAAGCTGGGTTAAGCTTACTGTCTTGGCGCAATTAGTGCCGACTAGTAGCCTCTCAATTGCACTGCACTGAAGGTGAACCGACGCAGAGTGATGCATCCACCTTTCAACGACGAATAGCCGAGGTTTCGAGTATTGTTAAAGTCGGCAGTACCGCCAAACTTACAAATCCCCTTGCTTCATTCTACGGTTACCTGGCGTTTTAGACGATTCTAAGAAGGTATATCTAGCTCGGAAACTCCGTCGTCTAGTATTGGGACGGTCAATTGGTTGCGTACTCGGACGCGGACAAACAACTTGGATATCAGATTCTAGATCAATAGTCCATTGCATATTCGGCTACCATGTCATCCCCAGCGTATCTCGACATCATCAAGAGAAAGCAAGCTCAACAACAATCACGAATCCCCCAAGAATGGCGGCTCAAATCTCTCCCTGATGAAAGCGTCACCGACGTCAGGCACATACCCAGGGAGTCGGGGATTCTAACCGCCCGAGAAATCAAGATCACCGAGACATTCGACGCTGTTGACCTGGCAGAGAAAATCCGCCGACGCATTTACTCATGCCATGAGGTTACACTTGCGTTTTGCAAACGTGCTGCTATCGCTCAGCAACTGGTAAGATATACTCGAGTACAAAAAATGTTTTAGATTTATCTCGTCGGATTTTGACGACTGTTGCCGACCTAATTTAGTTGAATTGTCTTACGGAAATCTTCTTCGAGGAGGCACTGGAACGTGCCAAAGAGCTAGACAAGCACCTCCAGACAGTTGGTCTTCCACTCGGACCTTTCCATGGCGTCCCGATATCTCTAAAGGATAGTTATAATTATCCTGGTTACGACTCGAGCAGTGGTGTCGTGTCATTATGCTTCCGCCCTGCCAAAGAAAAGTCGTCAATCGTCCTAGCATTGGAGGCTGCCGGGGCAGTATTCTACTGCAAAACCAACATTCCCCAGACGATGATGTCCCTAGACTCCGTTAACTTGATCTGGGGCAGGACATTGAATCCTGCAAACAGAAAGCTCACGGTTGGCGGATCGAGCGGTGGCGAGGGCGCTTTAATAGCAATTTGTGGTAGTCTGCTTGGGATAGGCAGCGATATCGGCGGCAGTATTAGAGTCCCAGCCATGTGTAACGGGATTTACGGGGTTAAGCCGACATCTCATAGATACGTTTCGCATGTGGGTACCGAGTTTACTGAACCGGGAAGCTTTGGAGTGGGTCTGTCGTTCTCTACTGGCCCAATTGCGACTTCACTCAGGTCATGCGAACTACTTCTTAAGACTCTATCTGGCGCAAAGCTCTGGGAGAGCGAACCGCATGTTATATTCTCTCCATGGAGGACATTGGAGGCTCAGCCAAGATCTATGAAGTTTTTATTCTTGATGACTGATCTTGTCACCACTCCCCTACCGCCAGTTCAACGAGTTTTGATGGAGACTGCTCTTCTGTTGAGAGGAAGAGGTCATGAGGTTGTTATTCTCGATAAACCTCCGCAGTTTGTCAAACAGCTTCATGGCCTCTCTAACAAGTTAATGAGCATCGAAGGTGGAGCGTGGGCATCGGACCTCCTCGACAAAACCGGCGAGCCAAAGGTCCCATGGGTAGCGCCACGGCTGAAGCGCAGAGACCCCGCTACCCTAAAGCAGGTCTTTGAGCTCAATTCCAAAAACGAAGAACTTATTATCCAAGCACTAAAGTTGTGGAAATCGGAAGATGGCCATGATTTTGATGCCATAGTCTGTCCCGTGGCCCCCCACCCTACCCCACAACCAGACGCTTGGAATGGTGCAGGTTACACCTCCATGTTCAATATGCTGGATTGGCCCAGCGGGGCCATCCCGGCCAGGAACGTTACGAGAGAAGATCTGGAAGCGCCGTTGGGGCCGGAAACCGGCACCAGCTGGGACAAGATCAATCGGACGAAGCTTTGTAAGTTGTATCTGCCTGATACTATACATTATAAATCAATATCTCAGTACATGAAGGACAAGAAACACTAATATTCTTAGCAGGGGCGAAGAAAGAGGACTATCTTGGAAGCCCACTGTCACTCCAGATCGTGGGCCGGAAATTCCAGGAAGAGGAACTGCTGCATGCAATGCATGTCGTTGACGAGATTCTGTTTGGAACGCGAGGGTCAACGATCAGGGATCATAAGCTGTAAACTATGTTGTAATTCCCACATGCACGATGGAAAGGGATTTAACGCACCCATTTGGCAACTTGCATTCAAGCCAACCCCCAAGTTTCGCCACCCCCAAGCACGACCACGTTCTTGTCGTCACGTAGCCAATCGGGATTCCCTGATATGCCCTTACGGCCCCACTATCAAGCTTTTTTATCTGCCACGGGCGAAACCTACTTTACCTCTTGGTTCTGAATATGTTTCCCAGCCGTTAAGAGTACCACATGTCACTCGTATAAAAGTGTCGCCTCCACCAACAGAAAGGCAACGCAGCACCCTGTTGCATTTCCCATACAAGCACGCAAGACTTGGCAATATCACAAAATGTCCCATGGCCATCCGACCTGTACAACTTTGCAAGCTTTGCTTCCAACCACCAGCGCATGGTAGCATCGGGCTCCACATTATCAGAGCTGTTATCACCGTATCGACGGAGTAAGGGCGTACTCCGGACAGGTATCGAAGCGAATAATGTGTCAGCACCTCGCCGAAATAACCTACCGAGGCTTCGTCTAGTCGACGAAGCATGGCTGCCAAAAGATACCCCCATGGACATTTATCCGCCATTGACAAAGGCGGGAATTGGCCATGTCGTGATCCGTGGCTTTGGTGCCTCCCCTCTCGGCGTTCACCGTCAATGTGAGCTTCTTATCTTTGCGAGCCCTTTATCTCTCCAACAGAGACACTGAACGAAGTGGCAACCGTACCGGGTGATGATATAAAAGCAGCTTATTGCGTGATCCTCCGTCGTTCTCAGGCTCTCTTGGAGTGGAGTCGTTCAATTTTTGAAGAGGGGAAGCTCGCAATATCAATCGATATCGAAGAAAGAGGTCAAATCTTCAGTGGATATAAAATGTAGTCGCTCCGGCCGCCTGGTACTGGTATCCGTTTAAGAGGGCCACGCCAGTTGATCCCATTTCCTGGTTCAGTCCCTGCATTTCCTAGCAGTTTCCCCGTCTTTACTCTGGTATCTCCGCGGTTCACTATATCATCTCCGCGGATTCTGGTATTTCCGCGGAAGGGCTCTCTGTCGCTCGTCATTGTGCCTGCGTCTGCCAGATCGCACAAACCCAATCTACCCGTCATCCCGTTTCCGTTTTACCGTTTTTACATAAAGTTTTAAAATGTCGGACATAAAATCGCCCCAATCGCCAGCCGAAGAGCCTCCCGTCGATTCAAAGGACACCAAAACCGGAACCACTGCGGGAAGTTCTAACCAGAGCGACTACGACACCGGTAGCGCTACAGAACAAGATATTGATGGCGACTATGGCTCCTACGGTAACCATGTTTTCTCCGACCCAAAGGTCGCAGAATACTGGCGAGGCGTTTACGAAAACGCAAAATACGAAGGCCGACACAGATTTGATCCTGAAATCACCTGGTCCGCGGCCGAAGAAAAGCGATTAAAGCGCATAATCGATTGGCGGGTGATGACATGGGCCTGGGTCATGTTTTTCGCGCTCGATATCAATCGGCGGAATATTAATCGTGCCATCACAGATAACATGTTGACGGAGTTGGGAATGAATACTAATGATTTCAATACTGGTCAAACGATCTTCTTGGTGTGCTTTCTGTCAGCGGAATTGCCCAGTGGGCTGATTTCAAAGAAATTGGGCCCGGATGTCTGGATCCCATTTATCATTTTTGCTTGGTCTCTGGTTTCTTTGTCACAGGTCGGGTTAACCAATCGTGCGGGTTACTTCACCGTCCGGGCCTTGCTTGGTCTCTTGATGGGCGGCTTTATTGTGAGAATCCACACTTTGATATCAAAATCTGGTGGTTTTACATGAAACTGACGATTTCACCAGCCTGATACCGTTCTCTACATTACATACTGGTATAAATCAAAAGAGCTCCCAATCAGACTCTCCTGGTTCTGGACTGTCCTCAGCGCATGTCAAGTGACCGGTTCTCTCCTCGCCGCCGGTATTCTCCAAATGCGAGGTCTCGGTGGATGGTCCGGCTGGAAATTCTTGTTCCTCATTGAGGGTGGCATCACCGCCCTCATTGGTATTGCAAGTTGGTTCCTCATGCCTGCGAGTCCGAGTCAGACCAAAGGTCGATTCCGCAAGAATCCATGGTTCAACGAACGAGAGGAGAAGATTCTGGTCAACCGACTACTGAGAGATGATCCTTCGAAGGGTGATATGCATAATCGGTATGTCATTATATCAGTTCCCGCAGCTGTCGTTAGTTTGTGATGCTATAACCGTATCCTTTGTGAAAACGTCTAACACGACCTTCTTGGTGCTATTCACAGCCAAGGTGTCACTCTACCACTCCTCTGGAAATGCCTTAAGGACTATGACCTCTGGCCACTCTATCTTATCGGCCTAACAGCCTACATTCCCCCAGCGCCGCCACAAAATTACCTTGCATTCATCCTCCGCCAAATGGGCTGGAGTACCCTCAACGCCAACCTCCTGACAATCCCCTCCCAATTCATGTTCGGCGTGAACCTCCTAATAATAAGTCGGATCAGCGAGTGGCTCAACGAACGTTCATTGGTTTCTATGACCTCAAACATTTGGATGTGGCCGTTTTTACTCTCACTGGTGTTACTACCCGCGAATGCGAATGGCTGGCTTAGATACGGCCTATTGACCGGACTTTTGAGTTATCCGTATTGTCACGCTATCCTCGTGGCTTGGAACTCAAGAAACTCGAACTCTGTCAGAGCTAGGGCTGTTAGTGCTGCGCTGTACAATATGTTTGTGCAAAGCGGGAATATTATCGCATCGAACATCTACCGAGAGGGTGACAGGCCACACTGTAAGTCCTCACCATACACCTTCTCAACAACGTTGATATTGTTGCTAATATACCGGCATAGATTACACGGGTAACAAAGTTCTACTTGCGATTTCCACATGGAACATCGTTCTGTTCGTTTTGGTTAAGTTTTGGTACATCAAGAGGAACGCACGAAGGGAGGCGAAGTGGGCAGAGCTCACGAATGATGAGAAGATTGATTACATTTACAATACTAAGGATGAAGGAACGAAGAGATTGGATTTCCGTTTCGTTCATTAACGACGCATGGGTTTTTTGGATTCGTTATCAGTCTTGTTTGAGGGTCTAGGATCTTTTTTCTCAGAGAGAAAAGAGTCCACATTTATCGACGTGGTATGTTGCAGTAGTATACAGTGGAGCGAGTATATATTACGAAGTTCAAAATATTGATTTTGGGGTAGACTGTTTCGACTTTTAAATTTGTCGATGAACATGTAGATTCATATACTAAGATTAAACATTCCAGGCGAAATGCCCCACAAGGATCAGACGTCGACGCAGAGCCGGACGCGAAAACACACCCATATCCCCATACGCCCTCCATATAACGCTTGCTGAATTCGTAAGACCCATTCCTTCGCGGGCAGACAAAAAGCGCCCGGTACTCGACCGCAAAACAAACGAACATAAAAACGGACTAAAACAAAAGAGCAGATTATAAACTTATTTATCCTTTCCGAGTATATCTTCTTCAGAATGGTCCTGTTCAACGCCCATATTAACACCTTCAACAACATTGCCCTTCGCTCCCAGCATCTTGTGCTCGATGTTGATCTTAGGCCCGTTGAACCAATTCTTAGCATCGACAAACCACCAAACCGTAACAATAAGCATAGGACCGCCATAGACTAAACAAGTCCAGTTCTAAGAGCGCGAACATATTAGCTTTATACGTATAACTCCCAAATGCGGGTGAAGTAGACTCACCATATCCTCAGGCGTCAAGTTCTCGCCAGTGCTCTGCGGCAAGCAGAGAATCGGCACCATGAGCGCTACGAATGCGCAGGCGGCCCACCCGATTGGCTTGCTCCATCGGCCAAGATGCCACGGTCCCCGTCTAAACCTATCACCGACGAAGAAGACACGAATGAAAATTGGGATCGTGAATGCAACAAAGGCGGCAATAGCGCCGACGGAGAAAATAGCACCGATTGCAATATCACCGGCAAAGATGAGGAGAAGTAATAGGATACCGATAACGCAGTTGAACCAAACGGCCATAACGGGTGTCTTAGTGACCGGGTGGACCCTCTTCCAGTACCTGGAGAACGGGAAGCAGTCATCACGAGCGTAGGCGTAGGTAACGCGAGATGCAGCAACCATACAACCCTGACCCATGGATAAGGCGCAGACGATGGTCAGCGCGGTGACTGCGACCGATGTCTTATAAGGAAGAACCTGAAGACAGTAAGCAGCGAACGGCTGGCCAAGGTCAGAGTCGATAACGGCTTGGATGTCGATGACAGTGTAAGCGACTACAAGCTGAAGGAACCATCCCATGACACCACCGATACCCGAGGTAAGAACAATAGCGCGGGGAGAGGCAACGTTGGCGTTCGAGCATTCTTCCGCCAAGTGGAAGGGCGAGTCGTAGCCGGACATAGTCCAAATGACGCTGATGAACGACATAAGCACGGCGACGCCGCTAGGGTAGTCGGTCATGTTTGAGATATCACCCCACACGGCGCTGCTTGGGTTGAACCTCGGGTTCCTGCGAGTAGTGTCGGCCGGGATAATAATTATAACGGTAACCAATGCGATGATGTTGATTATGGTGCCGACAGAGTTAAACCGTGCGATCCATAGTGTAGGCATCGATGAAATAACGCCGTGAATGATCATAATAAGGACCGAGAGGAGGAAGGTTTGGTATTGTGTCGGAATGTATTCAGGGTTAGACATAGATCCAAGTGCGAGAATCATAGCTGCCATAGCGTAGTCGACGGATGGTGCGGCAGTGACTTGCACAATCCAGTTACTCCAGCCGGTAATCCATGCGGCGAATGGACCATATCCCTCAGGTGCCAGGACGGCGGCGGCGTAGTAGAGACCGCCAGACGTGGGCATAGAACTACACAACTCGGCCATGGACATGGCGACGCACTGAATAAAGATCATAGCGACTATCCAACCCCACACCATACCCGCAGTCCCTGCATATCCCATGCCATAGTACAAGGTGCTCGCAAAGGAAGGTAGAAGCCCTAGATAATCCGTTAGTTTGCTGTTCTTCGATGGGTAGATTGACTCTAGCTGCTGACCTAGAACTGCGAAGGAAACACAGAATGTTGTCCATAAGCTAAATTCACGCCTATATAGATAGTTTGATTAGCATGATGTTTTGGCGCCGCGGGGTCGGTTGATTTTGCATACTTGAATTCTTGTTTATAACCAAGGGCATACAACGCCTCTTCATCCGGTGTCATTGTGTGGTCAAGCGTGGGCAAGTCACCTTGCTTGACGACCGACGACACCATAGCCGAAGGCCGGTGCCTTGCAGCGTGTTCTATATCCATTTCGGTGGACATTTAATGAAAGGGGCCTTAAGAACGCAACCTGCAATCTATTGACATTCGCTCGTCGCAAACAATCGGCTGCGAGGTGTTGACGACTGTTGTATGTCACGGAACCCGGCTACTGTTGTGGAATAGTCGTGATTGATCCCAGCCCGCAAAATGTAACTAACACAGCCAACCGCAAAGATATCGCTTTTGGGCCGTTCGATTGAGATGTCGTCACTATCCGCTGATAAGGTCGCCGCGAACGAGACAAA
This sequence comes from Arthrobotrys sphaeroides, assembly GCA_036971245.1. Lineage (NCBI taxonomy): Eukaryota > Fungi > Ascomycota > Orbiliomycetes > Orbiliales > Orbiliaceae > Arthrobotrys > Arthrobotrys sphaeroides. Next base: position 52,542 of record JAJTTW010000009.1, on the reverse strand, counting down.
AGTAGAGAGGAAAGAAGGGATAAAGGCAGGAAGTAGAGAAAAATGGGGAATTGACAATTTTTATGAATAGGGCATCTCCGAATCGTTTTAATTCTGCCCTTGTGCCTGGGTCCCAGTTTCCAGTATTTAAAAAGACGGAAATTCCATTACACAGGTGCCTGCTGATCTGGATAGGGTAACCAAACTGAGAAGAGATAAGACTTTCTTGACTGGGAGCTAAAAAGGTGTGTGGCCAGGCCGGCCAACCAAGACCCAGTCTCAAAGCAGGTAGAAAGATACCCGAAGCCGCATGAACCTTGGTGCCAATGTCACTTTTGCGTTTGCGCGGATCGAGTTGAGATGCCCGATGGAACCTCGAAAAGGTTCGAGATAACGGTGATCAAGGGGCTGGGTTTGAGAATACATCCGAGTCCGAAAGTCAACCGAATACACTTTTTTGAGCCCCTTCAACATCAGTATTTTGGCTTTTCGGGTGAGATCGAACGTGACGGATGAAGAAAGTCGATGCATTTCCATTTTCAATGAAATGGAAACGCTTCTTGGTGCTGCGCTTTTTGCGAAATGTATCCGTGCATGCAGCATCTGATATTCCAATCAGCAGCGACCTAAGTAGTGGCACAGCGAAAACAAGTAAGATCAATACCTTCGACACCCATTCGCTGCTGCCTTGGTCGGCCCCTTCGCCTACGGTGACATGCGAGACACAGACGCCCCACTAGTCGTACCGCATGGAATCCTTGGTCACACAGGACGAACGGCAATAAATTCGGTCCAAGCAGGCAGGTTTTAAGTTTTTCTGGACGCCACAGAACCAGGTTGAGGCACACGACTCGGCGATGTCAAAGGACCCACACCCCTAGATAATCCCACAGCGTGATGATATGACAGATTGATTGACCTTGACTCCACTTTCGATAATACCGTCAATAGCATGGTGTCGATAAGAACATCCGAGGTTCGCCGCGTGGCAATTAGTAGTCTGATGATGGTGATACTGTCTGTTTTCATTGAACATGATCTAACGTCGATAAGACCCTGCGCCGAACTGGCGGTTGCTCGTGGGGTTTCAGAACGCGAAAACCTTCAGGCTGGTATTGTCCGGAACAGGGTCTTTTTCCTTTGCCGTCGATGCAACGAAGAATGAAGACTTCCAGAAAAAGTCTAACTGAAGAGAGCTAAAGATTACCAAGAAGCTTTAATACGTAAAGGTTAATGCGGAAAGCTTACCCCGCAATAGGTACCAAAGCCACCTGTACTCGTACGTGTGAAAATCGGTATTAAAGTACGTAATGGATGGGTCGAAGAGGATATATCTGGTACGCCCGAAATCTCGTGATCTGACGGTGCATGATTAGGAAGATTCCCCAAACCTGGGCAATACTTAGGTAATCATTGGGTTGATATCGATTCTCCATCAGCAGCGAATATTAATGTAGTAATATAATCCGGGTTGAGATGAGTGCGAGTCAGAAGTCAGTAATCCAATAAAGGCTGCCCTCCCTCGCCTAAGCTGTATGACAGCGAATGGTAGTTCGTTCCATTGGTGGGACTAGACACGCGCGTGCACAAGAAAGCCTTGGATCGATCTCTTGAATTTTGTCGGCTTCAAAATTTGAACAAGTGTTTACGATTAACACCAAAAAAGCCAGGACTTTATCCGATTCGTCAGTTAAAATCAAAGCCATCCAATTTGGCAGAAAACTAAGCTCGGGGTCGTAGATCGATGGTCGTAGCTTAGGTTGATGCCTCAGAAGCCAACTTTGTGTCTACAGATCTGGTTAATGAGTTGCGAGTGAGCTCTGTGTTGTTATACAACACATTCAGCAGTTCGTCGACAAACATCCATTTGACGCAACACGCTCTCCCGCGTCAATAAGCGCCGACAGATTCCTTCCGAGTGAGGGTTTTCAGCCCTGATCCCGCCAAGCCGTTCACTCACGTGATCCGTTCCCACCAGCAAAAAATTTGGAGGAAAAGCGCAACACTCAAGCAAAAGCATCTCGAATTCTAATCTCGATATCACGAACCACATCCAACGACAATTACCCATCCCCACGTCGACGCCCTCTCCACATCCGACAACCCTACACAACATCCTGCCCATCATGTCGACGACACAGAGCGTTCAATGCTTCGGCAAGAAGAAGACAGGTGTGCATCCACTCTTGTTTGGTTGAAGCGGCCTCGATTAGCTAGCTGGTAGACGAGCCGTTGGAGGAAGAGGATGCCTATCGAGATGCTGGAGGAACCACCAAGTGAAGGAGATTGCTAATGTCATGCTGTCTGGATTATAGCCACCGCTGTCGCCCACTGCAAGGTCCGCATAAAAACCTCGAATTGAAGATGCTCGACATGTTGAACGACAGGAGTACTGATTGGGAAATATTGGTAATTAGGCTGGTAAAGGACTGGTAAAGGTCAACGGTTCGCCGCTGGCCCTTGTCCAACCTGAAATCCTCAGATTCAAGGTCTACGAGCCTCTCCTCATCCTCGGTCTCGACAAGTTCAGGAACGTCGACATCCGTGTTCGCGTTACCGGTGGTGGTCACACTTCCCAGATCTACGCCATCCGTCAGGCTATCGCCAAAGCCATCGTCGCCTACTACCAGAAGTATGTCGATGAGCACTCGAAGAACCAGTTGAAGGCTGCCTTACTGTCATTCGACCGATCCCTGTTGGTTGCCGACAACAGACGGTGCGAGCCAAAGAAGTTTGGTGGTCCGGGTGCCAGAGCCAGATTCCAGTATGTTACCCCCCGACGTCGATCTTTCAGACAGACCAGAATGGATGACTGACATTACGCTTCACAGGAAATCTTACCGTTAAGCTCTTTCTGCGTGTGTCTGTCCCTTTTTTCGCGTTGCTTTTTTACACCTTTTATATACACCACCTTCCGTCCTCTATCACTCTGTAACTATCTTACTGAAAGGGAAAATACGCCTCTTTTCCTCGTTTTCCTTTCATGAACGTCCACCATCATCATGCACTGGTAATAGCCACCAGATGCTCTATTTTCCTCTTTTCTGTTCTCTTTTTTTTTACGGTACACGGGGTGTAATGTAGGTCATGCTTCGGATGTTCAAAGATGAATCAATACATCACGACTTGAACGTAATCATATTCGTCTCAGCCACATAAATTAGTGTAGTAGGTGTGAATAAGTCACGGTCTCCATTACTTGAGATTCCTATTCAAGGGTATCCTATAAGTACAAATGACAAGCAAACTCCAGCCTACCAACTTTAAAGCTTACCAAAATCCCCCAAAACTTTGAAGTATCCCAATCAGCGGTGCAGTGTCGCTACTAACCATCTCCAAACATTCATCAAGCAGCGCACCCCTCATGGTAGGTGACCCAGAATTCCTGCACAAGTTCGATCGTAGTATCCTCCGCGCCGTCATTATCAACTCCGGACCTCTCCTCCTCGGGCATGTCCCCCTCTTCTATCTTTATAACCTTTTTTGCCTCTTTCGAATTGTTTGCCGGCCTCTCATCCCCCGTCGTATCCATCTTATCATCATCCTGATTGTTACTCGCATCTTCTTTCCTTTCCTTTTGGACCAGCTTCGCTGTTCTTTTGAGGCGGCGGACCACTGGGAGATCAGCTTTAGGGCCTTGAGTAAGCTTGTTACATTTATTGCATTTTGTTTTGTAAATCGTTTTGTAGGTTGCTATCATGTCCTATATGACTGTGTAAACTTGTAGGCTCGAATAATTTCCCGCGGATGGGGAAAAGACTTACTAGGAGATATTTTAAACTTCCAGCGTTAGGCCTCGTGATGATGCTCCGTAGGATCAAAATATGAAGGTACGATGAGGTCGGCAATGTGACAACATATCGATTCGAATCCGCCCCGGCCTGGGGTATCTCGATCGAGAACGTTATATTCACCGGTTTCGGAACCGTGACCTTTAAAATCCTGCCGTCCTCTTCCGATGTGACCTCTAGATCACTATGCTCCTTCTTGAACTCTTCTACTATCTCGTTTCTAACACTCTCAGATTCCAGCCCTTTAACCTCAACAATCTCCAGCTCCCTCTCTTTATCCCTCTCAGCCTCTAGCCTCTTCCTTTCCTTCTCTTCCTCCTCCTTCCTCTTCGTTTCTTTATCCCTCCCCACCCCCTCTGTCCCCTCGATGATATCCTTCAAGTAGTGCGGCACGGGCGCACTACTTTTCCACCTTTTTACCTCACCCCCTTCGACCACATTATCCCGTCTACTACTCGCCGCCTTATCAAACACCCACTTCCCGTCACTAACCAACGTCGTAAACTCCACCAGATCCTCAGAAGCCTTTAGCGTCCGTTTCGAAAACTCATCAAATAGCTTTTCGGGTGTAGGATACGTTGAGGCTTTCATTATAGGCTGGACCATGTGCGGGATTGATTCGCGCAGCAAGGCGAGCTTTTGGTGCATTTGGTGAAGGAGGGACAGGGCCGAGACGAGGGTTGTTTCCTCGGTTTGAGACGGGTCGTCGGGCGGCAGAGGTGTGTTTGGAGGTTCGCCCTTTATGACAGGCTTGACGGTGGGCTTTGGGTCTGGCGCCATGGTGGTCGAAGAGCTTAGGGCGTGGGCAATGGAACTTGGCCGGGCTGTGGGACGTGGAAGCTATCTAAGATCGCAGAACGCGCTCGGCTCATCTTCTATTCTGCCAAGACGTCCAGACAACGCGAAATCTGCAACAACTTGCTTCGAGACGCTTCATTTCACTTCCTCTGAGCTCCGGCCTGATGGACTAAGCTATGTTTTATCTTGTTTCTACAAGACAATCATAGAGCCTACGCGGGCATTGGGGATCATCTCCAGGTCTCTGGCAAGCTATCATACTGCACTTTGGTATATATTTCTCCGAATAGCAGAATTCTAGTGGGCCGGGCAGCGCGCATATATCTTGCGAACTCTAGCAATTGTTACCCGAATGCTCACGATCATATGTATATAAGTAGTTATGATCATATGATCCAGCGTAAATAATTTAGTGCGATAGAAGGTATTTATATAGATACAGTTCTATACTAATTCTAATCCAGCTATTCGTTCACATAGTAAAATTTGTGACTCGTCGAAAACCCATTAAACGTCGTTCTCATACAGAGCGAGTAAGCTATACTCAATTTCCTTTGTCAGCTTTATACATCCCAGAGCTCGGAATATAAACATCCAAACAGACTTACCTCCCAAATCCTTAAACACAACCCAATCTCCAACCTCAATACCCGTAGGAAGAAGCGCGCTCTCCAAAACAACGTCATTGCAATCGCAGGTAGGCCCCCAAATCGAGTACTCCTGTAAATCCCCTCGCATCAACGTTGCAACCCTCCCGCCCCGATCTAGATCCCCTTGCTCCCCTGCCCCATCCACCTCAATCCCACTGTCGCTACTAGCTGAACTCTTTGGAGAAGTAAACTTCAACATCGCAGTTATCCTCTTCCCCCTGACAGCAGTCGGAAATGTCAATTCCCCCGGCCACATTCCCGCGTTAATATTCGAGTATATCCCATCAGCGAGGTAAACCATTCTCCTTCCAGTAATGTCCTCCCTCTCCTCCCTAACCGCAATCACACTTGTAGCCAACGTAAATGCTGGAGCGCATACAAACCTCCCTGGCTCCGCCACAACCGTCATCCCACCTCGGGTGATTATATCCCCAAACTCCTTATCCAACGCTGCATTAATTGCCTCAGCCGCGTTCTCAAAGTTTGTGTATGTGAACCCGCCGCCAATGTCCAGAAGTGTAAAAGTATAGCCCACTTCCCTAGCAATCTCCCATATCTCCCTCGCTTCTTTAATATGCTGGGTATAGGCTCTCACGTGTCGCTGTCCGGAGCCAATATGGAACGCCAACCCGACAACATTCAACCCCATCTCCTTAGCCTGAAGGAGTAATGTTCGAGAGTAATCAGCAGTAACACCGTACTTTTTACTCAACTCATAAAACTTCCCTTCCTCAGCCACCACCTCATCACAGCATGACGTTGATTCTCTAACTTTAAACCGGAGAATACACTCCGCATCCGGAAAGAAAGCCTTGATTTTGTTCAACTCGGTGACGTTGTCGAATGTCATCTTCCTTACATTCACCGTGGATGCGTAGCGAATATGACTGGGGGCTTTGCAAGGGTTGGCGTAGATTATGTCGTCGGGGGGGACGGAGAGTGATAGTATATCAGCTAGTTCACCGTGGCTGGCGCAGTCGAAGCCTATACCGAAGGAAGAGTTTGAGAGGTACTTGAGAAGTCGAGGATGTGCGTTTGTCTTAACGGCTGGTATGTAGACGATGACAGAGTTAGCCTTGATATTAATCTTATGTTTTATTATACTATAACATTAGTAGTAGTTGATATGAACATCTTACGAACCGTAAAACAATTTAACTCGCGGCAAAAGCTGTTTCCACCTCTCCAATTGATTTCGAACAATACCAAAATCAACTACCCAAATACCGTCCTCGCCATACATGCTAGATTTCATAGGGTCAATTGATTCTACATGGCGGGCTATAGCCTCATCAGTCGCTTTAGAAACGTTTGAAAGACTAAATGGTCCAGGATGCCCCTCTGCTTCGTAGTACGGAATATTTTCAAGAGTTTGGGACGGCATTGACCAGCTATTACAAAAATATTAAGATGGCGGCGTGCTGATACAGAAAATGATGTATTGGGCGATTGAATTATGGACTTTCGAACCTATCCTCCGAACTGCCTGAGAACACAATCAAGTTAAATAGAAACCAGCGGCAAGCGGGAAATATTAATATGCATATGTGTGCTAATCCAAAGCGGCAATGTAGAAGGCTATCTCCTTCCCGCCCTCCTCATTAATATTGTCCGACGTTGCAGTATGCATCGTGCATCATCTTAATTCGCTCTCTGCAAGATGGCTGATTGATTCCCTGTGGTCCAGACCACCGCCAAGAAGCTACGTAGGTGTTGAGTGCGAAAGGCTGGAAATTGCGAAAGCTTGATTGCCCAGAGTTCGATCTGACATGCAGTAACCCAACCCCGTCCGCGAAATTCCCCAATTTGTGGTAGCTTCAATCCAGAATTTGCAGATATAAGTGATAAAATAAAATCGCACCGCAATACAAGTAGAGAGAAGTGACCTACGCAGGAGAGTTAGAAACAAGGAAAAAAACTCCAAATACCCTCAAAATCATCACAGAACACCGTAGATCAAAAGCGTAGTACATCAAGGTGATATATACAATAGTTTCGCTTCTCTGGCTGAATAGAAAGGTGGGTATCACGTCCCATCTCCTCCGGTATACCTCAGTGCTGCTCCGAAAGCCTCTCTTACGTCCTGTGATCCATCAGTCCCACCTGCTAGAGGACTCCTCCCAGCCCCGAGCTTCCCGCTACTCACCTTCTTCTTCACACTTCTTGGTGTAGCAGCAGCGCTTGCGGTCGCCCTCGCCTTCTTGGGCGTTCCGGGGCTCGCACCCAAAACAGCAGTAGCTGCTGCTGCTATCATCACAGCCTGTTCCTTCCTCTGCATCTTCCTTGCGGGCGTATTGACAACTGTCGGTACCTCACCATCACTAGCTGAGATCGTAGAATCTCTGCTCTTCCTTCTCCTACGCTTCTTCGACGGCGTTCCAGTTATCACTGCCCCCATCTCAATTGGTGACACTAGGTTCCCCCGCTGTGGAGTCTGCGCCGCCTTCTTTGGCGTCCCGCTCCCCGCTCTAGCCTCCTGTTCCATAAGAACCTGGCTCGCCACCTCCCCCAGAGCCGCTAATCCATCTTCCCTCTGCTGGCTCGTAGTAGATAACCCCGATTCGCTCCTCTTGAGCCCCCTACTTGCCTCAACATGTAATATAGCCCGATCGACCATATTATCATGCTTACGATTATCCCTAATTCTCTTCTTCAACCTCTCCACCATTTCCTCCAAATCCTTTTTCGCCGCCCGCTCCTCCAGTATCAGATTCTTAGCTCTAGCCAGCCGTTCCCGTAACTTATCAGTCTCATCTTCCCCACCAAAGCTATTGTTGGTACTACCGGGTCCTCCACGGCCACGTAGCACCTCGACTTCTCGCTTAGCCAATGCTATCTCGACTTCGTATCGGTGCTTCTCATTGGTGTAGTCTGTTTCCAGCATTTTATGCTGTAGCATCCAGTGACGTGCCGCAGCTCGGGATTCTTCGGCAAGACGCTGAAGAGTCGAGATATGCGTTTGCGATATCGTGAGTTGTTCGCGAAGAGTGGTCGGCGGTAGAGTTGCAATTTCAGAGGCAGTCAGGAGGGGAATGGCAGGCGTCCTTTGGGTTTGCGCTGGGGAGGTAAGGATATCATTTTTGGAGCTTATAGTGGGTAGACGGGGCGTTGGATCTGGAGTTACCGTGGTGGCGATGAGTGGGATCGGAGGGAGTGGTGACTTTGTAAGGTCCTCGGATATGATGGTGGGAGGCTCTGCTCTGAGAGGAGTTATAGGCGAGCGGGAAGCCTTACGGTCTGTACCTTGGGTCGCCGAGAGTGTGATAAGGTTCGTCGAGGGCGGAGGAGGGGTCACCACCTGCGGTAGGGCCGGATAGAGAGGCTCCTTTTCAACATCGCCTGGGTGACGGTAAGCGACTTGTCTTCTTCGCCTGGCCATCAAACTACCACAAAGGAGAAGTTACATACCCATTGTGAAGCTCAGCAGACGAATCCGTCGTATCCTTCCTCTTTACGTTTTGTTTTTTTCTTTTTCTACAATATATCACGAGGAATTTCGCGATGGCGGTGGTGAATTTCGCGAATTCTTGTTGAAAAACGACCGGAAAGAGGAGGACACGATCAACGGCGAAAAGGCATTTAGAGAAGGTGTGTAGATATATCCGGATACCTACGGGCACATGGCAGTTATGTTATGTTTTCCCAAAGACCCAAACAACGAGCGAGCGGTAGACGGTGGCGGCGGTGGTGAGCGAGTTATAGAAGTTGGCTCGGACGGAAACGTGAATTTGGCGTTTGGTGTTGTGTGTGTGGTGGGGAGGTTGTTGCCAGGGAGGTTGGGGCGCACCTCCGACCCGTCTAACGGACGGTTGCCAGGTGAACGCTGGAACCAGCCAACCACAGCCTGAAAAAGTCTTGCCGTCGACCTTGCAGATTGCAACTGTCCCGTCGTCGTGTCGAGTTCTGATGACACACGGATTATAAACTTGACTATGATAGATGGGTTTCAATGATATTTTGTTTTTACTATTGTTCTATTCACGAGGAAGAAACGGTTGAAGGAGAAAGGAAAACGCCCCCATTTCCATTATTTATATGCAAGGAAAAGTAGCATATGTCATTACTACGTGAAAGCCCGACTTTTGTGTATTAATAAGAATTCGAAGGGCAAGGCCAGGAGGGATATCCATCAAACAGGATATCCGACCAGCTCGGTGACGGTGCAAACCAATTGAGTTTGGCAACGTCGGCGTCATGGAGAGATCCCAACGGGGAAGCTCAGGTAGAAGGAAAATATTGCACAGGTAGAAGGTATATTCAACATGCGAAAAGGATAAAGGAAAATAACATCCACCGCCTACAATCTGCGACCTCTCCTACCACCCTTGCGACGAGTGCTGTCGGATGGTGTGGGGGTGACGTCCTCGATACGGCCGATCTTCATGCCAGCACGAGCCAAAGCTCTCAAAGCCCTATGCAATCAATTAGTATTGTATCTAACAGTATCTTTATGCTAGGAAGAGCATGAACATACGACTGAGCACCAGGTCCGGGTGTCTTTGTTCCGTTACCACCAGTGGCTCTGATCTTGATGTGGAGGGCAGTGATTCCGAGCTCCTTGCATCGGGCAGCGACATCCTGAGCAGCCAACATGGCAGCATACGGCGACGATTCGTCACGATCAGCCTTGACCTTCTGGCCACCGGTGATACGGCAGATGGTTTCACGACCGGACAGATCGGTAACGTGGACGAAGGTATCGTTGAAGGAAGCGAAGATACGGGCGACACCGAAAACGAGTTCACCTAAGATAGCTGTCAGCGCCAACTTTCTCCAAGATGTTCCGGAATAGAATCTAAATAACCCACCCTCACGGATCTGAGGACCGAGGGAGATGTTCTCCTCCTTCTGACGTTCAACCTTCTTCTTTGGTGGCATTTTGGTGATATGTGATGGTAGATTGAAGGCCTATATCAGCCAGGAATCACCCTGTTAGCCTTTGTTCTGGTTCCCGAGGTGGCATCCATCGTTCCGATTCCGAAAGCATCTCGAGCATCCCGTTCCGTTCTTCGATCCTTCGTGTCTCGACAGGCCTTTTGCCAGCACCCCTCTTTTGAAAGAAAATTTTGGCCTGTGAAGACGAACGTAGGATCGATAGCAAGTCCGGACTGGAATAGTTCGAGATGATTTGGAGAGGACCGTGATACCTAGCGGGCGAATAGACGTTTCGTACCTAAAGGATTGAGGTGTCGGGATTGGTGATGGATGATGAAGATGAGAGATGTCGTCGATGCCGTTGAAATTCAAGGTAGGGTCTTCAAAGCTTAGGACCAGGCTTGGGTGCTACAGCAAATCTTCAAAAGTGTGACTGCTAAATTTCAATTCCAACGAGCTAATACCAAAGTGGCTAGCCAATACCCTCAAATAGGCGAACAGGCGCCAGGCGCTGGACTGGCAAACACTCTGTTTTGATTGTGTTGTGCTCAGCAACACATGAAGCTTCACCACACCACAACACCACGGCAGTCATGGCGGTGCCTCGATTATCGTCGATATCGACAGGAGGGGCATCCCAGACAATATCTAGTCCTCCTCATTTCTACCGACTCTTCTCATTTGGTTCGAATTCGCTAGGACAGCTAGGGATCGGTCATGTCGAGGATGCCCATATCCCAACAGAGGTCCTTCCTGCATGCCTGCCGTCCCCGTCGGCCATAGACATCAGATCCGGCGGAAATCATACATTCGTCATTGATCGAGACTCCAGTATGGTTTTTAGCACCGGGGATAATACACTCGGGCAATGTTCTATTCTGCTGAGCCAGGACATCTCACAGCCTCAATCGGTCACCACACAATTTACGGCGCTGCAGCACACGGGATGGAAAGCTATAAGCGCCGGGTGGAAGTTCTCCATATTCGTTTCTCATGACGATGCGGTTTACGCTTGCGGCAACGGCCCTCGCGGAGAACTCGGACTCGGTAACTCTGTCACTTCCGCCGGCTGTCTAACCCAGATACCACACTTTCTGCCCGCTGGTGAAACAATCATACAGATTGTTACCAGTGTCGAACATACTTTGGCATTGCTGAGTAATGGCTCTGTATACGGCTGGGGAAACGGGAGGAAAGGCCAATTGGGTGACTTGCCAACCACTAATACATCTATCTGGGAGCCAAGGAGACTTGAACTGAAACTACCAAGCGGTTTCGAGGTAGCTAGGATTGCCGCTGGACGGGACTTCTCTGCATTTATCTCACCAAATGGAGATATCCACGTCATTGGAAATGACAAATGGGGTGTCATAAAATCCAAACCCTCGAATGGTGTTCCGAACTGGACAGAATTCGCAGCGGGATGGAGCACAATCTACGTCTTAACGTCCGAGGGAAAAGTAATAGCTTGGGGAAGAGGGACACACGGCCAACTGCCACCAGATGATCTCCCACCGCTCAAGAAGTTAGCTGTGGGGAGTGAACATGCTCTTGGGGTCGGACGGGACGGGAAGCTCTATGCCTGGGGTTGGGGAGAGCATGGGAACTGCGGGCCCCTGAGCAAAGAGCAAGGAGAGGTCGTAAGATGGGAAAACGAAGTAAAGATTGAGGGCCTCGCTGAGGGAACCTCTCAAATCGAAGGTATTTCCGCGGGATGTGCTACAAGCTGGGTGTGGACTACGAAAGTCCAAGACGGGTGAGGGACATCCTGCACGGCCAAACAATACTTTGCGACATATTGATCGCACAGTACGCCATATCTGGTCGTAAAATACATACTACTTAGCTTAGCAGCTAGTTAGTCTAGAATCGTAGCTAGTAGCTAGTAGGCTTGATATAATATGGAGGTAAGGCGCACGCTTCAAGCCGTATCTCTACCTGTTGGCAATCATGCATATCCGAAGCTCCGATCGTCACCCGCTACATTTACTCTATAAAGGGGCGTATGCAGAGATCTGCTGTTAAGATGTATAAATAGTCCCGAGGCCTGCGAGCATAGATACAGGATTTGAGGGCCAACCAGTGTCACGTGATACTATCTTCAAATGTTAGTCTGCCAAGAGACCGATGCAAAGCGACAGCTTCACCGCGTTCAACCCAGCCATGACATCGCTCATCCTTCTCGACCTCCCTTCGTCCTCCTTCTGCGCAATTGACTTTGCATCGTTCACGACCGCGCCTCGTTTCCGCGGTATTAAGAATATTCCTCCGGGAATCCACTTCTGTTACTTCTCTCCGACATCAGATCCTATCGACCCGTCAAGCACTGAATCACGAATCACAGACCTCGAAAACCCGATTTCGAATTCATCGTCCCTACACTTTCGTACCGGTTTCTTCTTCGTCGCCTCGCCGTCTACGCCCTTCATCATCAAAAAATGGTGTTCAAAAACCGAGTCTCTACTTTCAGAGTCCGAGATCCCGTCTGCAGAGGTTGATGACATAAAGAGCAACCTTGAAGAAATCTATCGCGGTCATTTGAGTCCCTGCGAAAAACTTCAAGTCCCTGAAGACAAAGTGCTCGTTTGGAATTCCTTAGTTTCGACAGTTCTATCCAAGTCACAATCAACTTTAACTCGGATACTTGGCCCAAGCTGGAGTTGTGAATCTACACGGGAGACAAAATGGGAGAAAGAGGAACTAGACGAGGCTATACGGTCCAAAACCGAAATCACCGGATCAAGAAAGATGTTTGGTCCAGAGAAACCACCGGGTGCTGGAGAAGATCCTGCCAAAGGAAGGGAGTCGTTGGATTACACTCAAATAGATCTCAAACGCACCTGGCCATCGAATGCCGTTGGAAGAGAACGGACCGTGTGGGCAAGAGACAGGAGCTGGGTTCTCACGGATATATTCCGAAAGCTATCCCCTAAATACGAGGAGCGTCCGCGACAGCCAGACAGAAGCCTTGCGACAGCAAATTCGACCGCCGAGTCATTGGCGGGAAGCCTACCGCTCTCAGAAGCTACGGAGGATGGACAAACGGCGCTCTTAGCGGAACTGGCGGTTTCGTTCGTTCTAACGGTGCTGCTGGCGAATTACTCGTCCACAATCCAGTTTAAACATATCCTAGAAATATCACTAACGGCTGGAGAAGCGATCAAGTCGCACACAAAATATTTCATCCGTCTAGTGGGTCTGATCGAGGGGATGGTGAAAGCGGCAAGGCTGGTAATTGGAGAGAAAACGGAAAGCGATGATGAAGACGATGAGGAAGCGACTGGGGTTCCAGCAGAAGACAGTGTGCTGGAGGAGTTTGTGAGCGGAGGAGATGCATGGATTATTAAACTCCTCAGGGGATTTAATCGAGAGCTTAAAGATGTCGGTGAAATTGGAAACAAGGAAGAATTAGAAAGCCTTGAGGAGGGCTTTGGGAAGTTGGAGAAGCTTGGTAGGAGACTTGGATGGTATCTTGACGACCAGTATGTCAGAAAGGGAATGGTGGATCTACCACCCGAAGAAGGTGGCGGGAGGATTGAGGTGGAGCTTGAGGATATGGAAGGAGAAGACGAGAGGGGTGAATTCGCACCTGTGATCGTGGAGCTATAGTTTTGGAGTATCTGAGATAGCAGTTCAGATATGAGCAGCATCGGCCATCGAGATTTAGAGACTAAAAGAACCCATGATAGGGCTTGGTGGGGCGGGATGACCGGCGCCCAGCGCTGCTTAAAGCTGAAAAGGTAGTAATCTAGAATACGCTCTTGCTCGGAAATATTAAATCCGTAAACGACGAATATCAGTTCGACGAAAAAGCCGGATACCGTCTATCGACATCTGATCTAAAGGAGCTACAACCAACGTATAAAACCACAGGGATCACACTTGATTATATCTTAGCACTTTCCCCTCTTCCTGCCGCCTCGTCCGTGCCCAATGTTTTCTCCACTCCGGTTCCTTTCGCGATCGGGAAGTCCCATGCTTCATCACCGCCAAACCACCAATTCCTCTCCTCGCCGCCGCTCAAGAAACTACAATCCCCATTCACTTCACACGTCCAACCACCCAATACCCCACTACCCCTCCATGGCAATACTGGTACAGGTACTTTGTTCAAATCCAACGTCCCTGTGCTATCCACCTCGTTACCATCCACATCAACCCATTGCGGGGGAGAATTCAGATTCTTTCGTTTATATATAGAGCAAGAGCACGTCCCAGCCCCAACGTCCATATCTGGATCCCCAACTAGTGCCCTTCCGGCCGCAATAACAGTTGCGGCATGGGATACCAGTACGATAGCCTTGACTTGCGGGTGGGTTTTATCAACATAGTCAATCAGTCGGGTTAAGGCGTACGCGGCACGATTGTGTACTTGCGCCATAGTCTCGCCGCGAACGGCGGGTGTGATGATAGGTTGGTAGTCAGTATTCAGATTGGGAAAAAAGGTTTTCAGAACCTCTGCAGTCGCAGGAAGCGGGTGGTCGAATGGGGCGGTGCCGAACCATTCTCTATATTTCAATATGCTCTGTAAGAAAGTGTGCAGAGTGAACCTAACCATCGACGTCCAGAAGATAAACTCCACTTACGCGATCCCACCTTCGACGCCTTCAATACCGACTCCTAATTCAGTCGCAATCGGTGCCGAAGTTTGTAGACACCGGTAATATGGTGAGGAATATATCTGTTGAGGTTTGACATCCAAACTCGCGAGGTGAGCACCCAGTTGTTTAGCTTGATCCACACCGTATGAGGTCAACGGCGGGTCCGAAGGTATCCCCGTCGGCGATTTGATAGTTGCATTGTAGGTGCCCTCGTTTGAAACCACCCAGTTTGAACGGAACTATGCATATGCAGAGTTGCCGAGGTTAGCGGGGTAGCTTATGAGTATTAGAGGATATATGCGTGTAGCGTACCCCGTGGCGGGCGATATAGATTGTCTCGAGCATCTTGCCTTGTTTGCTATGCTACAGTAGATTTACAGAAAGACGACGAGGGCTGGAAAGACGGTGTGGAGGGATATTCAAATGGCACGCTGGGTCTTCGCGTCGACAACCAGGTTTAAGGGCGTTTCGGCTGAAACTTTCGAGATTTGTTGGATTCTCTGCGTTGTCAGGACGCTAGTTCGAACGTTCCTTCGTCGGCAGACGCCTGTTCGTTAGCGCGCTGGAGTACATATGACAAGAAAAGTTGGCATCAAGTCCTGAGCGCTCGATCGTGAGTCCCTGCTCGATTTATGTAGCTTACGGCGTGCATCACCGCCATGCGAGGAATAGACTTGTTTGTATAAGCAAGCATGTTATCCCTCTTATTTCGAGATTCCATTTCATTTTAAGTTCGAATCGGATTCAACTCGGTAGTCCTCCGATAGCATCAACGATCAATCCTAGATCCAAAAGCAAGATCTATCCGATTGGGCAATTCTCTAAATATTACAAATCGATTCCAGGGCCTCTTCTGCACCCGAATAAGAAGAATTGATCCTTATGCATATATGGATTTCGACTACAGCTATACAGTGATATCAATTGCATTCTTCGATCGTGCTCCCGCGGTTGACATTGCTGGCGGTGTTTCTGTTGGGAAACGGAAGCTTCGAAAGAGGCGTCTCATAACCCCGCAGACTTATAGAAAAGGCATAAAAAAGGTCTCCGGTCTCAAATACTCATAATCCTGGTTACGGTATGAGTTTTATCTCGCATCGAAAATAAGCTTCTAAGGACACTGCGCTCATATAGTCGGGGATGGTTGTTGCAATTAATCATATCATGGCGACGGTGGGGCCAACAAACATCAAACTCTGCTGAGCTTGGCCCCCTCTGATAAAGCTCTTATCGCCCCTCTTCTTATCCACCGCGCTATTTCCCCTCACAATCCAAAGCAACCCTCTCCACACGCGTCTTCAGCCCAAAACCCACCACCAAGTACCAATCATCACATCTAATCGTCAAATTCTACGAAAATGGGTGTCACTGTCGAACACATCTCGCCCGGTGATGGCGTCAACTACCCGAAGAAAGGTGACAAAGTCTCGATGCACTACACCGGTACCCTCACCAACGGCAAAAAATTCGACTCCTCTGTCGACCGCGGCACGCCATTCGAGACCAAGATCGGTGTCGGCCAAGTTATCAAAGGCTGGGACGAAGGTGTCCCCCAGATTTCCCTCGGCGGAAAGGCCAAGTTGACAATCACCGGCGACTACGCGTACGGCGAGCGCGGATACCCGGGCTTGATTCCACCAAATGCGACTCTGATCTTCGAGGTTCAGCTGCTGAAAATCAACTAACTCGAGGCGATGTGACCGAGGAGCCAACTCTCAATGAGCCTCACCTCACGTTCCCGGTTTCGAGAGACCTGGCAAGCTAGTTCTTTCGCTGGCGTGCCCGGTTTGATGGATTTACACCGAATTGATTTGTTCAGAAGTGGCTAATGGCTGGTGGAGGAGGAGCACTCGGATGTATTTATCAAGATTCAACTACGCAAGTCAATCAAAATTATAGCTTCGGAGCTGTAGCGCCTTTTTTCCTCTACCATCGATTTCCTAGATTGAGCTTGAGGCGACATTATCCACTGGGTATAATATCTATATCTAGTTGCGGGGGGCGGCTATTCTAGGAACACTCCCGACCGACTGCCAACGACTAGGACACTGGCTGGATTAATACTTATTTACATGATATCCGAGCTAATGCTCCAAAGACTTCTATTAACTAACCCTTTTATACATACAATGGCATCCAGCGCCAAATCCTAGAACGACAAAGTTTCGCCTATGATCTACCCCAACAGAACAATCCAGGCTCAATGAGCTCTATACAAAAGGAAATCAAAACAAAACACACACGATATGGGCATCTATTCTTTACTTAACCTGTTCATCGACCAGCAGCACTCCTTCCGATGCTAGAATCTCAAATTTAACAATTCCAGATTTATCGACTCTCACAGTCTCCGGCCTCACCGCGCTCGCCACCGCCCCGGTGTCTTCGTTAAATGTCAGGCCGCTGACACTGACTCCACTCTTAGCATTCATCCCAGGGCCTTTAAGTCTCAGCAACTTAAGCCTGTGGTTCGGCTGAAACCCATTGAGCGTGATTGTTGTAGATTTTCTTTCCCCCGTTGTTCCAAAGCCGGCGGGCGAGCCTCTGGAGCAAGAACGACAATTCAGAACCGTTGGATCCGAAGTATTATGGTGAGAAAGGTTCAAGATAACGGCGCGGGCGAGGAAGACTCCTTCATTCAAGGGGAAGTTTCCGATATCAGTAGGTTGAGGCTTAATGAGGATCCTATCCGTTGTGCTGGAACTTGTGGTTCTGCTATAAACGGAGTAAGATGTTGTATATGGATTCGCTCGACTGACTGTTCTGGTTACAGTCACGGTTCGAGTCGTCCAAGCCGTTGAGGGGATCCGTGAGGTGATAGTTGTCCTTGAGGTACTTAGGCTACGAATAACAGAAGGTGTGACGGTAGTAGTGACGACCGGTACAACGGTGCGAATTGTCCGGGTGGTATAACTGCCATTGGAAAGGCGCACCCTTGAGCGAACCGTTCTAGTCGAGCGAATTGTCGTCCTCTTTGTCACCCTCGTCGTCCTGGTCACGGTTACAATCCTTGAACTTGTAACTCTCCTGGTGGACGTAGACACTGTGCGAACGGCTCTTGTGGTAGAAACACTTCTAACCGTATCGAACAAGGTCGTGAGAACGACTGTCCTCGTCGCCCGTACAGTCACATTGAAAACTCGTACCGTCGTCCCTGCAACGTCAAGATTCGGTTTCTGCACCTTGTTCGAGTACAACCCGTAAACAGCGATATCTGGGGGGTTATCTGGTAACTCGACCGGTGTAACCAGAAACTTTGTGGTGGAACCACGTTCTGGGAGAGCTAATGCTTCAGCTAGGAAGTACATGCCGTACGTCATGGGCCGAATGCCTGAGCTCAGACCACCGGTTCCAGAGGGAATGAAAAGGGAGTACGCAGTCGTAGGGCCGTTATGGACATATATCCGCTCGACATTCTTGGAAGCAGAAGCAAGGCTGTAGTCGACGAGCCAAAGTGCGGATCCAAAGGTATCCGAAACATCAGCAGCTCCACTACAGCTCACGGAATTTGACTCGGCCAGCGTGAATCGAGCACCCCCAGATGCTGCGGCTGCAATCTCGGGGTCGAAACGCTGTAGCTTCTCTTCAAGGATATTGTGGTCATTCAACGCGTCGAGGTTTTGGTTTCCAGAGCATGCGCTTTGAGGGTAGAAGTGTAACGAATAGCTTGGTATCTTGAACTGATTGGTATTGATTCCGGCCCGAACCAACGAGCCCAAATCAAAGCCATCAGTCAATGACCCAGCAAAGACCGCTGGCTGGAATCGAGCATCTGGAAGAACTCCCTTGATCCGGTTCGCCACAATCTGCCATTCCGCTGCATATTGCGGTCCCCCCCAACCCCGCGGTCTATGTTTATTCGATACAAAGAGATCAACCTCATTTCCAATCTCCCAGAGGTCAATCTGCGGGATGCCCTTCTCAGCCGCCACTGCGAACTCAATAGTATTATCCCAATTATTCGTCGAATTAGCCAGATTCAACCCGAACGTGACCTGTGTGTCGCCCGGGAAATAACTCGCAACTAAGGTGAAATACGACGGCCCCATAAGATATTGCGACCCGGCAGGATTTGCAGCCCAAACAATCGGCTGACCGAAGCCAGGCAGGTACACGGTCTTATCCATACCAGACCCTCCTAGACGAATTCCCGGTCGACCGCCAGCCCTTGATGTCCAAGCGTTCATAAGGTTGATCAGAATTTGTGATCGTGCGAAGAAGGGCATCCCACTATGTTCTATCGAGTAGCTGATAAATGACCGATCCATTGTAGGTGCGGCGACCGCATTCGAGAGTGTCGGCGAGACATTGATAGTCGTCACGCTTCCCAATTGCGCCTGTGATGTTGCAATAAGAAAGGTATATATGGAAAATAATGAGAGAAGCGCCGAAGCGAAATCGAAAGAAGGTTCCGTCCTCATGGTTATCGTGGAAAACGTTATATACAGTCCCCGTATAGCTCAAAGGGCGTCAAGGACATGTAATAGATTATAGATTAATATATTAAAAGGAAGCCCGCCGTATACGCCTGCGCTCTTCAGCGGCGGTATCCCGCGTATTATAAATAAAAAAATGAAATTAAGTGAGCCCGATTGAAAGAAAGGCAATGCTGTCTTCAGACTGCGGAAACGCCACAGAAGAGAAAGGAGGGCGAGGCCCACTTATACACGAGTCAACCTGCAGCAGACACAGGGAAACTTTCCTTTGCTTTTCCCCCATGTGTCAGAATAACAAGCATGAGCTTTTGTTGTATATTAAATCGCTGCCCTGGGGAAAAGCCATCCTACCACTATACCTGGATTCGAGGCTACGCTATACCGGGCATCCTGTTCAATACATTTTGCGTTATGCAACAGACGGTTCCTTGTTAACCCGGTAAGTGCGTTGAGATCTCGAGAAGGGGAGCCGAATCATGTCGTGTATCCTGTAAAACACTAGGTTATCTGATTACCCCCAAGCGAGCTTGGTGCATGCATGCCACCCTTGTCGAACGCCTCAGTGGAACATTACAACGGTGGTAGAGGTGTTCCACCAGCTCATTCGGAGGGTAGGTGATTTTTTCAGTCCCCTTGACCAGGTTTGCAGAGGAGCTAATAAATCTCAGTTCAAGCTGTTGGATACGGCTGGGTATGAAACTACCAGCGTCATATCCCTACCAAAATTCAATGCATTTTCTGATTTTTAAATTTTCAAGCGTACAGTAATTTGCCTGATTCCTGCGTAGAGCTTCGGTTCCGAACCCCGAGTCGAGCACATATATTGAACCGTCAAAGGAAGTAAGTAAATAGCTTGGGTGCATGTTCCTCAAGACGATATATCCTAGATGCTACCACGAATTATGCAATCTGGTGGATCCGGAGGGAGATCGGTTGCGTAGCACCAGTGGCGTACTGGCGCAAGAAATCTTGCCCTCCATTGCCTGATAGGCGTATCGCTTCGATAATTCCTTTGTAGACTTAGAATAGAAGAATCCTAGGAACAAAGAGGAACATAAGGTTTAGCTATTTAGTTCGTAATACACATGATCTCAGGCTCCAGTATCCATTCTTCTTTTCTAAACATAGATATAACCAAGAAGCCCAGCAGAAGCCCAGCAAGAAAACTTTCATTTTAGAATCTTGAGTTGCAATGAAGCTCCTTTGCAAATTTGGCGTGGGTACTCTAAATGTTCCTTGTGAAGGTAGCTGGATCTCCTTCCGTGTGGGGCGAATGGTAATCGTTCAGGCCTAGCATGCTCCGGCGCTGATAATGATCAGCACCCTGCATAACTGAGGCCCAATAGCTCTTTTGAGCCGACAAACCCACCCCGTCGTTCCAAAGTCGAAAGTCACAGCCGTTAAACCATCGTCTTGAAACACTAGCATAGGCTTGCTACCAACGTGACAATACTGAGCTTCTAACAAACAATCGCGCCGATCAATTCCTTCGGCGATATTATGGTCGGAATAAAGGTGTTTCCAGTTGGATTAATATGAGGCTGCCGCCTTGAAGGGAAGAAATTTTACGAGCTTGGGAGCGCTGCGCTAGCTCACTCGATCGATGCCCGCCTGACCATGGATACAAAGAAAACCCGATCAAGCCATAAGCACCAACAGGACACGAAAAGCAAAGAGTTTCCAAACAATCGATTCCCGTTCGCAATAAGGCACGAACTCGGACGCATAAGAACCGGGTTCGAGGTCACCAGACATTTAAGCCACCGCGATCCAACTGCGATCCAAGAGCGTTCCCAAGCAAGAATGGACTCTTATCATCTCTTCAGAGTTCAATTGAATATTAGCTAGATCCCTTCTATAGATCAGCTAAAGCTGCGTGCATATAATTCCAAAGCCACCGTTTGAACGGAAAAAGGTTTTCCGCTGCAAGCTTCAAAATGTCCAGGTGATAACGAGGACCTCCTACATTAGCGAGATGATGGAGCAGACTAATATTTAGTCCCGTATTTTATCGATTGCAAATCGTTATATAGGGTCGATATAGCCCCGCGCTAACTTGATAACGACTGGTCGCGATTGAGGCTTTTAAATTTCTGTTCCGCGGTTCCACAAACTAACCTTCTTCTCCACCGTTCTCTGTGCGACCTCCTTTCAACTTTCAATTCGGCTGCACTGTCCAAGAACGTATTAAGATCCATCACAAGAGCGACCGAGACACAATGATTGACCCCACTGACTGTTGTCATCCGATCAGCGGCAAATCCTGGCGAAGGATATCGAGGCTGTAACGAGCCCGTCACTTCCAGTTCATCATTTCGTATCGCCTTGAATCTGCCGAATCTATCTGTTACTTCACTAGAGGTGTCTACCTATATTCATTGCATCATTGGGACCCATGTGCGGCTGCAGGAACAGCATTAATGCCTGCTCCATGCCCTGCCTAAATCCAACAAACCCCGGGAACCAGCGCAGCAGCTCCAGCTCCATTTTACGAAAAAAAAAAAACAAAATTTTCCCCTCTGAAACGTCCAGTAGAAGCCTATATACCGCCCAACCATCTTGTAGATTTGTTCCGATGCTTCTTACTAAACGTTTCGGTATCGACTAGGATCGATACATTACCGTTTCCGCGATCGAGGGTACTGGTAGCGAGCGCGAGCTTCAAGACCTAGAACGCCCAGGCCGACCCGTTCGTCGCAGGTTTAAAAAGTCAAAATACACAACCTAGCTTCCTTCCTTATTGGATGTATATTTAGAACACCACCTTCATCTAATATGCCCGCAACCAGAAGCTACGATGCCCTCGAGGTTTCCAAGCCCTACGGCCGTATATATGGTGCGGCCGTCCCGGGAACCGAAAGATTTCCCGTGTAACTTAACTTTCGGACCCAATCTGCAATGTGCAAGATGTCAAACAGGAAATCAGGAACGAAGATCGTGTAACCGTGCCAGGCCATCATTGTAACAACAGCCAACACAACAGCACCTCCGGCAGAGTTTCAAATTTTAAAATAGAACCGCCTTCGAATGACCCACCGACAAATACAGCTATGTAGTACTCCACCGAAAGGATCACTAACGTCGTAACCGCCTCATCTATATATCAGAGCCCCACTCTTCTTTCCCGATCCCCGTTGTTCCTTTGTTCGTATCGATTTGATTCTGCACGCTAGCTCCTTTCAAAGCAACATCTCTATCTCAAACTCTATTATATCCAATCCTATCCATCCAAAGCTATCTCAAGACATCTCCAAGAAATCATTTGAAACTGACGAAATCTTACAATCAGTGCTATTTATACCAATCGCCATACGATAGCTTCCGCCACGTCAGTCGGAACTTGCAGGATCATCCATGACGTCAGACCTCACGACAGGGTTCATCGGTGTAAAGCTCACTTAATATGAAAACGAATCAAGAACTTAGATTCCATTATTTGCACTCTTAAGTCTATCTCTGAATTTTTCGAGAGAAGAAACGTGTAACCCAACTAGTCGAAGTAGACCGCACAATGCCAGATATCCATCGAAATCGATTTTCTGGACAAGGAATGGTGCTAGAACCATTCGATTCAGCTTGGGTTATTGGAAAGAAACCCGCCACCACTATCATTTTGGCCCAATTCCGGGATCCCCCATGTTTAGCAGGACCGCTTGGGCGCACTCCTCTAAAAGTTCCTTTCCAAGTTCTTCTTTGAGTGCCTGCAGAAGTAGCTTGATAGGTCCATTCTTCATCTCCAATCGCTCTCTCTCTCCCACCATCCCCATCCCCGCCAGCTGCCCCGCCGTAACCAACGTCTGGCTCCTCAAAGACTCTATAATGCGTGCCGAGAGCGTATTCTTTAAGTCTGCTTCCAAATAGCGAATAGCAGTCGACTGCATATATGCGCTGCTCATCGTTTTTACGATCGAATCGACTCTGGTCGTGCTGAGCTGCTGGTTATTCTGTAATATGAGATCAATAAGGTCCGCAGGATAGTTCGGAAACCTGACACCGCCATTATCCCTGCAAATGGGTGGTTCGAATTCAAGGTCCACTAGATTCGATACGAACTTCTTCTAACCAAAGATGTTCCAGTTGGTCCGGGACTTCTTCTCCCTCCATCGTTAGCACCTCTTTCTCCTGAGAATCTATGTAGGAACCGCCCTTCAAAGACATCCTCCTAACACCCATGAACGGTTCTTTCGCAAATTTCCGCCACCACGACGCGGATTTCCGCTGCTCGTAGCGCACTGTTGTGCAACTCTTAGGCGGGATTAGAAGAAAAGACGGATGTAGGAAATATTCTGAGAGGATCTCTATCCTCTGCAGCCTGGTCATCGCGGATACGACACGGTTGATAGATTCAAGATTTTCCCATAACTCGCCGGGTACCTTCGCCATCTCGTCCCCCCACCTCGATCCGTTTGCTTTTAAAACCTCGAGGTTTGGCGCAGCGGTGAAAACACTCACGAGCGATTCGGAGAATTGGAGGGCTTTGTCGGGTGTTAGATCGATCGCCTCTCGCCAGGCCTTTTCAGGGTCAAATTCCAGGCCGAGCTTCTTGAGCTTCGATAGATCGAAATGATCAAGGGGAAAGTACTCAAGGTACCCGAGGCTCATATTCAGATCCAACGAGAATTCCTCTGGAGACTTTTGTAGTGAGAAAGCCCTGACCGTGTTAACAAAAGCTACGAAGTCATCGAGTCCGTTATCGCGATACTTCTTATGATCTGCAAGGAGAAAAAATAGTTATCAGCACAACCCTTGAGCCTGCAATAGAATACTAATCGTCCGGCGCCCAAGTACGTACTGAAACGGCCCGAGTCCAGCGCCTCCACCCGATCAACCCTAAACGACTTAAGTCTGGGAAGGTTCCCGTCCGCAATGTGCCTCGCCAGAACCGAATGCATCAAGAGTTCGCTCCCGCCGTATCCCAGTCTATTAACATCGAGAACTTCGATCTGCTCGAACCCGAAAGCACCATTGTGTCCCCCCAAACATTTATTAAGTCGCTGCAACCAGGGAAAGTTATACCTGTGGGCCGGCAAGTCGAAGGTGGACCAGATTCAGCGGACGCAGATATCGGAGAAAGTCTTGCACGACATCAACAGCGGAACCTGGGTATTTGGATCTGGAGGGAGGTAGTTGACTATTTTTTCCAGAATCGGGGTTCCGAGCTTCATTATAGGTGGTGGTTTTGCCTATATATGCATATGATATATATCATATACCGTTAATTAAGTCCTAGTGTTTATCTATCACGAGGCAAAACGAGATATTTTACATTCTTAAGTCTCCCAGATGCAGATGCCATATTCTCCCTGTCTTCTGGCTACCTCCCTACGTCTGTATTCGTCAAAAAGGAAGACACCGTTTTTATCAAATCATCCCCCATTTATCAGGATTCTCGAAGGATCAAGAGTCTCTTCGTGGTGTTGCAGAAACGCCCTCCCCAGTTCCTCCTCAGCCTGACGCAGGAATGAAGTCTTCTCGGTGATGCGTATAACGCCGCTAACTGTCACGCTTTCTAATCCCCCAGGAATTTTTGCGATACTCCGCAGATACGGGGTGTAGTACCTTATGTTTTCCTCACTAAATCTGAGTCCGGGCGTGAGCTCCAACCGCTTCAAAGGCGACGGCGTATCGTAATCAGGCTTGAATTTGAACTTCTCATCAAGCGGAGGCCTAGAAATTCGCAGGCCCCGACGACCAGGATACCGTGCCCGGCAACTGTGCGATATGGGGAAGGGAGCCCGGATGGTTTTGATCTGAGGACAGTAGAACAGGGGGAAAATGGCCCAGTCTTTAATATCTCCGTCGCGAGGCTCGCCGATGCTGAAATCCTGCAAGCTGCGGAGCCCGGGCAGAAGCTTAGGACCTTTATGACGGGCCTCGGGACTCCCTCGGAGATTTTCGAAGAAGAACAAACCGTATGATGACTCGTAGTCCTCCGCCACTTTGTCGTACCCTTCGTGTCCCGTATAATCCACGCAATCATCTTCAGGATCTTCATCCTCATCGAACCAGAGGTTCCATTGAGGCTCACGTCCGAGGGCCCTCACAGCCTCGCAACAGTAGCCGCTACGGTCGCTGTCACAGAATGAGAAAAATATGCAAGTCTGTGGGCACCCTAGATCCAAAGACTTCAAGTTCGGCGTGAGACAAAGCACGAACGGAAGTAGTGATTCCGAGTTCAAGCCATCCAATATATTCTCCCTCGTCTTTTTTGTAATACACCACTCCTCACAAATGCGACCGATTTGCTCCTGCTCCTCTTCCTCCCATTCCCACGGATCGAACTCTCGGCCAGTCTCTACGCGTCTCCGGTCCCATTCGACGTCGATACCGACGATTTGTTCTCCCTGCTTCGGGTTTCGGAGAAGACTGCGAGCGAATGTCCAATCTGAGTGAGTAACACTGTCGATGGTAAATGTGTATCGACGGCCGACATGATGTTCGATAATATCCCTGAACCGGCCGCAAACCCGCATAAGACGCGTGGTATCCCTTCCAGAGAGAGCCGTCCGTCTCTGAATATTTTAACCAATGTTTCGTTGGGAAGAGTGAAGATTGAAACGGCCATGGTTGGGATCGATAAAAGAATATTTTATCGTAAAATGTATAGTATCGACGTAAAGGATCAAATTTGAGGGAAAGAGCCCCCATTTTATAGACCCGTCAATACAACTGTAAGTCACTTGGTTGACCATCCATTTCAATATCCATGTAAATGTCCCGCCAACTGTTCGGATTTGGTGTCTCTATACGATCCTGCTCCGTTTTTCGACGCGACTGCTAGCTATAGGCTTTTTTTTTTTTTCCCCCCCCTCACCATCCTCCACCTCCTCAAATCTAACCGGAATCCTCTCCCTCAACCACTCAAGAATAGCCTCAGTCCCTCTCTCCACAACATTCCTCCTAGGAACCCTAAACAGATTTCCCAAAACCCTCAACTCCCTCAACCCCTTCCCATCCAAAAGTCCCAACTCCGGGGGTAACTGTCCAATACTATTATTCATCAAATCCACAACCTGCACACCTTCCAAACCCTCAACGCTCACGGTTTCAATCTTATTATCACTCGCCACAAAGGTCGTCAGACTTCCGAACCTCTTGCTGAGGTTATCCGGGAACGCCTTTAGCTTGTTCGCATGGACGTCTAGGTAGTTCAGACGCGGGGCATCGATGAATTTTACCACGGCGTCTAGGGATTCCATGTAATTCGTGTGCAAGAGTAAAGTCTTGAGGTAAGGAAATTCCATCTCGATGGTAAGGTACTCCTCGCCCTTTAACCCGTTACAACTCAAATCAAGCGTATACAATCCCCTAAAGGTCTTGATAACCGGTGAAAACGTCGTCAAAGAGTTCCTTTGTAATAATAGAACTTTAACCATGAGAGTATCGGTTTCACCCAACACTTCTTCCGTGAAATCTTGCATATCCTTGGCCGTGAGGTCCAGGATACCGCCGGGGCGGATGGGAAGACCCTTAAGTTCTTCCTTCTCGGGTTTTGCGGGTTTCTTCTGAGACCATTCGGGCCCGAAGGGGTGTTCGTAGTCTGATTCTTCGTCTTCTTCGTCGGGTTTTCCTGATCGTTCGCCGTGCGAGTCGAATTCTTCGTCGTCATCCTCGGATTTCTTCTTGTCGTCCACACCGGCGATAACTATCTGAGGCCAGTCGCTACCGTTGGTGGCACCGTTTCCGTTGCTATTGCCGTTGCCGTTGCCGTTACTGCTACCGACAAGACTTGCGGCATTAGATTCTCGACGTGCAGCGCGGGCCGCCTTGATTTGCTCACGAAGCGCCTGCGAGGACGCCATCGCACGCTGGTGTTTATCGACCGGTTCCGGCGGTTCAGCCGGAAGAATAGTAGAGCGAGGTCCTCGTTTAGGAAGTTTGATAGACCCCGGCGACGCAAGCTTTGGAGTCGCTGCTACAGGAGCAGGTTTAGGAAAGACGGTGGCAAGCCGCGGGGTCAGCGGCTTCGACGCTTGAGCTTGAGCTTGAGATTGTAAAGGCGCCTGGAAGGAGCGAGCTCGTAACGGGGTACGGGCTGCCGGGGTGGACTTCGCAGGTGTAGGTTCGGTAGTCTTAGGTACTGCGGTACTTACCACCCTACGGCTCGGTGGTATCTTCGGAGTGAGCGTCGGTCGTTTTTGGAGGGTCGGCGTCGGCTGAGGGGTGGCCCTTGCAGATGTCGAAGGACCAGATACGGAGACCGACCTCGTCGACTCTCTGACGGGTGATCTTGTGAGTGTGGGTAAACCAGAGGTCTTCTTGCCCACTAGTAGATTACTATACGACGAAGGCCGCTGCAGAGTCTTCGGCAGCGTAGCCGCGGATACACTCGCGCTCCGATGACCACCCGCACTAATCGGTGATCTAGGAAGCGGAAGTCCTATCCGTGTAGGAGTAGCGGGTGACCTAAGACTACCACTCGAACTCTGCGATTTAAGACCCGGTGATAAACCAGGTGATCGTATTGGAGACGCATTCGGAGACAGTTTTCTCAAACTCCCCGCCTTCGGTGTGACGAGCGATAGCTTACTGCCCTTCGGCGGTGGAATACCGCTTGTCGGCGAGGGGTTATCGGAGAGCGCGGTGACGCTGGATTTTCTAGGTAGACGGGAACCCGGGAGCGGGAGACGCGATTCTTTCTTCTCGGAGCGAGGGCCCTCTCGGGTCGGTGATGCAGCTTCGGCTGGTACCCCCGGCTCCGAAGGCTCTTCCGCAGGAGCATCGGTTTGGAGGTGTTCTTCGACGAGTAAGGCCTGGTCGAGTGCCGGGGCTACCTCGCTATCCGGACTGAAATTTTCGACTTCGACGCCCATTTTTTTCGGTATCGAGGAATTTAAACCGCTTGCTATCGGTATCTGGAGGAATGTAAGCAAAGGAATTATAATAACTCTCAACGTTCAAAATATAATAGCATCAGACAGATACTAATAAGGAGGTTAGAAAGAAAAAAAAGAACACTCTACCTTCAAGATCTATAATCACTCGCGTACTCAACCAAAGAAAAGGGATAAGACACCAGTCAAAAAAGAGTTTATGAAGAGAACAAAAGGAAGAAAAGGTTCAAAAGGAGAGAGAGGGAAAATAAAAGACAGGAGGGGATAAATTACAGTATTGGACGCCCCACCGGCTGAGGTGTGAGAGAGGAAGAGAGGTTCTGATATCCCGCGCACCGCAATTAACGTGGACGCAGGCTGGAGCAAGGATCGCTCGGGCCACTAATATTAATTTTCGACCGCAGCCAATCGCCGGCCGTGCCTGAATCCTGGGCGTCGCCCTCGCGTATTAAGTTAGTTCCGTGCCGAAAGGCGAAGGGGGATCGAACGAAAAACCGAAATTTTAAATTTGATTTTGTGGAGGAAAAAATTAAAAGTATCGAGGAGAAAAACGACGAGGAGGGATCGTGAGAATATAAAGAGTAGGCTCGGTAGACGTCGGAGGACTCGAAAATAGTCGGGCGGGTCAAGATGGAATTTTTTCTTCCCCTTAGCATGAACGTATGAGGTATTTCCGAAGCCGAGGAATGCGAATGATTCCGATCAGCTGTCCGCCCTCTGACAGCCCGTCCCGCTCGATCTCATTCGCTCGGCTCGCTGCGTGTATCAGGTATATCGGTGCGCGGGACTAATCGATAAGCTACCACGGAATACAGCGCTATGATATACAGACCTTTCAATTTTAACCAATTTAATCGTCCCGTCTGCTCGACCGTTTTTCATAAAAGGATACTCACGGTTTAATAAACCCAAAATTGCAGAATGGCAGATTAAATATAACTTCATATTACATTCGTATATTATATCGTCGTCACTGCCACCGACGGTCTACAAAAGACCCGCAGCGACCAAATATTAATTCAGATCCACCATGCAGCGCGGCTCGCAAAAGACGGCCCTCATATATCCGCAACCTTCTACTCCAGAGTCAACAAAAGCGCCGGTCCCAAAGCCGCAGCCCCCGTCGAGATGGAAGGCCCTATACACCCCGAGCTGATTATTGATTCATGGCCCTCATAGATGCAATATCTATATATATAAACTTAAGGAAATCATGTATCAATATCGCTTCACCAACTCTAATAGTAATTGCCCAAGTTACCGCACTCCGACGAATTCAAA
Organism: Arthrobotrys sphaeroides; assembly: GCA_036971245.1. Classification (NCBI taxonomy): domain Eukaryota; kingdom Fungi; phylum Ascomycota; class Orbiliomycetes; order Orbiliales; family Orbiliaceae; genus Arthrobotrys; species Arthrobotrys sphaeroides. The sequence continues at coordinate 23,297 of JAJTTW010000009.1, read as the reverse complement.
TACAGGAGTATCGAATAAGCACAAAGATCGCACCGATCTCAACATATAAAATCCATTCACTGCCAAAAATCAATCCCATCTTTGCCCTGTACTTATCAATACCTTCAGACTGATCTACAATGAACGTCAACTCTCCCAGCAGTATTCACCACATGAACTAAACCCGGTACAAGGGAAACCCCGTAGCAGGGTTCCAACCTGCAAAGCCACCCCTGCTGCAGCGGGCCGCCAAAGTACCACACTCTATAACTCATTACCCGGCCGTAATATGACATTTTAATTCATTTCACTAAGATATCTCTAAACAGAACCGACCGCCATTGACTACTAGTTGAATGAGAGCCACAATATATATCCCAGTCTACAGCTACAAAGATGAACAATTAACAGATATATGGAGACAAGTGACACCGTTGGGCTCAGTACATACCATGCTAGAAGAGGGGTTTTCGAACACCGTTCTAATCCAAATTATACGGCAATTTTTCGCACCCATTTTTGTTGATACCATTTTACGGCCTAATACCGTATTGATACCGTATCGATACACACCCTTTTCCTGGCACCGTACATATATCAAGCGTAATTCTGGCTCTTCAGATTATATTCCACGAGAGCGCCCGTCCCAATTGGTTAACTCTCCCAAGGTCCCGTCCGGAATTATCTCGCAAACCAGCTGCAAGCTGAATGAAACATGCTACACACACAGATTTATAAAAATCCATATAAAGTTAAAAAGGATACACATTTGTGACATCTGGGTAAGAGACCTAGATACACCACAATCCAATCACCAGTTAAAATTTTGTTTGAACATAATCCGCTGACCTCTCCAGCTATATACCATTAATAAATAGGTAAAAACCATTCCAAAGCCCGCTTCGAAAATAAATAGGCTACAACCCATCCACCTTTTCACTTAAAATACTTTAAAAGATAATATCGCAAATCCACAAATCCGCAAATCCGTGCTAAGAATTATAATCCAAAAGGTCCGCATCGAAGCTAGCACTAAAAGTCTTAAAAATAAGAATATACACCACAATTAAGACCCACCACCACCTTCAAACCATCACCACAAACCTTTAGCCTCTCTGCCATAGACCCAGATCCAGGTACGAGACGATCCCTCCACACCAACACCCCTCTAAAAAATATCCGGCACCCCCTCCCAAGCACCCCCCTTCCCAACCCCCTCCCTCATCTCCCAATACTCCCCATTATTCCTCCAATACTCCTCCCCAGTAACCTCATCCCTTTCCTTACTAAACCACCTAGGCCGATACCCCTCCCCACTACTCTCCCTCTCCCGCCTCTTAGCCCTCTGCTTCTCCTCAAGTCTATTCTTCTCCTCCGCCGCAAAATCATACTCCCCATCCTCCATAGCCCTCTGATCAGGTCTCAACCTCGTATCCGTGGGACAAAGATGCGGCCTCAACCCTTCCGGTAGATAATTCAAACTTATCGCGAAGGGTGTGAGGTTAAACGGTGCGGGAGGTCGTTCGTGTGTCTCCCACACCAGGAAAGCCTGGGTGCTGGAGAAACTCTTACTGATCCCCGCGGAATCCGCTTGTCCCGCCGGTGAGAGTTGGGCGTCATACCCGGGGCTCATACGCGCGTAAAGTTTATCGTTCCATCTACCGCCCATGCTCCACTTCTGCGTTCCGTCTTTATCCACCACACGTCCCTTAACTTCGTAAGCTCCGGCACCTCTCCACCCTCTAGCTTTGAAGTCGAGAACACACTGCTCCCCCGTCGTCCAGTTTTTGATCTCCATAGGTCCGTAATTATCCACCGTCGGTGATCCGGTAATAATCCCCACCACGGCCGTGTTAACTTTTTTCCACGTGTACAACTCCTCACCACCGGTCGCGGGGTGTAACTTCAAAAACCACGTTCCGAGCGGGTTGATATCAAAGCTTTTGCCATAGAACTTCGCGCGGACGGAGGATTCGCCGTAGTACGACCACCGTGGGGCCTCAGCCCATGCCGCCCCGATTGGGGGGTGATGGCTGACCTGTTCCACGAAGAACCGGAAACCCTTGTCGGGCCGGCAGTATTCGTAGGTCTCACCGAGGAGCGGGTTGAACGGTTTGGCGATACGGTTGATGGTGGACGAGTATTCGCTCGCAGCGAAGGCGGCCACGTAGACGAGGCGTTCGAGGGAGTCGGCGCGCTCGGCCGCCATGTCGAGGAGATCGGTGTACTCCATGTCCTCGGCGACACGCTGCAGCAGGGAGGTACACTCGTTGAAGGAGACGGGGAGCGTCATCTTGGTCATATCCTTGCCAATCATGGATTTCAGGATTCCCTGCAACCTCATTAGTCATCCTACTCCGTGAAAGTATATTGTGATCGAATACTCACCCAAAGCGAGATCTTTGGCCTGTCGTCGGCGCTCTTATCGAACTTGAACCGAGGCGGATCCTCGTATCCCTTGAAGCTCCTCTTGATGGCGACCAACCGCCTCTCGCTCTCATCCTGGTACTCGGCGCTCTTCCTCACCGCTTCCTCCACGATTTCCTCGATATCGGCTCTGTCCGCCGCAACTGGGATCTCCACGGTAACCGCGGGCGCCGGCATCTCCTTCTGCACATCGATCTCACCGGCGTCGACCGCGTCGAAGAACTCTTCATCGGAAGCGTCGGCGTCGTCGGAGTCGCTAAGCTCCATCTTGGCGACCTTGATGGTCTTCTTTCTCGCGAGGGGGACCGGTATGCTCTCCACCACGGAGGTGGGGGCCGTCTGCGGTGCCGTCGAGGGCTCACCGGTTCCTTCCTCTATGACCGCCAAGTCTTGTAACGCCTCGTGTAACTCTTCCACCGCACCGCTCGGTGACGCAACGGCCCCTTCCCTCAGAACTTCTCTCAACGCCCTCTTCGTCCTCTTCTGCTTCTGCTGCACCTCGTTCATCTTGCCCTCCAACTCCTCCTGCTCGACCGCCAGCCGCGTCATATTCTCCTCCCACAGTTTCCTCAGGTGAACTTCTTTATCCAGCCTCGCTTTCCAATAGACCTCTCGTTCCCTGCTCAACTTGAACAGATCCCCAGCCAAGGTTCGAAGGTTGTTCACGGCTCCCTCATAACTCGTCAGAGCCGCGAGAATGCCGGGATCACTGATAGGCGTCGCGGGGTTCCTCGTCGTCTCGAGGGTTATCGCGGCGCAGGCTCCGGCGAGCATGTCGAGTTGCATCTTGGTGGAATGCGCCATCATCTGGTAGGTTTCGTTGTAAACGGGTTCCGCCATCTTGCCGTTGCCTTCCACCGCATCGTCGTACTCGTCGTCGAGGTCATCATCGTCATCGTCGTCTTCGGAGCTGGGGATCCGTCTCGGTTGGCCGTTTTCCGCGGATTCGAGCTTCGATTCCGAAACATCTTCCCAGGAGAGTTCGCCGCTGACGGTGAGTCGGGATCGGGCGGATGGGGCGTAGACCCTGCTGGAGCGGCGTTCGACGGGGAAACCCGGGGTGCCGGGGGTGCCCGGGATGTCCGTGACGGAGTCGTTGGTGGAGAGCTGGTCGGTGCTGGCCGTGCTGCTAGCGGTGGTCAGTCTGACTTTCGCGCGGTCGGCCTTCTGGGCTTCCATGCGGGCTTCATCCTTGGCCCACTGGATGGCGTTGTTGAGGGCCCAGTACCAGCGTTTGGCCTCGACCTGGTGGTCGGCTTTGAGGTGGTACTTGACGGAGGACTTGCCGTGGATCTCGAAGCGGAGCTTGTCCTGGGGATCCATGTAGAGCTTCGCGATCTTCATGTTGATGGCCCCGCGGCAGGCCGACTCCATGTCATCTGTCCAATCTTAGTTGCTATTCCGTACATTTTATATAAAAAAAAAAAAAAAGAAAGAAAAAGCAAAAATTGAGAAAAAGAATGTACCTTGGTGTTTGTAGTAACTGAGGACGCCGTTCTCCAGCACGAACCATCGCAGCTTGTACCCTCCCGTGTAGTTGGTCCACTTCTTGAGATGGCCCTTCATCTCCCTGCCCTCTCGGTGGGTCCCATCCCTGGAGGTTTCCTCAGCGCCAGGGATCCCGGCACCGGATCCGAGGACGGCTTTCTCCTGGATGCTGTTCTTGGCTGCAATAGCAGCGGGTGAGCGTTTGAGGACGGCCCGGGTCTTCTCGTCCTTGGTGACGTCCTGGGGTAGCTTTCCTTTCTTGTCGCGACGGAAGGGGTCTGCGCCGTGGAGGAGGAGGATCTGGATGAGCCTGATGTCGCGATTCTTGGCGGCTTCGTGGAGAAGGGTGCTGCCGGGGATGCCACCGTCGTGGGCGTTTAGATCGAGAAGAGCTCTGGTGCGGGGGACTTCGAGGAAGGCTTCGAGCTCGGGGTAGGAGTGGGTGAGGACGAGCTTGTGGAGGTCGATGAGGCGGTTGTCGAGGTAGATGTCCCTGGAGAGCTGGAGCTCCTGGGCTATCTCGGGGGTGCGGGAGAGGTCGATGGGCTGGGAGCCCTGGAGGTTGGGGATGACGTCGTTGACGGTGGGTTCGGAGAGGAGGAGGGAGACGAGGGGCTGGCGGCCGAGGTGGGCGGCGAAGTGGAGGGCGGTGTTTCCGGTGTTGGGGTCGCGGTGGTTGATGTCGAGGTAGGGTTTTGAGGTGGAGGAGGGGTCTCGGGAGGTGGAGGAGAGGACGAACTCGACGACCTGGGGTTCGGCGCACTGGACGGCTAATAAAAGAACGGAGGCCATCTCGAGGGTGGAGTCCGGTTCGGAGGCATCCCTGATGGCCTTTGATATGGCGGAGGTGTCGCCGTTCCGGAGAGCTTCGAAGAGACGGAAGGTGCGAACTGACTCCTCGAGGGAGGTCGGTTTGGGAGGAGGAGGGAGAGCAGAGGAGGAGGAAGGTGCCTGGGAGAGGCTGAGGGTTCTGGCGGCGGTGAGGGAGGAGGAGGAGGAGTCGAGGGTGGAGACCTGGGCGAGGGAGGGGGTGGAGTGGGAGGACGGGGGTAGCTGAGGATGGATGGGTAGAGGTGGTCGGAGAGGCACCGGCGGAGGGGGTAGGGGGAGGTTTGTGCTGGGGGGTGGTGGGGGAGAGGCGGTCGGAGCTCTTGGACTTGTGGTAGCCGACGGAGAGGCGGGAGAGGGCGAGGGCGGATTTGGAGCGTTTGTGTCTGATATATTACATACAGGTCAGCGGATGCATCGAAGTGTCGACGGTATCGAATGCAGGGGCAGGTGATCAAACCGTCTACGGGTGAAGGTGTAGATAGTATACGTACGAAGAGGAGACGGAGCCGTGGCTGGAGCTGAAGCTGGGCCGGCCGGCAGCCTCGTCGGACATTTTATCTGAGAGGCCAATTGCGGCGATTCAAGGACGGAACGGTAACAGGATGGTATGAAGATGAAAGAGAGTGAGGTGAAGATGAAGATGAAGATGAAGATGAAGATGAAGGGATGGAGAAGAGGAGATGAAAGGGAGAGGTGACGGAAGCGGTGATGCTATGCTGGCTAAATGGCTGGACAGCTTGGCCCACTCAACAAGCACTTCACTCGACTAAATTAAATCATCTCGAAGGCCTTTTCATGCTCGGTCTTTTTATACCCGGGTGCATCTACGCGATGATATAATTAAGCACCGTGCATAGAATATAATCAAGTATGTGGATGTGTACTGTGATTCGGGGCTGTGCACGGGGTTACCTATGCCCGTCACATCGCCAGCTTCACAAACATACTCGATCGATAATATATTAATCCACCGATTACTTAAGCGTGCCGCTGCCGGATTCGGTCATCGGCCAGCGGCATTTCGATGAGCCCCGGCATGACGACGCTTTCATTATCGGGCCGAGTTCGGCTGCCCGAGTTCCCGCCAGTACATTCCATCCAACGGCATCTTATTAAGCAAGAAGGAAGATAGGTATTTAGAAAGAGAGAAAGTCCACGCGACCGTTCGATCCCACCCAACGGCGTCCCAGCACTCCAGCCCGTGCCTTCGAAAGAAAAGGAGAATCAGGCAGGAGAGAGAGGAGAGGCTAGGAGATTCCAAACTAGCACGGACCCGGCGTGGGGAAGAGCAGAAGAGATGCTCCTCGATCGTGGGGAGCCTTTCGCGCCGTGTAACTGGCCGCCTTATAAACGGTCGCCTGACCTTTTTTTTCTCTCTTCCTTCCCTCTCTCTCCCTCTCTCTCTTTTAATCCTTCTCCGTGATACCGGTTGACGATATCTATAATTGAGCGACTTCGATTGGACTCGCATTCTATAGATCTATCGCACTCGAGTGGACGGCCAAGGACCGGCCTGCTTCTCCACCATGACCTCCAAAGCCGGTGCGTCTCCGCTTATGCACGCCCTAACCCCATCCATCCTTTTCCCGTGCTTCTGACTAAGAAGTATCTCCTCTTATACCTTACCTACCTTACTTACTTAAGTAATAAGTACTTACTCAAGTAAGTTGCTATTTGAAAAGTAGTAATATACTGACGTCGTGTAGACTCCCCGCGTGCCTCCCCCCGCATCCGCCCCAACCGCTCCTCCCACCTCCAGGCCAAGTTCCACCGCTCCACCCGCACCGCCGAGTCCTCCCCCGACATCCCCTCCGACTCCGCCATCGGTTCCTCCCTAGCGGACCTCGACCTCGGCCCCTCCCACGAGGAATCCATCATGATCAAGTCCAAGTCCTCCAAGTCCCTCGCCACCATCCCGCGCGAGGGTGCCGCCAACAGTTTCTACGAGCAGGTCAAATCCTGGTACGAGGAGCAGCTCGACCACCTCGCCGGCGCCGACTCCGCCCCCTCCGCCTTCAAAGGCCCCGGCCTCGAGTCTCTAAGAAAGCTAGAGGCCATATTAGACTCGGCTGCATTGGAACGTCCCTCTCACATCCGCCGTCGCTCCTCACGGTCTTTGAAAAACAACAGACCCGTCCTCTCCCACGCCGTCAGCCTCGAGGACTTCTACACCACGGACAACGAGAAGACCATTTTAACGGACGTCCCCGGCTGCGAGGCCGAGCTCGATAACTCCAAAGAATGGACCGTCGAGTTCCGCGCCGAGATCCTGCGCCTGACGCACACCCTCAAGATTAAGAACTGGAGGAAAGTCGACCTGGAGCGCGGGGAGGAGCTGGTCGTCAGCCGGATCAGTGGCGCCCTCACCAATGCCGTACGTTTCATTACTATATATTAGATTAGGTAAGGAAAACGTGGGATATTAATATAGGTATGGGTGGTATAAATAGGTCTACAAGGTCACCCCGCCCACGGTCTCCCTCGAGAAGGCCTCAAAGCCCGTCGACACCCCCTACATGGCCCCCGTCGACAAGGACCGTCGTCCCAAGCAGCCAAAGTACCTCTCCTTTTACTCCCCAAATACCGCACACACAGCTAATATATCATATCAGACCCCTTTTGTTGCGCATCTACGGCCCCCAGGTCGGCCACCTCATCGACCGCGACACGGAACTGAACATCCTCCGCCGCCTCGCAAAGCACAAAGTCGGCCCAACCCTCCTCGGCACCTTCGACAATGGCCGCTTCGAAGAATTCTTCGACGCCACAACCCTCACCCGCGAGGACATCAGACTCCCCGACACATCCAGACGCATCGGCCGACGCATGAGAGATCTCCACGATCACATCCCCTTGCTCGACTCCGAACGCGCGGGAGGACCCATGATATGGCGGAACTGGGAGAAGTGGGTCAGCCGCGGGGAAAGAGTTATGAAGGAACTACAAAGAATGAAAGCTGGGAAGAAGCTTTTGGTCACAAACTGGGAAAAGCTCAGGGAGGTCGTCGAGACCCGGTACAGACCGTGGTTGGAGGAGAGGTACGGCGGGATGGAAGGGATCAAGAAGGAATTGGTCTTCTGCCATAACGATGTATTACCCCCTTCCTCTATTCTAATGGAATATTTACCCTCTATCCCAGAATGATACTGATAATATGCAGACGCAATACGGCAACATCATGTCCCGCCTCTCGGACACGGAACCGCCGACGCCCGCCTCAAAGTCTCCGGCCTTACTCCCCCTCTCCTCCCTCACCCCGCGCCAATCCCTCATCGTCATCGACTTCGAGTACGCCGGCGCCAACACCCGCGGCGCCGAATTCGCCAACCACTTCGTAAGTCCTAACCCCCCTCAATACAATCCCCAAAGATATAATAGCTAATGAATATATAAACAGTGCGAATGGATGTCAGACTACCACTGCCTCCTCTCCCCAACGGCACACACGATCCACTCCCAAAACTTCCCCACGATCTCAGAACAACGCAACATCCTCCGCTCCTACGTCGAACACCGTTCGTTACCTTACATAATCCCCACCGAGGACAGCACAAACCCTGACTTCCTGCGTAAACGCCAAAGCCTCATCTTCGCTCTCGAGGGTCGTCTACCGACGAAAGAAGAACTGGAAACGATGGATAAAGAAGTAGAACGATTAATAATCGAAAGTAGGGATTGGAGACCCGCTGTGAACGCCTGTTGGGCGCTATGGGGGATCGTGCAGGCTGTTATTCCCGGGTTGGTGGTTAATGATGAAGAGAAAGAGGATGATGGGGAGGCAGGGAGCTTGAAGAGTGAGGAGGAGGAAGGGGAATTTGATTACGTCAAGTATGCGGAGCAGAAGGCTATGGTGTTTTGGGGGGATATGGTCGGGTTGGGGGTTGTGAGCGAGGAGGAGGTGAGGGGGTGGAGTGGCGGGGATTTGAGGGTTATGAGGTTGCCTGTTTAATTTTCTACATGGTTTTTATGTCGGATTGGCATTTTGGATTTGAAGGCAAATACATGGAGGGTAAGTCTCGCGACGATGGGTGGAGGTATGTGCATTTGGAGGATATTTGATTGTCATAGCCTTTTTTTTTATTCTTCATGATGATGAGTTAGTAGGTAATGGTAATTTTTGGATGTTATACATGAGCTTGATATATGTTCTTGAAATAGCTATACTTGAAGTTGATATGATGTTAGTAATCTAATCCATCGACCTGCATGGTTTCAATCTATGCGCGCATTTTATATATATAAATAAGTAGAGTATGCAGATGAGATTGAGATTGTTCCAAGATTTTGAGATTTTCCAAGATTTTTGAGCCACGTTGTGGGTTATACGAGCCATGTGTACATACATACATGTGTAGTATACCGAGAATAGTTCAGTAACACGAAGATCAAGGAAGAATGCTGGTAGCTAGCTGTTTAAGGTTCTCCACGTTGCATGTGGGAGGTATGTATATAGGGTGTATGTGCTTATGTTATATAAAACCAGGTATTTCAAGAATTTTTTATGGTGAACGGGTTTGGAAAGACGGTTGAAACGGTGCGGACGATTCTTTCCTTGGCAGAAATTTCCTTGGAATGGTAATGGACGGAGGTGGTTAGGAAGCTCTGAGCTAGATCCCGGATTGCGGTTGAAACGATCTTACTAGGGTAGGTATGCCGGGTATGGACAGGCTATTCTTCCCGGTTCTATTTCTCAAACATCGTGGCCAGCGAGAACCATGAATGATGAAGCGGTTAGTTTCCAAGTTTTTGAAGTTATATGCTCGGGATTGTCACATATGGCCCCGCCCCACAGTTACTATTTTTGTATAATATAATTTTTTTTCGTCTTAAGTTTTTTTTTCTTTCTTGAACGGTGAGTGGGTGGATGTTGAGCTATCCATGTTTTCTTCCCTGTCGAAGGCAGCCATGCACGCCGACATCATCGTGCCGCTGGGTGCGCTGCAACCGGTAGGTTTTACTCCACCACGTTCAGGTTTTTTTATTATTTTTTCTTGGAAATTTTTATTTTATATACGGAATAGGAAAATCAGCTAGGGAAGCGGCCGATGAGAACTTAAGGTAAGAGAGGATGCAGGTCCCGGATTGTAAGTAAGATGTGGAGGTGGGGAATCGGTTAGAGGAGGGAGTTGAGTATATAAGATGGGATCGATGAGAGATGTGTAGAGGTGTATGTGAGGTTAGATGTCGTTTTTTGTTAACGTTTCTTACGCTTTTATTTATTGGTAGGAGGAGTATCTTTTTCCGTTTTTCCTTCTGGTATCTTGAACGGGGATTTATATTGTCCAATCACTGTTAGGAATTGAAGAATCCGGAGGGGGTTTAGTACGGAAACAGCGGACTCACCGGCGGGCCGGCAAGGCACCAAGGAATTTAGCATTTTTGTCGGATCTTTGTTCCTTTTTTTTTTTTTTTTTTATTGTGGCTGAGGATGATGATGTTGCTCTGACTCTTCAAGATTTTTGAAAAAAGAGGTCAGTGGGTATACTATAAGAAGTATAGTAAGAGATATCACGGGCATCCGACGGTTCCGCGGAATATACAATTCGATCTGCTCGGGATGCCGGGTTTGTGAAGATTAGTAAGTCTATGAGGTTTCTTAGTTAATATTCTTTCTTGAAAGAGGTATATCGATGGGATGGGATATATGAATGAGAGGATAGAACGTGGATGAGGTTTATGTTGGAATCGAATCTTGCATTGCCGCTGTCCCTGCACGCGTATATCTCGATCCGTCCGGAATCACAGGTCTTATATTGTCTGGCAGAGGTCAGTTCGGCACTGTGACAGCGGTCCGTGAGAGTTCAGGCCTGCCGCCATCGTCGTGGCCCCTCCCAGCCCGTTCTCATCCTTATATACCCCCATCGATTGATCGATTGATTGGTATATTAATCCTCCCTGTTGATTGTTCTGTGAACTGTCGTGGTTGATGTCCAGTCGTATCATCTGACTCGCCTGGGCTTCAACACCGCCGTCCAAAGAACTCCTCCCGCCGCTTCCGCTTCCGCTTCTTCTCTTCTCTCCTCTCCTCCTCATTTCCACATCATCATCGGACCATCGCCATACAAATACCCACTTCCCGCCGGCTTCATCATCTCCCCTCACCCATCGCATACCTTCGCATTAAATTTCTTTCCGGTGTTTGTCCTCTGACTCCGAATCTTCTCCCTCTCTCTCTCTGCAGACGACGACCGTTTCATTTCTGCTGTTTGACATCATCTCTTCAAGCACCATTGCATCATCGTACCGACCACCAGCCACTCCCACCGTACAGCAGCATCACCGGAACCTCGTCACCCGCATAGCCCTACCCTACCCTCCTCAACAGGCTCTTCTCAAGCTTCACCGAAGCTCCCACCCCTTCCTTTCCATCCAAAAAAACCATCACCATCCCATCCTCCGCAATGTCCACCTCGCTACCTCCCGACACAGACCCCCAACTACCCGCCGACCCCTCCGCCCAAACCCCGCAAGCTCCCCCCCTCTCCAACCTACGAACCATCTCAGACCCATCCTCCGATGCCTTCCACCCCCTAAGCGCCCTCAATGCAGCCCGTCGACCCCCCGCCGCCCCATTCTCACCGTCATCCTCCCCCGTCGTCCCCACCTCCTCCACAGCATCAACCATGAAAGCAGAGCTCCCAAAGAACGCAAGTGACATGGCCGCGATCCTCAGAACCTTTCACGCGAAGCGTCAGAACTCCGCCGTCGGCTCCGGATCCCCGTCACTCCCCACGGGCTCCCCAGGCGGTGCCTTCGTCGGTGCAGGGTTCGCCCCCACCGCTTCCCCGCGCTTAAACCGTCCCAACGCACCCAGCTGGCAATCCTCACCCGCAACAGCCACCCCATCACCCCCTCAAAAGCAATCCCTCGGCTTCCGTCGAGGTCTCAAGCTCCCCGGTGGTCTCCCGGGTGCCTCTCCGAACCCAGTAACAGGCAGCGGCCCCGCAGCCGCAACGAACGGTTCGGACCCCACCACTGGCTCCCTATTCAACAAATTCTCAAACTACGTCGACACGGCCAACGGATCTCTAAAATTCGCCGGAAAAGCCGTGATCCACGGCAAGGGCGTCGATTTCTCCTCGGGGAGCACATTCCGCATCTCACTCGACGAACTAGAATCCCTTGACGAACTAGGCAAGGGTAACTACGGCACGGTCTACAAGGTCATCCATCGGAAACCAAAACTCCGGGTCCCCGGCGCAGGCGTCGCTCCCGCTTTATCGCTAAAATCATCAGCATCCACATCCTCCGATGAAGGTTCCACCCCTCAGAGGGAACCCGTGGACGATAAACAGCTCACGGGGGTGGTGATGGCCATGAAGGAGATACGGCTCGAGCTCGATGAAGCTAAATTTGCGGCGATTATCATGGAGCTGGATATCCTCCACCGCTGCGTTAGCCCTTACATCATCGACTTCTACGGGGCGTTTTTCCAGGAAGGAGCGGTGTACATCTGCATAGAATGGATGGACGGCGGGTCGATGGATAAACTCTACGGGGACGGAGTTCCCGAGCACGTTCTGAAGAAGGTGACGTGGGCTACGGTTATGGGACTTAAATATCTGAAGGAAGAGCATAATATCATCCACAGGGATGTGAAGCCGACGAATATACTGGTCAATACCAAGGGAGACGTCAAGCTGTGTGATTTTGGGGTGAGCGGGAATCTGGTGGCGAGTATTGCGAAGACGAATATCGGGTGTCAGAGTTACATGGCACCTGAGAGGATTGCGACGGGGACGAATGGGAATGCTGCTGGGGGGATGGGGAATAAAGATGGGACGTATAGCGTGCAGAGCGATATTTGGAGTTTGGGGTTGAGTATTTTGGAGTGCGCGATGGGGAGGTATCCGTACCCGCCGGAGACGTATAATAATATCTTTAGTCAGTTGAGTGTGAGTATTTTTCCCCTATCTAAAAAGGGTGGTTTTGGTGGATTATGCTGATTATGTGGGGTTTTTATAGGCAATCGTGGACGGCCCGCCGCCGGATCTGCCGGATGAAGGGTTTTCGCCTCAAGCGAGAGATTTTGTCAGACGGACGTTGCACAAGGTACCCAAGATGAGACCGACTTATGCGGCTCTGCTGCAGCATCCTTGGTTATCGGAGATGCAGACGACTCAGACGATCACCGAGGAAGAGGAACCGGAGGAAGGTGAGGAGGAGGCGACGGCGGCACCGAGCGTGGTGGAACAGCGGCAGCCGGCTACGCCTGTGACCAGCGGGTTCCCGGAGGTGAGGGAGTGGGTTGTGCAGCAGTTGAAGAAGAGGGAGGAGAAATTGAGGGAGGGGGGAAGGTGGGGTGGGGTTAAGCCTGCGTTACACAGTGTGGCGTTGGATAAGGTTGTGAGTCCTGTGAGGGAGACGGTTAGGGAGGAGGAGTTGGTTGATGGGGTTGGGGGGTTGACGGTGAATTCGTAGGTGGACTGGTTGAATTGGCGGGTTTATTCTTTATTCTTTATTCTTTATTCTTCTTCTTTTAGCTTGTTCATACCTTTTCTTGTTTGTCAATTCTGGTTTTTTACATATAAGCCCCGTTTCTTCTCTTTTGGTTGCAGATTTTTATTCTTTTTTTATACTTCGTTTTTTTTCTTTCTTAGTCTGTTCTTGAGCGTCAGTTTCTTTGGTTTCATTAGTTTTACCCTACGTTTACCCACCGCTTTATTGGTTTAAAACGGGCATTTTATTATACCGTCTTTCTTTCTTTCTTTTTCTTTGCACGGTTGATATACCAGCCCTCCTCCTACTCATCCTCCTACTCCTATTCTTTCTTATTCCACAGAATTCAAAGTTGACGTTTTTTTTTTTACGCACTCGTTATAGATGAGATACCTTCGTTTTTTTTTTTTTTGGAAATTCTCAAATGAATCTTTTTTTTTTTGAAACCCGTAAATTATTATGTGATGGCTTGTTGGTATATTATTGATACGGTATTTCTGGCATGATACCGTCGATAGTGTATACCGCCCTTTATTCTAATATGGTATTAATACGGGTCGTAGATTTCTATCTTATACATTCCTCACATTCCCGATACGAACCGATATACTTCAAATATCACCAACCTCCCACCCCATCACCCGTTCCCTCAAACGGTTCACCTTCCTGCCCCTCCACTCGTACTCCAACCCTCTGATACTAGCCACCCAAGGCCAACTCTGATCAACCGGCTCCGCAGCGGGTTTACTACTTAACAACTGCTCTAGCACAATACTATCCTCCTCATCGATCAATTCCTTCACAGTATCACCGCACCTCCTCGCCAATCTTTCCAAAAACCCGTCGGGGCCACCGATGGAATTCCAATCGGTTAGGGGTTTGTACGATTTTAAGGCTGTTATGGTTAGGAAGTTTATGTGGGATGGGGTGTATACCGGTTGTTCTGCGGTGGGTGGGGTTGGAAGGGTGAGGAGGAGGACGCGTTTGGAGTATGATAGGCAGGATTGTAGGGCTGTTGTGAGGGTTTGTAAGGCTGGGAGGGATTGTGGGGGGGTGCCGAAGCCGGGGTTTGGGGTGGTGAAGGAGTAGAGGGGTTGAATGCGGGATCGGGTTTGCTTTGGGAGTATTGTCCAGTTGTTATCTTGGATGTTGAGACGGGTGGATAATAGATCTGTGGATTTTGAGATGAATTGTATTTTTTGGGCGGTGGAGTCGGTGGCGTTGTTACCGCCGTGGAAGATACGCGAGCAATCTTTCAGGTGGATTTTGATGGATTCCCAGGATTCGGTTGCGATGAGGTCGATGTGTTTTATCAGGTTTTCCTGTCGATTGATGATTTTGTATGCTCCTATACTGACGCTGTGGAGTAGCGTTGATTCGAATCTTTCTAAGAATTTGTCACGGTAGGCGGGGAGTGATGGTGTATCTTCGGTGATTAGTAGTGGCGGGGTGAGTAGTACCGCTATATCAGCGCCACCGCGGAAGGAGGCGCGGTACGATTGGGTTAGTCTTTTACTCTCTGATATAGCCAGAGTTTGGAAGCGGTGAGGTTCTGGGATGTCGATGAGTGATGGTGGGTTGTTGGCGTGAATGCAGTCTCTTAGGTCGATGGGGAGGGGGTAGCCGATAGTGTGTAGTTTTTTTAGGCCGTTGATGGAGAGCTTGTGAAGGAACACGGGAGTTTTGGAGTTCTCCATGTTGGTCCAGGTGCCGTGGACTACCAGTTCCTCGAGGGATGGTAGATTGCAGGTGGGGAATTGTGACCACCAGGTAGGACCCATCGCTGCGCCGATGATGAGTTTTCTAAGACCCCGCGGAGGATGGAGGAAGAAATGCGGGTGGAATATGATATCTTCCACTTTCAATTCCCGGAGTTTGTGCATATTTGACACTACTTCTTGAAGTTTTTCGAGCTGTGATGAAATCTCTAAGATCTCTATCTCAGGTGCTTTGAGACCCCGATCGTAATGGCTCATCCATGATAACTTCCTTAGGTTTGTAAGGGTGGATAGAACGGTGGCTAGTTCTAGTATATGAGACTCCGTTTCGGCGAGTCGGCCGGTCCATAGGGGTGAATACTGGGCGTTTAGGAATTCTCTTTCCAAACCGGTGAATTTGCCCTTTTGCGATATCCAGAGGGTTAGTTCTAGGGTTGTTATGCTTCCCGGTTGGTAGTAGACGTGGAAGCAGTGGAGGCTTCGGAGGGAGAGGTTGGTTGATATGGGGTTTCCTGAGTCATATTTGGATATTGTGTATTGTTTTAGAGCTGTTAGGAGGCGTCTTTGTATGTCGTTTAGGATGATTCCTAAATATCCATATAGTAGTGGTAAGCATAATTCTGCCTCGAGATGAGATGGTATAACGAACCTCCAGGATTAACCTCAACCTTCAAAAGCTCCAATTCACCGCTCGCGAGTATATCAATCAACGACCGCGTGATAGCCCAAATGGTATCCCCGTTCGTGTTCCCAGTATACGGCTCAGGATTTCGGAAAATAGTGTTACCCAGCACCAGTGTTTTTGTGTGCTGATACATCAGCTTTGAACCGTCGTTGCCCAATCCTAATAAGCTGCGACGGAATAGTATGCATTTTTGAAGGGACCAGTTTTGGAAGGATATGGTTGACCAGAGGCGACGGATGCATGTGGGTCGCAGGGATTGACATGTTTGGATGAGGGAGTAGATGTCGGCTGGGGGGGTGTGGTCGAGGATCAGGTCGAGGATTTCGGGGATGTGGGAGAGGGAGGTTAGGGATGTCATGTTTGGTGATATTGGTGGTATCTTGGGAACTGGTTGTGTTCTTGAGTGTGGTCTATGACTCGTGTGATGTCCTACACGCGCGCGTAAAGGAGTATTGATGTACTGTACGCGGGGAGCATCTTGGGATTCCCAGGATATCCGACCATCAACCAGGTTACACGACGCTTTGCAGCAGTTGTCTGGTTATAAGACTGGTTTTGCAGCGCCTCTGCATTAAATCGGGGTCTACAGAGAGTACCTAATAGATACTTTTTAGTATATATCGCGATGTATCGGTTTGATGGTTCGGCTTACGCAATCGTCGTCACAATCTTGGCAGCACGTATTGGCGATAATTTCGTCCCGAACGAAAATTTATATTCGAGGATAATATTACACCAGGAGTGCGCGTGCGAGGCTAAAGTTTCCGGCCAGAGCTCGAGAGCTTGGACAGGGCTAATGGTCTGACGACACAGTTTCCGTTTATGTCCCTCTGCAGATTTCAGAGGTCAAGCTGATGCGCTGTTGGGACTACCAAAAGTGACGTCTTCTGCAGGGCGGGCTGAGCACGTTCCCGCTCTCGGATGCTGATTGGAAGGATCCCGCTGGCATCGTTGACAGGGGCCGAGGGGACTCTTCGAATGTTCCTTCTTTCTTCGCTGTCCGCGTACTGCTAGGACGAGCTAGTGTATTCGCAGACTTCTTGGACGTAAGGCTGTCGTTCAGAATCAATCAGAGATTTTTTTTTTTTTTTTTTTGACACAGCCTCTGTGAATGATCTGGTCTGTCGGGAGACCACGGAAGATGCGGGGGGGTTGGAGATATCGTTGGTTCCTGGAGATACCTGCAGCCGGATCGTGGGATCGGGTCCACTCGACATCTCTATCTCTGGGATCCGTCTATCGACCCTTAAAGGAACCCCACGGACTGATTGATACGATTGGGATCTTGTGGATAACGTAACCGACGACGCGCCTGATAATACGATATCCTCCATCGTATAACTCCGAAACGGTAGATAGCGGCGTGCATCTGCGGGCTGGAAGAGTCTCCCGTCGAACGCTTTCAGCTGCTGCAGAACCCGGATCGCTTGGGAGGCCCCAACGTCAAATCTAGCGATCACATCATCGTCGAAGTTGGCCGAACCTTACTCTGCAGTGACAGGGGAGGTCGTTAATATCCCATCTCTCGAGAATGCATTTTCTTATTCGGGCTTGTGGTGGTTCCTTGGTTGAGATGTGAGTGAGCGAGAGAGTGAATTAATCGTTAGCTGGTTGAAATCTCTCCGGCTGTCCCTTTTTATTCCTGTATGCGTCTGTACTTTTAATCCAATCCGATCCCCTTCCCTGGCTCTTTAAATTCTCTTTCTCTCTTCTCTGTCATTCAGTACCTGATCGAAGTCTCGAATACCATCACGATGTATCCTGCCAATTCGCCCGTGGCATAGGCCGCCCATCTGCCTTGCACGTTTCGCCCGTTTGCCCTTTTCTGGAATTCCCGCTGCGCAACAGCGGTTACGTAAACGCTACGCCAGAACACCGTCGATAACTCTCGCAAACCGGTACCTGAGATCCATCGGTCGCATACCAGAACCAGCTTTCGAATCCGTATCATACTTCGCGGTCGTCGTTAATTCACTTCTATTCGCCCCGTCTTACGTCTTACTTGGCGGCAATTGAAGCGGGTTCATACGTATACTACCACTCAGCAGTTATCTCGAAACTCTCATGACGATACAATAACATCACAACCCTCTCAAACCTTCATACATTACTACGATGTCCTTCATCACCACCCCCACCGCCTTCCGTCTCCGTGACGGTATGGCTGGTTTCATCTCTAACGACATGACCTACAACTCTACCGATTTACTCCTACAATCGGCCACTTCGACGGCCGCTACGGTCTTTAAAAACCACCTACCGCCGCACTCCTCGCATCCCTCGCTCGGTAACCTTATTCTCCTAGTATTCGAAGCAGTGCTGGAGGTGGTATGTGTCAGTCTGCCGGGTTACATTATCGCCAGGCAGGGCATGTTCGACGCCGGGAACCAGAAGTTTATAGCGAATTTGAACGTTAGCTTGTTTACGCCATGTTTGAGTATGTTCTTCTCTCTCAGTACCGATACCCGTCATAGCTCCAGAGCTACCACTAACCCGCACGTGCGAATGCAGTTTTCACAAAGCTCGCCTCCCAACTCACGGTCGACAAACTCGCCGACCTCGCCGTCATACCCATCATATTCATCGTCATGACCGCGGTTTCCTACGTCGGCTCGGTTCTCGTCGCTAAGGCTTTCAAATTCCGTCGGCGGGCTAGGAACTTCGTCATCGCTATGGGCGTATTCGGGAACTCGAACTCTCTGCCTATTTCCTTGGTGCTGTCCCTGGCCTTCACGCTGAAAGGTCTGCACTGGAGCAAGATCCCCGGCGACAATGATAACGACGTTGCCGCTCGTGGTATCTTGTACTTGCTCATCTTTCAGCAGCTGGGCCAGTTGGTACGGTGGAGCTGGGGTTACCACGTGCTGTTGGCGCCGCCGAGTGCGTATACGGTCGAAGAAGGCGGTACACGGGAACCGGAGGACGGAGTTGAGAATGGAGTTGAAAACCCGTTCTTTGACGAAACCGAACGCTATACCGATGAACCGGCCGCTATCGTTTCGCAAACGGAGTCCATCGATTCCGAAAGCGAATGGGACGAGGATCTTGAAACCGGCGCCCGCAGGAAACCAACCGATCCCTTCCGTCGACCGACATTCTCCGAGTACGAGGGCCTTACAAGTCCTACTGGCGAACATCCACGAGCATTCATCGGACGCCCGATCACTGGTATGAGTCGTCACAACAGCGAGAACATTCGAAGTCATCCGGATAGGTTGAATTCCGGATCCAGCGATGGACCCGCCATGAAAGTCCTACCACCCGTACCGCAGAGTTTGGAAAGCGTGACCGAGGTGCTCGAGCAGACGCGGCGTAGGGGTAGCAACCAGCGAAATCTTAACGTTGAAACACCGGGACAATCTTCGACGGCGGTGAGCGCGAGTGCTAGTAATATTTCGTCGCCGACGACGTCGAGGTCCGACAGCCCTAGTCGACCGAGAGTTGGGAAGCGGGACTCCAGAGTTATCACTAGCTTTCCTGAACCCGCAGATTCCGCCGTCACATCGCCCATGAGCTCGAAAACAAATCTCCTCAAGTCCGTCCCTGAACTCCGTCATAAGATGAGTAAGAACCTCGCTCAGGCAACGAAGGCCCTACCAAAAGCGCCTAAGTGGTCTAAGAAACCGGCTGGATTCCTCAAACGCTTCCTATTCGGCCTGTGGGAGTTCATGAACCCACCACTCTGGGCCATGTTGGCAGCCCTCCTCGTCGCCTCCGTACCCGCACTCCAGAAGCTCTTCTTCACCCCGGGAACCTTTGTCGAAAACTCCGCAACAAGAGCGATCAAGCAATCCGGAAACGTCGCCGTCCCATTAATCCTCGTCGTCCTCGGCGCCAACCTCGCCGGAAACACTATCCCAAAACCCGAAGATGATCCGCTCGCTCCCCCAGGGCATCATAAGGCAACTGCTCGACACGAACGGAATATCTTACTGGCTGCACTGATCTCCCGTATGGTCATCCCGACGTTGATAATTGCGCCCATGCTCGCCGTAGCCGCGAAGTTCCTACCGATCAGTTTACTCGGAGACCCAATATTTATTATCGTCTGCTTCCTTCTCGCGGGTGCACCGAGTGCGCTTCAACTCAGCCAAATATGTCAGTTGAACGGGGTGTACGAGAACGTGATGGCGAAGATATTATTCTGGAGTTACGTGGTGGTCATTCTACCGAGCACGTTGATTTTGGTGATCTGTGGGTTGGAAGTGTAAGTTTATCCCTTATAGTGTTTAATATCGACAGCCATGCTAACAAAAGTTTAGAGTTGAATGGGCGACGTATGATAAAGCATAGACAAGAAGATGGAGATTCGATTGAAATTGAAAAGAGGGGTCGAAGCTTCTAACGAATTTCTTAGGTTGGGAAGTCCTTAGTGCTTACTAGTATCATTCGGGAGCATAATCTTTCTCACGTGGACTGTTTTTCCTTTCGGGCGGTTGTATATTTTTTTTCGGGAAGCGCATTCTTTTTGAGCACATGATGTCCTTCCTTCTGGTAAAAAGCGGCTTTTTGTGCTTCGTAACGAGAGACCGTGCTTGATATTCGTTTTTTAACTCTTTTTTGCTGTCTGCTCAACGGGAAAATTGTTGGCTTTTTTTTTTTTTTTTTTGAACCGGGTAAGGTACACATATGGATTATCTTGGAGTTTACTTCTTTTTCATATTTGGTTATTATGGCTATCTGGAAAGGTCATATGTAGCACGTATAAATTTGGAAACATTTGGAATATTATCGTATATACTTATTCATGTCAGGATCATGCTGAACCCTGTTAAAAATTATAGTTGGGATAACTATTATAAGTTTAGGTGTAATAATAATAGTTTTTAGAATAATATTAGTTTTAATTAATATTTTTTTGGTGTTAATTAGTATAGTCTTTATAATTATTAATTTAATATTTAAATTTATTAAATTTAAATTTATAAATAAATAAAATATTTAATTTATAAAATTTTTATTATTTATCACGACCTCCATATATCCAGTATGGGAAGTAAGCACGTAACAAACATCTTTGCTCTCCTTACTTCCTGTTTTATATTTTTATTATCTTATAGAAACATTCTTCTTATAATATTTCAGATTTTTATTTATTTTGAATATTAATTATATTTTTGTTATTATTTTGTATGAGTTAGATAGTTTTTATTTATTTATAATAAATAAATGGTTTAGTGATTAAAATTTTTAATTATTTGTAATATTTAATATAATATATATATATATTTAATAAATATATAAAAATTTGATAAACTTAACAAATAAATTATATTAAATATAATAAATTATTAAGCATATTTATATTTATATTTTATATATTTTATATGATTTTTATATATTTAAATTTTATGTATTTAAAGATTTTTTTAAATAATAATATTTTAATTTATTTTAAAATTTTATTAATTAATTTAATATTTTTTATAATTTACTAATTTTATATTTTTATAATTTTAAAAGAATTATATTCTAAATTTTATTCTTATTTTACAAAATTTTTAATTTTTCAAATTTAAAAAAAATAATGATAAAAGAAAAATTAATTAAATAAAATTAACTATTTTAAAAAATTAAAATCTTAGTAATTTAAAACAAATATAATATTTTGATTGATTACTTTTGAAATTTTAAAGTAAACAATATAATAATATATAAATAATAAAAAAAATTATTATAAAAGATTAATAAAAGAAATTAAATAAAAGTTTAAATAAGAATTAAATATAATAGATTCAAACTATTAAATATTAAAAGATTTTTTATAAAATATTAAACTTAAAAAAATATTAATATTATTAATTTTATTATATTTACAAAATTTTATTATAAATTTAGGAAATTATAATAAAAATATTTATTATTTATATATAATCTTATATTTAATGATAATATAATATAATAATAAATGGAAACATATAAAAAACTTTTAAAATATAAATATAAAAGAATTAAAAACATTATATTAAAAATTAATATTTTTTTAAATAAAATAATAAAATTAAATAAAATAGTTATTTTGATTGGTAATCCAATTAATAATATTAATATTATAAAATTTGAAAAATTATAAACATTAATTTATTAAATGAATATTAAAAAAACTAAATTTAAATCATAATTTAAAAACATAATAGTTAAAATCTTTTATATTAATAATTTAAGTAAATTTAAAAAAATTTTTTATAAACTCAATTATTTTTTTTACTAATTTTTTATTTAATTTTTTTTTTAAATTAATAAGTTTTTTAATAA
The DNA here is from genome assembly GCA_036971245.1 of Arthrobotrys sphaeroides. Taxonomy (NCBI): domain Eukaryota; kingdom Fungi; phylum Ascomycota; class Orbiliomycetes; order Orbiliales; family Orbiliaceae; genus Arthrobotrys; species Arthrobotrys sphaeroides. Next base: position 1,475 of record JAJTTW010000009.1, on the reverse strand, counting down.
TAAAATTAAAATTTTATATTTAGAAATTTTTCTTAAAAAACTTATCTTTTAATCTTTTATCAATTATTTAAATTATTATAACAATATTAAAATTAAAAATAAAAATATTATCAAAATTATTAATAATTTTAAAAAATTTAAAAAATTTTTTTTATAATTTTGTAATAATAATAATAAATATTTTATTATTTAAAAAAAAATTAATAATTTTAAATAAACAAATTTTGTTTATATTTATTTTTATAAATTTAATTAATTTGTAATTTTTATTAATTAGGATAAGATTAACTTTTATTATTAAACCAAAAAAGATTTAAAAAAAAATTTTAAATTATAAATTATTTTAGAAAAATAATATAAAAAAGATATAAATAAAAAAATATTTTATATAAAAATATAATAAATTATAATTAAAATTAATAATTTTATTTATAAAAGTTTTAAAAAAAATTTTTACTACCCTAATATTTTTAAAAATAAATATTTAAATTATTTAAAGAAATTAAATATTTTTATACCAAATAAAAATAAATCATAATGAAAAAAAAAAAATAATGGATATTTTTATTTTAATAAAATATTTGGACTAATATTTATGAAATTGAATATTATTTATACTTATTTATATAATTAATAATTTTATAAATTAAAATTTAATATATTTTTATATTTTAATTATAATTAATTAAGATATTTTAAAAATTGTTATTTAAAACTTTAAAAAATTAATATATAATATAAATTTTAATAATAAATCTATAATATTAAATATGAGGAAAAAAAATTAATAAAATATTTATAAATGATTTATCATTTTATTTTAAAAGATTTTAAAAAAATTTAGTAAGAAATTTTTAATATTATTAAATTATTATTTAATTTTTTTAAAGTTATTTTAAAAAAAGGAATTATTTAAATAATATTATTTTTTTAAGTAGTTGTAGATGTGTAAGAAGAAATAAATTTTAGGATAGAAGAAGAATTTATTTTAAATAAAAAAATATTTATTTTAAAGTTGGAAAAAATAAAAAATAAAAAAATGATTTTTTATTTTATTTGTTTGGATAAATTAAATTAAATTAAATATTATTAATTTTAGTATAATTGTTATTTTAAATAGTATCTTTATTATTTATAATTTTATAATAAAATGTTATTTTAATATTATATTTATAAAAGATGATAAAATTATTAATAAATCTATATTAATATTTAAAAATTTATAATATATTTTTAAATGATTATTATTTTTAAAATAATTAATAATTATTTAATATATAAATTATATAATTAATTTATTAATCAATATTTAGATTTTTATAAAAAAAATTATTATTTTATTTAATTTTATAATAATTATTATAAATATAATTTTATTAGTTATAATTTATATAAAAATTAAAAATGGTTTGATTAATTTAAATATTAAAAAGCTATTTAATATAAAATAAAAAATAAATATAATAAATAATTTA